>CM022399.1:86430528-88830528 GCA_011833715.1 Carcinoscorpius rotundicauda
CCCCCCTGATGAGCTGAGCACAGATAGCCCATTGTGTAAATTTTGTGCTTAACTATAAATAAAGCGGGCCCGGCATGGTTAGGTGGTTAAGGCACCTGACTCGTATTCCGACGGTTGTAGGTTCGAATCCCCGTAAAACCAAACATGATCGGCCTTTCCCCCGTAGGAGCGTTATAATGTTTCGGTCAGCCCCAAGATTTAATGGTAAAAGAGTACCACAAGAGTTGGCGGTGGATGGTGACGACTAACTGCCTTCCCTCTAGCCTTACACTGCTAAATTAGGAACGGCTAGCACAAATAGCCCTCGAGTAGCTTTGTGCGAAATTCCAAAACAAACAAACAAAGCTCTCTTTCATTATGAAAAGAGACTATAAAAGACTATAAGACTATGAAAAGAAGTAACATCTAAAGTCGTAAGAGATCTCTAAAAATCAGAAAAGTCATAACGTCAGGATAGGTTATAAACGGTCACAATAGCGTACGAAACAGCACGAGAGATATCCCTTTCATGTATGATATGGATGACATAGTAACACATGAGATCTCTGTTTCCATGCCAATGGAGCTAAAAAAATTAACTTTGGAGGAAAGTTCGTACCTTTTCTCTTTGAACATTGTAGTCCCCCTATGAGATGGCGGTAAGTCTGCCTACTTACTATGATAAAATTTGGGGTTCGATTCCCCACCATGGACACAGTATATAGTACAATGTGCCTTTGCTCTAAAACAAACAACCAACTGAGCATTGTGATGTAACTGTAACGTTAGAAGAAGGCTTCTGGGAAATGCTGCCCCCCGCTAGCACAGCGGTAAATCTACGGATTTACAACGATAAAATTAGGGGTTCGATTCACCTCGGTGGGCTCAACAGATAACCCGTTGTGGCTTTCCTAAAAGAAAAACACACACACACGCACGCACACTGGGAAATGCTTCGAGAGAAGGTTTTATATTCCCTTATTTTTGAGTTCATACACTTCAAATAACCCAGAACTTTCATTGTTATATTTTTATAGTAACGTTTAAAAATAGTCATTATGTGCTTACAACAACAAAAAAAAGACGTTTTTGTTATCTTTGGTTCGTGACGTATGGGAATTGATCGTTACTTGTAATCGTGTAATGTGTATTAACCATTGTCTTTGACTTCGTGACGTGTTTGATAAACAATATCTATGACCTTGTAATGTATGGTAATCATTGCCTTTGGCTTCATAATGCGCTAATTACTAATATTTTTACAACAGAACATTAAAAGACAACAAGAAACCTTTTGATTCATCTAGACTATGCTGCCCACTGACTTGAACTAAACTTTAAAACCAAAAAATATCAGAGCCAGCGTTTATCACTCAAGCATTTATCAAGCGTTTCCTCAAACAAACTGAACCTACCTCATTCCTGAGGATAATCCATTCCAAAATACAATCACTCTTTAAGAATAACAAAACTGTCTCTCAGCAAAGTCTGCACTTGTGTCTCTTACTTTTACTGTTTTTATAATATAAACTCCATTAACCATCTTAAATACTTCAGTCATATTCCCTCTAAATTTTCTTTTATCAAGAGAACACAATTTCAGAGATCTTAAACTTTCCTCGTATGGCAAGCTTTCCATCACAGATATCATCCTGGTAGCCTTCCTCTGAACCCTTTCCAAGAATTCAATGTCTTTTCTGAGGCAAGATACCCAAGACTGAACAAGGCATTCCAAATTTAGCCTAACGAATAACCTAAACAATGAAAATATAATAGCTTTAGGCTTGTGTTTAATATTTCTGCAAAAAAAAACTATAATCTTATATGCTTGCACATTAAGAGACCAAACAATTTTTTTTTTTAGAATTTCGTACAAACCTACTCGAGGGCTATCTGTGCTACCCGTCCCTAATTTAGCAGTGTAAGACTAGAGGAAAGGCAGCTAGTCATCACCACCCACCGCCAACTCTTGGGCTACTCTTTTACCAACGAACAGTGGGATTGACCGTCACATTATAACGCCCCCACGGCTGAAAAGGCAAATATGTTTGGCGCGATGCGGGCGCGAACCTGCGACTCTCGAATTATGAGTCGCACGCCTTACGCGCTTGGCCAGAGACCAAACAAACATAATTCCAAGATTCTTTTACTTCCCGTCAAAATTATTCTCATAACTGACACTATAATATCCTCCGTGTATTACCTTTCGTGACACCATGATATCCTCCGTGTATTACCTTTCGTTTATTATAGTTAAAAACAATCTGTTATTTATTCGTCCAAAAAAATAGTTCTTTGTGTAATAAACATTATCTTTGATTTCGAAATGTATGGTCAGTTGTTTTTTGTTTTTTTATGTAAGTATATATATATATATATTTCATATGAGCTTCGTCTGTATCAGAATAATTTTCGGTCTTTTCCTCTGAATATTCTCTTAGCAACCAATTATCTTTACAGCTATAAGAGGCTTTTAAAAGTAGTCCGTCAACACTGATCAACGTCGGATAAAAATTACTACATTACGATGTTGTTGACACAGCTTTAAGCTCTTTCGAAAAATAAAAATAAACCGTTTTTATCAAGCCATGCGCCGTTCGGTCGCACGACGCAACAATGAAAAATTGAGATAATAATAAAACCATATCAAAGGAAAATCTCCGAACGATTCGGTATGGTAGTAAAAAAAAGAAAAAGAAATCGATAACTTTAGTTTACAAAACTCAAAACAAACTCGAAAGAACACGTTTATTGTTCAGTTTCTTACGGTAATACCAACAGCTTATACGTGTGATAATGTGGACCATCAGTAAAGCCTTTGTGTGATTTAGTAAAATTAAGAAACGGTTAGCAGTGAGAAGTACTTTGAGAGACATACAGAAGTTTTGTTTGTTTGTTTTTTTGAAATTCGCACAAAGCTACTCGAGGGCTATCTGCGCTAGTCGTCCCTAATTTAGCAGTGTAAGACTAGAGGGAAGGCAGCTAGTCATCACCACTCACCGCCAACTCTTGGGCTACTCTTTTACCAACGAAAAGTGAGATTGACCGTCACATTATAACGCCCCCACGGCTGAAAGGGCAAATATGTTTGGTGCGACGGGGATGCGAACCCGCGACCCTCAGATCACGAGTCGCACGCCTTAACACGCTAGGCCATGCCGGGCCTACGTATAGAAGTAAGAACTACTTTAACAAACACATAGAAGTAAGAACTACTGTAAGAAACACATAGAAGTAAGAACTACTGTAAGAAACATAATTTAAGGAAGAGAATTGTGTACATTTTAAAGCAAGGGATTATTTTACATGTTTTTTACTCAACACATTATAACAACAGAAGATAAATGTACTGTTAACAACATTCGAAGTTAAATACTGAAACTATGAGAACGTAAGCAGTTTGAAAACTTAACATTCGTCACGTTTGTAATTCATTTCCTTGTTCTTAAACACAAGTCTATACAGTGGGCGTTTTATGTCGTGACCATTGCGGGGATCTAGCACCGAATCTTACCGCCGTTTCGCCTGCTTTCCAGATGTTACCTAATGGTACGTGATGTCAACAATGTGTGCCTTTCGAACCTTTATTCTTACAACAATGTGTGCCTTTCGAACCTTTATTCTTACAACAATGTGTGCCTTTCGAACCTTTATTCTTACAACAATGTATGCCTTTCCAACCTTTATTCTTACAACAATGTATGCCTTTCCAACCTTTATTCTTACAATGTGTATATTTTAAAACTCGCGTCTGATGTGTCTTTGTTTTTAATTATTTTCTCATAAGCTTTGTACACTTTCAAAATTTTATCCAGAAATTTGTATATTCATGACTTCGTAACTAATTTACAATATATTACAAAGGGTTTTGAGCTTATCGTAAGCCCCCCAGTGGCTCAGCGGTATGTCTGCGGACTTACACGCTAAAATCCGGGTTTCGATACTCGTGGTGGGCAGAGCACAGATAGCCCATTGTGTAGCTTCGTGCTTAATTCAAAACAACAACAACAACAGCTTATCGTAAAATTGTCTTCCCTGCGCTAAAATCTTTTGCTATACCATTTAAGGGTTTCGTTTCGTTTTCTAAGCTCGAGCTTTCAGGTCACCTTATTGATCCATCTCTGTTCCAAGAAATGAAAAAAAAAAACTTTTATCCGAAAATGTTGACTTTCCTAGAAACATAACAATCCAAATGATTCTTTGTTTCGGTTAATAATAGGATTGTAAGCTGTAATCCTATATGCGCTGCGTTTCGAATCCTCCTATTTCGAATTGCATTATGGGATTTAGTTCTGAAAAATATCCAAAATATGCGGGGGTTTTATACCCATTTTTTACCTTACCCCCTCTGCCATTTATGACTAGAATTTAGTTTTAAAAGTCAGTCACTGAATCTATCAACGCTCACACAATAATTTTTTTTGACTTTGTGTCAGTAAGAATAAGAACATTACAGTTGTTCTGTATATAAATTCAGGAGTTGTTGGCTCTTGGTCGCCAATGTTAAAATTCGTGGTTTGTTTCCTACAGCAGACAGTCCATTGTGTAGCTTTGCGCTGTCACTAAGGAAATTCGAGCTAAGCCTTCTTGTCTTTGTCAGTCTGGAGAATCGGTTTTCCTTTGCAAATATAATATATTTCTTTAAAAAGAATATAATATATTAAATAAGTTTTAATCATTTGTATAAAACTTCGTTTATATAACTAGTAAAAGTCAAATATTTCTTACTTATTAATTTTGTTCGTTGTATGCACATGATTCGTTTAGCTACATGTTAAACGCGAAAAGAAAAACCATTACTCTAACGAGAATAAACACGACCTCAATCTCCAGATAAATAAAACCTGTAACGTTTTGACTCACGTCTTTATCAAGGGTTATGCACCGACAGTTATGTATGTTTGAATTCATTCAACCGCAGAAGAGATGTCTGATTCTTGGTAAAGACGTAAGTCAGTACGTTAGAGGCCCGGCATGGCCAAGTGGGTTAAGGTGTTCGACTTGTACTCTGAGGGTCGCGGGTTTGAATCCCCGTCGCATCAAACATGATCGCCCTTTCAGCCGTGGGGGGGTTATAATGTGACGATCAATCCCACTATTCGTTGGTAAAAGAGCAGCCCAAGAGTTGTGCGGTAGGTGGTGACGAATAGCTGCCTTCCCTTTAGACTTACATTACTAAATTAGGAACGACTAGCGCAGATAGCCCTCGTGCAGCTTTGCGCGAAATTAAAAAAAACAACGAAAACAAGACGTTAGAAGTTTTTTTGTTTTTTTTTGGAATATGTGGTTGCATTTATTTCAATGTGATTTCTAACTTACATTTTGCACTTGGAGGCCTGAATTTAAAGGCGATGAATATCCCTTTCTGTTGACCATTTACTTTTGTTGTTGTTTTCACTGGACAGTACCGTTTGCCATTGGTGCAAGTTTCCTGAAAAACACTTGGAGTTTCATCTCGAACGCCTAATTGTCTAACATCTTATTTATGAGTTACCCAGTGGCACAGAGACATGTCTACAGGTTTATAGCGGTAGAGATTGGTTTTCGATACTCATGGTGGGCAGAGCACAGATTGTATAGCTTCGCGCTTAGCAACAAACAACCAAGTCACATATGTTCCGTAAAATGTTTATGTATTTTACTTTTATTTGTAACAGTAACTCTTTGATTTATTATTTCTTTTCTATCGTTGTCTTTGCACTATCACTGACCTTAAATAGCCAAAAGAAGACATTCTTTTACTGAATACACTATAATACATCAAATCATGTTATTGACAGTACATCAACTGGTGAGCTGGCTTACTTCAGGCTTTAATACAGAATTAGCAACGTTTCTTTAATATATAAAATTATCTCATGACTGCATTTAGATTTAGTTTATACGTGACGAGTGTCTAGCTTTGTCAAGTTCTCGAATAGCGTGAATTCGTAAACGAGATTTCTTATCATTTAGTAAACTTACACGTTCTTGTGCACGTGTTTGAGTCATCTTGTAGTAGATTCGGTATATTCGAAGAGATTTTGCAGTCTACATTCATGTCTAAAAAAATCACGTAAACCTATCTGCGGATAACTTCTACGGAAACGTGTATATAGTCGTTTCTTCTGACACAGAACGTCTGCCAGTACAAGATAATGTCACTGATATTGTCTATCCGGCACGTCACAGATGAGTTTATTTGTGTTTCCAACTTTCACTACTTATTCATAACGTTATTAACAAAATTCAACAAAAGAACATTTTTATTAAGAATGTTTTTGTGTTGTTTAGTTCTTTATACAGCTGTGCTGGTGATCTTATAAGCTCGATAAATCAATATATTGACTCTCTGGAACAGCAGTGGAATAAATCCGGAAAGACAACCGTACACGTGTACAAACCTGTTACGCGTGTACAAACCTGTCTGAAGGCAGTGATAATGGAAATCTACGTATCAGATAAACGTTGTTAATTCGTAGGTTGAGGCCCGAACTCACTGGTATTAGTTTAGTAGTATTCCTAATTTACTGAATTCGCGTTCCTGGAAGCATCCGTTTGCTTTCCTGTTGCTTTAAATGTGTAGATCCAAATTCTAAGATATTTTCGTATTAAATAAAGGTTTTGTTCGGTTTGAATGTCGCTACACGAGGTCTATCTGTCCTAATTTAGCAGTGTGTGTGTTTTTCTTATAGCGAAGCTACATCGGACTATCTGCTCAGCCCACCGAGGGGAATCGAACCCCTGATTTTAGCGTTGTAAATCCGAAGACATACCGCTGTACTAGCGGGGGGAGGCGATTTAGCAGTGCAAGAGTAGAAGAAAGAGAACTAATCATCACCATCCATCGCCAACAAATAGTGAGATTGACCGTAACATTATAACGCTTCCATGACTGAAAGAATGTGACTCTTTAGTCGGATAGGAATTGGAACCCGCCATCCTCATATTACAAATCAAATTAATTAAACACATTAGAAATTAAACCTGGGGTGATTGGTATGAGGACCAACGGTCTGAGGCAAGAAAGTGAAAACCCTAAATCACCCTAATTTGTCTTTATCCTAAGCTACAGCCTTAAACCTAATAGACTGTAGATTTTTACTCCAATTCCAGAAACACCGAAGCTAAAAGGACTGTTGAATTCAAATCAAAAAGTTCCATTGTTTGTTGTCCAGATACTACAACATATCAGAAAACAGAGAAATAACACGTCCGAAACGTGTTACAGAACATTGTTTGTTGTTTCAATATTGAATTGTCTATATATCAAATTTTAATTAACTGACCTCTGAATAAGTGTCGTTTTATTGCAAATTTGTGAAAATCGTTTTACTTCCCAAAATGTTATTAAACATATTAAACTGGACTGCAAATCACTAAAGAAATAAATATCTTTTTTTCAAGCTTCGAGAGGTTAGTGGAATAAAAGTGCACGTTTATTTCAGGACAAAAGAAACTCAGAACGGCAATATCCAACCAAATAGTTTTTAACCCTTAATCGTCATCATTAATACTACTTAACCTTTAACCCTATGAGTCCTGATCAAAGGGAGCCAAACTGTCGCTTGGCCTGAACTCCACAGCAAAAAAAATGTATAAAAACAGATTTGTGTCACAGAAACAGAGAGAACA
Organism: Carcinoscorpius rotundicauda; assembly: GCA_011833715.1. Lineage (NCBI taxonomy): Eukaryota > Metazoa > Arthropoda > Merostomata > Xiphosura > Limulidae > Carcinoscorpius > Carcinoscorpius rotundicauda. The sequence goes on from CM022399.1 coordinate 86,438,122, forward strand.
TGAAAAGTATTACACAGAAACACGTGACACTCGAGGATAATATCTGTAATAGACTTACCTTTAATTTTGTACCAAACACTAGACCTTGGTGTGCCAGTCTTACCAACATGTCGACCCGCGTTTGATGCAGAGATATTTCTTGCAGAGGGAGTACCAAATTGAGCTCTTGACCAGTTTGAAAGGAATGTCCTTACGTGGTATTCCAGGGTGGTTTATTTCATATCTGAAGTGTTTTTCACTGTACACAACACACACATGGTTTTCGAGACGTACCTGCATTGTTACCATCAACCTCCCCCGCTAGTACAGCGATATGTCTCCGGATTTACAACGCTAAAATCAGGGGTTCGATTCCCCTCGGTGGGCTGAGCAGATAGCTCTTTGTGGCTTTGCTATGAGAAAACATAAACACAATTACCATCAAGTTGTAAATCAATCTCTGGTGCAAAAATAAATATTACTCCAGCCTAAATCTAGAACATCTTTATCACCCTACCATCTACTGATCGAGGACCACGCCCCCTGGCTTGAGGCATATCATCATCACCTACTTTTAAACTTTCTTCAACTGATTCCAAGTCATCCTCAAGATACTTTTCATCCTCATTCCTGTCATCTTCACCTGATTCATCTATTTTTTGCAGTATCTCATCATTTGTAAACATCCTAGGCGTTTGTCTTTTCTCACTGGAAGTGCTTCGTTCCAGAGACAGGAAGCCGCCATTAAAAAACAAAACAAAAAACAAACAACAATATTAATACCGCACTTTCAACCTGACTTTATTTTGTTTGATTGATTTATTTTTAGTTTGACCTCGTTTAAATGTGGGTGTTTCCCATTCCCGTTAAACCGTTAATTCGAATGATAGTTAAATCTGGTCTTTTCTCACTCGAAGTGCTTGGTTCCAGAGACAGAAGGCCGCCATTTATATATATATATATATATATAAACAATATTAATATCGCACTTTTAACCTGTCTTAATTGAACATTGGATACTTATGAGCTCACAGCGTGTAAAGTAACAATTAAATTGGTCGATATTCATACAGTTTTCTAGTTAACTCTTCAGCCACTTGTACAGACTCCCCTTGCAGACTGCATGTCGTAAAGATCAGGTTGTACCCAAAGCTGCAGTCAACGTGATGAACCTTTTAGGGGAAAAAAACGGTAAAAACAAAAACCGTAGATACTTCTATTCCTCTAAGGCGAAGTAGTGTGCAATAGAGTTGTATTTGAAACCGATGTTTTCGAAACGTGTTAATCCAGGAGTTTGTTTGTTTTTTGAATCTCGCGAAAGCTACACAAGGATAATCTAGGATATCTATAAATTTTAATACTAAAATTCATTTAGAAACTTATAAAACCAAAACTAGATAATGTTTAATCTCTTTAATATCAAAACTCATTTAGAAGCTTATAAAACCAAAACTGGACGATATTTAATTTTTTTTAACACCAACATTCACTCAGAAGCTTGTAAAACCAAATGCAGGTTTTATGTAAATTGGCATCGAAGTTTGTTTAGAAGCGACTAAAATAAACCTAGTTTGTAAATGAGTTGCTTCACTCCAAATTTTACTTCGGAACTCAGAAGTTACAAAGACCTAAAAAAACAAGATATGTAGCCTCTAACATTGTATGTAACACCACATTGAAATCACACGAGCTGAACTATTTTATACGGAAACAATAGGTCACACTGCGCGCGCACGGTGATTAAATACAGTTGGTATACTGTTTACCTTGATAAACTGTAACTTGGTAGCAATATGTTACCATTGTTGTTGGTTTGTTTTATTTCATGCCTATATTTGAGACTGTTTGTGTGTTTAAATTTCGCGCAAAGCTACTCAAGGGCTATCTGCGCTAGCCGTCCCTAATTTAGCAGTGAAAAGGGAAAGCAGTTAATCATCATCGACGACTCTTGAACTACTCTTTTACCAACAAATAGTGGGATTGACCGTTACATTATAACGCCCCCACGGCTGAAAGGGCGAGCATGTTTGGTGTGACGCGGGGATTCGAGTCCGCATCCATGTATAGGAACTTAGTAAAGATACTAGGAACAGTATATAAAGCAGTTTTATCTCATGGAACACATATCATATGAAGATTGTTATTGTTAATGCTACGTCACACTGCGTATATTTACACAATTTTTAGAGATTTGGATTGTCAAACCGGAAGGAGAAAAGTATTTCTTGACACGAAGCATTGCATTATAAACTGTTATGGAATTATTGACAACGTCCGGTTTGTAAGTTGGATAATATTACTTCTCATCTTTACGAAACAATCGTTTATAGTCAATGATTTGTAATAACCACAAACGCAACATTCGTGAAGTGATAACGATGTAAATTGTAGAACTATGCGTCGCTAAAACACAACATACAACGCAGACTAGCATTATACATCGAACCTTTCCTAACAGCGCGATTGTATAAGCAACTAACGCTATTCAATCAACCCTATGAAGCACTTATATGGTTAGCGACACAGATTTCAATAAACGTAGGTTTATAACGATAAGATCATAAAACAATTTCTTCCTTTTTCTATTTTTTTTGTAAATCACACGGTTCTAGAATATCAGATCTTGAAAAAAAATTCTACATCGTGCATTATGTCTTCTACTAAAGACAAAATAAATATTTTACATATTTAACACTAGTCATATCCTCCAGAGGGAGCGACCTTCTCACAGGGAGGTAATTACCTGACAATGATCGTAAGTGTAAAATCTGGTTTATCTCTGAGAATATTCTTCGCAATACTCACGAAAATTTTGAATTTTTTAATAAATTCTACTTAAAGTCTAGAGAAATTTTGTCAATAATAACCCATTTGTTATTATATATAATAAATAAACATATTATCAATACAGAATAATAGCTTATAAAAATGCCCCCCAGTGGCTCAGCGGTATGTCTGCGAACTTGCACTCTAAAATCCGGGTTTCGATACCCGTGGTGGGCAGAGCACAGATAGCCCATTGTGTAGCTTTGTGCTTAATTCAAAACAAACAAACAAACATAAGCTTATAAAATATAGACATCTTAGTATAGAAATACGTAATTTACCGACGTAATGATCCTAACACACGCCCTCTACTTCCACGTCGTAGAACTATTACTCTTAGCAACACACTTTCTGCTGAGCAACACTCGAACTATTTTGTCGTGTGACATCTAATAACGCGCTCTCACGCTGTGGATAACTTACGTCGTGAAGTGTAAAAGCGATGATCTCAATGTCATTAGAAGTCAAAACACAGCCTCCATGTCATTAGAAGTCAAAACACAGCCTCCATGTCATTATAGGCCAAAACTCATCCTCAATGTCATTATAGGCCAAAACTCATCCTCAATGTAACTGCATGTAAAATGAAACATTGATGTCAGTAAAGGATAAAACACATTGTTACAGATCAAAACACAATTTTAATGTCGTAAAGAAGATGTTATAGAAAAGATAACATAAAACCAGTCACTCCAATATAATAACCCACGAGGGATAACTTTCTCATCTTCTATAGGACTCACATGTCTTGCTTCTAATAGCTTAAGACCGTTCAGACAAACAGACAGCGACAAGTATGACGAACGCGTGGAGTTTTATCAAGAGTTGGCAGTGAGCCTAAGACTTCGAAAACTTAACAAAAAGTTTAGCAAGCATAAATATAGCTTTTCCTTCAAGTCTCTCTGTAGACATTCGCCGGTATTCAAGTCTTATGAGGTACATTTATGTATATATATATTGTCCTAGCGTTTCGGATATTCAATATAAATAATTGTCCTTGCCTTTGCTCGAAATTTCATTATTGTCGAATGCTGAGTTTTAATATGATTATTTGTTCTTGTTTGTTTTTTATAATTTCCTGCTGTCTGCGCTAGCCGTCTCTAGTTTAGCAGTGTAAGACTAGAGGAAAGACAGTTAGTCATCACCACCCACCGCCAATTCTTGGGCTTCTCTTTTACCAACGAACAGTGGGATTGGTCATCACAATATAACGCTCCCAGTTTTAGTATGAATACCGAGATGAACATTTTTAAATGTTTATTTTATTTTAATCACAATAAGTTACTTTTAGAGAGAGAGTTACGAATTAAAAATTATCCTCACTGACAAAGTTATTTGCATTATTGTTAATTTACAAAACGACAGACCTTGATGAAATAAAAGTTGTTTCTTTCACATGATTAATTTTTCATGGATATGTATAGTAAAAGAAAATTAAATAAATACACCTTGGTACACAGAGAGCTGGATTTATTGCCCAGCGAAGAGAGCCGTGTTTCTTTATTTGTTTGGGTAACTTTCGCCACTATTATGAATATTGGATTAAAAAAAAAATTCAGTCCTGGAGTTAACCTGTTTAGTGCCATAGACGAGATAATTCGCCCAAGTCGATCGGTAACACAGTGCCACGGACGAGTGAATTCGTTATCAATAATACCTAACTTCAACGCTAGATGTCAGCATCATAGGTGCATTTACCTACTAACAAACTGTTTCACTTTCGATCAAAAATGGCGTTACAAAAAATTTACAAAATGAAAAAGCATTAGAGTTGTATTGTAGCAGTTGAATACACGGCAGTCAACAGGTTAACAAAGTATCCTATTCCATCGGCTTTGTAAATATATTTTACAAATTTATTGTTGGTTCGAATAATAATTGAACAAGATAAATAAGAAAATTGAGAATTTAAAAACCTGTAAATAGTGAAGGTAAAAAGTAAAGAAATAAGGCTGTAAATACTGAAGACATTATTTACTCAATCTACAAATCCTTATTTCGACTTCATGCTATAAACTAGAATTACATATAAGGGAGTCAAAATAGGGATTTGTAGTTTAAATAAACAATGTCTACAATATCACCAGCCATATTTCCTTACTTTCTTTATGACTCCTATTTGGAAGTTTTTAAATTCTCTACTTTCTATTTATCTTGCTTGCTGGTTGTTTTTTATGCTCTTATATTGGCAATGGTTACTTGATATGGTAGCTAGCTTTATACATTGTAAGGATGATAAAAATAGCTTGTAGCTAGCTGTTACTGCTCATGATGATTTACTGTAGCTATTGACTGATAGATCGTATTAATCAGAAATTTAAAATGTTTAGCTGCAGCTAGAAATTGTCATGAAGATTTATTTGAGAAAACAGTGAGCATTTATATTTTCTGTGTAACTAATTTTTCTATATAAAATGTATAGCAATGGACAAATATATGTCCAGACTAAGAAACAACCACCCATTAAAATTGTACCAGTAGAAAAATCAGCCTTCTGCAATAAAGCATACAAGTCTGAAACATCGCTTTAAATAAACCTTCGTGTCTTATAAGGTAATTATTGTAAAAATGTATGTAAAAAAATCTAATATTATGCTTATTGATTTTTAACTCCTTCACTTCATACATGATATGGGGACCACCTCCCTAAAGACACCGACTGTATAGTGTACAAATAATTGAATATTTACACGTTATAGTCATTGGCTGGTAATTCATGTTTCGTTTTGCAGTTAAGCTTTCTAAAGAAACAACAGATATTTCTAAGATAGATTACATAAAAGGATAATGATAACATCGTTTACGCTACAATTATCATATTTTTTAACTTATGTAAATTACCGAAGCAGCAAATTGACCTTCATATTATCTTAGTTGGTATTCAACAAAATATTTTGTGCAGTGTACCAAGCTGTTCTTGTTGTAAGCTGGCAAGATAATAAGAAAATAAAAACTAAAATCCGGCCGTTTTCGGTAGATTTTATTTTCCTTGTAAGCCTAAGATGCGTGCTTTTATGAGCAGTTTTATATACCTTTGTACTGAATAGTAAAGGTTTCAAATTGTTGTTTGAATTGAATGTTTACTGCTTATGGTGTTTGCCTGCACTAACGTTCTATTAGAGTTTTGTGGAATTCCTTGCGCGGTTCGTTACAACACAAGAAAATGTTGCAATTAACCCTAACGTGACTACTGCTGCCCCCAGTAGCTCAGCGGTATGTCTGCGGACTTACACGCTAAAATCCGGGTTTCGATACCCGTGGTGGGCAGAACACAGATAGCCCATTGTGTAACTTTGTGCTTAATTCAAAACAACAACGACGACGACTACTGCTGCAAGGGAACTCTATACATATTTTACATGGAAAGTAATTGGTTTTGGACAGTTCTTTACAAGCACAAACATATTACGACTGCTTAATTTCATGCAATATATGGGCCTCACAAGGATTGAACGGTACAAAAAAAAATAAGTTGGTGGTCTGAGGATACGAACGGTTTAGTAATTTGACTGCGTCGATTGGTTTAAAATTAAACCCTTACTTTTAAGCACGAGTTTGGATGCGTGTAGCGAATTCTTTGTCTGAAGATTTTGGGTGCTAGTGAATGACTCGTTTTGGAAAATAAGTTTTTATTAAATACGTTTTTATGCTATTGACGTAAGTATTAATCTTTACATTGTTGAAATAACAATAAAAAAAAAGTCATCTTATGATATTTTTGATCTCGAAACGAGCGCATGGAAGCATTCTGAACACAGAGATAACGCCAGTGATTAATAAGGATAGTGCGCAGGCGTAATAAATGTTTACTTTGTTTCGGACGAGTAACAATGTTCCTGATACTGAAATAACAATTCACTGTTTTGTATATCTGATATGTACTGCTACAAACCTTTGTATTTAATTTATTTGGTTTATGGGATATCTGATACCCCCCACCCCCACCCAATCCTTGAGATAATATCTTATCCCATAAGTCAAAGTATAACAGCCTGATAAAGGAGTATCTAAGTCGAACAGAACGCCGACACGTGTTGGTACTGCTAGAAAAAACAAAGATTAGTGAGTTCTGGCCGTTACGAGATAACAAAACTGAAAGTGAGTTGACACGTGACCATTGCACGCGCCTCCAACAACCTAGACGCTCACCTCATGTATTTCAACCCAAATCATACCTCGTGGATGCACGCAATAAAAGACTATCGAAGGTTTATGAAAACTAGGTTTGAGGGTACGTCGTTTAAGTTATATAAAAACCTTTTTGAGTCTCTGTAGTCAGGGTATAAAAAATTACAGCCTTTTTAATAGAAATAGAAATTGTTAATTTATCTAACCCTAACTTCTTTTTTTCAGGTATGCAATCAAAGTGAGGACTTGTCTCCACAGAAACTGAAATTTCGTTTACCTTGGCTACACCAACAAACTGTGGCAAGTGGTCCAGTGAGGTAAATCATAAGACATCGTTGTTTTTTAAAGTAAGCATCTGCACATATGTGTCTGTACTCCCAGTTATATTTGAAGACACGAGATGATATAATAAGGATGAAAGCTGTCTGTTTTAATTAAAATTATAATCCTGATATTAGTTGTATTCAATGCGCCGATAAAAAAATTGTCATACGAGTTCTGATGATATAATACCCTTTACTTCGATAAATACTTACAAAGGGAATAGAAGCAGTCCTCTGACACAAGGACTAAACAGCCTTATCAGAAGTCCCTGGGGTTTAGGTCAATCCATCTCTACTTGTTGAGCTAACAAGCCTTTGACTCAGTCTGGCACCAGGGGCTTAAATTTAAACTCTTCCAATTCAACTTTCCGCCCACCCTAACGAGCTGGATTTCCAGTTTCCTTGATGACAGATTAGCTAAAGTTAGAATCAGGAATGCTACATCTCGTATTGTTCCCCTCTCAGCGGGAGTTCCCCAAGGGTCTGTTCTCAGCCCTCTGTTGTACATTCTCCTTCCCGCCGCTCAAATATACTTATGCGTCGCAATATGTCGACGATATCGCGGTATGGAGCATGTCACGTGATCCCCTCCTCGCTGCCACAAAAGTCCAAGCCACATTAAATAGGATTACCACCTGGTGTAATACCTGGCGGGTAGAACTTAATGCCTCCAAAACGCAGGCCATAATATTTAAACGCAAAATTACGTGGAAAAACAAATCTCTTCCCAAAGTTAAACTGAAATTGGCGAACACCGAAATTAAATTTTCGTCTACTGTTAAATTCCTGGGCATCATATTTAATAGAAAGCTTACATGGACGAATCATTTTCAATCTATCCTTTCTAAAGTCTAAAAACGCCTCTTCTACCTTAGACGCATCAGCAGCATAATCCGTGGTTGTAGATCCAGCACGATTCTCGCCATTTACATAACCTATATTCGGCCAATAATCCAATATGGTAGCATGATCACTGTAAACGCTCCCTCTTCCCATCTTAAAAAATGACAACAAGCCCAGAATCTTGCCATTCGTCTTGCGCTCCGCCTGCCCAGATACACTCCTTTATCATACATTGATAGAGCGAGCTCCATCCCGCCTCTCAAGAAGAGACTCACCTATCTTGCAGCCAAATACTACAAAAAAGCAAAAAACCGGACATCGTTAACCAACCAAATTCCACAATTAGCAGCTACCCCGCGCTCGGGGCAGCGATACCTCTCGCCTTATAATTACATACACGCCCTGAATGTAAACTCAAGTGTATAATCATCCATGTTCCCTTTTTTCATTTTCAGCATCGGGCACTGGTGAGGTTGGTTTCTTTCGGCGCCTCACCAGTGAAAGTGGGTTTTCTCGGGGTACTCCCGTTTCCCCCCACAGCAAAAGTTCTGTCTGATAGGATCTATAGATCCCGGCCCTGAGAAGTGGCACGTCATTTGGCTTATAATATTGCAACATTAGTTCTGTTATCATCATTTAGTTTTCAAAATTTCAAATAACCATAACGCCTTGCGGTCACAAGTCCTGTTCATGTCGACGCACTCTGTTTGCATCTCCCTGCTCTCTCCATATCTATCAGAACATCATCACACATCATCGTGAGCCTGTGGATGTGGTGCTGAATCTTCCTTCGTCCTTTCTTCCTCTCCTCAATTCGGCGGGCCATTCCGTACTGACTCTCAACTTTTCATGACGCTCCTCCCGCTGGAACTCAATACTATATTAGCCTCGTGGTCATCCATGACCATCACATTCGGATAATGAAGCAATTTACAAGCCACTGGAATTTTACCTCATCATTTCCATTCTCACTTGTATTATTTATTCTTGCCATGTGTGGGGTGAAGAGAAACAACAGTTTCTGACCGCCCCTGGTTATTTTTCGTTCGTGATAGAACGAAATGATAATTTAACCTAAATTCCTACCCTGATCTGACGCCTTGGGTACTTCGATCCGCAGTCCAGCACGATAGTTATTGGATCAGGTCAGGCTTACCGGAAATATCACATAGACACGCAAACATTAGGAAATTCAGCCAGTCCGAGAACAAATACAATAATAGACGAATGTTGGTCGTAAGCCTAATCTAAGGTTAAGAGATTAGCTACTGAACGGATTAATCTAAGATTAATAGATTACCAAGTGAACAAACTAAAAACAGAAACGAAAAAACATTGTGCCAAAATGTTTGTAGCGAAATGAACCTGGAGAATTCTGTAAGTATTTTATTTACACTTCTGTTATAACAAATGTTTGGCCTTCGTGTGGCTCCGCGGTGAATCTTAGGACGCATAACGATCAAAATCGAGTTTCGATATTTGCTGTTTGCTCAGCACGTTGAGACCATCGTGTAGTTTTGTGCTTAAAATAAACAAAACGTGCATTTCCACACTTAGTTTTCATTATTTAGCAAACGCACATCAACATTTCTTCTCGAAATTAGAGCAGAGTTTAGTTCGTTTATTTTTGAAGCAATGTATTAATAATTTACACGAACGAGGACTGAAAGCATTGATAACAGTGCAAGTATCTACGTCATTGTCGCGTGCGTGGTCAATTAGAAACCAACAATCTACAACTTATTTTCTCGTTTTAATTCTTTAAAATGTATTATTTGGGTGGGCCTTATTTTGATAAAAATAACAATGTTTTATGAGAAATTACGTGATTGTATTTGAAAATGAATGAATTCCTGCAATTTTTGGAACAAAATTTACCAGAAGTTTGTTTATTTAGAATTAAACACAATGCTACAAAATGGGCTATCTGATCTCTACCCACCACGGGTATTGAAACCGGGTTTTTAGTGGTGTGAGAAAGCAGAAATACTGCTGAGCCAATAGAGATCTCAGAAATATGAAAAAGACTTGTGACATTAATTTATATTAACTAAATCTTAAACTCTTTTTTTTTTCATTATTGATATGGCCCAGCATGGCCAGGTGGTTAAGGCTCTCGACTCGTAATCAGAGGGCCACGAGTTCGAATCCCCGTCGCACCAAACATCCTCGCCCTTTCAGACCTGGGGGCTTTATTATGTCACGGTCAATTCCACTATTCTTTGGTAAACGAGTAGCTCAAGAGTTGACGAGGGGTGGTGATGACTAGCTGCCTTCCCTCTAGTCTTACACTGCTCAACTAGGGACGGCTAGCGCAGATAGCCCTCGTATAATTTTCAAAACAAACCACTATTGATAAATTTTGCGTCAATTTTTTTTTTCGTCCGCGATCGGGGAAAGCGTGTTTTTATTTTTTTTTTAATTTTAAATCTTTGTGTGAATTTTAACAGTAATAATAATTTCGTACATAAGTTAACTTCGTTAGCTTCAAGTCTTAGCTTTTAATCTACAAAAGTCCAAGCTAATGACACTTTAATCAAATAACGAAATTTAAAAGTAAATTAATGAGACGCTCAGTGTAATTATGAAACAGTAACCTGATATACTGTGACTGTAAACAACCAATAAATCAAGGGCATAAAATATAGATCCAAGCATTTAATAAAAAGAAATAAAATGTAAACAATATATTCATAATAAATTTGTGAAACATACAATCATATACTCTTCCTTCCTCTCTTGTGAACTAGAAATAGTTTTTAAATCCTTATGCAGATGAGAGGTGAATACTCTATATAACGAGAAATCCATCTGAAATAAAGATGTATCTCAGAACGGCTGTTTATTGTATTAACACTATTATTGTAAAGTAGAAAACAACGTTTTGACCTTCCTAGGTCATTTTCAGGTTGACCTGTTCAGAGATGGAGACTAACTAGCATCGCAGATTTCTTTCTGTCCTCCTTCTGATTTATAACGCCAAAATCAGAGGTTCGATTCTCGGAGGAGGACATAGCAGATAGTCTGATGTGGTTTCGCTATAAAAAGAACAACACAAGTACCCGTGAGGGTTGGAGCTGCGAATCATATGCGAAATGTTGCTGAAAAATGCGATCTTCTTTGTGAACTGCAGTGGCGTTATAATTGTGACAGTCAGTTCTACTATTCGGTTATAATACCGATGTTTCCTTCCATTTAGCCGGCGGTTCTGAATTATAAATGACTATACTCGAGGCCCAGCATTACCAGGTAGTGAGAGAGCTTTACTCGCAATCTGAGAGTCGCGGGTTCGAATCCTCGTTCCATACGTGAGGTAATATATGTGACGATCAATCCCACTACTGGTTGATAATGGTTAACAGCTGCCTTCCCTTTATTATTCCACAGATAAGTTAGGGACAGTTATCGCAGACGGCCCTCGTGAAGCTTTTGCCCGAAATTTAAAAAGCAACAATCTGCTACTTTAAGACTACGTTTGTTCAGGTTGAAAATATCAAAGTAACTCAGAAGTTCCGTTTACATGCTGAACTCACGCGCAGTTCAACAATCAAACAATTATATATGCACTGAGTTAAGAAGTCTAAAGGTAATGAGGCCCGGCATGTGTAGATGGTTAAGACGTTCGAGTCGTATTCCGAGGGTCGCGGGTTCGAACCTCGGTCGCACCAAACATTCTCGCCCTTTCAGCTGTGGGGACGTTATAATGTAACGCCAATCCCATTATTCGTTGGTAAAAGAGTAGCCCAGGAGTTGGCCGTGGGTGGTGATGACTAGCTGCCTTCCCTCTAGTCTTACACTGCTAAATTAGGGACGGCTAGCGGAGATAGCCCTTGAGTAGCTTTGCGCGAAATTCAAAAAACAAACGAACAAACTAAAGGTAATGAATGAAAGTATTTTAAACATTTTGTTACCATGCTGCCCCCTATGGGAAACATTAGTTTATTCTTAATTGAATATTTATTAAATTGCAGCTCGGAAAGCTGAGATCGAATTTTTATGCATATATTATCCATTTTTAATGCATTCTGAGAAGATAGTTTTTAACTTTTAAGTCTAAGAGATACCTCGTTTGCATATAAATGAATTAACAAATGACGTTTAGATAATAGGCCTTACGATGCATGTGTCGTATTGGGGTTAGCTTTATTAATTACGGATTTTATTTTACGTTAGTATCAGGACGCACTGCTCCTACCGGAGATATGTAGAATTATTTATGAAATGAGATCTCGTTTTAGTAAAATATAGACGTAAATTAAACGTCACCAGAAACTGGCATTCAGCAGAAGTGTCCACAAACACGTTTAGATTTTTTATAGGTATATTTCTTTCCATAGAGTCGCTGTTAACTCTAGAAACCAGACAAGGAAGTTTATGACTCAAAGACATCCTCACATATAAAACTGATTTTTAAAGCAATACCCCAAGTCTTAAAAGTCCGACGGTTGGACAAAAAATAAGACTAAGGACCTACAGCGCTAAAATACGGGGTTCGATTCTCCACAGTGAACGAAGCAGATGGTCCAATCTGGCTTTGCTTTCAAACAAACAAACTCCCAAATATGAGTTGCTAGACAAAACACGCAAAAGTTTGACAACAACCTTCTTTCTTACTGTTTATGTAAACAGAAGCCAGCGAAAATTTCCATCAGAGACAAAAACGAAATGAAAACAAATATGTATAATATGTTCTACGACTAGTCTAGTAAAAAATAATATTTACTTTTATGCAGTATATTTCTTCCAGTGAAAGTTTCCATTGTCTCTAAGAAAGATAGACCATTAAAGCTTTATGTGTATATATATATATATATATACAGGCTACATGTGTGTATCCACCTAACATTTTAACAAATGTTTCTTATGGTTTCTTTAGTTAACATAATTTCAGATATTTTTCGCTGTGTGTTGTTGTTCTATTCAGGTTTGAGTTTTACAATATGAAACAATTTTCAGGAGTTCAAAATTAGCTTCGCTTCGGCAACTTATTGTTTACTTCGTGTAAGTTGTTTGTTAATAGTATGTTACGAACGCTTTTCTCAGTCTCCAATTTCCTGATTATAAAGTATTTTTGCATGGCATCATTATAAACATCAGGTAAATATTCCGTACTCAAGAGTATTGACCTAATCCGACAAAGTACAAGGTTAAGCTTAGTAAATAACATGTTTCACAGCGTTGCTGAAACTCATTATAACTAAACTAAACGCCAAATGCTTAAGGCACTCGACTCGTAATCTGAGGGTCGTGGGTTCGAACCCCCGTCGCACCAAACATGCTCGCCCTTTCAGGCGTGGGGGCATTATACTGTCACGGCCAATCCCACTATTAGTTGGTAAAAGACCAGCCCAAGACTTGGCGGTGAATGGTGATGACTAGCTATCTTCCCTCCAGTCTTACACTACTAAATTAGGGACAACTAGCGTACATAGCCCTCGTGTCGTTTTGTGCGAAATTTAAAAAAACAACAACAAGCGACATGTCTTCAAACACCTTACCTTAGCAAGCGATTTATCATATACTGTTCTCTTTACACGTTTCACATAACTGGCCAGCTGGAACTTCACATCAAATAGTCACTCGGTGGGACAGCGATGAGTCTGCGGAAAGACTCACAGCAATAAAATTCGGGGTTGGATCTCCTACAGTGGACACAACAGATAACCTAATGTGGCTTTGATGGGATAGTATACACCTTTAATCATTTTATGCCAAAATAGAACAACTGATAAACACTGTAACACATAAATAGACTTGTTACGTGTTTCTTACCTGAAAAAATCAGTTATTTCGCCTTTGACACACTGAACTCTGCATCTCACTTGTAGTTTTGCGTTTGCCTCGTGCAATAAATCGGTGTCATTTATAAAATACCGCATAGGATTGTGATTGGGTCTCTTTGGTTTTTAGAATTTCGCACAAAGCTAGTCGAGGGCTATCTGTGCTAGCCGTCCCTAATTTAGCAGTGTAAGACAAGTTTTGTTTGTTTTGGAATTTCGCACAAAGCTACTCGAGGTCTATCTGTGCTAGCCGTCCCTAATTTAGCAGCGTAAGACTAGAGGGAAGGCATCTAGTCATCACCACCCACCGCCAACTCTTGGGCTACGCTTTTACCAACGAATAGTGGGATTGACCGTCACATAATAATGCACACACGGCTGAAAGGGCGAGCATGTTTGGTGCGATCGCGATTCGAACCCGTGACCCCCGAATTACGAAGCGCACGCCTTAACGCGCTGGGCCATTCCAAGCCGTAATAATGTCTCGAAAAACAACTCAATGAAGAACGTGATCGAATGACCTTGTTTTCCGTGTCCAATGACAGAGAAATGAACAGTGTTTAATCACACCGTTTTACAGCTCTGGTGGTTTTATCTCTCTGCAATTAAAGAGCAAATTAGAAATACAGCGAAAGAAATATCCGTAACTAAAGTAACTTTTATTATAAATTTTTACATCTTCTGTTTCTCTAATATTTCGTCAGATATCAGCATAAACCTTGAGTTTTTCTACAGTGATAAAATTCACACGTAAACAGCGTTTCAGAAAGCTTTCTATCTGTCATCGTCCAGTCCCATTGACGAGTTTTGGTATTAGGTGAAAGGCCTGTGCGGCAGTAACTTCTGAAAGACAAAAAGGCAGGCCTGAAATATTACTTTTTACACGCCTCTGATTTTGAATCCGCAAATTAGGGGGGATAAAGAATTTAAAAATGTGCACTTCACGTGATATTTACCACAAATCTTGGGGCTGTCAGTTTCTAATGCTTCTCCAAGTTTCGACAAGATTTTTCAACTATAATTATCCTTCTGTTTCACTCTTTAGTGCAGCGATTGAAGTCAATGAGTCAGCAGTACCGCTACCAATTACAAGTCAATGAGACAGCAGTACCGCTTCCATTTACAAGTCAATGAGTCAGCAGTACTGCTACCAATTACAAATCAACGAGTCAGCAGTACCGCCACCAATTACAAGTCAATGATACATCAGTACTGCTACCAATTACAAGAAAATGAGGCAGTACCGCTACCAATTACAAGTCAATGATACATCAGTACCACTACTAATTACAAGTCAATGAGACAGCAGTACCGCTACCAATTACAAGTCAATGAGTCAGCAGTACCGCTACAGTTTACAAGTCAATGATACATCAGTACTGCTACCAATTACAAGTGAATGAGTGAGCAGTACCGCTACCAATTACAAGTCAATGAGTCAGCAGTACCGCTACCAATTACAAGTCAATAAGACAGCAGTACCGCTACCAATTACAAGTCAATGAGACAGCAGTACCGCTACCAATTACAAGTCAATGAGTGAGCAGTACCGCTACCAATTACAAGTCAATGAGTCAGCAGTACCGCTACGATTTACAAGTCAATGAGTCAGCAGTACTGCTACCAATTACAAGTGAATGAGTGAGCAGTACCGTTACCAATTACAAGTCAATGAGTCAGAAGTACCGCTACCAATTACAAGTCAATGAGTCAGCAATACCGCTACCAATTACAAATCTATGAGTCAGCAATACCGCTACCAATTACAAATCAATGAGTCACCAGTACCGCTACCAAATACAAGTCAATGAGTCAGCACTACCGCAACCATATACAAGTCAATGAGACAGCAGTACCACTACCAATTAAAAGTCAATGAGTCAGCAGTACCGCTACCAATTACAAATCAACGAGACAGCAGTACTGCTACCAATTACAAGTCAATGAATCAGCAGTACCGCTACCAAGTCAACGAGACAGCAGTACTGCTACCAATTACAAGTCAATGAGTCAGCAGTACCGCGACCAAGTCAACGAGAAAGCAGTACTGCTACCAATTACAAGTCAATGAGTCAGCAGTACTGCTACCAATTAAAAGTCAATGAGTCAGCAGTACCGCTACCAAGTCAACGAGACAGCAGTACTGCTACCAATTACAAGTCAATGAGTAAGCAGTACCGCTACCAAGTCAACGAGACAGCAGTACTGCTACCAATTAAAAGTCAATGAGTCAGCAGTACCGCGACCAAGTCAACGAGACAGCAGTACTGGTACCAATTAAAAGTCAATGAGTCAGCAGTACCGCGACCAAGTCAACGAGACAGCAGTAGTGCTACCAATTACAAGTCAATGAGTCAGCAGTACCGCTACCAAGTCAACGAGACAGCAGTACTGCTACCAATTACAAGTCAATGAGTCAGCAGTACCGCTACCAATTACAAGTCAATGAGTTAGCAGTACCGCTACCAATTACAAGTCAATGAGTCAGCAGTACCGCGACCAAGTCAACGAGTCAGCAGTACCGCGACCAAGTCAACGAGTCAGCAGTACTGCTACCAATTACAAGTCAATGAGTCAGCAGTACCTCTATCAATTACAAGTCAATGAGTCAGCAGTACCGCGACCAAGTCAACGAGACAGCAGTACTGCTACCAATTACAAGTCAATGAATCAGCAGTACCGCTACCAAGTCAACGAGACAGCAGTACTGCTACCAATTACAAGTCAATGAGTCAGCAGTACCGCGACCAAGTCAACGAGACAGCAGTACTGCTACCAATTAGAAGTCAATGAGTCAGCAGTACTGCTACCAATTAAAAGTCAATGAGTCAGCAGTACCGCTACCAAGTCAACGAGACAGCAGTACTGCTACCAATTACAAGTCAATGAGTAAGCAGTACCGCTACCAAGTCAACGAGACAGCAGTACTGCTACCAATTAAAAGTCAATGAGTCAGCAGTACCGCGACCAAGTCAACGAGACAGCAGTACTGCTACCAATTACAAGTCAATGAGTCAGCAGTACCGCTACCAAGTCAACGAGACAGCAGTACTGCTACCAATTACAAGTCAATGAGTCAGCAGTACCGCTACCAAGTCAACGAGACAGCAGTACTGCTACCAATTAAAAGTCAATGAGTCAGCAGTACCGCTACAAATTACTAATCGACTCTCAAGTACACGGCCAGGTGGTTGAGTCACTGGACTCGAATTTTGAGGATCGCGGGTTGAAATCCCCGTCGCACCAAACATGGTCGCCCTTTTTGCCGTGGGGACGTTATAATGTGACAGTCAATCCCATTATTCGTTGGTAAAAGAGTTGCCCTAGATTTTGCGTTTGGTGGTTACCTTCCCTCGTGCAGCTCTACATAAAATTCAAACCAAACTCAAGCACATTTCAAGAAACAGTTTTGCACGCTTCTTCGCCAAATTTCAGTGGTCAAAAAATAAAATTACACAACATTTAATATGATTACACATCTTGTTCTGCTCTCTGTGACTTCATACTCTAAAACTGCTAAATTAGGGATAGCTGGCGCGAAATTCCGAAACAAACAAAATCGTAGTTTTTGTGATTTGTTAATGAAATTTTCTCAGATTGACTTACAGCTGAAATGTCTATTTTTCAAACAAACCTACCTCTGTTGAAATGGTAAATATCCCTGATTGACTTACAATTGAAATGTTTGTTTTTTGTGTGCATTTATTTCTAAATATCAGTTCTAAAGTTAATTCATTTTTATATCTAATAGCATTAACCAGGTTTGGTTTGGTTTGTTTTGAATTCCTTCGCAAAGCCTGCGTCTCTAATTTAGCAGTCTAAGAGTAGAGAGAAGGCAACTCGTCACCACCACCCGCCGGCAACTCTTAGTGTACTCTTTTACCAACAAATAGTGGGATTGACCGTCACATTATAAGGTCCCCACGGCTGAAAGGACGAACATGTTTGGTGTGACGAGGATTCGAACCAGGGATTTTCAGATGACGAGTCGAGTGTCATAACCCACCTGGTCATGCCGGGCCCATTAACCTGATCAGTGCCGTAGACGAGATAACTCGTCCAAACCAATCGGTAACACAGTGCCACGGATGAATTAATTCGTTCTCAATAATACCTAACGTCAACGCTAGATCTCAACACCATGCATGCATTTGACCTACTTACAAATTGTCTCACTTTCGATCCAAGACTGCGACACGAATAAAGTTACAAAATGAAGAAGCATTATAGTTGTATTTTATCATTTGAAATACTTGGCAGTCAACAGGTTCATCAGGAAAGTTAACTAAATACACCGTTAATAGGTATTATATTTTCATTTAAAAGAAAATAATTTATGTATAGAAATGAATTACATATATAATCTTGTTATAGTCTTATTACTCTTAATAATAAAACGTTTTCAATTATCTATGTTGCAAATAACATTACTTTATGGAAACAAAGCCTTTAACTTTCCGATAACATTTTAAATAAAGGATTTATTATGTTATGCTTACTTTATATCTACCAGGGGGCGAGAGTTTACCATGAGTCAAACCTCTGGATTTTGTAACTGGGTAGATGAGTTGAAATGTGTGTGTGTGTGTGTGTTGTTGTTTTAATAGAAAAGCCACGTTGGGACCTCTGTTGTGTCTACCGAGATGAATTATTTTAAATTTATGAATGCTGAAAATTTCTGAATTACATGTGACATGTGACTTAACCCACCTGGCCATTGTATACCATATGGATTGTTGTTTTACGTTTAGAATCGCACCGACAAAAAACAACAACAACAAAAAAGCCGTGGCCCATAACAAAAGGACATAACTTAGATAATCAAATATAGTTTGGAATAATTGGCACCAAACACCTATTGAATTTGGAGACATTATATGTGATTTCCTTCTGTAACTTTGGTTTATGTCTTTCAGTTGCTTTATGTTTGTCCACCCATTTTTCAACGAAGTTGTGTTTCGACATCAACAGACATCTTGTCCCTTTTTTAATTTCATGTAGCAGATAAAGTGGTATTATAAAAACCATGCTAACTGGACACCAGTTTGATCTTTTTTTTGGAATTTCGCGCAAAGCTACACGAAAGCTATCTGCGTTACTCGTCCTTAATTTAGCAGTGTAAGGCTAGAGGAAAGGTAGCTAGTCTTCCCCACCCACCGCCAACTTTTGGGCTACACTTTTACCAACGAATAGTGAGCTTAACCGAAACATTATAACGCCCCCACGGCAGAAAGGGCGAGCATGTTTGGTGTGATGGGAATTCGAACCCGCGACCTTAGGATTACGAGTCGAGTGCCTTAACCGCCTGGCCATGCCGGGGCCTCAATACACCAGAAACGAAGAAAGCCTTTTTATAAATTTGAAGTCTGTGGCAAACTAGTACGTGAAATATTGTGTGGAATTTTTTACACGATGGTGGTTTTACGTTCATATCTTGGTTGGTTGTTTTGGAATTTCGCACAAATCTACTCGAAGGCTATCTGTGCTAGCCGTCCCAAATTTAGCAGTGTAAGACTAGAGGGAAGGCAGCTAGTCATCACCACCCACCGCCAACTCTTGGGCTACTTTTTTACCAACGAAAAATGGGATTGACCGTCACATTATAACGCCCCCACGGCTGGGAGGGCCAAGCATGTTTGGCACGACTCGGGCGCGAACCCGCGACCCTCAGATTATGAAGCGCACGCCTTAACGTGCTATGCCATGCCAGGCCAGGTTCATATCTTCCGACTTTAAAGTTCGAGTTTTGAGCAGACGAAAGCTTTCCGCTTTTTAATGTGTGGTAGAAATCTATGTGCAATCGAATCAATCAATATTTATTCAGGAAAGGGCAAAAGTTTATGATATTTTAGAGCAAACTTTTATTTTTGTTTTTACCCATATCTCCAAAAATTCTTTAGATACTACAACCAAATTCGCTGACAAGCTGATAAAATATATATGCTAGAGGCGTACTAAATTTGAAAGAAATCTATTAAAGGAATGTTGCTGATTTTGCTTCTAGGAAAGTGAAGAAGACATTGAAGTGTTTCGCCTATGATTGACAACTGTAAAACAATAAAGGTTAAATTATTTATTTAAAATTGGGTTTATAAAGTAAGAAACCTAGAAACTCTTCTAGACAGGGTTTTAATTAACGGAAGCAGTTATAGGGAAGGGTGATAACTCAGAGTTTTCGTTCTCGTTGTAGTAATACATTGGGCGTCTGTGCGGATTTGTTTTATTTTGGTCACACGACACACTACAGTGTATTACACATCAGCACGTCGTTTCTTTACCTTCTCTTCGTTGTTGCTTTGAATTAAGCACAAAGCTACACAATGGGCTATCTGTGCTCTGCCCACCACGGGTAACGAAACCCGGATTTTAGCGTGTAAGTCCGCAGACATACCGCTGAGCCACTGGGGGGCCCTTCTCTTCGTGATTACATAAATTATCTTATTTGTTTGAGGTCTTAATACGTTTTAAATCAACTGTACCTTGGTTACTTTACCATTTTAAAAGACATTTTATGTTGACAATAAGTTGGCGTAACTTTTAGAAAAAAAAGCATGCAGTTTATCTGGAATGTCCTTCGAAACATCTTTAAGAAATCCAAGGTTTTTAGGTCCACATAAGCATCTTGAAGACAGCAACTGGCTACTGAGATCTGCAGTGTCAATTTAGATATTGATTACCATATATGGAGGGTCGCGAGTTCGAATCCCCGCCCACAAAACATGCTCGCCCTTTCAGCCGTAAGAGCGTTATAATGTTACAGTAAATCCCACTATTCGTTAATAAAAGAGTAGCTCAAGAGTTGGCGGTGGGTGTCTTACACTGCAAAATTAGGGATGGCTAGCGCAGATAGCCGTCGTGTAGCTTTGCGCGAAATTCAAAATAAACCAAACCAAACCTATTTTACGTTGAGAGCACTACCTACTTCGCAAAGGATTTCGAGTTACAATAGGTTTCAGTTTCTTTTTTAAAAAAACAAAATGAAATGCTTTTAAAAGCAATAAAGAAGATAAACTACTTTAAAATCTTATTTCAAAGTCTTATAAACTTTTGCCTATTCACTGTGCTTTCATAAAGCTCGGAATAGCGGAGAAAATGTTTGCGATATCTTTATGGTGATGCACGTGTACTGAAATACGTGAATACTCAAACAGTAAAAATGCTATTTTTTTACCTGAGCTTCTATGATAACGGTAAAACAGTTTTATATTGTACATTACTCTAAAATAAATTAAATTTACCGTTCTTAATAGCCCCCCTTCTGCAAGTTGCACAGCGATAAGTTTGTGAACTTACAACGTTAAAAACCGGGTTTCGATACCCAGAGTAGGCAGGGCACAAAGAACCAATCGCGTAACTCCGCGCGTAACATCAGCAAACTTTTTCATGAGTCTCTTTCGTTTATAATTGAGCACAAAGCTGCACTACGGGTATCGAAACCAGGTTTCTAGCGTCAGATTTCCGCTGTATCAAGGGCTTCGTATAAAGGAATAATGAGAAATTGAAATAGCGTCTAATGACATGCGTGGAAACATAAAATTGTGTACATCCTGACATGCCCACCGTAGGTTGCTTAGATACGAATAGTGATGAGGTCCACGTCTTGAAATTGAAGCAAATGAAAGAGTTAGATTATTACAAGACCACAGTTTATTATTAACATATATTAGGTCCCCCGCTAGTACAGCGGTATGTCTTCGGATTTAGAACGCTGAAATAAGGGGTTCGATTACCCTCGGTGGGCTGAGCAGATAGCCCTTTGTGGCTTTGCTATAAGAAAACACAATTAACATATATCGTAAGATAATCATTGTCAAGTAAACTTGGATTATTCTCCTTGTACACTTGAGTGTCTTGAGAACGTTTTACTGGTTTACTTTGAAAATGAATGACTACAGATCCGACATCTTCAAAGATAAACAGTGTTTTAAATGTATAATCTGTGTGATCTCTCGTGTGGGCGTGAGCGGGTTCTGATTTATTTTTTTGTTTGTTTCTTTCTTTTTCAGAACCAAGCATACATTCGCGAGAAGTTTCGAATTTATCTCGATATTAGATCATCAACACTGGAATTACTGAAGGCCTGGAACGGCCAGTGGCGCTGCTATTATACCATTATGATATAGAGGACTCTGATTGGTTACTCCCCGTGTGACGGCATCTGACTCACAGCAGAACGGCTTAGCTACACCGCCACGTTCCCAGTCTCTGGATATTTGGACCGATGGACTAATGAAATATTTCTTTCTGTTCCGAGCGTGAACCAAGGTAAGGTTAGTATCTGATGCGTAAACATTTCGTAACAAGTTATTAAGTATTTCGAAAGATAAAGAATTATATGTGGTGGTTGTAAGAAACAAGCAGACAAAACCTTTCCTCACTATTCTCTTATAAAGCATATTTATAAACTGATTAGGTTCAGTTCCGTTCACTAAACTACTGGTATAATTACAGTCTAAATATTACATTTCAAACTATTGAATCATTTTAAAGATAAGAGGCGAACATCACAATATCTTTTCTTACTGTTATCAAGTTTCCAGTTTTGAGTAAACCTACCCGAGAGCTATCTGTTCTAGTCGTCCCTAATTTAGAAGGGATAGACGTGAATGAAGGCAACTGGTAAACACCGCCCACTATCATCTCTCGGGCTATTATTTAGCTAATGAAATGTGGGGTTGACAATCACATTATATCATCCCACGACTAAAAGAGCGAACTTCTTTCGTAAAAAGATTCGAACTCTTGGTCGGCAAATTGCGAGTCAAATGTTCTTACCGCTAGGAAGTGCCAGGCCTATTTTTGTAAAATAGTAGTGAATAATTTAGATATTGTAGCAACTGAATATTGTTCATTCAGCGATGATGATAAGACAGGAAGCCAAAACAACCCGCAACTTTGTCTGAATAATGAAATTTGAACTGCTCATATTTAGTGACTGCTACCAATTCATTTGCTGTTGTTTATTGCGCAAAGCTTTAAAATAGGATATTTGTACTCTGGTTAACGCGAGGAATCGAATCCTAGGTTTCAGGTTTGTAGGACTGTAACAAAAACAAAACATTTGGAACAGAATAGGTCGGATATTTTAGAATGTTCATTGAATCATGTTTGGCCCGGCATGGCCAGTGGGTTAAGGCATTCAACTCGTAACCCGAGGGTCGCTGGTTCGAATCCCTGTCGCATCAAATATACTCGCCATTTCAATCTTGGGGGCGTTATAATGTCACAGTCAATCCCACTATTCGTTGTTAAAAGAGAAGCCCAAGAGTTGGCAGTTGGAGGGATGACTAGCTGCCTTCCCTCTAATTTTACACAACTAAATTAGGGACAGCTAGTGCAGATAGCCCTCGAGTAGCTTTGCGCGAATTCAAAACAAACAAACAATTATTCCTGCTAAATTAATATAAGGAAGTTGTCCTAGTGGCTTG
Organism: Carcinoscorpius rotundicauda; assembly: GCA_011833715.1. Lineage (NCBI taxonomy): Eukaryota > Metazoa > Arthropoda > Merostomata > Xiphosura > Limulidae > Carcinoscorpius > Carcinoscorpius rotundicauda. The sequence goes on from CM022399.1 coordinate 86,461,429, forward strand.
TTAGTAAAATATTACGTGTTTTAGCTCCAAAGGGTAAATTAAAACCTTTATGATGCGTAATCTTGAGCACCGTGTTTAAAAACAAAAAACATGTTACGGTGCACTAGTGTAATGGTAAGTATCTTAATAATTCATTCCACGAAGAAATATTCCTTATCAAAAAGTTGTTTGATTTTATTTAGTTTAACATGCTAGAGTGTGTATGTGTGTTTTCTTACAGCAAAGCCACATCAGACAATCTGCGGAGTCCACCGAGGGAAATCGAGCCCCTGATTTTAGCGTTGTAAATCCGGAGACTTACTGATCTGCCAGCTGGGGACATTAATGCATTAGACTATTAAAAACTTATCTTTAACGTGCAACAAATTATTCCGTTTACAATTAAACTTCCATAAGTTTCTTGTGATAAGCCTTGTTTTAAGTGTAACAATGAAACGGGACCCGACATGGCCAGTGGCTCAGCGGTATGTCTGCGGACTTACACGCTAAAATCCGGGTTTCGATACCCGTGGTGGGCAGAGCACAGATAGCCCATTGTGTAGCTTTGTGCTTAATTCAAAAACAACAACCGACATGGCCAGGTGCTTAACGTACTCGACTCGTAATCCCATGAGGGTCGCGGGTTCTAATCCTGGTCGCGGCAAACATGCTCACTTTATCAGTCGTGAGGGGCGTTATAAGTTCCGGTCAATCCCACTATTTATTGATAAAAGAATAGCCCAAGAGTTGGCGGTAGGTGGTGTTGACTAACTGCCTTTCCGCTGGTCTTACACTGTTAAATTAGGGACGGTTAGCGCAGATAAACCTCGTGTAGCTTTGCGTCAAATCCAAAAATGAACAAAGAAAAGGATTTCTTATTTAATTGTAAAAATAACCTTCTTTAAACTCCTAATTAATTCAGGGTGTTCGGAAAGTCACTGTGCAGTTGTGTAATCATATTTTATTTAGTCTAACTGATAACGGTGTTTAGAAACAAAATAAGAAGGATCCAGGCCTGTATTCATTCCAACGGGAGTTGCTTTCAACATTGTTTATAATTGTCATTCATATTTACCTCCTGTATTCTACATTGAAACGTGTGTGTGAATAAATATATAAGTGCACAGTGACTTTCCGAACACACTGTATGAGTTTTAATATTTCTACTCATTTACACAAGTGTGTGTGTGTTTTTCTTACAGCAAAGCCACAAAGGGCTATCTGCTCAGCCCACTGAGGGGAATCGAACCCCTGATTTTAGCGTTGTAAATCCGGAGACATACCACTGTACTAGCGGAGGGCATTTACACAAGTGTAAATTACTTGCAAAAATCATTTCTATTACAGTGAAAAGTGCACCTTAACCTATTATATATATATTTAGATATACAAATCAAAGCCTAAACTTTGCAATAAGACTCAAAACTAATAGTTTTATTATCAGCTCTCTTTATCACCATCACCTCATAGTGGAAAATGCCTGTAGTTATAACTTCCAAAAAGCGTTTGGAATATTACATCTATCAGACATGGCTCAATAAAAGACGACCAGGTGGGTTAAGGCGTGAAACTCGCAAGCTGAGGGTTGCGGGTTCGCATCTCCCTCGCACCAAACATGCTCACCTTTTCAGTCTTGAGGATGTTATAATGTTATGGTCAATCCCACTGTTTGTTGGTAAAAGAGTAGCCCAAGAGTTGGCGGTAGGTGGTGATGACTAGCTGCCTTCCCTTTAGTCTTACACTGTTAAATTATGGACCGCTAGCTCTGCGCGAAGGTCAAAACCAAACAATAAAAGATGCCCCCCCCGTGGTACAGTTTTACAACGCTAAAAATCAGGGTCCGATACCTGACGTGGGCAGAGCACAGATAGTCCATTGTGCAGCTTTGTGCCCAATTCCAAACATACAATAACAGATGCCAAAAAAGTTAGTAAACACGGAAAAAGTAGTTTTCTACTAATATTCATTCTTTTCGGGGCATCACCTATAAATTTAATAATTTTATTTGTATTTTGTAAAAAAAGTTCAAATATTTATACGTAGATCAAGAACTTCACATTACGTTAACTGTAAATAGGAAATCAGAGTAGCAACATTTTACAATAGTGAAATAAATACGGATTACAACAAAGAGTTAGTTGTAACAGAAAATACCTTCCCGTGGTCATAGTTCCCAAAGATATGTGGATGTTCCATCTATCAAAAATGGTCCAAATGCAGATGTCAAACAAGTTAGCAGACGTGGAGAATCAAATTAGTCGTCTGGAGTTCAGTGTTAAGTTCAACTGACAACTTCCTAACTGCAGCTAGTTCTAAGAAGATAGTTGCCCTTAATCTTTAGACCTGTGAAAAGAGCCTTGTGGTAAAAATAAACCACCCTGTTTGTAATAGTTTGTTTGTTTCTTTGTTTTTGAATTTTGTGCAAAGTTACACGAAGGCTATCTGCACTACCTCTCCCTAATTTAGCAGTGTAAGACTAAAGGGAAAGCAGCTACTCTCCACTACCTACCGCTAACTTTTGGGCTACTCATTTACCAACGAATAGTGGGATTGACTGTTACAATATAGTGCCCCACGGCTGAAAGGGGGAGCATGTTTGGTGCGACGGAGGATTAGAACCCGCGGCACTCAGGTTATATTAATTTAAGACTCACAACATTTTCAATAAGTGTTAAGTATTACAAGAATTTGAAGCTGGGTTAGCGTACCAATATTTAGATATAAAATTATCTTGAACCAGATATAAACTAACCTTTGTAAGAATCACCTTCTAACTTTTCAACTGTTATTACCAAATGGATTATTTTGACAATAATTTAGATATAAAAGTAACCTCATACTAGGTATAAACTACTTTATATTTACTTTTGTAAGGCTTGCCTTTACCCTTTCAATAAAGGCCCAGCATGGCCAGGTGGTTAAGGAACTCGATTCGTAATTCGAGGGTCGCGTATTCGAATCTCAGTCGCACCAAACACGTTTGCCCTTTCAGAAGTAGGAGCATTATAATGTTACAGTCGGTCCCACTATTCTTTGGTAAAATAGTAGCCCAAGAGTTGCCCTTAATCTAAGATGGATGGAGATGGCTAGTTGTCTTCTCTCTTGTCCTGCACTGCTAAATTAGGGACGGCTAGAGCAGATAGCCCTCGTGTAGCTTTACACGAAATTCAAAACAAACCGAACTCTATCAATAAATATTATAAAATGGTCTTCAACGGTGTTAAAATCCCTTACCCTAATAGTTCTGCAAAAATTTCTTAAACTGTTAACCCTCTTGTCTCTGTTTTAAAGAGTTAATTATGACCACGTAAACAAAGACAAGTTCAGTTACTTGAAGTGGTCTTTCGGTCCCGGAATACTGAAGAAATAAACACCTGAAGAAAAAAAATAGTTAATTACACAGGTCTGCGCATTTAAATTTCATGAAAGCTGTTTTGGTTTTGAAAACATGTTTCTCCATAAATCATCTGCGCAGATTTTGAAAATAATATTCTTTATTTTCTATTACGTCAGAATTTTTTTTAAAAAAATCAGAAAGGAAAATGACTCTTATTTAGATCAAAATATTATTTCTCTTACCACTATAAACATTTTTTTACTGTTATGTCTCTTATCTTAGGGTTCCTGAACGATCGATTAGACTCTCACGTCGCAATTGGTTTAGAGACATCTATAGTCAGCGATTGTCAGTATATTACGCATAACACAAATCGATCCGATTTCGATAAAAATGATTCACTTATGTTAAAGCACCTATGACGATTCCTAAAGAAATCTGTAGATAATGGAGAATATTTGATATCATTTTCGGATTAAACGTGCAGTGATTACTGTTGAACATGTAAAAATTTCAAGATAACAAAACCATCGTAGGCCTGTGTTATTTATATGCTCGAATTATCTTAAGTATTTCAAAAACTAATTTCAGTAATAAAAATATTTTAAAAATATTATTATATTTATTATAAAAGTGTTATAAAAATATCCTTATTTGCGAATCCTTGTGGCCATTATATTTTAAATGTATTTGTTAACAACTGAGCATAATCCATAAAGGATTAATATTGTTACAAATTGTTAAATATATTTTTAATTGAGAAATAACAATTTCTTTCAACAATACAAACGGAACTACGCAGTTTACGACAATTAAACCAAAGATAGAAAAACCAAAATATAAGTAGAGTGTGCGACTAATATAACGAAATGAGTAAACGTACAAATTAGGGTTAACTAATTGCTTCATATATAATTATAAAGTCTTATAGAAGTAGAGATAGAGATTAGCCAAGTTTATGGAGAAATTATCTCTCGTGAGAAAACTCGTTATTTGTTTGAATACCTTTACTTTTAAGATAAAATAATTTATACAGAAATTAAACATATTATTACATTGAAACGTGTAGAATTTTAATTTCAGAATAATTATTTCACTATCTATAAATGGATCGATTAGATCATTAAAACTAATTAAATCTTTCAAATCTATTTTGTTATATAATGTAGTGAAATCACAAGAGGCGACAGAATCATGTGTGTTTGAGGAAATCAATTTAGTAAAACACTCCGAAACTGAAATGTTATATTTAACGACCCAAAATTATTGAATCAAATCATATAACAACAATTTTATTTCTCCAATAAAACATCTAGGGGCCCGGCATGGCCAAGTGGTTAAGACGCTCGACTCGTAACCTTTCAGCCATGGGGGGCCTTATAATGTTACGGTCAATCCCACTGTTCGTTGGTAAAAGAGTAGCCCAAGAGTTGGCGGCGGGTAGTGATGACCAGTTGCCTTCTCCCTAATCTTACACTTCTAAATTAGGGACGACTAGCGCATATAACCCTCGTGTAGCTTGGCGCAAAATTCAAAACAAACCAAATTTACACTGCTAAACTGAAGACGGCTAGCGCAGATAGCCCTCGCGTTGCCTTGCGCAAAATTAAAAAAACAAACATACAAGAACGTCCAGAATATCATTAAATATAATAGATATGGATTTAATAACAGTGTTTATGGAGTGTGCAGTAAACCTAACGTTACTAGACGTTTTATTCGTACAAAACTTGTAAATGAAACCAAGTAAAATTTTAATTCATGTTCCTTTTGTAATATTTTAACTCAAAACACTGAATTATGAATTCTTATTTAACGAAACTTTGTAAATATTTTAGTTTCGTTAATTTGCTTAATTATATTTTTACAGATAATTTTTATACACAAAGCCAAAATTACAACGTGCTTTATTAATAGGGTTAATAATAAATTTTTTATGGATTTCTTTAGTTTATTTTAAGAAATACTAAAAGAAATTGTTTTGTTTTTTTAATTTCATACAAAGCTACACGAGGGCTACCTGCAACAGCTGTCCTTAGTTTAGCAACTAGTCATCACTACCCACCGCCAATTGTTGGACTATTCTTTTACTAACGAATAATAGGATTGATCGAAACTTTATAACGTCCCCATGGCTGAATGGACGAGGATGTTTGGTGCCACGTGGGTTCGAGTCTTACCACGAGTTGAGCTCCTTAACCACCTGGCCATCAGATTCTGTATTCAGATGACCCCTTATTAAAGTTTTTAACTTCTTTTTATAGAATTAATAACATATAATTTCCACTTAGAAAGTCCTCTGCTAGTACAACGTTAAGTCTTCGGAATTACAACGCTAAAATCAGGGGTTTCAATCCCCTCGATGGACTCAGCAGATAGCCCAATGTAGCTTTGCTATAAGAAAACACATACACTGCACTCAGAAAAGAAATACAGAATAATGTGAAATTTTTTCACTATTTTTAGTGATACAATCGTCAATGTTTTTCTAACTAAATCTTTTAATACTTCACCATTTTGTTTTTCTTAAATCTCTATATTTGTTATATTTTTTGGGAAATTACTTCTAATCCCCACTTATAATAATCTCTAAATTACACAGACTATTCTGATCTTAAATAAACCTTCTAGCATAAGAACGTAAAGGTTTAGTATAGCTCAGTGGTTGAAAAATTCGAGTCACAACCTACCTGTCGAAGGCTATAATGTGTTCGCCCTTTCTTCCTCGTTATAATATTACGGTAAATCACAATAATCATTGTAGAAAAAACAGTTGACTGTAGCTGTTTTAATCAGCTCAAAATTTTTGAAAGAAACAAACAAATCTAAGAGATTAAAAAAAAATCCTTTAAATTCTTACATTATAGAGATCATTTTAGTAACTTTCTAACTGAAATTTGAATATAAGTCTTCAGTCAAAATTATATCCATTGAGATTCCAAGAGTTAGAATGTGAATTTAATAACATAACAGTCAGGAAACAGGTTTGTGATAAATGAACATAATCTACGTATTAAGATATGATTATTCCATTGTACAGCTAATTACAATATTGAAATAAATTATCGGTTACATTCAGAGTCACGTGAGCTGAGTACGTTATTTTAATTGCTTGAGGAAACATCATTTCCGCTGAAAGGCTAACCATGATATTAGGCTTAATATAAGTCGCCTGGCATAAAAGTAAATAAAGGTTACTTATGTTGACTGCTGTTTGCAGGCAGTTTAGTATGTTATTAATGAAACGATTTTGATGTCTCACAACGTCTTCATAGTCCACGTCGCCACGTCCAGTCATGCTCTACTTAGCGATAGCTTTACGGCCAGGGCTGGATTTAGGGAAAATGATGCCTTAAACACAGCCCAACAATGGTGCCCTCCTCGCCCCCTCCACTGCTTAACTCACGAGACATTAAGACTCAATAATTGCTGAAAGTGAAATAAAAGTTTGAAAATGTATAACCCTTCTTCAGTTTTCTTCCAGGTCAGACCCCACAGTTATGTTAAATAAAAACTTTTATATTTTATTTATTCAACAGATTGGGCATAGATCAAAATCAAGCAATGACTGAGACCTTTTATTTAGAAATGATGAGGGAAATCACTTCTTTAATTAATGATAATTATAAAGAATTAGTTTTACTGTATATTTGTTTTCCCCTTGAGTTAATAATTCTCACTTTGATGTTCACAATTTCAGACTTTGATTTAACAAAAATGAAAAATTTACTCAAAACCCTTTTATTCAAAAAATTATCTTCGATGTTAACAATTTCTCACTTTGAACCAAAACCCTGAAAGCAAACTATTTACTTATACCTTGATATTTATTTACAATTTGAAAAGTTTTATTCCAGATGTTTTTAATTGCAAAGTCTTTGATCAAGTCCTCAAAACTAATTTGACGTAACAAATCTGCTTCTATACTTAGCAGAGACAAAGCATCCAGCCTGTCTTGTCACATAGTTGTTCTGTTAGGATTTTTAATATGCTTGAGTTGAGAAAAATGAATGCTCAGCTGTGCAATTTGTGACCATTAATGTTAAAAATATATGCAATGCAATGTCTACTTTTGGAAACGCACACTCAATTTTATCCTCCGAAATTATTTTATAAAGTTCAGCATAACTAAATCTGGTTTTCACAGTTTTTGTTGCCCTGAACTTATTGCTCACATATGTTTTCACTTAATTAAACGCGTTTCATCTTTCAGTCTGAAAAAAATAAATAAAAAATAAAAATAAAAACACAAAAGAATATGAATCATATATAGTTATAATGATTAGTAAAACACCAAAATTCATGAAGAAAAACGCTGGTAAGACAGTCAAACATACTAAACTCTAGGTCTACATTAGACAAAGATTGTCAGAAAGTTATTCTTGGACCTAGGTCCATCAGCCAATAAAGAAATTCATAAATATCTTTACTGGCTTACTGCATTCTGATTGGTTAAAACCATTCGAGACTGGCTTGAATCCATTTTTGGATAATTTGTTTCAGTCATTGCAAGAGTTTCATTAAGGTTGTTGCTATGATAGCTGTATGCAAGAAGCAATGTCAGTGGTAATATGCAAATCCACTGTGAGCCAAAACGTATTCCGAAAGAATCTATGATCAACAACAGATACTGTAGTAGACTATATACACAGTGATAATTCTGTACTGGTACACATACATAGCATTGTAAACTACTGCACATTGAACTACTAAATACTGAGTTAGGCCTAGGCTAGAATACCTTAATACTAATCAAATATCCGAAGAATGAGTTGTAACCTCAACTCTGAGCTCAGTTTTGACCTGGGGACTTTAGATGAGCCAACAAACCATACATTAACAAAACAGGTATATGTCTGAAACTTTATCTGCATACTTGGATGCGAAGGTAAATTCAAAACGATGTCCTTAAATTGGGAATAGGCCACTTCATTATTCCAAGATACAGTAGCGTTTCCAGTGTACTTACACTAAACTAATTACAGTATTTAGGTTTTATGTTATTGTCACTCAGTTCTCAGATAACACTAACGTTAAGCCTAGTACGCAGTACTAACCTTGCTCATGTAAACTTTTTCAATCGATGCATTTTTTCAAACAATCCCAAATTGATTTTGTTGATTTGTCGGTTCTTTACAATAACTTTGTGTGACCACGGTGCCACAGCACTGTATTACTACTAGTAGTATAGTGTATACATAACAACGTAAAGAAAAACGTTGTCGTACATGTCGAAATCTTACGCAATTTGATGTCAAATGTCGAATTATCGCCTTTAAACTGTTCCGATCAGTCAATTGTTTTCCCAACTTTTCAGAAATGTAACAGAACACATACGGATCTGAATTTATAGTCGTAAAATAGTTGAATTACACTTAAAAACTTGTCGTCGTTATCTCCGTGTTTCTGTCTCATAAAAATATCACCAGAGGGCCAGGGCATTATGACGTCAGGATAGGATCAAGGAAGAAGTAGGAGAATATAATTGATCTCCATTTTTAGGCCTAAAAATAACGTGTTTGACAAAACTTTGTTGACTATTTATGAATGAGGATAAAAACAAGGGTGCTCGGTATTAAATGTGATTTGAGATCGGACACCCTTGCATTTATCCTCTAAGTAAATCTCAGCTTCTAATCTGTTTATATTATTACATAATCAGAAGGGAATACGTTCATGCCAAAATACTCTTACAGGTTACACGTAATCTATGACCGGTGGCATTGCTACAGCGACATTCCTTTCTAAATTTTTTTCTTGGTATGATAACTTTCAAAACATGTACTCACACACAAAGGAATTTTTTTTACAGCAAGTTGTTTGAAGCCAAAAAAATTACGGCTCAGAAAAGCTTTAGTGAGAAACACATTATAAAAATATTACAAAACATAAGTGAATAATGCAATACTAACACAAATAAAACTGAAACAAACGAGACAATAACACAAATATAACGAACGAAAACAGAAGCCGAAAAAAAACATAAAACTAGCCATGTCTTTGTACACATCTGTCACCATTTCGTTTGACTTATGTTTCTGTGGTATTATACTCTTATTTCTCTGTAGATGTAACTGAATAAAGCAGTAAAAGATAAAACAAAACAGTTCCATTGCCTATAATTTCTAATAAACAGCTACAACAGAAAGAAGGTAAGACGTCATAACACAGAATCATCTTTTACCTGAAGTTTTATGAACATTTTTTACTGCTCTTTACAGTAATCTTTGACAAATCTATGACTTTTTTAATTCAGATACACAGTTTAATAGTTTCTCGAATCAGTCACCGAATCAGAGAAACGTTTTTTTAACAATGCAGAGCAAAGTCAAACACGACAGATATGGACAATTTTTACAAAAAATTCAACTAGTTGAGTGTAACAGTAAAAGTTAAGGGCATGATAGTTAGTGGAAAAATTATGTGGTGTTTCCATTCCCTTGGTGCCCTAAACACGTTCTTATTTTGCTTAATGGTTAATCCAGGGTATAGTTTCAGTTGCAAAAAGGATTCGTCATAAGGCTGTCATGTCCAAAGCACTCCACTCCTTTCTACATACTCTGTTTTCTGCACGATGACGACAGTTTTAACAATTCGATCGCCAAGTTGTTGAGGTATGTGACGACTGAAAGGGAGGAGTGAATGTAAGTTTTATATTGGTAAACCTATACCCTGTTGGTCTTATTTACAGACCAAAAAGCCTTTTCTTATTATGATGCATACTTGTTGCCTGCGTCGCATGGGTCATTTGCCACGTGTGTTTGTAGATTCTCATTCGTTGCTATAAATCACACCGCTTATCACGACTCAAGTCTCTTTGTAGATTCTCCTGGTGTCTCGGATTTATACATTTTTCTTCGTTTGCCAAAATAATTATGCATGAAACATATCCATAGCTTTTCAGTTATAAATTACCAATCTAAACACATCTTCAGGATCTGTGTATATGATTATTTTGCGTAGTAAAAGACTGATATACGACCCTTCTCAATACCATTCACTTTCCGGTAGCACAACACTCAAAGAAACGACAATGTCAACAGTTAGTGCTGTTGTATGCAAGTACACTTCGACTTTATATTTGCTCTGTTTATCATGTTTGTTTGTTTTGTTTTTTGTTTTTCGCACAAAGCTACTCGAGGGCTATCTGCGCTAGCTGTCCCTAATTTAGCAGTGTAAGACTAGAGGGAAGGCAGCTGATCATCATTACCCATCGCCAACTTTTGGCTTCTCTTTAACCAACGAATAGTGGGATTAACCGTAACATTGTAACGCCAAACACGGCTGAAAGGACGAGCGTGGTTGATACGACCGGGATTCGAACCCGCGACCCTCAGATTACGAGTCGAACGCCTTAACCCACCTGGTCATGCCGGGCGTTTATCATGTAACAAGCGTTTTAATATAACCTACTCAACCATATTAGTTTTTTTATTCAGTCCTAACAGGGCGAGTGAGGTTTTATATTTTCTCCAATTCTCGACGTTTTTTCTTTTCGTTACAACAGATAGTAATATTATCCAATAACAGGAAGTAAAACTTTTACCTACACTTTCACTATTATGGCTTATGCTGTAAAACATACTAATGTACTAGGTATCAATATCCGTTGGTTTTGAAAAGATAAAGCGTGTTAACTTGTGTTATACTTAACAAAACTATTGCCTATTTTTTGTACTATATGGATTGTTAACACCTAATATCAGGTAACTAACTCTTGCATCTATATAGCCTGAACTGGTAAATAAACCCACGGTGGACACAGCAGATAGTCTAATGTGGCTTTGCTGTGAGAAACCACCCTCCAAAGCAAAAAAATTAACGCTTTTTACAATTATGTATAATTAATGCTTGAAATAATAACAGGTAAATATTCCTGCTAATAGTATAATCTTAAGTTAAAAAGCCCTTCCCCAAAAATATATCAGGCTATAAATTATAACTCGAAATATCTTGGAATCAGACTCAGACTTAAAAACCCTCACGAGAAAAAAAGGGGGAAAGAAATAAAATTCACTTAGCACAGAAAAAAAAGAAAGGTTTTAAAAAATCATTATATCGTGCTTTAGTAGACAGGCATGTTCAACAATCTAAAGAAACGTTTCGAGACAAAAATACAGGAATTACCTGTTTGTTTTTATTTAATATCGATTCCTTAAGTAACATTGAAAGCTATTTTTTTTCACTTTCGGCATTCCAACATTTCCTCTTCTACTGAAGCATTGAAACTGGAGATCTTCTAGGGACATCGTGTATCTCTATTTGGAAATGAAACGTTGTAACCTAGGTGATGGTATTACTTATTAACAAAAAACGTTATCACAAAAGAAAAAGAGATGCAGTTTTGTCGGCATAGGGAGGAACAATTTAATGGGGAAAAAAAAAGACCGTGTGTTTTGAAGGAGCGTACTTTAGCTGCTGCTAAGTATTACAATTTGAAACAGCCTAAAATTGAGTTAAATTGCACTATAGATTTATAAGTTAGATAAGTGTTGATATATAAACAGTTTATGACAATTGCCAACAGGATTAATACACATCGTTTCTTTTTCTCTTTTTTTACTACAGATATATTTTACACATAAACAACAACACAATTTACAGTAACGGTTATAATAAATAATGATTTATATATAAGTGTTAGAAATTTACAAACAACACTGAAACTTCTTCCTTATCCGGAACTTCCTTGATATTTTATCGACGGTTCACGATGAGCGATTTAATATCGAGTTGATGTAGCTACAATTCACTTAACAGGAAGCTAGCTAGCTATGTATTCTTTGTTCCTCTCCGATCATAAGTCAAGTTCTTCCACCAATGAAATTATGTATTTTTATCTAAAAATACCAATTTCCGCTGTGAATCCGCTGAAGTTAAATGGTTTGTAATTTTTGACATCTATAAACGTACCTGGTCAAATATCTGAAGTTCCCAAGTAATAAACGTTAATCGTGGTTATATCGTCCGAAGTTTATTGTATACCAACTATATCAAACCGATAATATACAGTGACTCTTGATGCGTCGTGTTAGTTACATTCATATGAATGAGGAGTGTTTTTAGAAACTTCAGATTACTAAGCAATACTAACAATAGATAGTGTCAGCAATCCTATATATATATTGTTTCTTTATTCGCTTTTGATTTTCGTACAAAGCTACACGAGGGCTATCTGTGCTAACCGTCCCTGTTTTAGCAGTGTAAAACTAGAGGGAAGGCAGCTAGTTATTATAACCCACTGCCAACACTTGGGCTCCTTATTTACCAACAAATTGGGGGAATTTACCGTCACATCTCAACACCTCAACGGCTGGAAGGGCGAAAATGTTTAATGCGACAAGAATTTGAACACGCGGCCCTCGTTTTACGACTCGAGCGCCTTAACCACCGTTGGTAAAAAGAGTAGCCCAAGAGTTGGCGGTGGGTGGTGATGACAAGTTATCTTTCCTTTAGTCTTACACTGCTAAATTTGGGACGGCTAGCGCAGATATCCCTCGTGTAGCATTGCGCGAAATTAAAAAAACAAATCAACTAACTGTAAATAAATTCTTCGAGATTTCTTGCCAAATAATTGTGTGATAATTTTTAAAATGCCTCTAGGAATATCAATAGTGCAGACGACTCTATTTAAAAAGTGTCTGAAACGAACTTTCATCGCTTGTGGTAATTTTTAGCTCTTTTCGTTCAGGAATAATCTTCAGTTTAGTCTTTTGGCATTTTGTGTAAATTTCGAGAAAGCTCTTGTTTATCGTAACCGTAACTCGTTATGTCTGAAATGACGGTGTTTATGTATATATTCCAAAAGCTGCTGACATGTAAATTCCAATATTTCTGCAACGTTGCGAGTTAAGTTATATTTTTACGACAATTCTAAAGACGTTGACACATAACTCCAAATTACTATCGATGCATATCTGAATTTAGCTTCAAGAAATGTTACTTAAATATGACACCAGAGTAAATAAAGAACTTTATGATTTAATTATTTTGAATATTGTATTTAACGTTGGACGACAATTACAGTAATATAGGTTTCTGTAGGCGTGCGATACACTTTAAGTTCCAAGTAAAGGCAAACTCGTTGGGATCTATAAAATTTTAACACCCGAAGAGAAATTGAATGTTTTGAGTATCGCTATTATCACATTTTGTTCGGAATTCTTAAGAGCGAGTGTGTCAAAATTAAAGTTAAAATTATTGTACAGTTTGAATGTAGATGAAAATATGAAGTTTTATTATGTTAAGTATTATATATTATACGTGATATTTAAAAAAATCTTTCAAATTTTATATGATAACAACTGTCAAAAACGTATCACACAAATTATCAATTAAATATTATTTAAAAGGTTTAGAGGAAGTAAAAAGTTCTTAATTCTAGTCAGATACAGTTGTTGGTTAAAGAAAATTAGGCCTTTTTTTGCTGCGGCAAAGTGGCTCACAGAATGGCTCTGAGTTTTTTAGTCGCGACATAACGGCAAAAAAACTTTAGCTCACATCTCCGTCCGTCATCTCTTGACTGATTTGAGATCTAATTACAGTATTGAACACAAAGATATAGCTTACAAAAGAAAATAAGGATATCATAGATTCATTTACCCTAATCCTGCCCAAAATAATTCCAATTGCTTCGGCTACTGAAGATCCCTCTTGTTTCTCCAGTACAAACTTTTAACTCATACTTCCATCTCTTGACCAATTTGATCTCTATTTACAATCGTGGTTATTGAGGATTCCCTCTTGTTTCAAAATACCTGCAATTACTGATTAAACGATTTGGCTTGTTTTGAATTTCGCGCAAAGCTACTCGAGGGTTATCTGCACTAGCCGTCCCTAACTTAGCAGTGTAAGATTAGAGGGAAGGCAGCTAGTCATCACCACCCATCGCCAACTCTTCGGTTACGCGTTTACCAACGAACAGTGAGATTAATAGTCACATTATAATGACCCCACGGCTGAACTGGCAAGTATGTTTGGTGTGAAGGAGATTCGAATCCGCGACCCTCAAATTAGGAGTACTGATTAAAAGAAATAAATACAGATTTGTAACATACGTTTGAAGTTAGTGATTATTCAAAATTAAAACGAGGAACAACCACAACTTAGCTGAAAGACAAAAATTTACAACAAAAATTATAATTCTAAATTTCTTGTAGATTTCACAGAAAGGCCAAATTATTGTTCATCCCCGATCAGGAATGGCGCTACAAAGTCAGATTTAAAAATCGGGTTTCGATACTCGAAATGAACACATCACAGCCAGCCCATTGTGTAGCTTTATACTCAAATGCAAACAAGCAAAGCAAATGAACTCTGTGTTTCAGTACATGAAATACAAAATTCCAACATTAGTAACTTCACCTATGATAAACCAAATATTTCATCATTTTCTCTAAACTGTTATGTTAAGGTCCCGGCATGGTATGGTGGCTAAGGTACTCGACTCGTAATCTAATCGTTGCAGGTTCGAATCCCTTTCACACTAAACATGCTCGCCCTTTCAGCCGTGGGGTTGTTATGCTGTGAAAGTCAATCCCACTAGTCGTTGGTAAAAGAGTGGCCCAATAGTTGGCGGTGGGTGGTGACGACTAGCTGTCTTGCCTCTTGTCCTACACTGCTAAATTAGGGACGGCTAGCGTAGATAGACCTCTTATAGCTCGGCGAAAAATTCAAAACAAACTTTTATGTTACACATTTCTGTGTTAGATTAAATGCAGAGTATAGTTTTTCAGATACCATCAATAGCACGTGCTCACTGTGTCGCCCTCTTCCATTTGAGATTTTCCTATGTATTTGTTTAATGGATCAGTTTAAGGTTTTGAAACAAAATAATGTTCTCTTCCTTTCACAGCACATTCAGAGGTTTTGCTTACTTATCTAGTCTTCTCTGTAACTGAGGAACATTTCAGCGTTAGTTTCCATGGAAACGTTTCACAAAATTTAAATTCACCATTCCTGTTGTCCATGTTCTTCGTGTTTTGGAGAGAAAGGGGTTTGTATCAGTCATTTATGGTAGCTCGAGATAAAACTGTCAAGACGATACGTTATAGACGTTCTGCCACAAGTTGTACGAGTGTAAAAAACCTTTTAGGCAAATCGATTGAAACACTCAAGTACTGTTAAAAATCAAACATCTGAAGTGTTTATTACACTATGTCACACAAGTTTTGTTTCTGGATAGTATGTGTTATTTCTTCATTGCTTATGTTGTAAAAGTATAGAAAATAGCCATTATTCCCTTCAAACTTTGCTTTTGTGACCTGGATAATGAAATTTAGAAATTAACCTATTTTCTATGTAAAAACGGGCAAATTTGCACATTTTTATTCACATAAGTCTGAATAAAACAACATATGGATCGAGATTTACATGTATTTATTCTAAAGTTATGCAAAAAATGTTTAGAAGTGAGTAGTTTTTTGAAAAACTTGGAAAAGACCACTTCAAGACCCATGAGAAATGTCATCATTTTGAAGTCTCTGATAACCTCTCAGCCGTAGTCATCATACTTCAAGACTTCTAGCAAGGTCTTGATGCTGTTGTATTCCTCTTTGAGGTGCACCGAATGAGCCAGGGTAAGAGATGGATCCTTATTCCCGTTATGGAGCAGCACAACTTTGAGGCTTCTGGATGAGTGCCACTCGTTCTGGTCACAGGCAATTCCAATTGCCTCGTGCATCCTGAAGTGGTGAGTGGTTAGCCCTTTTATATATATTACTATGGAAAGTTCTAGAAAATACTGAAAGGTTCTTGAAAATTCTCGTAAATTCTACAACATTCTAGAAAGTTCTTGAAAATTTTTACAAGTTCGAGAAAATTCTCTGTCAGTTACTCAGCACTGAATCTACCTGGAATGTTCTGGAAAATGGGTAAATATGAAAAGTTCAATACCCATATCACAAAAGCAAAGTTTAAAGATAAAAATAGGTTTTTTTCATTTACTTTAGACATAAGCAATTGGGAAATTACACTTTCTGCCCAGGAACAAGAAAATGTACAAATTTTGTTACGTAGTGTTATTGTATGTGCTATAGAGTTCCATGTGCTGGTTTTAACGTTATTGCTGTCAATTAGGGCACATTATATTTTAGTAGTAATATGTAGTTATTACGCCACAATTACAATTACAAAAAATGGAAAAATACGAGCAAAAAAATGAATCACAAGACTGCTTATATGGGTATTAAAACTTTTTTTAACCTGAAGATGACCTTAGAAAATCGAAACGTTGTTTCTTACCTTCTTTTAATAAATTTTTAATACCCATGTCAGCCGTCTTAAGATACATTTTTACTTTAAGTGTGTTTCTCGTCATCACCAGCAAAGAATGGTGTGGCACGAATCAACTTACAATGAACCTCACTATGGTGGCCCTCTCATTGGCACAGCGATAAACACGCGGACTTATAAGTCAAAATCCAGGTTTCGATACCCGTCGTGGAAACAACACGGAAAGCCCATTATGTAGTTTTCTGGTTAACTACAAACGAACACAGTGCGGTTTAACACGCACATGCATTGCTCATAAAGCATAATCTCCTGCTAGCTAAGATTTTCTACTACGTAAGACCATATTTCCTCGTCGCGCCAAACATGCTCGCCATCCCAGCCGTGGGAGCGTTATAATGTGACGGTCAATCCCACTATTCGTTGGTAAAAGAGTAGCCCAAGAGTTGGCGGTGGGTGGTGATGACTAGCTGCCTTCCCTCTAGTCTTACACTGCTAAATTAGGGATGGCTAGCACAGATAGCCCTCGAGTAGCTTTGTGGGAAATTAAAAAACAAACAAGCAAGGCCATATCATGTGTATATATATATATCAGTGTGTATGTGTGTGTATTCACTTACTACCCACAGAAGGTCGAGTATGTTTTATATAAAAACGATTTTAAATATGCAAATCAACAATTCACGTGACAACAAAGTCTATATAATATTGTGGTGGAACAGTAGTATCGGAGAAACACATTTGGCATGTTCAGGCGCTTGTTAGTCTGTGTGATGCCGAGGACAAAAATAATCCCTTTTGGAAAGGACAAAAACAGCCCTTTTCCTCGCAAAATATTCATACACTTATATCATAAAGATGAGTTCGGATTTGGACGTAGCCCTTGTACTTAATGGCATTGGAAAACAAAAGGTTATGGAGCAACTTGGATTATGAACAGGACCATCCAGAAAGACCTTTCAATACGTCATTTCCTGGCCGTCATGACCAAAGTGGGGTATTTTGTAAAGACAGCTGTTCATGTGTTCTCAAGAAACAATCTCATAATCAAGAATATTACGGCATAGCGAAGAACATTAGTCGCATGTACACATGTTGCTTAAACAATTTATTTGTTCAACCCACTTGTAGAGAAAATTATATTTGCAAGTAGTAAATACAGAAGGCAGTTTTTTTTACATATATAAGAGTATTCATGTTCTTGTATTAAAACAATTTTAAATATGCAAACCAGCGAGTCACGGGACAACAAAATCGATATACCAGTCAAGTTATCCATGTTATACGAAATGGAGTGTTGAAACAAACGCTGGCAAACCGCCGTACTCTCACTTATAATGTGGTAAGTTGAGGACATCAACCAGAGAGTAACGACGTGCTTTAACACGACAATGTTACGGCAGAGCCTCTTGCAATGAAAATTCCACCAGAGGGCTGGCTGTTGTTGTTGTTGTTGAATTAAGCACAAAGCTACACAATGGGCTATCTGTACTCTGCCCACCACGGGTATCGAAACCCGGATTTTAGCGTGTAAGTCCGCAGACATACCGCTGAGCCACTGGGGGGCAGAGGGCTGGCTATTTTCAAAAAATAACCAGACGCGGCAAAATGGAGTGTAACGGAAAAGTAGGCTTCTGAAATTATCTTGATATAATGCACTCAACGTGTGTATAACCGGAAACTCGGATGACATAGGAAATGAATGTCTTTTTTTTTTGTATAAGTTTTGTTATCAGGAACCATTCCAATACTATGTTTAACGTTTCATTAGTGTAGCTTTCAGTTGTTGAACTGATATAAATACATATTGAAATATATTGAAGTAATAATAAAATTCAAGGGAAGAAATGTATCGGATACTGCCCAAGCCGGACTATTTGAAAAGAGATTGAAGATTGTTTGGTTTGTTTTGAGTTTTGCGCAGAGATATATGAGGACTATCTGCGCTAGGCGTCCCTAATTTAGTAATGTAAGACTAGAGGGAAGGCAACTAGTCATCACCACCCGCCGCCAAAGCTTGGGCTACTCTTTTATTAACAAATAGTGGAATTAACCGTCACATTATAACGCCCCCACGGCTAAAAGAACGAGCTAAATTGGTGTGACGGGGATTCGAACCCGCGACCCTCGGATTACGAGTCGAGCGCCTCAACCACCTGGACATGCCGGGTCAGCTCAGCTTGCGCAAGTGGTTAGGGCGCTCGACTCGCAGTGTGAGATTCCTGAGAGCTTTTAGTATTATACCTTATCTGGAAATGATTTTAAGAACTTTCAGCTCTGTAATAGTTACGATGAGAAGAGACCCCGTGAAGCAGGTCTTCTTCTCTTTGTGTTCTTTGTCATTGTTGGCACATCCATATCACAGATTACAAGATTTTCTTAAGAAAGTTATTTTTATCGTTTCATTATAATTTGCTTGGATATTTATAATGAAAGATCTGTTTTGCCCAGAAACTAACTGGTAAAAAGGATTAAAGGATTTCTTAGCGAGAGACATTTCTCTTCAGTTAGCACTTCTGTCGTAATCAGAGATAATTGGACAGGCATTCATCTTATCTCTTCATCAGATTAAGCCGGCTGTGATCAGTTTCCAAAATCGTGTGTCACAGTACAACCTTTCGTTCTAGGAAGAGATTACCAGCATATAGAAAACTACAAAAACATATCAAGCAAACAATAACATGGTAATGGTAAGTCTGACGTATTTCCTGATCATCTAGAAAAGTGGATTTCGAGTTGTGTAATACAAACCGGGAAAAAAACATGACTAACTGTGCAACTTATAAGAGAATCCACATGACCTAATGCCAGATTGAAACCGCTTACTTCAAATAGCCTTCGAATTAGAAACAGTTTCACGAAGCACCTACCTTCTGTTAGATAAACGTTGAACTAATCATTTTAAGAATCCAACGAGTCGCTAGCTGTAGACTCAATCAATGAAATCAACTTTAATTCGCCAAAAAAATAGACCCACGGACGTTTATTGGCTGGTTGAATTAATAAATGTGTATATGTATGTATATGTACGAAACACCTTCATAAACTGATGCCAGTTGCTATAACAACGTCTCTGAATCTGCTCATTAAACTAATCTTTTGTGAGAAGACAATCAGATAAGCTGTCTTTAGCTTTACTAGTGGCTTCTTCGAACGGACACATTGTTAACTCTCCATTGAGTCACTAGTGATTACCAAAGTGTTTAGGTGCAGCGACATGTCTAGCTGACACATTTTAAACAGTCAGCTGAGCCACTAAACTGGCACGTTGTTAACTCTCCGTTAAGTCAATACTAATTACCAAGGTGTTCAGGTGCGTCAACGTATCTAACTGACACATTTTAAACACTCAACTGAGCCACTAAACTGACACGTTGTTAACTCTCCGTTGAGTCAATACTAATTACCAAGGTGTTCAGGTGCGTCAACGTATCTAACTGACACATTTTAAACACTCAACTGAGCCACTAAACTGACACGTAGTTAACTCTCCGTCGGGTCACGAGTAATTAACAGGATGTTCAGGTGCAGTAACGTGTCTAACTGGCACGTTTTAAACAATCAGCTGAGCCACTAATGGTATTAAAGGGACTCAAGTGTACTTAATTTAGCTACAAACTTTTACACTGACAAACCACTGATAGTTTATGCTGGAATCTTTAAAAAATAACTTTATTTTAAAGTTTATAGCTTTTTCACATCCTTATAAGTAGAATTATGGTTCTTGTAAAAGCTATTTTATGGCCTGGTGAATGATATGTGGTATCTTCTAATATGTGTCAGTATTCTAATGGTAATACAAAGAGATGAGTAAGTTATATGTGACAAGTTCACATACGTAAATGTAAATAACATAATACGTGAGTATGTCTGATGGCTCTTGTTACACGTGCAAGTAACGAGATTTAAAATGTGGTTCTGGTTTTGCAACTGGTGACTAAAGGTAAATACCAGGCTTGCAAGTCATGTTACCATATGAAAGAAGGAAAGTGTGGACGTGTGCTTGTCAAGGTTTCAACAAAATGTGTGACTTATTGATGGTAGCATTTATTTCACAATATCATCCAAGGTAATACAATGTACAAACTTCGTGGGCCCGGCATGGCCAGGTGGGTTAAAGCGTTTGACTCGTAATCTGAGAGTCGCGGGTTCGAATCCCCGTTGCGCCACACATGCTTTAGAATAGTTCCACAGCTTTCATTTGAACGAGTACGTTGAACGTCCAGAAAATATACCAAAAGTTTGACCATAAACTGATAGTCAATCGCAGGTAAATAATTATCGCTGTGCGTCATACATGTTTACATCATTCAGTACTTTCGTACTTCCCAGTTTGTATATCCCCCACCCACACGCCCGATACGGCCATGTGATTAGGGGCGTTTGACTCGTAATCTGAAGTTCGCGAATTTGAATCCCGATCGCACCAAACATGCTCGCACTTTCGTTGGTCTAACAAAGGTAACAAATGTATAAAAAACAATATGAATTTAACACCAGCCCACATCTGCCTAATTTTACACACTTAGTTTACCAGCGAGACAAGCTCCGTAAAGTAGTTTCCATAACTCTCATGCGTGGATGTATTTGCACGTCCTCTCACGGTGTTAGAAAAGTATATGATGTCACCGTTAAAAATATTTTAGCATTTGTTACATTTAAGATATTTAAATAAAACACGGTGAATACTAAAGAACAACTGTTGCCTAAATATTAGTAATTCATAATTAAGTACGATATTGTAATTTTGTTAAGATTACTTAACCAACTAACTATATTCAGTTTAAATATAGAATGTTATTCAAGAAAGCCACAAAATTTTTTTTACGTACTAGCTGCATCGCGGATTCGAATCCCGGTCGCACCAAGCATCCGTTATAATGTGACGGTCAATCCCACTATTCACTGATAAAAGAGTAGCCCAAGAATTGGCGGTAGATGGTGATGACTAGCTGTCTTCCCTCTTGTCTTACACTGCTAAATTAGGGACGGCTAGTGTAGATCGCCCTCGAGTGGCTTTGCGCGAAATTCAAAAACAAGCAAAAAACTGATTTTTGACCGAGGATTTTAATTCCGGTTTCGTACTTATGGATTAAGCACAGATATATTTTTTTCATTATTTCTGATGATTAATTACTGACGACTAGAAGGGCCAGTGATTAGCCAGCCGTGGATCAATGATTCACGTCCCGTTACTAATAAATAAATAAATAAAAGTTTGCACCCTACACTTTTTCGTTATGGTGTGTTGTACGAATAATTAGAACTTTACGATCATACAACACCAAAGTGTTGTATTTATTTAATCAGGCACTCAAGTTTTGCTTTACAGTTTCTAGAGAAACGTTCACTGAAATACAAATCAAGACGTTTCCAACTAAGTTGTAAAGCGAAATTTTGAATGTTTAATTAAACAAATACAACATTTGCTTGGTTATTTCTAGTGTTAATAAGCATGCTGTATACCAATACGTACTATAGAAATTAAATAATGAGTTTATAAGAATGATGATAAAATCTACTGTTTTATTAGAGTATCCAACGCATTGGCCATGGACTGTCAGTTGGCTGTCTTTCTTTTAATCACTACCTAAAAAATCAGGAAAGACAAAGCAGGTTGTCCTCATGTAGCTTTACAACGACATACAACGTTTGATAAGGTGTATGTACAGATTTTTGCGCAAAACTATTTGCCCTGGACGTCCCTAAACTAAAAGTTAGAGACGAGAGGGTGACTTTCCTGCTCAACACTGTCCAATCATTAGCTCTTGGGCTGCGGAACATGAATTAATAATGGGATTGACTGTCACGTTTTTACGATCCCAGCGAGGATGTTTAATCACAGGTTTCGATCCTGTAATCTGCGGATTATAATCGAATTGCCCGAACCGCCAGGTCATGCTAAGGTCAAACGAGGCCCGACATGGCCAAGCGTGTTAAGGCATGCGACTCATAATCTGAGGGTCGCGGGTTCGCATCCCCGTCACGCCAAACATGCTCGCTCTTTCAGCCGTGGGGGCGTTATAATTTAACGGTCAATCCCACTACTCGTTGGTAAGAGAGTAGCCCAAGAGTTGGCGGTGGGTGGTGATGACTAGCTGCCTTCCCTCTTGTCTTACACTGCTAAATTAGGGACGGTTAACACAGACAGCCCTCGAGTAGCTTTGTGCGAAATTCAAAAACAAAGAAGTTTAAACGTATTCAAGAGCTAAACTGCTGATACAATAATATGATAATGATATGTTTATGTGAAGTTTATAGAAATTTCACAGTAGTTTTCCATTCAGACATTCATTTTTTATGAAGAGCCCTGTTAAACAACAAATATAAATGATATTTTCCGACAAAGTTCTATTCATAAAATTAATATATATATTAATATCCAATATTAATATACAAAATTAATATCTACTTGTGGTACTCAGGGACGAGGATAGTCGTGATGGCTTGGAGATTAACCAACCAACACTTACTAAAACACTAATTGATCCATTTGGTTTGTTCACGATTTGGTAGATTTGTGTGTGCGTGTGTTAGAGTGGATTTGAATCTCGTCCCCGAATATATTGGTCCTTACAGCCGTGGAAGCATTATAATGTGACTGTTAATCCCGTTTTTGATACAAAAGAGTAGCCTAAAAGTCGGCGGTTGGTAGTTTTGACATCCAGTGATCTTGCGATAAATCCAATATGTTGTTAATAATGTTACAACTATTATAATTTCTGTGTTACGTTTGAAAAAGGCATCGCTAATTCTGTTTCCATCTGTTGCGTACAGTTAGTTTCATTAGTTAAGCCTAACACTTCATAAAAAAGAAGTTTTTGATACCCTTTAGCAAACGGAAGTCACTGTTCCAAGACTAGTTATGAGTGCTTGTAACATCACGCTGTTTGTAATTACGTCTACGAAGGAAAACAACTGGATATTTGAGATATATAGAGTAGCGGAAAGATAAATAACGTTTCTATAAAGCCATGGAAATTATCGATTTTCGGTGATTTGACTCTTTATTTAATGTCTAAGAATTTTAATGGATTCGAAGCCTGGGTAAATACTAGGAAACAATACTTTTCTCAGCATGAGTTTATATCTACAAATACAATGTACGGTTGTTTTTAATACCAAAAACATTATTATGTGTTTGAGTGGCTCTATGCAAATAACAACATATTTTATATATATCAGGTCATCCCTTAAGTAATGTCCGATTTTAGGGTCAGAAACAGAGAAAGGATTTTAAACACTTTTTATGTTATTTAAACAATAATGTATTTTCAATTTTTATTAATTACGTCCTGCCAACGATTCACAAGATTCTGAATGTGCTTCTATAAAATTCTTGGTGTTTGAAGGTAAATAATGTGAAGAGGGTAGAGTTTTGACATCTTTATGTGTTCCAAGCTCTTTTCCATCAAAATAGTTCTGTAAACTTTGGAATAGATGAGAATCAGATGAGACAAGGTCTGGAGAATAACAACAATGTGGAAGTTTTTCCCAGTTTAGCACATCAATCTTTGCATATATGATCGTTTCTGTATTGGGTCGTGCATCATCCTGGTGTAACACAACATCTTTACGACTGACCAAAGCAGGCCTCTTTTCTTTCAGTGCAACATTCAAGCGCTCTAACTGTCTACAATATAAGTCTGATGTAATCGTTACATTGTGTGGCAGCAACTCAAAGTGAATCACACCAAACGCTTAACAAGACTTTCCTTGGGTGGAGGTCCATTTTGGGCTCTGCTATGGCCAGTGTCCTGCACTGAGCCATTGTCTGCGGCGCTCATCACTTATAAAATATCCATTTTTCATCTCCAATCACTAACCTGTCCAAAACAGATGAGTGACGTTCACGAGAGTGCAGAGAAGTGCAAATGTCTACTCTTGCTCTCAGGCTGGCTTCTGTCAAATCATAGGGGACTCATTTTCCAAGTTTTGACACCTTTTCAAGCAGTTGCAGATGACAATTAACTGTTGAATGTGTTGAATAATTTCTGAAACCACCTTCAACACTTTCTTTCATTGAGAAACTCCGCACCATAAACACCTTGAATGTTTCGTGTAGTTTGAGCTACACTCTTGCCTTTTTTAAACTCATAACGCATTATATGCCTGATGTGCTCCTCAGATACAACCATCTTCACAATGGTTTATCTGATTAGTGATCTGAAAAAGTGGAGTTGAGTTAGTTTCTTTTATTTGTCTGACCATTTCTATACACGTCCTTCTACATATTTTAGTCATTAAAACCTTCAACATAAACAGAAATGATGATCAACTTTCTGTATTAAATTTTCGGACATTCCTCATGAAATGACCTGACCCGATATGTTTATTACTTGATTTATAAAGCTCCCTCTAGTGTACACGAAAATAACAACATTTAGTACTTTTTTTTTAAAATCATAATATGATTGTATACACTTAATACCCATTTTGAAAGTTGTCCGTACTGGTAACTAGCTTAATCGTGATCAAGACGATAAAAACAATTTAAACAAAAATTAAGTTCTCACACCCGAAGTTTCTAATTACGATATAATTTATTTTCGCAGCTTGAAACAGAGAGCTGCGGGGAAAAGAAAAAAAAACATAATGACACATCAGTTTATGTTGTGGATAAATTAGTAATAAAATACGAAACTGATTTTTTTGTTATTACATATTAATTTAAGAAAATACAGTGGAAACCCTCTAAAGCAGCCACCTTCGGGACTGAGACAAACTGGCCTGATTAGAGGTGTTAACTGTACTAGACACTTTCGTAAAAAAAATCCATGTCAATATGGTTACATAATTACATAAGAAACTAAGAAAATTACATTCAATTTTCTACGGTTTTTACAGTGACAGAATAACTAATGTTCAATGTAACTCAATTTAAATCGTGACAGAAGTGAGCTAACCCCATATACCTCCAGAACGTAACGACATGTCAAATGCCTTGCAGCTAATTAATTAAATAATTGCTTATTTATTCACCAGTATTCTAAACTCGAAGATTTCGACTGCATCTGTAGTTACCATGGAAATATCTCTGGTTTATTTATTGATTTTTACACTGAGTCACATTCTCTTGTGCCAGGCGTGGCCTGGTGTGGGCTTGTCGAATTGTGAATTTAATGGTGTGCGTTTCGCGTCTTGTTGCGAAAAATTGCACTTCGCGACTTGGGGGACAGTGGGTGAGTTATTAGAGTGATGGTCAAATTCTACTATTCGTTTAAGTAGATCATGAGTTTATGATAGGTGCTTTTGGCTAGTTACCTTCCTTCCTGTGTGTCGTTTTAACATTACGAAGAGAATTTTTAAAACAACCAACGAACCAATCACTTCACTTTTAGTGTTTTAAGTCACGTTTCTCGATTCAATTGTGGCTTAGACTTTTGTTGAAGATTTTGTTAAAGCGAAATATGAGACATTTCAACAAATTTCTATCTCTAGCGATAAAAATTATGAACTACTTTCTCTTCAAAACACAGAGGTATCTGTGGACTTACACTACTAAAAACCGGGTTTCGATACCCGTGGTGGGCAGAGCACAAATAGCCCATTGTGTAGCTTTGTCCTAAATTCTAAACAAGTTTTCTCTTCAGTTAAATAGAATATAGAGAGTTTGGTTTGGTTTGAATTTCGCGCTAAACTACACGATGACTATCTGCGCTAGCCGTCCCTAATTTAGCAGTGTAAAACTACAGGGAAGGCAGCTAGTCATCACCACCCACAGCAAACTCTTGGGCTACTCTTTTACCAACGAATAGTGGGATTGACCGTAACATTATAACGCTCCCACGGCTGAAAAGGTGAGCATGTTTGAGGTGACGGGGTTCCGAACCCACGAATTACGAGTCGAATGCCTTAACAATTTGGTTTGTTTGTTTGTTTTGGAATTTTGCACAAAACTACTCGAGGGCTATCTGTGCTAGCCGTCCCTAATTTAGCAGTGTAAGACTAGAGGGAAGGCAGCTAGTCATCACCACCCACCGCCAACTCTTGGGCTACCCTTTTACCAACGAATAGTGGGATTGACCGTCACATTATACACTCCCACGGCTGGGAGGGCGAGCATGTTTACCGCGACGTGGGCGCGAACCCGCGCCCCTCGGATTACGAGTCGCAAGCCTTACGCGCTTGGCCATGCCAGGCCGTTAACCATCTGGCCATGCCGGATCAACATATAGAGATATATACAAATACTATAAATTAACTGATAAAATCAGAACCTGTATAGAAAGATAGCAAGTGCCAATTTTCTTTCCTTATATACAAAATAGCTAAAGACGTGATAACTGAATGACTGTGATGAACCTCAATGAGAACAGTATGAATTAACGTTATTATCCTAAGCCTAAATATCTAAGGCAGCTACCCAAAGGCGAACAAACGCATTATTATGTGGATAAATTTCCATATAACTAATAATATGTGATACGTATGTACATTACAGCTCTACATTCATCGGTCATACCTCGTTGAAGCCCCGGGTAATGACCGTATCATATTTTCAAACTCCTATCTATTAGCTGTAAAGAATAACTTGGAAATCTAATATATTACTACCATAGTCGTGATATTAAAGAAACCAATCTCTTTAGAGGTTTCTATTCTTTTCACCTCCCTGTTGACTTGACTTTCATTATAAATCGATCCGATTCACGTTGCATCAGAGTGTTCTGTATCTTTGTAAATAAACTAAGTGTACAATCAATATGGAAGCTCAACAAAAACTATTAATGTTTTGAAGCTGGCTTCCGAAACGTAATTACCAGAGTTTATCAAATCCACAATTGCTACTTGTCCTCCTTAAAAAAACTGAATATATTTCCGGTGACGTAGATCACCTACTAATGTAACGTAATTTTGCTATAACTTATATTTAATAGTGTTTTCATAAGAACGGAGAATTATCCATAAATATGAGATCTTAGGGTGGTAATGAGAGGTGGAGAAGATAAAAAGAGATTCGTTCTTACAACTTTCATCCAGTGTAACTGCTTTTAATTATAAGTGATTCGGTTTCAGAGTTCCCTGGTTACTGATTTTTCTTCATTCTCTTCTCGTGGTCCCTGGATGAGACTGCGACAGAATTATGATGCTAAAATCCGGTGTTCGATACCTGAAATGGACATAGCAGTTAACTGAATTTGGCATTTTCTCTAAAACAAACAAAACATTTATCACTATACTTTTCCTTGAGAGTTTTTGATTGATCGATTGATTGATTGGTTGGTTGGTTTGTTAGAATGAAGCACAAAGGGTTACCTGTGCTTTGCCCATCATGGTTTCCGAAACCCGGTTTCTAGCCCTGTGAGTCCACTATGCCTCCTTGAGAAAATAATATTATACGCTAACTAATCGTTTCATTAAAGATTCAAAAACGACATGGGAATTTTTTACCTCCTATGAGTCGAGTGCCTTAACCACCTGGCCATGCTGGACTTGTTCAAGGTAGGAGTCGCGAGAAAGTCTCACTTCGAAAAATGTGAGTTTCTTTGGCTTCCAGAACTTTAACCTAATCATTCAGGGTAAAGTAAGTGGTTAACATTTGGGCCCTTTTCCAAAAGGTGCAATGTAAAATCACCTGAGGTGAGTTTGAGATTTCAGTTTCATCTCGAATTGATAAGTTTGCTATTATTATTTTCCTTCACTCCTCTGAATTTAATTTCTCCTCTGAATCTTTTGTTTCCGCTTCGATATTTACTCTGAATTTTCATAATGTGTGAGAAATCTCTCCTGTTCTTCTATAAAAGGAAGCACCAATTAAGATTTTTTTTTCCACAAATTACTTAATATCTATTTTTGGTTTCTCTTGCGCAAACGCAAAAAAATATATTATCTTAACAATATTTGAGTAATCGGTAACAGAGGTTTGGCTGTTTTTTCTATATTTGTTTTTCAGGTTCGTCTTTACAAAACACGAAACAAATTTGAATTTGATGAAGAGGAGTCCACTTTGAGACCCATATTCGAATGGGCGACGAAGAAAACTTTATTGTATGTTTAACACGGCTGGTCATTTCACCCATCGACAACTTTTAGACTAACACCAGTGGCACAGCGGTGTGTCTATGAACATATAAACGTTAGAATTCTGGTTTCGTGCTGGGCATAGCCCTGATAACCCGTTGTTTAGCTTTGGGCTTAATAACAAACAAATAACTCTTAGACTATTCTTTGCAAACTAAAAAAGTGGGATTACTGTAACATCTGACGTTGAGAAGACGGGCATTTTTTTGGTGAAGGACTCGAGGCCGTGTTCACAGATTATAAGCTAAATTCCCCGTAACCACCAGACCATGCTAAAACTAACATCAGTAAATAAAGTTGGTCCCGACATGGCCAGATGGTTAAGACACTCAACTCGTAATACGAGGGTCGCGGGTTCGAATTCCCGTCACACCAAATATGCTTGCCTCTTTCTGTCATATAGTGACGGTCAATCTCACTACTCGTTTGTAAAAGAGTAGCTCGAGAGTTGACGGTGGGTAGTGATGACTAGCTGCCTTCCCTCTACTCTTACGATGCTAAATTAGGGACGTCTAGCACAGATAGCCGTTGTGTAGCTTTGCGCGAAATTCAAAACAAACAAACAAGTGACATTGACTTTTAACATTTTCCGAGAAATTCGACAGTGTTTCCGTAATGTCAGCTCTTTCCACTAAGCCTAAAATTCAGCAAATGTTTCTTGTTGTGTTTTTTTTTTTCCAGGCTTAAATGCATATGCGACTTTGTAAACATTTTTTGGGTTTATTTTTTACCGTTTTAATATCTAATAAAAATAAAATAAAAAAGTAAATATTCCCACATCTTTTATTTGCTATGAAATATTTTACTTGGAGTTAGTATTGCGGAGCTTAGTTTATTCTGTTAGTAAATATTGAAACATTAAACACACATTGCAAGATAGCTATTATCAATAATGTATCTACATCAAGAGATGTGTAAAAGTGTTTATTGACTATAAAGTTACAAGTGAGAGGATTACTGTCTGGGCCTCTGAGGAAATACTCTCAGGTATATGTCACTACACTGTGATGATTAAAGTACTCGAATCTTAATCTGAGGGTCGCGAGTTCGAATCCGCATCGCACCAAACATGCTCGCCTCTTCAGTCGTGGGGGCGGTATAATAAGACGGTCAATTCCACTGATTGTTTGTAAAAGAGTAGTCCAAGAGTTGGTGGTGATAACTAGCTGTCTTCCCTCTACTCTTATAATGCTAAATTAGGTACGACTAGCGCAGATAGCCCTCGTGTAGCTTTGCGCAAAATATAAAAACAAAACGAACAAACTTTTCTACTCGCCCCCTAGTAGCACAGCGGTGTATCTACAGACTTACAACGTTGGAAACGTTGTGCTTAATTACAAACAAGCTTTCTACTAAGACGAGTAATTATATTTAGTAGTAATAAAAAAACAGTAAGATACATTAACCGGACGTATTCACGCTATGGCGCTAATCCAATCAGAATCTTTCATATCTCACGTTCGTAATGACGTAGCGTGCTTCACGAAATCTGTGGATCGAATTTATTCTTGATGGTTTGCAAGAAGCTTTGTTCTTTAAACAATCTGATCTCCATGAGTCAAAAAGCAGTTTGTAATTAATTTTAAGGCTGAATAACAGGTAAATCATGGATATTTAAGACCGAGAGATAATTTTATTATTTTGAGATCACATTGCCTTGTTCAACTTGAAATCAGTAAATTCGTACCGTGTGCAATTAATTTATTTTTCTTTCTTTTCTTTCAATTAACCGTTTTTTTCATTTCATTTCGGAATTTTAAAATGAAATTACATCTGTTTAAAAACAAAAATGCATCTTTTACGCTTTAGTTTATGGTTTATAATTAAAAGTTTTAATTTGTTTTGTTGGTTTTTTTTTTAAACTTTAAAACTTTGTGTATGCAAAATAAAAGTTTGGCGTCTATAAGTAACCCAATCTATTTTCTGTCAAGTTTATTATACGTACACTTCAAATTTATTTCTAAAATTACAAGTTCCCCGGAAGAAGAGAATTAAATTTACGGAGATAAACTGTAAAATCCGGGGTCCGATTCTCCACGCAGGACACAACAGATATTCTAATGTAGCTTTGCTTTAATACAAACAAGCAAAATTTACAATTCCTTGAGTTTATTCTTGAATGAAAAGCTATGTTACTTTACAAGTGCTCACGAACATGATCAAAGAGCTCAAGTGTGAGCCTGAGAAGATCGCGTAAACATTTTGTGAAGTGCTAAGGTAATGCTTTTATTATATGTGTGTGTTTCAACACAATATACATATTTTCTATTTACTCATTACATATTTCCTGTAAGAATGGTTTTTAATACTGCTTTCCTTACAATTCCTTGTGTTATATGTTGTTAATGAAAAGGTTCTTTCTCAATAACAAAGTTCATCAGGCTAGCTGGGTT
The DNA here is from genome assembly GCA_011833715.1 of Carcinoscorpius rotundicauda. Taxonomy (NCBI): domain Eukaryota; kingdom Metazoa; phylum Arthropoda; class Merostomata; order Xiphosura; family Limulidae; genus Carcinoscorpius; species Carcinoscorpius rotundicauda. The sequence continues at coordinate 86,492,392 of CM022399.1, forward strand.
TTACAACGTACAAAATCTTAGTTGAAAAGTTGTCTGTAACAGTAGTTTATGACACAATTAGTCTTACGTTGAAAAATATATTGTGTAGTAAATTAAGACACCTAAAACATCCATAAAGACTTCTTGCAAAACTTGAATGGTAAACACATTAAGGTGAAGTAAACATCGTATCTGATGTAGACCTCCTGAACCAACAAAAAAATATATCTCTGAGAAATTTGGTTTGATTTGTCTTGAATTTCGCGCAAAGCTATTCGAGGGCTATCTGCACTAGCCGTCTCTAATTTAGTAGTGAAAGACTAGAGGAAGACAACTTCTCGTCGACTCGTGAGCTAATCTCTTTACCAATGAATATTGCGATTTCCTCTCACATTATAACGTCTCCACGGCTGAAAGGGTGTGCACGTTCGGTGGGATAGGGGATTCGAACCCGCAACCCTCATCTTACGAGTCGAGTGCCCTGACCATAAGTCGTTCCAGGTCCCTCTGAGAAACTGTTGAAACAGTTTGTCCGGCACATTGTGCATATATTTCATTCCCTTATTGTTAAAGCTAACCATTAGCACAGCGGTATGTCTGCGAACTTACGACGCTAAAATCCGGGTTTCAATACCCTTTGTGGACAGATCACACACAGTTCATTGCGCTGCTTTGTGCTTAACTTCAAACAGCCCCCCCCCAGTGGCTAAGCGGTGTGTCTGCGAACTTACACGCTAAAATGCGGGTTTCGATACCCGTGGTGGGGAGAGCACAGATAGCCCATTGTGTAGCTTTGTGCTTAATTCCAAAAAAAAAACGTCAAAAGCTTTTTTTAAAAGATCGTACAAATATAATAATTTTTAAAAGTTCAATCCATATAAAACAAATAAAACAAAACACAGATTGGTATTAATTGCAATATTCTACGGAATTGCTTCTTTCAATAAGTTTTGCTACACGTCAACAATAGTTTCTTACTGCTACAGACGGAGTGACAAATGAATGAATGCTTAGTTGTCAGTTCTTGGGGAAAACTTTAAACTACATGAAAAATAAACAGGAGTTTTATTTTAATATGCTTGTGTTGAGTGTTAAGCGCAGCTCATAAGAACAATATTACAAATCTCGTGCTGCCCTTTGAACCATTTCCTCCCTCATTGACCATAAATACGTAATATTGGCCGACAACGGTAAATAAATTGCACGTGGACATCTGCTTCAAAAACGAACTTCAGCCAAACAAAAGAAAATCATAAGATGTAAGTGAGTCACGTGGGAGAAGTCGACAGTTATGTGATCGAATGAAGTTGGTGTAATTCCTTAAAGAACTGTTGATATCAAGATGTGATTGGAGAATTGTGCCCCCTGAGCGAGCTATTGTTTATTTTATTTTTAGGGTATACGAGGGTACGCTCATCTTTAATGCAATGGCTTTTTTTTTTTTGGTCAGGTGGTTCCCGTCTTACCGTCACTAACACAAACGTAAAATTAGATATTTATATGGCATTGCGAGGACTATCTTACGTATTTATATTGCATTGCGAGGGCTATCTTACATATTTATATTGCATTGCGAGGACTATCTTACATATTTATATTGCATTGCGAGGGCTATCTTACATATTTATATTGCATTGCGAGGACTATCTTACATATTTATATTGCATTGCGAGGACTATCTTACATATTTATATTGCATTGCGAGGGCTATCTTACACATTTATATTGCATTGCGAGGACTATCTTACATATTTATATTGCATTGCGAGGACTATCTTACATATTTATATTGCATTGCGAGGACTATCTTACATATTTATATTGCATTGCGAGGGCTATCTTACATATTTATATTGCATTGCGAGGACTATCTTACATATTTATATTGCATTGCGAGGACTATCTTACATATTTATATTGCATTGCGAGGGCTATCTTACATATTTATATTGCATTGCGAGGACTATCTTACACATTTATATTGCATTGCGAGGACTATCTTACGACAAATTTAACTGCTCAAAAACTGGCACTTATAGGGAGCTATTTTTTGTTCCTTGGTATTTTAGTGCAAAGCTACACGTTACTTTATGTTTGCTATGCCCACAACGGGAATCGAACCTGATTTTTTTTTGCGTTGTAATTCTATAAATATAATTTTGATTCACTTTGTGATAATTGTACGAGTGCAGGAAGTTTTATTAATCAAACAAACACACACACATACACACGTTTTTCTCTGTTTCATGAAATATTGTAAAATCGTATTGTTTCCAAATATTGAGGTTTGACCTCATCTAGTTAAAACTACAAAATCCAGTAAAAGTAGATAGAGATTTATCGCCAAGTGAAGTATTGGATTTTTTCCTACGAAACTTATTCATTAAAGTATGATCAACTGGAAATTGAGAGGCTAATTTTGTGATAAACTTTGAACAGTAATCAACTAATAAAACACGTTTATTGGATTATGATCAGCTAGAAATTGAGAGGCTAGTTGTGTGAAAAACAGTCTCTATCCTAATAGAAACAATACAACATCCTCAAGCAGTCTCTATCCTAATGAAAACAATACAACAACCTTAAACAGTCTCTATCCAAATGGAAACAATACAACATCCTCAAGCAGTCTCTATCCTAATGAAAACAATACAACATTCTTAAGCAGTCTCTATCCTAATGGAAATAATTCAACATCCTTAAGCAGTCTCCATCCTTATGAAAACAATACAACAACCTTAAACAGTCTCTATCCAAGTGGAAACAATACAACATCCTCAAGCAGTCTCTATCCTAATGAAAACAATACAACATTCTTAAGCAGTCTCTATCCTAATGGAAATAATACAACATCCTTAAGCAGTCTCTATTCTGATGAAAACATCAAAGCATATTTAAGCAGTCTGTATCCTGACGACATTAATACAGTATATTTAATTAGTCTGAATTCTGATGAAAACAATGCATCTTTAAGCAGTCTGTATACTGAAAAATACAACAGAGTAAATTACAAACATTAACGTATAGATCATTCAAATTTTCCATATAAATATAGTTTCACTGTCGTAAAGAAATAACAACTTCAACATCATATATAAATAGTTGTTACAATCTGTCCAGAATTAATAAATTATTAATATTAATAAACAATTATCTGTTTTCTACTGCAGCTTTTTCCATTTATTAATTTATGTATATCATTAAGTCATAGATTCTTTAAACATTTATGCTTAACCATTCCAAGCGCGGCCTGACTAGGTGGCTAGGACGCTCGACTCACAATCTGAGAGTCGTGTGTTCAAATCCCCGTCACACCAGACATGCTCGCCCTTTCAGCCGTGGGGGTATTATAATGTTTCGGTCAACCCCACTATTCGTTGATAGAAAAGTAGCCCCGGAGTTGGCGGTGGGTGTTGATGACTAGCTGGCTTCCCTCTGGTCTTACAGTGCTAAATTAAGGACGGCTAGCGTAGATAGCCCTCGTGCACTATTACCCGAAATTCAAAACAAACAAACACTTTTAGCAGCAGGTGGCTTCCATTAGATTATAAGTAAAGAGACTGTCCAATATCTGTGACAAATATGTTTGTAAGTTATTCATATTCTGCTATTACGAGTAAACAGACTGTCTGCTATCTGCAACACTGATCTGTTTACGTCAGAAAAGTACAGTATGTAAATAAATAATTAGACTACCCTTACTCTTACCCTTCCAGCCGTGGGGGCGTTATAATGTTACGGTCAATCCCACTATTCGTTGGTAAAAGAATGGCCCAAGAGTTGGCGGTGGGTGGTGATGACTAGCTGCCTTCCCTCTAGTCTTACACTGCCAAATTAGGAACGGCTAGCACAGATGGCCCTCGTGCAACTTTGCGCAAAATTCAAAAAGAAACCCTTACTTATTACTAAACAGATATCCAATAGTTTGAACCGGGTGTTAATAAAACACGAATAAGTAAAACTGGCACCACACGCTGTGACGCATACGTCAGATAGCATTACTTCATTAATTTCCAATTGTTGAGCTGTTGCTACGACGTACGGAACAAGTGACATATCCAGTGAATCATATCTTTGATAAAAGACAACGTCTATTTTATGGATTATCCCATGTATAACCGATTATTTCTTATACATTTTCATCAGTGGCTGTCGGAAACTCATCAGACTTCTGGTAATTCATTGTGTGATCTTCGTCACTCGTTAATACACTTACAGCGTTTGAATTCAATGTTTTCTCCCAGTGGCAAAGCGACATGTGTGCGGACCTATAACGCTAGAAACCGGTTTTCGATACCCGTAGTGGACAGAGCGAGGATGGCCCATTGTCAAGCTTCTTGCTGAATTCAATACAACGACAGTACAGTGTTAGTATTTCGACTAAAGCCTCGTATTCAGTAACATACTAGTGATAAACCATTATAACTACAATATATTAACACTTAACATGAGCCAGTGATCAACTTAGAATGTGAAGATTATGTAACCATTTATGTAGAAAACAATGTCACATACATTTAACTCATGGGTTATATATATATATGCATAAATATCACAGAAATTTCCAGTCTACACAAAACTTTACAAAATATCAAAACAGTTTTCTGTTGTTGTTGTTGTTGAAGTTCTGTGAATATTGTAAACCTGAATGGTACCTAGAGCGCCCGTGGGTTAAATGGTCAAGTCAGAGTCCCCTATAATTCAAGTATAACTTCCATAACTTTAAAATACTAGTAGGAAAGTGAATAGAACAAATAGCAAACAACACGTTGTTACTTGCATAAAACACCCTCAGTTCAGGACACTGATCGTGTTCGGAGGGCAATTTGACTCGAACCTTGGATCTTTACTTTGCAATCAGGCCCTGTATTAACAATAAGGTGTGTAATTAAAAATCTCTTCTGAGTTTCTGATGCTTTTTTAACAGACAACAAAGTGATCACTCAGAGTAAACTATGTGACCCCAAAGTATCATCAGAAAAAATTAAAACAATTTTGTTCATAACGGAATGGCCCGGAATGGCCAGGCGGGTTAAGGCGTGCGACTTGTAATCTGAGGTCGCGGGTTTGCATCCCCGTCGCGCCAAACATGCTCGCCCTTTAAGCTGTGGAGGCGTTGTTATGAGACGATCAATCCCACAATTCGTAGGTAAAAGAATAGTCCAAGAGTAGGAGGTGGGTGGTGATGACTAGCTGCTTTCCCTCTAGTCTTACACTGCTAAATTAGGGACGGCTCGCGCAAATAGCCCTCAGGTAGCTTTGCGCCAAATTAAAACAAAACAAAACAAACAAACATTACGGAATATGTAACAGTTTTACAAACTGACTTCTTACATCACATTCAGCTACGATATTGTTTTTACCTCATTATGCTGACCATAGGTTTTATTGAATCCTGTGTTTTGAATCTTCCTTAAATCGGAGTGCTTAGTTAGTTTGACATGCTCGAGCTCTTTAAACTAACAATGAATTTCACATTCTGGTTGAGAATTAGGAAATTCTACTTTTCATTTTTTTTTCTTTTTTCATATTTTGTTTGAGAAATAATGCTGTAAAAAAATCAAATTAATAAAATGTAATCATAATCTATGACGAACTTATTATTATCTGACACCGCTAGAAACCTGGTTTCGATACCCGAAGTGGAAAGAGCACAGGGAATCGAACCCTCTGATTTTACGGTTGTAAATCCTTAGAATCATTGTTATTTCACCAGGAGGCCGAATTTATCAACTATGCTAAAATTAATAATTCAACAATTTAAAAATTATTTAAACCCAGTTTGTTCAAACGAATTAACTCTTATGTGGAGAGACACTAATCACTAGGTCATTGCTTAGCTTACGAATTTATAATGCTAAAATCTGGGGTTCAATTCCCCGTATTGGAAAAAAACACAAACTGATCATCGTGTATCTTTATGCTAAATGCCTGGCGTGACCAAGGGGTTAAGGTACTCGACTCGTAATCTAATGGTCTTGGGTTTAAATCCCCGTCACACCAAACATGCTAGTCATTTCAGCAGTGGGTACGTTATAATGTAACGGTCAATTCCACTATTCGTTGGTAAAAGAATAGCCCAAGAGCTGGCGGTTGGTGATGATGACTAGCTGCCTTCCCTGTAGTCTTACACTCCTATCTTAGGGACGGCTAGCGCAGATAGTCCTCGTGTAGCTTTGCGCAAAATTCAGAAACAAACTTTATGCTCAAACTAAATCAACACTAATGGATGGTTACCTAGTTCACAAATTTTAATCAAATAGTATGTTTAAAAATTATTTTTTTTGTTTTTTTAATATTTATATGGTTTGTTTAAATTTAAACACAAAGCTCCACTATGGGTTACCTGTGCTGTGCCCACCACGAGTATCGAAACTGTGATTTTTAACGTTGTAAGTCCGTAGATTGTTTGTTTTTGAATTTCGTGTAAACCTACATGAGGGCTATCTGCACTTGGCTATCCCTAATTTAGCAGTGTAAGAATAGAGGGAAGGTAGCTAGTCATCACCACTCATCGCCGACTTTTAGGTTATTCTTTTACCAACGAATAGTGGGATTGAACGTCACATTATAACGGCCCCACGCCTGAAAGGGTGAACATGTTCGGTGTAACGGGGATTAGAACCCGCGACCGTCACATTACGATTCGAGCACCTTAACCACCTGGCCATGCCAAGCTGTCATCATTAGAGTCCATTTCTAATCTAGTTACAACGTAAAAAAAGATCCCGTCTTTTTGTTATTATTTATTTTTTAGCGTTCCTTGAAACAATGTATTGGTTTTGTGTACTGTAGTGTTCCACTCTTTTTATTCCAGAATAGAACTGCATATCGAAAGATCTAAGGTTCAAGTCCACAATAAGCTCCTGGCATCACTCTGGTTATAAGGTGTGTTATAATTGTAACAGCTAATCATTCTATTCGACTAAGAGCATGCGGTGGGTACTGATGACTGAATATTCGTCCCTAAAGTCAACATTTTTTATTGTAATTTGCTACGTGACACAGAAAAAAAAACATTTTTTTTTTTCAACTCGTCATTTCATATAATCAGCTTTATTTTTTCTTATATCAATCAGGCTTAGAAAGGACGATGCCTTCAAGCAATAAACGTGGAGTTAAAACGTTCCCTGTTCGAGAGACCATTATTATTAAAAAAATACTCTGTGTTAGAGCACAATTGTAGAAATACAGCTTAACATCACAGTGATGTAACTTCCAAAATGTATTAAACTATTTAAGACTCATTTAATTAATTTGATTTTCCAAAGTCTTGAAGCGGACACATCAGTTAACTTATCAACAAAGGATAACCACAAACTCCTCCTCCGTTAAGCCTGAACCATTAAAAGTCAAGTGCTAAATAGTCTTAAATCCTGTTTAAGCTTGTTAGGCTTAAAATTTCTAATGTTAACAATAAATTATTATTCCCACTGTGAGGTGAAGAAGGAAGGGGAGAGAAATGACAATTTCTAAACGCCCATAATTGCCTCTAAATCCCCTTTGGCAACCCAAATAAAACCCAAATGACTTACCAAGTGAGCTGTGGTTGTTTGTTTTGAGAGACTTTCTATGCTATATGCGTGCATGTGTAAACTGGAGAGCTCTTCAAACACTTTATAATTTTACAATTAAATCGTAATTATATATTTATGTGTTTCAAAGAATTGCAAACTCTATCAAATTCCTAATAACAATACAAGTGTATCAAAGCTTCAAAACTTCAGACTCCTAACATTTGCATGTCAAGAAGAAGAAGTAGGCCGTAAATGGTGTTTATAGAACTTTACTTTGTGTTTAGTTTTCTTTAATACTCTTTCTAATGCGCAATATTACTTTTCTCCAAATTAAAACTTTAAAGTAAATAGTATTTAGAGACAAAACATGCTTCTTTGTGTCTTGTAGCTTGCCAATAATACTGGTAATAGACAGTGGAAGAAATAGGTACTTGTTATTCACTGTTTATCTTAACTAGTATGCATTACCTTATTCAGTATTATTTCTTACTCAGAGTACGTGTGAAAAGATCCAGTAAGAGAAACACATAGATGCAAAAATTTCACGCTCGATAACTCTTCTAATTTCTTCAAAACGAACAAGCTTCTGCCTTCTGGTTTGGTTTGAATTTCGCGCAAAGCTATAAGAGGACTATCTGCGCTAGCCGTCCCTAATTTAGGAGTGTAAGACTAGAGGGAAGGTAGCTAGTCATCACCACCCACCGCCAACTCTTGGGCTACTCTTTCACCAACGAATAGTGAGATTAACCGTAACATTATAACACACTCACGGCTGAAAGAGCCAACAGGTTTGGTGTGATGGGAGATTCGAACCCGCAAACCTCGGATTACGAGTCGAATGTCCTAACCACATGACCATGCCGGGTCTTGTTGACCTTTCCGGTTTACGTTTTATGTAGTTCGACTGTTATTAGATAGCAAGACAGGTGATAATCATTAAATAAACCTGCTGCGTTTTGCACATCATATAAATTATACCATTGGAAATAAACGGGAAACTGTTGTGACATAAAAATAAAAACAGCCCACAGAAATGGTCTCCGAGTCAAGTTGTACATAACAATCAACTAGAAATATTACTGCCCTGAACAGTTTAATAAAGAATTTAAACAAGCGTAACGCATTTTAACTTAATAACGGATATAGGTACTCAACACTTTCTTAGCCTTTTGCCTGAATGAAAATATTATTTTTAGTTGTTTATAAATAAATTTCATTTCGTTTTATTACGGTTTTAGACAAATAAATTGATTATACTTAAAGCACTTTCCAAAAAGCCAAGTTTTAGCTCGCTGTAACTAACGATATTCAAACCCATAAATCGTGTATGGGTTTTATCTGACTCTATTAAAAACTTCCATCACTGTACACGACAGCCAAATCTGAATGTTGATGGAAATCGAATTAGAATTTTCAACGTGAACAACACTTTATACCCCCTTGGGTTCAATAGACAAATCAGAAGCCCCCTTAGAATCTGGCTTATTCGTCTTAATTTTAAAATATTCACCAGGAGAATGGAAGCCAACAGCCTCCGTCGCTACAAGGGTTTATCAGTTTTTGTTGTTGTTGGTTTTATTATTGAATAATACGATTAACTGTCACTCTTGTAACGCGACCACAGCTGAAAGTGCAAAGTGTATTCAGCCCCATCAAGTCTTGAACCCCAAGGTCTTTGTCTCACACCTTGACAAAGCACAGACCTAAAACTTTGAATGAATTCTATTTTTGTATTTACTTTTAAATTTCTATATTCTAAAAAGTAATAAAGTTCTTCGCCTCATATTTTCAAAAATAAAAATGCTTGAAATTACTGAAACAAACTTATGGTATAGTAATCAAACATCTAAGCACGCCCTCTTCATTCCTACACTCAATTACACGATACGTAGTTTCTTTTGGTTTTTTATTATCTTTCTAAGTGTGCTTTCTAAAATATTAATCATGTTACTCGAGTATTAAGTGTTTATTTCATAGTGGTAAGAATTTAAATTTGATTTTAGGTGTATTTTTAGAAAATTACGCAATATTAAGTTTGTTTCTAATTTCAATCACAGTATCTGTCAGTTAGTATATGTAATGTCTGCTGTAACTTATCAGCCATCTTTCTTTAACAGGTTGCACAAAATGGCGGAATGTCCAATGGCTATTGACACTATGACTAATAGCCTCACAAACATTACGATGATGGTCACTGGCAATTCTTCACTTGAATCTGACATTCAACAGCTAAAGTTTCTAGGATATGGTGTCATTGGTTCGGTTGTGATTGGACTAGGAATTCTTGGAAATATGATCAACCTAATAGTACTTACTAGACCTAACCTTAAAGGTGTGACTTTTGTTTATCTATCGTGGCTAGCTACTTCGGACTTAATGACCCTTTTGGTCAGCACCACTTCTTTACTCAGACTCCATGGAGTTCAGCCACGTAGTTTCGTTGCATCTTTATATTATGCTTACGTGGAGTTAGCCCTGGTTAACGCCTTCATGGCCAGCAGTGTTTTTCTGGTGGTGGCCTTGACCATCGATCGTTATTTCTCTGTTTGTTTGCCCACTAGGTATAAAGAAGTGCATAATAATCGCAGAGCCAGGAGGGCCATAATGGTTGCTTACGTCTTAGCTTTCTGTATATACGTGCCTATTTGTTTTCAGAAGAAACCTGTTGCCGTGCACATGGAGAAAAATGAAACAATTTATATCGCCTGTGAAAACCCCACCGTCTTCAACCATACTGGCTTCAGATTCTATCTACTGATAAAAGAGATAATCGTGAGGATTGGACCAGTCATCATTTTGGCCATCTTGAATATCACCATCATCGTGGCCTTCAGGAGGACGGTCCGTAAACGAAGAAGTCTTCTTAACAGCTCAAATTCTAGTCAATCGAACCAAAAAGAGAGCAGTAGAAAGCTAATGGAAGAGCGCCGCCTGGTGGTATTATTAGGAGGAATTGTGATCTTGTTCTTCGTGTGCATGACCCCAGCAGCAGTTTTAACTCTTTTGAACAGTGACCACAAAGAACTAGAATTTGGCTTTCAGCTGTTTCGGGCAATTGCCAACGTCTTGGAGCTGGCAAACTTTGCCATGAATTTTTATGTGTACTGTCTGTGTAGTTCCGAAATCAGAACAACATTCCTGCGATTATTTTGTTGTGCTGACACCCAACTCTCTGAACAGAACTGCATCGGTCGACTTCACATGGAAAACAATATTCAAATGTAAATACAGCTATTTAACTCGTTCAGCTATTATCGTGAATTTATACCCTTGTTGCTTTGTGTTCGGACGATCTCTTTGTACAAAAAAAAACACAATGTGTTTTACTCCATTTCAATAGCAGTAATATCTTTGTGATTCGTCCAGAAAATTACAGCCTGTCTTTCAATCAAGCAAAGAAACGAGTAAATGGAAATTACGTTGGAAAAATACAAATCTTACCATAAATCAAAATGAAAAGAAGATCACAGATGATTAGGAATAATAATAAACTTTAAGCAGAGATACATTCTTCGAAAACCCTGAACGTCTTATGAATTATCAATAAATGTTCAACAGTTTCTTGACTTTTAAAATTTGAAAACATGATCGTTATATAAATCATATTTTTATTGGTTTAATAAGGTTTTTAAAAATGCTATTTTTGAAAGGGAAGCTAAAGAAATCTAACTAAAACACATTACCAGAATTACTTTGTTCATTTGAAGTTAATCACACATCTACACAAACTATGCTCTGCTCGCCGAGGGTATCAAAACCCGATTTCTAGCGTTCGTTAACATTAAAAATACTGAAACATTTTGTTTACTTTATAAAAGTATATTCAGTGTAGAAAAACATAGTTTGATGTCATAATTGTGACTTACAACTAGCATAATTTGTTTCAAACATCAACTAAGTTTACGTACTACTAAAACTGTCAATAATACTATATCAAAGTGCATTCAGTTGTCCTTGCATAATTTATCTTATTTAAAATTGCTTTGTCCTTCAGTAAATTAACACTATATAAAACATATATATAACACTATATGCTATTTGTCAAGTAACAACAGGCTTACGTTTCAACAACAGATCAAAGATCGTCTTCTCTGATGTTCTCACGCAAAGATTTTCAAACAGTTCAACTAGCCAGCAAGAACAAAACAAAAACTGGGAAGGTGTAATTTACTTAAAAGTTTATTTGAAAATAAATTAGATGGTCGAGATTTAGAAACTGCTTCAACACGTTAAAATGTGAAGTTCAGAAATCCGACAAGCTAAAGAACGTTCAAGAATTGGCGGTGGGTGGTGATGACTAGCTGTCTTACCTCTAGTCTTACACTTACTCGAGAGCTATCTGCGCTGACTGTCCCTAATTTAGCAGTAAGACTAGAGGGAAGAAAGCTAGTCATCATCACCCACTACCAACTCTTGGGCTACTCTTTTAGCAATGAATAGTGAGATTGACTGTCACATTATAATGTTCCCACGGCTGAAAGTGCGAGCATGTTTGGTGTGGTGGTGATTCGAACTCGCGACTCTCAGATTACAAGTCGAACGTCTTAACCCACCTGGTCATCCCGGGCCGTTTTTTAATGTGAAAATAATAAATTGTTCTATGATCAAAGAATCAATGTTTCGTATGGTTTGGGCCTGGCATGGCCTAGCGCGTTAAGGCGTGCGCTTCGTAATCTGAGGGTCGAGGCTTCGCGCCCAAGTTGCGCCAAACATGCTCGCCCTCCCAGCCGTGGGGGTGTATAATGTGACGGTCAATCCCACTATTCGTTGGCAAAAGAGTAGCCCAAAAGTTGGCGGTGGGTGGTGATGATTAGCTGCCTTCCCTCTTGTCTTACACTGCTAAATTTTGGACGGCTAGCACAGATAGCCCTCGAGTAGCTTTGTGCAAAATTCCAAAACAAACAAACAATTCGTATTGTTTTCATTATATGTCACAAGTTTGCCCGATAAGCGCCATCTGTGACTTCAAGATGTGAGAAAGGGCTCAGTTTCTTTCATTATAAAATTATTTCTATTATTCCTAAAACATACATAATTTTATAATATTAAGCTACATCATAACATATGATTCCTTGTTAAATTTCATTAGATTATACCGTAATATAAAAGACTGTTGATAAACATTTTATTTATTTATTTTGTGACAGAGTATCATATCACTATTTATTTTTTTGCATAGCAAGAGGGCTCGAAGCAAATATTTTAAAATAAATGTGATGTTTGTTTTTTTAATTAAGCACGAAGCTACGCAATGGGCTATCTGTGCTCTGCGCACCACGGGTATCGAAACCCGGATTAAAGCGTGTAAGTCCGCAGACATACTGCTTAGCTACTGAAGGGGGCAATAAATGAGATGACCAGTTTAGTTGCGCAACTCTATGAGAGTCGTCCGTTGTATTTATAATTAATTGATGTAAAGATTATGACACGTCGCATAAGATTTATTTATGTTGATGATATACAAGAAACATACGATTTAGTAATAAACATATAAATAGTATGAAAGGCGTGGGAAACAGGAGACACAAAGACAGAGCAAATAAGAGCAAAGTAAAGTCATGTAAAAAAAGACATTCGGACAGAGTAGGAAGGTCTAATGGTTGATATACACTGCTGGCCAAAATCTTAAGGTCGTTTTGACCTTCTAAGGTCATTTTCAGGTTAATCTGAAGGCCGAAAAGTTGTTTTGTACTTCATTTTAATTAAATTTTTAATACTACAGAAGGTTGATTATTCAATAAATTAAATATATTGTAATATTAAATATTTCAATAAATATAAACATAAAGAAAAAAATATGCATTTTGCGTTGTTAGATTCCACCACTTATTTGAGAAAAGCTTCGAAATATAAAAATAAGAAAAGGGAAAATAAAAATAAAAACTTTTTAACATTTAATAGGAAAATTGTGAACACTACAAAATTAGCCTAAATACTAGCTGGTCAAAAGTTTAAGACCATACCGAAAAGAAGTCCTAAACAGGGTAGGAAATGGCCAACAAGAGGTCTCAGTAGTAAGTATCACGGCCGTCATTGCGAATAACTTCAAACATACTTTTTGGCATAGTCGATATAAGCGTTTGCAAAAGGCTGGCTGGAATGTTATTCCAAGTGGTGAGGATGGCTTCACGAAGATCATGTACTGTTTGGAACTAACGTCCATTTCTATAGACTTCCCTTGCCACCCACATCCAAACATTTTCAATGAGGTTCTGTTCGGGCGAACACGCTGGATGGTCCAAAAGAATCACGTTATTCGCCATGAAAATCTCCTTTGTCCTGCGGTCATGGTAGATTGCAGCGATGTCCTGCTGAAAACTGCAGTCATTCACACACAAGCGAGGACCTTCAGTCAATAAGGATGCTCTCTCCAACATACCAATGTACCCAGCTGCTGTTTGACACTCCTGTATAACCTGAAGCTCTGTTGTTCCATAGAAGGAGAAAGCACCCCAGATCATGATGGAACCTCCTCCACTGTGTCGTGTAGAAAATGTCTCCGGTGAGATATCTTTATCGTGCCAGTAACGTTGAAAGGCATCTGGACCATCTAGGTTAATTTTTTCTCATCAGAGAACAAAACCTTCGTCCACTTTTCTATATCCCATGTTTGGTGCTTCTCAGCAAATTTTAACTGAGCTGTTTCGTGAAGTGGAAGGAGGCGTGGCCTTTAAAGACGTTTAACGGTTTTAAAGCCTTTCTCTCGTAGATACCGTCTTATTGTTCTTGAGCTGCATTCTGCGTCCGTAAGGGCCTTAATCTGGTTCGAAAATCGGCTGGTGTCTTGCCTTTACAACCCGTCGAATCGTCCTGCTTAACGTCGGCGAAATTCTCTTGGGCCGATCACTTGAAATTCTCGTTCCGTATCCATCAGGGTCTTTTAAGAAATTTGCAACAGCAGTTTTATAATGTCCAATCCCACCAGCGATAACACGTTGAGAAAGACCTGGCTTTTACAGCTCAACAGTTCTGCCACATTCAAACTCTTTCAACGTTTTAGCCTTTTTCATGTTTTTACCCAGCGTTACACAAGAGATATCAGTGGGAGATGTTGACAGCGCTAATGCTTGAACACGAATGACTAAATTTCGTTACATGTTTACCAATTAGCGCTTCGTTTCATTATGGTTTTAAACTTTTAACCAGCTAGTATTTAGGCTAATTTCATAGTGTTCACATTTTCCTTATTAAATGCAAAAAAAAAGTTTTTTATCTTTATTTTCCCTTTTCTTATTTTCATCTTTCGAAGTTCTACTCAAATAAGTGGTTGAGTCTAACAACGCAAAATACATATTTTTTCTATATGTTCATTGGCCTTAAGATTTTGGCCAGCAGTGTGTAAAGAACAGGCAAAATAGATGGTCTCTGAATCAAATTTGTTGTGAAAATAGTTAAACAGTTACACGTATTGAGTTGCGTATTAATCTCAAACATTTTTTCAGAATCTTAAACTTTAAAAACATGTTATATCATAGATACAAATACAAATTTAAGACACTTTTTGATAAATTGAAACTTGGACAGCACCTTCTATCAAAAGGGACAAGTGGCCAGATTAAGGACTCTCACAGGGTTCAGGTAGCAACCATAATTTTTAACAACTGATTAGACGTAAGTCAGACAATAAGCAAGCAGTACATAACATTTTAACAGCTTTTGTACCTAATTAACTGATTTTAAAATCGCTCTTACAACGCACGCACAGTGAACCTTGAGCCCTCGGTACGCAGCCCTTTAAGCTAACCATTACATCACGATTGGTCTAAGTTTTAACAAAAATGTCATATCAGTTTGTGTTTGTTGTGTCTAACTCTTTTCTTTAATTCGCCATTTTAGCCCAAATTTACGTAATAAGTGATATTGTTAGTAATTTAACATCAGTGTTTTTCTACCATAACGGAGGCTAGAATGCTAACTTCAAGAAGTAAGTTTATTTGAATAAATTACCCAATTTTTTCTTCTTCTTCACTTTGGAGAGCAGTCACCTTCCCACAGTTGTCTGCAGACAGCGAATTATAATAAAGACGTGGGACACAGCGAGCTTGAGCACCCACATTTCGCTCTCCTAATTTCTATTTTTGTAATTATTATTTTTATTTTACTTTATTTCATTATGAGAGATTGGCTAATGAAAGTTAAGACTTATAGACGGTGTATCCCCACCACAATGTGGGTTCTACTTCCAAAATCATCTCCAAAGCCTAGAGTACATTTTATATCCCACATGAAAGCTTGTATTCTGGGATCCTTTCAATTAATGCAACGCTTTTTTGGGGTTACAACAAACTTATATATATATACTGAATTCTCTTTTTGGAGCATGGGCGCATTATGAAAGCGGCTGTAATATTCCACTGTTTGATTAGAGTAATTATACATGTAATAATGTCAAGTGTATCAAAAGCAAAATGTGTAAGTGAATACTGTAGTTATTAAAATAAATAATTCATGCATGAGTATCTTAGTAAAGGATCTGAAATGTCACAAGTTGTCCAACAGTAATGGCATCTGTAACAATAACACCAGTAAATGTACAATGTGGGAAAAATAATTCATCTCTTGTCGCAAAAGAAAAGAAAATTCGTAGATTTTATTGTTCATTGCGTTATTACTGTTTTTCAGGATTCCTTTGAGAAAGTAAACCTTTCTCGATATGAAATTCCTCCAATCTTATATATAAAGTTACAATAACTTTACCTCTGGGATTTCAGAATATTTTTAAACTGATTCTAGAAATCAGTTTCCTCTTATCTTTTCTTTACGTCTGGAGATTTTCTGTTGAGGGAGATTCGAGAACTCTTCACTCTGTTTGAACATTACTTTCAAAGTAGATGATAGGCCTAATTCCTACAAATTGTAAAGTAGAATACTATAGACTATTTTCTGTTTTGTGTATTCGTGATTTTGGATGTTATGTACGAAATTTCTGAATAAAAAATTTTGTATGAATTAAAATCTAGAAACTGTTCTGAAACAAAGAATTCCCATTGTCTCTAACTCATTGTTGTCGTGACCACTTATTGGACTGAATGTACACAAAAAATTAAAACAAAATAGTATTAAAAGTCTTGTCACGACTAAAACCAATGAAAACCAAAATTTAAATTTGCACATCTCCACCCTTTTACAATGAAAAGTAATGAAAATCAAAATCTAAATTTGCACATATTCCAAATGCAATTTATATAAACCGAAACAAATATATAGGTTTTTACTACTCTGAAACTTTGATGAATTACGATTATAACCTAGTTTTGAAACCTAACACATAGTCATCAATAAGACCTGGATGCCTGTACATCTCTTTGCTTGCGTCAGTCTATTTAAAATATTACATGGTAGACATGTCTTGTTCGCAAGCCATAATTAACAAGTATTCCAACCTGTTGACTTTCATAGTTGATTGAAGCCTAGTTTCCATTAACTTCATCTTACTCAAGCCTCTTACAGCTTTAGCTGAAATGAGTGAGAAATTCGTAAAATCTTGACAGGTATATTCATGTATTATTATTAAATTAATAAAGAATCGGTCTGGAACGACTAAGCAACAGCAGAGGCAACAAGATAAACAATTTCGAATTTTGTTTCCCCAAACCGGTTTGGTTGGTTGGTTGTTTAGAATTAAGCACAAAGCTACACAATGGGCTATCTGTGCTCTGCCGAAACCCGGATTTTAGAGTGTAAGTCCGCAGACATATTGCTGAGCCACTGGGGGCAAACATATTTTGAGTAGGGAAAGATTTAATTGAATGTCTACAATATTATAACTGATACGTCGCCCGAACAGGGACTCGAACCCTGGGCCGTTAGGTTAAAGGCCTAACGCTCTACCGACTGAGCCCAAATAGCTCAGTCCCCCCAACCCATTTTTAATTTAATTTGAAAAGCCAAACACCACATTTCTTGATTTTTTCTACTTTTTTAAAAACCTGAACTAGTACAATTCTGAAAAGTTAATAGACACAATCACTGTCACTTGAACAAAAGATTGAAACCGATAAATATCAAGGAAAGGGAAATTTTATCTTCACTTAATGTTTTTTGTAATTGCCTAAACAAATGCTAAAACTAATCGGTAGGATTTTAAAGACTAAGATAAACAATAGATAACAATATGTTGATGTTTTAATCAACGAATAGTGGGATTGACCGTCATATTATAATGCCCTCCGGCTGAAAGGCCGTTGGCGCGACGGGGATTCGAACCTGCGACCCTCATATGAAGAGTCGCACGCCTTACAACACTTCGCTATGCCGGGCCCAAGATGTTGATGTAGAATAGCACTGAATTAATTAATCTACATAAACTACATGTTGCGCAATTCAGTAAAACTTAAAATTAATTTCTTTATCGTCAACGTATTGTCTGAAAATATGAAACCTCAAATTTTGCCAAGTGGTTTTTAGTAGTCAAATAATTTTATTAGACGTATGATTCACCTTCTACCATCACGATTGTAACCGTATGTTCAAAATACTCTGAAAACTGTAACTGCATTATTTAAACAATCCAATATACCTTTCAGAGTATCGTATGAATCAATACTTTATTCCCCTAAAAATCCTCACACATAAATATCTGACTTATTTC
The DNA here is from genome assembly GCA_011833715.1 of Carcinoscorpius rotundicauda. NCBI lineage: Eukaryota > Metazoa > Arthropoda > Merostomata > Xiphosura > Limulidae > Carcinoscorpius > Carcinoscorpius rotundicauda. The sequence continues at coordinate 86,510,479 of CM022399.1, forward strand.
TGACCCTACAAAAGTAAAGAAAACAAAAAAAAACATTTAAAGATTATGTACTTTCTATTCTTCAACTAACATCTGCTGTCAAATGAGTCAAATTCCAAAATTTATATCCCATTTATCTTTAACATACTTTTAACAAATTAATGTTATTAGAATTTTAACTTTAACGTTATCAGTCAGTTATTTCTCATTAGTCCTTTTTAATTTGGCAATTGTTCAAACTGATCCACAGTTTTTCTAGACTCCTATTATATCTTTCAGATATAGTATTGAGCTTTGATTTTTTCTTTTGTATCCTTAGTGATTCAACGATGTATTTGTTTGAGATTAAGCACCGACTCCCCCAATGAGCTATCTGTGCTCTTCCTACCATGGGTAGCAAAATCCAGTTTCTAGCTTTGTATGTCCGCAAATATACTGCTGTGCCAATAAAGAGGAAGGAGTTTGTGAGCCAATGATGCTTGGATTTCCTTTATCTTTTAATGTGTTCCAAATTAAAGAATACAGCATTATATACACAATACAATAATGTTATTTTCCTGAAGGCACGGGCTCTATCTACGTGACTGAGTCATAAGCATTGCACAGTAAAGGAGTTGTGTCCTTGAAGTATCACTTGACTAATAATGGAAAAATGTCACTGTCTATTTTAATACAGCATCTTCTACTTTACAGGATTGCTCCCACAAGAACGTTCATGTGAGAACCCAGTTGAATAACCCATAAACGTATCATCCACATTTCATATCCTGTTATCCATATCTTGGGTTTTTCTGCCGATGTTTTGAACACAGCATTATAAAGGTTTAGAACAACAAGAGATCTACTGGTTCATCTCGACTATCTCATCCTCTAGGCTAAACTAAAATTATTGAAAAAATAAATAAATTCTGAAGTCAGACCTTATTATCCACAGTATTATCAAATTCATTTAAATTTAGTGTCTCCACAGTATCGAAAAGCAAGCCATAACAAAGGCCAAAAGACATAAAACTGAACGAGCTGAAGATTACTCCTACCTTGCCAAAATTTGTATATATATGTATATATATACACACTCCTCCTATTTAATATTTATTCTTAAAGGAATGATAAAGGTGATCTCATAAACAAATCTATATTCTGTATATACATTTCATTTTCTACCATAAAATAAATGGTAAGTGCGTGCGTTTTCTTAGAGCAAAGCTACATCGTGCTATCTGTTAAGCTTACCAAAAGGAATCAAACCCCTAATTTTAGCTTAGTAATTCGTAGGCCACCCGCTCTACTAGTGGGAAGCAGCTGCTATTTGTTTGTTTTTTAATTTCGCGCAAAGCTACTCGAGGACTATCTGCACTAGCCGTTCCTAATTTTATAGTGTTAGACTAGAGGGAAGGCAGCTAGTCATCACTACTCACCGCCAATTCTTAAGCTACTCTTTTACCAACGAATAGTGGGATTGACCGTAACATAATAACGCCCATACGACTGAAAGGATGAGTATGTTTGGTGCGACCGGGATTCGAATCCGCGATGCAGCCAGTACGTAAAAAAAATTTAGTGGCTTCCTTGAATAACATTCTGTATTTAAACTGAATAAAGTTAGTTGGTTAAGTAATCTTAACAAAATTACAATATCGTACTTAATTATGAATTACTAATATTTAGGCAACAGTTGTTCTTTAGTATTCACCATGTTTTATTTAAATATCTTAAATGTAACAAATGCTAAAATATTTTTAACGGTGACATCATATACTTTTCTAACACCGAGAGAGGACGTGCAAATACATCCACGCAAGAGAGTTATGGAAACCACTTTACGGAGCTTGTCTCGCTGGTAAACTAAGTGTAAAATTAGGCAGATGTGGGCTGGTGTTAAATTCATATTGTTTTTATACATTTGTCAGACTCCATGTAAATGACCATTTTAGCCCTAAAGTTATGTATACATAATACTCGTTGAAAACAAAATACAATAAGAAAGTGTCTGCGATTTTTAAATATTTTGTCTAAGTATAACGACATAAAATGATAAATAGTTATAATAATGTATATCGCAAGTTAATATACCTTTGTAATTTCTAGGTGAACGCAAACTAGTGTTTTAACCGTCTTCTAACTTTTGATTAGTATTAATATTATAACCGAGTCAGACTCCGAGATTTTACTTTACTTTAAAAATTAAGATTGGTAAATCACCAACACTTAACTCTGGAGTTCCAGTTACTTTTATGTTGAGTAATTCAACATTTACATCCTGTTTATGGGCCAAAGGAAGTTGTAGGTATTTTAAATTTGTTTGGATGCGAATAATTTTGTTATTGTTTCTTTTTAGGTTTTACAAATAATTCCATGTTTTTAACTTTTGTTGTCCTAGGATGATTTTACTGTTTTTATTAGCATTAATTTAAAATTAAATCTATTATGATGAAATTGAACTAAATTTTTAGTTTTAAATTACGTTGATGAGTTAGTGCAGAAAAGTACAAGAAACCAACTTTGGCATAAGCCTAAGCAATTTTGAATAAAATTTCAATTATTTATCAACAAACTGTTTTCTTTAACATTCATCTGTTGTTCTGTAAAGCTTACAATGTAATTTGTTAATCTTTAGGGTTATAATATTGAAATGACTATTTTGTGTTGCCTTCTATTTGAACTTGTAATGTTGTTTTCATGATTACTTTCTTTTCCAAATTGCACCTATTTTTCTTCAATCAAATTTGAGATAAATTTTTCACATTTTTCAGTGGAATTGTAAAACAAGATCTGCAGAAAAAAAGAAAGAAATTTTCTTAATAAGGAAGTCAAACATTTATATCATAACTTGCTGTGTGACACAAAGTTATACAAGTAAAATATTTGACGAAATATTTTTTAACTTGTATACTTTGTACACTGTCATTTAATCTAAAAATAATGCATTGTATTGTGCAGTGGAACGTACATCCTATAATCCGAAGTTATGTTCAAACTTTCTTGATGTTATTGTTGTTTACAGCATTATTTAAATGTTCAGTTTATCTATTTGTATTTTTGTCAATTTATGGAATATTTAATATTGTTAGCTTCGTATGTGGATTTAGGACTACTCCAAATCTCTCAATGTATCCTAATTTTTTATATATTAATAGATTTATAACAAAACATATTACTGTCAACAAGGCTACCAAACTAATTGCATTTTGATCATAATAAGAATGAACAGTATATTAATTCAACTACATTTACAACTTGGTTAATTTTTTTTAGTTCTGGTCTGTGTTGGTGACTTGGTTTGGTGAGAAGTTAATGTTAATAGCTAATGGTCATTCGTTTATCAAATTGCTTTTGGATATTTTTTTGTAATTAAAAGAGGTGTTCATAAATTTCATTTCATCTTTTTAATTTTTATATTTTTATCTATAGGATCTTTTTCCTTTTTTTTTAAATTCTTAATCTCTAAATAAATAAGCAGAAGATAAAAGAAGTTGTGGAAAAGCTATTGGAGATTCTGTGCAGCTTTAAGCAACTAGCATGTCAGTTTCAATCTCTATCCCAGAATTGCTGCAGCCACCAGTAAAATGGAAGAGTATGTTGCGGGTAGGTTTAAGTATGAACTTGCTAATTTAGTTGTTTTTGTTTATCACTGTTTTTGACAGTTGATCAGTTATTTCAACTAGTGATTTTATTCATCTCAGTTTCTTCATTCTCAGTGCCTGGCACCTTGCTATATATAATACAGGGCTCGGACGACAAGTAAAATTATTACTTTCAGTTGATTCAATAACATTAACATTACTTTGTGCAACATTTACAGTAGGTTTATTTTATGTGAAGAAAAAGTGATTTAAAATTTTAACTTTCAATTAATTCACCTTCTCATCTAAGCTTGACTGGGTTTGGGAAGTTTTATTATTGTTGCTTATTCTAACTTGTTCTAGGCCTTTTTTTTATAAACCATGTAATAAGTACTAATTAAGTAATCAAATCCTTTATGAATATTAGCTATATTTGTTCACAATCCCCCCCAGAAAATAACATAACTCATTCAAGGTTAATTAGTGTATGAAGTGAAAAGAATTGTTTAATTTTTATAACTTTTTAGGTTATTTGAGTAGTTTTATTGCAAACAATGGTGTTAATTTATCAGATATTTGTTGTCCTTTATAGGAATGGAATCGATTGCCGAGATTTCTTCGACTTGTGTTGCTTGTTACGTTCATGTTGGCTGGTTTTTCAGTGGTGTATCTGTATTTAATACTTTCATCAGAACTTCCTTCTGTGAATAACAACAGAGGTTTTGCACAGAAGCATTTTGAACAAAATATTAACCCCACTGGAAAGAAAGACCCACAAGCTGAGGTTTTAACTGAACCTCCTCATAATAACAACAAGGAAATGGTAAGAATATTTTTTGTCAGCAGTAAATGTTTGTCAATTTAAACACAGTTTTGAATGCCACATAATTTATAATGTATATTTAATCGGGACATATGCTAACACGCATGTTCTAATGATTATGTATTTACTTTAAAATGTCCTTACCTACACTTTGAATAACTATAATTTTCTCATATTAACTAAGAAAGATTCTATTAGATCGAAATAGATTTGATTACAATTTTAGTTAACTGTTAAACTACCATTTTGCATTTGAACCTGTAGAAACGTGACTTCATGATGATGTGAAAATCACTTGAAGTAAAAATGTATCTTGGGACGTCTGGTGTAGATATTAACGGAAGATGACCTAGGAAGGTCAAAACACTGTTCTCTGCTATAGTAGTAAAAGTGTTAATACCTATAGTAGCCATCCTGAGATACAGAAGCACAACTTGTAATACAGTTCCCTTACACTGAAGTGAAAATGTATCAAAACTATTCTGATATGATAAAACTGTGTACTAAAATTTGTAGGTCAGTCAGATTGATTAGGACCAGAAAGATGGCATTTGACATAAAGCTTTCCTAGCTCATTAACAACAACAACAACAACAACAACATGTGTATATTGTGCAAATTAACTAGTGATAAAAATACAATTGGTAAAGTCAATATAGAGAATAAAGTTTCTTTGATCCAGGAAGATTTGTTTAGCCTCACTGAGTTGTCTCAAAGCTGTTTAAATATTGGAGTACAAGAATTTTAACATGGTTTTATTGTTATTGAAAAAGTACATTAAAAAGGCTGGATTCTTTAGAGTTTTCAACAGTGACTAAAGAAGTTAACAAATGTTGTTCCTACCTTTTTATATAAATAAATTACATTGTTTACAATGTTATGTTCAGTATGGGTCTTTTTATTATAAAAATATTTACACTATTGCTTTGCTAGAAGAAATATTGAAGCAAAAATTGTAGTAGTAAGTTATGGTTTGAAAGATAAAATATAATATGGAAACTTGACATTTGTAATAAAGAATTTAGAAAGGGAATTTGGTTTCAGGGATTAAAAGAACGTATAAATTTAACAAATTACGTGATAGTCTGTCCATTTACTGGAAAAATAGAGTTAAGGGGTGATGATAATTACAAACTTTACAGAAATATTAAATACTGGTTATTATTTATAATATTTACCACAAAAACTTAAAATTTTGGCAAAGTCCATTTGATCATACAAATTAAACTAAACTAAAAATTTCAATTAGAAGTAAATGCCTGAAGTTTTACACAAATCCTCGATAATTTTACTTGTTTCATTCACTATTTATTCCCACTGGTCAGTAACCAAAGGCTGAAGATTTATTAGTCTGTCTATTTGCTAAAGATCTCAGCATCAGAAATTAAGTTACTTTTATATTTTTTCATGGGAATTTTATAATTCACTAAACCAGACCTCATTAAGTGGAAGATCTCTTATTGCACGATGTTCTTTTTTTCACTTTTTCTGTACTATCAGAAATTATATATAATGTTACATTCTTCACTCTTTGATCTTTTAAATAGATTCTGTTGCCCTTACACACCACTAGAGATGACATAATTGAAGCTAATTATTTATAGATAAATGCAAGTGTAAGTTGACTGCCTTATTATAACAAGCAGTAACTGTGTGTCCAATAACAAACTGATTTGAAAATCCAAAAATCTCAAAGCTAACATTGTCTCCATAGGAACATCTGGAGAAAGGATTTTATTCATTTTCCATAATGAGACTGTATTATAGGGAGTAACTTTAAGTAAAGTCTCTTGTTTGTGTATAATAATATTCACTATGCTAAGTAAGTTATTTTTGTGATTTAGTTATCTTTAAATTATAACGTGAATATCCACATGTAATATCTGTATGAAGAAAATGTGCCATTGAAACTTTGGATATACATACGTATATTTTAGTGAAAATAATTACATTTTAATGAAGTTACATGGTAAAATAACAAGGAAGGACAGCATTAAAAACAGTAAATCCAAACCTCTAACTAATTATGGTAGTTTGTTATAACTCAAAAACAAGCCGAAACAAAAACAAATTAAACAAAAAACAGTGCATCAACTGAAAATATCCGAGGGTACAAGTTACAATGTGGGATTATAAAATCTACCCTAGGTTTTGGAGGTGTCTGCAGAAGAAGAACCCACATTGCAGTGGGGATACACCATCTACCAGTCTTAACTTCCATTTGTCAGTCTTGCATAAAGAGATAAAGGTAAAAGTTAGATAACAGATATAAAAATAGAAGTCAGGAGAGTGAGGGTGCTCAAGCCCACAACATCCCACATCTGTATCACCCTTCACTGCCTTCATACAGTTGTGGGAAGGTGACTGCTTTCCCAAGTAAAGAATTAATTGAAATAAATAATAAAGTAATAAGGAAATAAAGTACTACCATTTGGAAGTAAGTAAGATGAAAACTTACCTCTTGATGTTAGCATTCCAGCTCCCAATATGGTAGAAAGGCACTAATTGACAGCACAGCAAATTATATCAGCATGAAGCATCCTATAAAGCTGTCCAAACAAACTAGGTCCAAACTCATTCACCTAGTCTACTGTGACCATCATGTTCTAAATAAGCCTTTTTATGCTGCATGGTGCACATCCATCTAAAGTAGTGCCAAGTTGTTAAATGGCCTTATTTTTAACTAAAAATAATTATTAGCAATTTTAAGTAAAATTTCTATCTCTTTATATTTATTTAATACATTCTTGTATTTGTGGATAACTACAGAAATGTCTTTGTACATGATAACTGGATAAATAAATCTGGGGCAAAAGAAAGTATTTTCCTTTCAGCAAGGGTTAACAAAAGTATATCATGTAATATGTACAATCCACTAGCTTGGTATTTTCACAACATTTTCACGGTAAAAAGATTTTGCATTTGACAAAGTGCCACATAAAAGACTTTTAAAGAAACTTATCTGTTAGTGTGGGTATAAGTTAACTAACTGGATAGAAGAATGCCTGGGTGGATGAAGTCAGAGGGTTGTTATTAAATGGAATTTGGTGAAACTGAATTATTGTCACAAGTGGGATATTTTAGGGTTCAGTCTTAGGGCCATTGTTCCATTTGATTTACATTAATAAGACAGATGAAGAAATGGTCAATAGATCACTTGAATTTGGTGATGGTATTAAAATGTCAGATCTTGCTGGCTGGGAAGAGGATACTGCTGGTTTACGAAATGAGGTCATTTAGTAAGTTGGGCAAATAGATTGTACATGAATTTTAATTATAATAAATGCATGATAATGCATGTGGGTTATGATAATTTGAATTATAAGTTTAGTTTGGGTGGCAGTAACCTTAAAAGTATCATGAGAGAAAGGGATTTTGATGTAAGAGTTGATCAGTCTCTTAGAGAGGTCATAATTTCATTGTACAAGTGACTGATTAGACCACATTTGGAATATTGTGTTTAGTCTTGGGCTGCTTACTTTAAAAAGACATTGAATTGTTAGAAAGGGCTTAGAGAAGGGTCCCTAGGGTGAAGGTATTTTCATTAGAGGAGAGATTCAAATCCTTAAAATTGTTTTCTCTTGAAAACAGAAGAGTTAGAGAGGAAAGACTGAAGTATTTAAGATAGTAAAAATAACAGATAATGCATCAAAATTTTTCATACTCAACAGCAAGAATCATAGAACTAGGGGACACAAATATTGATTTAGGGAAGGTAGAAACCACCTTCAACTAAGACAATTTTATTTCTCAAAGAGGGTGGTTGGCTTATGGAACGGATTGCCCTCAAATGTTGTGGAGGCAATAAATTTGAGTGAGGTTAAATGAAAACGTGATAGATATATGATTGATAAGGACTGGCTTTAAATTTTATGTATTATTTAATAATCTGGCATAGAGGATGGTACAGCCAAGGTGAACCAGTGAGACCCTTGTTGTCCCTAAACTTTACATTTAATATAAAATAACACAGAATATAAGTTGTGCAAGCAACATTTCCAAAGCTCTTTACCAAGTATACAAATTAATATCTATAATATTAGAAAGTGTGTGATCTTAATTAGGGTATTTTTAATTTGTTATACCCGTTAACTATAAATAAATTATATGTGAAGCAGGTAAAAAACAAAACTTCCATATATCCAAATCTAGTTCATCGTATTCTTATAGAGCAATGTAGTGTGCCAGTCTTTGTGTTTACTAAGCCAATACCAATGAGCTTAAAGGAAACTCTGATGGGAAAAAAAAATGAGGTTTTAATGTTCTTTATATTTTCTAATTTTGTTTAAATGATTTTCATGTGTTTGACTAATCAGTATTCTCCCACAGGGCAAAGATTTACCGAAACAGCTTTCAGTAAGGAACGAAATGAAACATTTTGAAATTGAAGAAGTGGGTAAGCCTAAAAAAAAATGTTTACAACTGTGTGTTTAAGTGTTAATGTTAGTAAAAAACTTGTGATAACAGTCAACTAACGAGATAAAATGTTTTGAAATTGCTTAATTAAATATGCTAGGGAATGTTATTGGTGCTTTTTTAAAAAAAAAATGGTGCATTACTATGATTTGTATTTGGTGTTCGTAGAAACTAATCAAACTGGTGGATTGTGTACATTTCCTAACTTGAGCAAAGTGTTATCCAGTCCTAACCCCACTCGCTGAATTTTTGACTGTGAGGGACACACACACCCAGTTTCATGTACTACATTATTTGTTTCTCCTAAGAGGAAGTAGTTAATGAGACATACAGAATATTAATGACTTTGCTGAAAGTCCATCCATTTAATCAACATAATTTTAACACATATACGAGTTTTACTTTATCAAAAATTATAAGTTTTAAAACAAAAATCATGAAAGTAGGAAAAAAACAACTTAGTCTTCGTCTTAAACATGCAAAATAGTTTAAAACATTCAAGTTAATCATTTGGTAGGTCTTTATATCATTCTAAGCTGAATTTGAGGGTAGATGTTTTTATTTGGGAAGGGATTTGTACTTTAATTGGTAGAAATTGTAAATTTGAGGATGATGTGTACGTTGGCTAGTGCTTGGAATTTGTTTTCTGAGAAACTTGAGTGTAAACTTCTTTTGAAAATTGGTCAGTATGTATATTTCAAAGTAACTCTTTCAACACGAAGGACTGTCACATATATCCCTCAGTTTCTTTGTTTTCACAATGTGAATGCTTGAAGAAATTACTTCTGGTATTAATGAGAACAAAAGTTTGGATTAAGCATATTTAGATATTTGGAAAGCATTCTAGAAGGTGACACACAAAATATTTAAAACTTATCTCTATAGGTTTGGAGATAAGTTAGTTTGTTAAATTTATAAATGACTAGAGGGAAAACAACAGAAGATTATTATAAGTGGAGTTCAGTCAAACTGTTTTCAACGTAGCTTAAATCTATTTGTGACAATAAAGTTTTGGATTCTTCTAGTGATGAGAATGATATAGCTGCTTCAGAAAAATGATTTAAACCTTTTTGGTAAATTGATCAAACAAGTGGCATATGATCTGTAAGTTTTATGGATGTACAGTATTGCATATGACGTATAGTTTTGTTGGGAATCTCTTGTTTAAGGAAAGGATGTTGATATTAAGGACTGGTAACTCAAGTCGACAAAGCAGTGTACTGTTGCTGGTGGTAAGACAAAGATAAGTTGAATTGGTAGATATGCTGTACATAATTTTTACAAAAAGTTTTATTGTATAGGCTATTAGTCAGTAAGCATTACTTGTAATATTGTATTTAGTTATGGCCTTCTTTTCTTAAGAAGTACACTAAATGTTTGAAAGCAGGACTACTGTGATGGTACCCAAGATAGAAAGGTTGTCATACAAGGACTAATTTTAAAACTCTGAACTTTTTTTTTTAATAGGATCTCACTGAGTTTCTTAAGATTATTATGTGAATTGTTAGTTACAATATGTTAAACTATTACATATCTGTTGGTGAGAATGACTGAACAACAGGACACAAATATAACAATTAGCATGGTATGATTCATCTAATACTATAACACACATATTTAATTCAATAATTTAAACTACATAAACTCTTAGAACCACGAGCTGATGGTTAGGGCATTGACTCGCAGTATACGCAATGTGGTATTCTTTATCAGGGAATAGTTCAAGAATTGATGTTGGGTTGTGTTAACTAGCCACCTTTCTGCCTTGTTTACCACTTCAGACTTGGCAGTGGTTAGTACAGCTAACCCTCAAGTAGTTTTACACAAAGTTTATTGGTTAAGCATAAACTTACATCCTGACAGGTTTCCATTCAGTAACAGTTACACTTGTCACAAGTATTGAATTTTGTTCTCATCATTTTACTGTTTCACAGCATCTGATGTGAACAACTAATAATTAATTCATTGTTGAACAAAGTTCACATGCCATTGAACAGAGCAGATTATTGAAAAATGGAATGTAATGGAAAGTTTAGACAACTTTGGAAATAACCACTGACCTGGAAAATTGTTATGGTGTTTTTAGTTATTCTTTTCATTTCTGAAAATATTTTTGTGTTAAACTGTATTTGTTTCAGAGCTGCAGTAACTTTCATCTTTGACAAGACATCAGTTAGGTTTAGTGTGTGCAGTAGGCAATGGAAAAATGTTCCATTGACTCAAATCCCTATTTCTAGATTATTACTATTATTAACTTTATTGTATTGAAACAAAGCTTATAAGTAAAATAACTAATTATTTATTGAAAATAAAAGATATTTATTAGATATAAATCATTTTGACCAAGAATACTATTAACACAAATACTGTTACATGAATTTCACCATTTTAAAAGGTCAATTCTTGATAGTAATGAGAGGGGTCATTCCATACAGAGTTTGCTCTCAGGTCACGACCTTTTTCTCTTCAATACTGGTTCTTATACTTATTTTACTGCCGTTGATCTCTGTATCTGCCATGCTTCACCTTTCTCTCGCTTTTCTTTGAGGGTTTACTATTACCAATGGGACAGTGATCGTTTTCCTTTCCTTTTGAGGGATATTGACTGTGGTTGATACCACCTGATCCAAATGTCACAGTGGAAGTTGGATCAGACTGACTGGTTCTCTTCCAGTTGTTGTTAGTTTACCATCTGTTAATGACTGCATGGAAGCAATAACTGATTGCAATGTTCAAGCAGCTTTTCATTCTAAACCTAAAACCTGAACATGTTTCCCAAAGCTCTTGAGGCTTATCTCTGACTATAAGCTTATTTTCATTCCTCACATAAAGCAATTATGTGTCAAGTATACTCAGGCACTGAATATCCTCCTTTCCCTCTCTTCTACCTCTTGGGGGGGGGCAGATCAATGTTCTATGCTCAAGATTTATAGTGCCCTCATTCAATTCAAACTATACTATAGGTCTCTGATCTATGGCTCTGTCAGATGCTGTACCATATTCACCATTTGAGGATTCGGCTCTGCACACAGGTTTTCCACACTTCTCCATTCCAAAGTTTGTGTACCAAGTTCCATTAACCTCCTCTTCACCTCCCTTCCCCATTTGCAACTCTACCTACAGTATGTTAACAAGTTTCAATCCTTAATACAGCATTCCACCTGGGGTTGTGTCTTTCTTCTTCAGTGAGTCATGCTATTTCAAAATAGATGATCTGCAATTCCTTCTTCTGGTCTTTGAGTCCAGACACAACTGTATGAATTGGGTCAGATACTGGATGATGTCACTGTCCCCAGTGATCAGCTCATACCATTGTTACCGTCCTCAAATATGCCCTTTCCTTGGGTCCTTTGAAGAAAGCAGATACTCCCAATTGGAACTATCATCTTCTCTTTAACAAAAATTTTTCAAACCATTCTTCTTTTCCTGCTTATTTTTATGGTTTGAAATCAGGTGCCTCTGTCAGTTCTGCCATGGCTTACTGTGGTTTTATATTTGCTTACAGGATTCCCTCGACAGTTCCTATGTTCGCTGCTGAGTTGTACGCCATTTCTCTTGCACTGGATTATATAGAAGCCATGCAGTACATTGATTTTACTATTTACACTGACTCTCTTAGCTCTCTACTTTCCCTGAAATTACTTAACAGTAACTCTCACCCAGTTACATCAACATTCAACAACAGCTGTCCCATTTTTCTGTATCTTCCATTTGTATCCAGTTTCTCTGGACACCTAGCCATGTTAGTATTCATGGGAATAAGTTTATTGACACTGCAGTTAAGTCCATCTACTCTGGTGCATATTTTCTGTTTGGACTACTGTCCTATATTGAAGGCTCATCTTCATGCCAATTGGCAGTTGACATGGAGTGAGTAACGTGTTGACGGGTTTTTCCAATTCAGAACTTCTGTTGTTCTTTGGCTGTCTTGTTTCCACAAGTATTGGAAGAATTAAGTTGTCCTGGCTAAGATTATACATTGGTCACAGTTTTTAAATCCATTGTTTTCCTGTATCAGGGACAGATTCATCAATGTAAAACTCCCACATCTTACTGTTGTTACAACTCTTAAGTGATGGCACCACTTTAAGACATGTTTTCTACAAGTTACCCCTGACGGAGATTAGTGTAATTTGCAATGATAACACTCTCTCCGACTTGATTGTCTCTTTAACTTCTTACAAGCCATTGGCATGTTTAATTCTAACTAAATCTTTTATGTGTACTCTTGGCACTGTTTTATTTCAACTCATCTTTATACTTGTTTGGTGCAGGTAACCTAGTTGCTTTGTACCACTAAATGCCAAACAAACGATCTGTTTTTTAATGTTTTTTCCAATAATTCAGTTACCAAAGTAAAACACTGTGGAGTTAGTTATTAGAAATCAATTGTCAGGTTTCATGACAAATAATTCAGGACAAATCTTTATTATTACATTCATATATCAACATCTTGTATTGCACAAGTAAGACATCTAGTAGCAGTGATATGAAGTTTACTTATTCAGTCACAAATAAAATTCTCGATGTCCTTTACATTGAAAACAAGCATGCTGTAACAGTTCTTCAAAACAGTTTTATTTTAATATTTCTGAAATACAACACCAAGGTTTTTATTAATCAAACTCAGTTAAACCAATATATTCAAGGGTTGTGGGTTTGAAACCCCATCACATCAAACATGCTTGCCCTTTCAGCTGTGGGAGCATTATAATATGATGGTCAATCTCACTATTCATTGGTAAAAGAGTTGGCAGTGGGTAGTGATGACTAGCTTCCTTCCCTCTAGTCTTACACTGCTAGATTAATGACGGCTAGTGCAGATAGCACTTGTTCAACTTTGCACAACATTCAAAAACAAAAACATTTTATTCAGGTGTAACCCTAAATTTTGGCTTACTAATTGACTTTTACTGTTATCACTGGGCAAGACTATAGTTTTTGCCATTGGCAGCTTGATGGAAACTTTGGCCATGGATTTGGATCTTAAATTTTGTCATGCTTTATTTATGAAAACAGTGGAAAATATTTATTTCCATTATTAAATTGATATATGTATAGTTGCTATAACATATGCATGATTTTATTTTTGTTCAGAAATACGATTAACTGTTAATGTTGTGAATGAAAATGGTTATTTGTTGTATTATGTAAACTATAATTTCTTCCCAGGTCCAACTAATCAATACCAAGAGGCTGTCGTTGAAGCTTTCAGGCATGCATGGAACGGGTATCGAGAGTACGCATGGGGCCATGACCATCTGAAGCCAGTCTCCAAGTCTTTCCACGATTGGTTTGGTGTTGGACTCACACTGATTGATGCTCTTGATACTATGTTTATTATGGGATTGAAAGAAGGTACATGTGGTGTATGTAAAAGAAGCAGTCATTTTTGCAAGTTAAAAATGTGCCTGTGTGTTAGTGTGCAGAGTTTAAGCATTTGGTGATTTTGTAAAATAATTTGTTTCTTAACTTAATTGACAAGGATTCTTGCTGGAGCTTTTCTGAAGTGAGAGTTAATATGAGTTGTGAGCTGATTAAAGGGTTTAACTTTTGCAACAACAACAACTTTTAATTTGCTTCTTAATTTGTTTTATTTTGTTGTGTAATATATAAGTAGCTTCATTAGGTAATGCTAGAGGAAAATACGACTTATGGAATAAGTTTAAACTACAAAAGCAGTGTAACTTTTATTTGTTTTAAAAAGTTAATATATACTTTGGTCTTTTATCTTTCTTGTATTCAAACAGCCGTCTTCATTAGTGTTAAAATATTTACTCCTTTGTAATGAAACAGCTTAAGGGACTTGTTAATGAATCGGTTGTTTCAAGAGTTTGTTTTGTATTATTTTAAATGCATGTTGAATTTCTACTGATATGCTGCATCAGTTTCTTCAAAGTGTTCACAAAATATTTTTGAACTCACTTATATTTGTTCTCTTAATTTTTTAATAAATCTTCAATTTTTTTGCAATGAGAGTAAATAAGCTGTTTTTTCAAGAATTATTGAGAGTGCAAAGTAATTTATTTTTCACAGATTTCACGTAAGATAATCCACTGTTAAATCAACACGTTAATTTGATCCAAACATTTCTAAGTGTTTTCACCATCCACTTCTGCAGTATGATCCAAACATTTCTAAGTGTTTTCACCATCCACTTCTGCAGTAAAATTTTGTTATTTTTCTGTCACTCACTTTGCAGAATAATTAATACTTAATTTTCTCACATGTATTTACTCTTATTTAAATGTATGAATAATTTTAACTTTGTTGTAATTTGTTTAATTGTTATAGAATTTCAGGAAGCCAGGGAGTGGGTGGCTAATAAGTTAGATTTTAATGTCAACAAAGATGTGAACTTTTTTGAAACTACAATTCGTGTACTTGGGGGACTTCTAAGCACATATCATCTGTCACAAGACAAGATATTTTTAGAAAAAGCAGTAAGTATTTATAATTTTTATTTTTCAGTTTTGTAACAAAAAGAGCCATGAACAGTGAATGTTATATTCAGCTAGAAAATGTATCACAGTTTTATCACTGTAAACTAATTTAGCCCGGATGTATAAATATAAACATTCTCTGTTAGTTTTCAGTGTTTTCAAGAATGGTCAGGATAGAACAAAAGGAACAGAAACATTGCAATGGGTCATCGTATGTGTAAAGTGTCTTAAAGAAACCCACACTTCCTTTGTTGAACATGTTCTCACTAAAGTTTCAATAGCCATCTTATATAATGCTACATTAGCTTTATAACTGTTAACAGTTTCCACGGCTGGGGTCAAACTTACCTGAGGAAAGAGTCTTAAAATACATGGAAATGTGTTGGATCCATCACTCATCATATGAGTATCCAGAAACTTCAATCCACCTACTTCTACCAAATCCACTGTAGATAGTATGCTAAAGAAATAGGAGGCCATTGGAATTTATAATGTAGGACAACTGGCTACAAACCTGGAGTTAATTACTTCTTGGTTCATGTGAGATTTGATACGTATAAAAGAACTAGACATCTGTGACTAAGTGATTTTTCAACGACTCCAAGACAAAACATCTGTGCACAAGGAGCTTCATACCTTTTGAGCTGGCCACAGCTTAATAAACTGCTTGTCATAAACATTAATACAAGAATTCAACTAACAGTGCATTCAGTTATGATAAAAAACAAAACTATCTTGTGGAGTGAAGAAAGTGGACTTTTCATCATACACGTTGGAAAGACCAGTCTGGTTTAACCGAAACATGTTGAACATTTTGGATACAACTGTGTCATCTTAACTATAGAGAGTCGTGGAATAATATTCTTTTGTCAAGCTTGTTACAGTGCCTGAATTAATGGAGTTCTCTAAGGAAGAACTAAACTTCTCTCAGTATCGTGAAACACCATGCACGATCTGTTTTGTGATGGCTCAAGACATCATCTATAATTAGTCTTGTCATCAGTTAATTAAATTCAACAAATATTTGTAATGTTATCTTTACTCCAAATAATAAATAAATCTCTTAGTGTCATTCACTATTATTTTAACATCAAAATATCTATCATCTCTCATTACTATAAAATTATACCTGAAAATGGTGTTACAACCTGAGTGAAAGTGAATTAAAAGCTTCCTGTTGTTATTGCTTGTTATTAAACTTATTTTAAAAGCTGAATCTATTATATTTCCTTTGTTGATTTATGTTTTAAATTGGACTATATGTGTTTCATACAAGAATGGTTGTGAAACTTAATTTATTGTATGTTTGTCAAAGTTGGTTACTGATGGGTGTTTTTCCAAATGTTTAGTGCATAGCAGTAAAACACTATTCAGAATATTATTGCTAAGGGAAATACGTGCAGCATCCTAACCCTAATGAAACTAGCTTTCTGTTTTATATCAGATGTTTACTGTTGCAGAAACTTTCTTCTAGAAGAGGAATACCTATCGCATATTAAAAATCCATTATGAAAGAATTAGCACAAACAATTGTGGAAAAAAGTAGGGTTAAAAAAACCCACCAGAAACTCGAGTTCTTTGAATTCAATATCAGTATTCTTCTTCAGAAGCAAAGTGAATTATATACAGAATTATTTTAAATAACTAATAATTTTTCATCAATAGTATTAGACAATATAACTTGTGGTGTTGTTATGAATATTGAATTTAAAAATATGTTGTCATACTCAGCATTTGTATGTTTTTGGTTGTTGTTTTTTATTAGGAAATTTAACAATCATTAGCATGCTTCATTTATTCACATAAAGTATATTATCCCATTGTTTCAGTGCTATTTTTGTCATTACATGAAAGATTAACTGCTGTGAGTTTTGTGACAGGTGGACATTGCCGACCACCTGATGCCTTGTTTCAGGACTAGATCAGGTGTTCCGTATTCTGACGTTAACCTGAAAACTGGGTTTGCTCATGCTCCTCTCTGGGGTTCTGACAGCTCAGTATCTGAAGTCTCAACTATACAGCTGGAATTTAGAGACCTCAGTCGAATCACTGGTAATCCTAAATATGAAGTGAGCAATTTTGTTTTCTTTCTTCCTTGTATTCATACAACATGTATAAAATATATACAAAATGATTGTGTGAAGATGTGCAGACTTTTCCAGATGTTATTGTGTATTATCGTAACATGTAGTGCATGATAATACTACCTCTCCTGTTTACAGTGAGAATTTACTGTCTAATGCATGTGAGTACTGAAGTCTGAATTTTCCCTCTAAACCTGTATACACATAGTTGCCAAGTATTTCGACCAAAATACGTTATTATCATACACTCTTAACACAAGCATATCAGTGTACTGTTTTTTGGGGTTTTTTTTGTAAGGTTTATTTTAAAATTGAATCAAGATATGTGGATGTTTGAGGATGACATCGATTTTTATGACCCTGACACTTAACATTACATGTCATATAAATATGTAGTTAAAACTAGTAAAGTTTTCTGAATGTTTGACATAAAATCTGTTTGTTTTTTTTGTTAAATGTACGATTTTTAACACTTGTTGGTTTTGTGAATTTGGTAGATCATGCAAATATTTTTGTCTCGAAACTTGTTTCTTTCAAATTCTTTCCTATCAGGAGGCAGCTTTCCACGTGTCGAAATACTTACACACTTTACCCAAAAAAGATGGACTAGTGCCAATGTTTATCAATGCTGATAAGGGCCAGTTTCGTACTCATTCGACCATAACCCTCGGTGCACGTGCAGATACTTATTATGAGTACCTTCTGAAACAGTGGATCCAAACGGGAAGGAATATATCATGGTATGTGACACAAAACAGAAAAGATAAGTAAGAACACATCCTGAGTATTTTCTGAAACTGTACAGCCAGTCTGAAGTAAAACATTTATGTAAGTGACACAAAATGTATGTATGAAGCAATAAACTTTTGGAGTTTCAATTATATACTGCTTTGTGTTTCAGTGCAGTGTCCTATAATAATAATTTTAATATTCTGTATGATTTGTTTTGTGTTACTATTAAAATGATTTGATAAAACATACTGCTTTGCCTATATTGTTAACCCTAGTTACTGAATCAAAATCATACTTAAAAGTAATGTTATGTTGTTTGTATAAAATTACCATGAAAGGCTCGTAACATCACAAGCAAATAATTCATTATAAAAGTGTTATAATAAATTTTTGTATTGTGTCACCAGAATAGATTGGTTGAAGAAAATGTGAATATTGAGGAAGAAATAATATTAAGATGATGAAACTCCGTAGAATGGACAGCAACTTCCTGTTTCAGAGACACGACTGTAGAGGGCAAGTGTAAGGTCCTGAAGATGAAAGGCAGAAGACTTTCAAAACATCATTCTCTACACTTGTGTCTCCACAACAGGAAGTTGCTGTCCATTCTAAAAGTTTCATCATGGACACTCTGGCTAAACAATCTGTTAAAGAATATTGAAATTGGTTTTAGAATCACAGTAGTCTTAAATCTGGAGATTTGCATAATTAAGGAAATTCCAGTTTTTGAATACTTGATCAGTGCCAAGGAAACACTTAACCATAAAATATTAAATAAAATTTCACAAATGTAGTAACCACATGGACCATCTACAGAACAGAACCAGTCTTCCTTAATTTGTATGATCTGCTCATTTTCCTACTCTTCAATTTATCATCATGGTGTACAAAACCCAAGTAATTTATTTAACCAGTAAGATGTTTTTTTTGTATTTCCTAAATAACTCGATAGAAATATTCTGTGATTGACTCCAGGGTAAATTTTGTTTCATTGTCTATGTACAGGTTAAAAGAAGATTACGTGGAAGCAATAGAAGGAGTCATGAAAAACCTCGTTCGGAAAAGTCAACCAAAGCAGTTGGTTTTTGTAGGCGAGCTCTTGAGTGGAAGAAACTACAGTCCAAAAATGGCAGGTTTAATTCTTCTTTTCTTGTGTGTCATTCTCTACAGTGTTTGTTAGTTCCTTTTATTTTCTGTTTTTTGTGCATATATCTTTCTCTGAACCAAAACTTTTTTACTGTTGACACTTTTGAGCTCATGCATGTAGATTTTGTTTCAGTATTCTTGAAGCTTTAACGAAATTTATTCATTCATGAAAAATAAAATATAATATATACATGTGTTTTATATTTCATTCACCGTGGATGCAAGAAAATTCAGATTTTGTACTGTATGATGTCTGGTACTATTTAAACATCAGAAGAATTTTTCTGTGGACTTGTAGTAAAACATTAGGCCTAGTTGTTCTTGAATAAATCATTTGTCACACCTCTTTATTAAAAAATAAAATAAAATATATGTTTCCCTTTTTATAAATCCAATTGTATTTTTATTTTATGTGAGTTATTTTCAAAATGGAAATATATCAAGTCCATAACCGTATTATGACTCCTTAGTTTCCTGATAGCCATGTGTTCATGAAATTTATTTCATCAGAGAAACTTATAGAATTAATTGTTTATTATATGTTGCCATTAGAATCCCTGAAAATAACTTTCACAATTATTGTTGTAGCGTAATATGTTTAAATACATCAAACGTACTTTTGTTATTTCAATTTAATTATGGTTAATGTTATGTGCCTTTTAGCTATTTGGTGTACAGGTTTTTGGCATCCTTTGGTTTGTAAAGCTGAGTGCTATGTGTAATTGTTTCTTTTTAAAAATTTCTGAGATGTCCTTTAGAGCAACTAATTTGTTTTTAATATAATTTAAAACACTTATGATCCCTTTACTGTGATACACATTTCATATATTTTATTTTGTTTCTGCAAAGACATATTAGTTGCATCCTTGAAGTTCAATAAATACATTTCTGTAAGAAAATAATAATACAAGTCCACAATCCCTTTTCCAAAACCCTTGGAGCCATTTGTGTTTTTTAATTTTTCTGATTTTAGAACAAATGTATCACCCCAATAGGGTCCATAATCAAACCTTAATACTGCCGCAAAAGTGTATGAATACTCACACAAAGTGGATTAAATAAAAAGATTACAACAGTTTATTTATAGAGTAATGTATTGATAGATAGTGGGACAATTATAGACCATAAATTATCTAAAACGTTTTATTTCCAACAAAAAACATTTGGTAAAACTTAAATGTACACAGCTTCAAATGAACAGTAATTAAATACATTAATATATGTGCAAAAACAGCTCGTTTGGGTTAAGAAAATATTTTACATAGAAGAGCGAACAACGTTTCGACCTTTTTTGGTCATCATCAAAGAAGGTTGAAACGTTGTTTGCTCTTCTATGTAAAATATTTTCTCAACCCAAACGAGCTGTTTTTGCATATATATTTCTCCACAAGTGGGTTTTCTTGACATCACTAATAAATACATTAATATTCCTGCAGAAAAACACATGAATATTTACACTAAGTGGGATGAATAAAAACTATAAATAGTATTACAGTTTACTTATATGCTGTAATAATAAACTGTAAATGACTTAGTGGAATAAATATAAGAACATAAATAGTCTAGGACCTTTTCACAGTGACATCAAACACAAAGTCACAAAATGAAAAGCAAGACAAAAATATCAGCAAACGGTAGACATACGTATGACCAGTAGGAGCGCTGAAACACAACTGATGTGCCTGTCAGACTGCTGTGCAGCTGGACCATGCTGCCACATCACACCTGATTGATATGGGTCAAGTGGGTTGTGGAGTTGGGTCAGCTGTTATACTGACGCTCCACACTCCACGAAAAAATACTTCAATTTTTGGAGCTTTTCAGAACTTCTGATGCGGGATTGTGGACCTGTAATAATAATAAAATGATAGTTTAATTTCTGATTGTATTTTATTAGTTTGTATTTCTATAATTTTGTTTGAAAACTAGTTTACTTTATGGATAAATTATTTTTGTTATCTTGCCTCAGGACCATTTAGTCTGCTTTCTATCTGGTACCTTAATTCTTGGTTTTCATTATGGAATGCCAGTCTCACATGAAAGGCTTGCTAAGCAACTCATGGAAACATGCTATGAAATGTATGCCAGCACTGCAACATTTCTTAGTCCTGAAATAACGTACTTCAGTATGAACAATGGAGGAGGTTCGGACATCATTATTAAGGTGCGTCATAAAATACTTCTCGCTAAAAATTCTTGTTTTAAAATAGATGCTACAATTATTTTACATTTTCCATTCACTTAGTCACTTGATATTGCCTCTCATATCTTGTACAATACATTTCAAATAATTTTATGATCTTACAAAAGAGAATAAAAATCCATTTTATAATAAGATTATTGCATTCAGGTACGTTTTTTTTTTCCATATAGTAAAATAATTGAGACCTGAACCAATTACAATGTCCTTCTGAGGCTTAAAGTGTTGTTCATTTAACAAATCAGTTCAAATATTATTCAGTAATAATAATCTGGTTATAGTTTGTTGCACTTGGTTAGAAAGATGTAGAGAACTTGGTAATGTGCAATATTCAATACGAGGTCGTAAAACAATATTTATTTTACAAAGATCATAATAGGAATCTCTTCTTCAGGCATAAATTGTTTAGAGATAATTCTCTTTTGGCAATTAGAAGTTTTTAAATTTCCTCCAAATTGTATCTGTATTTTGATCCTGTACAAATTTGAAGTGAACACTGTAACAGCATTCAGAAACTTTAACATTTTAATCACTTGAGTGTTTTTATTAATGTGTTGTATTCATTTTCTCAATATCTTACTTTCTGATTTACAGAGCAATGATGCCCATAACCTCTTACGTCCTGAAACTGTTGAAAGCTTGTGGTATATGTATTACTTCACTCGTAACGAGACGTATCGCAAGTGGGGATGGAACATTTTTCAAGCATTTGAACGTTACACCAAAGTTAAAACGGGAGGTTACACCACAATTGGAGACGTTCGAAATCCCCTCTTTGTACGTCCTCGTGACCTCATGGAAAGTTTTTTCTTGGGAGAGACTTTAAAGTATTTTTATCTTCTGTTTAGTGACAAACAAGAATTTCTTTCGTTGGATAAAGTTGTTTTTAACACAGAAGCACACCCTCTTCCCATCTACAACAATAGATAACAGTGAAATAAATTAAATTTTGTATTTTAAATTGTTGTACATAAAACGTTCACATTTGTGGTTTTAATTATCCTTTGGTTTAATCTACAGGTACAAGGGCTTATGATAAATATGAAGTTATGAATATTGCGATAGAACTTAAGTACAATTAAGATTATTTAAGCAATAATTGTAAAACAGTACATAAACTCAATGTTATAATTTGTAATATCAAACTATAACACAAGGTAAAAACATTGCTTGCTTTTATGAACTTGGGAGAAAAAAAAGTAAAGTATCCTGTTTTTAATTATTTCACAAATGTCCCCTGCTAGTACAGCTGTAAGATTATGGATTTACAATGCTAAAATCAAGGGTTCAATTTCCCCCGGGACTCGGAAAATAGACCAATGCGGCTTTACTATAAGAAAACATGCACTTTACAAATAAATAAAAACTGTATAACCCGAACATTTTGGAAGAGTTGAAACTTCTTTACAGTATATTTTCTTAAAATTAAAAAAAGAAAGAAAAGAATTGTTGAAAATTTATTAAGTGTTAGGTGCGAAGGTGTTTGTTTACTTTGGAAAAAAGAAATAATTTTGTGTATATGTTTGAGGGAAAATCTTGTAACAGAACTTTAATTGAACGAAAGCACATCTTGCTAAACTTTTCCAATTGAAAAAAAAACAATAATTAAATTTAAGTTTAATAAATACTGATGAACTGTACAGAATTGTCTTGCACATATACATATATGAACTTGGAACATTTTTTTTTAGATTAAAGAAACAATGTTGTCATATTGTTGTTTGTGATGTTGTATATATTTAATTAAATAATACAATATTTTCTAAACTTAATATTGTATATAAGCTTATTCATTAAAAAATAGTTGATCTTATATTCAAACAGAAAAGTACAAAATCCTGACTGACAGAATTTAATATTGTAATTTCCCTTACTTGTTGAATACTTTGCATCTTATATTGGTAAATTATTGTAGTTGTAGCTCTAATGCCTTCCCTGTATAAAATCTGCTATAGTGTGGATCCATGTAGAACCATTAAAGATCCATGAAAGAGTTGAGGATAAGAGTTAGACTTATTATATTGGTTAGGCTTAGTGTACTAATACGTTAACATATTGATATTTATGTCCAAACATCATACATGGGGCTGGAATTCTAATTTCAAGAACAATTTACTCTCCTCCCATCAAATAAAAATATAATACACTTATTAAAATTGTACAAGTTACATCTTGTTTGGTAAGAGTTCCATTTTTCCTCTTTTTGATGATGATAAAATATTTAGTCACAAAATTTAATGTGATCATTTTCTTTGGGATCTGCCGGTTAGGGTACTTGACTCACGACATGTGGGTCATGAGATCAACACATCACTGATCGTGCTCACCCTCTCTTCTGAGGAGGCATTATAATATGATGGTCAGTCCTTTTATTAATTGGTAAAAATAATAGTGGCCTAAAAGATGGCAGTAGACAGTATTATCTAATCTATCGCTTCAACTGTAAGAATGACTAGCACATATAGCCCTAAAGTACCTTTACATAAAAATAAACATTTTCTTTTAGTTATTGTCTCTAAAAACGTGCTTAAAAACAAATAATTAAATATTCTGGGGTGTTTAATGTCAGTGTTAGAAGAGCTACACTACTGACAGTGTTGTTTAATTGTTTTTATCACCTGTTTTCATTGTTGGTTGTTGATGCATATTAACTATACAGAACATAAACATTAAGATAGTTGTGCACATGTCATATCAAAATCCTCTATTGTATCTTGCTTTGAAGGAACTAACTTGCCATGTTATCTGAAATGTCGTCATTACAGCATTAGCACAAAAGAACAATCGTATCAGGTAACTTCCTAACCAACTTTATATCTCTGTTAACCGACTGCTTTATTATATATTTTTATGAATAACTAATATTTAGGGATTTTGAAGCAAGTGTTTAAGTGTTGAAACTTGTATTTGTTCACTGTTTGTACTGTTGTTTTTGTTGTTGTTTTGCTAGATTTACTTATTTTTGAATGGTAATTTTATTTATTAAACCAACCTGTAGCTTTTGTTAAAATAATCATCAGAAAGTGAGGGACAATCATAGTTTCTAATCCATCTTATTAATTATAATAAGTAAAGAATGAACTTCAATTATTTTTACCATTTGGGGGGGGGGGGGGTATTGGTGGTATATTCTTTCAATCTGAAGCAAAATCAAGTGCTAAATCATAAACTTATTCCTCAGACTATCATACATTTAAAAATTTAAACCATGATATAAACATACCATGGCAGAAGATGATTTATGAAGTAAAATATGATGTAATAATTGCTTGAAAGACTTCAGATTTTATACAGTTGCAGGTAAATTTTGCGACCAATCAAATTTGTCTGGTTACTTTCATAACCAATCACAAGTACTTGCTCACTTGGTTCCATGTTCTAATAACCAATCACAAGTACTTGCTCACTTGGTTCCATGTTCTAAAAGAGATACGCACATTAATTGAACCATTTACATTATTTCCACTGAGAAAGAAATAATTTATTTTCAAGTAAGTCTGACCGCTATAATTGTATATTAAACCAATAATAATAATTAAGAATTTCCGTTTCTGAGTAGAGAAAAGCTTGGAAAAGACTTGAAATTATGGTTGCAGTTTTTAGTTCTAATATAACAGTTAAATTATGTTGAAATTGTGTGAGTGAGAGCTATGTAGTACAACAAAATATATACAAGTATTATTTTATGGGAAATGGCTGCATTTTGTTTACCATTAGCAGTGGTAATACTACTGATATTCAAAGAGAATGGGTGACTGCACATATAGGGTGTATCAGAGATGTATCCAAATATAATAATAACTTGTATATATAACCTGTGTTAATGATATAACCACAAAGGACGGGTATGTCTGTACATGTAACTTGAATCATGGGTTTTTCTGGAAAATGTTTGTTGTGACGTAAAATATTATCTTAAAATTATCACGTTAGAAAAATGTATGCGTACGAAAGATGGTTATGAACTTGTATTTCCGGTCTCAATAACGGAAACACGTGCTTGCCAATAGATCTGTGTTTTGCAGATTTTTACAGCACAAATATAAATAAAGCTTCTAAATGTTTAACGCAGCGACAACATTGAATAAAATGTAAACGATACGTGTCTGTCTGGGTTTGTTGTTGTTTTTCAGAAATGGAATGTCGTATTTTAAAATTAAATTTTGCGACAATGATAGGATTATATTACTAACACCAAGGCCCGGCATGGTAAGGTGATCAAGGCACTCGAGTCGTAATCTGAGGGTCGCGGGTTTGAATCCCCTTCACACCAAACATTTACGCCTTTTCAGCCGTAAGTTACGGTCAATCCCACTATTCGTTGATAAAAAAGAAGATAACGGTGGGTGGTGAAGACTAGCTGCCTTCCCTCTAGTTTTACACCGCAAAATTAGGGACGGCTAGCGCAGATATCCTTCGCGTAGCTTTGCTCGAAATTCAAAACAAACTAACCCTAAACTATCAGATCAGTTCGGTATTGTGATATATCTGTAACAACCAAACAGATAATGTCGTAAAAGTAACATACATATTTTCCCGTCTTTCTTAAATGTTCGTGTGAAGCCAATCAATATTCGGACAAAAATATTTTTTTCTGATTTATTACTTCTGTGAGCAAGAAAATATCAAACTGCCTAAATTGTAAAGTCAGTTTTGTTTCTTCAGTAGAAATATTTCATCACGCACAATGTTTTTTTTTCAATAAACGCGAATTTGAATTTTCACGCAAAGTTGTATGGAGGCTATCTGCGCTAGCCGTGTCTAATTTAGCAGTGTCAGACAAGAAGGAAAATAACTAACCATCACCACCTACCGCCAACTCTTGGGCTACTCTTTTACCAACGAATAGTGAGATTAACTGTAACATAATGACGTCTCTACGGCTGAAATGGCAAGCATGTTTGGTGCGAAGGGGTTTCGAACCCACGAGTCGAACGCCTTGACCTACCTCGCTATGCCGGGCGTAGGTGTACAGCATGAAAGCAGACCTAAACTGTAGCTATGATTGTGACCCAATAAAAAAAAAAAAGTGATGTTCGTATTTATACAATAACAACTCGTCCCGCTTCTGGCCAGGTGTTAGGGGCTCCCGATTCGTAATCTGAGAGTCGCGGGCTCGAATCTCGTCTCATCAAATATGCCCGCCCATTCAGCTGTAGGAACGGTTAACGCCAGAAAACCCTCGTTTAGCTTTGCGCGAAGTTCGAAAACAAACAATAATGACACACGTCGAAGATCTTGTACCTGAGATTATTTAAAATTTGGCAAGACAGTGGATTAAAATAGCTTTGTTAATATTTTGGTTACTTACACAGTTATACATTGATTATTGTACTTGTATTCACACTTCTAAAATTGAAATGTGGACATTTGATGACATTTTTATATACTTGTTGCGATATTTAAGAAATGTTTGAATATGTTGTTGTTGTTTTGAATTAAGCACAAAGCTACACAATGGGCTATCTGGGCTCTGCCCACCATGGGTATCGAAACCCGGATTTTAGCGTGTAAGTCCGCAGACATACCGCTGAGTCCCTGGGGGGCCTCTGAATATGATTGAACAGTGTTTGTTAAAACTCGCCAAAATTAGGTGATGTGTTATAATCAAATGTACCGGTTTTTATTAGTGGGTCACATGTAAAAATGACGTGTGGAAAAATAAAATAAATCGTGAAAGTAATTCTATATTCTTTGTACTTCGATTTTATTGCATTACGAACTATTGCATAAAGACCATAAAAACGACTCGCATTCATCAATTGTCCCAGTTGTTATATCAGTTTGCAGTTCTGCCCGGCACGGCCAGGTGGGTTAAGGCGTTCAACTAGTAATCTGAAGGTCACGGGTCGAATCCCCATCGCAACAAACATAGTCGCGCTTCTAGCTGTGGAGGCATTATAATGTCACGGTCAATCCCACTATTCGTTGGTAAAAGAGCGGTGGGTGGTGATGACTAGCGGCCTTCCCTCTAATCTTACACTGCTAAATTAGGGACGGCTAACGCAGATTGTCCTCATGTAGCTTTGCGCGAAATTCAAATTCGTCGTTGTATAATACATGCTTTTGAAGTAACATTTTTCCCTCAGCATAATAGTGGAAGATGAAAACTGCATAAAACATACATTTTAATATAACTTTTACAGTAATGTGTAAGAAAGTTATCTGTTTCTCGTTTTTTTTCCTAATGAATTTTACGTCACGTAGCTTTACTTCAGTCATTTCACATTGCTGAGGTTTTTGTATTAATTTTAAAAAAAAAGTTACGCCATGTTCATGGTTCATGAAGGATTTTGTTCAATCCATTTTAGCTTCAAATGCAGTATGCGTGTTCTTGTTTAAGACCGATTCTCGTGTGTTCTGGCTATGACGTTATTGCAAAGCAAGATATTTTTATTTTTCAACAAACATTGTGAAGAATGATATATGCGTCAGTCGATCATGGGCGTATATTATTTTCTGCTTTATTAACTGCTTACAAAGATCGAATCTACAAACCCCGAGTTTCAACAAAAGATAACCAGCATACAGTTGACTGCACAGTCTCAAGAGACTGTCACTGATTTGAAAATGACATACATTTGACGAAAGTTTTTCATTACATGCTTTTTCCAGTTTATTTGTAAATTTGCACAATTTAAACGAGAAAGTTAATCATGCATGGTAACTTTAAAATATGCAAATAATCTCTTTTAGGGACGTCCAGGTGCTTTGGGCGCTTTTCTTGCAATTTGATGGTTTCATCTAAGAGTTGCGAGTTCGAACCCCTGTAGCACCAAACATGCTCGTCCTTTCAGCCATGGGAGCATTACAAAATGACGGTTAATCCCACTTTTCGTTGGTAAAAGGGTAGCCCAAGAATTGGCAGTGGATAGTGATGACTAGCTGCCTTACACTGCTAAATTAAGGACGGCTAGCGCAGATAGCCCTCGTGTAGCTTTTTGCGAAATTCAAAAACAAACTTACAGCGTACTCAATTCCCTAAAATACGAAGCATTGTTTTCGCGAAAATGGGTTCTCGGATTCAATGCCTGGGCATGCTAACAATTTAGGGCCATGCACGCTCTAATGTGCCCTGTTTACAACAGTTAAGGTATCTGTCTTCTATTATGCACAAACGGACTACAGGGGTGATATTACTAACTCTTTCAGTCTTACGCATAAAAATATAAAATTAGCCTCTGTATGTGGAGAAAGTTTGGCCGACGACTCAATTACTTGAAAAAAATAACTTATTTTCCTCGATAAATTAAATCTTCAGCTATAGTAGTTCTTAATAATGTCTTAAGCTATGTTTTAATTCGGATGTCCACTATAGAACGCATTAAGTTAAGATCAAGTAAGTTAAAAAATATAGGTAAATCTA
Organism: Carcinoscorpius rotundicauda; assembly: GCA_011833715.1. Lineage (NCBI taxonomy): Eukaryota > Metazoa > Arthropoda > Merostomata > Xiphosura > Limulidae > Carcinoscorpius > Carcinoscorpius rotundicauda. The sequence goes on from CM022399.1 coordinate 86,539,231, forward strand.
TTATATAAAGACGATTGTTTATTTTCGAATTTCGTGCAAAGCTACACGAGGGCTATCTGCGCTAGTCATTCCTAATTTAGCAGTGTAAGGCTAGAGGGAAAGCAGCTAGTTATCACCACCCATCGCTAACCCTTGGGCTACTCTTTTACCAACGAATAGTGGAATTGACCATACGTTATAACGCCCACGAGAATTAGTAAAGCGTTGACTTCAGTGTTTGAAAAGTTTGTGAGTAGTTCAAAAGGTATCGCGAAAATTAAATTATTTTGATTAGTCGTGAAATTGTACAAGTTTATTTGTACGTTGTTATAATAGCATAAGTGAGAAACCTCTGTTGAACCGTTAACTCTGAAGTTAGGCCTACAACTTGTTTCGAAGATAATATAGACTGCAGAAAGTTAGGGAACCTCTGTTGAGCAACTATCTGTGAACTTAGGCCTACAACTTGAGCCAAAGTTATAATCGGTTGTTGTAAGTTGTCAAAAAATGATTTATGATAATGTAGACCGCATTATTTTCATTAAGTAATTCATATTGTGAAAGACGCTGAAGGGTTGACAGCTCATAAAGTAAAAATAATCGTATTTAACTTCTCTATATATTGGTGACGTCACGTATGTACGGTTTTCGAACTTCGAAATGTGTAGATTGTTCGTTGCGAAACCGCTCACTCACTGTCTGTAGCCCCCTAGTAGCACAGTGGTATGTCTGCGGACTTACACACTAAAAACCGGGTTTCGATACTCGTGGTGGGCAGAGCACAGATAGCCCATTGAGTAGCTTCGTGCTTAATTCTAAACAAACAAACAAACACTGTCTGTAGAAGTCATTTAAAAATATAAAACTGTGAATGCTACAAATCAGTTCTAGGTAGCACAAAAGCCTTGAGAAATCCATAATATATCAATTTTAAAACATGTGATAAAGTTCTTTTGTTAGTGTATGGTACAGTATATAGAAAACAATTTTTTTTTTCATTCTCACTATATAACACCTGCTTCGCATCCTAAAAGTATGGTATTAATCAAAATTCAAAGATATTTTTTGTCTACTGCAGTTTACGATTATTATGAGCATTCAGTAGGCTTACAACAAGATTGCATGCATGCGAGTAAGGGTGCTACACAATTTTATTGCGCAGGCGTTGTTATCTACGATCGTGGAAACATCGAAGTTTAGTTCGAAGGTTAGTGTAGAACACAAGAAATCAATGACAATATTTAGATCAAATTTGCGTATAGAATAATAAGTTGATAACCTTTTTGATGTTTTGTTTTATATTAGGCGTATAGTACTTCGTAATTCACAATTTTCTTCATTCCATGTTTTTTGTATGTTTCACTGGCAATACCATTTACAGTGGCCAGGCGTTAGTTTAACATCGTACATTTAGTGAAAATTCCACTGAAAGAAATTGAAGATTAATTCCTGTAGGCTGACAGATAACAAACAACTTATGGTATTAGAGTTATGGTCAACCAGTCATCGAATTTCAACTTATTTTTAAGAACAATTTATGTTCGCTCTTCATGCAGTAAGCTTCGTCATGGATCACAGTGTACACATCAGCAATGTTGTCTTAAAACATTCAACACATTTGTGGAACCCGCTATTTAACGAGGTCCAAGAGTGAGGTACAAGGAACAACATACAGTTATTTTTGTTTTATTAGACAACCCGCACATATAATGTACACGTAATTTGGTGTGTACAGAATAATTATATTGCTTAAATTACTGCTATGATTTTAAAATAACTGATTGATTAGGCCTTAAATCAAGGGTAGTAACAGACTTCAAATAAGTTTTTTATATGTAAACATCAGACAGAATATACTATGTACGCTATTGAATTCACACCAGTTTGTTAAGACGTTGGTGTGGCGTTACAAATACAGGGACATGTGCCAGGTTGGTTGTCAGAATAAACTTCGCAAAAGCTAAACATAAGTGAAGGAGTCAAGAAACTGAAATTGTGAGACGCTATTTGGTCTATTTGTGGTGTAAGTTTCGTTTGGTTTGTTTTGTTTTGAATTTCGCGCAAAGCTATACGAGAGCTATCTGCACTGGCCGTCCCTAATTTAACAGTGTAAGACTAGAAGGGGGAGAAGGTTGTCATCATCACACACCACCAACTCTTAAGCTACTCTTTTACTAATGAATTGTGGGATTGACCAACCATTATAACGCCCCCACGGGTGAAATGGCGAGCATTTTAGGTGTGACGAAAATTCGAGCTCGCAACCCTCGGATAACGAGTCGATTGTAGCTTAAGAAAGAAATGTCAGACTTTTTTGGTTCAAATAGTTACACGGAGAAAAATATGTAGGAATATCATTAGTGGGACGCAGAAAAATATTTAGCAAAGAAAAACTGATTAATATCGATCATATCTTAAGCATAATCCACATCACTCTGTACTTTTAATATCGATCATACCTTTGGTCTAATCCACATCACTCTGTACTTTTAATATTGATCATACCTTAGGCCTAATCCACATCACTCTGTACTTTTAATATCAATCATACCTTAAGCCTAGTCCACATCACTGCACTTTTAATACCGATCATACCTAAAGACTAATCCACGTCACTCTGTCTGACGACTTATAAAAGCCTGAAATAAAAACGAATTACCAGTATTCTACCTCACATGACTCTACCATATGTATTCATTAATTGGAAAATAATGAATACATAAATTTTGATGAAAACATGAGTATTTCCACCAAAAACTTGCGATTTTACGCGGTTTACTAGAAATATTAAAACTGCTAATTTAATCGAACAAGGATGAAGTTTAAAACTTAGATCTTACCTCTCTATATGTTCCCTTATTCTTACCTCTAGATATTCCCTTATCTCATCCCTCTAGATGTTCCTTATCTTACCTCTCTTGATGTTCCCTTATCTCACCTCTCTAGATGTTACCTTTTACAAGGCAAATAAACTTATTTGGTTATGGATTGCCTGAAGAAAATGATGTTCCATATTATGTCAGCTTCTTTTTTATCCTTTTTGAATGGTGCATAAGTTTTGTTTTAATAAAGTGTGGAAAACTGGCAACGTTACGTATGGTTAAAAATGTCTAAAAATCGTCTGCAAAACGTCTGTGATATTCTCAAGTATCACCAGCCCGGCATGACCAAGCGTGTTAAGGCGTGCGACTCGTAATCTGAGAGTCGCGGGTTTGAACCCCTGTCGCACCAAACATGCTCGTCCTTTCAGCCGTGGGAGCGTCATAATGATCGGTCAATCCCACTAATTGTTGGTAAAATAGTAGCCCAAAAGTTGGCAATGGGTGGTGATGACTAGCTGCCTTCCCTCTAATCTTACACTGCTAAATTAAGGACGACTTACACATATAGTCCTCGTGTAGCTTTGTGTGAAATTTAAGAAAAACTAACGATTCTGAAATACACTGAGTAACTGATACAACTGAAGGAAAGACAAAAAAATGATATATAGAGTTGAAGTGAATTTTCTACCTGATTGGATTGAAATAATAGACTAGACACAAATTGGACACAGGATCAAAACCAGTTTAGGAATCAAACAAAAATTAAAAGTTACGATATATAAATCACATATATGCTGAATGAAAGATGGCACTTTTTATTATAGATAAGAGAAAGCTCTGCATCAGTAGAAACCTTAAAGAAATCTACCTGAAATCGTGAGTTAACTACTGTAAAGAAAACAATAGAGACGTCTTTCAAAGGGCATGTGTTGCTCATGTCACTTTTGGTCATCATGAAAAAAAAAGCACAGAGGTTACATATCTCTCGACCTGTACATGGTTAAAACACTGCTATAGGGGCCATACAGCATACAAAACTATTTCATTTCGACGAAAAAAATTTTCTGCGTAGTAACAAAGGGAAATGGCCCATGACAATGTGTAACTGGAGCAACGGAAATTTAACTACATTTCATAGCCAACTATCTACTATTGAAGCTACGAGCATGTTCTTTATATATGAAAATGTCTAAAGTTTTCGTTAAACAAGTTCACATTTCGTAAATGAAAGCAAAAAAAATTACCTTGTACGCTTCGCCTACTACACTAATATGTCAAAATCTATATATTTTAGACAAAAAAAAATGTCAGTGCCTTTGTGTTTTCCTCTCACTTAAAAATGAAAATAAGATTCCAACGCCTTCATTATTTCCATAATATTTGTTTCCGGGATAAAACGGCCTCAGTAGGTCAGAGACAAGTCTGCAGGCTTACGATGTTATAAATCGAGTATCGATACCTGTAGGTAGAGCATAGATAATTCATTGTATAGCATTGCGCATATTAAGAAACCAGTCTGAAACAGTGTTGCAACAGTAAACCAAAAGTAGTCATTTATAAACAAGCATAAGCCTGCTTTTCTTACTAATGAAACCGATATTCCCAACCACCGGCCACTTGCTCGTGCCAGTAAGAACTTACCAGTTTAAATAACTTTTTTATTAGTGTCATTAACTGTTCATCATAGTTTAGAGACAAAAGTATTATATTTCAGACACTTTATGCCTATTATTAACATATGTAGTTCTGGCTTGTATTTTGTATTTATTTAAGCTCAAAGTTACACAATAGACTTTCCGTGATGCGCCTACCACGGGTATCGAAAATCGGTTTTTATCATTTTCCTAGTTCCGCTGGGATGTAATCTAAAATAGCTGTATTATTTACTACGCAATTATTTTTGTTTTAGTTTTTATTTATACAATTAGCTTATGTCGATATAATATTCAAACAAAACTGTGTAATATCGTATCGGTAAACTTTGTAACAAGAACAGTCAATATTTATGGTAATTTTCTTCGTTGTTTGAAAAAAAAAGACAAAAACTGTTCAGTTTCTGATGTTTTCTTTTACTCTAGCTTGGTTGTTGTTAAGCAAAAGAAATTAAACAATGAGCGATCTACGTTCAGTCCGCAACGAGTTTTGAAATCCAAATTTTAGCGTCGTAAGAGAGAAGCTTGTTTGTTTGTTTTTGAATTTCGCGCAAAGCTACACGAGAGATATCTGCGCTAGCCGTCCCTAATTTACCAGTGTAATATTAGAGGTAAGGCAGCTAGTCATTGCCACCCACCGCTAATTTTTGGGCTACTCTCTTACCAACGAATAGTGGGATTGACCGTAATATTATAACGCCCCCGCAGCTGAAAGGGCGAACATGTTTGACGTAATGAGAATTACATCCCGCGGCCCTCAGATTACGAGTCGAGTACCTTAACCACCTGACCAAACCGGGCTCTATTTAAGATAAATACTTATCGCTGAATAAGAGGGGTTATTTTTACTCTAAGATTGTAAACTAAATAAAGAACCTCACCTTTATAATATAATTTACCAAGAGTACCTTAAAAATTCAGATAAACCGCGTCATAAATTAGGGTGCGTAAACGTAACCCCTTTTACTAGGAAAGTAATATTTTCATTTTTTACGAATCCGTAAAATCATCGTATTTTATTCCTTTAGCCACGGAATCGAACCCTTAATCCATCCTTAAAATCTATATAAGTACGAGTATTTCTTATTTTGTTTACCTGTGTGTGAAATTATATGAAAAAAACTGAATATCGACGAGCACATCGTTTTCAAAAATACGTTTGGTCCCTGACGGGCTAACCATAAATAACTGACAAAAACCGACAATGCCTGTCATCCTTGTAGTTCTGACCTTTCCCAGAACCCTGCCGTTCCGTGGAACATAGTTTGAAAGTTACTGCACTTGACGAATTTTGCTAATTACTAGGAACCTGCAAAGAAAGGTGAAGCAATATTTTACGCCTACTCTTTGTGGTCTCTACTGAACTATGCGTTTCATTTATGAAGCATTACTTGAATGCTGTGTTCCCTAATCAAGAATTCTTGTGCCTTATTAAAGAAAATATGCCAAACTGACAGAGTCGTAAGTACCGCCAAGAATATTTAGTAAGAGAATTTGTGAACCAAATAACCAACCAACCAGCCTACAGCATAACTAACGCCATATTTAGCGCGGGTTCGTATCCTCGTTACACCAAAAATGCTCGCCCTTTGAGCCATGGGGGCGATATAATGTTACGGTCAATCCCACTATTCGTTGGTAAAAGACTAGCCCAAGAGCTGGCGGCGGGTGCTGATAACTAGCTGTATTCTTTCTAGTCTTACACTGCTAAATTAGAGACGGTTAGCGCAGATAGCCCTCGAGTAGCTTTGCGTGAAATTCAAAGCAAGCCATATTTAGCATCTACAGAAAAAATACAAGCTCTCCATGACTTCTTACTCGACATCTAGAAGCTATAATCTTATCAAATCCGAATACTATATAAGCTTTAACTTTCTCGAAGAACTTCTAAAACAACACCATCTACTAATTTAATTAAGTTATTTTACATTATTATCGCCGGAAAAAAACGCCACGTGCAATACAATTTATTTAATTAAGAACATTTAGAAAAGAAATTCGTTGAAAACCATTTCTACAAACGTTTCCAAAATATAAGAATGCATAAATACTTCACGTGATCAATATAAAAGTGTGAAACATGGAAAGACAAATTAAAAACTATATGTGTGAATGCAATTGAGCAATAAAACATCAAAAATAATTTCATATAAAAAATACATTAAAGATACAATTTTCATATTTAAATGTTGTTTATTATAAAGCACAAAGCAACACGATAGGTTATCTGTGACCTGACCAGAACCCAATGTTTAGGGTTATAAGCACTCAAACTTTCAGGTGTGTACCGTAGATTTGTTTTGTTTTGAATTTCGCGCAAAGCCACACGACGGCTATCTGCGCTAGCCGTTCTTGATTTAACAGTGTAAGATTAGAGGGAAGGCAGCTAGTCATCACCACCCATCGCCAACTCTTGGGCTACTCTTTTACGAACGAATAGTGGGCGTGTACCATAGGACACGTATAAATAGATTGACATCATTCAGTAAAAATAGACTAGAGAGAAGGAACTGTCAACAGCATCTACCACCAATTGTTTGATTGCTTTTGTTTAATCGTAAGGTTGGATGTGATCTTATAGTGCACTCTCTACCCAAAAGTATGGATCGCGTCTTAGCGGCAACTGGACACGAACCTTAAACACTCGAATTCACAGTTCGACCATGCTAACCGCAAGGCCATACCCAGACTTTTGTATATCTTTAACATTCACCTGGAAGTTGCTGAAGGGAATTAGTTACTAAAAGAGACTTACGAGAGTAGCACCAGCATCCAAGGATGTTGGTTGGTTGGTTGTTTTGGAATTTCGCACAAAGCTACTCGAGGGCTACCTGTGCTAGCCGTCCCTAATTTAGCAGTGTAAGACTAGAGGGAAGGCAGCTACTCTCCACTACCTACCGCTAACTTTTGGGCTACTCATTTACCAACGAATAGTGGGATTGACCGTCACATTATAACGCCCCCACGGCTGGGAGGGCGAGTATGTTTGGCACGACTTGGGCGCGAACCTGCGATCCTCAGATTACGAAGTGCACGCCTTAACGCGCTAGGGCATGCCAAGGATGTCCGTGTGGGAAGATGAAGAAGGAGGGGAGGGAAGAAAGTAGTAAAACTAAAACTAGGGAATCTGTATATATTTAAGTTCTACCTTTTATCATCTTACTCTGCACATCGCTCAACAATAGTAGATGATAATTTATTCTTCAGACCAATGGTGTTCGAAGTTTTAATATAGAGTCTTCCAATGGCACAGCGGCATATCTGCGTACTTACAATTCTAGAATCCGGGTTTCGATACCCATGGTGGGAAGAGCTGTGTAGCTTCGTGTTTAATTGCAAACAAATTCAAAACAATTCAATGTAGAGGCTAGACGTGTATATTTTATAATGAACACAAAGGAACTGGTAAAAATAGTTGCCGTGCTACTAAAGAGAGTTCAACATAGAGACGTCTTGGGGTATGCACTTAATTATATAATCTACAGTTGCTATGTAAGTCAAATATGTAGGAGTTGGATACCACGACATCCGACGTCTCTGCTCGAGATAAAGAAGCTTAGCATATTAAAACAAGAAGGACTCCTCAACAGCTGCGACTGTTATTAGATCTCAAATCGTTTAAGTGGTAGGACTATAAAAAACAAACAATACACGAATCAAAACAGTTCTATGAGCCGCCGTGCGGCGACTTAAAATTACAATACAAATCTCGGGTAAATTAATACCAATTGAAATTCTGTTATTACAGTATTGGATCTTGTTCTCTTGCTAGGTTTTTAAATCACTCCGATTACTTATCTCATTTGTTCCTCTTCATGTTTTTAAAGCTAGCATTCTTTCTCCAGAACGTAAGAGTTGCAAGTAACATATCAATTATTAAAATCATTCTTAGAATATGGGTAAAACACAGCATATTTCAAGCGTCTACTATTTGTTATGTAATAGTACGTTTCGTTTTTGTATTTTTGGTTATTAGTTTATTTCGCATGGTAATGTTATGGTTTCGGAGAGAGCGCCCATTACCTTGGTTCAGTGGGGTGCGGCCAAGTCCTTGTGGTAGTAGCTACGTAATTATTTTTCAACAGTAAACTAACTTTGTAGAATATTGGAAAGGCGAACTAATGAGAGGTAAAAATTTTGTAGGATTGTGGAAAAAATATATCCTTTATGTTGCTGAATGTGTAAAGAGATATTCTCTGCACTTCCGTAGGTTCTACTCGATTTAGATTAAACACTAGTTGAACAAATAGTAATTTGTTGACTTTATACGAACGGTCTTGAAATGCACTAAAATGTTAAATAATCAGTCAGTCTTTTTACTGTGTGAGATAAATGTCAAGCCTGTTGCAAAGAGAAGTACGAAATGAAACAGTTTCCTAGGAAACGGTTATTGACGTAACTGACGCGCATGGCAAGATAAAACTTGATTTCATTAACAGTATCAACTCGTGTAGTTGAAGCTAATTCGACAACGGCGTTGTACCTTGAAATATTTAGGTTGACATTCCTAGGGTGGAAAAGGTTTTATATTTTCAAGACCACATTTCTAAAAGTGACCAGTTCCAGACCTTTCGTAACCGCCCGGCGGAAGGGACCGTGTTTAGCCATGAGCCTGGCCGGGCGGGTATTATTATTCGCTCGATTTTCACTCCCAGTTCTAATGCTGGGACTGTTCGGCAGACCAGCACTTGGAAACTTTGTCCGAAATTCAGGTACCATATGTTTGGGTGACGCATACATTGTCGGTGAAACCTGTTCTAGCCCTAGTGCCAGTGAAATCAAACGTTTATATTATTTTATACTGTAAATTATGTGATTAAAAATAAGGCTAGATTAATCGAAAACGACGTTATTCTGGTGTCACGCTTTTTAAAAAGTAACCTTTAAATTGTGTGTAGGCTTAGGTCGATATTGACCAACACGAAAGATAGATCGTATAAAAATAGATAAATAAGAAAAATGCAGCAGTTTATGTCATTTTGGAAGAGTGACAGAAGTTTAATGTTTGGTACCTTTTCAAACAAACCAACTGTAGTGTTAATAGTAATTATTTCAAGTATAAATGAAATATAATATTATACCAAACAGTGAAAGTGGATGATTTTATTGTAATTTTGCTGTCTTTTTATCCTTATGTACTACTAATTATTATTATGTATCTAAATTACGTTCTTAGGATCTAACGAAAATATTGAAGTTAATAGAAAATATATAAATGGACGCGAGTAGTTGTTTTCAAGGTACAGGTGTTTTGATGAATGGGTTTTTATATACGTTGTAATTTATAAGCTGTGTAATCTTGCATTAAAATAATGATTAGAAATGTTATAGTTCTTTAGCGCGTAAACATTCTTTGTGTAATTTACAATATTTAAAATAACTGGGAAGACATAAAACTTGTTATTTATATGTGTATTAACTTCATAATTTGTACACGTTGTAGCTAACAGGTAAAGAATTATTGCAACTGCACTATGTATTTTAAAATTAAAAGCTCTTGTAATCTCGAATTTTCAGAGTACTTTCCATATCAAAGAAGAGTTTCTGACATTCAAGCTGCAGTCACAAAACACCAGATCACAAACTATCCAGAATTAGCATCACAACTTTATCAAAATGATTTTCTGGTAAATCATCCTAGCCAATATTCCGATACAATTAAAAGTCCATATCTCCGAGAAAGGGTTTTAGCAGACTTGTATTTTGGTAGACCAAAGATGAAGCAAAACAAATTTAATAATGATGGTGGAAGTGCTCAACCCTGGGTGTCTTTAAGTATAAATCAAGCTAGAAATTATGGAAATGCAATTGAAAAACATGATAAAATTAAAATGAATCATCCAGCTGGTCAAATATCTGTGAAAGTTTATCCCCCAGAAAGTGTTGCCGATGTCAAGAAAGAAGAGTATCTTGGTGAGTTAGGTAAGAGTTTTAAATATTTGACATAAATTTTATCTTTTAATTTTATAGTAAATATTTCGAAAGTTGCATTGGTGATGATAAAACTTCACAAGCTGAGAGATGTGTCAAAGTACGACACAAAATACTAAAATTGTTACAAACATGAAAGCAATGTAAGAATGCTTATATTTAAATTTTTGTGTGTGTGTTGTATAATGTTATTACTTCTACGTTTGTTTCATTTCATTTTATGCGGATAAAATAACATAATCTGTTAAGAATCCCTTTATAGCAAGCTTTTCATGAAATTTACAGCAAAAAGAAAACAAAAAACTTAAACAATTATGAAAAAAATTGTTATATTTTTAGGTAGTAATTTAACTATTAGAAAGAGATTAGCATTTTTAATATTTATTTTGAGTTGCAAAAAAATTTGAAATAAAAAAATTGTGGAGTATGTGAACTTTACAAATCTGTATTAATTTTCAAAGAAAATGTAATAAGACATTTTTATTTTCCAACTTTAGGTACATTTGGATCTCAAAAAAATGAAATTCGGTCAACATTCAATGCTGAGAAAATGTCTCCACTCCCTTCTCTGGGAATTTCTCATCTTAAAACAAACAGGTTGAATATTCAACCAGAGCCAGAAGAACCTGAACAGTTGCAAGTGTCATCTCGTCATGATGTCAATCTTAAAGAAAATGAGTCCAAGTCTCCAATTAGTGACATATATTTCGTAGGTGAGCTACTGCATACAAAAACTTTGTTTAACCTTTTGTTATTCTCGCACACATTTTCATGTCTTCTAATCAGCACCATAATTGACTTATTTAAATTTTTCTTCAGATTTTAACTTATTATTTTAATACCATTTAAATATGGATGAAGGCAGAAAGAAACGTGCAGGCTGAAATACCACCTTACTGTGTAAGGTTTGCTTAACTTGTAATCTTCCGACTTCTTTGCCAGATGGATTTACAACACTAATGGAAGAAAACTGAGAAAGTAGAAATCAGTTGAGTGAGAAAATCACAAGGTTGTATGTATATTGCCCATGCATTGCCATAGCAACAAATTCTGCATCATCTTCTAATTTTTATGAATGATGTCTTTCTAAGAATTCTTTTTTCAGTTAGTGTTGTGATTACACTTGATAAATTGCTCTTTAGGCAAGCATGTGGGTTAATGAAACCTTATGTTTTAACAGGTACGTCAGCCTTCAAATTTCATCTTTGTACAGTTTACATAAATGATTCAGAATATCTGTTAGTGTATTATCAAGACCTTTTTTACCTTACTTTTGTTTCAGTTGTTGATGTAAACAATTTTTGTTCACTGAGTTAGATCAGTACAGAAAGATAAATTATTTCAAGACAAAATATCTCACTTTAGGTCTCGACCAGCCAACCATTTTACATTTGTAAACTATAAATGTCCTTTTTTTTGTTTTTATTTTGCTTTAATAAATATACAGTCAATTTTATTTATCAAAAATTAATTTCTCGTTCTCATGAAAAATTAATGATATTCTAAATAACTACAAATTCATTTATTTTTAACGTTGAAATTTAAAATAAATTAATCTGTCAAAATGTTAAAGAGATCAGTAAGAAACATGTTGTTTATAAGTTGTTTTACGTGTTTCCTTGTTTGGATTCATGTTACGTAAATGCGAAATGTCATTTGAGAGAAACAAGAAACATGCTTTTGAATATCTGTTTTTTTATATCAAGCAATTGTAGCAGGATGTAGCGCTGCTTCTATATTTGGAGTGATTGCTGCTGGAATTTGTTTCTACAGGTGAGTGTGTAGTTCTAATATTAACTTCTTTATCTACTGGGAATATTTTTACTTTTTCTACTGTTGCTAATAATACCACTTTGATTATGATCAATGAAACTTACGAAAGAGGAATGAACACACACAGTTGTATCAGTATCACTGTACAATGTACTGTTTATTTAGTTTCCTGTACGTATGATTGTGTGAAGAAAACATCGTAACACTTGTATTCTTTACAACAAGTTAATCATTAACCTTGTTATTCTGTCAATGTGAAATATTTTGAAGATCCATTTTTTTGAACTCAATAAATATGGATTGAACTTAGAAATTCAGTTACTGGGATGTGACACCTTTTAAAATGCAAGTTTTTTGTTGTAAAAAAAAGAAAACATTCGTTAATGGATAAAATTTCTGAATTCTTGGGCAACGGGCAGTTTACTAAGTCATCAAAACTGCAAATTCTCGTGTGATAGGAAAGAACAAAACTAGAACAGTAGTAAATTAGAAAAATTGGGGTGATACATTGTGTTCTTCTGAGAAAGCTCTATTAAGGTTTGTGAACTTTATTTGATATTTAAATTACACCAGTTTCTTATGTGTATATACATCTGTTTTAAATACATTCAGTAGCACACACACAACTGAAGTATTTTAGTCAAAACATTCCACTCGAGTGAGAAAAAAACATGAAACAGTTTTTCATACTTTAAGATATGATTTTAACAACTGTATTCATAAAGAATGAATCTAAATAAAGAAGGCATGTCTTCTCAACCTCACATGTTTTTCTACATTTATATATTAAAATTAAGTTTTCAGTTTCAATAACTATAATTCCACTTATTTCCTTCATTGAAAGTACAAAACATTGTGGTTAATATTTTGATGAGTTAAAACCATAAACTGCCTACAAATTTGAGTAACGTATACAAATAACAAAAAATTATGAAATCAAACTAACCACTTTATGAGAATGCAAAAATAAATAGAGTATTCAATCAAAGTTTCAGGTCTGTTTATTCAGCTAAATGTCCAATATTAATACTTTCATGGGTGACAATGAAAAGTAGACAAAGTTTATGGTTTCTTGTGGATCACCTTTAGTCTCTGGACCAGCTATTGTGTAAACTAGCACTCAAAAATATATGCAAACAGCTGTACGTCTATATGAGTAACAGAAACAGTTTTAATCATATTCTCACTGACTTAAGCTTCACATTCAATCATATTCTAATATTCTACCAAGTGGGACATTTATTATAAATATTAGCCCTAAGATGCAGAATAAGTATCGTGGCGACTTGGTATGATCAGGTGGTTTGAACACTTGACTCATAATTTGAGGGTTGCGAGTTCGAATCTCGTCAAACAGGCTTGTCCTTTCAGTCACGGGGACATTATAATGTTATGGTCAGTCCTAATATTCCTTGGTAAAAAAGAAAGTAGCTCAAGAGTTGTTGTATGGTGATGACCAGCTGCCTTCCCTCTAGTCTTACACTGCTACATCAGGGATGACTAGCACAGACAGCCCGCATGGCTTTGTGCAAAATTCAAAAACCAAACAGAAAGTGCCTCTTGATTCCAACCCCCATTTTTTTTATTAGTTGTGTATTTCTTTAGTTATTTGTCTCCATGCAACACAATATTAAATCTATAGACTTATGATACCAAAAACAAGTTTTGATGTGTGTGTGTGTGTGTGTGTGTGGTGGGCACAGAACAGATTGCCCATTGTGCAGTTTTTGTTGTCTACAAACAAATGAAACTCTGTAGTTATATGGTTGCAGCTTTATTTTGTCATCGGTTAATTATCCAATCATGTTCCGTTGAGGAATTGAACACATTTACAAAATTGAAAGTTTCATTTCTCATGCATCATAGGATTAATAGAACTCCCATATATGGTCTGAAACAAATTAACCTTTTCCATCGAATATGGCCATCAGTTTCTTATGTGTATATACATCTGTTTTAAATATGTTCAGTCACTTTTGATATTCTTGATACTGTGTTGCCGAAGAACACTACTGACAATATTCACCATGCTTATGAAACAAGCAGTGATTGTTGCAATACACTTCACGGGAAAAAGTTTTAAAGTTTAACCATTTATTCACTTCTGTTTATTTGTAGGAAATTTCAGGTTTTCTAATTATTGAAATTGTTTCTTGTATTCCTTTGCTATCCAAGACTATCACAGTTAAGACACCTATTTCAAAGTACAGATCCCTGTAGAACAGTTTTAATTTGTTCTTATAATTTACTTTGCATTTCATTTTCTATTTATTAATTCACCAGCGTTTTCAGAGTATTTTTCTTTACTTTAAAAGTTTTGTGTTTCAAAGATCGTTGGTTGATATGTTTGTGCAAACTCTGTGCTCTATGAACTTGGTGTGTGTGTGTGACATTTTTTGACCATGCTCTGTGGGTTTATTATGTAACACGTTTTGTTTATATGACCAGTACTTAATAGTTCTTTTCAACAATAATGTATTTTTTTGTTGTTTGCAATGACTTAATGTGTTGCAGTTAGTGAATACAGTTGCTTAATCCAAAATCATGCATTATTTAACATTTAAGTAATTACTAGAAAGGGGGAGTGAAATTAGTTCTTAAATCACATGAAGATATTCAGAAATGTTTGTCTTGGGACAGTCATACCAAGACATGCTACTAAAACCTACAGAATTAACTGGCCAGTCCCACTAATACAGATTATTAAAAGGTAAAGATCACGCAGCTCATAAAATATTAAAGGATATAATATTTACATCTAATATTGTTTGTAACCTAGCTGCAAGTTTATTGTTTGAATATACACACAATTCCATTTAATTACAAGATGTATCACGGATTTCATTTGTGATAACATAGCATAAGAATTCCGAATTACTGTTTCAGACAAATCATTTAATATTGCTATTAATGTGGTATCAAACACACGGGGATGACCAAAGTAATTTATGTGTGGCTCTCCCAGTAGTTTAATTAGTATATTTGTAATATGTAAAGAAAATGTGAAATAATTCAGATATAGTTTATACATGACGTATTATGCTTATATTTTTAATTACACGTTTAAATAGGTTTAGCCAAAAATTGTATTACCTCAAATATGTACAACATGTTAGTATTAAAAAACACCCACTATGATCTAAATCGTGTATGCTATCGGTAGTTTGTATTTTTAGCTTATATTTTGATTACAGTGTTCACTTCGAAGTTCAAGAAGATAAGCTCTAATCTTTACTAGGGTTGATTAATCTAAACTTCTCTTAAATTAATAACACATGTTTTCTCTTGATAACGCATCATTAATTAACTTTTTTATTCTTATAACAATTACAGAATTAGACTTACGTTAGATATTCAAAAGAGACGATTTGTATTGATAGCGACATCTAATACTTTGAAGTATCGGAAAATCGTTTGAATATTTAATCGTTTAAAAAATATATCTACATAATTCTAAACACTGAAAATACGTTATATAATCTTAATGGTTGTCGCTTTGACGTAAAGTTGAAGCGAAATAATGAAATCAAGTGTTCTGGCGGTATTACTGTACCTTTTTATTCTTCTCTCGTTATCAAAAGTGTTTAGATAAAGTAAAGTAGATAATGCACAAAGATTGTATTACACGATTAGTATGAGCTTGAGTGAATGTTAAACCTCTACTTTCCAATTTAAATATTTTGTGAAACGTTGGTGTTGGCTGTCGCTGATGGCGCTGTTTTTTTGAGTGTTTGCAGAAAAATGCAAAATGATTGAAAACAATAAAAAACAACTGGTTTTGTTATTGTTTTTAATTATTTAAAAATATATCTACATAATTCTAAACAATGAAAATACGTTATATAATCTTAATGGTTGTCGCTTTGACGTAAAGTTGAAGCGGAAATAATGAAATCAAGTGTTCTGGCGGTATTACTGTACCTTTTTATTCTTCTCTCGTTATCAAAAGTGTTTAGATGAAGTAAAGTAGATAATGCACAAAGATTGTATTACACGATTAGTATGAGCTTGAGTGAATGTTAAACCTCTACTTTCCGATTTAAATATTTTGTGAAACGTTGGTGTTGGCTGTCGCTGATGGCGCTGTCTCTTTGAGTGTTTGCAGAAGAATGCAGAATAATTGAAAACAATATAAAACAACTGGTTTTGTTAGGCTTAAGATTAAAACTTATTTATGAGAGGAAAGGAGTGTGGTGGGTCTGTTGTTCGTGTGGTTAAAAAAAACAACAAAAAACTTTCTGGCCAGTAGCATAAGTATGCCCCTAAAGACCCCCGGGGAGGTTCAACAAAGAGGGACCCGAAGGGTCTGATAGATTTAAGAATGGACGGTAATTATTTTACCAGAAATTACTTTTAGACAGTAGAAATAACATCAGTATTTAAAAAATATATATATATAATGTTTGGACCTTTTTAAACTGACTGGTATTTTAATAATAGATGTTAGAGAACATATTAGAGATGTGCAAGAACATATTGTATTAAATATTAGTGTAGTCGTTAAATTGTTAATTTTTTGTTAAACATTCAGAATGTGGTGGAACGGACGAGTAATATTATATTAACATAACAAAGGAACTAATTTCTTCTTCACACATATAACTACATAATTTGGAACACCTACATAACAATATCTTTTGTCAGTGCTAACGAGAAAACCCGCTTCCAGAGAAAAATATGTATATGTAAAAGCGGCTGGTTTGGGTTGAGAAAATTGTTATGTAGAGGAGCGGACAACGTTTCGACCTTTTATCGTCATCCTATCTCAACTTTGAGGGCCCCTCCCAAACAGTTATTTTTGTAATTTATTACTCTATGAGCATGTGTTGGGTGGTATTGTATAATTACACTATCTCTACTTGGCCAGCGGTAAGTTTGTGATATTATAATTGTAAAACCCTGAGTTAGGTCTCTGCAGTGCAAACAGCAGTTAACTCATTACGCAGCTGAACGCTTAGCAACAAACATTATTATTATTATGCTAAGCCTTTATTTATTGTTTTTTTAATGGCAAACAAGTTTCGTCAAGTTAATTCTCAATAAATTACTTGAATAACCCCGAAAGTTTACAAAACCTTGGTCGAAATGAGTTGAAAACTTTTTCAATAAAGGAATTTTAGTGCGTGTAAATTTTTTTTTTTTTTTAGAGGAATGTGCATTATTTTGAAAGGAACTTGTTACTGTGTTTCTTTTCCAAACAATTCATTAGTATCGTTAAATGTATAGCACGCACGTGCAGTTCTTTCTTTACTTGCAAATTAAACTTTTAAGAAAATGTGTCCGTGATTTTTAGAACCGAAAATGATTTAAATTTCGTAAGTTTTTTTTTCCGTTTTTCGTGGAATAGGAAAGGAGACGGCGATATAATTTGATCGCAAGTTATTTTCCCGTTTGCACGTTCATTTTGATGAAGCTAATGACAGACGATATTGGCTAAACTTCTGCGCAGCCTCCTTTCGGACATCTGTTCTATATACGACGGTTAAAGAATTTTTATAGAAATTGAAGTGCCAGCATGCCTGTCATTCCCAGTAGAGTCTCAGAACAGCAGGGTTTGTCTTTAGAACCTTTGTTCTTATCTTTTAGACAGAAGGTACTGTTGAAAACTGTAGTAAAATGGATAAATCTAAGGCTTTTGGAGGTTTGCTGGACAGTTGGTAAGTAGCTTGGTCATATAAAACAAGTTATTAAAAAAAATAAACTTTCATCAATTATGAATTTTCAAATCCAGTCATTTATTCAGTATATTCTGCCATTAGATTATAAATGCCACTCATTAAAAGAGCTTTGTCGTAAAACACACCAATTACGAAAATAAAATTCAGTGGTAAAATTCTGACAGATGTTTTTGCATATTCCCGTCAATTTATGGACATTTGTCGAGTTAATTTGATTGGCGCGTAGTCATATTTTATGTAAGTGTACTTCTGATCATGTCCCCTCCATGACACAGCGGTATATTTGCTAAATGCTGAAAACCAGGTTTCCATAACTGTCATAAGGAATTCACAACTAGTTCTTTGTGTAGCTTTGTGCGTGATAACAAACAAGAACTTTAGGCTATAATAGTTATATATTGTGAATTTGTAATAAAAAAAACGTATATAATGTTTTATGTAATTTGAACAGAATCAATCCCAAGTTTGAGCTGGATAACCTATAGAGAAGATAGGTTAAATCTTATAATTTATATGGTCTTCTGTGCGTTCCAAAACGCATTTCTTGCTTCTATATTAAATAAAATCATGGGTGTAGCCTTATTGCAATGATTAAACGATTACGAACCTTCAATGATTCCTTTCTCATTTGGCCGGCATAGCCAGGTGACTAAAAGTGTTCGACTAGTGATCCGAAGGTCGCGGGCTCGAATCCCCACCGCACCAAACATGCCCTTTCAGCCGTGGAGGCGTTATAATGTTACGGTCAATTCTACTATTCGTTGGTAAAGAGTTGGCGGTTGGTGGTGATGACTAGCTGCCTTCCCTCGATCTTACATTGCTAAATTAGGGACGGCTAGCGCAAATAGCTCTTGTGTAGCTTTGTGTGAAATTCAAAACAAACAAACAAAACATTCTCATTTTATAAGGTATTCCATTAATGTCTTTCACGAACAAGTCTGTGGCTTTGAATAAAAAATCGCAAGTCATACGTATTTTGGCTTGAGATTGGACTTCATAAGGTGTGTATAGTTTTCAAGGGATTATTGATAGAGTTCTCGAATACATGCACGTGAAACATGCATTCTTATGCCTCTGAAATGTCATGAGGTCATAAAAATTGTACCAAAATGTTTGATGTAATACTACTGTGGATATTAAGTGTACGAGGTGAGTGATATTCACTAAAACTGCCTTTTTGTGTTCTGTTTCTTACGTCACCCGGCATAGCCAGGTGGTTATGGTGTTCTTCCTGTAATCTGAGGGTCGCAGGTTCGAATCCTCGTCACCGAACATGCTTACTCTATTAACCGTGGGGGCGTTATAACGTGTGGCCAATCCCAATATTCAAGAGTTACCCACTAAACATGCAGTCTGTACACGGTTTCGTGCCAAGTGTTGGAAACATCGCAAGAGTCGTCGTAAGTTAACAATGACTAGCTGCCTTCCTTCTAGTCTATCATTGTTAACTTAGGTCGATTCTTGCGATGTTTTCAACACTTGACATGAAACTGTACAGACTGCACGCTCAGCGGGTAACTCTTGATACACATGCTAAATTATGGTGATTATGGACTGTAAAAAAAAAAGCAAAAAACGTTCTTACACGCGCAGTAAGCCTAGTGCCTCTTTGATAACCGGTTTTCTCAATATTTTCTTGTTTTCCAAAGTTCCTTTATACCCTGTGCTCTCTCTCTCTTATAGGTTTCAACGGTCTTCATTAAAACCTCTATGGAAAATTGTTTTTGAGGATAATGTATTGATCTGTATGTTTCAAGTCTTTAGTAGATTTGGGCTGGGCATATGTTATGGGTTAGCTCACCAGGCTAAGAATCGGAAGGTCCAAGGTTTCGGCAAGAATAAAATGCTCCTGAACGCATATTTTCAGTTGTTAGAGTTATATAATTGTAACATTAATCCTTCTTACAGTTAACGGTAGCAGCGTAGGCTTGTTTGTTCTAGAATTTGTCGCGTAGATCTACCCATGGTTTATCTGTGAGTCACCATTCCAAGTTTGAATGATATGATAGCCTAGACTCCGGAGGGAAAGCGGGCAGTTAAGAACACCCACCACCAATTACACTGCACAATAATTTTTTTGAAAGGTTTTTGTTGATTGTGACAGGTACCTGGTGGGTATGAACAAACATAGTTTTGGTTTTGTTTCATCACGTAGGAACTCTGAGAAATAGACAGTTAAATGTTTACCGGCAATAACGTATTTAATTGGGTTTATGTTTCTAATACGCTATTAAGTTGAACATAATTAAAAGTGTTTTGCTTCTGATTTTCGTTTGTATTCAATGTCCGGTGCATCACATTGCAGTGTCCAACAGTAGTCAGCAACCATTGATGGATTCTAGTTGCCCTGATGTCGTTTTTCCATTGTAGCAGAACTGAAGATTTCGATGAAACGATACGTGATGGGCAAATTTGGATGTGATTTTCATGATAAGCAGCCAAAAATCTATAAGGAACATCCAACAGTGTTCAAGAAGCAAAATCTTTGTTGTACAGTGTTATTTGGCTTCTTTTGTATGGCCCTGTTAGTAGGATATAATCGTCACTGTTATAGCTCACTTACAACTCCAAAGCGCCGAGTTTGTTTTTGTGGCAACGGGATGCGAACCATGAAATCTCAGATTCTTAGTCCGAGTATGCTAACCATAGGCGACATTCGGCTCAGCCGAATAAAAGGCGATTTGCTGACTAGCTTACCTATTTTTCCAGTTAGATCTTCTTAATTAAGTACGAGTTTCCCAGAAACTGTGGATCGGATCTCAAGGCAGTTCAGCTCGTGTGTTATACATGCTGAGGTTACCAGCGTCAAACACGTGGACACACTGAAGAGACTTCGAAACAGATAAATGAAATCTACCAAAGCTATTCAAATGAATTGCAGTCTTTCTATACCTTCTTCTATTCGTTATTAACACGAATTCGAATCGTAACACGAGGGTCGCAGGTTCGAATTCCTGTCACACCAAACATGCTCGCCCTTTCAGCGGTGGTGGTGTTATAATGTGACGGTCATTCCCACTATTCATTGGTAAAAGAGTAGTCCAAGAGTTGGCAGTGGATAATGATGACTATCTGCCTTCCCTCTTGTGAGTCTAGTCTTACACTGCTAAATTAGGGACGACTAGCGTGGATAGCCCTTGTGTAGCTTTGCACGAAATTCGAAACAAACAAGCAAAGAAGAGGTATTCTGTTTTATAAGATATGGGTTTTACCTAGATATTAAAAAAAGTCTGATAGAAAGCTGTATGAATTTAAAACTTAAAACCAAAAACACTATTCGAATAATTTGAACGTCACAAAAGTGTTACTATTAACTATAGACATAAACATTCCAACTTGAAATTATGTTTCTTTGTAATACACTTGCGTGTGTTAAAAGACTACTCCACGCTAACATTTATCACAACATCAAAAGATAAGAAAATCTAATTAAAGACTGAATTATTTTTCTGGTTCATGGTTTAAATTCATAATTTTTTAAGTTATATAAGTTTTAAGAAGTCTGATAATATACATATTTATTTTAATTTATTCATACTTTTGATCCAGAAGTATTTCGGCTGATTGGATAGCAGTGGATGAAATCAGAGAAACTCTTAAGTTTTAGTGTGTAAAAAAAGTTTATTTTGGAAAGATAACTGACTAGGACATCGGAAATTAATTTTATTAATCGGACTAACGGCCAGCTTTGTGTTGACGTTAAAATATCAAAAGTGGGATACAGAGAAAGTTGTATTGAAAATTTTGGCCTGGCATGGCCGAGCGCGTTAAGGCGTGCACTCGTAATCCGAGGGTCGCGGGTTCGCGCCCGCGTCGCGCTAAATATGCTCGCCCTCCCAGCCGTGGGGGTGTATAATATAACGGTCAATCCCACTATTCGTTTGTAAAAGAGTAGCCCAAGAGTTGGCGGTGGGTGGTGATGACTAGCTGCCTTCCCTCTAGTCTCACACTGCAAAATTAGGGACGGCTAGCACAGATAGCCCTCGAGTAGCTTTGTGCGAAATTCCAAACAAACAAACAAACAAAATTGAAAATTTTAAAAGGGTTTGAAATGTTGCAAAAAATATTTTTAAAAGTCACGTCGTTTGTTCTACTCGTAAGAACAATTTTCTTTACGCTGTTTTTAGCATCCTGTTGAAGTTAGTGAAAAGTCGTATCGAGGCCTACGTTTCTAGTCAATTGTGTCTTATTTTGCTAGTTCGTGAGAGTTCTTTATTGTGCTAGGGTTAACCTAAATGTTTCCCATTGTTTACCTCGAATCAATTAATAAACTACTATGATTTTTAAACAGGAAATGCTTTAATAAGTACGACGTTTTTAAAATTTGAAATGGTATCACGACTATTGCGGATTTTTCATTACTGTGATGTGAATCGGTACTTGATATTACTAAACCATTTTAATATGTCGTTTATTATTTCAATTGGTCTTACGTCTGAAAGGTGTTACATCAATTGTTTATTTCTCTCCTGGTGTGAATGCTTCACTTGTGAAGACAAATTGATGTTGTGAAACCAAAGACCACAGTAATGCAATTAACCCCTAGGTAAGCTGGAGATACATAAGGTTGTTAGTAGTCTGTTTTGAAATTTTATTTTAGGCCACGTTATTTACTTTTATCTGACCTTTAGTTTCTATCTCAACATGATTTTACTAAATAGCATGAGATGTACATCATTTTTTTTATTTAAGTTAGTGTTAACATTTACACTTCATTTCACCTTCATGCATGCACAGGACATTTTCTTTGTCTTTATAATAATCTGAGACGAAAGTGTTTTATTTGGTCTGTAAGAGTAAATGTAATTTGTTATTGTTCGGAACAGGTAATATTTGCAATGCTAACGCTCCTAAATTATTTTAGCGCTATGAACTCTTAAGCTCACCGGAGAACGATCCACCAGGGGGCTGTAATAAATATAATGATAAAATACTGAAAAACGACACACGAAAGGTGAAAGGAAGTCCATGTTTAAAGATTGGTTCTTTTACATTTTGTATTTTAAACTTTTGTGTTTAGAAACAAACCGACATTCAGAAGCTACGTTTTACTCACCAGTAATTAATTAATTCTTTTGTATTTTTGAAAATATGACGTACTTGCATAGTTAATTGCCCATTGTTATTCAACGGGCGAACTGTTTATTTATTTAGAAGCCTAATCTATTCTTAATTCGCTATTTTTGCTCTCCAAGAAACATTAATGAGCTTTGAATTCAGTTAAACTAATCGGCTGCAGCAGAAGTAACAAAGCAAATGATAGATTAGGCCTACGTGTCATCGTTTTTTCACTAACATTTAAGTTTTCACGAGGAAGGAAGTGAACAAAAACTGAATATGTTACATGCTAACAAAATTCTACGTTCCTGAGTTACATGTTTGAAGATACTTGAAACTTTCGTGTAATTTAGATTCACTTTTTCAAGTCATAATGAGAGTCAAACGTCAACCAATTGTGATATTTGTTGTAAAAAAAAAGATGGGAATATCACATTTATTTTTGTTCAAACAGCATATTCTCCTTGTCTTTACATTGTTTACTTTTCTGTACCTATCGAATGGAGAAGTCACATAGGTTCAGATAAAATATTTACAACAGCAAAACAAAATAATTAGTTTTCATCATGTCTTGAGCCAATTGTTATTGTTTTTATAATTTCATTGAATGAGTTTCTTATTTATATGTTACAGGTTATTTCAGACTAAACATCAGGTCAGTACTGTCTTTCTCTCTCTCTCTCTCTCTCACATTTTCCTGTCTGTGGTGATGGGGACCTCCCAGAAGAGGTAAACTGAAAGAGCAGATAAACGAATGCTGTAACATGTATACAGTTTTTGTTTGTTTTTTTACATATGTTACTCTTTGACCTTACTCCTCGATGTGGATTCCTGTATGTGGTGAGGAGACCTTCCAGAGAAGATTCTGTTCTTTCAGTTAACTTCTGGTATCTAAGCATTCATCTACTGTTTGCCATGCGTGTCGACCTGTGAAGCCTCAAGAGAGGGTTCTGGTGGTTGGCAGGTCCAACCCTAACACACCACTTTGGTCTCGAATTTCTGTAGACAGACGGTCCTAGGGTCCTCCATCCCCCAAATCAATCGGCTGGTCCTCTTAGGGTAGGGTCAACCGAGTATCAGTGTTGGATGTTCTCAGCGGGTGTTCTGAACATTGTGTTTGATGTAGATATTTGGGTATAGTGGTCACAAAACCCTGGTGTTGCTGCAGCGTCCTTGTGTGGCATTGTAGTGTGTCCCCTCGTGGGGCTCCATAGTAGGTGGAGTCAGTCGACATCAAAATATTCTTTCTTTATTATGGATCCTCCAAATAAAAATAAAATAGTGAAAACAAACCATAGGTAAACGACCACATCTTGAAAATTCTGAACAACAATCTTCAACCTTTCAACAACTGTACCTCATTTTCTGATATTACATTCTGTATCAGACAAATCTGAGGGACAAATGTCTCCCTTTCTTACACAGAAGGAGCTTGCTGGCTCTCCTGAGTCAGTCAGAACACTTCGTTCTGGTGACATATTTGTGGAAACTTCCACTCCTAAACATGGTGAACTTCTCTCACATCTGAAGGCCATTAGGTGTATGCACATTCACGTTACTCCCCATCCTACTCTCGCATCTGAAGGCCATTAGGAATATGCACATTCACGTTACTCCCCATCCTACTTTGAATTCCTGCCATCTTAATACCATTTCCAAGTGTGACCTTGTTGCTTTGAGTTATTTGAAAAAAGCAGGTACTCCATATTGGAAGTGCTGTCTTTTATTTGCTGAACATCTTTCAAACCATCCTTCTATTCCAATCAACTCTCTCTTTTTCTGATATTATATTAATCTCTTGGAGAACATTTAGATAAATTACAACTAACTACATTAAGAAAATTTAATTTTTTTCTTAATACCAAATTTATAGTGTCGTATTTATGTTGTTGAATAACACCGATTCAGAATTTGCAACCATAGAGGCAGAGCAGTTACATTACTTCAACCACATAATTACAGTCCATGTCAAGTCACGTTCTGTCTTATGACCATTGATATTGACCACAGCTATGCAGCATAGTTTCCATCCCAAAAGGCTACTTTTATTAAGTTTGCACGTCCAAAGCAAAATACACCTACTTGTGTGCTTTTCATAATCCATCTATAGTACAGTGCATGTCAACAGTTTCATTGCACAGAAATTCATAGGTGCAGTATGTGCCAATATGGAACATCATGAATACGTATTCCAGTTTTCAAGTGCTTGAGGTATGCAACAGTTAAACAGGAATAATGAGTGAAATTTATAGCTTGGTAAACTTGTAGTCTTTTGGCTTTATTTCCAGACAGACCCTTCTTGAATATTATCTGGGGCACGTGGATGGCTTTAGTCACTGACATGCGTGTGTTTCTAACTTTTAGATCTAAACACATCTTTATAAATTTAGTGATTTAACCTTAGTTAATGAAGTATGATCAGATCATCCTTGAAAGTATTTCTTAGCTTTATGGTCTAATTTCATGAATATTTTGTATCGGAAATGATTGTTACAGACTCTTCCCAACAGTGGTTAATTTTCAGTGATGTCGAGAAACCCACTTTTTGAGAACTTTTATATGCAAAAACGGCTGTTCTGGGCCCAGAAAACACTTCAAATAGAAGAGCGAACAACGTTTCGACCTTCTTCGGTCATCGTCAGGTTCACAAAGAAAGGGTTACTGGTCGGAAGCTGACCACATGTTTGGGAGGGGTTGTATAATTGAGTGTTGCAATGTAGAGGGCGCGGTTTGAATATATAATTTTGTCTATAATATTAATATAGGTATAATGGTGTTCCTTTATATTGGTTTATTTTGGGTTTGAGTTGTTGTATAAGTAAGGCTTCTTTAATTTTTCGTTTGTTTATGTTTGTTTCTTTATTTAGTATTTTAGTGTTTTCTATGGTTATGTTGTGTCCATTTGACTTGCAGTGTTCGAAAACGTGTGAAGGTGACTTTTTATGTTCTTTGAATCTGGTTTCCATTTTTCTACTTGTTTCTCCTATATAGAAGTCGTGGCAGTTATCACATTGTATTTTATAAATAATGTTGGTGTGGTGTTTGTCAGTGTAGTTCTTACATAGTATAGACCTTAGTTTTGTGCCTGGTTTTTGAATAAATTTAGTGTTAACTGGAATGTTATATTTTGTTACTAGTTTTTGCCAAATGTTGGTTATTTGTTTGCTGATGTCAGGAATATATGGTATACAGCAGTATATGGTTTCGTGATTTTTTGATTCGTGAGATATATTTACTTTTGTTGGTTGATTTTGCTTTCTGTCTAGGTGTGTGCGTATAATGTTTTCTACGGTTTGTGGAGGAAACTTATTGATGTTGATGAAGTGTTGTTTTATTTTATCAAATTCATCGTTAATTTTATCTGGTGAGGATAGTTTTATGGCTGTGTTTATCTGGTTTCTTAGTATGTTGAGTTTTTGTTTTGTTTCATGTGCTGAGTCCCAAGGAATGTATAGTCCAGTATGGGTGATTTTTCGGTGGATTTCTGTTTTGAATTGTGTGTCGGTTCTTATAATTTTGAGGTTAAGAAATGATATTTGATTGCTTTCTTCCTGTTCACATGTGAAGTTAATGTTGGGATGTATAGAGTTAATGTGAGTGAAAAAGTTAAGTATGTGTTCTGTAGATTCGAATCCCGCAATCGTGTCATCTACATATCTGTACCAGTATAGTGGTGGATGTAATGCTGTATTAATTGCTTGTGTTTCAATTAACTCTATACATCCCAACATTAACTTCACATGTGAACAGGAAGAAAGCAATCAAATATCATTTCTTAACCTCAAAATTATAAGAACCGACACACAATTCAAAACAGAAATCCACCGAAAAATCACCCATACTGGACTATACATTCCTTGGGACTCAGCACATGAAACAAAACAAAAACTCAACATACTAAGAAACCAGATAAACACAGCCATAAAACTATCCTCACCAGATAAAATTAACGATGAATTTGATAAAATAAAACAACACTTCATCAACATCAATAAGTTTCCTCCACAAACCGTAGAAAACATTATACGCACACACCTAGACAGAAAGCAAAATCAACCAACAAAAGTAAATATATCTCACGAATCAAAAAATCACGAAACCATATACTGCTGTATACCATATATTCCTGACATCAGCAAACAAATAACCAACATTTGGCAAAAACTAGTAACAAAATATAACATTCCAGTTAACACTAAATTTATTCAAAAACCAGGCACAAAACTAAGGTCTATACTATGTAAGAACTACACTGACAAACACCACACCAACATTATTTATAAAATACAATGTGATAACTGCCACGACTTCTATATAGGAGAAACAAGTAGAAAAATGGAAACCAGATTCAAAGAACATAAAAAGTCACCTTCACACGTTTTCGAACACTGCAAGTCAAATGGACACAACATAACCATAGAAAACACTAAAATACTAAATAAAGAAACAAACATAAACAAACGAAAAATTAAAGAAGCCTTACTTATACAACAACTCAAACCCAAAATAAACCAATATAAAGGAACACCATTATACCTATATTAATATCATAGACAAAATTATATATTCAAACCGCGCCCTCTACATTGCAACACTCAATTATACAACCCCTCCCAAACATGTGGTCAGCTTCCGACCAGTAACCCTTTCTTTGTGAACCTGACGATGACCGAAGAAGGTCGAAACGTTGTTCGCTCTTCTATTTGAAGTGTTTTCTGGGCCCAGAACAGCCGTTTTTGCATATAAAAGTGGTTAATTTTAGTGACAGCCTACTCGATGTAACACCAAATATTGTAAAAATGTAGTTATAATACATTTCATCACGATTTTATATCATCTACTATTGCTGTATTATCTGCTGATTTTGTACTTTCAAAATCATTGTTATATACAAACTTTCTATTCAAGTATTATACCATATCTCTGAAAGACATCCTTTCATAACAGTTCAACTAACTAAAAAAAACTTGTCGAACACAATTATGTAGTTCACACTTTGATATGATTTCACCATTAACATCTTAATTTATGGAGGGATTGTTTCCTAATGGTATATTCAAGCTAAGTACTAGATATATGTGTGTAAGTAAAAAAAAGGCTTAAGGTCAAGCACACATAAGCACCATATAAATTTGATATTTTTTAAAAAGTATGCACAGTGCTTCCCATCTTTCCCAGTCAGTGTATCATGCCTGTTTCTAAATGAATTTATGGAAGGAATTATTGATTTTGGACATTTTGTTTATTAATTTTCACAATATAAATACTGAGTTTCCTTTATAATCCCTTTCTGCACTGTTTCGTAAAGCAAAACTTTCGGTGCTTCAGCCTGGTACCTCAAAAAGTTTTATTAAGGAAATATAACACAAAAATGTGTCGTTACACGTGCTATCCAACTTACAAATGTCGTGGTTGTGTGTAGCTGTTGCTTCACAATGTGTATTGCAATTTGCTTTATTTCTTGATATTATTAAAAAATATATTTAAGTTATTTTATCCATGTGGATAAGTTGTTATAAAGGAAGTGGTAACTTGTTACATCGTAGTGATGTGTGCTTAACACACTTTTGTCGAAACAAATCAAGTATATTTTTTAATAATCAGTATCTAATGAGTTTTGATGAATAAACATATTCTGCAGACTTGCGATAAATATATGATCAGTTGATGAAGTGTTTTTGTTCTGATATATTCAGATGAATATCCATTGAAACTATCATATAAGTTCGCTAAATAATGATATTCGCTTTCAACTTATCAATTACAGTGCAGAACTAAATCTCTTACGAGCTGAGACAATGAAGTAACAAAACTAGATACAATGTAAAATTCAAAATTAACTCTTTATTCAACACACACACACACGCACAGTGTGTGCACGTGGAGTCTTTGTCACACTGAATCACTGGACCGACCACCAGTGACAAGACTGACTTCATTGATGTTCTAGACAAGTCTGCCAAATCCAACAGTTTGTGAGTTTCAAAGCAGCCTCTCATTGACTCACCAGAACATTTTCTAACCATGTTACTGGCAAATATCAAATGAATCAGTCCATTGAAAATCTCAATTTTGTACTTACTGTTATGAATTGCAGTAAAAATTGAAATTTTCGGGACTCTCATTCAGTTACCTGAATTTATAAAAGTTCCATTTAACCACCTGTGTGAAATAAAAGTACATTTTGGGTGGGTTTTCCAACTAGGTTTCAGAAGAAAAACCATGCAGCAGCTGATGTGGAATATCCAGCATACGGAGTGACAGGTCCCAGTAACAAAGAGAAAACCTCACCAAATGGAGACCGAAAGCTGGCCCACAGTGCACAGATGTATCATTATCAACATCAGAAACAGCAGATGTTGACTGTAGAGAAGTGAGTACAATGATTTGAATTAATTACTTTTCTTTTTTTTACAAGATTGAATTATGTAAAGCATAATGCATATATTCTTTTTATGCTCGTATATCATACATTGTCTAGAGTTTATATTAAACAGTTCTCTTAGCTGTGTGCTTTGTCAGGAGAGTTAAATTGTTTTTCTAAGATATTTCAGTCTTGTTTTGCCAAACATTAGGAATGTTTGACCATTTTTGCAAATTTTAAGTATTCCCTTTGACAGCTGCTGGTCTTTTGTTTTAAAGTACTGTTCTCTTAAGTTTTATTCCCATAAAGTAAATAAATAACTTTATGTTAGTAAGTCTTGAGCATTTGTAAAGATATACAAACTGTGAACAGAGCTGGTGATAACCTGGTGTACATCTGTCCAAAAAACAAAAGTCGAAACAAGTGTGAAACACGTACATTTCAAGTTGATGATACCTTCGTGTAGTGGTAGTGTTATGAACTGATATGGTGATAGAATATTCATTACGTATTGTTTTTTAATCATTTATCATTCGCAACATATTGATACAAGTGGTTTGAAAGATGTTGATCACGACTTCTGGCCCTGTTGGTGATCGTGCTTCCTCTTTCAGCCATGGGAGCATTATAATGTGATAGTCAATTCCACTTTTTATTGGTAAAAGAGTAACCAAACAGTTGGCAGTGGATAATGTTCTACGGCCTTTTTCCCTTTGATCCATCTTTTCTACATTAGTGATAGCTAGTGGAGGTAATTATCGAGTAGCTCAGTGTGAAAGTAAAAACAAACAAACTACAATGATTGTACTTAAATAATGCTAATTGTATTCATTGTTTCACATTTTGGGGATTTGCAATTCAACGGCAAAATGTAAAGAATTTTGTTATTTGTTTTTTTCAAGGTGTGTAGTGTTGCCCTTTCTTTAGTTATATTACTTGTTGAGTGGAAGAGAGTGAGTGACTGAAGGCACATGATACTTTGAAAATTGTAAAAACTTCCTGTGCAGTTCAGAACATGCATGTTTAAACAATCTGATTTGATAAAATACTTATTTTTCTTACATTTTCAACTACATTTGTGACATGTATTATAACCAAATGTCCTATGGAGCCTTTTTAAGAAATGTTTAAACATTTTACAGGAAGAGCTAAAAACTGTTAATCATTATGTAAACAACTTGTGTTGTTTTACAAAAATAAAGTGGAAGTAAGAACTGTGTTTGCTGATATAGTTCCATTAAATTCACACCTCGCCCCCCGCTAGTCCAGTGATATGTCTCCCGATTTGCAACGCTAAAATCAGGGGTTCGATTCCCCTCGGTGGGCTGAGAAATTGTCCTCCTAGTTGGGGGTTGTGCAGTAGACTTACAACCTACTCACTTAAAAACTAGCTTGTTACTGAAACCACAAGTGTTTGTGGCCCTGTGTTCCTTAAGGAATTTAGAGGCATTATTATTATTATTATTACTTCTGTAAGTTATACCACTTTAGAATACTGTCAGTATGGTTTCAGTAGTGGAAAACCTTGGTTTGGCACACTTTGAACAGGTCACTGCCTATTTAGATGAGAATTCAGGTGTGGGTTTAGTGTGTTTAGATTTTCAGAAAGCGTTTGACAAGGTGCCACAAAAAAGATTTGTTAAAAATGTCTTTCTAGTTGTGGAGGATATATTGCTTCATTGGATAGAAAACTGGCCAGACTGAAGAAAGTAGAGGGAGGATTCTTATAAATAGAGTTCAGTCAAGCTTGATGTGGGTGAGGATTGAGTCTTTCATTTGAGTAGGTTATTTTGTCACAAGTGGGCTGAATCAATTCATGTTCCTAAATAGATAAGATAAACTCTCCACAGTGACTCACATACACTTTTTCCAGTTTCTCTCTTTTTTTCAGAAATATTGTACAATATTTTTGAGTCAACAAAAATAATGCCTCATGAGGGATGTCTTATTTTGGAAAATTAAACCTCTCCAAGCCTCTTATGCAAACCATCTTTATAACAAGTGGGGTACCTCAAGGCTTAGTGTTAGAACCTTTGTTCTTTTCTTATTTACTTCAGTGGTGTAGATTAAAGAATGGACAGTAAATTATTTAAATTTTCTGATGATGTTAAAGGTTTAGGTGTTGTTTTTGATAAAGATGTTGCTGCTTTATAAAAGGATTCTAAATATTTTGTAGTTTAAGAAAATAAAAGGCAGATGACTGTTAATTAAAATAAATTCAAGATAATGTATGCCTGGTGTGTCCTGATAGTTAGGACACTTGACTCGCAATTTGTTTGTCACAGGTTCAAATCTTGTCATCAGATGTGCTTGTTCTCTCAGTCGTGGAGGTGTTATAGTGTGACAGTCAATGTTATTGCTCAGTTGACAGTGGGTAACATTGATTAGCTGCCGTCACTCTGGTCTAGCTTTGAGTGAAATGCAATATACGAGTAGCATAATGTATGTGCTATATCTCAGTTGGAATCATGAGTATAATTTTGGAGGGAGTAGTTTTAATGATTTTTATAGAATAAAGAAAATAAACGATTATTGTTCTGGTTAATCAATCTCTAAAATATTCCAAACGATGTGCTTTTGTTAGTGGCAGAGCAAATAGGATTTTAGGCTATATTTATAGAAATATCAAATTCAAATCTAAAAAGGTTATATATATATGTTATTGCATAGGTCACTGATTAGGACACATCTGGAGCATTACGTTTATTCTCAGATTCTTAACCTTAGAGAAATATTAAATGGTTTGAAAGGGTTCAGAGTAGGGCTACTATGATGATACCTGGGACATAATGTTTGTCATACAAGGATAGGTTAAGATTTCTGAATTTGTTTTATCTTAAAAAGTCAGAGGAAATGAGATTGGGGTGTTTAAAGATTGTATAGGGAATTCTTAGTGTTGATATATCAGTTTTGTCAGGGTAGTAACCATCTTCAGGTAAGACAGCTTTATTTTATCTAACAGGGTGGTTGGTCTTTGGAATGGATTGCTTTCAGATGTGCTAGATGCAGTTAACTTAAGGGGGTCTGAGGAAAGTCTTAATATTTGAAGGGCACAAAAGAAACATTACTTTTGAAACAGCATGATTCCTACTGCCGAGCATGGGAAGTTTATAACCCGAGATTTTGTGTCCACTTAAGTCCTCACCATTACTCATATCATCAGTGTTACAAATAATTTGGAATTGGTTTTTACAATTATCCAGACAAACAATTTATTTGTTTTGTTTATTTTCTAGATTTACAGGTAGAATACTTTGTAACGATTGTTTTCAGGTCTTTGTTTATCAGATAAAGGTGAAACACTGGTTTACAGAAATAACTTGTTCTGAGTTTCTGTAATTCAACATGTTATCAAATTGTGTTTGATATAATATATTGCTGTTCCACATTTTATATGCTCCTAAAAAGGAAGATTAAAATATTTACCTGAACTTCTATGAATGTGATAAAAAAAAAAAATTTTTAGTCACATCAATCATAAATTACAACGTCGATAATGATGCATTTTATTGCTTGTTCATCCTTCGACATGAATGTCAGGTGACATTTGAAGCTGTTTTTGTATGTTCTACGCTCGTTACAAGTATATTCGTTTCAATCTCAGGTGTACTCATGGTTACGTTTATGTCTTTGTTTAAAGATCCAGTTCAGGTCGACTTACTTCTGCTTCGGATATGGAGTCTGAAGAAGAAAATGAAGAGGGCGCCTACACTGTTTATGAATGTCCTGGCTTAGCACCGGTATGTATCTGATGATAAATGTGGTATGGAAAGTGCACTATGCAATAATTTATTCTTTATTATTACTAAAATAATAGCAGATAACTGATATTAAGTATGAATAAACTTTGATTTCACTTGGAAACGCAAGTTTAAATTGCTTTCAATCAACTTGAAGAATTTTGGTACTGGATAAATAGTAGACAAAAGTCTAGTATTTATTGGTTTGTTTATATATGTCTGTGTGTGTGTGATAAACGTGAAAATTAAAAATCTTTTGCCTGACTTGAAAAGTTACGTTAAGTAGGTCTTCGGTTGCATTAGTGAGAACCCTAATCCAACTTTATCGTGAATTCAAGAGCAGTTTGATTAATCTGTTTTTATCCCTTTGATAACATTGTGAAAATCTTTACTTTCATGTAAAGATTACTGAGTCATGCTGCTGTATAAAATGCCTTTTTCTTACAAGAAACAAGTGTTTAAATTTAGAATATGGATAGATAGACAGATCACTGATTACCCTTTCCTCCTGAGAAGATTTGTCGTGATTAAAAATCATTCAGTAAATCAAATTGGCAGTATCTGGGTTAGCAAGTTTTCAACATTTACAGTGTGTACTGAAAGGAGTTATTAGTTAGGTGTGTAAAGGTATCCAAACATTCTTTGACTACCTGTACCAGTCAAACCAAATACCTAATACATTTAATTATTTTTCCTGTAGTAATATAAGTATTTCATTCATTAAGTACAGTGTAGGTTAACTTGGCCACCTGTAATGGATACTGCTCATTGAGTGTACTTTTCAGCCCCTTCATTGTTTATATAGAACTACAGAAATTAAGAAAGAACTCGTTTTGAAGCTATGTCAATCAGTATTCTGATAATGATACCTATAGAATTATTTTACCCATAATAAAAATCTAGTAAGTTTAATATGCTTCAGAATGCAGTTTTCTCAACATGCTATGTTGCACATTATAATTTATCTCAGATGAGTCTCCAGTTTATTGTTTCATAGTATGATTTCAAATAACTTAATTTTAATTTAGAAATGAACTGATTGTTGATGTGTATCAAATGTTTTATGTTTGCCAAAGAGAGTTATAGAGACAATTTTCTTTCTTAATATAAATATAATTTTCTACACAAACAATGATACAATTTATAATAATGGTTATTAACTAATTTATATACAAAAGTATTATAACTTACAAATCTTACTGACTCTTCTTTCTGGTATGGAACTGTACATTTTATCAACAGTTCATGATGAGAGAATTGATTCTGAGTTGATGTTGTCACACTTCACTTGATGGCTTGCTAACTAACTTTCTATTTTTGGCTGGCCTCATGCCACTTATAAGCTGACTTTTCTCCAGTGAAGATGCCTAGTGTTTTCATTGAAATGCTAATGTCCAAAGTTAATTCACTGGAGTTAAATACTTTGTAATATTCAAAAGCTATAAACGTTTCTGATCAAATATCTGTAGTTTCCCAATCAATGAGCTTTAATGACATCTATAGTTTCCGAGGCTTACAGTATACCAGTTACCAAACCAACAACATAAAACTGTCTCTTGGTGCATCGATTTATAAACTTTTAGGGTGAGATTCTCCTAAGTTCATTTAGCAACAATATTTGGAGATACACTGGTGCTTTCATAAAACATATATTATTAATTTATCTTCTTTTGTAGACCGGTGAGATGGAGGTTCAGAATCCACTGTTTGCAGATGAATCTGTACAAACTTCATCTCAGCCATCAAAAGAGAACAGCAAATAGTTATATATTCCCACATGATGTCTAAATTTGTTGATTTGTGTGTTGAAGATGTTGTAATTTCTAAACTTTCATTAGACAACTGCAAGATGTGTACAAAGTGATAATGTGGTTCCAGTTTTATTGTCAATGTTTGTTGTATACTTCAAGTTTTATTATTAAGCATCTATGTATATAAAGATGTTCGTTATATGAAAGTATTCTGAGCATGAAATGTCCATATAAATAACATAATGTAGTAACGAGTTTTGTATAATCTTGTATATCCACATTTGTTTAATGAGTTGGCCGTGCATTAAACATGAAATAGGAGAACATTCTTTCATTACAGTATTACATTTACTGTAATTAAGAAAAAACTTCCCGATTTATTGTTTCTGCAAGTAAACAATGTAGAAGTAACCTAGAGTTGGTCAAGTGTACAGAAAAATCAACAAGACAAAAGGAAGTTGTTTGAGGCAAAATTATATCTTGATGTAAAAAATTACTTTAGTTCTGAGAGTCACTGTAGACTTTAACATACCCAAAATATTGTAATGATTTATGAAACAACATTATCAAAACTGTGTGGTTAGAATTTTAAATTTCTGGGAGATTATAGAATACGTGATTAAATATTTTTACGTGGCCATTTCATCATTACTGTTGGTATGGGAAATTACTGACTTGATATATTTAGGTTTGGGTAACTAGTGAAACACTAACACAGAGAGGAACACGGAATTTTTGTAGGTTTGTTTTTTTGTAAAAGGCTAACAGTACGACACTGTTATAAAGTAAAAGTTCCTTGTTTGTGTGAAATTAAAATCTGGAACTGTTTTGGTACACCTGTAATAAGTTTTAATAGGTGTGAATTCATTAGAACTAAACACATAAAAATCTGAAACTGTTTTGGTACATCTGTAATAAGTGTTAATAGGTGTGAATTCATTAGAACTAAACACACAAAAATAAAAATATGTTAATGTGTTGTAGTAGATGCGAGTTTGAAAATTGTGAAATAAGATAGTTAACGTAACTTTTAAATTTATATAAACTTCCCAGCTGTATTAATTCATTCATCATTTTTTCAGGTAGAGAAAAACTACTAGAAGTGTTTTTAATAAACTTAATATTGATTGGTTAACAACGCCATCTCGTGAAAAAAAGATAAGGGGTAAAAATTCATCATGTGTATATGCACACAGAATAAATTATTTTAAAATGTTAGAACTGCTTAAAACTGTTATTGAAAACAAAAAATAGGAAAGTGATATTAAAATTACATACATCTTTAAAAATCATATATGAAAAAACAACAGAAGTATATATCTAGAAATGTATAATCTAAATGATGCTACACGAAATTATTATATTCCTTGTGCATCTGAATAGTTACCTTATCTGTAAAGTTTAGTCGAAATTCCTGAAGGGGCCGGCGGTGGAAAAACATCTTTAATCTGTTAGTGAAAGTGGGATGTATTACGTATTTCTAATAGATACATGCTATATCTGAATAAACAAATTAACTAAAAGCATCTGTTATTAGAGGTCAAGTAACCCTATTGTGCAAATCAAATTTTATAACATCAGTGGTCATTTTATGGTACCCAACAGAAATGTAGTACAAATTATCACTAACATTAGCCGTTGTGAATATAAAGTTCAAATATATATTTGATGATGGATTTATTTTGTAATAAAAAATGAGTAGGTTAGTGGTAGTTGACGTGTGATCGTTAGTTCGTTAAAGAGGTGAGTGACTGCAGAATTGTTCTCTTTAGTTTCATGACCAGTTCTTAAAATCCAGATGTTTATTATAGTGCTTGTTGAAGAAAATTACTATCAAAACATTTGTTGAATACAGTGAAACATATTTACCTTCTTTGAAAAAATTCTCTTGTAATATGTAATGTTGTAGGTCTATACTTTCTTATGTGTAATTATTGTTTTTGTCGTGTACCGTGTAAGATTAAATATAATATGAACACAAACGCATATATTAAGACCAAGTAAATAATCTAGTGTTTAAGAATGTAATAGGACTGATACTAGTATCTTATGGTAAGTATAATTAATACATTTTTGCTCACTTGATTACCATTTATATTCCTGTGTAAATGAATTGTAATTCTTATCGAAGTTTGTATTTTTCAAATAATCAGTGAAACATGCAGCAGTCTTGACTTAACATGTGGGATAAACTTGTTTCGTTCTAAAGTTGCAATGTAAACTTCTTCTGTAATTACTGTATATCTTTATGGAGGTCATTGTTATGAAATGTTCAATATTTTCATTAAGAAGGAATAAATATTAAATGTTTATATATTCAATCAATCATAGTGATTCTTTTATTTCTACACGTTTTAAAATGAAAAACACAAACATGTATAAATCGATACTTGTTTACGTCTAATCTTAAATGCTTGTCAAGGCCTGGAAAAAATTTGATAAGTTAAATAATAATCATCAAAAACACGTCTGCGAGAAAGAAAAAACAAACAAACTTGTTGTTCGTTTCAAACACTCGTGTCAATCAATTTACACGAGTTTTGCAACGTACGTAAATCTGAATAGTGCTTGAGAAAATGTTTAAAAAATCCGTGAATAACATTACGAACTTAGTTTCTACTTGTAAGTAATTCGCGCGAACTGCTGAAAATATTAACGCGCTGTGTCAAAACGGAACTGCTTTTCTCAGTATTGCAAGAGTCTTACGTTTACTACTTTAGCTTACAACACTATTGTAAATTATATTTTAAGGCTTGAAAGATTGATAGCACTCTTGCTACTCCATTATCTACCAAGAACTCAAATTTTCGCTCTTACACTCTCATTAGCACATACCAAACCCCTAACAAAGCTGGTTAGATCACTAAACTCGATGTGAGGTTATCACTGTGCTCTCTCAAAATCAGTGGCCAATCTTGATTTGGGTTTTGTTAGTTTCCAGAACATTTGTCACAATATCTACTGGTGTTCCCGGACCTACTGATCGAAAGGTTGGTTTTAATGACTGACAAAGTGCTAGCATTGGGGGTTGCTGAACATTTATTGCTGTTGGCTGGAGTAATAATAATGTCATCCTTGCATTGCCATAAAGTACAGGCAGTTCTTCCGTCATTGCTCCAAAAGCTCACAAGCAAAGCATGATGTCCAGATGGTTTCAGTGGTAGATGTATTTAAGGTGGACCTTATGGCAACATGTACCCCCAAAGGGCCTTAATGGCCCTGCCAACTCACTGGAGGCTAGTATTGTCTCACAGATGCATCCTGAACTGGTTGGCATTCCCTGATTGGCTTAACTCTGCAGTAGAAGTACTTACATTCCACTCTTTCTTGGTGGATTTACTGCTGGAGGCTTTTTAGTGGTCATCTGGAAATTACTACTTCAAGACGGACTGAGACAGACATGGCTTCTGTGAGAGTCCATCATTGCCAGGCACTGTTTCATAAGTTCATTTGAGAGCCCTGCAGTGAACACATATATGGGGATTCGTCTTAATTTGCAGAGGCCATCGTTGGGTATGCTTTTTAATGCAGTTGGTTCAAATTGTTCATCTGAGCATCCAGTACTCTTCTGAGCTTTGAACTCAGCCAAACAGATATCCCAATTCTCCACTGGTTTGAATCAACTACTTCAGTCATGCACAACAGTTTTCCATTAATTAAGCTGGTTTTCATTGAGATGGTTAACAGTACCAGTAATTGTGTAGCCTATTACACAGTTCATCTATTCCAGAACATTTCCAGTATTTGTATAAGTTCTATGTGGAAGGAACTCTTTCTAAATTTTCCATCTATTTCTCTCCACGAATAGACATTCCTTTTAGGGTCATGAGTACTTCCACATCCAGAAAAAAATAATTATCTTTGTAATAGTGTTTCTTTAAACTCAATATACACAAGGTATTAAGTAAATGGCTGGTACACACATTTTGTGTCTCTAGGATTTATTCTTGGGAAATTTAGCTTCCCGAACAAGTATTAAATAGACCTACGGATGATAAAAGATTTTACAATGAATTATTTACATTGTATGCATTGAATAAAAATTTAGACAACTTTGAAAAAGTTCAAAAAGGTTTATTGTGTAAATAACACTGTGAATACAATATTAACACTTATCCAGAAATTTGGTTAGCTCCTTCAACTACAAAATATTTATAGCGACAACCTTCTTTCCCTCTACTTTAAATTTTAACCCTTAAACGTTGGTCATCGTCAATTGATGCTACTACCTACAACATTCCCGCTATTTAAGGCTTAAGGATTCAAATATCCAAAAGCAGATTCTCTTCTTCAATTATTTAGTAAAAACCAACTAAAAAAACAGACTTGACGTTAGCATGTAAATTCGCTTTCTTTGTCCTGTGAAAAGCGTGAACTCGTGACTCTGAAAGCTTTGATCGGCTGTTTTTTTATCCAGAAATAAATAAAAAATAAAATGAAGCTAGGGATATAATGTACTAACAAGTCTTAATATTTTAAATAAATACGACAAAACAATTTATATGTTTCCGTATTCTACAATACTTCATTTTTACAATCGTTTAGAGGAGCTTGGTGCTACAATTATTGTTAAGGTGAAAAGGATCATCATTTTGAGATAAGGCCTTCAAAAAAAAATCAGTTCTATCTTGTAAACATTTTAAACCCTAAATGCTGAAAAAGTTAAACTATGTACAATGAAATACTTAGGAATAAAACACTGATGAAATATTCTTTTAACTTGGACTTAATATCACTTAGAGAAAAGAGCAGTCTGTGCATAAAAAACAGAGTATTTCACATGTTAATTGTAAGAGCCTAAAAAGATAGTTTCAACAAGCACTTAGTTAATTAGTTTACACAACTCAACCACTATTTTTCATTCTGTGAAGAATAATTTAACCTATAATACAGAAAAAAAAAGTATATTTACTATTAAAATTTCAATCGACAGGTATGTGATGTTAACATTAAAGGCAAACGTTAATAAAGTAATTTCGTCATGTTTTGTGTCGGGTTTTCAATGATTTTGAAGATGCTAAAGTCTTTCTCGTAGTGGTCGCCCTCTAACCGAGGCTACCTGGTAGTTCAAATGAAAATATTTTAATTTTTCAAAATGGTGAGATGATTTTCACATATTAATTTGATTTATATTTGTTCTACTATAAGTTTAGAAATAAATTTGAAAGAAAGTTAATTTATGGGATGTAGCTGAACAGCGATGAAACTGGATTTTATTTAACTAGTTGGAAATGCACTGGTAACACGTTGAGATACTGCTTATTCCTAGGCCTATTCTCGAGCAAACAGTTGCTAATTGCAGTGCGGTCTGTTTATGAATTACCTCTTTAGTACTGATTTTTAAAATCTTACTAATGTAATAAATACTTTTTAAGAATGTGTAAAGATAGATAATTTCATTGCAGGAATGTACTTCTTAATGTAGGCCATGGCAACTATAAATTTTAGTGTAAGAACGTAATTTTAACTTGTCGATAAATAAATCGTTTTCTCTGCGAAAAAATTATTTAATATGAAATTTCTTTTGATCATAATTATTGTCATTAAATATGAAATTTAAAAGAAAATACGAGTAAAATAAAGCTTTATAATTAAACTTAATACAAAATGCTACACATAAGACTTCAACTTGTAAGCTTTGTGAGATTCATAGATTCACGTAAGTTTGTAACAGTCCGAACCCTAAATTTCGAAGAAACTTTTCAAAATGCATACTTTTTATATTACCAATATTTTTTTTAGTTTTATTAATACTGTTAGGATAAGTGTGCAGATTATAGGTTTAGGTTCCGAATTTTGCGGAAATGATCAGTACTACTTAGCCGTACATAAGGATTTTGCTCAGCTTAAGATTCGGCAACGCTGTTTCATTTGTATTCGTGGTGGCTGACATCTAATTTGCTCTTTGAAAGTCCGAAGGAACAGCATGAAAACTAAACTCTTGGATGCCAAGTTTTGGATCTAGCAACAAAAAACTTGCAAGTATGAACATTTCCAAAGAATGGGTGAAGATAGTTTGTCAAAATGGGTAGCAAAGAAGACAGTGAAAAGTGGGTGGATGACAGTGAGACTGAGAAAGAGATGGGAGAATTGAATTAAAGAGGACACCAATCAACTAGACCTTGGTGTGATGAACAGTTTCAAATGAAAATGGATCATGAGATTTCCTAATCACATATGAAGAAATTAAGGGAAGAAAAATATGATTTGTTATATTTAACTCTTTGATATTGTCGATCTGTTAGAGACAGGTGTGTTGTCAACAATGAAGTATTTACCAGATATTTCTAAATTTATAACTTTTTATTTTATTTGTATTTGCTTTTAGTAGAACCTAAGATTCTGTTTGTCCTACCACTAGCAAGAGCACGCTTCTTGGAAGGCTTACATAAATGATAAACCAGAACATTGAGATCTTTATTTTCCATAACACTGTTTTTTAATGTTACATCTATCAAAATCACAGGGATTTCTAATATGTAAGACAAAAAAAACCAACGCATTGTACAAAGCATTTTCATGGTGTGGCCATCTGAGGGCATGTGACTATTTTAAGCCAGAAAATATTAATACTACATCAGAGGAATGTATAAAATGTAAAATAACAAACAGTTGTACCACAACCCTGCTGGGATAATTTTTTACTTGACAAAAGTGGGAGGTTTGTCTGAACATATCCTCCCTTGTGGGTACGTTAGTTAATTAAAAGACATCAGAAATTTATTTGCCCAACTCGCCAAATAATCCAAACTCTTTGGTAAAGCATTGGCATCTTCCTCACAGCCAACAAATTTATGTGGCCAAAAAGTGTAAAGGTCTTGACATTTACCCCTTGAGAAATCTTGTGATGTTAATCCAGTCTGACTAAACTTCATTTATACCCTCCTGGTTACTTCCACTTGGCCAGTTTTTAACTATTATGTGATGTTATCCCCCATACTTTTATGGATAACTTTTTTTTTTACAAGCCTTTTAGGTAATACCTTGCTAAGTACACTATGAAATCTATACCATTTTCTATATAAGCAATGATCTCTTCAAAAATTGTCAAATAATTAATAAAATTGATAAAAATCTTTTACTAGGACCAAATTCAAAACTCTAACTCCTCCTGTCCAATTTTTCAAAGAAATCAGTCAGTTCTCTTCCCCTACCCCCTCAGATAGCATATGATGGCTAACTACAATATTAATTCTTTAGTACAGACATTATCTTTGGCATAACTGTTGATATTGCATTTTGTAATGTCTGCTAAAACATTACTGGTAACAGTTTTATCTGATTTCAGTTGTATGCTTCAGTTCTCGACTAAAGGCTTTCTTTTAAAATACTGTATCTGAGCAGGTAGATGGTGTTTCTCTGTGCTCACCCCATGGGTCTTGTGCTTACCAATATTTTTCTGTTGGCATAAACAGCAATAAATCTTGATATTACATGGTATAATACTTAAATGAATTATGGATTTAACCAGGAAAACGTACTTAAAAGTAGGTCTCCAAATTATGGTAGGAATTGTACAGAACTTGCTAAGTGTGGAAACATCGTGTTGTATAACTCCTGCATATGATTTTAGTTCTTTAGTTATTAATTATACAGTTATACTGTTGTATTTGAGGCATGCAAATTTGTTTTGTAAATATTGTAACGATACATAACTACCAATATGTGTGTATATATATATATATATATATATATGTGTGTGTGTGTGTGTATATATATATATGTGTGTGTGTGTGTGGAATCATTTCAAGTATATTTATATAACCTTTTGATACATAATAAATTATGAATAGTCAAGGGGTCTTTGCTCCATAAGGATTTTTTAACTTGCTATTTCAACAATGAAATCATCATCATATGTATCCCTGATCCCCAAATTTTTATCATTTCTTTTTGGAAGCTCTTCTAAAGTTATTTCTACCAAGACTACCATAATTGTTAGCAGTTTGCTCCTCAACATGGAGAATTAACCTGCTTTAACTGAAGATGAATTTCATCTTCTGAAATCCAAAACTTGTCTCACGTTGTTTTCAGAATTCGACACAAAGAGATCTGGTGTATACATTTTGTCAATACTTTTAAATGCTTCACTTCGATTGCTCTTGGCCTCTTTAAGAGAGAGAAATAAATCTCAGATGTTCTCACATGAAAAGTTGACAAACCATCTTTTTCCCTTTTTCTTTCTAGCAACACTACTTTTGGAACACGTTATTGATTTAAAGTTTCAGTCTCAGGTACTGTTAGTTTGTGTAATGAGCTGATGGCATCACCATAACCACTAGCTTGAATCTAATTGAAAACCCTTTTATTTTATGAGTAATTTTTCTATAATAGACGTAGCATGTATGTCAGTATCTATGTATGCAGCCACAACTCCTACACTGTCTACTGAACAAACACAAAATTTTATTTCACAGTTTGGATATTCAAGATTGAGACAGAAAATACAGTTGTATGAGCAACGACCATTTATTTATAATAAACACAGTTTTCAGTTGAAGTATTCTCCTTGCAAGAAAGACATGACTTTCACTTGGACTAAACATTAGGGTTTGATTTCAAATGGAGTGCTGAGAAACTGGAGTTCTTAAAAAAATATTTTTTCAATACATTATACTACTTTGATCCATGAAAACA
This sequence comes from Carcinoscorpius rotundicauda, assembly GCA_011833715.1. Lineage (NCBI taxonomy): Eukaryota > Metazoa > Arthropoda > Merostomata > Xiphosura > Limulidae > Carcinoscorpius > Carcinoscorpius rotundicauda. The sequence goes on from CM022399.1 coordinate 86,582,616, forward strand.
GCATTTGTATCAGTAATATTTATTTCGAAACTTCGTTCCTTACCAAAGCATCCCACCTGGGAATGTGTTTTCCTTCCTCGGTGGGCAGTACTTTTTCAGAACAGACGATCTGTTATTGCTCCGTTTGGCCTTCGCATCCGGGCGCAATTGGATGAATTGGGTCTGTCCTTGGATAACATTGCAGATTCCACATTTCGACGCATCCCACCATGGCTTATTACAGCCCCCAAGTGTGACCTTTCTTTCAATCACCTAAAAAAGGCGGATACTCCAGACTGGAAGTACCGTCTTTTATTCAATGAATATCTTTCATACAATCATTCAGTTCCCATTTATACAGATGGTTCCAAATCAGGAAATTCAGTGGGCTCTGCTATGGTTTGCTGTGGGTCAGTAGTTGCACACAGAATCCCCTCTACAGCTTCTGTGTTCACTGCTGAACTGTATGCAATATCTCTTGCCCTTGATCATATTGCAGCTGAGCAGTACTCCAACTGCACTATTTATACTGACTCGCTTAGTTCTATTCTTGCCTTGGAATCACTTCACATTAGCTCACATCCTATTCTAGCAGATATTCGAAACCGACTGGCCCATTTCTCATTAGCAGCTACTTCAATTCAGTTTTTCTGGATACCAGGCCATGTTGGTATTCATGGGAACGAGCTTGCAGACATGGCAGCTAAATATGTATGCCTCAGCTCCATCACCCCTATGCCTATTCCGTACATGGACTATGGTGTTGTCTTCAAAGCTCGGCTCCGTGCCAGTTGGCAGTCCACTTGGAGTGAACAACGCGACAATAAACTTTTTCAAATTAAACCCAAAATTGGAGTTTGGCCATCTAGCTTCCGTAAAGTTCGGAGGGAAGAAGTTGTTCTCACTAGGCTACGCATTGGTCACAGTTTTTTAACTCATCATTTTCTTTTATCTGGAACTGATGCACCAATGTGTAGTTTGTGTAACACTCAGATCACTATCAGCCATGTTTTACTTTCTTGCCATCGTTACAATCCTCAACGACGGCAATACTTTAAACATATTTTTTCCCAGCGTCAATCTGTAACATTGGACAGAGTTATTGGTGATGGTGACTATGTCCACCTTAATAACGTTTTTCATTTTTTAATGGCCATTAATCTTTTTAATCTTCTTTAAGTGTGGTATATTTATTCATTACACCTTTTTAATTGTGGCTCCTTTTTAAAGTTTTACTCTCTCTCATTCAATGCGACATTAAACAATAGCCAGAACATTAAATAACTCGACACCAGGACTGGAAAGGCCAACTTCAGGTGACTAACGCTTCTGTTTGAACTGTCTGTTTGAACTACTCGTTAGTCTTCCTGGCGAGTTACTGGTATACTTTCGCTGCATATCATTTCGTGCTTTTACAACCTTTTTGTACTGGCCATATTGACTCATAACCCGGAACCAGGACGGAAAGACGAACTTCAGGTGGCTGACAGTGGTTTATATACTACCTGTTAGTCTTCCTGGTGGGTTATGATCATTCCCATTCTGCTACAGGTTGGCCTTTACAACTTTGTTGACTGGATGTCCTCATTGGTTTTTGCACCATTTCCTGTTTTAATTGCCATTTTGTTTTTATCTTCAATTACCTTTACACATTTTACTCCATTTACTTGACTTTTATCTTTTTACTGGACAATTGGCTACTCTTTATTATGATTTTGCTGAGTGTCTTTTTAAACTTTTATTCCATTACATTTTGATAATAGCTACTATGACACATAACCCAGAACCAGGACTGGAAAGGCCAACTTCAGGTGACTGACGGTGGTTCTTGAACTTGTTCGTTAGTCTTCCTGGCGGGTTATGATCATTATTATTATGCTAGAGTAAATAGTTTATAACTTTGAAGACTGGGTGTCACCATTGGTTTTTACACCATTTTCTGTTTTAATTGCTGTTTTGTTTTTACCTTCATTTTCCTTTACAAATTTTACTCCATTTACGTGACTTCTCTTTTTACTGGACATTTGGCTACTCATTGTTGCGATTTTGCTGTGTGTCTTTTAATACTTCTATTCTTTTACATTTTGATACTGGTTGCTATGACACATAACCCAGAACCAGGACTGGAAAGACCAACTTCAGGTGACTGACGGTGGGTCTTGTACCTGCCTGTTAGTCTTCCTGGCGGGTTATGATTATACCTTTTTGATAGAATACCTACCTTACAACTTTTTACACTTTGCCTTCTATCTTAACCTTGTAGACTAGGTGTCAACACTGGTTTTATACTTTTTTTGTTTTACCTTCATTTCCATTTATGTCTTTTACTACATTTTTACCGGTTGTTTGGCGCAGATAGCCTCGTTGCTTTGTGCCATAAAACACTAAATCAATCAATCAATCAATCAATCAGTAATATTTATTAATGTTTGAGCTTTGTACCTTGAATAATTTTGATTCAGTCAGTTGTGTATGACTCAAGAACACAATCTGAACTTTCCACATGCAGTACTTCTGAAAAATATTTTTTTAAAGAAAATATTCACTATTTTTTCTAAGGTTTTTCATTGAAGTATAAATACTATAATCAGTAATTACAAATACAAACAATCATCCATGATGTGTCGTTGTTGCTGGTATATATAAATGATTAAGTGGACTCAGCAGACAGCCCAGTGTGACTTTGCTCTAAGGAAACACACAACACATAAATGTTCACATGTGGTTTAAAAATGTGAGAATGGTAATCGTAATTTAAATTTTAATATGCACATTATGCATTACACAATGTTACATACAATACTTGTGTAGCTACATCTAGTAAAATTGTTGCGCGTGCACCCTATCGTTGTCTTTAAAACAAATTTATCTGACTTAAGCAAAGTGTATTTCATGAGGAATAATTTTCCTATTGCTTTAAGAAAAACATTTATAAACATGGAAATTATATTTGGAGTTTTAAGATGCAAACTAATTGACCAATAGTTACAATTATGGTAACCAGTTTAAAGTAACTGTCTTATCCATGAGAAGTTATAATCCTCTTTTCAATATCTTAAAGATTGTAACTGAAAAATATATAACAATTGTGGATGCCATAACAAAATTTAAAAATAAAAATTGTGGAAAGCTTTACCTTTGATCTGGTTTTATTTCCAAAAACAGCATGAAAACATGATGTCAGTCATTTGTTATTAATAACCTTTGTTCTCACAATTTAGGGGTTTGTTAAAGTTGTCAAGAATAAAGCCTACTTCAAGCGATTTCAAGTTAAATTCAGGAGAAGGAGAGGTATGTTCATTGTAAACTTTTATTAACATTTAGAACCCTCCCCCCCATAAATAAATAGAAATGTGGTTTTTGGTAGTGACTTTTCTCTTAAGTATTATTTGCTCCAATTTTAAAAAGTATTTTATTGATATATTCCAATCTGTTTAATATGTTCTTCATTTTAATATATTCTTGCATTACAAAACTTGCTACCTATTTGAATGTGTTTGCAGGTGGTTTTTATTTTGTACAAGATCCCAAAATTCTTACAAAAGGAATTTTTTTTAGAACTTTTAACGGAGAGCAGGTTTTTCTTGTTTTGTGTAACCAGAGGGAAGAACAGATTACCAAGCTAGAAGACGATTAGTTGTTCAAGACAAGAATAAATACAACACCCCCAAGTATCGTATGATCGTACGCATCACTAATAGAGATATTATCTGCCAGGTGAAGTTTTTTTGTATGCTCGTACTATTTGGTTCATAGTGTTCAGAATAAAATAACCTTGTATGGAAATGAGTCTTGCATGTATATACATATATGTGTGTGTAAAAAAGATACAAAATTCTGTTTTGAGAGTGTGTTTCATCCATTATTATTTTTGGGTTTGAATAACTTTATTCCTAAGGTTTAACTGGCCCAGCAGGTGGGTTGAGGTATTGGACTCGTAATCCAAGGGTTGCAAGTCTGAATCCCCATTACACCAAACATGCTCGCCCTTTTAGCCATGGGGGTGTTATAATGTAACAGTCAATCCTGCTATGTATTGGTAAAAGAGTAGCCCAAGAATTGGCAGTGGATAGTGATGACTAGCTGCCTTCCCTCTAGTCTTACACTGCTAAATTAGGGACGGCTAGTGCAGATATCCCTTGTGTAGCTTTGCACGAAATTTAAAAACAAACAAATTTTAACTTTCATGCACATAAAAATTATCTTTATGTATTTTAGAGATTCATTTCATTTTGATATCCCTTTTTAAGACAACACCTATGAATTATACTCGTGAAGATATTCTGTGAACATTTACTACAGATTTGTTTTTGTATCTAATATTGGTCTTGGAATTAATTTTTTTTAATGGTAATAGTGTATAACTTTGAACAGATTCTTTAAGTTTAGGTTTATGTTTAAAAAATGTATAAAAGTTTTTTGGAATTTCTGAATGTCTGTCTTGTATTTTTAGGTAGATGAGTATAAATTTTATTTCTTTTAATAAAGCATAAGCAACCATCAGCAAGTAATTTTACAGTGTTCCCTCATGTATCGCGGTAGATGTGTTCCAACCCCCCCCCCCGCGAAAGGAGATTTTCCGCGAAGTGGGATTGCCGATTTTTACGTATATATTTAAAACCCTCCCATTACAATACTGTTTATTATTGCTGAAATAATAAGAACAATTATTAAGATATTAAGCCTTAAAATTAAAAATTACATATCTTCAGCAGGTGATGTCTTTTCGGGGACACCACTTCCTCTTCTGTGGAAGGTGAATCGGCAATTTCTTTGTTGGTCGTTACAACTTCAGGAACAGTACTTGCCACCGGTACCCTTTCTTTCTTGCTCGGCTGGAAAAACATTGTTATTGGCAGTTGTTTTCTCTGCCTCTTTAGCCTATCGAAAATCATTTGATAAGGAGTCATCAGTTCTATTTTATTGCAAAATTGTACTGATCGAACCATATCGTTGTCCCATTCTTGTGAGCACTCCTTCACTTCGTTAATTAGTTTCATTAGTTTTCCTAACCGCTCTAACAACCATCCATTTTGCTCGATTGTTTCCTTGGCTTCTTTCGGTGTTTCCTCGGCAGCAGACTTCATCAGTGCTTCTAAGTCTTGGTCGGCGAGTGGTTCGGATTCTAAGTCAATCAGTTCATCTACGTCTTCCTTCGTCATATCGGCAAATCCTTCACCTTTGATTAATGAAGCTAATTGCACAGCTTTTTAAACAGCCGAGTGTTGGATTTCTTCAGGCGTGAATCCCTTGTCGTCGTGCACAACCTCAGGCCACAACTTCTTCCAGCTTGCATTAACGGTGCAGGGCTTCATCTCTTGCAATGCCTTATGAACATTTTGAAGACATGTAGCAATGGTGAAAGACAATCAAAATGGGTAGCTGTCATTGGCCGTCTTTCATTTCTGCACCAATCATAGCCCATCTTGCACATCGCTATGCCATGAAGCTGATCTCACATAGCCTTCGCAGACGCACAGTTGGTTCTGTTTCCATTTTTACGCTGTTATAAACTCAAATATATGTTTATATCTCAAAATATACCTGTTTTTTTTTCTTTACACTATTAATTATATTTATTTTTAATATTTTAATGGTATTTAATGCTATATTTTAGATTTAATGTTTATTATTTTATATATATGTGGGGGTCGGCTGAGCCCACGAAGTGGTAAAGCCGTGAAAGAGGATCTGCGAAGTGGTGAAGGAACACTGTATTTGACAAGTGTAGTGTAACACATTTTGAGGGGAGCAACTTATTTTGTACCTTGGTTTGTTGAGGTTCCATTAGTTATATGTTAGCTACTGCAGGACAGTTTTGGGCTTTTTAATGCTGGAGCAAAATAATATTTTTGGTGCACAGATTTGCAGACAACATATTGACTTTGTAAAATCCTCAAGTCTTCATAATAATACATGGAAAACTTGTAACGTTTGCATCATTTGTCCCAAGCATGGACAAACTCAGATACTGAAATCTAGGGTTCATATTTTTCATCCTATTCAATGGGGATTCAATGAAAATTCACTTGAATTTGAGCCTGAGCATGCCCTCTAAAGGTGAGAGTTAAATTCCACTATCCAATCATTCATATTTAACCTGTCATCATATTATTGGTGAGTAATTTTTCACCTAGCTGTCTTATGTTTTAGTCTTTTCAGTTCAGTATTAGGAACAACTAATGCTGTGCAGATAGCCCTTATGTAGCTTTGCTCAAGTCTCAGACAGACAACTTGCTTTCATGCTGTGTATTTATCATTGGCATCCAGCTCCAAAGGCAAAATTCCAACATTGAATTTTTTTTAAATCATAGAGAATAAACTTAAAACTTCAGATATGAAGCTGATTTAATCAAAATCTTTTTTTAATACACACAGGGTGTGTATATGATCAAGTGTGTAGTGCAGCCAAACAGTCTGCTGCAGGACACTGTGTACAATTAACAGGAGTAACAGCTCAGTAATTTTCCACTGTGGGCTGTGATACTCCAAAGTATCTCATGTTTTCAGTGGATGTGCTCCACTGGACTCTTACTTCGTGCTGGGCTCGACATGGCAAAGTGTGTTAAGATATTCAATTCGTAATTTGAGGATTACGGGTTTGACTCCCGGTTGCACCACAACATGCCCGTCCTTTCAGCCGTGTGGGGTTATAATGTGATGATCAATCCCACTATTTGTTGGTAAAATAATAACCCAAGAGTTGACAGCGGGTGGTGATGACTAGCTGCTTTCCCTCTAGTCTTACACCGCTAAATTGGGGACAGCTAGTGCAGATAGCCCTTCAGTAGCTTTGCGCAAAATTCAAAACAAGTCAAAATCTCACTTCATACCATATTTCAAGGAAATCCATTAAGAAATGCCTGAAATACAATACATTTGATTTTGATTGAGTTCCTTCCCTTACATTTGTTTCTTTGCACCAAATGTAGTGCAGAGACAAATCTTTTCAACATACAATTAATAGTTTCAACTATTCTGCATTATGCACAATATTATTCAAGAAAAACCATTCAAATTTGACAAACATTTTTACACACATCTATGAAAAAAGACAATAATAATACAACATTTATAAGAAGTTGTGATTACTGTAGGTGTAGCTACCAGATTTGATTTCATTTCTTTGAGTTGCACACTGTATGTTTTGGGTATATTTTTCTTCGTACTTAGTGTTTTTGATTATGTAGTATATGTCAGGGACATTTGTTGTATCTCAGGATTCAAGTTGTGAAATGTTGGAATTAGCTTTTTCTCACTTGCTGAGTTGATAAATATGTTTGAATTACTTATGTGTGATAGAAAGGTAATAGTGCTACAGACTTAAATTCCAGTGTTCATGGACTTAGGTAACAAACATATACAAGCGTATTTTGAGTGCAGATAAATGTTTTATTTCTGGTTTATAACTGATGCAACAGAAAATGTTTGAAATATTTCTGAAGCAAGTAATGCCATAATACTGTTTTTGTTTTGATTTTTCGTCAGTGAATAGCATAGTCCCAGCAAGGCCAGGTGGTTAAGGCACTTGACTCATAATCTGAGAGTCACGGGTTTGAATTGCCATCACACCAAATATGCTTACCCTTTCAGTTGTGGGGTATTATAAAGTGCGGTCAATCTCACTATTCATTGGTAAAAGAGTAGCCTAAGAGTTGGTGGTGGGTGGTGATGACTAGCTGCTTTCCCTTTAGTCTTACACTGCTAAATTAGGGACAGCTAGTGCAGATAGTCCTCATGTTGCTTTGCGAATAATTCAAAAATGAGCAAACACTCAAAACATACAGGAAAATTAGTAAAAACTTGACAAAGTTCCTGCTTTGTAAGAATGTTCAACAATAGTGAAGTTAACATTGTTTAAAAATTGTGTAGTCTTGGTTTTAGAAGCCCTTAATTTTAAGGGTTGTATCCTCTTTGATTTAAAACGGTTGAAAAAATAAATTAGTACATTAGTTTCAAACCAAGTAACTGATTTATTATTGTAATTTTCTAGTGGTTCTAATTGTACATATTTTGTTTTACAGATAGCGTATGCCAGAATTGAAGGGGATGTGATTGTGTGTGCTGCTTACTCTCATGAACTCCCTCGCTATGGCATTAAGGTCGGGTTGGCCAATTATGCTGCATCGTATTGTACTGGACTTTTGCTGGCTAGGAGAGTAAGTAGTTTTTCTACTTTTGTTATAAAGTTTGCAGTCATGAGATTAAACTTGTATGTGTCACAAAGTTAGGTAGTGTTGATGGAAACTCAGGTGTTGAAACTGTTTCCAAAAAAATACAAGATCACGTTATATTAAAACCAAAAATAAATGGTGTTGGAAAAGTTTGTACTAAGTTTCATACAGTTTACCTTAATATTTTTGCGAGAAGGAAAATGTGAGAGATTATTGACTCATCAGGACAGTGTTAACATATCACAATATTTCAGAAGATATCAATTTATTTAACCCTGTTAACTGATGAATACAAGGGAAAATGACTTCTGCATGTTGCGTTTCTTTTGGGGAAAATGAGTTTAACTTGTCCTGATGTTTGAACATTTATGAAATGGGATGGCCATTTTATCTCGTATGAGCAATTATTTCTTCTTATGTGGCTGTTATATGTTGTTTACTGGATGTGTTGGTTATATGGCTGTATACTGGTGGTGTAATTTAGCAGTTTTTTGTGTGTGTTTTTTTTACCACTGAAATAATGGCCTGAAACACACATCATAAGCTCACAGCTGTCAGTTTTGACTGAAAATGATGCTGAGTCTGAGTTTGACTATTTTCATCTTCTAAACTGTGAAAGTTAAACTTGGGCTTGGCGTCAATTTTGGAATCTGATGATAACAAAAGATTTGTGTGAAATGTGTGTTCTGTTTCTCTTTAGATTTTAAAATAACTAAACAGTGGTTGGTTAGTTGTGACACTTGCATCATCTGCTCTGAATTATGAATTAACAGAATAGGTTTAAGTCAAGCTGGATAACATTTTGTGGAGCCATTGGTTAGCTCACACAGCTTTTGGAATATAGAGTATAGGAGCTATGCAATGCATTACAGACAGAATGATTAGATCCTTACATTCTGTAACTATATATGATAGAGATATCATTGGTTCTCTGAACACTATCTTGTACAGTTAAAGACAGTTATTTTAATTAATTAAATTGGACTTCTTTCTCATGATGTAATAACTTAAATTAATGCTTCTATCAACATGTGTTTTTTTGCATTTTGTAATTCAACTGATAAAGTTTGTATGGGTGTTGTTTGTACACTGAAAGGCTACAGCTAGTTCTAGAATTTCATGCAGAAGTGATAAGACATTTTTTTTAATCCATAACTGGTTTATCCCACAGTAGATCAAAATGTAATTTTTCAAAACTTCTTATCAAGGACATTTGAAATGGTGTAGATGTTAACTCTGTAGATGTATTTTGGTATTTTCCAAATATGTTTGGAAAAAAAAAATTCAATTCATTGTATGCATGTTGAAATATTAATATATAATAAACACTGTCAGGTTTATTGTAATAAACAGTTGAAGGTAAATATGCAAACTGTTAGTGACTTCTTAAAGTGTTTTTGATACAAGATTGTGCACCTTGTGGCAGTTATCTTATTATGTGGCAAGTCTGTATAGAGGTGACAAACTTGCCTACTTTTATTTAAGTTAAACTCCTTTCAAGATGTCCAATATGGATTCTGATGAAATTCATGTTGTTAAATAGTTGCTTAGGAAGTTCGGAATGGATGAGATCTACAAAGGTTGTGAGGAAGTAACAGGTGAGGAATACAATGTAGAAGATATTGACGGACAACCTGGTGCTTTCCGTGCCTATCTCGACGTCGGTCTAGCTCGCACTTCCACTGGTGCTCGCGTCTTTGGAGCAATGAAAGGAGCTGTGGATGGAGGCATTGACATACCTCACTGGTACCGAATACCTTCATGTAGTTTAAGTTCTATAATAAACTGATGCTGATTGTAAATGTTTAATAGATTCTACTCAAATGGTAGTGAACTAAATACGGTAAAGATGAGTAGTATTCTATTAATCTGGTGTAATTCTTTGTCTTTGTAGTTAAAAAACAAACATTTGTTACACATTTGGCATTTGAGGGAAATCTTTAAATAAGAGATGGACAGATACACTATGAATCACGTGCGTGTTTCTTTAAATTAATTCCAACTCTTCGGTTATTCTTGTGATACATTTAATTTTAAAATCTTGGTTTATATGTTGTTTCTGCCCATTTTTCTGATTTCGACAAGTTTTCAAAACTGTCATCACTTGTCATCATCTTTAGGCTAAACAAGACTTTCATAGAGGCATTCTTTTCTACATGTCATGAAGTTTTAATGAGTCACATTCAGAATTTAATTGAAGTGCTTTATTAGCAGTTTACACAAATAAATTTAACATCAAAACATACCCAGTAATCCAAATTTTAATAACATGTAAATTTTAAGTTGTTCCTTTTAAGTGATATTTAAAAAGAAAATTATTCAATTCCACTCATCAAATTGTAACATTTACTAAGTTTTTCTTATTTTTAATTTATTTACCAACCATCACAGAGATATGGAATTTAATGCAACTTATTTTTTGTAATGTTATTATTACTCAGGCAAAGCATAATTTTTATAGCTTTGAGTTTTATTTAGTTACAGAACTATAAGCTAGAAAATCAGACCTCTCTTTCCACCCCAGTTTGTCACATACTCTTTTCCTACAACTTACAAGAAGTTTTCTCTGATATTCAATACTGTATTATTTATAGCTAGTAGAAAGCCGAAATATAATCTGTTAAATAGCATTTCAAACATTACATTGTTTTCTGTATACAAAATTGTTTGTCTTATTCCCAATTCAGAGAAAAATAAAATATAAGGACAAACAAATGAACAAGTTTTAAACTATTTGGGATAAACAGATGTAGTTTTGTGTTACAGATTTAAGTCATTATGGAACTTTAAGGGGGTAATATTAATTTATTTTGTATTTTTATGGTAGTTACAAAGTTTGACTGATCTCGTATAAAGTTAAGAGTAGGAAAAATAACATTAAAGTTTCAATAGAAACAATTTTAAATTTATTCAAGAGGCTTAGAGATTACACAAATGAAAAACTTTTTTTTAATCTTAACATACAAAATTCAATGCAAATGAGACATGGACAGTTGATTAAGTCACTTGACTCGTAATCTGAGGGTCACAGGTTTAAATCTCTGTCACACCAAACATGCTCACTCTTTCAGCTGTGGGGGTGTCGTAATGTAATGGTCAATCTCACTATTTGTTGCTAAATGAGTTTGTGGTAGGTGGTGATGACTAGCTGCCTTCCCTCTAGTCTTACACTGTTCAATAATGGATGGCTAGTGCAGATTACCATCATGTAGCTTGGTGAAAAAAAGTAAAATTGAGGCACTCCACTTTCAATTTTATGTACTCAGTGAGGATGCTTCATTAACATTTTTGTTTTGTTTATCTCTAATCGATGTTAATGTTTACTGAAAACTTGCAGAGTTTTGTGAAGATACATGAAACAGAAGTTATAGTGTGGAAAATATAAAGGAAAACAGTTTAAGGTCACCAAGCTGACCAGTTCAATTGAGTATGCAGCAAGAGTATTTAGGTTATTTAAGGAGTATTGAAAAATTAATCGGTAGCAGTGTTACTTATTTTGTGGATGTGTGCCGTATAGTAGGGTGTCTGTTCCGGCATTGAGAAAATGTTATTCACAAAGTTCTCGTTGTATGTTTCGAAAACTTAATTCAATCCTACTCTTTGTGTTTCTTTCAGCAATAAGCGATTTCCTGGCTATGACAGCGAAAGCAAGGACTTCAATGCAGAAGTGCATCGTAAGCATATATTTGGTCAACATGTGGCAGAATACATGAAATTGTTGATGGACGAAGACGAAGAAGCGTACAAACGACAGTTTTCCCGATACATCAAACTTGCGATAACTCCAGATGACGTATGTTTTGTAGTGTTACTGGCTTGTTAAAGTTATTGAATTATAAAACTTTCAACTAAAAATACATCTGCTGAACTTGAGAGAGGGAAGGTCTGAGAATATGTGATGTTTAGATATATTCAAGAGAAATAAAGTCTAGCAAGATTCTGAGTAGCTTTTGTAATTAATAACATCCACTGATGTACTGTGTAGATTGAGGAGTGTTGAAATTTCAAAATATGATATTAGCCAGAGGATGGATTTGTCTGTTTTACATACAACTGTTTCAAAGCCTACCGTCGGGTATAAATCTCAGGTTGCAGTTGTGAAACAGTTGTATAGATTGTTTTTGGTCTTGAATGAATTTGTTATTGAACAGAAAGTAAATTTTAATAAAACAAAATATGTAACAATACACCATATTAACTGTGGTGTTATATGCATTTAAAACTCGTAAAACAGTTGATTGTTTGCAGTAGCTGTAAAAAAACACTAAAATCACTACCCCTTAAATTCAAGATGTTTGAAAAAGCCAAGAGTAATTAATACCACATTTTATGAGAGAATCATTATGATCAGTTGTCCAGATGCTTTTACAGTACGGCATTGTTTGTCCAAAGTTCGAAGGAAGCTGGTTTTTTACTGCTTATCAGTTTGAATATTAAAGTTAAATGTTTTCGGTGTTTTATTAAAAATTTGTATTTTTCAAAATAAAATAGGTTGAAGAAATATACAAGAAGGCTCATGCTGCTATTCGTGCCGATCCAGACCATAAGACAACACCTCCTAAGACCGATATTGTGAAAAAGAGGTATGTCGTGTACACAGTTCTACTGTACTACTACACGTATTGGTGATGTATTTTATTACTTTATATAAAGAAACACTAAAGTGGGCAAATAATGGTGAAGTGCATGGTAACATTATCATACTGGTTATCTAATTAATGGATGAGATATTCCCAAATTTAAATATTAATACGTTATCTCAGACTTGTTACACCTAAACTGTTGAAATTAGGTTTTACTCAAGAACAGTCAGTGCCAGTTCTAATATGTTTGTACAGTTGAATAAGAAACTGTAGGGTTAGCTACGCTTAGTAAATGCACTTGAAAAGTAATATTCGGTGTCAATATGTGAAACACGTGTAGCTGGAACTTAAGAAAAACTATATTAATGGCAAATGATTATTTTTTAATTTGGCTTTTGTCTTTCATATTAATTTGTCTCCAGATAAATGTGTGTGTGGTGTCTTTCAATAACTTGGAATTTCATTGTTCTGACAGATGGAACAGAGCCAAGATGAGTCTTTCAGAACGTAGAAATAGAGTAGAACAGAAGAAGAAAACTTATCTGAAGAAACTGGGAGAGCAAGATGAACAGTTACAATAAGTTTGGTTCAGATTGTGTAATATTTTGAATACCAAACAACAATAAAGGCCTTGTTAAAGAAAGTTGTCTGTTAAATATTCCATCAACACCTAAATAGTGTTGCTGGACAAATAACATTATAATCATTAACGGTTGAAAAAATGTTTTTGTAAAGATAAAAGACCATGTGGAATATTGCCCTCTATTGTTAACTTTGTCTGCACTTTTGGGTATAAAAAAATGCAGTGTTTCAAATACGTGTACAACTTAAACATGGTAGAATTATAATTAGAAAATGAAAATGAGACTCGTATATTACATTATCACGAGCTACATTATCGTGGTTATATAGTTTTAACTAAAGGCTGTTCTGTCAACCAACACCCTGTCGTGTATTTTTGCCTATTTAAATATTATCCGTATTATCATAATTTTGTTGTACACATAATTTGATGGATATGGTTACAAGATTCGTTTTTACAATAAACTTGACATAAAGCTAGAGGTGTGTGTAAGGTGCTTCAATTTTTTCCATCGTGGTTTGAACGTTTGTGGAACGTCTTATTAAAAGCAGTGCGAGTTTTATTAACATGTAGTGAAGTCTGAATTCCTTTTATATATATTTCCATCTGAACAGAAGAAATACTGGTCTCGCGAAACATGGATGTAATGTGACTTACAAATAAACAATTTTTGAATTTATAATCGGTCACTTTTGTTTCATGTAGGTGTAATACTGATTAAGTATGCATTTGTACTATCGTACAATACATGATAAGTTCTGAGTTCGTTATTAAGCTGTTAGCTAACTGGTTTGTCCTGCTTGTCTCATTATTTTTACAATGAATATTTTTATTTTTTTCCTGTTATTATGTTTAAATCTTAAAAAGTTGGTGAAAGGCTGAAAATTTTAATGTTTGTTTATTTCTTCATATTTTACCCAGAACAGCTGGGACGAGAGATTGTAATTATAACGAATTTAAGCTGTTGACTTATTCATAACGTAGGAATGTAGGTGGAGTGGATGTTTTTGTTAGTTTTAATGCAGCTGAAAGAAATTGGGAAGTGCTCAGTAGTGTAATTAGTGGTTGAGAACAACAAGATAAGATGTTAGTTTTCTCTCTTAAGCTTTTAGCATTACAACCATTGAGATTTAGTTTTAGAAAGATAATTTTCAACACCCCTCGGTGTGGATTCCTGAACGTGGTGAGAGGACTTCTCAAGGAAGGTTCTGATCTTTCAGGTTACCTCCTGAGATCTAAACATCCATTCACGTGTTTGCGTGCATGGCGACACATGAAGGGGAGGAGAGGATCCTGGTGGTTAAGGGTCCAACCCCTATGGATTCTCCTTATAAAAATTTAAATAAAATAGTGAAAAAACAGTCAAAAGGTAAACGACCATGTCTTGAAGATTGATTAGCAATCTTCGACATATGTACCTTCAGTTGTACCTCATTTTCTCATCCTACATTTTCTTTCAGAGAAATCTTTAGGGCAAATGTCCCCCTTTTTTATTCAGGAGGAACTTGCTAGCTCTTCAAAGTCAGTAAAGAAGCTTCGATCTGGGGACATTGGTTGAAACATCCACATCCCAATACAGTGAACTCCTCTTGAATTCAAAGGCAATTGGGGATATACCTATTGAAGTTACACATGCTACTTTGAATTCATTACGAGGAGCCCCTCGTTATTATTGAGAGGGATTAGAAAAACATCCCTGAATCAGAGATTCTTACTAGTTTCTCCACTCAAATGGAGATGGAGTTACACTGCTGTCAGATATCCTCGGTTTTTTTTACATTTACATCACCACGTCCACCTGCACCATCAACACAGGTTATCATAATTGCAGGGTACAAGCGTACATTCCAAACTCTCCGATGTTTCCAGTGTCAGGCGTTCAGTCACTCAAAAACGTCATGTCGTGGTTCCCTGACGTGCTCGTTGTGGTGGCAAGGACCACGATGCCTATGAGTGTTAAACGGGCCCACATTGCGTCAATTGCAATGGTTCTCACCTTCCTACATTTGTTCTTGCCCAAAATGGTTGTAGGAAAAAGAGGTGCAGCATTTGAAAACGACACATAACGCCACTTATCCTGAGGCTCGAAAATTGTCCACCACTTCATCACAGACATAAGCTGCTGCACTTCATTCCACAACTACAGTGGGAGTGCAGACAGATCTCTCTGTACCTCCAAGAGAATCATTTTCAAAACAAATGAAAAGCCTTTTGACCTCCATGGTTAATAAAGTTGATTCATCAACTTTACACCCATCTTTGTTCCTCCCATACATTTCAACAAACCCTAAGATTCACATCCTTTGGTTCCAGGTACAGGCTTTTCTTCGAATACATCTTTTTCTCTTAACCCAAATTACAAAAAGTCATTCATTTGCATCCTCAGTCATTGAAATCCCCTTCCAACAACGGACCTAACCCAATCGACCTAGGGTAGGATCCATGGAGGTTGATAGTCCTCCCCGGAATAAGGACAGTAAGGAGAAAAGACGTGGTCGTAAGCACAAGGTTTCTCCAGCTAATTCGTCATTGAAAATGGCCACCTTGATACAATGGAACTGTCGAGGTTTACGATCTAATCTGGATGACATCAAAACACTGATTGCTTCCTACCAACCTGTTTGTCTTTCCTTACAGGAAACATTTCTAAAACCTGCTGATACAGTCACCTTTCGGCAATTTTCTCTGTACAGAAATGACAAGTTGTGTGATGGTCGAGTACTTGGAGGGGTGGCACTGTTGGTTGATCAGCATGTGCCCACCCTGTCTTTGTCACTCAGCACATCCTTGGAGGCTGTAACCATCCATGTTTCCTTGGGTCATACTATCACGGTTTGATAACAACCTTTCCCTTTTCAATACTGGTTCTTCTGCTTATTTTCATGCACTTAGTTCTTTACTACTATTTATCTCTGTTCCCCTTCATTATTCTCCCATTTTTCATGGACGGTTGGCAATAATCCACAGAAGGCAGTGATCATTTTCCGATCCTTTTGAGAGAGACTGGCCGTGTTCGATGCCACCCTACCCGCGTGCCCCGGTGGAAGCTGGATCAAGCAGACTGGTCCAGTTTCACTGATCTCACAGAACTTGATCCTGCCATCGTAAATCAGCCATCAATAGACGATTGTGTGGCAGCAGTAACTGACTGTATTATAAAGCAGCTGTTCAATGTATTCCTAAAACCTCGATACGTTTTCCACTACAGCTTCGTCTGTGATGGAATCCTGCCTGCCACATGGCATGGAACGCTCAAAAACAGGCCTGAGATGATTTCCGTATATATCCCACATTTTCAAACTGTATCACTTTCCAGTGGATCCGTGCACATGCTAAATGGGTAAGACATCAAAACCAGAAGAAATCTTGGATTAAGTTCACAACTGGTATATCTTCTACCACCAGTTACAAAGTCATATGGGACAGGGTTCAAAAGTTCAGTTAATGGGTACTACAATTCTGTCCTCCTCTCGATCTTACTCTCTGATGGCCAAGAAGTAGCTGATATCTGGAGCATCGCCGATACTCTAGGTGAAAGCTTTTGCCGGGTATCTAGCACTTCTGCTTGTACCTCCTCCTTGACCATCAGGACTCTGGCAGAGCGTTCATTTCTTTCCTTTCGAACTGATTGTCTCTTTACACTGGTGGAACTCTTCATCAGTCTGGCAGTACATCTGTTGGACCAGTTGATGTACGCTATAACATGATGCGTCATCAATCTCCTATTTCTTTTGATATTCTTCTAATTGTTTTAACCGGATCTAGTGAGAGAATGTTTTTCCTAATGTCTGGCACCAGGATATTATCTAACCTTTCTCTAAGCCTGGGAAAGATCCCAAGATTTCTTCAAACTTCCGTCTAATTGTTTCTGTAAGACGTTAGAGAGGATGGTTAATGCTCATCTTGTTTGGTTCCTCGAATCAAACAACCTCCTTTCGCCTACCCAACGTGGATTCCGACGACAGCGCTCCATGGACCACCTGATTCGACTTGAAACGTCAATCAGAGAAGCCTTTCTCAAACGATAATATCTTGTGTCAATATTATTTGAAAATGAGAAAGCTTATGACAACGTGGAGGTATGGCATTTTGCGAGACCTCCATATACATGGGTTACGTGGCCATTTACCCATTTTTATTTAAAAAAATTTTAATGGACAGGAGATTCCAAGTTGTGTGGGTTTGACACTTTTCTACAAGAACTTCGAGTCCCTCGGGTCTGTGTTTTGAGTGTCACACTTTTCAGTATAAAGATTAATGCCATCACCAAACAACTCCCCCTCACTGTTGCAAACGGTCTCTAGGTCGACGATTTTTACATCTCATGTCAGTCGTCAAACATGAGATATATTGAACGGCAATTACTCGATCGTGTACTGAAGTGGTCCACGGCAAACGGCTTTAATTTCTCTTTTTATAAAACCGTTTGCATGCACTTTTGTTGTTCACCCTGATCCTGAACTCCGTATTGGTGAATGTGGTTCCTGAGACCAAGTTTTTGGGGCTTATCTTTGAGCCCCCCAGTGGCTCAACGGTATGTCTGTGGACTTACACGCTAAAATTCGGATTTTGATACCCATGTTGGGCAGAGCACAGATAGCCCATTGTGTAGCTTTGTGCTTAATTCAAAAACAACAACAACAGCTTATCTTTGACCATAGCTGACCTTTATATCATACATTAAGTAGCTATATGTCAAATGGACAAGAGCACTAAACATCCTCCGTGTTCTCTCTATCACCAGTTGGGGAGCAGGTCGATGTTCTTCGTTAAAGATGTATCATGCTTTTATTTGATCGAAACTCGACTTTGGATCACTGGTCTACAGCTCTTCAGCCTTAAAGATGCTTGATCCCATTTATCGTCAAGGGCTTCGACTCTGCACTGGGGCTTTCGCAACCTCCCCCGTTCAGAGCTTATACGTAGAGTCTCATGAACCTTCTTTGCACCTTTGCTGTATGCAACTGTCTTTACTATATTCTTCGAAACTTTATTCCTTACCAAAGCATCCCACCTGAGGTTGTGTTTTCCTTCCTTGGCGAGTTATACTTTTTCAGAACAGACGATCTGTTATTGCTCCCTTTGGCCTTTGTATCCAAGTGCAGTAGGATGGATTGGGTTTGTCTTTGGATAACATTGCAGTATTCGCTGGTCAGCCCATCCAACCATAGCTTATTGCAGTCCCCAAATGTGCCATTTCTTTAAATCATCTGAGAAAAGCATGTACTCCCGATTGGAAGTATACTGACTGAACATCTTTTGATCAATCTATCCATTCCAATCTATATGGATGGTTTCAAATTAGGCGACTCTATGGGCCCTGCTATGGTTTGTTGCAGTTCGATTTTGCACATAAAATCCCTTTTACAGCTTCTGTGTTCACTGCTGAACTGTACGCCATTTCTCTTGCCATGGATTATATTGAAGCGAAGCAGTACTCCAACTGCATTATTTATGCTGACTTGCTTAGTTCTCTACTGGCTCTGGAATCGCTTCACGTTGGTTCACACCCTGTTTTCATTAATATTCAAAACCGACTGGCGCATTTCTCATTAATATCTACTTCTATCCAGTTTTTCTGGATACCAGGCCATGCTGGTATTCGCGGGAACAAGCTTGCAGACAGGGCAGTTAAATCTATCTGCTCTGGCACCATCACCACTGTGCCTATTCCGTACATGGACTGTGGTTCTGTATTTAAGGTTTAACTTCGTGCCAGCTGGCAGTCCACTTGGAGTGAGAACGCGAAAACAAGCTTTCCCAAAAGAACCCTATATTGGATCTTGGCCGTCTTGTTTTCGTAAGGATCGGAAAGAGGAAGTTGTTCTAATTAGACTATGCATTGGTCACAGTTTTTTAACTCATCGTTTTCTTTTATCTGGAACTGATGCACCAATGTGTAGTTTGTGTAGCACTGAGATCACTATGAGCCACAGTTCACTTTGTTGCCATCGTTACGACTCTCAACGACGGCACTATTTTAAGTATGTTCTGTCCCAAGATTTGTCCATAACATTGGACAGTGTTGTTGGTGATGGTGACACTGTCCACCGTAATAAAGTTTTTTAGTTTTTGTAAAGGCTATTAATCTTTTTAATGTCATTTAAGTGTTTTATATTTATTCATTAAACCTCTTTTATTGTGGTTCCCTTTTAAGAATCGCGATCTCTCTAGTTCAATTTGAAATTAGAAAATGGCCGCAACACGACATCAGGACTGGAAAGGCCAACTTCAGGTGACTAATGCTGCCGTTTGAACTACCCATCAATCATCCTGGCGAGTTATTATTACAATTTTGCTGCATGTCTTTTAAAACTTTTATTACTTTACCAATTGATAAAGGCCGTAATGACTCATTATCAGGAACAAGAATTGGAAAGGCCGACTTCCGATGGCGGTGGTTCTTGTACTTACATTTTAGTCTTCCTGGCGAGTTATGATCATTACCATTATACTACAGAAAGTCCTTTACAACTTCTCTTACTGTAGTTTCTCTTTTAACATTGTAGACTAGATGTCAACATTGGTTTTATGCTATTTATGTTTTTAAATGCTGTTTTATTTTACACTTATTTCCTTTTATGAGTTTTACTACATTTACTTTATTTTTACCAGACGTTTGGCGCAGATAGCCTAGCCGCTGTGTGCCATAAAACACTAAATCAACCAACCAATCATTTTCAACAAATGTAAGAAATTGTAATCCTGGGATTGGTATGGCCAGGTCGATGGTCAGAGCGTTTGACTCGCAGTCTAAATGTCACTCGTTTGAATCCGTGTCCTGCCAAATATGCTTGTTTTTTCAGCCATGTAATATGTGGTAAATCCCAGCATTCATTGGTAAATAAATTGGCCAAATATGGTGATGGCTAGTAGCGTCGTGTATCATTGTGGGAAGTTCACAGCAAAACAATTTATTGTAATCCAAACACTTAAAAGGTAGACATTTGTTCTTCAGGGAAAAACTGGAAATAACAAAGTAAGTGTGAGAGGAGGTCGGGTATTTGAAACTTCTTTTAAAGTTTTCAAGGGAGTTTATAAGTTAGTTGCTTGAGGATAACATTTCGGAACGTATGTAACGTTCACAGTGTGGAATATAATTTATGATCGTTAAATTGTGACGGAATCAACTGAGTAATCGTTTAAGGTAATCAAATACAGTAATCACAACATATATGTTCAATAATGTGAGCCGAGGGTCGCGGGTTCGAATCTCCGTCACACCAAACATGCTTGCCCCTTTTTACTGTGGAGGCGTTATAATGTAACAGTCTTGTTTGTTTTGGAATTTCGCACAAAGCTACTTGAGGGCTATCTGTGCTAACCGTCGCTAATTTAGCAGTGTAAGACTAGAGGAAAGGCAGCTAGTCATCACCACCCACCGCCGACTCTTGGGCTACTCTTTTACCAACGAATAGTTGGATTGACCGTCACATTATACGCCCCCACGGCTGGGAAGGCGAGCATATTTAGCGCGACGTGGGCGAGAACCTGCGACCCTCGGATTACAAGTCGCACGCCTTATGCGCTTGGCCATGCCAGGCCTTATGTTACAGTAATCCCACTATTCGTTGGTAAAATAGTAGCTCAAGAGTTGACAGTGACTAGTAATGACTAGCTGCATTCCCTCTAGTCTTACGCTGCTAAATAAGGGATAGCTAACGCAGATAGCATTCGTGTAGCTTTGCACGAAATTTAAAACAAATGAATGTTAAACGAAGAACAGGTGGGTATAAACAAAACCATCGCTCACTATAATATTTGACAACGTAATGTGCCGGTGTTGGCTGTTTATTTATATCTTCCAACTTTACGGAAACTAGAGAAGACAGTTTTCCAAACACATCTGCATCAGACAAAGAATTATCGTATATCAGTAAAAGGGTTAAAGGGACGAATTCCGTTATTTTAAAATATGTATATATATATGTGTGTGTGTGTTGAATATTTTACGTTGTTCGCTCATGTATGTAAAATATTTTCTCAACCCAAACGAGCCGTTTTTGCATATATATTTCTCTACAAGTGACATCACTGATTAAAAAGAACCTTGTTTCGTTTGTTTTGGAAATTCGCACAAAGCTACTCGAGGGCTATCTGTGCTAGCCGTCCCTAATTTTGCAGTGTAAGACAAGAGGAAAGGCAGCTAGTCATCACCACCCACCGCCAACTCTTGGGCTACTCTTTTACCAACGAATAGTTGGATTGACCGTAACATTATAAACCCCCATGGCTGGGAGGGCGGGCATGTTTAGCGCGAGGCGGGCGCGAACCCACGACCATCGGATTACGAGTGAACGCCTTAACGCGCTCGGCCATGCCAGGCCCACCTTGTTTCGACAACTGTGTTTACTAATTTTTATAGAACGTTACAAGTGAAATATGCCATTCGTAATCATAAGATAAGGGTATTTACAAAACTTGGAATCACTCAAAAAGTTGTTTGTAAAAGTCAATTTATTTTTACATGTCTAATTAAATTTAAAGCAAAAACCAGCAAGCATTACGCTAAAACGATTTATGACCGTATATTTGCAAAATATAAACGTAACGTACATGTATGTTGTTGGAATGATAATAGATTTTCAGGCGATAATGTGGATTGGCAGATTTTCTATTATTTTTAGTGTATGGTCAGGTGATTCCACGTTTTTACAAACGTCCTAATTTAAGATATTTGTAGAAGTCGTCGATTCTTTAGCGCAATTGTATAGATAATCGTTTTCGGTTAATAAAGATATACAAGCTCTTCAGTGAATTAATTTTCCACCGACAGAGTACCCTTGAATTGCAGAGCCTTGTTTTTACACGTGACGCTTTAAAACACAAGCAATTAATTAGACTGTTAGTATCCTCACAATTGAAAGTTTAATTTCCTTTTAACAATGTGTTTAAAAACTGGTCTAAAATATGTTTGTGTTTTTCTTGTAAGGCTCAGTAACACGAACAATAAAATTACAATAGGCTTACCAAGCATATGTCGTAATGTTGGATTGTATATCGGAAACATTAAACTGAACGATAAAACTGTAATTTCAAGAAAAAATATATCTTTCAATTTTAAAAATCAGTACTCAATTCGTCCCTTATGGCTAAGAAACCATCTGTTTCATTTTGGGCCTGTTAGTAATACTTACAGTCGTGGTTTTGGTCTACAAACGTTAACTTCTGTTTTATTTCCGACATTACCGGTAAGTTCAGAATATAAATGATTTAGCTGATTTATGTAATTAACCAACATTAGCAATAGTCTTAAAGGAAACTGCATATACTTCATGTTTGTAAATATTTTAATTAATACGTTTATTATTATATAGTGATTGATGTGAAACAAAAATATTACCACAGTCATTAGACTGAGAAAAAGTGTTTGATCATGAATTTTTGAAATATTGTTGTGTTACTGGATACATTAATAAACAAAATAATGAATTAGCACAATGTCTACGAAATAGAGTAAATTAAAAAGAATATTAAATTTTTCAAGTTACTAATAGTGCTAGAGAGAAAAAAAATGAAAATTGTAAATCGGATACCTACACGTGTCTGTGTTAACATAAGTAGTGCATAATGCAAGATTGCATATTTTATCAGAATTTCATTTGTAGACTTGCCATATAACTTTCTAGGCTAGGTGTAGGAATGACTGCTGTATTTTTTCCTTCTAATAGCAGAGCAAGTTTTATGGTGTAAAATATTTTGTTTTATTTCTGTCTCTGCAGCACAGGTATGTAAATGAAGAAAAACAGTTAAATCAGCAGTTAGGATTACAAAGTAGAGTTTTACCATACATCTAATATGTACGAAAGTAATTAAATCCACGTGGCCAGTTGTAGTATCAATAGGCAAGATTATTATAACGAATAGATTTAAATCTTCTGGGTGTAAGGAAATTCTATGTAACACATTAGTAAGCCAAATTTGGATTTTTGTTGGTTTTACTGTTTGTCAGAATACTAATTTTCTTTTCATGTATTTGTAGAAAAAAATATTAAACTTAATGAGTTTCAGCTGATTTTATAGTTTGTGAAGTTAACTTAAGAGAACTGTAAGGGTTGTACTGTAGTTTTTAGAAATTACTATACTTAAAAGATGGTTATATGATGGTTTACATCAGTGTCATAACTAAAAATTACTTATCTTTTTAACATGTTTAGTAGTATTTAAAAGGAGCTCTTAAAATGTTTAAAAATAGAATTAATAAGGTATATAGTTACCTCTCTTATAATTAGGGCTTATAATATCTTTTCTCCCAAATTTTGTTTCTAAAGACTTCAGTGTTGCATCTTTTGTTTATTTTTTCAAAATTTGAAATGTTGTGCTTTGTGTATTTAAGTCCAGTGTACTGATTTCAGTGAAAGCTCACTTCACTTTGTAGAAATATTACCAGGATTCAGTCATTCATGTGGTTTGGGAAAAACCTTTTTATTATTCTGTTAATTTCCTGGATTTGATAAATTATTCATTGTACTTCTTAAATTTTAAGTCTCAAAATGTTTTTTTTTAAAGCCATATTGTGATCATTATAACTTTATACATATATGTTGAATCATGTTTGTACTCAATGACAGTTATTGTAAATATCAAACATTTTCATTATTCTTCATTGTCAATTTTTTATAATGATTAACTAATTCACTTTGTGCTTGAAAATCATAATCTTAGAAATTATTTATGAAAATCAAAAGACAGTAAATTTGTAATTTATTTCTTTGGTTTGTTTTGTGTAAGTTTGCCATGTGGAAGAAACTATAAAGTTTCAGTTGGTACCTGTAACAATGTTTGTGTACTTTTCAAGCTAAACCATCATCTGTGTTACTTCAAACTTACAAGGTAATTGGTATCACAGTAGAACAAATGTTATTTGTATCTGCATTGTTAAATTAATTGTTATTTGTATCTGCATTGTTAAATTGTTTACTTTTTATTCACTGAAAGTTTGAGGATTGAGAAATGCTACTCTGTAAAACCCATTAAGTTGGACTCAACAAAAATTGTAAGCATATTCTTTAAAATGCAAGCATTTCTTGTAAATCATGTAGGTTTTGTAAAATGTTTGTTTGGTTTGCGCTAGTTGTTGTAATTAATTTACTAGATTTGATCAGTTTTATGAATGAAAAGTTTAATTTAGTTTTACTGAAAAAGTGAGCTAGCAGGATGAACACTGTTTTGTGCATTTCTCTGAAAAAGTTACCAAAGAAAATTCTGTGTCAAATAGTTGATCAAAAATGTTTTAATATTTACATAATAATATTCAGTTGTAATAAGACTCAGTTAACTAATTTATAAAGATATAAGAAAAAAACAAACTTTTGAGATTAAATGTGCACAAGAATAAATATTACAAATCCGTTCAGCCCTATCGAGACATACACACCTGTGGGTGTTTGTTTGGAGAACAAAACGAAGATGAACAGCTGGTGAAGGAAGGAGAAGTAGAAACTGCTTCCGATGAAAACACTGAAGATGATCCCAAGGATCAAAGAAAAGTCATACCTCCAGAAACAAGTAAACGTTACATGAAGAGTAAAGGTATGTTAACAGTAATTCTATAAGTAAACATTACATGAAGAGTAAAGGTATGTTAACAGTAATTCTATGGGTAAACGTTACATGAAGAGTAAAGGTATGTTAACAGTAATCCTACCAGTAAACGTTACATGAAGAGTAAAGGTATGTTAACAGTAATTCTATAAGAATGAAAGTTGTCAAGTTTCTCAACCTTGGAACTGTGAAACTATACAGGTTAATTAGCACCTGATTAAGGTTTACTGGATTGTAGGTCCAGGTAATACTTGAGAATAATAAAAATGCTAATCATAATAATGGTAATAACTCATTCTACCTCTATTCTTCTAGTTCTACGAACCACAGTTTTGTTCTGTGGGTAACCAGGGCCTTACAGTTAATCCAGTACTAACTGTAACTGAATGTTTTAGACGTATCTTCACAAAATCAGTCAAACTGTTATTAAATGTTATGTGTCTGTTATACACATGCACAAGAATGTTTTTAATATATTTATACTGAAAGCACTCTTACTCCTATCTTGAGGGTTTTGTATTTTATTTACGTTGGGTCTAAAGTGTCCTATATAAACTTCTAAAGTGTTTTTCTTTTTGTGGTAAAACTTTATATTACATCTCATATTTTCTCTTTCATAGAACTGTTTCCCATAGAGCTAATGTAATGTACTGTAATATTTTGAGACAGCTAAAGTTCTTTTAAACATTTGGTTAGGATAAACTGAAAGATTTCATTTGTACATTATAGCTAATTTTATTAAAATCACATAAGAACAACAAATATATATGTGTATATTTCTGGTACTCCCTGTACTCTTGAGTGGATTGCGCTTGATTGAAAATATTTTATATTTTTTTCTTAGCCTTTTGAGTTGCACAAACTTGGATATCTGATAAGAAATTTGTGTATATTTCAAATATGCAAAAACATTCACGTCCTCGGTCACTGGAATCTTCATCTCCTGACAGAGACCCGCCCACTTGGCCTGCGGCAGGATCTGTGAGGGTAGATAGATCTTTTTCTATTAAAGAGAATAAAGAGAAATCACGTGGTCGAACAAAAAAGAGCCCAGTTCTTCAATTTGGGTGACGTCAAAGGTCTGATTGATTACTACCATTCTGCACGTCTTTCTTCACGGGAAACCTTTCTGAAATTTGCTGATATGTTTACCTTTACACAGTTTTATTTGTACAAAAGTGACAGGTTGTGTGATGGATGAGTGCATGGAGGGATGGCACTGGTGGTTGATAAGCATGTACCTGCTTCATCTTTGCCACTCAATACATCCATTGAGGTTGAAGTCGTCCTTGTTTTCGTAAGCTTTACCATCACTGTTTTTTCTACATGGAGAGTTGTAGGATCAATCAGACCTTGATGCTCTCATTGAACAATTGCTGTCTCTCCTTTTTAAACCTAGGGGACTTTAACAGACATAATCCCCTCTGGGGTGGTGTCACTGTTGATGGGAGGGGTTGTTCTGTAGAGTGTATGGTCTTAGATCATGACCTTTCTTTCTTCAATACTCGTAATTATACATAATTTCATGCACCTAGTCTGTCTTTTATTGGTGTTTTTCTCTCTATCTGCTCCCCTTCACTTTTATTTCATTTATCTTAGGTGGTTAACAGTGACCCACAGAGTAGTGATAATTTTCCTATCATTTTGAGGGAGACTGGCTGTTCTTGATTTCCCCTGATCTTCATACTGCGGTGGAAGCTGGACAATACCAACTGGCCCTTTCAGTGCTCTTTCAAAACTTGATCTTGCCATCATCACTAAGCCATCTATAGATGACTGTGCAGTAGTAGTAATTGACAGTGTTATTCAAGCATCTGCTCAATCTATTTCTAAACTTGCGACATGTTTTCCATGGTATTTTCGTCCAAGGTGAAATTCTGCCTACCACATGGCATGGAAGGCTTAAAAATAGGCCTGGAATACCTTTTGTAGGTATATACCCCACTTTGAAACCATGTTGCCTTTCAATGGGCCTTTGCACACTGATGGCAGGTAAGACGTGAAAGCCAGAAGGAATCTTGGATTAAGTTCACCACTAGCATCTCTTCTGTCATCAGTTCCAAAGTCATATGGGACATAATTCAGAAAGTCATTGAGTAGTAAGTTTTTGCACCCCTTTCAATCTTTCTCTCAGATGGCTAGGAAGTTGCTGATACCCAGATCATTGCAGATGCTCTCAGTGAAAGTTTTTCTCATACATCTAGCACTTCCACATTCTCCATCTTCTTAGTCATCAATGCTCAGGTAGAGCAATCATCTCTTTCCTTTTGGGCTGGCAGTCTCTGAGTATAATTGTCCCTTTACACTGGTGGAACTCAAACTTGCCCTTTATTGGTCTGGCAGCACATCAGTCAGACTTTATGATGTTAACTACAAAAGGCTGCATCATCTTTTTCCTGTCTCTTTTGCTATTCTTCTGGCTGCTTTTAATTGGATCTTGCAGGAGAATGCATTTCTTAATGCTTGGTGCTATGCTATTGTCCTCCTTTTTCCCAAATCTGGGATGGATCCCAGGATTCCTTCAAACTACTTTGAGCTGTCTCTAAAATTTTGGAGAGGATGGTTCATGCATGTCTTGTTTGATTCAAGGAACCCTCTTGTCCCCTCACTGTGAATTTTGATGATAGAACTCCACCATGAACCACCTAATTTGACTTGAAGCCTTTCTCAAGCAACAACATCTTTCTGTATTTTTTGATCTTGAGAAAGCTTATGATACTATGTGGAGGTATAGCTTTGCGCAAGACCTCCACTCAGGTTACGTGGCCATTTGCCAATTTTTATTAAACTGGTTTTAATGGACCAACAATTTCAAGTTCATGTGGGTTTGACACTTTCGCATTCTTTCCTACTGGAACTTGGAGTTTCTCAGGCCTATTTCTTGAATGTCACACTTTCCATTATAGAGATTAATGCCATCAGTGGACAACTCCCTGCCACTGTTGCAAATGGTCTTTGTTGACGACTTTCACATCTCATGTCAGCTACAGATTGCCCTCAGTTGTTTACTGAAGTGGACCACAGCAAATGGTTTTACCTTTTCTCACTCCAAAACTGTTAGCATGTACTTCTGCTACCAACGGGGTATTCTTCCCGATCCCAAACTCTGTTTTGGTGAAGTTGTTTTTGCTGTTGTCTTTGAGGCATATCTGTGACCATGAGCTGACCATTATTCCACACATCAAGCAGCTACGTGTCAGGCGTACAAGGGCACTGAATATCCTCTGTGTCATTTCATCCACCTTTTAGGGAGTGGATCAGTGTTCTATACTAAAAATATATTATGCCTTCATTTGATTAAAACTGGACTATGGGTTTATGGTCTGTGGTTCTGCGAGAACCTTGATCTTGAAGATGTTGGACCCTGTTCACCATCAGGGGCTTTGCACACTTTTCAGTTCCAGAGTTTGTACACTGAGTTTTGTAAATCTCCTCTACATCTCTGCCATTTGTAGCTGGCTTTACTGCATGCTGAAAAGCTTTTATCTTTACAACAGCATCTCACCTGGGGTTCTATTTCCTTCCTCAGTCTGAAAAATGGCCATAGCGTCAAATAACTCAGAATCGGGACTGGAAAGGTCAATTTCAGGTGAGTGACAGTGGTTTTTGTACTTACCTGTTAGTTTTCCTGGCAATTATGATAATTACAGTTATGCTGCAGAAAGTCCTTTACAACTTGAATTACTGTTGTTTTTCTCTTGATGTTGTGGACTAGATGTAAACATTGATTTTATTCTATTTATGTATTTGTTTTTCAAACTTTGTTTTATTTTGCTTTAATTTCCTTTTATGAATTTTACTGAATTTACTTCCAACTCTTTACAGGATGTTTGGTGTAGATAGCTTAGCTGTTTTGTGCCATAAAACACTAAATCAACCAACTAACCAATCCTTCTTCAGTGGGCCATGCTTTTTAGAATGGATGGTCTGCCATTGTTCCTTTTGGACCTTGTATCTAGGTGCAGTTGGATGAATTGGGTTTGTCCTTGGATGACATTGCTGTCTCCACTGGTTGGCCCAACCCAAATTGTTGACTTATTACCATCTTCAAATGTGACCTTTATTTGAGCCATCTGAAGAAAGCAGATACTCTGGATTAGAAGTACTGTTTTCTGGTTGCTGAACACCTCTTGAACCATCCTTCTGTTTTCGTTAAAACAGATGGTTCAAAATTAGATTACTGTGTTGGCTCTGCCATGGTTTGTTGTGGTTTGGTAGTTACACAGAAGATCCCCTCCACAGTTTCTGTGTTCACTGCTGAACTGTACACCATTTCACATAGAAGCTGTGCGGAACATGAACTGTGTTATTTATACTTATTTGTTTAACTCTACTGCCCCTCGAATCACTTCATGTTAGTTCTCCACTGTTCTTGTTAATTTTCAAAACCGACTGGTCTGTTTCTCTTTATCATCTATTTTTACCCAGTTCTTCTGAACACTGGGCCAAGTTAGTGTGTGTGGAAAAGAGCTTGTTGACATTGTTGCATAGCTTGTCTGCTCTGGTGCTATCACAGCCTTGCCTGTTCCGTGATTGGACTACGATCGTGTATTCGAGGCTAGGCTCTGCTTAAGTTGGTAGTCAACTGTGATAACAAGCTTTTTCAGATCAAACCTTCTGTTGTTCTTTGGCTGTCTTGCTCCCGTAAGGATGGGAAGGAGGAAGTTGTCCAAGCTAAGCTATGAATTAGTTATAATTTTTTTAACTCATAATTTTCTTTTATCTGGGATTGATGCACCAATGTGTGGTCTGTGTGACACTCAGGTCAGAATATCCCACATTTTACTGTTATGCCTTCATGACAACTGTGAGCAACAGCATCATTTTAGACATACTTTTATCATTGGTTCACTTTTGATGTTGGACGATGTCATTGATGATGGTGGAACTCTGCATCCCGGTTGTGTTTTAAAATTTTAAGGGCCATTGGCTTTTTTTCACTTCTATTGAAGTTTTTAGTTTGAATATTGGACTGTTTTGTTTCAACATAATTTGTTATTACGTAATTTAATAACTTATTTTTAAGTTTTTACTAGTTTGAGGAAGGTAGCCAAGTTGCTTTGCACCAATAAATGTCAACCAACCAACTTCCTTCATAAAAACTGAAGAGGGCACATAAACCTTTTCACAATCTTCTAGTATCAGCTCTTCACTATCATTTTTAAGAGGTTCAATCCCTGTCCTAACATTATTTTTCCTCTTAATACACCTAAAGATTTTCTTACTGTTCAAGTTAACTCTGTCAGTTAACATCCTTTTTAACCAGTTCTCTGGACTTTTTGTAGTGCTCCAAGTCCTCATTATTTCCAGTAAATTTAGATTTATTGAATATATTATGTTTATCACCAATGTGATCTCTTTAAACTTTACTTAAACAATACTGGCTTTTTCTCTCTGTTTCTCTTTTTTTTTTTTGATTAGTAGGTAATATGTATGTTCTTTAAGCCTATTAATTTTTACTTAAATGCTTCCCACATCTATCCAAGATCCCCTCCCAACTCTAGTTCAATTCACAGAAGCCAGCTCGCATCTCATTCCAACAAAATTGGCTTTTCTGAAATTTGGAATCAGTGTACCATTTTTCTTCAGTTCTACTTTTGGTAAAGTTTCAAACCTAATAGTGCAATAGATGAAGATAAAGTGTGGATTTGGTGTATCTGGATTTTAAGAAAACATTTAGTGAAGTACCACAAAAAGATAATTAAAGGTTGTCTTTATGGGTTTGGGGTACAAGTTAGCATGTTGACTTAAAAATGACAAGAGTGAAGACAGCAGAAGGTTGTTATAAATGAAAATCAATCTTAATTAGATTAATGACACCAGTAATATCAATATTTTTGCTTGTTTCTGTCATGAGGAGAATTCTATTTCTTTACAAAAGGATTTAGATCACTTGGTGAATTGGGCAAATAAATAGCAGATGCATTTTGGTTATATTAGATGTAAGCTATTGCATGTGGTTTATAATTCTGATGGGAATAACATTTTTATGGAAGGAGAAGAATTTTAAATTGGCCCGTCATGGCCAGGTAGGTCAAGGAGTTTGATTCGTAATCTGAGGGTCTTACCTTTCAGCCGTGGGGACATTATAAAGTGATGGTCAATCTCACTATTTGTTGGTGAAAGAATAGCCCAAGAGTTGGCAGTGGGTGGTGATGACTAACTGCCTTCCCTTTAGTCTTACATTGCTAAATTAGGGACGGCTAGCACAGGTAGTCCTAGAGTGGCTTTGTGTGAAATTTAGAAACAAAACAAAGTTTTAAATCATCCAAACGTGCTGTTGCTAGAGCTAGAGCAAATAGGATTTTATGTCATACCTATAGAAATACAAAATAAATTCTAAAAATATTATTTCTCTGTACAAGTCACTTGATAGGTTTCATTCAGAATATTTCATTCAATCTTGGTCTGTTTCCATTATATTGTTGTAAAGGAGTCAAAGGGAGGACTAGTAAGATGATACTTGGAATTAAAAGTTTGTGGTCCAGATTAAGATCTTTCAGACTCTTCATGAAAAAAGAGGTCAGAGAGGTCTGATTATGGTGTTCAAACTTCTTACAGGAACTTACAGAATTGGTATATTATTAATTTTCTTATTTAATGGTGAGAGTGATGAGACAAGGAGACATATGTGCATGTGAATTTTAGCTGGGTATAAGTCAACTTTGGCTAAGATAGATTTACTTTTGTAACAATGACCAGAAGAGAAGTCACTATGGGCATTACAGGAAATTGAACTACTGGCTTAGTTTTTTTACACTTAAATACATTAAAATAATAAGTTAAAAATTAATTTAGAATAATTTTTAACAGTTGATATAACTAAATAGAAGAACAACTATGCGTAACATAAGTTTACAGTAGAAGATAATAAAATGCCAAAATGAAATGTAGCACAGCTCATATTTAACCTGTTCAGTGCCATAGATGAGATAACTCGTCCAAACCGATTGGTAACACAGACGAGTTAATTTGTTTTCAATAATACCTAACTTCAACACTAGATATCAGCACCATACACGCACTTGACCAACTTACAAATTGTTTCACTTTCATTTCAAAATGGCATCATGTAAAAAAAGTTACAATATGAAGAAACATTAGAGTTGAATTTTGAACTTGGTTCAGAGTTGCCGTAGCAGCTGAAATACTTTGCAATCAACTGGTTTAAACTGATGACATTTATTTAATTATAATTGTTAGTGCATTTCAAATTCTCAGAGTAATCTGAATTTGAATTATGCCCTTTATGGAACATATAAAGTAGAATGAATGTAATTGAAGTTTTAACCACACTTAGTTAGTATTTACCTTTAATTCTTTGTCCAAGCCAAATTTAGGACAAATATTTATACCATTAGAAACTTCTACATTTTTTTGGAGGGAATATTTTAGATCCTTAATGATAATAGCACACTTTTTTCTTAACCAAATCTTCCACAATCATATTTTGCAAAGGTTTCATTTTATTTAATTTCCTGTAGAGCATAAATTAAAGACAAAAATAAACATTTCTCTTTAAAGATTGAATATATTCCCTCATTAAAAGGAAGAATGTAAAATAACCAATCATCTCAAGGGATGGGTACTAACCTAGAATATTTGTTTCAGTTTTGAGCCAGGGATGACTTTCTTATTTAAACAATAAATATGAAATTACAGCTTTAGAGTAATATTTCATGCAAATATAAGTTTTTGCAAATGCATTCTCAGACCTACAACTTTTAAATCGCATGATTAATCTTTAAAGTTAACACTATTTATATCTTAATGATTGATTCAGTAGTTTTTTTCATTTTTGTGGTGTAGAGTTTACAACTTTTCCTTTTATCTGTAACTCTGCATATATTTCCATATAAAATCACTTCGTATCCTACTGTATTTATTCCCCACTGGTACAGCATTGAGTCTTTGGATTTACAATGCTAGATTCAGGGATTTGATTCCCCTTGCTGGATTCAGCAGATAGCCCAATGTGGCTTTGCTGTAAGAAAAAACACACACACAGCCTGTTTTATTTAGTTTCAAATTATTCTTATTTTGACATGGTATTACCAGTATCATGTTTTGTAACATTTTTTCTCTGCAATACGAAAGTGTTTTTAAAGTCATTAGGTTACTGACATAGTAGTTTCTCAACATTTTATACGTTTCTAACATCTTATTCTTTTATTTTTGCTTTATTATTAATTTTGTAGCTTATGAAGAAACTTATGGTTCTGAACCAGTTTGGTATTAATTTTGTAGCTTATGAAGAAACTTATGGTTCTGAACCAGTTTGGTATTAATTTTGTAGCTTATGAAGAAACTTATGGTTCTGAACCAGTTTGGTATTAATTTTTAGCTTATGAAGAAACTTATGGTTCTGAACCAGTTTGGACTCACTACAGACGGAATTTCAAAGGACAGTACCCTCCTTCTAAAACCAGAAAAACGTGTATTGTAAGTACACTGTTACATATGCATTGAATGTATTTACTTTCATCTTATGTACGTGTGAGCTTTCTACGTGATATTTACATTCTGTAAAGTGAAATGGTGTAGAGCATAAGGCAGTTTAGAGGTATTGGTAGATTGATCCCAGTTTTATCTTGACTTTATAATAATTGGAGGTGTCAGACTTTATCATTTAATAAATAAGTGTATTCAGTAGCACAAGTGGTGTAAATCAACTTAATATAATCAATTACATATTACTTTGAGTACGAAGTACATCGATTAGTGGTACGTGAAGTACATCGATTAGTGGTACGTGAAGTGCATCGATTAGTGGTACGTGAAGTGCATCGATTAGTGGTACGTGAAGTACATCGATTAGTGGTACGTGAAGTGCATCGATTAGTGGTACGTGAAGTACATCGATTAGTGGTACGTGAAGTGCATCGATTAGTGGTACGTGAAGTGCATCGATTAGTGGTACGTGAAGTACATCGATTAGTGGTACGTAAGATAATCGATTAATCGATACTCTAGGATCAAAATAAGTAATTTAAATTATTACTTTGGTTTGTTATTGTCATTATTGATCAAAGTTGTTCAGCTTAAACAGTCAGTGTCAAACTCGTGTTAATAATCAACTAATAAAAACTAGTGTTTCTTATTATTAATGTTATTCCATTTATTCAAGTCTAATGTAGGAATAATGGATTTGTTGAATGTAATTGACTCCCGAATCCCCACAATAATTCATTTTTCACACGCACACAAAAAGATGGCGACTGATGGTAAATCACCAAAAGTGTTTATCGTTTCAAATAGAGAGTAGTGCCTAAAATGTATTCAAAAACATTTAAGTGAATGTAATCGATTAATTCTGTGTACATGGGTTTGGTCAAAGTGTGCATGTCAGGACCCCTTACATTCACATGTTCAAGTAAATTTTATTATCAATGTGTGTTAGTACATTTGACTTAAGGGCATAGTTTATAATTAAAACTTTAATACCTGTTTTAATTTCAAAATTTAAAAATGAGATATTTAAATAAACTATCATTCTTTGTGTCACATGTTGTCTCTCTGCTCTGAATTTTCATTTTTCAATTTCCTTTTTTTATATGTTCACCAGTTAGAAACACCAATTTTAGATGTTGACAGGCCAGAATTTCAGATAAGAACTTTCACCATCTTTGTTTAATAAGACATCCAAATTTTTGTTATAGAAACACAGTCACTTTTTGAAGTCACTTTTTCACTTATGCTTACCAGTTTGTCAACCAACAGAAAGGCCATTTTGTAAACTATATGGTTATGATGTCTTTGTGCTAATTTGTTTTGGTTAAAGGCGCCATTTCTTCAGGAGTTGTTATTGGGTATAGAACAAATCCAGTGCTATGTTGAGTGATTAAATTAAAAAAAAACACTAGAAAACTCGATGAATTATAGTAGTTTTGGGGCATTGTATTGCTTATGTTTTAAGTTGAATATTTGAAATGTACATAATTACTTTTGGGTAATTAATAATATAAAAATAGTGGTCTTAGAGTGGTGTAGGTTTATAGACCTTTAAACTGTAGTAGATGGTGAATTTATTTTTATATATTAAGAGATATTTTTAAATAGTAACTATATTTAAAAAAATTAAAAACTTGTTATAGTATACAAGAAAATTTAAATGAAAAAAGATGTAATTTTTTGTGTGGTAATTCTCAAGGGACCCATGAGGGTCTAGGCATTTTGTGTGGTAACCTGACACCTGGTTTACCATAAATTTTCTCACTTCGCTGGGTCATTAAGCACTTGCGTTCAATAGACACAATTCGGAGAGCAATAAAACAGTCAAATGAAATAAAACCAATTGTATAAAGTTAAGACCTTTAAGCTGCTTTAAAGCTAAATGATTGTTATTCACCATTAAAAAAGACAAGTGAAAGTCATACAGATTGTGTAACCTAATAGAGAAGTCTTTGGAATAAAATTAGAAACATTTTTTATAATAAATCCTGATCTTACAGAAATAACATACTTGTATACTTGTAATGTTTCAGTAAAAGTTTAATTCTTCAACATAGTGTTGGTTCATTGAACTTTTTAGAGCAAAGCTATGGCAAGAAGTTAACATTTTCCTAAACTGGAAAGTTATTCTCCTGCCCTGACTCCCTACCAAGAGCTGATGTAAATCTTAAAAAAGTGCTTACATTATCTAAGTGAAGTGCTAATATAGAGCTCCAGGATAGAGGACCCAGTGACGAGGGTGGAGAAATTTGCAAACTAGAAATTGCTAAGGGCATTTAAGTGGGGTATAAGAGACTGGAACATAGGAGACTAATGTTAAGGTTGCCAAGGCAGATATCTTAGGAAAGTTGTATTGTCAGCAATTTGAAGTGTAATTGGAAATACATTTTTAGTTTAGGAAAATGTTACCTTTTCTGGTCTTCAAATTTAACGTTTTGTCTCACTTTGTAGAAAGAGATTCATTTTATTTTTTTTCAGTAGAGTTAATACACAGATATTTAGGCAGTAATTGTCAAGAATGTGTTTTATCTGACTTGCAACTCTTGAAAAATATATTCTATATCCGTGTTTCGTATTTAGCGAAGTGGAAAGATCAGTACAGGCAACCCTTGTCCGATATGTCGAGATGAATATCTTGTTCTTCATTATTCAGTAAGTATTTGGTCCATTAAATTTTTATTAATGTAGTTATTCCCAAGATATTTTAAAGCATTCTCCAACATACAGTTTGTTGGTCAGTAGTAACAGATTTGTCCGAGTTTTGCAGCTGTACTTCATTAATGTGTGATTCACAAAAGTGACTGAATAATATATTTAGAAAACAAGTTATTATTCATAAAATGGTCTTGAGATTATAGAGTTGACGAGTGGAAACTATAAACTGTAACATTTTATCAATTTATAAATATAAGAACAAAGCATGTCTTCATTGTTGTCTTGTATTATACAGGTATATGTCTTTTGCTTTCTTTTGTTGTTATGCCCAAATCTCAGGTTTTGTTGTTGCTTGAACTTCCATCATTTGATTCTGTTCTGTGAATCTCGTATTTTCTCACTGACTCACTTTCTACTCATCTTCATTTCTTACTCAACATTGCTGTCTTTCTTTGCTTCAACTTCTTTTAGAAACTTCACATTATGACTGTGTAAATATTACTCGGGAAACTTACACGTGCCTACTTTTCACATTGCCCTTGATTTCCTCTTCCATCATGCCACAATTAACTTTGTTTCTGGGATATACTTTGTAAGGTAGCCTTATTTTCTGACATTTGCTTACCTCAGTCTACTTTTAGTAACCTCTGTGTTGCACCCTTTCTTTATGATAAAGGTCCTTGTGGATGTGTCTTACCTTTTGGAATGTGAGTTGATACAGCTCAGCAGCAGTCATCTTACCTTTGTTGGATGAGGAGGTTTTATCAGGCTTCTCACTCTTTAAAAGTTTTGACTTTTCAAGCTACTATTCAGTGCTTCCTCTCCTTGAGGTCTAGTCATTGTAGATCTTTGAAGGAACCTATTTCTGGAGCCACTCTTTGGCTCCAGTTTGGTTAAAACTTTGTACATCTGTGGACTTGGCTGCACATTATTTCCAGGTTGTTTCCTGAACTTTTACTCTCCTTCTCACCTGATTAAAATTCCTTGACGTACAATGTATGTGTCGTTTTCAAAAATATGGCATGACATCTTGTCATAGATCCATCCCACGTGAACAGATTTTAGCCTTACCGTGTTTCAAGATAGATGCTTTTCTTGCTTTGCAGTGTTTTCCCAAGATGGAGATAATCCAGGTCAAGGGGTTGCATGCTTTTCCTAAATCCTGATTTAAGTATTTGTATTTACTTCCTTAATTTTGTCTACAGTGGTTTAACACTTGACTTACAGACCTTTCCTTCAAGTTTACTGTGGCCTTATATGTTTTCCTTTTGGTTTGGAGAGTCTTTGATCAGGGGTTACATTTGTAAAGCCTACTGTTTCACTACTTTATGGACATTTATTCTTTACTTGCTCATTCACTGTTGCAAATTTCTTTCTTCTTTGAGTGTCATTTCATTTGTAGTGGCTGGTTCAACTCTCCAATTCAGTTTTTACCTTTGTCCTTTTCTCATTTGTTTTGGGGTCTTTCTCATTTCATATTTAAGGCATGCTCAGCCTACTTCTTTACATCCTTCTTAACTGATTGCTTGTGAATTAGTGGCTGTTTGAGTAATCTTACATTTCAGCAATCTGTGTGAGTCTTTGGAACCATACAAAAGGCTCTTTTGAAAATACTGTGTTCTTTCACATTTACCTTTATTGGACAGAGAGTATTCATTGCTTAAGATGGATGCATTTTCCGACTTAGTGACTTCCTCACTAGTTATTATTCCATTGTGGGCAATATGGTTTGTGGGCTTTCCCTTTCTGATGATCTGTTTTCATAAAGGAGCTCATCTTTCTTTATATGCACTGGTCCTCTGCCATCTTTATAAACATCAGTCCCTCCATCTTTATAATGTGGGATCTCAGATTTTTATTCAATAAAGGTACTTAAATATCTCTGAAGTTAATATTTTTTTTAACCTGAAATGTATTTCACAAAGTTATCACTCTGCACCATCTCCTATTCTTATTCCCCACTTACACTGTACTTATTTTGCCTCAATAAGAATGAGGCTTTCTTTAAATGCTAAAGTTCATGGGAGTTACTTTACATGGAGGATGTGTTGATCTCCTGTTATTGGAGGCTATAGCTTAATGATGGTTACATCACAGACTGGTGGAATGCATGTTAGTGCACGTAGGGGCAGGAGCTTTGTTTATGGCTTATGGTTTGCACAGAAACCTTCACGGGAGTGGCACGAGGTAATAAATGTTTATCATGCTTAAAGGTGATCAACAGCTTTAAACAAGTTTTCAGGTCAGGATAATATTACATTTAGTAACTAATAAAACAAATCATCTGCTAATTACTGCTTTGCATAAACCAGTTTCTATTTATGAAGGCTGTTATGTTGGAATTTACGTCATTAACACTAGGAATTTGAAACTTACATCATGTAATATGAGCCTATGAATTGCTTCTGGAAGAAATAACAGACACCCTGATGCTTATAGATGTAAAACATTTTAGAACTTTGCAAGTATTCTAACAAGTTTATGCTTTTTTTCTTTTACTTTTTCCCTTACCTATCACAGTAAAAGACCCTGAAGCATCCTGTATGTGTTTGAAAGCGACTTTTTCAACATATTTTAGCCTGAAACTGAGATGCAGCTTAAAATAATTACTAAATAAACTTGAAGTTTGTGAGGACTTTCCTTAAGAAGTATCTTAAAAATATATATTTAAGTTATTACTAACTTTTTTCAGAGCTGATAGAATTGCAAGAACAAAACCTTGTGCATTTTATTTTTATATTGTTTGTAATTTAGTCTTACTAGTGTAGATAGGAAGACAGTTGTGTGGCTTGTTGAATATTTTCCATATTTGATTTACTCGTATCTAATCTTATTTAAATAACATTTAGGTTGCAACAGTGAAAATAAATATAATTGGTTTAGCAACTTAACCTTTCTGAAATTGGGTAAAACTGACATTAAGTTGAATATAAGTAATGTTTGTAATTTATGTAATTTTATTACAATTAACATTTTGGAAATAAATTTAGTTTGAAAAAAACAAAAACAAAGATTTCCACACATTTTTAATGTATTTAATTTTCTCAAAATGATAAACAACAAATTTGGCTTTTTTCCTTGGATCTTGTTATTTTGACAAAAAAAATAGTGTTAGTGTGTAATGCCAGTATGCTCCGAGTGTTACAACCTTTCGTGTAATGCCATTGTGCTCCGAGTGTTACAACCTTTCAGAAACTTCCAACTTTTCAAAAATAGGAATATGTTTTATACTGTGATTTATATTTTATTGACTTAATTTTATAAATTATTTGTACTGAAACAAATTCAGTGAAATGGAAATGACAAGGAAAATCCAAATGTCTGATTATTTCAAAGAGAACGACATTGCTTTTTATGCTGTTTAAATTATATGTGACTGAAAATAGAGCAGTGTACTCAACTGTAGTGTGTGTGTGTGTTATTTGTCTTGAGGATGAAAGAAGGACAGCAACTTGGAACATAGTTCCTACAATAATGTAAAACATGCATCTACTTGATTTTAGTTTCACTGTTGTCAGGACAGTGTTACGTTCGTAACCAAAGGTGTATGGCGTAATGGTTGCACGTGGCTTTAAGATGTTCTGTAGTGTTTTAACCCTACCTAAAGAGTTATGGCTGTCCGACTACCAGATCTGTGTACATTCCGATTTTAAAATCTGTTTCTTAAACTTTATTTTTTGTCTGTTATTGCAAGAAATTTGTTAAGTCTGTTAATAACACAAGCAGTGCTTATACCAAATAATTTCTAAACGATAATGAAGAAATACACTGTATATACTTCAGTTCTGTTTCAGTACTTGTGTTCTTTTCTTCCATCAATAGGAGATAGTATAGTGATTTTATTTTTCCCAGAACACAGATCTGCTTGAACAGTTTATTTCACCTCACACGGGTCAAGTTTATGTTGCAAATAAGACAGGTAGGAACTGTTATTTTCTTTTAACTTGACAAACATACTAGTGTAGAATTAATTTACATGTTTTAAATATCAGGTAGAAGATACAGGAAAATGTAATACCAAAATCAAAGCGAAAATTGAGTTTTCTTTTAAGAGTATGGTAATTGGTGGAGTATTATGAGGCCTAACATTTCTGGATTTTATAAGCTGCTGAATTTGGTGTACAAGAAATATGGCATATGACAATTCATTTAACAGAATATTATTATTTCTCAGATAAAAATGTTCACTGCCTGAGTTATTCAGGTAATAAAAGATAAAATATTTCTATAAGAGTTATATGGTATTTTCAAAAACACGTCAAAAGCCCTTTATTGAATACATGAGAACTATATCCAGATGGCTTTATAATAGGCTTAACTTTTTGAGATATCACTGTTGATGTTGTAAGAAAAAAAATTTTGCACTGAAATAGAATTTTGGAGATTGGAAAGTTGTGAGAGAGGAATTTTCCCAATCTGTAGTTAAAAGTTAAAGTATATGTAAGCAGTCTTATAATGAAACTATCAAACAAAATATAGAAATGGAGATAGAACAGGGAGTAAAGGAAGACATTGCAGCTGTTCTTTTGCTTTATCAGAAGTGGAGTGGCATATTTCGTTTGTGATATCTTTTCCGTAAATTGTATTCTAAAAACGAACATACTACTGTCATTTAATTATGGTTAGTATATCGGTAGCAACTGGT
Source organism: Carcinoscorpius rotundicauda (assembly GCA_011833715.1). NCBI lineage: Eukaryota > Metazoa > Arthropoda > Merostomata > Xiphosura > Limulidae > Carcinoscorpius > Carcinoscorpius rotundicauda. The sequence continues at coordinate 86,623,230 of CM022399.1, forward strand.
TACAAGATCGTTAACTGGGTCACTGTTATAAACTAAGAATGCTAGACTGCTGTTGTTGTCATTGTTTTCATAAGTTTGGTGAAACAAATTGTGACAGGCATTAAAAACAATCAAAATATTCACAACTGAAGAAAAGGAACACCATCTCAAGATTAGTATGGAAATCTTAGATGTTTGTAATATCACCATATGAAAGAATTAGTTCTAATCTGAACTTTTCTGACAGGGTTAGCATACATTTATCACCATTGAATTAACATTATGAACAAAATTAAATAAGGTTTTCTGTTCATCAAATAACAGCTTTTATTACATCTGGAATATTAAACATTAATATTAGACCGGAAACGTGTGTAATAAATGTGACATGTTTCTTCTACTGTAGTGTTATTATTGGTTTATGGTAAGTTGTCTTCATTTGGTATAGGCATTTTGCAAGAGGTCATATTTCATTATTTTAGTCAACAGAATGTGATAGCATATGGGTAAAAATTATTTAGTGTAATAAATAAATAAATTAGAATGGCATTGTTAACAAGTTGGTTTTACAAATGCAGGTCTTTGTCAAAAAAAGCAAAAGGAGTTGATTGTGGCAGTGGAGAAAGCAAAAGATTGGGGTGAGTAATTTATCTTCTTTACTTCAGTTTTATTTTCTTGCTTAATATCGATTCATATGAACTTCACAAAATGATTTGGATTTCTTTTCTTTTAATTTAATAATAGTGCCCATCCATCAGTGCTGGCCCCCCAGTGGCTCAGCGGTATGTCTGCGGACTTACACGCTAAAATCCGGGTTTCGATACCCGTGGTGGGCAGAACACAGATAGCCCATTGTGTTGCTTTGTGCTTAATTCTAAAACAACAACAACCATCAGTGCTATTTTAACTTATTTCTGTTACAAAGTTAATTAATTCTTGATGACGAGAAACCCACTTGAGATAAAAACGTATCTCAAAACAGCTGGTATGGGTATTAACACTTTTATTGATAACGAGAGAACAACGTTTCGACCTAGGATAATACCATCCATTCTGAGATACACACAAAGTTAATTAGTTTTTTATTATAATAATATAGTTTTTTTTCTGAAAGATTTTTTTCTCTACAAATATAGAGAAATTAAATTTTTAAAGATACAGTTTTGCAATCGGTGTTTTAACTTCCTTTATGCAAGAAATTTATTTTTAATTTTTCATTATTATAAGTTACTTTGTTTTTGTTGATTTTATTTGTAAAGTTACAATGAAAGAAAAAGGGTGATTACAGTACTAAACGGTGTGCAGTTAAACACATTTAGAATGAACTAAACAGCATCACTGGGCTATACAGGTATTAATGTTTGAGTTTCTTAAGGCTTGCATAATTGTTTATAAAAGCACTTGACTTGCAATGCATGAGTTGCAGGATTGTGTCAAAAATGCTCATCCTTTCTGCCATGGAGTGTTATGATGTGATGATGAATCTCACTGTTCACTGGTATAGTGCAGTCCAAGGGTTGGCAATTCAGAAAAAAATGAGACTTCAGTGACTTTGCTAAGAAACTAAGGTTGGGTTTCACTAAAGTTTAACCCTTAACCTGAGGTTGACATCATATGATACAAGCATTTTGCTTCCAACATTTTGAATGGTCAGCTACAAAAATTCTTACATCATTGCACATGGATGGTAAGCAAATTTACACGAAGGGTAAACATTACTCCTGAAAAAGACAGTAGATAGCTAAAGTTTTTTTTTCCTTACCTTTAATTGTTTTGCAAAGAGCTATGATTAATTTTTTACATATTTTACCTCTAGGGTAATAACTTTCTGGTGTCACATTTATTGTAGTTTTTCTTGAAGAAATAAAATTTTGTTCAAAGTTCTGAAAGCATTAAAAATATATATTTTGTTTCAAAGCTTTTCTATACCACAAGGATTTGCTGGACAACATTTTGACTTTGCAGCTTTATTACAAGCAGTACAAAATGTGTATAAACCTTTACAGAAAAATTCACCCACATTTTTACGAAAATGTATGTAAGATTTGAAGTATTCTTGAAAGGTCTCCAAAAAACCAGATTTTAAACGTATCTTTATTTTCATAGCCAGTAAAAGTCCAATTATTTTGAATAGATTCAGAATTTTATTCTTTGCTATGTTTACAGTTATTTCTGTACTGTTTTATATCAATCAGCTTAGAAAGGTATAGTGTTTTGTTTGAAATTAAGGATATTAACAAGTAGAAATGATCTGTTGGTTTATTTCACCAGTTCACGTTTGACTCCTGAGAGCACACATGTCAAAGTATGAATTTTAAAGTTTAGCTGTTTTTTTTCTTTAAACAAACTGCTTTTCATATGTTCTTATAAATGTAAAGTAATCCAGGTTTTAAAAATTCAAGTTTTTGCTTGTGCAGGGTTAATCACGTTTGACGTTCCTTTCCGAGAGTACGATTACAGCGAATATTATCCAGACCTACAAGGCAGTAAAACAACATAATTGTTGACTTTTAATGGCCATACTTAAACCTTGGATGTTTAATGAGAAACTTCTGGGAGCATTGCTGAGTCTGGTCTTCACTGTTGTAACGTGTGTAGAATTACTTCATTTTTCATTTCATTATCATATAAGTATAGTTTATTGGAGTCCATAAATTTGTTTTGTAAATTATAATATTTCGTAGAATCGTATGATTGTAAAGGTCTTGACAATAAAGATAAAGTAAATCTACTTTAAAACTTGTGGTTAATTTTCAGTGGTTTTAAGCCACAGATGAGCTTCCATCAGTCCAGTTAATTTGGTATTAACAAACATTATCTAAAGGTTAGAATGTCGAGTATTGTTCAGTGAAGGAAACTTTATCTAAGGTGAGGGTAGTACATGTTTATGTCACAATCCAGAGAATGGAAACCTGATGAAACTCAGAATACTAGAACTAGTTTGAGGGTTAGATAAAATTAAACATTATGCAACTAACTGGTAAAGGAAGCACAGAAAATTTAAAATAACACTGATAAATGGCAGTATTTTAAAAATAAATAAATGTGTTGTTTTTTAAGGTAGAGCAAATTCCTGAGGAACCTCTTATTGTTTTAAGGCACAGAGTAACAAGGCTATCTGCAACAAACAAGTGGTAAACATAAATCAAGGTAAAAAAACTTAAATAGAATTTTAAAAAAGGCCAATGGCCTGGAAATATGTAAAACAATTAAGTTGACAGTTTTGCTATCACCGACAAGACTGTTCAGTGTCTGGGGTTAATCCGTAGCAAAGATGTCTTAAACAGTGCTTCTACTTAAGGTTGTAACAACAGCAAAACACGGGCTGTTGCAGCTGGAGTGCCACAATGCAACTCTTGCAAGTTTATTCCAATTAGTAAGTTGTTATTATGTCCAGTACAACAATTTTGGAGTTTCTTCAACAGAATGTAACACCATATAGAACAGTTAACATGGAACAACTAATTGAATCTTCATTGAGGAGACCCAGTTCTACAGAAGTTCTAATTCTGACATTTATTCACAATTTTGGTGCTCAAAGAATGAGAAAGTTTTACTGTAGTTATTTTTCCTTATATTCCAAAAACAAGAATTAGGCTTGTTTCTTAAATGCAAAGTTCTTCCATTTGCAGGGATTGAACCTCAAATTTAGACCTTACCGGCCATCAAAGTTCGCTGCTCATGCAGTTGGAATACTTGTGAAGACCGTTGTTAAAAACTACATGATAAACTATCAACAAGCATACCAATCCACATGAGTGATTTACATTGTGCAGTTTCTAAAAGCAGCAAGTTTTTGTCAAATATTTAATTTGATAGAAAATTAGAGAATTAACTTTCTGAATAAGAACACTGGTTCCCCACCCTTGGTCCACGGACCAGTGCTCGTCCACAGGGAAGTTTCAGCTGATTGAGAAAAACAACAAAGGTTTGAAATATAGTGTTTTACAATGCAGTTCAAAAAGAACTTTAAGAATTTCATTTTGTACAGATAGCCCACGACATTTGGGATCGGAAATGGCTGGTTTTCAGTTGGAAGAAGTTTGAAAGAATCTCTAGTCTTACTGTTAAATAAGAATACGGAAAAATGGTGACTAATCAGATGTTCGAAATGAATAACAGGAAGGTCAGTGAAAACGGTGGCACTTGAATTACATTTAGCCCATTACAGTGACCTCAGAAGTCATAATAAAAACTAGAGAAACTACTGTACAACAGGAAACATAACTGAGAACATATAAACTTACTTAGAACCACTATAACCCTCTTGTGATGGGTACCCATTTTCTGTATAAGCTACTGTGTTAAAATTAATTTAATTCACGTATATTGATATTAAAGGAGTTTTATTAAATGTTGAATGTATGTAAGGATTTGGAGACTTGTGTTATCTGAATTTTAAGTCCATTATTTGAAAAGTAACTTCAGATATCACTTGTCCAGTGAGCTATAAAAATTCTCTGTTTTGACTACCTTCAGTATTACAATGGTAGTTGAATAGTTATGTCTATACAATAAGATGCTCGCATAACATTTTGACAATCCATTACAATTGCCATGTTCATTTTGAACACATTTGCTTGAGCTTTATGGCCTATATGCAGATGTTATCTGCACGTGAATAGTCATCAGAAAGAGAGAATTTTATACCCTATTCTAACAAAGTTCAGTTTGAAATTGGCACACATTGCTGTCAAGAATACACGTATCTCACTGTGGTATCATAGTGTATGTGTTTATGTATGTGTATTTTAACAGCTTTAAACATCTTTTTAAATATACATCACACTTTACATTTGTTTTCAAGGCTTTTTATGATAATTTTGCCAAAGGGTTGTGCACATCTCCTGAGGAAACTGTAATACGTCATAATGGCACCATTAACTTTTGTCAAAATCAACAATTAACTGGTGAAGGACAAGAAAGGAAAATAAAACACGAAAAATTAACTACACATGGAAAGGAAGAAACCCAAAATTATGAATGTAGGTAAAACAACAATATAAACTGTCAAGATATCCTACAAAACATTAAAAGGTATGTTTTTTGTTTTCTAACTACACATTTCATTGGACATTGGTCATAATAGTTAGAGTTAGTGATACAGTTGAGAAAATTTAAAGTAAAATATACAAATAGTTTCCTCCGAAATACTTTGATATTCATTTAGGAGGTTCTAGAGATTATGAAAACTGTTTTTATACTTAAACGAAAATCAACTTTCACTCAAACTATTTTAACAGTCTAGGCAGATAATATTTTTATTAAAAAGACAGAATAATGTTATTCTATGTCCGAAATACCTGTAAAATTTAACATCACTTTACTAGATTTTGAGAGGGACACACAGGGTTATGATATTTTTGTTGCATAAATGACTGTCCCTAGTTGAGCAGAAGGTAATCTCATTTCTCTCTGTTTGAAGGGTTAATCTCCAAATTACCAACTTGTTTTTATACAGTTCACAACAAGTAGGGTCCACATTTGTATCATTGAGTAATTTATGTACCTCAGAACAGCTGGTATAGGTATTAACACATTTATTAATAAGCGGAGAACAACATTTCGACCTTTTAGGTTGTCGTCTTTGTTAACCTGAAGATGACTCAGGAAGGTCGAAATGTTTTTTGCTGCTTATCAATCACTGTTAATACCTATAACAGCCATTCTGAGATGCATTTGTATTTCAAGTAGGTTTTTCGTCATTACGAGTAATTTCACATTTTACCTGTTACAACAGTTAAAGCATAAAGCATTTGTGTGTTTTTATATAAGATACGCAAGATAAAAATTCAGCAGTAATTTGGGGTATTGAAATTATATGCAGTCTTCATAATATCTTTTGTTTACAGTTTCTTGGACCTTATAATAAACTCGTGGGCCTATAAACAAACTATATAGTTTAGGTATATGTCATTCTAGAGCAAAACTTATCAAATGTTTGTTTATGAAAGTCTAAATTAAAGTTATTGATAAGATAAAATGAAATTTTTATGTAATTAGATTGATCTTCACTGTTTGTATATAACACTGGTTTTCATCTATTTATCTTTTAAAATGGTACAAGGCTTTGGGCAGCAGTTGTCTAAAGTGATACAGAGAAATTGTAAATGAACTGATAAAATATGAGTCAGGTATTGAAATTGAATTAATGTGGGAAAAACAGCATCTGTGATATTAGGTAAATGAGTGTTGGTGCTTAGTGAGGAGAGATATAAAGTGTAAAAAAATCTAAGATTACATAAAAAATAAAGTATGTTACCTCTGAGGAGAGACTAAATTCTCTAAACTTGTTTTTGCTGGAGAGGTTGGTTGGTTAGTGTTTTACGGTGTAAAACAACCAGTAAAAATTAAGAAATAAAGCATAATTATTAAATCTTTTCAAAACAAAACAAACTTAAATAGCATTAAAAAGATTAACCACACTGTTCAATATCAGGGGTAAACCCGTGGACAAAACGTGTCTAAAATGGTGCTGTCATTCAGAGTTGTAACTATGGCACAACAGTGAAATGTGACCTATTGTGACTTGAGTGTCATGCAGACCACACATGGGTGCATCAGTCACAAATAAAAGAAAATGATGACCAGTGTGTAGCCTAACCAGAATAACATCCTCCTTCTAATCATTATGGAAGCAAGATGGCTAAAGAGCAATAAAAGGTTTGATCTGGAATAGCTTGTTATCATGTTTCGACTGACAACCGGTGTGGAGGCAAGCCTTGAATACAGGATCATAGTCCAGGTATGGAAGTCATAGCACCAGAGCAAGACAGACTTAGTTATGGGGTCAGCGAGCTCATTCCCATGAATACCAATATGGCCTGGTATTCAGAAGAATTGGACAGAAGTGGATGTTAAATGGGCCAGTCAGTTTTGAATATTGGCAAGAAATAATGTGAAGCTATTCCAGAGTCAGAAGATAACGAAGTCAGAATAAGTTGTACAATTTGAGTACTGCTTAGATTCTTTGTGATCTCGGCCAAGAGAAATGGCATACAGTTCAGCAGTGAACACAAACTGTAAAGGGGCTTCTGTGTGCAACTACTGAACCAAAACAAACCATGGCAAAGTCTCTTGATTTCAAACCATCCCTATATATGGAAATAAAAGGATGGTTTGAAAGATGTTTTGCAAGTAAAGATGGTATTTCCAAATGGGAGTATTCACCTTTCTAAGTGGACTCCAAGAAAGGTCACACTTGGGAATGGAAATAAGCCATGGTGAGATGGGCTGACCGTTGGATAGCAATATCATCCAAGGGCAAACCCAACAGCACCTGGATACGAAGTCCAAAAGGATCATCAGCATAAAACATTGATTTGCTCCCAAAGAGGTAGAAGAGAGGACATGAAGGATGTTCAGTGCCCTTGAATACTTGACTTCTAGCTACTTAATGTGTGATATAAAGGTCAGTTTATGGTCAAATATAAGCCCCAAGAACTTTGCCTCGGGACCACAGGAAATATAACTTCACCGACAAGGAGCAAACACCTCATTGATGGTAAGAGTGCATGAGGACAGCTTTAGAGAGAGAAAAATTAAAACTAAAGCATTAAAAATTAAAGCATCAAACACAATGTCCACAATACCTATTGAGAACGTTCAACACTGGTACTTGGTTAACTCTAGCCTAAGTGGACCAGCCAATTGACCCTGGGCATCACACCAAGGCCATCCATCTACAGCAATTCAAGGCAAAAGCAGTGCATTAAGGTTGGCCCCCTCAACCACCATGAACCTTTTACTGGCCACTATGTACAGCAAACACATGGGTGGATGATTAGATGTCAGAGGAGGTAAACTGAAAGAACAGAACCTTCTCTGGGAGGTCCCCTCATCACGTCCAGGAATCCACACTGAGGTATGCAAGAGAGGAGAAAGGTTAGAGATGGAATTGATTGAGGTGTTTAAGATTATTAAAGGTATTGATAATAGAGATCCAATAAAGATTTTTGTGTATAGCAGCAAAAACAATATGACATGGGTAAATTAATTTAATTTTTTGGCAACATTGGAATCATCTGCAATTTAGACAGTATTACTTTTTGAAACAGGGTGGTTGGTGTTTGGAATGAGCTGCCTTTTAGGATGGAAGAGATAGAAAATCTAAGTGAATTCAAAATTAAAAAAAAAATATGGATGACTACAATGAGTAGTACAAGATGGATATAATTGGGAGTTGAAAGGGACATTTGTGATGAGCTAATCTCCTTTTTGTCCCTTTAAAATTTTATAAATTATTTTGCCTCAGATTATAATGTTACTGAAACTAACCCCATTGGACTTAACTACTAAGAACAATACTGAAATTAATAAAAATTATCAGTAAATTAGTTTCCAACCATATCTGTTCTTGTTTACAATTAACTGGTTTTGCTTAATTATGAGTGACACTAGTGATGATGTTTTTGCAATTACCTGTGAGAACCTTAACAAAACTGATTTTATGTTAATCTAAAAGTGGAATCCCATCAGCGTATTAGTTCTCAGCTTTATTGCTTAGCAACTGTATGAACACCATAGGAACACTTTTATTTTAGTTCTTACTTCCTTGATTCAAAGCCAGCCAGATATCCAATGTGTTGAGGTAGGTTTTTGGCATGATAGTGGTGGTATCAAGCAAAGATGGACAAACCTGTTTTTTAAAGGTGATCCATAGGAATGAGTAAGGAAGATAAGTTTCAATTTCAATCTTGAGATAGTGTTTCTTACCTGGTTAGAGACTGACATCTGAAACAAGGATATAGTTTCTTGATTGTTTGGAAGAAACTTTCTTAGTGGCCTTTTTCTCACTGTGAGATGATTAATTATTCTTAAGTGATTGGCCTTTTTTAGCTTCTCTTGTTGCTCTTAAGCATTTGACCAATTTCTCATTTGATTTTGGCAGGATAAGCAGATAGAAAGTTTAAAATAATCTCAACATGTGTTGGTTTATGAAACACTTGTAATGTGAATGCCTTTTTTCAAGCTGGTGAAGCATGAGTTATAACAGTTTTTTGTTTGTTTATGAATTTCACACAAAGCTACACGAGGGTTATCTGCACTCACCATCCCTAGTTTTGCAGTGTAAGACTAGAGGAAAGGTAGCTAGTCATCACTACCCACTGCCAAATCTTGGGCTTACTCTTTTACCAACGAATAGTGGGACTCACTGTCACATTATAATGCCCTCATTGCTGAAAGGGCGAGAATGTTTGGTGTGATGGAGATTTGAACATACAACCCTCGGATTATAAGTAGAGTGCCTTAACCACTTGGCCCAGATGGCTTGTAAAAATACTGTTTCAATGAATACCGTATTTCTTGTGTCTCACCTCACCTGATAAGCTAAGCATTGACCCAAATGTGTGGTTGCAGTTAATTTGAATTACTGAAAATCCTTAAGGCCTAATATAATATAATTAGTTCGTATGATAATTTATTATTGGAAATGATGATGTCATTCAATTGTTGTATCATTACTTACATTTTGAAGAAGAAAAGATTAAACTTAAGCAAGAAAATTTCACATTTACTGATTGTAAACACTGTAAGCCTAACAGTGAATGAACCTTGTCAATTCTTTACATCTCCTTTGAGTCATTTGGGAGAAGAACAACTCAAGGTATTCTGTTACACTGACATCCTGTATATGTCAAGATGTACGTGTATATACATATTCTTTTACACTAATGTTCTGTATGTGTCAAGATGTGTATCTACGTATTCTGTTAGGGTAGCATCCTGTATATGTCAAGATGTATATCTACATATTCTTTTACACTAACATCCTGTTTATATCAAGATGTGTACCTATGTATTCTATTACACTAACATCCTGTACTTGTCAAGATGTACGTGTACCAATGTATTCTATTATACTAACATCCTGTACTTGTCAAGACGTACGTGTATCTCAAGTTTCATAAACTGCTTACAGACTTGATGACTGCATGATCATTGATATTAATCTTTTCCATTCCAAGATTGAAAAAACGATCCAATCAGTTTTGATACTAACCTACCAGGAGTGTTTCCTGTATGTATAACAAGAACACTGAGTAGTACAATCAAAAAGTAAGTTATCTGAATATAGGTTTACAACAAGATTTGAGGCCTCAAATGCTTACTTTAATTCATTTAATTGTGAAGTTAGTCATGGCAATTATTCAGTAAACTTGTATCATCTGCTGTCTTGTTTTTTTGTACATCCAATTTATTATAGTGAAACTATGAAAATGCTTCGAGATATACAATTACAGATAAACATTGTACAAACTAATGTTACAGTATTTGACCTGATTATGAAAAGAAATTCAATTACTAAACTATTTACATCATTAAACATTATGCCAAAACTTTTCAAAAATAAAAAAAATAATAAAGTTAGACCAAAATTAAAACCCATTTGCCAGGGTTGACTGTACTGTATTGATTCAGCTTGTAAAATAATTCTTAATGAAGATAATATGTCGAGAAAATAACTCCATAATCCTTAAGAATGGCGATCCAAAAATACTTATTTTTAGAAGCAATGGTCAATACAAATGTCAAATGAATTACTGGTAACATGACAGTTATGAATTTATTTTGCTTACAAGTATTTCACTTTTAAAATATATTTTTATGTAGATCACGTGACAAACCATGCAACAATGGAAGTAGGAATGGATACAAGTAATTAACATTTAGGTCAGTTACACTTCAGAAAAGCCAATTCTGAAAGCTGTTGAATATAAATATACTTTTACGCATGCATGGAATATTCTTGTACAAAAGAACAAAATATTACTTTTAATACCATTTAATCCATTTTTGTACACATACATAATTGTTTTTATAAAATTTGAAAGCACGAATGAGAAGCATTATACCAGAACTTTTAATGTTTTTATATTGAAGAAATTCTACTGCACAAGTGCACATTATCTGTTGTGCATGGATAGAGAAGCGAGTGTCCACCTGTATGCTTCAGTCAGATAACGGCCATAGATAATTGTATATATCTGAACAGCACGTATTGAATAATTTGACCAATACACGAATTTATGCAAACATTTTTATTACAAAGAAAAAAAAAATTCTATTAAGCGACAGAACTTAAACAGTTTTGTATATGTTTATACAAACATCAGTGTTGTTAATACATTATTACACACTGGAAGAATGTTCCATAAGCCTTACTTTACTGTGTTCCCATTGATTTTATTTCTTTTCCCCCAATAGTTACTAGAGGTAATGTAAGGTGGGTGTAAATTTTTATTAATTTATTATGATAAAAATATTGTAAATGCATTACCCATCATCATCCTACAATGACACCATGTTTTTGTTATTTTTAGTATTATAATCCAGAATCTGTACTGTTTCACATGTTATGGGCTCAACTTACATTCTTTTACAACCTGTATAAATTATGTATAAATAGAACACCTTTCAATTTCCTGCATGTAAACAAATTTGTTACAGGCCATTGTATAAATTTTATATATAAAGATGAATAACTATCCATTGAATTCAATATAAAATGATAAAAACCCTTTGGAAAGGTGGACTTTCCTTCTTCAAGAGCACACTAGGAATGGTGGTGTAAACAAAGAAATGTTTGCCTTTCAAAAACATTCAGTGTATAGCACATGTATAGTTGCATTTTTCTCATACCATGAATCTATATTACACTTTGCATTGTAAAATTGTTACTTGGATCACCGAGTTATTTCATTAAGATTATTTATTTATACAGATTTGTTAGGACTATATGTACCTGATACATTTTTATCATGAAACTGGCCTTAAACAAGGATGCTACGTTCCATTCAAATTAGTTGAAATTTTCTTTTTTTCAAATGGTAAAGTTGGCAAATTATGAAAAAATTATAGAGAAGTTTGATGGAAAAAAAAACCCAACAAACTGTTTTATGTAAACACAACATTTAGTGTTAAGACAAAATTGTTTTGTATATTAACTTTTTCTAAATGTTTATAGTGCCCAACGTTAAAAACAGTAATCTATGTTTTTCAGTTTGATCATCAAGGTAGCAAATGCCTTCCTTGTAAAACAGTGATTAGTTGATAATTGGCCTATATCAACATATTTGGTGTTCACGGTGACGACCACCTACTGCAGTTCAATTTATTTTTTACAAACAATTTTTTTTATCCAAATGTACCAAAAATATAAAAGTTATTACTTTTTAAGACTTCTTGGGGTAATATCGATTTTTTTCAATTTAGCTTAAAAAGTGCACTTAAGAGCACCCAACAGTGAATTTTTACTAGTTTAGAACTTCCACTCCGACCAGACGTGAAAAACAGCCAGACTACTTGTACCAAACAATCAGTAAAAGCAGAAACAGAAAAGTCCAGAACATGCAAAACTAAGGTTAGAAACTAAACAATAGAGTCAGACAAAAGACTCAAATTGAATTAAAAAGGCCAATAGCTTGAACATATTTAAAAAACACAGTTAAGTTGGACAGTATCACCATCATTCATGACACTAACCAAGAAATTTTTGAAAAAAATATTTTTTAAAAAATATTCTTCATATAAAACTGAACTGTTTTAATAATTAACATCCTGCAGGCCTGATTAATTATAACCCCACCATAAGTTTGTCTTAAATTTCTTTATTTAATTTGTAGCTTACCATAAAGACAACTGTTTTAGCTTGAACAATGAACATTTCCAAATGCGGCAAGAAACCCACCTGAAGTAAAAATACATCTCGGGACATCTGGTATGGGTATTAACACTTTTACTAATAAAGCAGAAAACAATGTTTCAACACTCTTAGGTCATCTTCAGGTTGTCTCATCCTGAAGTACACATGGCAACTGTTTACATGAAACACTTTTGTAAACTCCATTAAGTCTCTTCCAATCATAAATACATAAACCGATTGTTCAGAAAATTAAGTACAATTCTATAAAAACGAGTACAGGAGTAAAAACTATACATTTTAACTTGGTTCATATTTTTAAACCTGCTATTTAAGCAATTCTGTAATTTATCAGCAGGATTAAACACACCTGAAATACACGACCAGTTTCAAACTTTTCACCCTTAACATCAGTACATCAACTATGCACAGTGGGTTTGTAAAAAGTGAATATTTTGGCACCAGGTTTATAGACTTGTCTATTTAAGTTAATTTACGAGTATAAAAGTGCCATATTTGATGTTACAATTATTTATTGTACAACTTTTTTTTTGGCTTGGTCAAGAAATAAACCAAGTGTAAAAATGTTAATTTTTGGAGTCATTACCTCAATATATTGGAGTTACTACTGATGTTTTTCAATCTTTATGGTATTTTTTCCAATTTTCTCAGTGTCCTACAAGCAATTTTTAAGCATCTGTAAAATAGGGTAAATATTTTCCATTTTCTTTTGTTCATTAGAATAGTAATTTTAACTTCATACAGTTGGAAATATATATTACTTATTTATTCAGTGTACTGAAGCTTCAACGTTAAAAAACAGAAACAATAAAAACTGCATAATTCTTTATACACCATTAACTAACACAAATATAAAATTACTTTTCTTTAAAAGCATCATTTTTGTCAGATAACTACAGTACAAATTTACAATGTAAATTATAAAGAAATGCCACAGTGTAAATGCATCAAATAACACTATGTAAAAAAAAAAAAAAAATGTACTTTTTCTTGTTCCTGGGCAGAAAATGTTATTTCACAATTGCTTGTACCATAAATGGAAAAGACCTATGTTTCTATTCAAACTTTGCTTTTATGACCTGGAAGCATATAAAGAAAACATGATGGGAGACTACATTTGGGGGCTGATACATAAAAGTGATTTACATTACAGTCGCAAATCTCAAAAACTACTCACTTCTAAACATTTTTTGTATAACTTTAGTATAAATACATGTAAATCTTGATTCATATGTTGTTTTATTCGCATCTTATCCAAGTGAAAATGCACACATCTGCCCATTTTTACATATAAAATAGATTAATTTCTAAATTTCATTATCCAGGTCACAAAAGCACAGTTTGAAAGGAATAATGACCATTTTCTGTACTTTTACAACATAAGTAATTAATAAATAACACATACTATCCAGGAACAAATTTGTGTTGCACACTGTAATTTTCATTCATAAACACGTCACATACCAAGAAAGCAGTATATAAAATATTGTTTTGTGTAGCTTTTCATAGAAGAACAAACATTTTCAACTGTACCAAAAGAAGTAACCGCATAAGTAAATAATTATGACATGAGTACTGCAACAGTTGACACTGTCAATATAACATACAGAATATTTCCATTTACACAAACAAGCAGGGGCGTAGATTTTTTACACCTGATGAAGGGGGATGATTTTTGAAACCGCTTATGTGGACTGTTCAATTTGCAAATTTGTAATCTCTGATTACGTGAACCTGAAAGTTGTAAACATGCAATCACAGAGTAATCTTGTTGTCACTTGGATGTATAGTTAGGCCTACTGACTGATACTTACAAAGTTACGAATTATAACTTAGATCGAAAAGCTTAGAAGCACGCCTATATTAAAGATGTACATTTCGGCTACTGAAATAGCGTATATCTAGGCCTAATTATGTAATTCGATTGGTAAGAACATGAGAATCACAAGAACAAACACACAACTTGTAGGCCTGTGATGCAATAAAACAATTCAACAGACCAAACTATAGGAGGGGATGATTGTATGCACCATACCCCTCACCTAAAATGTAGGAGGGGATGTACCCTCCATCCCCCTCAGGATCTACACCCCTGCAAACAAGCAATGACAAAAAATGCACATAACAGGACTGATAAAAGAAATAACTCTTAACAAATGATTTAAATATATTTTTTTACTTAAAATACTGTATAACATTAAGTCAAATGTATGAAAAATAACATATAATAAACTAACAAGAATAATGTAAACACTTGTAATAAATCTGGAGTAAATATTAACTGGGTTCAAGGATATTCAGAAAAACAAAGGCTAGTATATATAATTTTTCCAACACTTTATGTTAAAGTAAGACTAACAATTTGTGGTTTACCTTAATTTCTAACCTGCACTTTCATATTGGTGAAGATGTTGATGTCAGCATCCATATTTAGTAGGGTTAATTTAAGCCTAGTTGTTCCTGAAACTAGGCTTGAATAAAAATATAAAATGTAAGCTTGAATGTCATTCATTCTAAACTAATATACAAATTTATTCACAGACATGCACATATATAACAAAATGAAATACACAGTAAATTAAATGGTACAGAATTTTCCATTTATAATAATGATTTATCATCTCACTAATTGCTTTAAAAGCAATAGTTGTTGGAAAAGTGCACATTATGTTTGTAGCAGATCAGATCAAACACAAAATATTTAGAAATATAATTAACCCATTACGTACGTTATACGTATTCTGTTGTTTACGGCTTTACTTCAAAAGAATGCAGGTGCCTTAGAGATTATCTTTTGGATAGTGGCAATTTATTATTCTACAGCAATAATTTGAATGGGAACTAAGTCATTGTAATTCCAAGAGATCTTCTCACGTTTTCATAAACAATGTAGCTAACACTAACAGCAGGTGCAACTTTCAAGAAGTTGGGGGTTATTCCTCTGTACAGTCCAGTGACCCCTTCTTGATGGAGAATATTTCGGAAAAGGCCCACCATTCCACTGTCTGGCTTACCTTCTAAATCAGCAAAGAGGACCGTGCAATCAATATTTAACGACTTGCGGGCTTAAACATTTCACAATATAACTTCTACACGACTTCTTATGCATTTTTAAACAAGACTTTTTTTAACTAGTTATGTTCATTAGTGACATCTGGCTTAGTTCCATGATGTTCTAAAAACATGTAGATCCAAGAAGTCTCAATAAAAATGAATTAGAAACCTTGTAAACCCTTAGTTCCATAGCAACATTTTTTAAACATTAATATTCGTGTTGTTGTCAATTGTTGTTTTTACATATATACAGAAACTTCTAAAGTAGTGACATGTGGTAAAAACAACCTCCATAAACTACGTGACTTGTAATACTTCTGGATGAAAGCACTCCTTGGTTCTTAATTAAGAAGTGTAAATGTTGGAATGCATGTTCCAAGAAAATAAACTGACTGGCTGCAGTACATTGTGTGGTACAAAAAACGAGGTCCGAGATGTGTACTGTAACAAACAGGTCGTCACAATAAACCTGGTGAGAGTAATGAAGGAAGAGATGGTGACCATCGTTTTGCTTGATGCTACTTAACTACAACAATAGGTTAAACTGTGTTCACTTCATCTGCCAATTTAAAGTTTATTAAATTAGTTTTGTTTAGCAGAGAATGAGAATTAGTGTCGATTGTATTTGTACATCTTTATTTTAACAGAATTAAGAAAATCTAAATTTTTAACAGCACAAATTCATCTGACAGGAAGAATAAAACAAGTGCAACATTTTCAGGGTCTTGAATAGGTTGCGTTCATTTCGACGAAAAATCTTCACATACAGAACAAGTTTCAAAAGGTTAGTTTTTATGGCTACTCTCACAGTTTGGTCAGTTTCTAACCCTACTTTGAAGCGAAATATTGAATCTATGTGAAAAATCATTATGGACTTTTAATACCAATAACAAATATTGGGCAACAAAACACATGAAGCTAGAGAAAAAAACCTTCCATTCTATATTTTGTGCAGATTTGTCTTAAAGGTCAAGTGTTCTGTTTATGGGACTTTTGTTTTCAGTAAACATAATTTTATTCTAACTGCATGACTATTTGTGATGCATCATATTCAAACAAACTTAGGGACATCAGTCAGATTGCATGTCAGATATGCATTATAGATAACTAAATAATATATTTTTCCCAACTATGACATTCTATTTACATTTTAATCATAGTTATTATAATCCAATATTTCAGAGACATTACAGATACTTGAAAACACTCTTCACTTTGCCCAAGTGTCAATGGATAAGACTGTGGAGGATGAACAATTAGCGCTAGATACCTGGGAAAATCTTTTGCCGAGAGTATAGGGAATGCTCTGGGCATCAGCAACTTCCTGGTCATCAAAGAGCAAGATCAAAAGGGGGACAGAATTATGCTTCTCACTGACCTTCTGAATCTTGTTCCATGTGACTTTGGAACTGGTGGTAGAAGAGATGCTGGTTGTGAATTTAGTCCAAAATTCCTTCTGGGCCTGCTGAAAAGCAATGCATTCCGAAAGTGTGGGATACCTGTTTCTGAGCCTTCTGTGCCATGTGGCACACAGGATTCCACCATGGATGAAGATACTGTGGGAAATGTGTTGAGATTTTAGGAATACATTGAACAGCTACCTGAATAATATAGACTACTACAAGATTGTGTTTCAAGAGAGCAGTGAAAGAAAACCAGTTCGGCTTCCACTGGGCAAGAGGGAGAGGCTAGTGGCTTCGACCACAGCCAGTCTCTCTCAAAATGATAAGAAAATGATCACTTTCCTATGGGTTACTGTCAACCCAGAGGGGATTATGCCCACTAAAGTTCTCCAGAATTAAAAAGGACTCAGCAACTGTTCAATGAGAGTATCAAAGCCTGATTGATCATATGCCTCTCCAAGATACAGGTAGAGGGAACAAGCAATGATGGTATGACCCAAGAAAACACAGATGGCTACAGCCTCCAAGGGTGTGTCGAGTGGCAAAGAAAGGGTGGACAAAAGCTGATCAATCAGAAATGCCACCCCTCCATGCACTTGTCCACCATACAACCTGTCATTTCTGTACAAGGAAAACTATTGAAAGATGACTGTATTGGTAGGTTTCAGAAATGTTTCCTGTAAGGAAAGACACATGATAAGAATCGGTACTTTGATGTCACCCAGTTTATAATGTAAATGTCAATAATTCCGCTATATCAAAAATGGCCATTTTTACTTTATGCATAGGCAAATTGGATGAAGACCACTTCTATTTTGAATCACGTGTTTCTTCTTTATTCAAAGGAGGTCTATTAACCTCTGTGGGTCCTGTCTTTGGTTGATTGGGTAGGTCTCTCTCATTGGAAGAAGAAGATTCAAGAGACAGAGAGCATGAACAAATGATCGTTCTACATTTCAGGACTGCAGAAGATGGCCCCAAAGCAACGCCTGAACCTGCAAATACAGAAATTGGATATGAGGATCTGCTGAAAAGAATGGTAGAGACAGAGATAAGTGTTGATATTGATTCATCAACTTTCTTAACAGTGGAGAGCAAAAGAGTTTTCATGTGGCTTGAGAACAATTCTTTCGGAGACACAGAGAGATCTGTCTACACTCCTACTAAAGCAGTGGAAGGAAGTGCAGCAACATACATCCAAGATAGAGTAGTGGATAGTACCTCTTTTCCACCAAGTAAAATGGGTAAGAGCCACTACAGTTAACACAGTGAAGGTCTATTTCACACTCACAGGCATTGTGACATGCATTGCATTGAGCACACGTTAAGGAACCATGACACTGGAAACATCTGAGAGGGTTCGGAATATGTGGCCCTGCCTTACAATTTAAATAATTTGCCTTGATGGTGGCAGATGGATGTGATGATGTAAATTTCAAAATCAGGGCATTGGTTGGCATCATAATTCCAACTTTGAAAATGGAGATATACCTCATTGTAGAAACTCCTTGGGTGGAGAAACCAGCCAGGATCTCTGACTTGGGGATGTTCTTCAAATCCCTCTCAACAATAACTCCTCATGACGAATTCAAAGTAGCATGGGGAGTAACCTCAATGAATATATCTCAAATGGCCTTTGAAAGCAAGAGGAGTTCACTGTGGTAGAATTGCTGTGCATGAATCTAGACCATCAACTGGTCTGCTGCATTCAACTGGACATTATGGACTGATACAATGCAACATCAATCAAATCAATAGTAAGAACCACAAGGAAAAGAAGATCTGCCACAACAAAAAACTAAATAAACTTAAGGTACCAATATATTACCAGGATGAAGATTTTTGACTGACTTAGAAGAGCCAGCAAGTCCATCTAGTCCCTTCTGAATAAAAATGGGAGACATTTGTCCTAAAGATTTGTCTGAAAGATAATGTAGTATCAGAAAATGAGGTACAGGTGTTGAAGATTGCTGCTCAGAATTGCCAAGACATATTAGTTTTCCTATGGTATGTTTTATTCACTATTTTATTTAGATTTTTATTTGGTGGGTGAGAATCATAATAAAGTCATGGAACCCTATGAGGGCATGCACTATAATGCCAAACAAGGACATTGTAGCAATGGCAGGGTTTCATGACCATTATACCCAAACTCTATCATCAGATGCAATATCCACAACACCCACTAAGAACATCCAACACTACTGGTACTTGGTTGACCTTAGCCAAAGTGAACCAGCTTACTGATATTGGGGGGTGGGGGGGTCACCATGGTCACCAGTCAACAGAAATTCAAGACCAAAGTAGTGTGCTAGGGTTGGAACCATTAACCACCAGGATCTTCTCCTCTCCTTCGTGGGTTGCCAAGTAAACACATGGGTGGATGTTTAGATCCCAAAAGAGGTGGAGTGAAAGAACAGGACCTTCTCTGGGAGGTTCCCTCACAACCTACAGAGATCCACACCGAGGGGCTTAACTGTGAAGAAAAACTTTATTTGCTGATGTTGCTTAAGTGAATGGTTTATCACAACAAAAGTTTATTGTAATATATTTTCATATCTCTAAGTGTACTTCTAAATGATTACATTTGATGATTTTTATTCTGGTGTTAAAAAAACCTTTCAAAACACACAACTGTGGAGGATAATAAAAACTTTTCTTTAAACTAAACCACAAGTAAAACTACTGATTTTCAATGTGGACCCCTGATGTCTATAAATGTACATTACACAAGTCTAACAATTTCATTTTAACATGAAAACTTTCAAAACGTTTTCCTTGACTGAAGTTTGATGTACTAACAAACTTATTATTTATTCCATTAAATATGAAGTTTTTATCCAAACATGTGCCATAAGTTTTGGTATAAAATAGTTTTCAGTAAAAATACTATCTTTATAAATCAAATTAGTACCACTGTATCAACTATGCAAAACAGTTAACAAAAACCCTACAAGAAGGACAACGTAAGTACGAATTAACACCATTTGATAATTTTACCAAAAATGTATCTTGTAAATTTCTCACCTTGAGCTTGTAATCGAGTTCGAACTAAGGCCAGTGGATAACTTGCCATTTGACCACAAGAGCTACTGATTGTGCCACAACCTAAGAGTACAAACATTCCTGGATATTCTTCTTGAGGGTGGCGACTAATGTAAATGTTCTTCAAAGTCTAAAGGATAATGAAATGGAACTGGATAAAAAAACCTTCAATCACACAGAGTTTCCCGTACATAGACAAGAAAAAAAGACTGTTTTCTCTGTTATAATCAATACTGCTTGACAACAAACAGTTACTATTTTTACAATACTGGAAATTTTAAGTTAAGAAGAAGGAATTTTCCATGAAATAAAGGGAGAGTTGGCTTGTGCATTTAGCACATAATTCAAATATAACAAGACTGCTAATTACACAAATCAAATAAGAATGAAAATGTATTATTACACTAATATCTTTCACTGCCAATCTAATTACATCTGTTAAGCACCAGGGTTGTTTTAAGTATATTTTAAAAAACCTGGTATTTTTACATTACATGGATATAAGATGTAAATATTAGTGTTATTTATTACTTAGAATAACTGAAATGCACAACACTCAAAAATGTAATCTCATATGAGTTTGTAAAAACTTAATGTTTGTTTTTTGTGCAAATACTTCATTTATGTGGTGATAATACCAGCGACTGTATGGAGGGAAGAAGAGAACTTTGGACAAACCAGTTGTGTGTAAGCTCTGGAGTACTCGTAACGATAAAAAAAATATCTTACTTCTCTGTAGTTGTTGTTGTTAAACACATTTTCTGAGCAAAAATAACAAGTAAAAACAAAAGCAAAATGTCAAAGTATATTGAGTTAAGACTAAATAATGTTCAAAGAAGCAAAATGTCAAAGTAAATTGAGTTAAGACTAAATAATGTTGAAAGGTCAAACAGAATTAAAAAGGCCAATGGCTTGTAAAAATTTAAAAATACAATCCAGTTGTACAGAGTCACCATCATCAATGACATCATCCAATGTCATGGCTAAATTCTTGCAAAACAAGTGTCTAAATTGATGCCATTGCTCAGGGCCATAATGATGGCACAAGGTAAAATGTGGGCTATTACTTGAGTGTCACAAAGACCCCACATTGGTGGATTAGTCCCAGGTAAAAGAAAGTGATGATTTAAAAAAAAATTAAAAACTGTGACCAATGTGTCGCCTTGTTTGGATAATTTCTTCCTTCTTGTCCTTACAGAAACAAGATGGCCAAAGAACAATAGAAGGTTTGATCTCAAAAATCTTATCACGTTGCTAACTCCAAGTCGACTGCTAACTGGTGAGAAGCCGAGCTTTCAATACAGGACTATAGTCCATGTATGGAATAGGTACTGATGGAACCAGATCAGATGGAGACACAGCTACAGTCTCAGCAAACTTGTTCTCACAAATACTAACATCACCAGAAAAACTGGATACTAATGAAGATAAAGAAGAAAAATGGGCCTACATTTGTGAATATTGACAAGATCATAGTGAGAACTAACAGGGCCAGTAAAGATATAAAAGTGTCAGCATCTTCTCTGGAGCAAATGTAGGCCCATTTTTTTTATCTTCATTTTCAAAACAAATGAAAAATATGTTCCAATTTCTATAGCAAGCATTACACTTAGAATATGCTGCATTTACTTATTACATTCTAAATATCTTATTTGAATTACAATTAATCATTCTGCAACGGGTCAAAGGCCATATCATTGTGGTTTTTGACTTGCATCCAAAAATTTCATTGAAATACAATTTTATGAATTTATGTCACTAAGTTTGAAATCAAATTGTAGGTCATAATTCAAACTATAAGTAATATATACAAGTTAATTTCCTAATTTAAAAGTAAATATTAAAATAACACATCTAAATATAGATGTTCGTGAGCCATGTGGTATGTTGAATGCAGAACTTTTTAAAATCAGATGTTTGTGATGTCAAAAGTTAGGAACTTAAATTTCTAATATTAATAAACTAGAATATGAAATAAAAACTTTGTATCTTTTTATTTTGCTGAGATATGGCTTAGGTACTGGCCACCTCTTTCTATTTTTGGAAATGGTCTCTTATATACACTTACTTCAATATATGACATGTGAATAACCAATCAACAGAATGGTTTTCTCAGTCATTTTAACCTGTGGAAAGATAACCATATTATTTCTAACCAAGAATTCAAGGGGGTAGGTTGAGTCCTCAATCTCCTCGAAGTTTCATATTTTTATAAAATGTAAATAAATCTTATTTAATAAGCTTAATAAATTACAATGGAATTTATAGTATCTGTTTTTAGTTTTTTCCTGTTATTTAACTATATATATACACAAAATTGTAATCCCGACACATGCAAAATTTTAAAAGGCTTAGCAACCTATGTCCAGCAACAACCGAGTACAAAGGTCATAGCAAGAAGAGAATAGTTTGCTTGTTTACTTCTTGATTTGTTGTTCTATATTTTAAGAAAAATAAATTCAATAATCTTTTTCTAAATAGTAATTATATATGCAACTGAAATGTAACTACTGTATTTTCTTGTTATAATATGTAGTAATCTAGCAAAAAAACAAACATAATTCATGTTTATTTTCTAATTTTTTGATAATGTTTGAGGTTGGTCAAGTGAGAGATCTCACATAGAATACAGAAAACAACATGAAGTCTAAATAAAAACAAATATTTAAAATGCACTTTGGAGTTTTTAGAGATCACGCAAATAATAGAAATTTTTGGTACAAAAGTTTTTTTAACCATAACATGAAATCACTTTACACTCAGACTAGTAATGAAACAGACTATTTTCTGAAATAAATTCTAAGTAAAAATATCACATTAAAAGATCTGAATTTTCACATAAATTGCTTGTAATCTTCATTAAGAGTATACCAAATTTTGTGAAGATGTACGTGTTATATCAAAAGTGCAAATGTGTAAACAAACTTGTGTATTATACATTGAAATCATAGTGAAAGGGCTAATAATAATAATGATAAAAGAACGAATAAACAACATTCACATAAAAACAGTCACCCAAAGTAATTTAAATATAATCTTATGGCTTTAAAGTACATAGCACGACAGTGGTAATGGAGCACAAACTTCGGACTGTCAGATTTATGGTTCAGCACTCTAACCTCTGATCCACACTTCAAGGCTTAGTTCAGTATACAATACACATTTATATTGATTTAAATGTTACTTTTAACGAAGCAAAATAATTTTTTTAAATATTTAATTT
This sequence comes from Carcinoscorpius rotundicauda, assembly GCA_011833715.1. Classification (NCBI taxonomy): domain Eukaryota; kingdom Metazoa; phylum Arthropoda; class Merostomata; order Xiphosura; family Limulidae; genus Carcinoscorpius; species Carcinoscorpius rotundicauda. The sequence goes on from CM022399.1 coordinate 86,646,598, forward strand.
CGATATTAACTTTGGTTCAAAGAAAGGTATGTAATTAGAACAAAACTAATAATCAGCTTGGTAATTAGTATATCCAATTAAACACTTTCCCTATGTTTCTACTATTTTAGCTATTATATTTATGTACAAGTTAGGTTGATTTGACGGACCTCAATACATCATACCAAATCAGGAAATAAATATAAATTATGCTTTTTCTTTACCTAATTCAGGTCTACTCCCATTTGAATAATAAAAAAGGAGACATTTGCTCTAAATTTTCTTGAATAATGAGTACATGATCAGGAATAAGGTACAGAATGTGACTGTGAAATATCTTCTAGTGACCACTGTCCTCATCTATCATGGAGCTCTATGAGGATATGCGCTACAATGCCAAACAAGGACATTGCAGCAATGCCAGGGTTTCGTGAGCACTATACCCAAACACCAGCATCAGAAACAATGTCCAAACACCCGTTGAGAATCTCCTACACTGGAACTCAGTTGATCCTAGCCAAGTGACCCTGGAAAGTTACCTCAAGACTTCCTCTGTCTACAGGAATTCAAGGTCAGAATGGTGTGTAAGAGTTGGGCCTCTTGACCACCAGGATCTTCTCCTCACCTTCATGAAGGGTTATTACACATGGCAAACATGTGGGTGGCTGTAGATCCCAGAGGAAGTAAACTGAAAGTGCAGAACTTTCTTTGGAAGATCCCTTCACTACATACATCTGAAGGGTGAAAAAGAGAGTTTGTCACCCACATGAACGAGAAAGACTGAGAAAGCCATTAAAGGGACATTCTGAGTTTTTGAGTGGTTATATACACACCACTGGGAAAGTAAGTTTACTTAAGCAGCTATTTTCAAAAACTGAAAAGGTGAGTGAAGACACCTTGTCTGATTCAATAAATACATTAGTATCTTAAAAACAGAAAATACATTAGGTTCTTATTTTATATTCCAGGTTTTCAACATTATTAATTTGAGTATCTAATTTATAAGGAACTACAAAGTTTGTATTTGGACATCACAAACTTCTAACTTGAATCATATCTGCATGGAACATACCAAGTAACACACAAACACATACACACACACACAATATTTTAATGTTTACTTTTAAATTAAAAAATTATAATTCAAATTTTAGTATTGTGCATTAGTTATTCTACAATTTGATATTAAAATGTACTGACATACATTCATAAAATAGTACTTCAAAATATTTTGAATGCAAGTCAAGAAACGTGATGACACGGACTTTAACCCATGACCTACGTTTATACGATTAAACTACGTCTGCATTGCAGGGTATTTTTTGGAACTTACTAGATTCTCACCAGATGGCAGTACTTAAAGACAAATTACCTCATAAATAGCAAGATCAATCCCTGCATATGGCAAAATACCCAGCAAGTTTGGAAGGTAACCTCGGTAAAAACACCTTAATCCTTCATTGTAGTAAATTTTCTTGGCTGCATCCCACAATCCACTGTACTGGCCTGTCTTTCTTAATGCTAATCTTGTTTTAAGAACCTAAATAAACACATTAAGGTGCTTCTTTACCATATGATACTGTTAAACAATGCCACACATTCTATTAAAATAGACTGAAAATGACAATATATCAGTTTAAAAGCTCAAAGATAAAATTCAGCCTTATAAAAAATTAGAAATGTAAATGTTTCCCCCCCCCGCACTCCTCTTAATATTTTTCCCCAATGTGGCTTGAAATCAACAGTTTATGAAAACTACATTTTGATGCTACATATATAATGTTTTGTCTTATGAGACAAAAGACAGACTTGAAATGCCATTTTCACATGCCTCTAGTTTTGGTCCATAACAGAAAAATAATGAGAAATGTGGGGGAAAAATATTTGTTTCTATTACTACTTTAGGCTTACCAGGTTTTTCAATATTTTACTGGGTTTCTGTGTTTAAACCATAAATATTAATAACGTATAATTCTTTAAAATTAAAAGTTAAGTTACAGACAGAAAGACCCAATTTAAAATTGCATATCAACGTAATACTAGTAAACAAGGAATTTTTATTGCAAGAAGTTAAAGGAAAAGATTCCTTAACTACATGGTAGAACATTGTTTTTGCAAGGTATTTCTATTAAATGTTACTTTCAAGTACTTGGTAAATACTGGTGTAAAAATATGTTTTAGTTTCAAAACTAAAGCAAATATTTTCTTTCTGTCTCAAAATATGTTAATTGCAACTTCAACCTTATCTGAAAAGAACAATGAGAATTGATGTAGTGTAAATTTGTTTGAGTTATTAATTGCAGTTACTTGGTACATTTAGTCTGTACATTCATTCATACAGTTATTGTAAGAAAAATAATTGTTAAGAATATCTTTGTGAAAGTATCACCAGCTTTGCTCCAAGTCTGAACGCAAAAACATTTGAAATATTTAATATACAATTTATGCCAAAAAAAAAGAAAGAAAATTAGTTTTGCACATATTAAATTTTACAACTTAAAAAAACTTATGGTAGTTGAGATATTTTCATGAATACATCCAGAATTTGAACACTTTTAACTCTTTTTTCCAATCATAATTTCCAGTTCTCATTATTTAAATTACATGACCCAGTTATGAAACGATTTTTTTTTGCATCTGTGATTTTAGTCTTCAGAGTAAAATAGTAAAATCGTAGATAAGAAAAACTTCCGAAAACTAAGTTAAAGAAAGAAAAGTTACCTCCATCGGATAAATTAGTGTTTGAGAACTACCTCCTGCCATGGACCCAGCGAGAAACCTTTCATAAATCCCTAATTCCCGATCTGAATTTCCTCGAATTAGGCATTTTGCCTAATGAAAGAGAAAAATGGAAAAGTTGATAAATATCTCTACGATAGCTATTATAACAAGTATATTAAAACTAGTTTTCTTTGTTCGGATTACTATAGCTCTTATCCTTTGTTCACATTGCAAACAAAGTCTCACTCTTTGAAAGTGATTGTGTTTAAAGTAACCTAGAATGAACTATAATGAATGATGTAGATCACGCTGACTGTGTTATAACTCCATATACAGAGTTAATCACTTGCATTAAATTTCTCAAGTAGCAAATAACTTCAAAGTACTCGTGTTGCTTACTTTGACCAGTCATTACCTGTTCATAAGCCATAAATTTAAGTGCACTTTCAGGGGCGATTTTCATCACGTTGATACCATTCCCTCGCCACAGAGAACGGATTCCTCCTTCACGAAGCATGTGCATAAAACAGGCTCGAATAGAAGAGAATTCTTTGCCTCTCACCTATAGAGAATCATTACAGTTACTTGTATATTAAACTAGTTTTAGATCAGGGAAATACACGATGCTAACCTAACCGAAACTATTATTATTACAACCTCGTTACAACTACTATTAAGCAAATCTCGGATACCACACTTATACAATTTGTAGTTGAAACTTTGCCTAAACAATCTATCAAACAATGTGTAGTTGTTTTACAAACTTATGTTAACTTAAATATTTTAGAACCCAAGTGCTGCCCAATCAACACACCTCATTATAAGCGTAAATTGAGTTGGTTCTAACATTTAACTGAAGTTGAGAAGTAAGCATCGATATTTTATATTAAATGTACAATATATTTTTGATAATATTTGTGTGTGTTAGGCACACAGAAACATTAATTAAAGCATCAAATACGTGCGCCATGTTAAAAAAACTCTGATATTATGAATCACACCAAAAAGAAAACCCTGCTATATAATAACTGAAATGGATAAATGAGTAAAATATTTTTAAAAATGAGAAACACATGCAATGAAAAATGTCAGTTGCAAAACCTGCAGAGACACAAAAGGACCACAAGAAGTAAAACATTCATAAACCTGATAATTAACTCTTGTTGTCTGGCAGAGATAATTGTATTTGTATGTTTGTATACTGACTTGGTTTGCAGATGAAAGAAAACCTTTTCTAAATTAATGATTTCGATAAACCTCAGTTTAAAAGCAAAATTAAGTTTATCTTTAATATCTATTAAATTTTCTAATTAAATCTTCCAGCTAATTTGAACAGATAATCATAATGTTTATGGTAATTTTCTGTACATATTATTGAAACTTAATACAAATTATTTGCTTATGTAAGAAAAAAAATCCTACTTTGAAGTTGTGGTAGAACAAGTGAAACCAAGGTTTAAAAAATGTGTGTGTGTGTGTGTGTGTACAAAAGCTTGTTTTTTAGGGTAAATTTAGAAACCTTACTAAAATTTTAGAAATGTAAAAAACCCTGAAAAGTAGTGCACATTGGAGGATGCACATAAAATAACTGTCTAAATAATCCTTTGATAAAAAACAAACTTGCATCTGTAAAAAAGGAAGAAAAAACCCACACGGGTTACCATCATTATAATTACTAGATCCTATAAATTTTAAAAAAAACATGATTAAAAAATACACTCAACAAGTTTTAAACACTTCCTCTTACACAGAAAAAATTCTGGTTACAAGAATAAATTAAAAATATATGCTGTATTCACAAATACTATTTTTTATGTAGTTTCATACTGTTACACCAGGTAGTGTCAGTTGTGGTCAACTAATTATTTCATTATTCATAGAAATACACATACCTTAGAAAAAAAGAAATGATCACCTAAGTCGATGAAATATTACTATGATTACTAAGAAAAGCCGTAAAGGTAAACCTGTAAGAACACTTTCAATCTATCTAGAGGAGCTGTGCTAGTTCTTGAAACTCCTCCAGCTATGCCACCTGCCACAAGATGGCGCCACCACATTCCTGTGTGCATTTCTTGTTCAGTGAAATCATCAGGTATAAGGGTGTCTTCTCCAATATCAAGAAACTGGAATGGTAAAAAAAACACACAAAGAAAGCAAAAGTTTTTCATTTTCAATTGTATTTTGTATAATTAAAAAGTATATTTGTAATTAAACAAGTAAGATTTAATAAATATCATAACTTGATTAGCTAAGTATGGCACAAGAACCCTAAAATAATTCAGAGCTTCTTTGTCCTGGACATTACAAGAGAAATTTTCAAATTGAAGATAAAATATTTTAGTATAATATGACAGAGGGCTATAGGAAATTTATGAAAGAAAACATGTGATAGGTGAGTGTCATGTTCTAGTTTACTATTCTGTAGACAAATAAAATCGAAAGCTATAAAAATTATACTTTGCCTTAGTAATATTTATATTATAATGAGTATGTTATGTTGAATTGTGTATTTCAGAGAGGGAAGGTAAATATATCAGATAAGGGAGAACAGCTACAAAGCAACTATCAATTCCCGTACTATGTGCAACTGAGTACTTTAATATTTTCTTTCAAAATTATGAAGCTAAAACTTGCATAATATTAACCATGTTTATTGGTGTATACTGATACTTAAGCAGCTTGATTAAATTTTTATTGTTACTCAAAAGGTTATGACCTTTACACTTTGACTTACCCAGAGCAAAAAAAGGGTTAGTATTAGTTCCATGTTTAAACATTTCCATAGTGTAATAGAAAAAAAAGAAAAGAAGAAGAGATATCAGGAACATTCCTTCAGTTTTCAGAGAGTCACGTTTCATTAATACTAAAATACGAAGCTGAGAAATGGCCCTAAAACTAACTGATAATTTTGCACAAGTATTTTAATTTTATCAGATGTTCTTTTGAAAATTATTTTCTGCCACGATCATTTTTCTAATTACTTCTCCCTCCCTCAAGAATATCCAAAAAAACAAACAACTTACCGTGCATGATGTACAGTAGAGTACGTTATCTGGTATACCAGTTCTCATTGAAATGGAGCATAAAAATTTGATTTGTACCTTTAGTGTTTTGAAATGTTGGTAAACGATTATAATTTTAGTAGAAATTTATCAAGTCCTTATGAAAATGACAAGTTTTTAATGAATAATTTCTCGTGCAATGTTTCTTAATTGTTTAGAATTGTAGCTCTTTTGCACGACTCTTACGTTATATAATAAACAAAATTACTTGTAACTTACAGTGGCATGTCTCCAATACTTGAAGATGTCTTCCAGTTTAGAAGATGGGTTAAACATGAGGTAGTTACGCCACTCATCAAAAGAGATTGTCAGAGACCCATCCTTATCCATCCTACAGTAAACAAAAAAGGGTTCTCACAACAGAATTATTATTTCCATTGCAACTGCTTACAGTAATCCTAAATTCAATTCAAAATGCAAGTCGCATCTAATAGGTTTTCCCTCACATTTTGTACAAGTTTAGAGTTACAATACTAATATTCTTAGAGAACAATGATGGAACTATAAACACTAGAATGTAAAAAGGCTTCATATCTATGTAAATTAACATCTTATCAACACAGGTCGAAACTAACAATCAAACCAGCTAATTTAACACACTATTTTTACTTTGTGATTATAATGCATATGTTTCATCAGTAACATACCATTACTAGTGGCCACATTTTTTGTTTGCAATCAAAATTACATATCACAATGTTCAGCCCCCTGTATATTAGTCCTAAATCCACATGCCAAGTTAACAATGAAAAATAATTCCCCATAATGGAAAACATTTCATAATAATTAAACAGATATACATTCTAACCAGTATTTTTAATGTCATATTATAGAGAAAAGGGCTAGTGTCTCAAACCCTGTGTAATACCTTCAGCAGTCAGACTCATGGGTAAGTTACTACTAATTAAATATTCAACAAACTAATTAATTATTTGTTCTATAACAAGACACTGATTAATCAAAACATCAATTAATACTCTGAACGAAATTTACAATTTTCCTCAGTGTGCTACCATCCCATTATGAGCACCAAGTAAATCATTTTAAAAATGTAGGATTTATATTATTGTGAAACATTAAAATATCAGTGATACACAAATCACTGGCAACTAACAACTTTCCACCATTTCAAGATTGCAAAAATCTCAGTTTTGTTTCAGTAGTAACATTATGTTGCTTACCGAAATTTCCATATTCATTAATATGAGAACAAAGTTTTGAAACTGCATAAAATTCAATTTAGAAGAACAAATGTGCATAATTTGATTTTAATATGTAACAATAAAATAACAACTGGTTTTAACTGGTAATTTTTGCAATTCAACCTCTCCTATTCTGATCACCCGAAATCCAGAAAAGTAATTGAAGGTTTTGATTTTTTTTTTTTTGATAATTGAAAAAAAAAAAAAAATGACACCAGTTTTGATTGTTTGTTTTTGAATTTTGCGCAAAGCTACTCGAGGGCTATCTGTGCTACACGTCCCTAATTTAGCAGTGCAAGACTGGAGGGAAGGCAGCTAGTCATCACCATCCTCTGTCAACTCTTGGGCTACTCTCTTACCAATGAATAGTGGGATTGACCATCACATTATAATCCTTCCATGGCTGAAAGGTCACGCATGTTTGGTGTGATGGGGATGCAAACCTGAAACCTTTGGATTATGAATTAAGCACCTGGACATGCCTAGTCTATGACACCAGTTACTCTGTTCCACATTTTACTTAAAATAGTTCACGACTTTCCAACAAGGTCTGTAAAATAATTGTACGAACAACCAATATTATTTCTTGGATGATGAAAAATTTGTTTACCTTAACATTTCACTTTAATTTTTGTAAGATTATAAAATTTTATTTATACAAATAGCAACAGTCACTCTACATGGTATTACATACATATGTAATTTATCATTTTGAAACTTTGTATTGACATTCAACTGTCTAAGATATTTTTTCCCAAATATATATTTTTATTATTATTAAACAATACCTTTGAAGAAGTCTCATTGCATCACTATCACTCAACCGTATTCCCAATTTCTTAAAAGCCATTAAAATTTCACCTTTATCAATGTTACCTGAAAAACAAGAATTAATGTTAAAAGATTTAATACTGAAGCTAATAAGTGACAATTTCAGTAAGACTGATGCCACATAAAAAGTCAGATTAGTGTAAATTCACGTCAACTGACAACACCGTAAACATGTATGTGCAATGGTGGCACCAACACACACACACACACACACACACACAAAGGAGAGAGGGAAAACAAATTGTCACACACACACACACACACAAAGGTGAGAGGGAAAACAAATTGTCACACACACACACACACACACACACACAAAGGTGAGAGGGAAAACAAATTGTTTTTTTTTAAGGAGAGAGAGATATTTTATGGTCATCTGTAGTTTCAAAGAAGGCTCGTCATTATTTGCATCATCTCTAAAACATCCTAAATACATTTCAAACATTTGTTTTCAATCAGACTGTTTTATATTACTTTCTATAATCTAACTACACGGAGTCTGTCATTTGACCAACCTTGTAACCATCAAAAAAAAGGAAAAAAATAAATTATGCTTTTTCATGCAAGAATAACTGCACATAATAACATGCAAATATAAATGTTTAGTCTAAATAGCACAAGTCTCATAATGCTGTATATTTACATTTTTATTTATTATTATAATTTATTACACTGACCTTCCAGTCGTACCTTGCTAACATAGCATAACTTGCACTGATATGGTGTATACGCATAAATATCATATATCCAGCAAAATAAAACTGACCATTAGTTTTCCTTGACTTGACTGTATTTTAGTGGACATGTATTTTGTAATATACAGTCACATTTCAATTATTATACATTTTATATATATATATATGTATGTATGTAGATTATTACTATTTAGAAATAAATTAAAATGTATTTTTCTTAAAATATAAAACAATAAATCAAGAAGTAAAGCAAACAATTATCTCTTCTTCTTACGTCCTTTGTACTTGATTGTTGCTGGACATAGGTTGCTAAGCCTTTCAAAATTTCACACATGTGGGATATCAAACTTTTTTGTAGGTTTTACATATACATAGTTGAATAACCAAAAAAATCATAAATAACTACACTGATACCACAGAATTCCATTATAATTTATTAAGCTCAGTAACTAAGATGTATTTAGGTTTAAAAAAACTATGAAACTTTGAGCAGAATAAAGACAACCTTTCTCCGAAATTCTGGACTGAAAGAAGATGGCAGCCATTTAAAAGACTAAAATGGCTGAGAAAACCATTATCAGGACATTCTAAACTGTTGACTGGTTATTCACAAGTCATATATTGAAGGAAGTGTATACAGGGATCGTTATCAAAAATAGAAATAGGTGACCAGGGCCACTGTATCTGATTCAGTACGTAAGCCATATCTCAGTAAAATAAAAAGATACAAGCCTCTTATTTTATATTCTAACTTGTTAATATTGGTAATTTGAGTTCCTAATTTGTACAAAACTATAGACTTAGTACTTTGACATTACAAACATCTAATTTTAAACAGTGCTGCATTCGACATACCATGTGACACGCTGAAACGTGTTCTTTTAATACTTCCTTTTAAATAAAGAAATTAACTCATGTAATATTTATAGTTTGAATTATAATTTACAATTTGATGCCAAACATATTAACATAAAAAATGTGATGACATGGTTTTTGAGCTGTGACTCATTGCAAAAGGGTTAAATACATAGATTTTAAAGCATACATTCAGAGCCGAGTCACTAGTGCATCGATGGTTTCCTTCTGGAATCCTGCTTTTTTATTTTAAAACATCTATTCTTTAGTAACCCTAATAACATGAGGACTGGCCATTCACTTACAAAGACAATGCAAAACTACATACCATCTCTGTTTTCATCAACACTTTTGAAAACTACCATCAGCTGTTTTTCATGTTCCATTACATAATGAATGAACTCTGCAAAGTCCACATTACCACTCTTTGCCAGATCCGACTTTTCAATGAATTCCTGTTAATATTAAAAATACTGTAACTGATATCAAATAATACATGTATTCACATCATAAGAAAAAATATATAATACATTACAATGGGCAACTTTTAAATTACAAAAATCATCTCTTCCTTCAAACAGAGAACTCGGAGAAAGTTTAATATTAATACAATAATGTACACGTAAAAGAAACACAATTTATAATTGTAGTTCTCATCTTTCCCAGGGTCTAATCCAAGCTAAATAAATTTTGCAACCTTTAAATAGCCTTAAAACCTAAACAGAGTCAATAAATGTATTTTTATACAAATCATCCATAGGGTTTTGTTTTGCTTCAATTTTTATTTGTACAACTGTTTGTCACTAAAATGTTTTATCATTGCATGCAATCTTCAAAATTTAAGCTCTGTAGTGTCAGTTTCGGCTTGTATTTTAGCGGACATTACTGTGACGTGAAATAGAGTTCCTGATAAAACAAAAAACATCTTGGTGATGTACAGTTATTTATTTTTTGTATAGATATTTTCTTACTAATATTAACTTTGGATTTTTAGAAAGCTTTGTATAATATGCTACACAGAAAATTAGCCAAGAGAAATCAGTGGGTTTCTGGACAAAGTCAGTTGACTGAATTGCCGACCAACTGGACCTTTGGTGTTAACAGCTGGTTGGTTGGCATTTTACAGTGCAAAGCAACCAGTAAAAATTAGATATGAAGTATAATTATTAAAACTTGTGAAAAGGAATCATGTGAAAACAAAACAAAGTCAAATTGTTTATTTGCAAACTTAAATAGCATTAAAAAGACCAATGGCCCTCAAAAAATTAAAAACATTTCTAAGGTGCACAGTGTCACTATTGGCAAAGACATTGTTCAGTGTCAGCTGTAAACCTGTGGGCAAAACAATAAACTTCACATCTGATGACTGACATGAGATGTGGAAGTTAGGCACAGAGTCCGTTTGCAACAGGAGGAAGTTGACCAGTGGTAGCATTAATCTTTATACTGAATATGTGTGACACCCAAGATACAGCCCTGAGGGATTCCAACTTCCTATAGGAAAGAATGGAAAAGTGTCAAACCCACATAAACTTAGAATTGTCTGCCTATTAAAAGATTTTTAATATCAAATGGGCAAATGGCCATGCAAGCCATGTAAGTGGAGGTCTCACAAAGTGTCAAAAGCCTTCTCAAGGTCAAAGAATACTGGCACGAGATGTTGTCACATGAGAAAGGTTTCTCTGACTGATGTTTCAAGTCAAATCAGGTGTTTCACTGGAGAGTGCTATCACCTGAATCCATACTGGGTGGACAAGAGAAGGTTGTTCAATTCAAAAAACCAAACAAGATGATCATTCACTATCTTCTCTAAGGTCTTACAAAGATAGCTCATCAAAGCAATTAGAAGGTAGTTTGAAGGAAACTTGGGATCCTTTCTAGACTTAGAGAAAGGTAGGACAATAGCCTGACACCATACATAAAAAAAAGCATTCTCCTGCCAGATCTGGTTACAAAAAACTAGAAGAATAGCAAAAGAAGCATGAGAAAGATGGTGCAGCATCTTGTAGTGAAAATCATCTGGTCCGACCAATGTAATGACAGACCAATGAAGAGCAAGCTTGAATTCCACCAGTGTAAAGGGGTGATTAAAGTCATAGGGATGATCGTTCTGCCTGGAGTTTTGACAGCTAAGAAGGTGGAGGATGAAACAGAAGTGCTAGATACCTGACAAAAGCTTTTGCCAAGAATATAAACAATGCTCTAGGCATCAATAACTTCCGAACAATCAGAGAGCAAGATCAAAAGAGTGACAGAATTATACTGTCTGCTGACCTTGTGAATCTTGTCCCATATGGCTTCGAAACTGATGGTAGAAGAGATGCTGGTTGTGAATTTAATCCGAGATCCCTTCTGGCTTTGATGCCTTACCTGCCAAGCATGTGCACAGGCCAGCTTCAAAGTGATACAGTTCGAAAGTGTAGAATACCAGACCTGTTTTTGAACCTTCCATGCCACGTGGCAGGCAGAATTTCACCATGGACAAGAATACCATAAAAAACATGTCAAGGTTTTAGGAATACATTGAGCAGCTGCCTGAATGATACAGTCAGTCACTGTTGCCATGCAGTCGTCCATCAATGGCAGGATCACGTTTCAAGAAAGCAATGAAAGAAGGCCAGTTGACCTGATCCAACATCTACTGGGACATGCGAGTCAACCACAGCCAGTCTCCTTCAGAATGATAGAAAAATCATCACTTTCCTGTGGGTTACTGTCAACCCTCCATGAAAAGTGAGAGAAATGCAAAGGAAAACACATTGAGAGATCAATACCAGTAAAAGACTGACTAGGTGCATGAAAATAAGTAAAAACACCAGTACTGAAGAGAGAAAAGTTGTGATCCAAGAGCATACGCTTCAGAGGGGATTATGTCCATTTAAGTTCCCCTGAATTAAAAATGGAGATGGCAATTGTTCAACAAGAGCATCTAGGTCAAATTACTCACAGATCTTTTCAACAGACCGATAAAAAGAACAAATAGTGATGATACAGCCCAAAGAAACACAGATGGCTACTACCTCCAAGGGTGTGCCAAGTAGCAAAAACACTGTTTGACCACCAGTGCCACCCCTCTATGCACTTGTCCATCACACAACCTGTCATTTCTGTACAAAGAAAACTGCCGAAAGGTGGCTGTATTGACAATTATCAGAAATGTTTCATGTAAAGAAAGACAAACAGGATGTTAGAAATCAATTAGTGCCTTGATATCATCTAAATTAAAATGGAAACCTCAACAGTTCCACTGAATCAATGTAACCATTTTTATTCACGTGCAGAAGAATTGGGCAGAGACTCCTACTTTTGACCATGTCTCTTCTCTTTGTTCTTTTAACTGGAAGAAGGTCTATCAACCTCCATGGATCCTCCTACCCTGGGTTGAACAGGTAGGTCTCTATCATTAAAAGAGGATTTCAGCAACTAAGGGCATCTTGGAGCCAGAGAAAAAGATGACCCTGAAGAAACACCAGAACCTTGTGTCAAAGGAAGTGGATCCAGGTAACCATTGGAAGAAGTGATGGAGATGGGAGTAGACACTGGCTAGTCTCCTCTCTTAATCATTGAAAACAAAAGACTTTTGAGGTACTTTGAAAATGAATCTGTTGGAGGAATGGAGAAATATGTCTGCACTTCTAGTGTAGCAGTGGAATGGAGTACAGAAACATATGTCCAAGATGGAGTGGTGGACAGTAACTTTTGAGCTGCAGAGTAAAAAATGTGAAGTTTTCAAATGCAGTACCTCTTGTTCTTTCACCCACCTAGGACACAAACAAATGCAAGATGGATGAGAGAGTCATTACAATTAATACAATGAGGGCTCATTTTGCACTCATGGGCATCATGGTCATTTTCACTACAGTGAGCACATGTCAAGGAATCATGACATGATGTTTCTGAGTGACCAAAATACTGACATTAGAAACATCAGAGGGTTTGGAATATATGACTGTACCTCACACTTTAGATAACCTGCCTTGATGGTAGGAGGTGGACATGGTGATTTGAACATCAAAATTAGGTAGTTGGTCTGCATCATAATTTCATATTTGCAAGTGGAGATATGCTACACTGCAGAAACTCTTTGAGTAGAGAAACCAGCGACGATCTCTGACTCACCACATCCCTCTCAAAAATAACTCCTTGTGATAAATTCAAAGTAGCATGAGAAGTAACCTCAATGGGTAAATCATCAATGGCTTTTGAATGCGAGAGGAGTTCACTGTGTTTAGGAATGACTGTTTCCACCAAGATGTCCCCAGAACATACCTTTCTGACTGACTTTGGACAGCTAACAAGCCCCTCTTGTACCTTCTGTATAAAAAAAAGGGAGATATTTCTCCTAAAGATTTGTCTGATGAAGAATGTAATATCAGAAAATGAGGTACAGTAGTTGGAGATTGCTAGTCTGTTTTTAATTGTTTTATTTTTATTTGGGGAAGCCATAGTAAAGAAGGAATACTTCGGTGCTCAGTTACTCCACCTACCATGTAGCCCAACAAGGGGATGCACTACAATGACAAACAAAAACACTGCAGCAATGCCAGGGTTTCATGAGCACTATATCCACACACACCAGCATCAGATGCAACGTCCACAACACCTGCTAAGAACATCCAACACTGGTACTCAGTTGACCCCAGCCGAATGACCCTGGAGAGGACACTCCAAGGCTGCTCATCTACAGAAATTCAAGGTCAAAGTGGTGTGTCAGGGCTGGATCCTTCAACATCCACAATTCTCTCCTCCTCTTTATGGGCCACATGCACAGCAAATACAGGGGAGGATGTTTAGACCACAGAGGAGGTAAACTGAAAGAACAAAACCTTCTCTGGGAGGTTCCCTCACCACATACAAGAATCCACACCAAAGGGTTGTATTTCAGCATTTGCTCTTTCTTATCAGTGTGCAGTATAAGCATACACAATAAGAAGTTTACCCAAGAAAAACCACTCGGGTGCATTATGCACTTAATAATAACCAACCTGCCTGCAGGAAAAAGCTGCAAAGCTCACTAAACAAGTCATTACAAGTTCTCTGTGAATGAAGAAATGACAACTAATGTTAAATATAACCCTTTAATACAACATTAAAAGCCTAAAGTTGTCAAAAAACATCTAACATCAAGTCAAAGAGTAACATAATTAAAAACTACATATGTTACAAGTATCAATTTATCTCTGCATTAAACTTAGGCCTAACAGTTGTTTCTTTATGGTAAAGCCTATATACAAGTGAACTTGCCTCTTACTTCCATTATTCTTGAAATTGTATATTTAAAGAAGTATTGTTTTAACCTGTTCAGTGCCATAGACAAGATAATCATCCAAGCCGATCTGTAACACCATGCTACGGACGAGTTGTTGTTTCATGTTTTGTACACATTTCTTCATTTTGTGTTCTACTATAGGTTTGGCTTAGAGACAAAATAGTATTTGTTGTTTATTTACTTTGTTTTAAAAATTACTCTATTTTGATGAAAAAATCCAACATAGAAGCTGAAATACTTGGCAGTCAACAGGTTAATAAAAATACTGATTTGGCCAGAAATGTTTTGCCAGTCTGGGGTAGTTTTTATTAATACTATTAATAGAACATAACTTGTAATGTTTGTGGATGAATAACTCTGATATTTCTTGCTGTATTTAGAATTTTGAAACACTAAAATATGGCTTGGTAACTTAAAAAAGTATTTGGGTGTAATAATTAATTACAGTAAGTGCATAATACATTAGGGTTATCGTAAGATGAATTCCATATTTAATACAGATGGAATCCACTCAATACTGTGACAAAGAAAAAGATCCTGGCATAACACTGAATTACTCACTCAAGTCATCATGGCAGTGCTCTCTTGATAGTAGAAACTAATACAATTTTATGGTGTACTTACAAACATGTCAAATATCAGTGAAGTGACAAACATCTCCTTATACAATTCATTAATGAAGTCTTACTTAGAATACAGTGTATAGATTTAATTTTCTTATCTACGAAAGAGCACTGATGTATTAGAAAAGATGTCCTGATATTTCTAGAGATGGAAAAGTTACATTAAGGAGACAGGTTAAAATCTCCAAGGCTAAAAGTCATCTTATTAGAGTTTACAATGTTATGTATAGAACTAATATAATAACTTCCATTGATTTCTTTTTGCTACAGAACACAAGTTTAGGATTAGGATTTAGTTAAAGCAGTTTTATTTTTCTAATAGAATTATTAGTTAATACTTTATTATAGAATGAATTCCCATTGTTAATAACAAGTACAGAAATAAAAAAATAATGTTTGTTGCAGGGGAAACTATCAGGAAGACCACATTCCCTCATGTTAAGTTACATTTCCTGATGGATTGTTTTTATTTAATCCATGTAATATGCTCATTTTCATTGGTTATAACTGGAAGAACACAGTTAGACCATGTATTCCTAACTGGAAAAATCAACTGATTTTTCAGTAAATTATCAATTTCCTCTTAAATTTTCATAAAGGAATGGCCTTCATTACTCAAGATCAAAATGTTATATTCACACATTTGTAAGGTATTTAATGAATCTACTTTCCGTATTTGACCTATACTTTAAATGCCTGTTAGTTTAGGAATACCTTCATACAGTACACACTACCAAAGTGCAAATTATTTCATATAAGTTATTATTATTTCTTCAGTATTACTGAAAACATTTATAGTAATGTGTGTGTGTACTTACAGCAAAGCCACATCAGGCTATCTATCTGCCGAGTCCACTGAGGACCCTGATCAGACCCCTGATTTTAGTGTTGTAACTGCGTATTATAATAATATAGATGACAGACGAATGTTCTAGCAATAAAAACAAAACTTTAATAATAACTGTCCCTAACAGTCAAGTTTAATAGCAAAACTGTTTTAGTGTTCATGCCAGGTATTAATGCACATTTTGAAAGTTCATTTAAGTTAAGGAAAAGATGCTGAGATAATTCTTACAGAACACAATTGTTGGTTTTTGGTAAAGAAAGTTTCAGTTATCAATTTAGACAGGTGGAGTCCAATACACTTAATGTAAAAAACAACTTAAACATCACACACTGCAAAAGAAGCACTTTCCACCTATATATAAAAGACTGAGTTGATCAAAATATGTATAGATTCAAAAGTTCTCAATAGTTTTATCATATACCTTTCATATCAATTTGATTTGATTATGCTAAGCCCCATTAAGTGTTTCCCACATTAATTGTAGATCATAGTAGGTAGATTATATATACAAGTAACAGTTTTTTGTTGTTTTTCTTTACTAAAAATATCCATTCTTTATATATATTACTGGGAAGTGTCTCTCTTGCAATATTTGTGTGTGGGCTCTTTGAACTTAAACACACTAAACATTATTTTTTGTTCTTTTTAACCATTTTAGACTGCATGATTTAGACACTTTAGTTATACTGTTTGCTAGAGGTTGATTTTACAAGTGTTACATTTACAAACTTATGTCTGTGTGATATGACATCTTCGAGAGAAGATTAAGGTGCGATTGTTTGAACTTTTATTTGCGAGTTAAGCCTATCGTTCAGTGACCTGAACTTTTAGAATTCATGGTAATAAAAATAAAATTTCTTATTTTCTGTTGATAAGAATGAATTTTGCATTTTAATTAATTTTTCAATAAAAAAAAAGCTTGAGAAACTACCAAAAACAAAAGTAGAGTTTGAAAGTTACGTTTACAAGCTTTTAACTATAGACTTGTTATCTTACTTCCACATTCCCTGCGGCATGTGGAAGACCCATTTTCTCCAGAGCTTCGGAAAGATCTTGAAAATTGATGCGTCCATCACCATCTACGTCTAGTTGTTTAAACAATTTTTCTAACCTTTTTTCTCGTTCGGTTGGAAGTTCTTGAAAGTAATGAGGGGGGCGATTAACCTTTGACTCGTCCATTTAAATTGACTAAACTTAAAGATGAAAACCAAATAAAATAATTAAAAGTCCATTATTTGCTTTAGAACTTAATACTTATACTTTTAAATACAAGTACTCTAAAACCCTCATTTACAAATGACGATAAACGAATAAACATCGCAACACAAAATCCCATCTACGCTAACAGGCGAACTCTGGTTGTTACTTCTTATTTTAAGAATATCAATAAATTTTATATTTAGCAATGTCTATACATATGTTATTAAAAATAATTTAAAGCATCAAAAACATTTTCTCAATATTTGGAGGCAAAAATTTGTCAACTTAAGAGCTGAAGTAAAAACTATCGAAAGAGATCGGTTAGTGATTGTAATAATTCTGAAAATTGCAGAAAATTAGATTCTGAAACTCTGAAATTCTATTCCTGAAACTTTCAACTGTCTGAAAAATGTCGCAGTAGCAGTATTAACAGTATTTTAATCAAAATATTTATGCAAGTCATACTTTTCAGTGATGTACTTTGTAAAGTGTAATTATAGTAATAGACTTGCCGATGAAACTAGTGCTGCTTGCATAGCGCTCAAAATAACCAAATACAATTCTGATACAAAATATCTGTCATCATTAATGTCGTAGCAAAAGTCTCACTTAGAGTAAAATATGCTTATTTTCCTCTCCTTGTTTTTTATGTAACGTAATATGAACAAAATCTTATAATTTCACAAAGTACTTTTTGTCAATAGTAAAACAATGAATAAACACAAGTAAGCAAAGAGCTCCTTTTTCTTTAAAAAAAAAGTCCATTATTATCGTGACTAATTCATTTATTTTATTTATTGTTCATTACTATAATTATCAATATGTAACTACTAAAGCTGTTTCATTTAAAATAATTCAGAACAATAAATGATAATTTGCTGCTAAAAATTATTATTAGCACACAAGAGTAATATTTAGAAGATTATTCCCAATTTGAGCACTATAATTGTTTTCTTACTGCGGTAATTTGACTTGTTAAAAAGTGCCCGTAAAAATAAGTTATAAAGGGTTCATCCTTTAGCTCAGTATATGAAGCCTTCTCTCAGTATTATTTAAGTTTTGACAGAATTTAATGATTATAAGTAAAATTATCTGCAACTGGTACAATTTTATTGTAACTAACGAAACAAAAGAATTATTAGACATAGAATTTGGCCTTAAAATAACTGCTCTTTTTACAACACCAAACCGCATTAAAAACAACTCAAAAACAAATGAAACAGAAACGAAAATTTAAAAGATACAAAAATTTAAAAGAAGAACTGATTTTAAGATAGCATCAATGACGAATGGATATGACAACATATGTAGACTTTATTATACAAAATTGATATATAAATCTTACATATTCTCAAAGATCGAAAACGGAAGCTGCAATATACCGAAACAAACATATATTGGTACAAAGTAGTAAATTGAATGACAGACTGGACTATGCGTATATTCCCGAGATACTTATTTACTTAACTAATATATACATAATTAATTAGTACATTTATATATACGTATCCTTATACATTTTACCTAGTTACCGAAATAGTGTTCGACTAAGAGACGTTTAAAAACACTACTCACATACACTCCAACAGTGTACGAAGCCTACTTTTAGCTTTTGTTTGTTTGTTTGTTTTTGAATTTCGCCCAAAGCTACTCGGGGGATATCTGCGCCAGCCGTCCCTAATTTAGTAGTGTAAGACCAGACGGAAGGCACCACCCACCGCCAACTCTAAGCCTTCTCTTTTACCAACAAATAGTGGGATTGGCCGTAACATTATAACGCGCCCATGACTGAAAGGGCGAGCATGTTTGGTACGACGGGGATGCGAACCCGCGACCCTCAGATTAAGAGTCGCACCTAGCCATGTCGGACCGTCTACTTTTAGAATTTATAAAATTTTGTAAAACATTACTGATCACTGATATAACATGTAGTGAAAGAACAGATGTATTGGAAATAACATCTTGTATAATTATATTTGCATTTAACATACTGTTTTTTCGTTAACCGCAGTATTTCTTTGTAAATAAGCACGAGGTATAGACTTTTTAATGAGCCAATATTCGCTTGAACTTTTGTTTTTCATGTAGTTTGTACGAACGATAGAACTAACTTTTATAAAAAAGGCATTCTCGACAATGAATACAACCATCAAAATGATTTACACATTACTTACCTATAAAGATTTCACTGTCATTAGAGACTGAGTTTTCGCAAATTCTTTACCTAGTATATTGAAAATACTTAAATTATACAAAAACCTGGCTTCTAAACAAGTCTTTTTTACAAAGCTAGAGGGCATGGCCAAGCGTGTTAAGGTTTTCGAATCGTAATTCGAGGGTCGCGGGTTCGAATCCCAGTCGCACCAAACTTGCACACCCTTTCAGCCGTGGGGGCGTTATCATATGACGGTCAATCCCACTATTCGTTGGTAAAAGAGTAGCCCAAGAGTTGGCGGTGGGTGGTGATGATCAGCTGCCTTGCCTCTAGCCTTACACTGTTAAATTAGGGACGGCTAGCGAAGATAGCCCTCAATTGACTTTGCGCGAAATTAAAAACAAAAACAACCAAACCTAAACGAGTTTAAAACAAACTCAAAAGCGAATGATAGTGAAAAGAAAATTTAAACGAATCACAGATATTTGAAGAAGAATTGACTCTAAGACAACACCTACGAAAGGGGATTTGAGAGTATGTGTATAGTTCAATGTACAAATCTTTCAATTTCTAAGCCATCAATAAGGCAGTATGAAACATAATTCAGTTGAAAGAAGTTAAGTAAATGAGAAAATAAGCTATATGTTTTTACCGGGGCATTTGAATAGCTTATCTGGTTAAACAATCCACAAGATTTATATCATCAACCCCCCCGCTGGTACAGCGGTATGTCTTCGGATTTACAACGCAAAATCAAGGGTTCGATTCCCCTCTGTGGGCTCAGCAGATAGCCCGACGTGGCTTGGCTATAAGAAAACACACATTATAACGTCATATATTCTTATTCTTACATTTTTTTACGAAGAAATTAAGTTAGTGTAGGAACATAAGGTTTAAAGTCACCACTCACATAATATATACTCCAATAGTATATAAAACTTTCTTCTAGCATATATAAAAGTTTGTCAGAATTTACTGATCATAACATTCGGCACCTGTTCTGTAAAAGTGGGTTTTCTTGTGACACTCTCGTTTCCCCCCCCCCACACACAACAAATTCCGGGACACTTGAATTTACAGATCCCAGCCACTCTGTAGCCCTAATCACGAGACGTTCCACTGATTGATGTAGAGTTGGTCTTCGGCTTGCTTCTTTCCTGCCGGCGGGTTCAGGACTTGTCCACTTCGTTTTTGAGTTCTTTATCTTGCTCCCCTTTCCCACCTGTCATTTTCAAATTTCACCACCTCACTTAACTGCTTCAGCCAATGCCAAATTAAAATACAGGAAGACCCCCACGTACAGAGAAATAAACTTCTACGAGCGGGGATAAAGAGGAACCACAACGTTCCTGAAGGCCCCTGTTGGGGAGAGAATTCCTCCGACTTCTCTTTCTCTAAACTAAACCCCTGCCAAGGTTTCGTTTCGTACTGATTACAGGTGTTGTTACCTTAAAGTGAAAAAATAATTCTATCGTCCCACAAATTTTTACTTTCGATAAATATTATCGAATTATAAGTCTTACTTACGTGAGCTTTTCGCTTCTTTCTGTAATTGCAAGAACGGTTTGGTTTGGTTTGGTTGTTTGGCATTTATTGCTGCAAAGCTACTATACTATCTGCGCCAATCAATCGGTAAAAAAATAAAATAAAAATAAAATCGTTATAAATTGTAAAAATGAATCAATGTAAAACTAAATAAACTTCAGTGGAGTTAAAAAGTTAAAAACGTAACTGAGATGGACAATGTCATCATCGGCACGACAGTGTCCAACGTCAAAGGTTATGGTTAAAAACATATCTAACGTGCTGCCGTCGTTCACGGTTGTAACGACGGTACGACGATAACATGTGGGTTATTGTGGCTTGAGTGTCCCACAGACCACACAATAGTGCATCACTCCCAGATAAAAGAAAACGATTAATTTAAAACTGACCAATGTGTACCTCGTCAGGACATCTTCCGATTCTTACGGAAATAAGACGGCCAAAGTCCAATAGAAGGATTTAACTGCAAAACCTTGTTATCACATTGCTTAGCCCAAGCCGACTGCCAACTGCCACAGAGATGAGCCTTGAATACAGGGCCGTAATCCATGCATGGGACAGCCGTGAGATCACCAGAGCAGACTGACTTAGGCGCGGTGTTTAAAATATCAACGAGAATAGGGTGAGAACTAACGTGAAGTAATTCCAGAGCCAATAGAGAGCTAAGTGAGTCAGCATAAATAGTACAGTTCGTGTACTGCTTAGCTCCTATGTGATCCACGGCAGGAGAAATGGTGTTCAGTTCAGCAGTGAACACAGAAAATGTAGAGGAGATACTGTGTGCAACTTCCAAACCACAGCACACTATGGCAGAGCCTACATCGTCACCCGATTTCGAACCATTAGTATAAATAAGAATTGAAGGATGGTTTGAAAGAGGTTCGGCAAATAGAAGATGGCACTTTTAATCGGGAATATCCATCCGCCTTCTTCAGATGACTTAAAGAAAGGTCACATTGTTACGTTGTGTATTATTATTTTTTGCACTTGTTGTATTATGCAAGTTTCTTTGAAAATCGTTAACGTATATGAATTGGTATATTTATTCCGTGAAATTAATAATAGGTGGATAACCAACCGTTAGATGGCAACACGCACAAGGTTACAGAGAAACAGGAGGTATCAGTAAATCTTGTCTAATCACAAATATCACACTCTTAACGCTAAACTATTTAACTAGTTTTTTGAACGAAACAACAGATCACATGAATTGCCAGGTTAATAATTAATCCATATTTTATTAATAATACCGGTTTTCTTAATTGATAGATGAAACCCAATGGTCACATTGTAGAGTGGAAAAAACAGGAAGATGTTACACAAATGTTAAAGTAATAATTATATAAGATTTTACACACAACTTCCTCATAAATCTTGTTATTTTCGACAATGAGAAGGATCTAATAGTTATAGCACTATTCGTTAGAAAACAACTAGCCCTTTATTTAGTGATAATACTTATATGAGTTTTTCACTTTTACCACTAATGTGTACAAATAAATAGGACTTATTGCTGGGAATACTCTTAATATAAAAATATAAGTGTGATCGTCTATACAATCTCAAAATCGCAACCTTTAAAGATTTCACGTCTTTACAGAATAAATTTATGATTCTTTATCTCCAATATTGAAAATCCTTAAATTCTCTCAAATGATTTCGCCTACAAACAGCTGCTCTCTTTACAAAGCTAAATCATTTGAAAACAACTCAAAATCAAATAATAAACACAATTTAAAATAAATACAGACATTTAAACAAAAACTGATTCCAAAACAACCTCCATGAAGGAAGGATATGGGAGCACGTGCATGTTGTAACATATGCATGAAGAGTTATGTAAATGTTACACATTCACCGAAATCAACAACGAGAGCTGGAATATATTGAAACAAGCACAAATAAGTGAATAGTTGTAAAGTGCCTAATAGGCTGAGCTACACGTTAGTTCATAGGTAGTTGGATACCTCATCTAGCTAAACAATAGACAAACATTAATTATTATGGTCATATTGTATAGCTTGGTGCCAAAACAAAAGATGAGATGTGATTCTAGCAACTGATTGTGTGAATCCAACTAATACTAAATAGATTTTTTAAAAAAGAAGGAAAACTGGTATATAAAAAAACTTTTTTGAGTGTGTGTTTTTCTCAGACCAAATCCACATCGGGCCATCTGCTGAGGGGAATCGAACCCCCTGATTTCAGCATTGTATATTTGTAGAGTTACCACTGTACCAGCGGGGGACCAACTTGTTTGAGAAACAAAACACATCATAACAAGGATCCTGATATGATATTAATCAACTTAAGATTTTGTATACACTTTTCTAAAGCATTTTATATGCAAAAACGGCTCTTTTTGGGTTGAGAAAATATTTCAAATAGAAGAGCGAACAACGTTTCGACCTTCTTCGGTCATCGTCAGGTTCACAAAGAAAGAGGTAACTGACCGGAAACTGACCACATGTTTGGAAGGGGTTGTGTAACTGAGTGTCGTAATGTAGAGGGCGGGGTTAGATGTTTGAATATATAATTTTATCTATAATATTAATATAGGTATAATGGCGTTCCTTTATATTGGTTTATTTTGGGTTTAAGTTGTTGTATAAGTAAGGCTTCTTTAATTTTGCGTTTGTTTATGTTTGTTTCTTTATTTAGTATTTGAGTGTTTTCTATGGTTATGTTGTGTTCATTTGACTTGCAGTGTTCGAAAACGTGTGAAGGTGACTTTTTATGTTCTTTGATTATTTCTCCAATATAGAAGTCGTGGCAGTTATCACATTGTATTTTATAAATAATGTTGGTGTGGTGTTTGTCAGTATAGTTTTTACATAGTATAGACCTCAGTTTTGTGCCTGGTTTTTGAATACATTTAGTATTAACTGGAATGTTATATTTTGTTATTAGTTTTTGCCAAATGTTGGTTATTTGTTTGCTTATGTCAGGAATATATGGTATACAGCAGTATATGGATTCGTGATTTTTTAATTCGTGAGATATATTTATCTTTCTTGGTTGATTTTGCTTTCTGTCTAGGTGTCTGCGTATAATGTTTTCTACGGTTTGTTGATGAAGTGTTGTTTTATTTTGTCTAATTCATCGTTAATTTTATCTGGTGAGCATAGTTTTATGGCTGTGTTTATCTGGTTTCTTGGTATGTTGAGTTTTTGTTTTGTTTCATGTGCTGAGTCCCAAGGAATGTATAGTCCAGTATGGGTGATTTTTCGATGGATTTCGGTTTTGAATTGTGTGTCGGTTCTTATAATTTTGAGGTTAAGAAATGATATTTGATTGCTTTCTTCCTGTTCACATGTGAAGTTAATGTTGGGATGTATAGAGTTCATGTGATTGAAAAAAATTAAGTGTGTGTTCTGTAGATTTGAATCCCGCAACCGTGTCATCTATATATCTGTACCAGTATAGTGGTGGATGTAATGCTGTATTAATTGCTTGTGTTTCAATTTGTGTCATAAAAATATTGGCTAGAACTGGTGATACTGGGTTGCCCATGCTTAGGTCATTTGTTTGTATATAGTTTTGGTTGTTGAGCATGAAGTTTGTCTTTATTGTGGTGAATTCTATGAGGGTTGCTAACTGGTTACTAGTAATATCTATAATTGGGTTAGGGTCTCGGCTATAGAGTTCTAAGACAATGAGTTAAATTTACGTAAAATTGAAGACCCAAAGTAAAAGTTATTGTTTATTATTAAGAACAAAGCTACACAGAGGGCTATCTGTGCTCTACCCTCCGTGGGTACAGAAATCCGATTTCTGAACTTGGAAATTAACATATCTTTTGCATCATGAGAAAATTCAAAGAAACTAAGCACCCGGATCTTGCGTGTTGGTTATTTTGAAACTGTTAGTTTTAACATAATAATAATAAAGAGTTAACTGAAAGGTCTTTCATAATTAAGTTGTGAAAAGACAAGTTACCATAATAAGTTTTAGGATTTTCTGGGCTGCGTCATAAACTCCCATGCAGTGGTCCAAAAATAAAAACATAACTCAGCATTATAAAAAAATTCTATAGGCAAAAGCATTAATCGTTAAATGTTGTCATGGTAATAAAACACCTCGCCCGGCAACACCCATTACACACAGGATGACCATGTGGTCACACAAGACTGAACAAAGTTTATTATTGCATTTTTATTTTATATATATATATATTAGTATTTCTTTATGAGTGTGGGGGTCGGGCTTGGCCAAGTGGGTTAAGACGTTCGACTCGTAATTTGAGGGTCACAGGTTCGAATCCCCGTCGCACCAAACCTGCTCGCCCTTTCAGACTTGGGGGCATTGTAATGTGGCGATAAATCCCACTATTCATTGGTAAAAGAGTAGTCCAAGAGTTGGCGGTGGGTGGTAATGACTAGCTGCCTTCCCTCTAGTCTTACACTGCTAAATTAGGGACGGTTGGCACAGTTAGCTCTCGTGCAGCTTTGCGCGAAATTCAAAACAAACCAAACCAATCGTTCTCATAAAAACTTATTTGAATTGCAACAAGAGTTAAGAATTTGAACCCGTGTTGTTTTAGACAGCACACCTGGCCCGAGGCAACACATTGGGATACGTATAATATAACGTCTGATGAATTAAGAACATGAATTATGTAGAATGTTTAGTAGATTTGAATTTTAAATCCATATATAAATCACAGAAGTTATATCGTCGAGGTTAAAATAAATATAATAACCAATTCTCTAGAGAACTACAAGAGCCATTAAAAGGGGGCGCTTTTATATTTTTCAGTTGGTGTTATTATTACTGTTATTTTGCTGTAGAATTTCAGGTATTTTTTATTACCATTTCAGATGAAACAAGTGATACTGATTTCTCACTGATACGTTATACATACTGTAACTATCTTCTCACATTAATGTTGTACTACGTGATAAGTTATCAATGCAATTTATTTCGAAATAAGAGTTACGTTAACGAGCATCATGTGTTTCATATCGTTATCATTGACTTTTAATAAAAGCGAGCTGCCAACCATGATCGTAGTTAAAATTTAGTCCAGTGATTATTTGATTTGATTTTTTTAACTTCAGTATTTAAGTCCATCAGGTAAATCACATACGCTCCCCTCAATTTATTTTAATTTTTATTCTCATATATAAAAATGTGTCAAAAAGCACAACTCTCTAGCAGCTGGGTGTGTCTCAAATAGCCCATACGTAGAAGTTTTTTTTTGTTTTCGAATTTCATGCAAAGCTACACGAGAGCTATCTGCGCTAGCCGTCCCTAATTTAGCAGTGTAAGACTAGAGAGAAGGCAGCTGGTCATCACAAACCACCGCCAACTCTTGGGCTACTTTTTTACCAACGAATAGTGAGATTGATCGTTATATTACAACGCCCCCACATCTGAAAGGGCGAGCACGTTTCGTGCGACAGGGATTCGAACCAGCGATCCTCAGATTACGAGTGGAACGCCTTAACCCACCTGCGTAAAAGTACTTTAATAATGGATGAAACGTCAAGTTTACCTTTGATTCTGTGATGTGTTTCAAGTGGGTGTTTTTATTTATTGATATACTGGGAACAAATAGTTGGCATCCGTTACTTCTACACCGGATTTAATCCAAATTTATAATCACAGGAAAATCCTTTAAAATATTGTCCATAATTAGAGTTTTCGTAGGTAATGTTATAATGTGACGTCCAATCCAACTATTTACATTAATTGGCGATGGGTGGTGATGACTGTCTTCCTTCTAGTCTTTAACTGCTAAATTAAAGAATTAGCACAGATAACCGTCCGTAGCTTTGCGCGAAATTCATTTTAGGGGTATTCAGAAAAGAGGAAAAATTAAAATATTCATATTATACGTCTTATTATTTACTTAAGAATTAAAAGAAATTGTTAAATTTTGAAAAAAAAAATCAAAACTAAAAACACACAAAGCAACTAAACAAGAACTGAACAAAAACTGTCTTTATTGGAAAAGCGAGTTGGTGGATTACATTAAATTATAATCGTTGCTTAACTGAAGAAATCACTTGAAAAACGAAATTGTTTTAATTATTTTAAAAGAAGTCAAAGATGACGTGCATTACACACACACACACATTACGTGAGAGAGATTATACAAATAATGTTACTTTTTTTCCAAATATGGCTAAAGTAGCAGAAAAACGAATCCTGGCTAATAGTTTAAAATATACTGTTCTACCAAAGAGTCCTTATGTGGATTACTTGCTGAGGTTATCGTTAAAGTTCTTTAGTTTTCAGAGCAAACTCTATATATGGCGGGAAAGCTTTATTCTGTTAATAGTATCGGAACTAAAGTACCTGGAATTTCTTTCAAAGGTAGTTATTACAAGACTTGATAAAGAAACTAGTGTGGTTATTTTTTTATGATAAAACTGATGATTTCAAAGTCAAAAGAAATTAAAGTTAGTAAACGATTGTTTATTGACAGATGAATAGTATTGAAAAATTAAACCAACTGGTTTTTATTCAGATATGTATGACAGCGCTTTCTAAAGTGTAGTAGCATGGTCAAGTGGGTTAATGAGTTCGACTCGTAATCTGAGGATCGCGGGTTCGAATCCCGCTCTCACCAAACATGCTCGCCCCTTTCAACCGTGGGAGTGTCATAATGTGATGGTAAATCCAATTCTTCGTGGCTAAAATAGTAGCCCAAGAGTTGGCGGTGGGTGGTAATGACTAGCTGCCTTTTCTCTAGTCTTACAGTGATAAATTAGGGACGGCCAGCGCACATAGCCCTCGTGTAGCTGTGTGTGAAATTCAAAACCAAGCAAACAAAACAATCCAAAGTGTAAGGTGGTGCGGAGATGACTTTTTAAGTTTTTAGGGGCGCCAGAGGTCAGGGTAGAATGAATAGCGAAGCAATTCAAAATGTATTTTAATATTTTATTGTCAATGAAAATAAGTAATTGCTACAACACAGTATTTTAAGGTGTATCGGTGTATTACATCTCGTCGGTTATTTTTGTTTTCCCCACTTATTTTAAATGAGAGTGGGTCGCACAGAAAGCATACTTAATTAAAGGGGTCGTGGACGTGTGTTTTGATTTATTTTGAATTTCGCGCAAAGTTACTTGAGGATATTTGCAGTAGCCGTCCCTAATTTAGCAGTGTAATACTAGAGGGAAGGTAGCTACTCTTTATTTTCATTAGTGGGATTGACCGTAACATTATAACGTCCCCGCGACTGAAAGGGCGAGCATGTTTGGTGCGACGGACATTCGAACCCGCGATCCTCAGATTACGAGTCGAGTGTCTTAACCACTTGGCCATGCTAGGGCCTCATGGACGTGTATATAGTTCGTAAAATTCCTAGACCGACAGCGTACTGCAAAAGCGCATGTAATCGAGTTAGCTGTTTTTGAAGTTGATTTGTCATAACCAATAGCTATACACGAGTACGTTATAAAAATGTGTTTAAGAAACGAAGAAAAAGAACCGAATATTGTGATAATTTTGATATCAACGTACTACTAGAAATACCAAAGACGATCCACTAAAAGTTTGTACAAAAAAAACAAACTCAATGTCCTAAGTAAGTGTTTGAGAAGATGGCGATTACACGAGTTCCACCACAAGATGGCCAACAGGGCACACACCACAACAGCCGGTTTTATATCGGCTTCATTCTCGAGCTTTAAAGAAAAAAGCTATGAATAAATATAATGATCCTTACTAGGACTAACAGTAAAAACGTATTGCGAATTAAGGAGGGTTTATTGATTGGACTAAAACCGAAGTTCAGTGAACAATATAGTTCAGTACGCTAACTGTGCGGTGCGAATGTGTATTTACACGTAATACTTTAACAAATCTGCCTTACTGGTTTCATACAGAACACTAATTTTTTTAGATTCATTCAGACTTAGGACGAAGTTCCTTGCCTGCATCTACCTCTTCAAAATGACCTTCAAAACAACCACAAGGGATGAAAACAACCACCAATGAAATGCAGCCTTTCTGGCCACCTGTCGGATAAGTTGGCCAGCCTCCGACTGTGAAGAGAGATCGTCTTCAACCACCCGCGGTTAACTGGTTAGTTATAAGAGCGGAAAAAACGAACTTCACATTTCGATTCTTATCAGTACAAGACGCGAATGGTTGAAAAGCTTAACTCCTGAGTGATTCTCTACCTGCTAGTGAAGTGTTGTCACAATCACAACTACGCGTTTCTCATAGCACTAAGAAAAGAAGCTAATTAGAAACTAGTGTTTTTGTTTTTCATGTAACATACATTTTTAGGTTCTGATTTAACTTTACGAACTTCTACAAATCCAAAAAAACAAACCTGAATCACAAAATAATTTTACTAACCCACCCAGCATTGGAATTTCTCTCCAAGAAGGCTGATATTTCGTTTTTATACTTATAACGCTGTTGACTTTGTGTTAATATGCAAACAATGGAGTGTTTATGAAATAGGAACGTGAAGGAGGAAAAAAATAGGAGTTTCTTTGCAGTGAATGGAGCTTTTACTAACAGCAAGGCAAGTACTTTTAACACAATTAAACACTGTGTTGTCATGAAGCAGGATAACTAAAGCATGTATGAATGATTCTTCTATCACATTACAAAAACACTATCTTTTTTGTACGAGAAAAAAATAAAAGTTAGAATATTATTTTAAGTTTAGTGCAGATAGACTAACGAGGAAGAGACAAAACAATCCCGTATAAAGATTAATGGGAGAAAAGTCCAATATAGCTTACGTGATTTTACAATTAAAGACAAAATATTTATTAACTGAAAGTTTGTAATATATATGGGTTGTTTGACCCCATGTTCTTGTCTGCCTAGTTTTTGCTGTGTATATACAGAAATACTTCCTTAAACATGACCAATACTCGCAGTCTGCATTAATATTGTAAGAGTCATTCCTCTTCGTATAAATTGGAATTCAAGTTAGAATGTAATGCAATTCTAAAACACTGGTGCAAGGAAAGTTCGTTACAAGCATTAACATTTTTGAAAGCAAATTGCAATTGTTAGTGATGTATTTGTACTCGAGCAAGTAACGATAACACTGTGTAACATGATTTTTGCTTTTTCTTGTTCCTGGGCAGAAAGTATTATTTCCCAATTGCTTATGCCTAAAGTAAATGAAAAAAAACAAAAACTTTTTCTCTTCAAACTTTGCTTTTGTGACCTGGAAGCGTATAACGAAAACATAGTGGAAGACTTTATTTGGAGGCTGATATGTGAAAGAGATTTACATTACAATCGAAAATCTCGGACAACTATTCACTTCTAAACATTTTTATAGAACTTTAGTTTAAATACTTGTAAATCTTGATTCTTATGTTGTTTCATTCAGACCTTATGTAAATGAAAATGTGCAAATTTGCCCGTTTTTACAAAGAAAATAGGTTAATTTTTAAATTTCATTATCCAGGTCACAAAAGCAAAGTTTGAAGGGAATAATGGCCATTTTCTGAACTTTTACAACATAAACAATTAAAAAATAACACAAACTATCCAGGAACAAAATTTGTGTTACATAGTGTGATGTAACTCCAAGTGTCAAACATTTCTTTGGGATATATGACATGTGCATGCATATAAAGAATCAATTAATTTATGTAATGCATAAAACAATTGTCTAGATACTAAAAGTGTACAACTTCTTGAGTTACACTTGTACTTCTTGAGTTTACAATGAAATAAATATCCTTTGCATAAAAACTTTACAACATCACTACTTTTCTCCTTTACAAGGACTGGGCCTAGCTTGGTGTCTAAAGTGATTCTCTGTTAATCAAATAATTCATGGTTCACGTCTTGTTTGTTTGTTTTTTAATTTCGCGCAAAGCTACTCGAGGGCTATCTGCACTAGCCGTTCATAATTTAGCAGTCTGCGGACACCAACCGCTATAACCCGAGTTTCGATACCCGTGGCTGGCGAAGCATAGATGGCCCATTGTGCAGCTTTGTGCTTAATTGCAAACAAACCAATGTTTAATAATGAAGACGATCTATAAAACAGAAAACATTTTATTTACAAGGTTCGAACGTTTCGGTTTGTTTTTTTTTGTTTTGAATTTCGCACAAAGCAGATAGCCCTAGCCGTCCCTAATTTTTGCAGTGTAAGACGAGAGGGAAGGCAGCTAGTCATCATCGCCTGCCGCCAACTTTTGGGGTTCTCTCTGAATAATGGGATTGATTGTAACAGTATAACGCCCCCACGGCTGAAAGGGCGAGCATATTTGGTGTGACGGGGATTCGAACCCTCAACCCTCATATTACGAGCCGAAAGCCTTAACTCACTTGACCATGTCGGTCCATCTTGTTGCCGAAAAATCGCGTTTGCACTTGAGTCTTATATGCACAACGCCCCCCAGTGGCTCAGCGGTATGTCTGCGGACTTACACGCTAAAATCCGGGTTTCGATACCCGTGGTGGGCAGAGCACAGAGAGCCCATTGTGTAGCTTTGTGCTTAATTCAAAAACAACAACAACTTATATGCACAACAGCGATGAAAAGGAAATGTCGCTAATTGATTAGAATAGCCTAAGATTTGTATATTGGTTGTTACTGACCAAAATCTCAGTTCAAGATCAGGGATAGTTTGCGCAAATATCGGAAACATACAAAACCGCTTTTGATAAACACTAAAAATTAAATAAATCTTGTGCACATCTAGTGTCGTGAAGAAAACTGTTCTTCATCCTGTTATATTATAGTAGTCACATTATACAATTTTCTTGATAAATAGCGTAAATAGTTAAAAATTAACAGAAAAGTTAACAACAGCAAAAAGTTACATTCAAAGAGCAAATCTTTTTGAAAAAAATTTAACGTTAGAAATGTTAATTATACACAAAAAATGATTGGAGACGTTTGCTAAAAAGTGAAGTATGCAACTAATATACAAAGTAACATTTTAAATTGTTGACAGGTCTTTAGATCTCAATCATAGGTTTCTTGAACTCGTACTTTAAGACAGGGTAAGATAAATTCAACAATAAGTATATAGAACTATTTATTGTATAAATGTTAATGACACATTCAAAATCTTCGCAAAAAGGTATAACAAGCAACAAAACGAGTTCTACATTCCACCAATCTAAGAAAAGATGCCCTGAATGTTAAGTTATAAACTTGGTAAAGTACTGGAAAGAGGAATATTAAATTTAGGTTACTTTTTTTTTTCTAGTTATTTGCCCCAACTTTTACAACAAAAATCCCGGTTACAGTCCTGAGAGTTCTCTAAAGAATTGTCAGCGTTGTAGTAGCCTAATAAATTTTAAGTTAATTTACGCTAACGGCGATTCACTTTCGATCTCCTGTTGGGATATATTGACAACAAAAAAGATTAGAAAAAAATTTATTATTACGGTGGTGATGGGCCTTGCAACTTGGTCTTTGATTACAAGACGCTGTTTAAATTTAATTAATACTATTACAGTGTAAAGAAATGCTAATAAAAATTACAGTAAAGCTTAAACAGTTCAATGTTTATCAAAATTATGAAGAATAAATTAGATTGTTAATTTAATTAAAATAGGCTTAAATACATTTGAAGTTAAATTCTGCTATGCGTTCCCGTTCTTTGCATAAACGTAATAGTGACTGGCGTAGCATTAGGCCTAGGTTCCAGATCTATTTTCAATTACTTTATTCATAACAATGATGAAAACGCCGAATAATACTATGTTTTATTGTAACTAATTTGCCTTTTACGTAAAATAATATTCCACACTCAGTAGACTTTTGATATACAAAGTTATTGACAAGGTAAGCTTTCTTAAATTAGTTTAGTTACAGTAGCAAGCATTTTAAATTACGATACGTTCTTGACCGTTTGTTTATCAGAATACGCTGTTCCATACCCAGAATTAATTTGAACTTAGCTTTAACGAAAATATATAGTGTTAAGAAAGGTTCAAAGTTCATGTCAAAACTTTAGGCCAATGTTATTGCTATGTTTATAGCAACGACTAATATTAAAATAAGGTTGGTTTTGATTGACGAGTTGATCATATGTAATGAATTAGTAACATTAGGTAATCGCACAAAATGCCTCGTTCTTAAGCTTTAATTTTTCAGTGCTTTAAGAAACGAAATGATTTTTATTACTACTCTTGGTACCAAGCACTTGTAATGTTTGAGAAACTTAATATTAGAAATACTGCATTATAAAAAATTCTTTAAAACGCCACTCATAATCTTTTTCAAAGGTTCTTTCCAAAAACTTTCATTGTTTCCGAATTACACTGTATTAGTAACTTGAGGAAAAAAAAAGTTTGTTACGCAAAAGGTACATAATGGGTTATCTGTGCTATTTCAACCAATAGTATCGAAATTTCTTTCAGCGGTGTGAGCTCTCAGACTTGAAGCAGCCATCAGAGTTCTCTAAAAGTTGTTAATTAGTTTTAGCAGCTAATCAGTGGCGGCGTCAGGGAGGGACTTGAGCCCCCCCCCAAATGAGCCAAGCCCCCTCAGCCCCCAAATATTGTTATTTACATATATTCATAAAATGTGGAAAACACAATCGTCGCTGTTGCATAACAATTAACATCAAAGAGACATAGATCTGTATAACTCAACGTCTTCATTAAGATGGAAAATAGTTAGCCTGGTAGTGACCTTACTTTTCCTCAGTGTGTATTAACTTCACATGGAATAATTCGTTTCTGCTATGTAAACTAAGTCTCTATGTTATATTTCTTTTGATTTGTAGCTTTACTCTTAATGGTATATTAAATGTTCAATCTAAGCTAGTCTTGGTTTTCTTTATTATTATGTATTACCTTGGCTGGAATTTAGGCGAGCTTCCTCTTTTACATATACACATATTTTCATAACTAGATTATTTCTAATTTGTAATAATAAATTATTAATCAGAGTATGAGTTTCCTATGAAAACTGCATTGAAAACGCAGTTCAAAATATCACACCTTTCTGAAATGTACCTTGGTATTTATATTATTATAATTTATCATCTATACTTCATATTGATGGCATTTTGGGGAGTCCCTCCACAGTTTACATCAGCTCCCCCCCCCAAACGAAAAAGTTGTTACACTTATGTTTAAGGGAAAATCATACTTACTCCTCGAGTACCAATAAAATTAGACAGGTCGTTGTAAATGACCATTTGATGAAATAAATTTTAGGTAAACATATAAAACATCGAGCGTTCGTTTAGTGTCGTTCTTAACCCCCTTCCCTTCCCCACCAAGACATTGTTGACATGAAGATTTTTTGTTTGTTTGTTTTGGAATTTCGCACAAAGCTACTCAAGGGCTATCTGTGCCAGCCGTCCCTAATTTAGCAGTGTAAGACTAGAGGGAAGGCAGCTAGTCATCATCACCCACCGCCAACTCTTGGGTTAGTCTTTTACCAACGAATAGTGGGATTGACCTCACATTATGACGCCCCCACGGCTGGGAGGGCGAGCATGTTCGGCTCGACTCGGGCGCGAACCCGCGACCCTCAGATTACGAAGCGCACGCCTTAAACGCGCTTGGCCATGCCATGGAGAACTGCTGTTGAAGTCATAACAACCTCAATTTGAAATTTCTAAGGAGAAGAGGTGGAATAATTGACGTCTTTATCCTCATTTAAAGAGGACCAGGTTTAATAACATTAAGCAAAGTTGAACGTGAAATCTGTAGCTGGCAAACATCGCCTTATCCGATAAATTCAAAAAGAAATATCAGGATACAAAGGAAGGAAAGACCTTGACCATACTTGCACAATATTTTGGAAAGTTTGCCCAATTATCTTACCTGGATGCTCTTCACGAAATGAGGGATTCACTGGCATATTTACAAGAAGAAAAAACGAGGTTCGAGTTCAAGCTGATTGGATGCTCATTTTTAAAGGAGGTTCTGCACTTGATGACTTAAGTCCATTGAAGTTGCAAACAAAGTGCTACCAGCACCATCTAGAGGTTCCAGAAGTATTAGATCTTTAGTATCGAAGTTCAACTAACAACATTTTAACTCTTTCTACCTTTCGCAGTCTGCAGCCAGTGGTGAAAAGACAATTGTCTTGAAGTTTTAGATACTCAAAAATAACATTGTGGTAGAAATAAACTACCATGTTTACATTATATTTTAGGTCTCCCGACGTCTCTCAACATGCATTACGTATTACAAAATGTGAAGTGAGACAAGTATTACACTATTTAGATATAAAAGTATCCTTCAGTAGATATAAACTATTCTGTATCTAGTTTTGTAAAAGTTAGTTTTTACCTGTTAGTGAGTTTCGTTACCAAATGATTTTCGATGGTGTTCAAATGAACTAACGTAAGTAACCTTAACAGTTGACCTGTAACCTATAACCAAGACAAACTCAGATACATGAAGCTGAACTTTCCATTCCGGAATATTAAAAACAAACTAAAAAAACATCAATAACAACACTACAGTTAATTATTTATGAGCTTAGAATGATCTTAAGTAATCACCTTTGTGTATTACATAAAGTAGTTTCAGTCATAAAGTACAAATAGACTTGTTTTTTCTCAAATATTATCATATTTGAGTGTGTAAAATCCACACGTCTTTCTGTTTTTTAGGTAGGTATCTCGATCGTTTCTGTACTGTTGAACACATGCATCTTGCACGAAATGACAACCTTTTCTCACGCGGCTGGCAAGTTTGTCTTTTTTTTAAATTTCATGCCATATGAAGGGAGATGCAATACTTGGTTGGCAGCGATGAGTAATAGTTCATTAAGGTACTCGATTCGTAATCTGGAGATCGCGGGTTCGAATCTCCGTCGTACCAAACATGCTCTCACTTTCAGCTCATAATGTTACGTACGATGCCACTATTCGTTGGTAAAAGGGTAGCCCACGAGTTGGCGGTGGGTGGTGTGACTAATTGCCTTTCCTCTAGTCTTACACTGCTAAATTAGGAAAAGCTAGCACAGTTAGCCCTCGAGTAGTTTCGCGCGAAATGCGAAAACAAAAAACATAATAACTAATTCAGATCATGTCTAAAAGATGACGCATTTCAAACGTTTTTGGGAGATGCGACTATAGGACTTTTCCACAATGCCTTAAAGGTAACAACAAGGACTGGTATTGAACTTTTGTTTTTTATTTAAAGTCTCACTGTGAACCTTTTGCCTTTGTGTTGTATATTGTTCCTTTTGTGCTTTATCTAAAGCATGATGACAGTCACAAGACTGGTCACAAATGGTTTAACTCCAGGAGAACGCCGATTAAAAACGTTTTTTACAAGCTTAAAATGTTGACAGTCTTTCATTTGATGTATCTGTTGTTCAGTACGGAGCTACAGTGAGCTATCTGTGCTGTAATCACCACGAGTATCCATGTTGCCCTTCTGACTCACTGCTGAGACACCTGGGGAGAGGTACCATTTGATTGATTTGAATTTTGCGCAAAGCTACACGAGGGCTATATGCATTGTAAGACTAGAGGTAAGGCAGCTAGTCATCACCACCCACCACCAACTCTTGGGTTACTCTTTTACCAACGAATAGTGGAATTGACCGTCACATTTTAATGATCCAACGGCTGAAAGTGCGAGCACATTTGGTGTGACAGGGATTCGAACCCGCGACCCTCGGATTACGAGTCGGATGCCTTAACCATCGGGCCAGGTACCATTTGATGTTTTAAGAAAAAAAAAACAAAAAAAAACTGTAAAATATCAATTCAAACGCGATTTGTTTAAATTCCTTTCAGAGTATTAATAAAAGTTTTTGTTTGTTAAATTCAAACAAAGAGTACGTGATAAAAAATAATACCTCATAAACTCTTCAATACATTTAAAGAATTGAGATATAGGAGTTTGTGAACTTGTTTTCTTTTCCTTAGTTATATACATGTTTTACAAATGTAACTTAAGTTTGGTAACACTTTCAGAAACGTCATATAGTAAAGTAAATGTGGATACATTAATAACAGTGTTTTGAGATTCAACACCTTTAGATTGGAATTGTACTTTTTTTCCAGGTGGTAATTGCATCTGTGAACGTATTTGCATGTACGCGCGGTTGCACATAAACACATGCAGTTTTTATTTTTGAGAGAGTTTGTTTTGGAATTTCGCACAAAGCTACTCGAGGGCTATCTGTGCTAGCCGTCCCTAATTTTGCAGTGTAAGACTAGAGGGAAGGCAGCTAGTCATCACCACCCACCGCCAACTCTTGAGCTACTCTTTAACCAACGAATAGTGGGATTGACCGTCACTTTATAACGCCCCCACGGCTTGGAGGGCGAGCATGTTTGGCGCAACTCGGGCGCGAACCCGCGACCCTCAGATTACGAAGCGCACGCCTTAAACGCGCTTGGCCATGCCAGGCCCCTTTTGAGAGAGAGAGAGAGACTTTTAATTTACCAGCATAGTTTTGGAAACCTCATAGTTAACAGTTTTTCACTGGCATTTCATCATGTTAATAGAAATAAAAGATATAAAATAAATTAATTTAGAAGTGGTATGTTTGAAGAATCGGAAGTTTCATTCCTCAAATTGTCATAAGCGACTGAAATAAATTGAAATTATTATACATTGAGCACATCTGGAGTTGAAATCGAAAAGCTTTCAAAGTGATAAAGGTCACTGTTTTGAAGGACCGTTTACGCTAATACATGACCCGGCATGGCCAGGTGGTTAAGGCATTCGTTTCGTATTCTGAGGGTTGGGGGTTTGAATTCCCGTAACTCCAAACACGTTCGCCATTTCAGCCGTGGGGGTGTTATAATGTGATGTTCAATCCCACTGTTCGTTGGTAAAAGAGTAGTTCAAGAGTTGGCGGTGGGTGGTGATGACTAGTTGCCTTCCCTCTCGTCTTACACTGCAAAATTAGGGACGGCTAGGGCTATCTGCTTTGTGCGAAATTCAAAACAAAAAAACAAACCGAAACGTTCGAACCTTGCAAATAAACTGTTTTCTCTTTTATAGATCGCTTCATTATTAAACATTGGTTTGTTTGAAATTAAACACAAAGCTACACAATGGGCCGTCTATGCTTCGCTAATCATGGGTATCGAGACCCGTGTTACAGCAGTTGGGGTCCGGAGACATACCGTTGTGCTACTGAAGGGGGATAAACTTTGACCTCCCTATCATGAATCCATTGCTGATGTATATAATAGTATCCGAACTGCAATATGTTTGTCATATTCATTGCCGACGACGCGTTTTGCTCAATCCAAAGCTCTTTAAGCTTGGTGGGGTCCAAAGAACACAGTAGTGGACGGACTATTTACATAAGCTATTTCATACAATAACAGTAGTTATAGTGTGTAAATATGTCTTTAAAAAACGCGCCAGGTTTTGTTAGGTTTACCTAGCAACATTATGTGGTAAGAGTTAAATAAACATAATACACATAATTCAAAATTGTGTTTATTCAAATACATGTTATGTTGTTGTGAAGTCACGTTCTGATAACGAGTCACAATGCAAAATTTTATATCCAAGGCGGTACGTCCAGGGACCTACAAACCAAAATTCCGAACTCAATTTCTCGTGGTGGGCAGAGCACAAGTAGCCCATTTTGTAGCTTTCCGCTAAAAATAAAAACCCACCCCATAACTGTTATTAACTGTACTTAATCGATTTGTTACTAACCATTTTTCTATTTAATTTTTGTAAGTATGACATATTGATTTGCAATGAAAAAATCACTTGGTTTGAAACAATAAGTTGTTACCCCTTTCAAAAATTGTCATTAGACTCGACTGTGTGTGCATTATGTCCTGTACTAATGAGTGATTTTGTTTACTTAACTGTAGGAACTATTTTGTTACGTGGTGTGTTTTGAAGAAAAAATATAAGCCTGAATTGAAACAATGCGAGTTCAGTAATTAATAGAAGTTTCATATGTATAATATTTTATTCTTACCTATATATTGCTACTGTTGTAATATGAATACGTTTTGGAGTTAACTATTTTCCGTCTGTTTGAAGGAATAACCATAGAGACAAGTTTCTAAAGCAGTAGGTAAGGTTGTTTGTTTTTGAATATCCCGCAAAGCTGCACGAGGGCTATCTGTGCTAGCCGTCCATAATTTAGCAGTGTAAGACTAGAGGGAAGGCTGTTGCTGTTTTGAATTAAGTACAAAGCTAAACAATGGGCTATCTGTGCTCTGCCCACCACAGGTATCGAAACCCGGATTTTAGCGTGAGAGGGAAGGCAGCTAGTCATCACCACTCACCGCCAATTCTTTGGCTACTTTTTATCATCAAATAATGGGATTGACCATGACGTTATAACGCACCCACGACTGAAAGGACAAGCATTTTGGTGCGACGAGGATTCGAACGCGTGACCCTCAGATTACGAGTCGAACGCTTTAACCTACCTGGCCATGCCGGGCCTTTTGGTAAGCTTTTGCGCTTTAGAGAAATATAATAGTTAATATGTTAGGCGTACATACATGTGTAATATGCTTTTATCAATAACTGTGATTTTTAGGACACATACAATTCGTGCTGTATGTAAAACGCTTTTTGATACTGTCGTATTGTTGCTCAAGGAGAGAAGAATTTAGTATGTGATAAACCAGATCATACTGATTACACTTGACCTTTTCACTGCTGAAATTTTGTAACTTCTGAGCAAATGTTCAAAACTGTCCTGTGTTATGAATCAATTTAAAATGCATTAGTATTTAAGTTTTTTGAATATAGCAGGATATACCCATAGAAAGCTTTAATTTCTTGGATAGTTAATGGACACTGTTCTCTGATACAAGAAATTCGTAGGTTATTCTCAGTAATAAAACTTCCTTGTCGTGAGGTTTCGGTTCGTGGTTCATTTACCAAACATTTCATTAGCATCGTTTACGAACATGTTTGCAATAGCCAGTCAGATGGATGACACAATGTTGTGTCAATTTCTATATCAGCTGTGTCCAATACAAGCAAGACACGTGGGCATTTTCATTTTGCATAATTTGAATATAATTACAGCTGTACTCAGTATGTATTGAAAGGTTAATGATGCAGTGTACTCGTTGGTTTAATATGACTTCGATTTCATGATCAAAGCAGTTTGTTTGCTCTTCAGTAAGCAGACTCGTTTTGTCCAGATTTGAATGTTAAATCTTGGTGTATGTGGCGTGTTAATGATGTATTTAGGAGAAATCCAAAGATCTTTAGTAATAATGTGTTTGTTGGCGTTAATGTCGGTGAGTTCTTTTGTTAGCCAATCATAATTACGATCATTCATGAAATAAATAAATGGTATGATCATTGATGAAATCGGTTGGATTAACAACTTTTAATGTATAGGAAATAAAGTGAAATTTGGAAACACTATTGTATGTCTGTGGATTTACAAAAAATGGTTTTGTTTTTATTTAAGATGTCGGTAATATAACAGAAAACAGTTTTAATTCAGAAACAACTTAAGTTTAAAATTGAGTCGATATTTTTACTTTCATGATAAATTTTGTGCACTAAGTTGTAGGCTTGGTGATCCCATACTGATTATTTACTTTAGGCTTATTATACCAACACTCACTACACTTGCAAGGTTTCACGGCACCCTGCACTCCCCTCACTAAAATTATAACGGACAGATAACAATGGAACTACTCTATCTAGATTAATACATTTTGGATTTTACGATTCCTCCTATTTCGAGAAATCAAGCGTGACACACTGGTTTTTATAATATATAGGTGGAATAAAAACTCGTTTATAACAAAGGATAGGAAATTGTGTCGTTGTTGTTTTTTATTCCTAAAATAATAAGCATTAGAGTGTAATAAAAATACATAAAGGCACTAATATTGAAAAGAAAGACGTACTAATTTCAAGAATTATGTCAATAAGAAATAAGAGTACACCCCACTTACAACCTTCCTCAGGTCATCCTGTACCACTTTGTCAAGTTTCCTGCTGATTGATTAAGAAATGTGGAAACGTATGTGGAACATGCGCATATTGACATTTAGATACAGCACTGTGACGTTGTTGATAAATTTCTGTACAGGAACGATTCGTCGATTTGCATTAAATATTATTTGCTTTTTAAAGCACTATTTTTCGATAACATTTTTCGGAGTCTGTGAGAATTACAGTAGGTGGACAAAAAGAAAAGCGGCCACCTTGAAAATGTTTATTTGTTATATCTTTTATTAGAAAACAGAAAAAATAAGATTATATGTTTTTAGAAGGTTTGTTTGTTTTTGTGAATTTCGCGCAAAGCTACTCGAGGGTTATCTGCGCTCGCCGTCCCTAATTTAGCAGTGTAAGACCAGAGGGAAGGCAGCTAGTTATCACCACCCATCGCCAACTCTTGGGCTACTCTTTTACCAACGAATAGTGGGATTGACCGTCACTTTATAACGCCCCCACGGCTGAAAGGGGGAGTATGTTTGGGGCAACGGGGATGCGAACCCACGACCATCAGATTACAAGTCGCACGACTTAACACGCTTGGCCTTTTAGTAGGTACTCGACGAGATTTGTTTAAAGATTATATCAAATCCTAATTTTAACACGACTTTCGTAAACACCCGAACTTTCCATGATTTTAGTTACATTTTCTCATAAAATGTGTTGTGCACCTGCTGTGGATTGTCAGGTATTATTTCAGTTAACCTGAAGAATGATCAAACAAGATCATATTT
Organism: Carcinoscorpius rotundicauda; assembly: GCA_011833715.1. Taxonomy (NCBI): domain Eukaryota; kingdom Metazoa; phylum Arthropoda; class Merostomata; order Xiphosura; family Limulidae; genus Carcinoscorpius; species Carcinoscorpius rotundicauda. The sequence continues at coordinate 86,688,155 of CM022399.1, forward strand.
AAGCAAATCCTCATCGGGTGCGTTATAAAAAAAAATAACAGTTATAATTTCACATATTTTTAGGCCCGGTATAGCCAAGCGTGTTAAGGCGTGTGACTCGTAATCTGAGAGTCGCGGGTTCGCATCTCCATCGCGCCAAATATGCTCGCCCTTTCAGCCGTGGGGACGTTATAATATTACGGTTAATCCCCCTATTCGTTGGTAAAAGAGTAGCCCAGAAGTTGGCGGTGGGTGGTGATGACTAGCTGCTTTTCTTCTGGTCATACACTGCTAAATTAGGGACGGCTAGCACAGATAGCCCCCGTGTAGCTTTGTGCGAAATTCAAAATGCATCACTTACTTTTTTGTTAGTTCATGAAAGGTTAACAAATTAATATCATCTTTAAGTTTATTATTATCTGCTCCTTTATAACAAGACTTTCGTCAGAAAGTGTAGACGTAAACACCTGACTTCCTCAATAGTTTCTCTTTTTCTGATACGGAGCTCAGAGTACAGACGTAAACACGTGATTTGCTCAAGTGTGTCTGCTGTTGGCACGTGGTTTAACCAGTCGGGTGAGTTTGTTATACCTTGTTGAAAATTAACACTTTAAATGTTAAATATAGCGATACTGTAAATATTCTCGGACAACAACAACTTTTGCCAACTTGCTTTTGTTTTGGACAATCACTTACTTGTCCGTGTCAAATGTCACTTAAATACGTATAGCCAATCGTGAGGGTCACCCATTTGTCGCCACTGATATAAAAACTTAAACCTCTAAAGGTAGGCATAATTTTGAGCGGGCAGGGTGTGGCCTAGTAGTTAGTGTATCCAGGCTGAGAATTCGGAGGTTCTTCTCCTTGTCACGAGAAGGTATTCTAGAATTTAGGGTCGCGAGTGCGCAAAAAGAGTCAACGTCAGTTGTTACTTTTCTTTCAGAATTTATGAAGGGTAATGTTGACTTGCTGTCTTCCCTCTTTTCTGTCAATTAAAAAGTGTAGTTTATGCGTGGATAGCTCTAGGCACAACTTTACACAAAAGTTTTCAGTCAACCAAACGTTTTCATCGACTCTTGACACACCTGTGCCCCCCCCCAATGGCTCAGCGGCATGTCTGCGGACTTACACGATAAAATCCGGGTTTCGATACCTGTGGTGGGCAGAGCACAGATAGCCCATTGTGTAGCTTTGTGCTTAATTCAAAACAACAACAACAACAACACACCTGTACCAATTCTCGTGTAACTTCGTGGATTTAGACTTCGATATCTCTCTAATCTCAATATTTGTGTCAAACTTGAATACTTCTAAAGTCTGACTATAGGGTTTTTATATATATATATATATTTTTAACACGTCAACCGACGTTCCTCCAATGCGGCTAAATCAGGGTTTGTTTGTTTTCCAGTTTTGCGCAAAGCTACAAAAGGGCTATCTGTGCTAGCCGTTTCTAATTTAGTAGTGAAATAATAGGGGAAAGGCATCTCCAGTTATCATATCTCACCTCTGTGACATAAAACCTCCCAGGCTGAAAATGAGAGTATGATTGTAGTGACAGGGATTCGAACCTACAACCTGCAGCTTGCGAATAGAGTGCCCTAATTACCTAGCCATGCCAGACCTGTTCATTGATTCTTCATTGGGGAGGATCTTCCTCGTGACTCTATCGAATCATTGATCCTTCATTGGGGGGGATCTTCCTCGTGACTCTATCGAATCATTGATCCTTCATTGGGGGGATCTTCCTCGTTACTCTATCGAATCATTGATCTTTCATTGGGGGGATCTTCCTCGTGACTCTATCGAAACTATTTTTTTCTTCATTATTATATGGCGAGGCCAAATGCCCATTTGCAAAATTACAAGCCTCTTTATTAAGCACCCTGGGAGGAGTTAATATTGATATAATTAAAATTTAGAAATACTTGTACGAATAACCGAGAGTCGTATCCTGTTATAATATTAGTTTAAAATGGAATTCAAGTAATAGATATTTTACTCGGCCATTAGAATTTTAGGTAAGTGTAAATTACGCTCTACGTATAGAACATGTACAGTGCCACTTTCACTGCAAAGGAAAACTCTTTGACGTATTATGTTGCGACGTCGTCATAAGTCAACATGTACAATTGTCTGTGGTAAAGACAGTGGTATTACGTGACTCGCCTTGAAGTAAGTGTTATTTAGCTCATAATATCGCTTATCGCTACAGTATTATCACAATATAATATTGCTTATCGCTTCAATATTATCACAATATGATCTGCGTAGATTATAGATATAATTTCATATATTTTTTAAAATGTATGTACTTTGCTTCATGTAAATTATAATTTTAAGTTGCTTTATATATTTTGCTCTATTAAACGTGTTTATATTTTACGTTCGTTTATGTGATGAATGTTGTAACCTGGTGTTTATGTCTGTTTTTGTATTATTCTAATTAATGAGAAGTTTTTATCTAGCTTTATTTAACTGTTTTAGAAAGTAAGTTTTTAACGAGCGGTAACCATCACTGCTTTTCAGTTTTACAACACGAACATTAATTAAACTCAAGTATTCGAAACGAAATACGTAACTAAAGTCCCTAATATAACTGCACCCCCCGACAATTAAGGCTAATTTCTTTGCCCATTTCATCTGTTATGAATAAAAGTTACTTAGTTCCTAACAACGCCTGTAACACACGATGCTTTATTTATAAAAGATCCCCAAGAAATCTACGGTTGGTATGCTCGATATGGTGATTTTTAATCTTACGTTTTCAGTGAGAAGATTGAATTTATTTTGTGAAAAAATTTTTTCACAATATTTTGGTCTCTTTTTTTTTTTCCTTCCATCTATTAAAATTTTAGAAAAATGTAAAGGTCAGTAATATATCCATTTTCTCACTCTGCCCCTCTTATAAGCCACTTTAAAATTTCAGATTATTTATAAATACCAGTTTATTTTGTGGTTGTTTTACAATATGCCTCCTTGTTTCTACTCCAACACTCTCGTTTTATTTATGTACAAACTGTTTGAAATGTGAACACCATGCTACTTCTCACACGTGTAACTCTTTAAATATTCACGGCTCTGTAACCCTTTTTCGACACTTCAAAGCATTTGGTTATCAAAATTCTAAACACTGATATCTTGAGATCATTCAGCATTTTAAAGAAAAAATAAAGTCTTGAACTGGTGATTTACAAAACTGTGTTAACGGATCTGAAATTCAGCTGAGAAACACGGTGTAAAGCTAATGGTGTCAAAGACAGATGCTGTAAACCTCCGTTGTTTTTGACTAATATGAAAAAAATGTTCATCGAAAGCAATACGTAATAAAATTAAATGTGTGCACGATTTTTAAAACCGTTATTGTTGATGGGAAGCCAACAATGCAATTTTTATAAACAAATATTTATTGTGTAGTATTATTAAACTTCGGTTTCCTCTAACAACTGTAGTGTTTAAAACAAATTAAAGAAATAGACAGTACGGGTCGTAATGTTTTTTTTATGAGACTATGTAATAAAGGCTTGTCAATGGTAGGTCTAACAAAGAGGTAGAAAGCTGGAATGGGGAGACAACTTTTTAATTTGTTCCAGTAGAAATGCTTCAAAATTGTGAAAATTATTCAGGTGATGCAAAAAATAAATATAAAAAAATTTAATCCAGAACCCAAAAGCGTCGCTTTGTTCAGTCAAATAAACTTTACCACACCCTCCATTTTGTTTTTTGCCTCCTACACCACTGTTTAATATATATAATCTTTTCTTTTTTGAAAAAACATAAATAAACTTCACAGTACTAGTGAGATAACAGGGTGATAGGTGACAAGAATAAGTTGTTTATTTTTCTAAATGACTAATAAAAGGTTACATCGTGTTTTGTTTGCACTGTTGTGTTTCCCGTTCAGCAGTTGGGAAAGCCCCCTGAGGACGTACTTCTGAACGAATTCGCTCCGAACAGGGTGATCTTAACGTTACATACATGGAGATTTGTAACAGAAGGAATTTATTCTTGCCTGTGAATGATGTGTAAATGTTTTATTTAGGTACTAGTAGTTTTATCGTAAATTACTCACCATCGCTGGGAAAAAAGCAACTTTTACCAGCCTTCAATCTTGTGTGGTTATGGAGCTATTAAATAAAAAAATTAGACCCACCATGCGACGCCCACCTGCCACACCTTCTGTTTCAGGGTTTGCCAATACACACAGTTCTCTTGCTAGGTTGTTGTCTACAGAATGACGTATTATATATTACGTTGTTTTCTGCAAAGAGATTTGTAGATCGGTTCTCAAGATTTATTTTTTCTCCCCACGGGAACAATAATTTGTAATATGGATGACGTCATAACGGTTCATATTGGGTTACTAGAAACGCCTGAAAAGTTGTGATAGTTACGAGGCATTATCTACTTAATGCATTTTATTTGTTTATATAAATGCAACAGTACTGTCTATCTTCCGCCCATGTAACTACTTCGAAAGGTGTGGATGGATATTCACCAAATTTGAAATCGATATTCGTTGGGTCTGTGGGGAGATGCACATAAATTTTCAGTTTTGCAGTTTCTACCACTAATTCGCCACCTATTGACGAATCTTCACCAAATGTATCGTGAAGATTTTTTGGGGTCCGAACGGAGACATGCAAAATTATTGTTTCATATTTAGTGTGCGTTTTTACGTATATATGTATAGTTAGTTATAAGGGAAAGCAACTTTAATGTGTTAAGATAACCTTTCACTAGAGTACGGGTACTGTAGCTAGTTTTAAATAAGATACGATGTGTTAACATCCTTATTGTTGATTCTACGACGGACACGTGGGTGTGGCTGAAGTGATGTAGTGGATAGCGTGTCGGGCTTTGTTTCAAAAGATCTATAGTTTGCACTACGATATCGCTACGCATGCGTTTTACTTTCAACTGGGCCCTCCGGAATAGCCAGGTAGGTTAAGGCGTTCGACTTGTAATCTGAGGGTCGCGGGTTCGAATCTCCCTCGCACCAAAAAAATGCTCACCCTTTCAGCCGTGGGGGCGCTATAATTTTACGGTCAATTCCACTATTCGTTGGTAAAATAGTAGCCCAACAATTGGCGGTGGGTGGTGATGACTAGCTGCCTTCCCTTTTGGCTTATACTGCTAAATTAGGGACGCCTAGCGCAGATAGCCCTTTAGCAGCTTTGCGCGAAATTCCAAAAAACAAAAACAAAGAACTTTCAACCTTAAGTGCGTTATAAGTGTAGCAGATAATGTCGTCATCTGGTTAAAAGCCGGGCACAGCCCTTGTAGCGTCGAGTTCTGTTGACTAGTTACTTTCCTTCTAGTCTATCAGTGCTAAATTATGGATGGGAAAAATTGTCTGTAAAGGTGCTCGAGGGCTGTCTGTACCGTCGTTCCTAATTTTGAAGTGATAAACTAAAAGGAAGGTATGGTCAACAACGCCCCCTTCAACTCATGGGCTACCCTAATTGTAAACTAGAATTCGATTGTAATTCTTGTAACTTTCCCAGCTGAGAAGTATTGAGATAAACACTGAGTTGTGGGTGATAAGAAATATCTTGATAATGATATGATATGCAACCACTGACTAGAATATAAATGTTACTCAAATAAGTATTTATGCCCACCCCTCCAATATTAAGAGTGAAAACTGTTTTGGACAAAGTGAAATAGTACAACCCTCAAAAACTGCCGCTTTTACGTTGGAACATGACGCTTAGCACATGTATTTTCCAAATGCAAAACTTCCCCAGCTGGTATAGTGGAATGTTTGTGATTTTAAAACGATAAAAACCGTGTATCGTTTTACCTAACTTTAAACAAACAATGTGAATTATTATATCAAACACCTGAGGTTATGAAACGAATGTGTTTAGCTGATTTATAGATACAGCAAGGTTTATAGTCCATTATTTCTAGGACCAGGTAATTTCTCTTTTTTTGTCAAGGAAAGATATACCAGTGAAGAAAAGAACAGCTATCTTCTGTTTGTTGACAACAATATTTCAATACGAAGCTATTTATCTGTTTACGTTTGTTTTCATGAACGAGTACAAGATAACGTAAACGTCAGCCCATCAAAACGTGAAAGACGTTACAATCGAATAAACATTTTACTTCAGAGAATATGTAATTTTCAAATTAAACATTTTATACGTTGTAAGAAAAGTTAACCCAATTTTGATAACGGCCATACATTCAAACTAAAAACACTGGGCAACAGTGAATTAAAGCCATTTCAAAAACAACAACAAATATTGGGGATATATGTAGCTTTAATTAAGGAGAAACAATCGTGATTTATTCGTTGGAAAGAAAAATGAACCTAGAGTCTAACCTTGATGTACTTTGTAAAAATGTACGTGATTTTTTTAACACTTTGTAGCGTGCAGGTCGAGTAAACAAAGATGATAAGAGATAAAATTCTGTCATCTTTTTTATGTTGGTTTAAAGTGACATACTGCATATATTTGTTATCAATGAATGAACGTACGAAAAAATTTAGGCGTGGTTTATCGCCATACTCGACAGTTCCTAAATAAATAAAAATTGTAAGTACCCCATTAATTTTTTTTTTTATTTTTAATAGACACAATTTTCGGTCCTTTTCAATTTTACTTTTTTCTCAATAAATTTAATGTTACAGGTCTTCTATGAAGAGTGTTCTGAGAAACGAAATGGAGGCGAATGGCCTCATTACTGGATTACAGCTGCTAATGGACGGACTATTTTATTTACTGGTAGCCCTACTTTCCCGCCTTCTAACAATCTTGCTGACCTTGATATTAGGTTATATAACCTACTGGAGTATACACCGTTTAGACAGGTCACGGGTACGTAATCCATGTTCTTCTGATTTTATCTAATTACATCAAGTTGTTTCTAAAACAATGTAAGTTGTAAATCTTATCACCATCTTTCAAACGTTAGGGTTAATTATTCTAATAATTGTAAACACAAGTCTATTAATTATATTCTGGGTATTAAATATATAATTCATATTATACGTTTCTCTTACCTTGAAACGTTTCCGTTTCGTGCCTATCAATAGATCATTTTGAAAATAACACCAGAAATGCAACAATTTAAATGTTTAAATAATTAAATTCGACAAATAAATATAAAAGTTTTTATTTTTATTACATTACTGGTGTTATTTTCAAAACCAACTGTTAGTGGAAATCAAACGGATAAAAAACATCCCTTTGTGTTGTCTCGGAGGAAAATTGATGTTTTTCGATATTCATACAAGACGTTTTTTATAGTTTTTTATTTGTGACAAAAGGAATTTACAGATGAATAGATTTTGTTGTTTTAGTTATAGTGGAATGTTTAAAGTGGCGAGACTGGAGGTGTAGAAGGAAGTAGAGTTAATAGCAGAAGAGAATTTCAAGGAAGACGTGAGGTTACCAGATATAGAAAGGAATAGTTCTGTTTCCAGTTTTAATATGTTCTTTCGGTTAACTTTGCAAGTTATTTGGCTTATGACTAGATTACGAGATTTGATGCTCGATGTTATTTTTTCACTTTGAGAATTCTTAGAAAAAGGCTTAGACTGCCTCCGTGAATTGTAAATGTTTCATATCGGTATGAACAAAGGATGTGTACAAGGTTTATCATATCCTGAGGAAATATCACAATGCTGCTACTGGATTTGTGAAAATCCAACAATTCATCATGATGATAAGGAAAAGGCCAGAATGTTTAAGCAGTATGAAGTGTCCAAAAAAACTGTTTGTAGGAAATAAATATCCACACGCCGTTTTGTTATTTGATGTTCACCATTGTGGTACGTCTTCTCTGTATGTGTTGATTCTGTTTAGGACATGACAGAAGTTGGATTTGGTTATCTTCAAGGTAAAAAGTCGTCTCGTCGCTACTGTTTTCCCGGACTAGTCAAAGATGTAGTTAGTAACCGTAAGCCTGGGGAAACTCCCCCTGTGTTTCCGAATGGCTGGTTTCCCCTTATAGAATCACGTGATCTTCGAGTCGGGAAGAGTTTGCCAGTGACCGCATTGGGTAAATACTATTTATATCTCTGATTTCTTAGCAGTATTGACGTACAGTCACTATTCATACACTTGTAATTTTAATAAGGAAATATTAAAACGTATAAAGATATTGTATGCAAGGTATGTTTTGAGAGCTATTAGTCAATAAATAATGCGAATTGTTTAAACATAGCTATAAATATCTTCATGTACCTCTCTTTACGCTGAGAATATTTATATGCACACCTTTGTTTTTCAGTTTGTCTAGCGACTTCAAACTCGACAATATTGTAATTAATACGTTTAATTTTAAATGTAAAACAGCTGTACCTATCATGGGTAACGAACTTTAAATTTTACTGTTTATAAGTCGTTGCTCTCACTTCGGGGATTCAGCTCCACTTCACATAGAACTGGGTTTGTTGTAGCAGTTTGTAAAGGTCTCGGATAAAGATGGCGGCTGTTTCAAGTATCTATATAGGAAGCTCACAGCTCTTTTAGATGTTAAAGAATTGCGACAATAAAAGTTACATAACAAGTCCTATATTTGAAGTGTATATTGTTAAATGCTAAATTTATCACAAGTTTTGATGACGCACATGTGGAAAGACGTTAGAGAGTTTCTACCAAAATGCATTTAAATGTTTAGTAACAAACGTTTTTCAAATTGCGAATTGTTTTGTGTAACTACATTTAGTTGAAGTCGGTACTTTAAGACAATTGGGAATGTGCTTTATTAAAGATTTTTGGAGATATTCAGTGTTACAATAAACCCTACCTGTCTTCAATTACCACCCAGAGTCTCATTTGACTTCGTTTGCCTTTGCTGTTTTCTCTACTAAGATAGCTCATACATATTCAGCAAGACAGAGCTCCGCAGAGTCCTTGTTAAACCATACAATATTATGATCTTGGCTCTGTAGAAGCCACATTGACGAAGCAATATTGAGATCTGGGCTCTGAAGAGGTCACGTCAACCATGTAATGGTTTCATCTACGTCATCTCTGTTGTTAAGATACTGTTTTGCTTCGTTCGTTCTATAGAAAATAGAGCCCGGCATGGCCAGGTGGTTACGGCGCTCGACTCTTAATCCGAGTGTCGCGGGTTCGAATCCCCATCACACCAGACGTGCTCGCCCTTTAAGCCGTGAGCGCGTTATAATGAGACGGTCAATCCAACTATTCGTTGGTAAAAGAGTACCCAAGAGTTGGCGGTGGGTGGTGATGACTAAGCTGCCTTCCATCTAGTCTTACACTGCCAAATTAGAGACGGGTAGCGCAGATTGCCCTCGTGTGGCTTTGCTCGAAATAAAAAATATCAAACAAATAATGAAAAATAGAACTCTTCCCCATAAACGACGTGAAGAAGGGACAGCTTGGCAAGTAAATGTGTACTGACACTAGTCAGATGTAAGGACTGCATCAGAACGATAGAGACCACCAATCCAATTTGTGGTTTAACTTAAATGCAACATCCGCCATATTTGTCGATTCTTTAAACACACTCGAGTGGCTATTTTTATTATTTTTTTCGAACATAAGTATTCTGTTTATTGTCTTACCATAGCAAAGTCTTTTTTTTTTACTAATGCCAAGTGTACTTTTAGCTATTCTTGACGTAATTGGTATCACACTGTGCAAGGGTCAACTTTAGCACCAGGGGTTTCTTGAAGATCCGCTCCGAGGCTAGGTATGCGTCTATATCTGCTTGGAGTATGATGCTTAAGGTACCTTCATATCATATTGAAAGCTAAGGAGGTATTCTTGGCCTGCTTCTGGCATGAACCGTAACAGTTTCCTTGTCCAGTTTTTGACTGTAACCCTATATGTAAAGTTATCACACAAAGTCACGATTCTTCAGAAAATGTACATATTGAAATCAGTTGTCTACTTTTTTTTATCAAAGGAACTTAATAACTATTGGCTGAAGAAAAGTAAAAGGTGTAACACGTTTCGCCCCCCGCTAGCACAGCGGTATGTCTCCGGGTTTACAATGCTAAAATCAGGGGTTCAATTCCTCTCGATGGGCTCAGCAGATAACCCAATGTGGCTTTGCTATAAGAAAATACACATACACAATACACACTCATGTACATTTCATTTACATGGAGACACACTTAAGAGTCCGAGATTGTGTCCATATACAGGAGAAAATTCCATATTCGCCATGATTCATCGCTTTACATTTATTTCACACAGATCTAGTTTAAACCGAACCGTCTTTTGGAGGAAAGAAATAAGATTATTATTATTCATAATATTTAGCTACAAATATATTGCTTTTTGCAGTCCTGATGTTAAAAAGTAGTAAAACGCAGATGGTGAAGTTAACACAATTCTTTTTTGCGGGTTGTTGTAAAATAATGTTGTTATGAGGGATTCGTAGGGAAAAGTATTAGAATGTGGGTTTCGCTAACAAACTCGTTAGATTTTGTTTGGTTGTTTGTTTTAAACACAAGTCTACACAATAGACTATCTGTATTCTGTCCATCTCGGGTATCAAAACCAGAATCTTAGCACCAAATTAGTAGTCAAATCATGTAGTGGAAGTGTTGCAACCACAAAGGGGACACGGCTGATATTCTTTAAAACTACTGTTTCTCGTTAACTTACCCTCTTCGTTCATCTAGCCCTTTTGTATTTTTAGGGAAAGAATTTGCAGTATTTCGAGGACACGACGGTCGGGCCTACGTTCTTAATGCACATTGTCCTCACCTGGGGGCACACTTAGGTGTCGGGGGTCGTGTCTATGGAAACTGCCTGGAATGTCCCTTTCACGGCTGGAGGTTTAAAGGAGAAAATGGTGTCATTGAAAGTATCCCTTACGCTGAGAAAGGTTAGGACTAAAATTCAAGATTATGGTTAAGTTATATATAATCATTAGAGCTTAACTGGAATGTCAGTGATGTCGAGAAACCCACTTGTTGAGAATTTTATATGCAAAAACGGCTCGTTTGGGTTCAGAAAATATTTTAAATAGAAGAGCGGTCATCGTCAGGTTCACAAAGAAAGAGGTAACTGACCGGAAGCTGACCACATGTTTGGAAGGGGTTGTATAACTGAGTGTCGCAATGTAGAGGGCGCGGTTAGATGTTTGAATATATAATAATCTATAATATTAATATAGGTATAATGGCGTTCCTTCATATTGGTAGAAAAATGGAAACCAGATTCAAAGAACATAAAAAGTCACCTTCACACGTTTTCGAACACTGCAAGTCAAATGGACACAACATAACCATAGAAAACACTAAAATACTAAATAAAGAAACAAACATAAACAAACGAAAAATTAAAGAAGCCTTACTTATACAACAACTTAAACCCAAAATAAACCAATACAAAGGAACGCCATTATACCTATATTAATATTATAGATAAAATTATATATTAAAACATCTAACCCCGCCCTCTGCATTGCGACACTCAGTTACACAACCCCTTCCAAACATGTGGTCAGCTTCCGGTCAGTTACCTCTTTCTTTGTGAACCTGACGATGACCGAAGAAGGTCGAAACGTTGTTCGCTCTTCTATTTAAAATATTTTCTGAACCCAAACGAGCCGTTTTTGCATATAAAATTAACTGGAATGTGTTTACTAATATACTGTCCAGTTATCTACCCGTGTGCCTGCCTAAAACTATTTATGTAATTAGCATTTTGATTAAATATTATTGATTGAATTATTGATAAATAAATCAATAACCAATCAGTCAGTGTTAATTTGTGTAACCTGTCGCCTCTTTTTATTTTTGCTGTAATTAATATTTTTAAACCTAGTCATTCATTTGGTCCTATAGTTTTAAATGCCCACGTTGTGTTCAATGTTCACACTGAGTAAAAAGTGTTAGTCTTAAATTCTTTGTTCGTCTCGTACTACTTTTAGTGTAGTAACGTCGAAGTATAATAAACTTTAATAATTAGTGTTTAATTATATGTTTTAGGCACTCGCTGTTACTTTCTCGTAGTTTTTGCTTCCGATGTTGTTCTTTAAAACGGTCCTGAAATAGAGCAAGTTATTCATTTATATAGATGGCGCTGCAGTCAGAAGCATTCATTTTATTTGACGAACAATATATTTAATAATTGTAATAAAGAAAAACAAAGATCGTTTGGTTGAATAACTTGAAATGATGAAAATGTAAAAAAAAAATTGCAGTCATGACATTTTGCTGTTTTGCATTTTATTTTACAGTTCCAGAATTTATCAAAACTAAGTCTTGGCCTGTTTGCGAGAAAAATGGTTTTTTATATGTATGGTTCCACGCAGAAGATGAACGTCCATTTTGGTATCCACCGGATATACCAGAGGTGACCGAAGGTTTATGGAGCTATCGAGGTCGTACACAGCATACAGTGAACTGTCATATCCAGGTAAGTTGCTATACTTTGGAGTAAGTATAGATAATGTTTCTGAATCTAATGTAAGGGTTTACATAACAAATAAATGTGTAAAAACTGTGAGATAAGCCAGCAACTATGTCTGTTTCATTGCTTTAATACGATGGAGAGTTGCACTCATTTTGAAGGTTTTAGGGGTTTTGCTGATAATTCAGGCAGGCGTTTTGAAATGATGTTTTTCTCTTTGTAATATTGTATTTAGTTAAGACTACATGACACAAATATAGACTCCATATTTGTGTGATTACAAGCAATACCTTAAATGAATTAAACACTGGCCTGTTTACAGTGTTTTTTTTTAACGATAAGCTTATATAGTAGAGCTCAGTACGTTTTAAAAGTAGACTGCAGTTTTTGTAAATAGCAGAAAATATATCGATAAAAACTTCCTCTTAACCTGTACACGCATTTTAGTCGACCTGTTCAAAGCTAACAGACATAATTCACTTTGTTTTGTATAAACGAAACTAACCAGTTGCTAGCAACGAGATTGTTATTCGACTTCATTTAATTAATTTAGCTCGTTTTTTCTTGCTAACCCTAAAAGAGTTCGACGAAGCATGGTGTAATTTAACGCTTTTTTCTTGCTAACCCTAAAAGAGCTCGACTAAGCATAGTGTAATTTAACGCTTTTTTTCTTGTTAACCCTAAAAGAGCTCGACATAGCATGGTGTAATTTAACGCTTTTTTTCTTGCTAACCCTAAAAGAGCTTGACGTAGCATGGTGTAATTTAACGCTTTTTTTTCTTGCTAACCCTAAAAGAGCTCGACGTGGCATAGTCCTTAGCGTACCGGATTATGAATATGAGAATTCATAGCTCACTACTCATTGGTGCAAACAACTACAACAACAAAAACGCTCTTTGTTTTTTGGAACTTCCGAAGTACTACAGAAGTAAATATCAGTTTCCACTCTTCGATCAGACAAAAGTAGGCTTAAGAGTTTTTACTGTGAATTCTGTTGATTAACTACATAGTATTTAGTTATTGGTTCAAAATTAAGGACAGCTTTTCACAAATAGCCTTGCACAAAAATCTAAAAGAACAAACCACTTTTAACTAAATCTGACATGAAGAACATACCATCTATTATAAACTAAATTACTCAGTTTTTGTTGTGAAAATATATGCACACTTCATTTCAACGGATCTAAATATTTTTCAAAGACATTTAGTACAACGTATTATAAATATATTAGTAGTTTTTTTTTAATTATAACGTTAGATCTTAGAATAACATTACGAGCTTATTTATAAAATATACACAAAATATGGTGTTAATGTTTTGTTTTTTTAATTTCGCGCAAAGCTGCTGGAAGGCTATCTGCGCTAAACGTCCTTAATTTAGCAATGCAAGACTATAGGGAAAGCAGCTAGTCATCGTCACCCACCGTCGACTCTTGGGCTACTCTTTTACCAACGAATAGTGATCGTCACATTATAACTTCCCCACGGCTGAAAGCGTGAGCATATTTGGTGTGACGGGAATTTGAACCCGTGATCCTCAAATTATGAGTCGACTGCCTTGACCATCTGGCCACGCTGAGCCCGTTTTGCGAGCCTCTGTTAGCCTTAAATAACCTAATCTTAGATAAGTCAATCAGGGTCAACACGGATAACCTAGGTTTTGTTTTTTTATCTAATCTAATTACAATTTACTTTCCTTAACCGATAAATGCAACGAAGTTGACATGAACGTCATACAGTCTCATGGATTGCACAAATACGCGAATGTTTACAAGTAAACGCTTTACCTTACGTCATGACGATGAAATGCACCTTAAATTAAAGATAAAACGTAAGGATGACTTATCTAAAAAAATATTAATAACTAATGTTGAAGGCTTTAAGTGGGCCGTCTGCGTGTTCAATAGAAATAACCTCAACTGCATATATCAAATGAATTTCCTTAACGTTTATATAAGTTTAGCTGTAAAATGTGGGAACTATGTTATTAGTATTAGAAACACCAGGACGGGTTAGCATTAAGTTTACGGACTCGTAACGCTAAAATACGAGGTCAGATTGTCTTGTTGGATTAAGCGCAAATGTTCCATGTGTAGCTTCGCGGTAAAACAACACTAACACAAGGGGGCGCTGTAAACCTTGAAACGTATTACAAGTTTAATGCTACGCGTTTCATTGCGTATTAGGAGCAACCAGTTTGTGAAGATTCACGAAGCAAATTAAAAACAAAGAAACAACCAGACTTCCTCTGAATAGGACTTAACGGTTGAATTGTTTTTGGACATTCACACTTAACTACTCCAGGGCTATCTGCACTAGCTGTCCCTAATTTTGAATTGCTAGAATAGAGAAGATATAGTGAAAATAACCCGCCATTAACTCTTGGGTTACTCATGTCTGATCGTCTCTAAAATAATGAGCGCCATATTTTGTTGTTTTTTGTAATATAAAAACTCTTATGATGTTCCTATCAATCAGTAGTCTAGTTCGGTTATCACTGAGCAACTGTTTGGAAAATATTCAGTCCATCGAAATGCTTATGAAATATACATTCATAAGTGAACAAAAAAATGTGCACTTGGTGTTATTCATGGGCGAAAAATATTTTTCGCTGTTATCGGTAGAAAAAACGAGGCCGAATGCGTTATTTTTCAAATGTAGTGCGACTTTAGTCAATACTTTTGTGTATTCGATGACCGTCCGCTACCTGCTAAATGTTTCAGAGTTGAAACTGTAAACTTGAAAGTAAAATAAAAAAAATGAAAGCATTGAGGAAAATTTCAAGCGAACCAGATTTTCAAGTAATGCTTTGAAGGTCAGGAATCAGAGTTACTTTGACAGATTGTTCAGACAGAGTTCCCACGATGAAAGTTTTGCACATCAGAATTTTTAACATTCAGATCAAATCCACTATTTTCATCGTGTTATTCGATGGTGTGTTCCTTGCATACATAATTTATTTGTGCTGTATGCAATATTCATGAATGACTATAATTCCAACACACACACACACACACACACACACACACACACACACACACACACACACACACACACACACACACACACATATACATACATATATATATATGCAACATCACCCGTAGGTTTATAAGGTAACGAAAACTATTATTATGCGCCCAACTGGAAAGGTTTCGTGAGGTGCTGCCATCTATAACCCACAATGTTCATCTTTTTCTGCTATCTTGAATTAAATAACCACCTGCAGAATTCAGCCTAACTGCGAGTTTAGGGATTCTAGGCATTTACAGACGTCAGAAATTATTCAAAGGAGATGTGTTATCAAAGCTGCTGGACAGAGAGAAACGTGTAATTATGTACACTTATCATATACTAATGGATATTATTGGATATCTACAGTTAGTATACTATAGGCCTATCAATCGGAAAACTAGAGAATTACACCAAAAACGTTACATATTTTGAACATTACAAACCGTTCATCTTTTGTGGATATCTTCAGATGTTAGCATTTCTATGAGCACATTAAATATCTCCCTCGGACTTACTGCGGTGTGAGGCCAATTTAACCGAGGTGTAGCAGTACCAACTCATAAATAATTGCCCCCCGCTAGTACAACGGTATGTCTCCGGATTTATAACGCTAAAATCAGGGGTTCGATTCCCCTCGGTGGGCTGAGCAGATAGCCCGATGTGGCTTTACTATAAGAAAAAAGCATAAATAATTTGTTCATTGTTGACTTGGATCGCTGTTTTTTTTGTTGTTTTTGAATTAAGCACAAAGCTACACAATGGGCTATCTGTGCTCTGCCCACCACGGGTATCGAAACCCGGATTTTAGCGTGTAAGTCCGCAGACATACCGCTGAGCCACTGGGGGGCGACTTGGATCGTCGATAAAATATTTAGTTTTAGGCCAGATATAAGACTGTGTTGTCTGTAAAATCTGTATATAAACCATCATTTTTAATAACTTTTAATAATAACCGTTATTATAAATTAATAATCAAAGATTGAAATATATATGTAAAAACGGCTAGTTTGGGTTAAAATATTTTTGTGAACCTGATGATGACCGAATAAGGTCGAAACGTTGTTCGCTCTTCTACGTAAAAGAATTTTCTCAACCCAAACGATCCGTTTTTACATGTATACGTTACTATAAATTGTGTTGTTTTTATTTTAAAATATATTTGCGAATAAAAATTCGTCCGAAAATAAATTATAATACATAATATACTGTGAATATGACTCCCTATAATTAAAACTAATGTGTGTATGGGTATAATAACTCATCGGACAGATTACGGACTGACTTCGCTAAAATCCGAAGTTCGATTCCCCCCTGTTGTACACAACAGAATTTACGGTGCTAATTTGTTTTATATTTTTTTCGACATAAAAGGAAATTCCCGAAAACGGAGCTGACGCAGCACATCTCGGGCATCTGCACTACGATTCAGTTTTTTCGGGCTCCGACTTGCGTTTCACCAACAGTCGTTTTTGGGAGTTCTGTAAACACGATTGGAAACCACAGTGGGAACCGGACCCTGAACCCAACAATCACATGGCTTCAATTTATCTCACCCACGTTACCAGAGTCTTTGGCTATGCCTTGCCTTTTACTGAGCTAACCCTAAATATTAAACAGGTATCAAAAGACATTTAAGGGAAGAGAGTGAATTACAATTATTTCTTTAAATATTCAAACATAGAAAAGAAACAACAACAACAAACGCTTAATGTTAGACACTTAAGCCTATTGTTTCGTATCATAAATTATATTTTTATTTAGCATAAAATCATTTCTAAATAACAAAATAATTATTTTAAGTTCTGTATGTAAGTTATCAGTTTTTCGATATTCCAAAACTAGACACTAAACATCTTACTTCACCAACAATCGTTTATTGTGATATCTCTGATATGTTCAGAAAACAGATATATAATTTAATACGTGTGTGTCATTATTCGATTCTGACTTTGGGAATATATATAACCCTACAGATTGGACCAGCCATCGTGCATCTAGCATTTAACAGCAGGTTTGGATCGGGAGTCTTTGTCCAGGGTATTACACCAGAGGGCCCTCTAAAGCAACGATTGGTCCATCAGCTTTACGCTTCTTCATCGTTTCCTCAGGTTATAGCGAATCTTTTGCTTCTTAGTGAAGGCTGTATGGTAAGTTTTTGTTTCTTGTTTCATTGCAAAATTAGGCAACGAGCCATCTGCGCCGTGTTTAGGCCACGGAGATCGAATGCCCTATTAGTCCCCAGACGTACGTGTTTAAACTTATTCATTTGCATAACAGAAGCTTAAACATAGTAATTTTATTAAATGTATTAAAGTGCAATTTCCCCGTCAAATGTAATTTATGACAGTTACTTATCTATCTTCTGCATCGAATAACTTGTTAAAACAACTATGAAAGTTTTTTCAGTCTTAACTTTAAGAACCGGGTGTGACCGAATGGTAAGCGTGCCCGGCCGGTGTGTATAGTGCCTAACAACCCGTTGTTGCAAAAACCGCTCTCCGCACTTTGAGGCCAAATACACTACAATAATTACATTCAAGGCCCCGGATCCGGCATGGCCAGGTGGTTAAGGCACTCGACTCTTAACCTGAGGATCCCGGGTTCGAATCCCCTTCCGACCAAACATGTTCGCCCTTTCAGCCGTGGGGGCGTTATAATGCGACGGTCAATCCTACTATTCGTTGGTAAAAGAGTAGCTCAAGAGTTGGCGGTGGGTGGTGATGACTAGCTGCCTTCCCTCCACTCTTACACTGCTAAATTAGGGATGCCTTCCATTTTCAGAAATATTGATTTAGAATGTGGTTATTTCCGTATGGTTTGTAATCCATCCAAAAGTGTTAAATGTAGGTCATGTTTTAACATGTTTTATGTAAAATATAGGTTCCTAAGTGACTCAGCGAGATATCTGTGGATTTACACCACAATAAATCGGAGTTTTGATCTCCGTTATGGGCACATCACTTGTAGCCCATTGTGTAGCTATGAGCTTGACTGCGAAACAAACTGAACCAGAATTGTTTATCGCTTGTGTTTATAGTCTGCATGCAATTTACACGAACACGTTTAATGTAGGTTATGTGCCCATGTTTTTATGTAGGGTATAGTTATCTTTACGGTTTCTAATTCACGTGAATCGATTTCTGTTTCTTCCCTAGTTGGAAAGAGATATCATGATTTGGAATAATAAAAGATACATCAAAAATCCTGTTCTTGTGAAAGAGGACAAGCTCATATCCAGACATAGACGTTGGTACTGGCAATTCTATTCGGAAAACAGCCCAACTTTACAACAAGTTAGAGAATCGTCAATAGATTGGTAGGTTTCCGGTTGAAACTTCGTTCCGTTTCCACAAAAAAATTAACAAGGAAGAGGTCGTTAGAAAACTTCATCTCTTTTGATTACCTGGATTTATTTCTAAACGAGAATAGGTACATTTGTTTGTTACCAAATATAAATAATTTTGTCACAGTTGCTACGATTTGCTTTCCCCCCCATAAATAATCCTCGCGTGATTTGAGTTGTCTGTTAAAAGTTTGAATGCACCAATAAAATCATTATTTTCTAGAAATGATGAGTGTCAGAACATAATTTTTCCAGGAAAAGTAATAAAAACAACTTAAAAAGAAAGTTTCGTTATTTTAGTACAGTAACAGTGTGGGAAAAAATATTTTAAATGACGATTTAAAAAAGCTTAAAGATTTAAATTTATTTTGGGGTTGAGAACTGAACTCCGGATTTTAGCCGTTGAGTTCCTAATGTTACCTCTGACTCGGACCATCGACCCTATTGGTTCATCAGGCTGTATAGCAATGCTGTGAACGATCCTGCTTTGGAATATAATCTTTTATCATGTTACCTTAATTCAGTCCTGGTTAAAAACTTAGCACAGAGGATTACCCATAAATGATGTCTTCAAAGGAGACCCAACACTCGAATATAAATTCTCCTGAAGCAAAATAGCCAACTGTTCGAAAGGGCACCAGTTTTGGGTCTCGTTTGAAAACATTACAACCTATTAGTGCTACAAAGACACGATGATTCTGGCATCGCCAAACTTTGGATGTAAAAAAAAGATTGAACTAAATGGGTTTGTTCGTAAAAAAAAAAGAATTAATTTCCAAGTACACAAGTTTTAACGTTTACGTTTTGCTATTAAATTGATTGATTGGTTGCTTTGGAACTAAGCAGAGAGCTAAACGTCTTAACTAATTTTAATAATATTCCTTCTGACCGTAAAAACTGTAACGTCTAATAAAAAAAAAAAAAAGAGAAAGAAACGGTTACTAAAACGAATTTATTTTTAATTATTTCTTACACTAACGTAAATATTTAAGTGCTTAAGTAATAAAGTGTATGAAAAATAATAGTATCCCGGCATGGCCAGGTGATTAGAGCGATCGACTCGTAATCTGAGGTGTTGTGGGTTTGGATCCCCGTCACTTCAAACATGCTCGTCCTTTCAACCGTCGGGACGTTATAATGGTACAATCAATCCCACTATTCGTTGGTAAGCAAGTAACCCAAGAGTTGGCGGTGGGTAGTGATGACAAGCTGTCTTTCCTCTTGTCTTGCACTGTTAAATTAGGGACGGCTAGCGCAGATAGCCCTCGTGTAGCTTTGCGCGAAATTAAAAAATACGAACAAATAATTTGAAAAAAAAAAAAGTATTAGGTTGTCCATAAATAGACGTCAGAGTTCTCAAGATGATATTTAGAAGCTGAATATTGGGTAACTTATCGTTGATTGGTTGGTTTAATCCAACGTTTGTCGCTGAGAACGTGTCTTAATTGATGTTTTAACTCTACTCGGAACAAGTTTCTCAACCTCCAAGGCAGTGTGGACAAGAAGGACTTTCGTCTGATTCTCCTCTATGACTCCAAACTGGGATGAAAAGCTACCGAAACTACGCGGAACGCCAACCAGACATTCGGCCATGGAGCTGTTGCTGAACGTACAGCTCGGTGTTAGTTCTGAAGGTTTCGACGTGGAGATGAAAGTCTTGAATAACACGAATGTACAGCCATTCAAAAACACTTTAAGGGAAGTACGTGAGCTTGCAGAAAAGCTAGGCATAAGCAAATGAAGCCTTACTAACCACATGATTGTGATTGGAAAGACGCAAAAGTTGGATAATTTGATAAGCTGACGGAAGATCAACAGAATTGGTGTTATGAGGCCTGTCAAGGTTGACGCTTAAAAAAATTGAACGAATTGGGATTCGAGATTCTGCCTCATCCACCTTATTTCCCAGACCCTTCCCTTACAATTTTCTATTATTTTCAAGCAGTTTTAAAGCTTTTTGTATAATAATCGTTTTCCAAATCAGGCAGCTGCAGAAAAAGCTTTGAAGGAGTTCATTCACCACGGAAACTCTGATTTCTTCAGTAGGAACAAAAAACAGCATCGTTACGCGTTGACAAGGGGTGTTGAAGCAAATGGTGCTTATTTACTTTGATTAAAGCATGTTTTACAACATTGGTTTATGCCTTTCCAAACTTCACATTTATTTCTGGACAACCTAATAGTACGAGGTGTATGGTAACAAGTATGGTTCATTTTTATTATTATTATTATTAATTAGCAGAGCTATCGGGGTGGTATTCGTCTCCTTTTCATTTTTCTGTTATTAGTTTTAAATTTCCAGAACTTTCAAAAATTGTTTCGATAGTTTCCAAACGTGTGTACATAACGCCTGTTCCTTTGTTTCGCAGTGAAATTCTGACAAGTCGATCTGCAGTCTAGTTGTTAAAGAAATAAGCCACAGCCTCATTTCGTATAGCGAGTTTCTTAAACGATGTAGTGTCAAGGGATATCAGTTTCAGTTCCAGTTTTTCTTGGCCCCCCCTTTATGTGGCACAATGATGTGTCTTGCTGACTTGCAACGCTAAAAACCGGGTTTCGAAACCCTTAGTGAGTAACGCACGTGGTGTATCTTTGTGCTTAACTTCAAACGGACAAACAAACGCTTCTCAACGGAGTGGGCGGAAATAATATATGTGATAGGAATGAAGCTAAAATTGAATTTGTTTGTTTAGAATCAAGCATAAAGCTCTAAAAGGTGCTACTTGTGCTCTGCTTACCACGGGTATCAAAACCTGGTTTCTAGCGGTATCACACTGGGGGCCTAAAATTAGACAAACACATGGGAGCAACGAGATCTCGGGGCAGCCAGCCTCCTGTTAGTATCACCTCTGAAAGATACAACAGTTTGCTTTATAGAAGCAGAAAAACATGAACAGAAAAGGGTACAAGTCAACAAAGAAAACCATCCTTTAGCCAATCAGGTCCAATATTCTTGTCTACAAACAAAAGCTATGGCTAAAAAAATACAAACTTCACAACTAAAAAGCCATTACAGTGAAGCTAACCATATCTTCTTGTACAACTGACGAGATAATGAACAAGACTTTGGAGTTAAAGAAGGTTCATAGACTTATTATACCTCGAAAACATCTGTTCGCAACAGAAAGATGGCAAAATATATTCGAATCACAACAGTCTCACTGGATCACATCCTTCACAAAGCTCCTGATGCAGTTCAGTTTGGTCCATTTTAAGAGTCCTTGAAAGGAAACGTTCACATACTGTAGAAAGAGTCTGTGGGAAGTTTGCAAGATGGCCTAATTTTGGTCTCGCCATTCTTCACAGGTGCTCGTAACATTGGAAACTGTAACGTTCAGCGTCAATACGTAATCATGGCCAACTTAGTTTCAAAGACTCCGTTATACCTTGAACACCGTTATTATAATATAGGTGGGCTGTGGAGCATAAACATATGCTATTAATTATTCACAAAAACAATAACTTAACAGGTTACTATTTTTAGTTAAAAGAAATAAACACAAATAAAAGTTACACTTTACTCTTTGATGTGTCTTTTCAACGAAATGAATAAAACACGCTAAGAGTTGGCAGAAACATGAATTCGCTCTCAACACGTATGTTTCATGGACGTAACACGACATAGTATATTATTTTGCCTCAGAAACATAGGTAATATTTTTCGTTTAGATATCTTAAGAAACTTGTATAAATAAGGTTAAGGCTGAAAATTACACCATGTGTATCAACGTAATATATTATGTTTGCATAATTCATACTAATATTTTCAACTTTAACAGCATCTTATGTAACACATGGGATAGTCAATCCAGAAACTTTCAGAGTTAAGGAAAAGTCATTCACAATTTAAAACTGTTTGCCAAAAGGAAATGAAGACAGTCAGTAACACATGCCACCCGCATAGCACTTGTTAAAGTTATAAAGCCCATGTAACTGTTTGTTTGTTTGCAATTAAAATACAAAGCAACTCAATAGGCTATCTGTGCTCTGTTCACCACGGGTATCGATACCCGATTTGTAACGATGCGAGTCCACAGACACACCGTTGTTGCAGTGGGAAACCCCTATAACTGAAAGTATGGTGCGTGTTCGGAAGCATATCATCGCTTGAACTTTGGACTCTCTGATCTCAAGCCCAGTACGCTATCCATCTACTTCCATCCCATATGCGTATAATATATATATATATATATATATATGTAAAATACCATAAAATTCTGTCTATAGATGGTGAAAGTAATTAAATTTATTTCCTGGAGAAATGTAGGATAAGATATATCCTTTCATCTATCACAAGTGGATTCGACATGGATTTTCACTTGCATATCACAACGGAAATTTTCTCTTTGTAATAAATTATATGGTGGTATTTTCTCAATTTCTGGTTTAAAATAATTCCTCTGAGCCACCACTTCGTTTGCAGATATACAATTCTAAAATCCGGTGTAAGATTCCTTGTGATGGACATATCACAAATAGCCTATTAAAGAATAAACTTGCAATAAAAACGGAATACAAAAACAATATTATTAATAATAAACTGTCATTTCGAAGGGTGCAGGCTGATCCAATGGAAGAGCTCTGGATTCAGGGCTGATTATCTGGGTTCGAATCAATGTGAAGCCACAAAATATTCTCTTCACTTTAATTTGTGGGCGCACAATAACAAAAATTATGGTCAAACCTTAGCAGCGGTGATAGGATGCTGTTAGTCAGTAGGTCGAAATGAAAGTCCATAAATATAAAACACAATTATTACTGTATAGTTCACTATTACTATTACAAGCTGGTAATTGGAATTAAAATGAAACGGTATACACAGAAAATCATCAATAATGTACATAAGTGTATATTTTCAATTGTTCAAGATTGAACAACGGAAACTGCTTGTGCATGGGTAAAAAATCTGACAATTTCCTTTACTTTTCTGCTTGGCTCATATGCATTCCAGTATCAACGTGATTCGTAAATCGTTTACACAGACCAAATATTCACAACACTTTCAGGAATAGAGACGCGTTCCTCTGGTTACTTTTCTTGGAACAACACGTTATTGACTGTTGGTATATTAATTCTGATAA
This sequence comes from Carcinoscorpius rotundicauda, assembly GCA_011833715.1. Taxonomy (NCBI): domain Eukaryota; kingdom Metazoa; phylum Arthropoda; class Merostomata; order Xiphosura; family Limulidae; genus Carcinoscorpius; species Carcinoscorpius rotundicauda. The sequence continues at coordinate 86,711,929 of CM022399.1, forward strand.
GATGATGAGCAGGGATATCCTTTATATGTGATGATGTTGGAAGATATAAAAGTGTGTATCAACTTGAAGAACCACGGCCTTCCAGAAACAGACCATTAACATATTTTAACCTACACATAAGAAGTATAGTGCGTCGTATATAACATGTGAGATTTCATGAACCTGTATGTTAATGTCAGAAGCCGTTCACTTTTCCGGGTAACAATATTTAACACAATGAAAAAAAAATTAATATAGAAACGAGTCCATCATAGCACATGAACTTTAAAAGAGAGAAATAAAAGTATTTGTTACCTAACTTTGGTTTTTAATTACTCTTGGAGCAGAACACTTTCAGGTGCCCTGGGGAAGTACATGTAGTTAATGCTTTCGTTTCGTGTTCATTTACTGATTAGGCCCGACATGGCTAGGTGGGTTAAGGCGTTCGACACGTAATCTGAGGGTTACGGGTTCGAATCCTCATCGCACCTAACATGTTCGCTCTTTCAGCCGTGACGGTCAATCCCAATGTTCTTTGAGCCCAAGAATTGGCGGTGGTTGGTGATGACTAGCTGCCTTCCCTCTAGTTTAAATTAGGGACGGATAGCGCAGATAGCCCTCGAGTAGCTTTGCACGAAATAAAAACAAAACAAAACGTCGTAACTGTTTTAAACATATTCATGAAGTTGTAACTTGTGATAAGATAATAATTGGTAATTGTTTTCTTTCTTAAACGGTTCCTTATCTTAAAATCTAACATTTTAGCTCCAAAATACATCAAAATAAATGTAAAAACTAATTTATTATACCTTTCTTATAAAAATTACGCAGAACAGGTGTGCTTATAACAAATAAAATAATGTTCTTTATAATACCAGGAAATATTCGATGACATTATTTTTTTTATCATAATATACGCTGATTTCAATTAATATTTTTCTGTTTCTTGTAGAGGGCAGTGTTGGAAATACGGCATAATTGATGAAAATGGCGGACGAAGAATTACCTAAAGGATGGGAGAAACGGATGAGTCGTTCGACAGGTAGTGTTAGAGTATTTTATTCATGACTATTGTTATTATTTGTCACAAACAATACCGCTGACCTGTGATCACAAGTTGTCTGTTCTTGAATAATATTCAAGTAGGACAACGTGGAGTAAATTATTATTTCTATTAATAAATTATTATATATTAATAATTTATTAGTGGTAAATAACAATTTAATACTATTACTAATAATATTGATACTGTTACTATTAGAGCTCTTTCTAACAATATTGTTGTTGCTTGGCAATAATCTGCCATTTGTGTGTTGGTAATAGTATTATTTTGGTAATGATAATAGTTCACAGTCATAAAAATCCTGCTACGGTGTATATATTTTTTTCAATACATTGATATATGTATATATATATCCATATACTATTACTATGAAGACTGGAGGTTTAATTAATTATTGTGTTAGCCAGCGTATCAATCATTATTATTATTATTGTACATAAGTTAAACATCGTTTTTTTCCCCGGGGGTTGAAGTTAAGAAATAAAATAATGTTTAATAATAGAAAAATTTTATTTTCGTGTAATGATTTAGCAGACATTAAAACTGGTTATTAGTATTATAAGGAAAGTGGTAGCATTGCCTATCTACGTGTGGTTGGGAATATTCATTCAAACAGTAATTTAAATATCTTTTCAGTTGGTTATCCTCTGTTTGTATTAGGTAATTACTGAGGTGACATAGTTTCAAACCAAGTGTCTGCTTTTATAAGTGTAATTAACTAGTAGTAGTTAAAAAAAAATCTTAATTCTAGTGCAATTGATGTTATTACCCTTGAAGTTAGCTTTCTTACATAAATTTGGTGTTCTTTTAAAAGCTTAAGTCAGGGTGAAATGGAAATAACCAGCCAATAATAGAAAGACGATAAATATTACTGTTGGAACCTCACTGTATTTAGAACTTGGGTTATAAATACAACATTTCAATGTCTGTTGATATATTGCATTGAAAAAAACAAGCAAAGAAGGAAAGAAATAACTTTTCTAAAAAGGAAGGAAGTATAGGGATGACTCATACAGGATTTTATCTTTCAAATTGGTGAATACTTATATTCAGTGAAAGATATGTTTTATGTACCTGTCTCATACAGGATTTTATCTTTCAAATTGGTGAATACTTATATTCAGTGAAAGATATGTTTTATGTACCTGTGTTTATATGCAAAATTTTTATTTCTGTTTTTTTTTTTTATCACAGAAATCAATATTTTCATGATCATGGATACATACCAGTAACACTGTGATGTCAGTGTAATTCGTTATCAGGGCTGATACAAATAATAATATCGATGCTCTTATTATGGTATACTCATCAGACAGATTAGAATTGTGTTCAGTCGAGTAGTGAGGGATAGAGGTTTCTCTAAGTGTTTCTCGATGACTTTGTTCATTAAATGATTGGAGAGCTAGTGAGAAAGAAAGACATTTTTAGATTTATTGTTAATTGCTAATGAGGGTATGGTTGTGAGGAGAACATGGAGGGTTTTTGTATAATTAGGTTTGATGTCAATATTGAATTAAATATTTGTTCCTGATTTTAAGAAAGTTTTAAGACCATACAACAAGATTTGTCATAGTTAAGAAGATGGAGTAGGAGAGATTTGAGAAACATATTAAATTCCTTGAATTCAATACAGCGATGTTACTAAACAGAGGAATAGCTTATTAAAGGCATAAAGGAAAAACTGGGAACGTTGGAAAACCTAGTTTTGATTCAGTTTGCTTATTTTTGTGACAATGGGTTTAATCATAATTCTATGTCATCTGTTGTTGCAATAATTAAAAAAGTAAACAGAAACTCCAATTTTGATTAAATAATTAGTTTATGTGACATTAATTGATTAATAAAAAATTCATCCTTTATAAGTTTCTGTGCAAGTGTCATTAAAACGGATATGTGAATGGAAAATAGCGTGCCAACAAATAAGCTTTGGTTTTAGTATTAATGCTTTTCTAGGTCAGCCTTATTACCTGAATATGTTTACCAAAGAAAGTCAGTGGGAAAGGCCAACTAAACCAGCAGAACCTCCCCCGCCTACCAGTGGTGATCACTTGGAGCAGGTGCGTTGTAGTCACCTGCTGGTGAAACACAGAGAGTCACGTAGGCCATCATCTTGGCGTGAGGAAAATATTACTCGAAGTAAAGATGATGCCTTGGAGCTTATCAAAGGTAATGAGCATATATATTATGAAAAGTTATTGGTGTTATGATGATAGCTGTAATATTGAAATATAAAGTTTCTAGATGGTAAGTGATGTGTTATTTGTGTTTCTTCTTCTGTTGAAGGGAGTAAGTTATGGTTCAAGTTGGAGAATGTAACAAACTTTATTTGTACATGATAGCTGTAAGATAGTTTAAATTTGCTTGCTCTGATTGTATGTAACTATTATATGTCAACAGAAAGAGACCTTTTGATGTGCTGTTTTAAGGGTATTTTAGCATTGTTTATGTGGTACAGTTTTCACTTTAAAGGATTACTTGAGTGGGGTGAGGTTTTGGCTTTGGAGAAGTCAATATTTTTTGTCCCTTTGCTAGTAACAGCCCATTAAACCAAAAACTGGATTATCTTCTGATAGTCAGGATAAAATATTGTACTATTCTGTTGTATAGATGAAGGTAATTTTCTTTTCCTTACCGTGAAATACAGAAAAGCTTTTTTCTTTACTGGGGATGGCCAACCGTTTTAGCAGCTGTGCTAAGTTTAGGTTCTAAATTTGAGTCGGGTGGCATATACCCAGAATAAACCATCTAAAGTCTATAGAAATGAGAAGGGGGCTTTAGAAATCATGTTAAAAGGCATAAGAAATGAAGTAAAATATAATAATATGATATTTATTTTTGTAACATTTAGTGCTTATGTGGAAATTCTGAACAAAATTTCATGCTATGCGCCACATATTTTGTTACCTCGCATGCTACACGTTGGCAACATGTGCTTGTGAAGGTATTGTAAAAAAAATTGTGTCTTTTTGTAAATATATAGATAAATTTTTCTTTTAACACATTTGTTGCTATGTGCCCCACCATTGACTCACAAATGACTTTTAGTTATGGACCACTTGACACGCTGGTGGGACGCAGACAATCATGTTTCAAAGCCAAATTTCTCATAAAGTTTATAAGTTTGGGACACTGTGACTGCTTTTTGGCACATCTTGAATGTTTAGTTTTTTATACTTATTTTATTGTTTGGAGGCAAACGTGTTAAGTTATGAGTAAATTCAATTTTTTTTGCCATCACACTAACAAAGTAAAACATATTTTTGAGGCTACTGGGATGGGATATGATTTATTAAAAACAAAAACACGTTCTGTGTAAATGACTATCTATGCTACCCACAAATTATGTATTTTATTGTATTATTTAATACTCAAACATTTTTATTTTCTTTAACCCTGCTTGGAGCACTGAGTGTTCTTAAGGTGTTGAATATGCACTTACATATTGAATTTTCGAAGTTTAATTAAATAATAATTTTAACTCTTTCTATAGTGTTATGCTCAAAAGTATGTTAGAACTGATGTTTTATAACATTGCAAGTTTTATTTATTGTAATTTATAAAGACAATTAAGAAAATGTTCAAACTTGTGTTTGAAAATAACTCACCAATGTTTTTAGAATTTTTCTGTCTATCCCAAAGCATAATTTTGTATTTAGCAACAAACTATTTCCCTTGATTAAGGTTTTGTTTTTCGAGTGATTTTCCGTCTCGTTTTCTGATTATATTAGTACAGACTTTCGTCATTCCATTTTATGATCATGCAGTATGTCGTGTACAACTATTAATGATACTCAGCTCTGAAAATAGCTAAAGGCTTAACTGGTGTCGAATGGAGAATATTATAAAATTAAAATGAATAAAATAGTGTGAGAGGTAATTTATAATATTATAGGAAAATGACAAGACCTAGCTTTTTCAGAGAACAACAAAATATAGTAGGATTTTAGAAGATTTAGAATAAAACATCCATAAACTTGGGAATCATTCCTTCTGTTTTTAAGATATTCATTTTTGTTTCTGAAAATATCTGATGTAAAATTATGTTTGTTTGAAAGCTACTCTAGTACTGACAAAATATTCCAATCCCTTAAATGTTTATTTACAGAATTTTACTCTTTAGTTAATTATTTTCAGTAATGCAGATAAATAGAATAACTTATTTTAAAACAAATATTTGTTTTATATCAACTGATCTCTGTCTAGAATATTGTTACATAGCCTGACCTGATACTATTGTGACTTCTACATTTTTGATCAGTTTTTGTTTTATAGCCAGAAATGGTAACTTTTGCAGCTGATAAAATGAAATACCAAAATAAATATTTCAATGAATATCAATCAATTTAGTAGTATCTGTTTTTGTCAAAACAGTTTTGTTTTAAAGCTTAAACTAGATATTGTTCAAGAAATTCACTAACACTTTTCCAGTTTGGTTGAGTGCTTCCATTTCGTTAAGGAAAAATAAAATCGACAGATGTCAGTCACCCACCAACTCCAGGTCTGAAAGGGTTAATGAGAAATTTCACACACATAAATAGACATAAAGTTTCTATTTTAAAATACAACTCTTTTGGTAGATTACAGAGAACAAATCATGTCTGGGAAAGCTACTTTTGAAGAACTTGCCTCCAAGTTTAGTGACTGTAGCTCGGCTAAGCGAGGTGGAGATTTGGGAGTTTTTGGTCGAGGTGCGATGCAGAAACCATTTGAAGATGCTTCTTTTGCTTTGAAGGTTGGGGAACTTAGCCAGCCAGTATATACAGATTCTGGAATACACATCATTCTCCGAACAGCTTAGTGGTGAGAAAGAGTTGTGTGAAACAATGTCTACAAAAGACATTTAGTGTACTGATTTCTGTTTGTGTGGCATGCCATTTCTTTTCGTGCTGTTTGACTAGCTGTTACATACTTCTTTACTGTTCATTTTATTCTAAACATTTTTTTTTTTAATGCAGTTTAAAATTTTCCATAAAATAACTTTCACTTTATAAAGCCTCCCATGTGGATTTGCAGGTGTTAAAATTATATTACCACAGACTTAGCAAAATGTCAGAAAGCTTTAGTTGCTCATAAATGTAGTAAATGGTTGAGTTTTCACGTATCTTGATGTTAGTAATGAAGGTATCAACAAGTTTATTGCACTGTAATCCATCTTGTATGTTTTTTCTTATCAGTGAGTATTGCTGAGATGGCTAATTGAAGTTTTACAGTTCTTTGATATTTTAATGTCGTAACTTTAACGGGTACTTCTTAACTGTAGGTTTAAACATATTTCAAATTCTTATGCTTTGTTCTCCGTAAGCACTGTAATCATGAATGAATGGGTAAACAAGTTATAGCAGCTAAAATATTAACATAATGTTCCTTTTTATTGGATAAAATTATTAGTTGATAAAATCTAAACCACTTGTGTGTCAGCAACAGTTATAATATATTTAAGATTAGAATTTGAAAATGTTACTTTCTTAAGCAATAAATGCAGGTTTGGTAAAGTTCACTTATGTACCTTTATCTTTTCATGTGGCAAATAAAGTATGTTTTGGTACTGTTGCAGATAGCTAAACTTCAGAATACACACATTTTAAAACTGCTGTTAAAATGTAAAGAAATGTTAAGAAAAATAGTTACATTTTGAATTGAAATTTGACTCGCATCCTCTACAAAAGAGAACTTCAGAACAAAACTAAAACCAAAGTATTATTACACAAAGTGAGGTGAGAGTTTTGTACAAGTACTATATGTGAGTAGAAGCAGCCTTACTCACTTACGTTAATGCAAGTATTCTTACATGGATTTTTTTCTGAAATTAGTAACGTAGGGCTTCTGTTAGTAAATGTTAATAATCTGGGCAGTTGGTCTGAAAGTTTATTGAAAGAGTTGCACGTTTTGGCACACATTTCAGGTCAATTCTGAATCTCGTGTTTTGGCACATGCATGAAGATAGATATAATTAGTTTACTCAGGGTTTCATGGAAATTTGAAAAAGTGGTGTGTTTTGTAATGGATGACCATTGTTACTGGAAGGCAGTTTGTTACAAGTGCAGTATGTGTGGAATAATTTGAATGAATGCATTAAACTAGATTAAGCCTAACCTTTCATTTGGTAATGTAAAATCATGCTGACAAGTTAAAATGATGCATGGACAAAAATTCTCATGTGAGACAGGAATAAAAGTAGTGAAAACATTTATTTAGGGTAAAAAGACTTGTGAATAATTTTTAATTCATTACATTCTCACCACGATTCACGAGTTCTTGATGCGCTAAGGAAGTTAGCTAAGTTTTAAGTAACATTGTAGATTGTGGTATTACAAATATATTCACTCATTTTTGATGAGCCGTGTAGCTTAGCCAAGATATTCCATACACATTGTATATGGAAGCTAACGAAACTGTTATAAAACACAATCTCAAGCAATGCTATAGTATTATAAAAAACAGTAACTTACAGTTTATTATCTCAGAGTTGTTTTTAGATAAAATATTAGCAGGAAGTAAGGACACTTGTATCAAGTTTGGACCAACAGCTGTTATTTTATACACTCTTGTCTGAGTGGATCTTTGGGCAGAGTAGATATGGTAAGTTTGAGATTTCAGTGGTCTGCAACACTATGTTGAAAGATGAGATTTCAGCTTCTGTACTGAGGCCTTCTTGTATATTGAAGAAAGTTCAATATAGAAGCCGAAATATTGTCTATTCTTTCAACATGTAGTTGCAGTCCAGTAAATTTGTTAAAATACGTGGATATCTTGTTCACAAAAAAAAATAACTTACACTAGATATAAGCACTTTGTTTTCTGTTACCATAAAATTGGTGAAACAATAGACTTGCATTCTAGATTGTACTGTGAATTAAGTTGTAATAGTTGATACAACCCATACCCAGTGGAAGGATTTCAAAACAGAATTACTTTAATAACGAGATAATCTTAGTTGATATTCTTGAACAGTGGAAACCAAAATATGCAGTTTATCTTTACAGCTAAGAAGATATGAGACTGTTAGGTCTTAAAAAAAAAAAGAACAGCTTTATAATAATGCATATTATTAAAGAAGTAATCAAATATAAATCTGACTAGTTTTGACAGGTGTTTAATTCTGATGTGTTATTATTGTTTTTTTAAGAATTCACACAGTGATTAGCCCTCTTCAATCCACATTTATTCTTCAACAGCAAATTCTTGTGGACTTGTGAGCTTGAATGTCCTAGCTTTTCTTTCTCGTTAGGTGACGTACTTTTCTACAGTAGCCGTTTGACCAGACCAATGCTTCTTGATAGAGCTCACATCTCAGGCATGTGTTTTAGATGTATATTGTAATAGTAAATTGCACGTTTTCTGTGCATGTTGTTTATGTATTTGTGATTAGATGTGTGAAGTGCTGTTAACATCTAAATGTATGTGTGAAGTTAAACAGAACATTGATATTATGAGTTGCAAAAAAATAGGTTTTATTATGTTGCATATATATATATATATATATATATATATATATTTCAGAAGACTTGTTCAGTGTTGTCGTGTTGATTTTTGAATACTAATGTGTGGAACAATGTTTAGAAACATCTTAATAATAAAGTCACACAGTAATTCGGTAAACTTTACGTTGTGTAGGCCGACTTTCTCTGTTTTCAATTCAATAAGTGATGTATTGGGTAACTCTTTTATTGCTTTCAATCAAGTTAATGATATATTGGCCAATATTTCTTTGTTTCTAATCCAATTAATGATGTATTGATGAATTCTTTTATTGTTTATGATATATCTCAAGAGTTGTTTCAGTGCATCACATCCAATTAATTGTTTATTTTGGTTGTTGTTGTATTTATACGTTCCCTCTTTATACATATATATATATGTACATCAATTTTCAAAATGTGGTAAGTTATCTGTATGAATATGAATGTGTTTGTCAGTGTTATTGTGTCAGCTGATATTGCATATAAACAGTTATCGTATTTTGAATAAGTTACTAGTATTTATAAGTACAGACCAATGATTTTGGTGCTAGAAAGTCAGTACATTAACAGTTTCAGTGCTACTGTGTATCTCTGACCATAAAAAAGGAATGAAATGTATATGAAATTATTAACCATAAAGCATACCAAACCTCTCGCATATAAAGCAAATTCTTTTAATAATAAAGTTCGATTATGTGAAGAGATTTAAAATCTCGATAGATTTTCTGGATAATGAAAGGGAATGTTGTTACACAATTTTAATAATCGTTATAAAAAAATTATAACTTGTTTCGTATTTATACTGAGTTCCAAAGGTTTTTTTTTGTTTATCTGGTTTTACTAAAACGAATTTTTTTTTTTTTTTACTTTCAAGAATTATAGGGTAGGATAAAAATGAACTGTGAGCGTTTCTGGTATTTGAAGACAGATGATCTGTTATTTGTTATGAAATTGTTATATCTTTTAAGTAAAATTCCTATTGGCTGAAGTAATTTCTACAAAATGTTCTAAATGACATCATCACAGTGCAGATGAAATTGTTTCCATGGTAACCTTGAGAAAATGTAAATTTACACACAGCTGAAGGCTTTTCTGTGAAGTATACAAGTTTACTTTAGGATATATCTAGCATAAAATGTTTGTTTTTAAAATATATTCACAAGTAATAACTAATGGAAATTTTAAGAGAATTAATTTCAGTAAAATTAGTTTTGGCACACAAATTTCTTTTGACATTCGAGGCTGAAGTTTTGTAGTATGTTTGGCCTAATTAATGAAATGACAGGGTAAACGTGTATACACTAGTGTTGATTTATTGTAAAAAACAAGCTTAGAAACTAATGCACTTATGGTTTTTAGGTACTCTATAGGGCAGGATTAAATATACTGGGTAAATCGGCTATATTTGTTACTTCTGAATTTGTAGTTCCAAATCCACTGTGGCAGAAAAATAATGTAATTGAGACAGTAGTTATAAGGACATAAATTGTTCCAAGTAGTCCTTGCACTGAGGATGTGTAATAGGAAAGAATTATTAAATAAATGTAGATATGTAGGGTTGTGACAATATTAAGTTTTTTTGTATCTTTGACACTATAAAAAACTTGTCATTCAATCATTTCGTACAGGTAAAGGAATACGTTTATTAATTTTAATGTTTATAATTGTTTAACTATAAACACTGTTTTTTCCATTATATAAAAAAATCTTTGAATTACAAATGTTATAGTGATTATCTTTCAAGATTTTCCCTCATATTTCATGTTTGAAAAGTAAACTGGCAGTTGTAAAGCTTGCAAACTGATGTATTTATGTCTTAACTGAGCGAATTTAAGCATACATTTCTTAAATTATATATTCAATATGCAAAGTAGAAATTATTTAAGCCACAGATGTGAGAAGTTGGCAGTAGTTGTGTAATTGTTAATTTATATAAAAACAAAGCATGTGCATTATAAGAATACCTTTTCTGAGATCTATTTAACCTTTAATTACCACTACAACCTGTTCAGTATTTAAAATGACATAAATTTTTATTCATTACGCACGTAAATCGGGCCAATGATGCTTCAGTTTGGTTCTTTTGCCCAGTGGAAGATGGGACGTACAAGCAGCGTTTATTTTGGAATTTATTGAGATAAAATTGGGGAATGTTCTGAAAACATTTCACTTGAAAACTCAAGAAATTTTAAGAGGTAGTAGTGAAATTAATGTTGACAACACTGTTTTAACAGCAAGGGTGCTCGACTGTTGATTAATTGTAGTCTGATTACTTTAGACTTTAGTTTTGGGCTTATTGATGTTTTTAGCATTAAGTTTTTCTAGTCAGTTCTGAAGTGTCCTTGGTAATGTATATTAATTTTAAATTGTTATCTCTTTAGTTATTCCGCTTTTGATCAAAGTTTAATAATGCTTGTGTCTTGCTATAATAGAAATCTAGGAAGTGTGGACACTGTTTTGTTCCTTTGAACTTTTATTCATTATTATTAAAGTGTGAAAGTAATTTTAATTAAATTCTTGACTTTTGAAATCATTGTAACAAAGATTTGAACAAAAAACATTCATCTGAAAAATTGGGATAAATAAATCCATTCTGTGTTGTAGATAAAGGATCAGACTGCTTTAAACATTGTAATGCCCTTGTTAAAGTACAGAATGTAGCAGCTGTTATGAAAATAGTTTTTAATAAATGGTTTATAGTTTGCCATAGTAAAACAGAGCCATCTTCTAAATGCTGTTTTCATGGTAGTTTTAGTGCAAGTTAATTAGTGTTAATCGCCTATAGTGATGGTGAATTTAAACATTAACAGTTCTGTGTGATTGGATTGAAACTAATCAGAATCTTAAGATTAGCATGATAATTTTGTAATCAATTATCAGCTCCATTAGTTTTAAGCATCTCATGTTACCGTTACAAGATATTTATTTATAGTTAGTGATAAGTATATTTAAACTAACACAAAGAGTTCTATACGGTTGAATTAAAAGTAACCACCAGAAACTTACAAGTTAGTGTAACACTTTTACAGTCAGTTAACTAGCTCTCTGTTGCATCTCCTGTTGTTAAAAATGTTTTTACTTTTTTCTGTAGTAACAAATATTAATATTCCTAATTAACAGATTCAATAAAATCGACATTGCTTGTGATCACTTGTCTAAATCTAATTTCTTGCACAGTAAGCACAAACAATGGTTAATCTAACACTTGGGTGGATGTTTGTCACACGTCAGATGTTTTGTATAGTTCTGTACACATTACATATCAACTGACTTGATAAATTACATGCTGGTCATACAGTGCATGTGCATACATTTGCCAGTAATGTTCCACTTGTATGGTTTTATATCGTACTTAGAACAAAAACATTTTTATCTTCAAAATGTTTATATTTTTTAAAAAAAGAAAATTATATTCTTTAATAACTTCACCAGGTAAAAAGATGTCCAAATTATCTATAATTAAGTACCTTCCTTAGTTCCTATGCACAAGGGATTTTTCCAAGCTTTGAAAATTATGATTTTTAAACACTTAGTAAGGCTTAAGCAAGTTTTGGTTTCAACCAGTGTCCATATATAGTGGAAGGGCAGTGGAATTTTTGATTAACTTAAGGCTAATCATGCCATCCTTCTGAGAAAGTTGTTATAGTGGAAATTGTAGTGTCAAGTGATAGCACTTAGTCATAGATTCGTAATCATCAAATGATTACAATAAACAATACAGAAAGAATCGAAGAGCAGTATGTGACCTGGAATATTATTTTTGTGTAATTCAATCAACACGTAGTTTAAAACAGCATAAAAATTAGGACCTTCCTTTTTAAACTGGCAAACTTGCATGGTATTTGAAGATGAGTAAATAAACTTCAACTAGGCCAAAAAGATGTCCATTGTAAGTAAAAGGTTTCACAATCTGTTTGTTATGGAGTTAAAGTGATTGGTTTTATTCTTTTTTTACATAAATCTAGAGTTTGTGAGAGACTTTTCTGAGCACCAAAGTAATCAAACGTATTAAAAACCTCGTTGAAAAAGAAACTGTGTTTAAACTTAAAGAAGAATGTCCATTTAATAATCAATTGTTTTTCACACGTCTGATATTATAAAGAAAATTATAACTTATTTTGCCAGTTATTTTCTTATACCTAATATGGTATATATATGTATGTTGAAGTGACAATTTCACAAGGAAGGATGGAGGTTATAAATATGTCATAATGTTATTAATTTAGTATGTATGTTACAGACACACTCCATTAAAAAAGTGAGGCTTTTTTTGTCAGGGATAACTATTTGAGGATTAATTCTTATTCAAAACAAACTATAACTGTACTAACCACGTGCATAATTCAGTATAGCCAAAACTTCAGATGTCTGGTTCAAACATCAGTATTCACTAAGCATGGCTTAAATAAACAGACCACAGTGGAACCGTACATTTTCACTGTGAACAGGCTTTCTGATGTGTAATATTGTTTATGACACTAACTAGGGGTAAGGAAGAAAAGACAGAAACAGCAACTTGCATTTATAGTAACAGTACAAGTAGTAATATTTGTGGTAGGCTTAGGCCTACATGTGAATAATTTACTGTTAAAACCAAATAAATCATGATTGCCATGTCAGATGTTAAATATCAGTTGATTTTATGATAAGTGTGAGTTTTTTCGGATAAATTTAGATTTAAAACTAACTGGTCATAAAATGTTTCTAACCACGAGAGGTTTTTTTATTTCTAAATATTTGCAGGCTGATGCAAGAATGTTTCTTGTTGGTTATAATTAATAAACCTAAGATAATTTGTGTTTTTTGTATGACAAACTAAATTGAATCTTACTAATTACAAGCAAATTTATGTATAAAATATAAAATAAATCTACTATAATTATAGCAATACAGTATTATATTGCTATGAATCTACAAAAATTTGGAGAAATATATTTATAGTTTTTATTCACAAGTCTTTCATTTTGTCAATAAGAAATGTTATTGAATTAAACAGTAACAATTTTGCTTAACACCGTTGAAATTACGTTTGATAACTGAACTAAAGCTATTACTTCTACACCTATGAATACTGTTATTATAATATTGTATTTGATTCTCTTATTTGACAAATAATTTACAAAATTGTCACTGTCCTTGATGAAACATTCCAGAATGGACGGCAACTACCTGTTGTGGAGAGGACGATGTTTTGAAAGTCTTCTGCCTTTTGTCTCCAGACAGAAGACTTTTGAAATATCATCCTCCACACTTGTGTCTCCACAACAGGAAGTTGCTGTCCATCCTACAAAGTTTCATCATGGATACGCTGCCTAAACAGTCTATCAAAGAACGTCACTGTTCTTGTTTTTCTGCGTCTCACAATATCAGTTACATGAAAATAAACGTCATTTAAAATTTAACTTACGATAAAAGTACATATAGAATACCATTTTAAATTTTCGGAAGAAAATCTTTAGCATCCATATGCTGGCATGTGAACCACCTTTTTACATATGTATTCTGGGTGTTTGAAAAATGCTAAAGCAGTGGTACTTTAGAAGAAGGTGGTACTATCTTATGAATTAAATTAGAATTTAAATTAACATAGAAATGCTTGGACTGTACAGTTTGTTTATTTCTGCCCCCATGCTGTTTTCATTAATCCCAGTTGTGTGGTCCTGGACATTTTTTACCAAAGTTCTGGAAAGCGAGTGTATGATGTCTACTTCCAAAACAAAAAATATATTTGAAAATGCTAAAGGTGCAAACTTTCCATTAAGGACTTGACAATAAACAGGTGAGTGAGGTTGCTACTACTCCAGTTTCATTGACCATCTTGTGAAAGTTGACATCAGTTCTGAAGTGTTCTACCATTTAAAAGCTGAGGATGCATCATCAGTTTCAAATCCTTGCTTATTATATTGATACCAACAACAAGATACGTCAGCTTTACCACACTAGCCTTTTAAATTCTTTATTATACTCACAGCGGAGGGCATTGCTCCAAATTGGCTTATGATGTGATTTCCAGGTCTTTTACACCTACTCAACTTCTACTTGGGTTTCACATCTTCCAAAGCAAGGAAAGCTTCCTTCTTAGAATATTGTGCCCTTTTGCTTAACAACCATACCACACAAATATTATGCATAGAAGGTGTTTTGATACAACCATGGAAGGAAATACCTTTTAATAATGTGTTATAAGTTAGCTGACCTACATTATTTTTACAGTGAGATCCTTGATATCACAAGTCATATGTTGTTAATCCTTTAACTGTTTAAATAACATCAGGAAGGCTCATAACTGCCATTAGCAATTATGTGGATCTGTGCCCCTCTATAGTGATTTCATGTTAACACAGAGTAAAATCCCTTACAGAATGAGCTTGTCCTTTCAGCTGTAGGTACATTATAAATCAATGGTCACTCCCACTATTCAACTAGATACCTTCCCTCTAGTGTATCACTACTAAATTAGAAACACCTAGAGCAGACAGGCCTCGTGAAGCTTTGTGCAAAACTTCAAAGCAAATTTTGTGACTTAAATAGTTGTATAATTTAAAGTGTCTGTAGTTTCTCACTACAGATTATGAAAACAAAACTAAATGTATACTCTGAATTCTGCATTTCAAACCTATTTTCAATAATTTTTATAGATGAAGTTCATGCTTGCAAAACATTTAAATATTAAGGTGAGATATTCACATTTTCGAAATGAAAATTACAAGCAATGTGATTTCTTTTATGAGACTATTTAAACTAAATCTAATATTGAATAACAGAGCAGCTATCCACTGTAGAATAGGAAACTTGTAATATTAGAACAAAATAACACATGCTACAAATTAAGAAAAAAAACACTTTATTTAATTGGTAAGGAGACATTTTCTACTACTAGAGTCAAGTCACAATAGTAGGAAATTATATATATTAGAATAGGAATGTTGGAATTTATGAAAAAAATTCTATACAATTTTAAAATGCGACATTTTTCTATAGTACTAGAGTAAATCGATAACACATCATTCACAAGGATAAAATGACTTACTATATGTCAAATGACATAGCTAAATTGAAAGAAATCACAACACACGACCTTATTAGTAACTCGAGAATTAAAAAGCCTAACTCTAAAGTGTGTTCTAAATAAAACAAATATTTGTGTAATGTACTACCCATTTTTAATAGGAAAGTAAATATTACAAAAAACACAATAATAAAAAGAAAACCATGCTATTTATGAGGAACTATTTCATTCTTTCATTGAAATTTGATGGAGAACAAATGAAGTCTGTCCAAAGATGTACCACAAGTTTATGTTAATTTTTAAAGGTCTGATATCCAGTTTTGTGTATAATAACTTGGAACTCGAATGAAGATTTTAAACACTGGACAAGTTTGGATGGTTTACTAATATATGTGAGAACTAAAGGCATTTAAACTAAAATTGAAATAACAGTTTGGTAGTTACCTGAGTTCTCTAAATCTTGAAGATGACACCACTCCAATTTATAATTTGCTAACATTGTTCTTAACTAAACTTGTATAAACTGAATGTTTCCAGTACTCGTTATATAATCATATGTAAAGCAAGAAGTTATATATAAATGGAAACTAAGTAAAGGTCAGGACACAACTGATAAGCACCTATTAAGATTATTGCCTGAATTAATTATTATAATAGTATTCAAGTTAAGGAACAGTTATTTACAATACAGTTCAGTTCTCACAACTTTTCACATACAGTTTTGTGCACACGTGATGGAACATTCATCAAGTGTATTTAAAAACATCTTAGTCCTTGTGGAAGTGAAGATAATATTTGTAGAGCAAGCAAGTAAAAAATAGTTATGTCCATAGGGAGGATATTACAAGGTTTACCATAGTTATGACTATAGTCTTTGTGTGTTTCTCAGCCTAATTTTCAGAGAAGCTTTATTTTCACAGCTGTTCTGAAAGCAGCTAAATGACTGTTACTAACTTGTGTTATAAACGAATTTTCTGCATTCCAGTATGAACTGTCATTGTCTTGCACTCATGATAATACAAAATACAAGTACCTAATTTATAACTAACTAACTTGCATTGTCAGAAGACAGATGAATAGTACAGATATTTCTGAAAACCTTGGTGAAAATTCACATTTATACAAGTAGCCTGTACATCTATTACATCAGGTCAACAAGTTTAAAAATTTTTGGTTATAAATCATGTGACTGATTAACCCTATAAAGGGTTGGATTTGACTTTTTATGAAAAAACAAATTGAAAAGATTGTGCTATGTGTATGTTTTTTTACAACTTAAAAAATACATATATAAGAAATTTTGAATGGTACTGCTTATAATCCTAGCTTATTTTTATCAATATTTGAAGTACTATTACTTTCAGATTAATGGTACTACGACGGGTGTTAAGCATGCCAACATATTTTGTGGCCATGTTGAAAGCTAGTTCTTACAACAAAGCTCTGTGAAGCTTCATATTTGGAAACACTACACAGGTGTTAATTTTCAAGTGGACAGCCAGTCTCAATCAATTTTTTTTTAGGCTAACATTTCACAAAATAAACAAATTTATTCTGGATTACTGTCCTATCCAACTTAACTTTCTTGGTATAACTATCTCTTTAAGCTGTAGCCCTTTACACACTGACTTCTGCAGAGAACCTACTGACAGATAACATTATTTTTACCACAGAAACTTCAACGTCATCTTCATGAAGCATAGCAAATATTACCTGCATTCAAGTAACTTGAATCACAAAAATCTCTTCTGATGTAACAATGCAAAGAAAATATAAATCGTATGACAAAGAAGGTATAATGATACTGACATTGACTGACTGAAAGAAATCAACAATGCTCAGTGTAATGCTAAGGATTCAACCAGAACTTTTGATCTTACCAACCACGTTAAACTCTGAAATATATTCTGATAGAACATTTCCATCTACTATGGCTAACAGATCACCTCAGATTTATTTTTCCTGATATTCTCATTGTCTCCTTCTGGAGGTGAAGATATCTTTTGGATAACCTTGCTTATGCAACCCACCACATGATGGTTTTTAATCAGTGTAATAAAGCTCTCTGCAAGTTCATAAAAAATGCCAAACTTTTGTCCAAGAAATACGATAAACACTTAAAAATGATTGTATTTTTCCATGTACAAGTTGATTTTTTGAACAAATAAAGTGTATTTCTTTGAGATTAAGCATATAGAATGACTTATATTGTTAATTAAGTCTAGGATATTACTTATATAAAGAAATGTTCAGAAGTTACTCTGCTAACTTTCACTCCAGGGTAAATCTTACAAATGTGTAATAAACAACTTTACCAAGTCTTCACCGCAACTGGACTCCTTTTCTATTACAAAAAATACTAAACCTTAGAATATAGTGATTTATAATAAAAGCATGCTTACAAAATTAGTGTATGTTACAGAAATTAACTCTATTGATGTAATATTAGCAATATTTTAAAATTACAGATGAGATCAATACGTTCCAAAAAAAAAAAAATCTTAATTAATTGTAACTAGTATATGAGATAAGTAACTTATATGGTTACAAAAATTTGAGAAAAATGATTCAGTTATAAACATATTATTGTAACACCATAGGTGGCATGGTGTCAATGCATTTACCAAAAATGCAAATAAAAGTTTTTGGTTAAACATGCTATTAACCAGAAAGTTAAATGAAACCATATTTAAACCTTTGTATAAGAAGAGAAGTCAGGCACTGTTTTAAAAGTAATGTCTTCCACAACACATCTCACGAAGTGTTTAAACTACAACACTTATACATAGGTCCAATTTAAGTTACTATTGGAGAGAGCATCTCAACAACCATAAACCTTCAGATAAAAGTCCAGTTGTTAAAGAAGTTAAAAAGAACAACAATTCACTTATAAAGCTGTGCTTCTGGACTTTTATTTAGAGTAATGGATGATATCCTATACTTACACCAGCCATACGTTTTATAAATACTAGAAGAAAAAAAAGCTTTACACCCAATCTAGTCATTCTATTAACAATGGAATTAAACTAATTTCGCAACAAAAGCTGATAGAGAAATGAGAGGAGCCTTTTTAAGTTACTATTATAAATAATATTCAGCCTCATGGAATAAACCTAGAATCTGGAATCAGCCATTAGTTAGTTTTCTGTCTGATGAATTGGTTTTTCTAATTTCTCATGTGAGTTTCAGTTTTTTTCTCTTGATGTTTCTTAAAGCTTATTACTTATCTATAATAATTTTCCAGATTTTCTTTAATCTTTTTAGTTTCTCACATTAAACATTTTCCTGCTAACTGATTTTCATATCTTTTTATTTTATCCACACTCGGTGTAGTTTCCCTTTAACTTGCATGTTTTTGAAACAAAACTGTTCTGAGCTCTTTACGTCCAACATCCTCATTGTATTATACAATGGAAATTTGTTGCAGCTCTAAAATTGTTTGAAAGCTAATTAAAACAGTTCTGGGTGGTACTCCACCTATTGTCACACATTACTTAACTTTGTCATTCTCAGTTTTACCTTGAAAAAAAACCTACCTTTCCAAAGCAGTAGGGTTAAGGAGTGCCTTATTTTCGTCACTAATTTATTTCTTGATCTCTGTTTCCCTAGCTTCACAAATGTAAAGTAACATAGCAGATATGATGCTGTCCCTAATGTTTTTGATTCCTTTAGTTTAAATGTTTATAAGCTTTCTTGTCTACATTAAGAACAAAAGCTATAAATAGATACAGGCTGTAATTAGATAGAAATACTTAATAACAATAAAATAGAACAAACAGTAGTAATTATTCTAGGTGTAATGAAGTATTAAATATTTTAGAATTTCTCACTTACTGTTAAATAATAAAGTTAAAGACGAAAAGTTATCGTTAAGGTAAATCAACCTTAATGAGATATATTTTATAGTGGCAAAACTATACATTATTTGGTAAGCCTGAAACTCCTTCCCTGGAAATACAAAACTCACATTCTTAACACTGCTGAGAATAAAGGAGTTTTTTTTAATAAGGCCACCCCCCCTCTTCACTATTAATTATCTTACAGGAACGGGAACACAGGTGGTGCTATGTGTTTTTAAATTCAATAAAATTTCTTGTTACATCCATACTCAATTTTATAAGAGCTACTATATATACAATTATTATGTCTTAGAAAAACCTGTTTCTATATGAATAAAATTTTGAGTAAGTTTTTAACGAATAAAACCTCAAAATACTCACTTTGGAAGAAGAAGGAAAACAAGTACACTCACTGTTTGTGCTAACATTGGTTGAAATGTATTTTGGCAAAGATCTTTTTAGTGTTTACCTTTGACACTGTTTTTAAGAGAAGGATCATAGTAATTAAATGAGTTATGTTCACTAATAAACATCAGTAATTAGGGTTAGGGAGAGGGTTAAGAAAATATATAAAAACACAAAATGGTGACCTGTAAACACATCCAAAAGTATGTTTCATGTGCAAGCTTGTTTTCTTAAACATATTACACACCAGTTCCATTTTATAAATTTCTCTTAAAGAATTATATTCGGTTTTATTTTTTACAGTGGCTCACACTTTCTCTGAGTAGCTTTTAAAATAAGAAATGTTTCTTTTCTTGTTAAAATATCTGTATAAAACCTATGTTCAAGTAAACCTTGAATATATAAAAAACAAAACTTGTACATTAATAACGACTTGTCACTTACTTCAAACTAAAGTAAAACACAAAATAAACCTTGCAAATAAATACGTTCTTAAACTTAACAACTGACATCATACAATTATATTACAACTATTACAAACTTAAAAGATAAAAGTGACTAAAAGTTGTATCAAAAAAACGTTATGCAACTACAAATTTAATCAAAACATGTTACTTCTGCTATTTAAAACAACCATATTTTGTGACTAAAGTAATATAACTAAATTTAGTTCATGCCCAATTAAACAAAAAAGTTGGATGGGTCTATACAAGCTAACATTAAAATATAAGAAAATATATAAAACTTAACAAAGCAAAATCACAGTTGTTTACATATAAACCTTTGATAAAACAGTTCAAATGGATTGAGAAGTTTGCAATAGGGTGACAAGAGAATGTATGCATAACTGCAAAAATAAAAAAACTGACTAGCTTGTTAGATCTCTAACTGAAAAATGCGTCATTTCTAATGAAATGTTTACTCTTATAAAGTTGTTTTTTATTTATTTAAATTAAATAAAGCTATATTTCCCATTACCTAACTTATTCAAATTTAAAATACTTTATATAATCTTTTCAGACTTATTTCGGCAGCTGAATAAAAAAAATATAATAAAACTAACAATCAAAATTTAACAAGGATATAAAACGAACTGCTAGAGCAAATCTATTGTTAAATAACACAGTTTTTAACTACTACACACACATACACACACACTGGCAGGAAACTGTGGAATTTTCTTTTTGAACACGCAAATATTACAAGTAATTTTAGAACTCACTAATTAAACTTGACTAGATTAACTTGGATTAAATTAACCACACTTCTCGTCACAACAGAGAGACAAGTGTTTTGATATTAAAGCATATACTGGCCTTGTTTTGATCTTAACAACTAACTTTCTGCAGTGTGTCTACCACGTTCTTTGGTAGGGTTACAGTTCGTGCCGAGAGTCAAAACATTTAACATGGATGATCGTACATTCATCATCAGTTCTGGAATGTCTTGGGTCGTCAAGCCGTCAGTAAAGACGGGAGGCAAAATGTTAATCACAACTGTACCTACAGTTGAAAAAAAACAAAGCAATACATTACAATTATTATTCTGTAATATGGTAAAAGCATTTTTAAATGAGTACAAAAAATATAAACTCAAGGTAAAACACAATAAAAAAACCAAGCAAATTTTATAATCAAATAGATACATTTTTGAATGACTGAAATTAACATATTTTGAAAAACAAACAAACTATAACATCAAATTCAACTAAAAAAAATGTTTTTCTATCTGCAGGGCAAATTTTCAGTTCAAAGAAACACATTTGTTATTCCAGTCAATTAGGTTAAGATCACACCTCTTTCTCTAACTTTTCTCATTTCTTCAAATAAATATTTCAAAAAAGCAAACACTGATTATTGATTAGACTTTAAAAGTTTTCACAGCACAAGTTGGTTTGCACTTAAAGCTACAATGAGAAGAATGGAATAGTTAGGTAGCAACGAAACTCTCAAGTCTCACATTAAACACTTGAACAAATTTGAAGTTAATAAAACTGTCTTTTTGGAATATGTTATTAAATACAGAATCTTTAGTTACTTTTCCTACTGTAAAGATAATATTTTGATATTTGTCAAGTTTCACACAAGCGGTTTTTGTTATACAGAAACTATTACTTCCTTAAAACTGTTTAATTATTTTTAACTACAGTAACTTAGTATTGAGTTAGAACATAATTATGAGTTTTGCACTTCAATATATAGTTGCAGATAATGTGGTGAGAAACGGATAAAATTTATTGGAAAATATATCTGTGTCTGAGAGTACGAGTGAAATACCTTTCACTTGTATAGTTTAAATTCTAATAAGTATGCATTTATTGCTACAGAATATGATCAGACAAGATCCGAGTATAACAAGGTTTCATAAGTACGTCATTAAATAGCTGAAGCTAAATAACACAACTCATACATATTATGTTAATTTTAAGCTTTACATTTCAAGATTTTACTTACAGACAGTGCTATCATTCAGTACAATTTATAGAGATGAAATTATGACTAGATGATTGAAAGATAAAAAATTATAAATCTCTAAACGGAAATAACGTTCATATGGGTATATGTCACACATAATCTAAACATTCACTTGGATAAAGTATTATATACCATAATAACTGACAATTTTAAAGCTGGAAAATTTCTAATCAGGACAACATGCACTAAAAGTCACAAACGGACTATAATATATGGATGACTGTTTCTTTTATACAAGGTTTTCACTACCTTAACTCACTAAATAACTAATTATACGTGGAGACACAAACCAAAAATAACTTGTGGAAGAGTACTTTAATACTAGTATCTTACTGACTGCATGTGAGTTACCTGTGTCAAACCTTTTCTCACAAACTTTGTAGAAACTTGAGTACGATGAAAAGACAACTGGAATAATTGGAACCTGAGAAGGAAAACAAAACTTCTCACTGATGCTTCATAATTCAAGCTTTTGAATTGCAGATTGTACAGTCTCTTGAACACAAAACAATGGCAGGTGAACATTAACATGTGACGAAAGTTTAATAACTACATAGAATGAGAGTGCTTAAATAACAGGGTGTGATACCACTCTTGTAACCTGTCTTACCTGTGCCTGAACAGCAATATGAAAAGCTCCTTTTTTGAAAGGTAGCAAGGTCGAGTTGTCATTCCTGGTTCCTTCTGGGAAAATCCACATTTTCACCTACACACCAGACATATGTTGGATTATGTACACATAATTACTAATTATGTGATGTTCATAATACAAAGTTTTTAGCTCTTTATAAGGTACATATATAATGAATGAACTATTTATTCTGATAAGATAAGTGTAGTCAGAGACTGCATCTAACAGTTAGTTTTTTTTACACCTTTTCTCTGACCATTTGACAACACAGAAAGTCTATTCTCACCCGTTTTTCTTTAACTTCTTTTACTTTGGTGTTAAGCGTGTTACGAGCATCCTCCGAGTTGCAGCGGTCGAGAAATATGAAGCCAGCTAACCAAGATACGATCCCAAATGGACCTGTAAACAGCAACTCTCTCTTCAGCACAGCAATACAAGGACTAAACAGAGGCCAAATGTACATCATGCCTGTAACATGAGACACGAGTTATTTTCAAATTTCAATTGGAGAAAATAAATAAGTTATGCAAATTTTACGAATTAAATCTCTGAAACTTAACTGTTCAATAAATATTCAAAAGAATCTGGAAAATTTAATTTAAAACTAGTCACACACACACACACATCATAATTAAGCCCAAACCTACACACAGAAACTTTTTTTTTAATCAAATAAAACAAACTTTTCGAACAATCTAAAGGCATTTAACCCTTAAAAGGTGGTTGTCATCAACCAATGTTGCTACCCACGACATTTCCTCTGTTTAAAGGTTAAAGATTAAACACTACACAAAAAATTTCTATTTTACTATGGTTTTGTTTTAGAACAGAAGGACAAGAAAGATCTTCCAGTCCCTTGTTGGAATTCTTCAAGTGTACTCATAACATTACAGTTTCTGATCCTTCTATGACAGATGAAAGTCATCTGTACCAGACTGAAACACATTTGCTTTCAATATTACAAAGACTATAACATGAAGTTCCCTGTGTGCCTAAAATTCAATATTAATAACAAACAATCTTTTGTAAACTATTGGTTTTTCAATAATTTCTTTTATACACTTTATTCATACACAGAAAACCTAATATTATCGGAAGTACTTCAGAACTTTTTAAATTTTTTGAATTATTTTAAATTAATTTATAATCTACTTTTAAAATTAAAGTCTAAATTGGAGACTGAAAAACGTTATTTTTTTTTACAAATGTACATGCTATATTACTACTAAAATTACATCTCTACTGTTTCCTTTGCAACCTTTTGAAAACAAATGCCTTAGTAACAATGCTAGTAGATTAACCCTTGTCTGAATTAAGAGTTTTTGAGTTCAGTTTATCAACAAAGCAAGTAAATAATAATAATTAGAAACATTATTAAACTACAGCTGGTATGCAACATGGGTCCATCCATAACCATGAAACACAGTACAAAGACGGGACTTTTGTGTGGGAGTAAGAATGTAATAATTCAAAATGTTAAAAAAAGGTCCTTGTTACTTAGTAGTTACTTGCGGGTTAGTGTTTTTGCTCATTTTGCAGAGCACTTGTCCAAATCTGGTATGAGAGATAAACTAGGTTTGATAATATGCCAAGGATATAAAAATAATATCTTGTTTTTTTTAAACGTATTCATTAAAATTAGTTTTGGTGCTTAATGTTTGTTTTCTTTAAAAATTATATTTTATTTGAAAATTAACATTACTTATTAGTTTTACTCCATGAAAACAGACAAGATAAAAAAACAAAAATAAATTATTTGTGAAAAAGACGGAGAATCATTTAGTTTCTGCACATTTTTCACACATGTCATGAATGGTTTTGGATTAATATTGTATAGAATCACAGAATACGTACCCAGTATATCCAAGGAGCTCTGATGATTGCAAACAAGAATACAAGGTTCTTTTGTTTTCAGATGCTCTTCATTTCGAACTTCCCAGTTGACACCAAACAAGGGTACCACAATGTGATGCACCACCCATGAGTTATATCTGCAAAAATTTTAAATTATTCTTAGAAGATTGAAAATAACTAATGGAAACTTTTGTTCCAATGTTGATGAAACCTTTTCATATTTCCAAGTATTAGATGTAGAATGGTGTCCAATATGTGACTCTTTAACTTGCTACACTATTATAAAGAGATGAATAAGGTAAATCAACCATTTCATTGACAACTATAAAATTAAGAGTCTCAGTTTCTGTTCAGTCTAGGAAATTAAACTATATAATTCTAATAAGTTATAATGGCTTTTAAAAATATAGCACAAAGTTTTCTGTTTAATGTCTAAGTATTATATATATATATATTTACTAGCTTTCCACATTTTTTATTTAAAATCACTCAAGCTTTTCAAAGGTGCTCTGTGAATATTCACATTAAATATTGCACATGTGCACACAAACACATCTATATCTACCTATCTGCCTACTCTATATATTTGTAGAGCCACATACCATATAATAAAATATCCTTGCATTCTCTACATAGTAAAAATTTTAATTGAGTCCGAACAGTTTCATAGGAATCCACACATTTTGTTTTGACTATATCATTATTAAACATTTCATTACCATCACACTGTTACTAGAACTTGTGATGGGTGCATTTTTTGTACATAATTTTTGTAGCATTGCAGTTTTTTAATATAAAATTGATTGGCGATGGCAATAAAAATGATAATAGATTGTAAATTGTATAATTATTTGGGGACCATTAAAAATAACTTAACATATGGAAGTGAGAGTGTGTCTTAGCCTGTATTACCATGTTACAGGGTCAGAGGGTATCATGAATGGTTTTACATAAAACATAAATTATGGAGAAAACTATTTAGATATACAAAAACATTTGTTGTAATTTAACATACTTTAATTTGAATTCAAATCAAATATAATAATTTGAACTTTTGCAAACATAATGTGTGGGTCACAGTTTAAAAAAAATACTTTTAACAAAACTTTTCTAAATGATATGATGGTAACTTGAAGACCATAATGAAATGTCCCAGACTCCTACCTATCATGACTTACTCTAGCAATATTATAAAATGGAATACAGATCACCTTAAGAGTGCATATTTTGTATGTAAAACTACATAATACTAGCCCATACTGCCCTACACATCAAAAGTAATTATATTCAAACTTCCAAGTTCAAGACTTGCACTCTTTTACTCTAAGATGAAATCTTTTGGTTCCCCCTATGAAATACTTCTATAATCTTGTGTATAGTACACTATACAACTGTATTTAAGAGTAAGGTTGAATCCTGTACTAGAGAAGGATTCTACGTTAGCAGGTTAGGTATTAATGTCTTTATAGAAGCTCTAAATATATTTATTAAAGATAATTTAAACCAAACAAGCTTGGGAAGTTGAATATAAATAAGTTAAAAGTGCAGCAATGAGAACAGGAGTTTAGAGATAAATAGAGCAGATTTGAGACTATATGTAGATGCTGTTACTTGAATTATAATGTTAAGGAATCTGGAATGAAATGGACTATAATGTAACAGGGGTTACCAAAAAATTGGTTAGATTTGGCAAACACTGATAACAGAAATTATTTTGAAATTTAAGATTCTAAGTTATTTAAATTGAATAGTAACAGAATTTTTAAAACAAAAAGCAGGGTGGTTCTGTTTATACAAGATGAACTGCAGCTTGGTAGGATAAACATAAAAATAGTAGTCAAAGGGTTGAATCTACGTGGGTTACAGTTTGAAAGTTTGAAGAGTAATAAATAATTAACAGGAAAC
The DNA here is from genome assembly GCA_011833715.1 of Carcinoscorpius rotundicauda. NCBI lineage: Eukaryota > Metazoa > Arthropoda > Merostomata > Xiphosura > Limulidae > Carcinoscorpius > Carcinoscorpius rotundicauda. Next base: position 86,738,548 of record CM022399.1, read on the forward strand.
TTTTATAGCCTATGTAATTAAACTAATGAGGTCAAAGAGAAATCATATAATGAGTACAAGGTTGTTAACATGAAGAAAACTGATGCTGTAATTATGGGGAACAAATTTTAAACGTGATGATTTGGATAATATTCAAACTTTGCAAGTTAATCCACATAATCAATTACCAGTGAGCAGTGATTACATTGATTAGTGTAATGGAAACTAATTAATTAATCAAAGTCTACATTTCCAATTACCACCTTTTTGAATTATTCCAATGATTGACTAACCACAGTTATGATGACTGCCACTCAAGAAAACAATCCACTACTCAAAATGATGGTTTCTGGTCATTACCATTTTAAATTATTCCAATGATTGGCTAACCACAGTTACGATGACTGCTACTCAAGAAAACAATCCACTACTCAAAATGATGGTTTCTGGTCATTACCATTTTGAATTATTCCAATGATTGGCTAACCACAGTTACGATGACTGCTACTCAAGAAAACAATCCACTATTCAAAATAATGGTTTCTGGTTATTACTATTTTTGATTATTCCAGCTATTCAAGTACTTGAAATATTACTATTATATTTGTTTATTATTACACACAAAGCTATATTATAGCTATCAATGCTCTGCTCAATTTTAACCTTTACAGGGTTTTTTTTTTCATACTTCAATTGTGTTCAAATTTAGAAGGGAGAAGCCCTGTGATTCAAGTTTTAGGATCAGTTTCCATTGCTACCAAACTTTACTGACCTTACCAGGGAGTTTTAGGAAGTCAGAATTTTCTAAACCTGGAAATGTGTTTTAGACACCAGAAATACCTGTTACTTCATCTGCAAGGCTGTGTAATTTTCTGCACATACCACAAGCTATGAACAAAGTTCCTATCCCTTCTTTTATCAACATACATTGCAACAACCTATGATAAAATCACTATTTGATTTAAACCCTTAACCAATAAAACAGCATGCGACACATCCTTCACGTGCAGTAACCACTATGAGTACAAGCACATGAATACAGGCTCACTCTTCAGAAAGTAAATTAAATGCACCAGAAGAGAGGATAAATGGTGAAAGTATATTAGAATCTCACACTGAAGATTATGTAGAGGTCAGTACGAAAAAATTATAATGATAATGATGAGCTAACTTCGACATCAGAAAGGAGAAGCCAGCAAAGTGATACATTTACCAGTGCTGCCTAACAGGTAAATAACTTAGTGGAAGACTGCATCTATCTCAAGCAAGGAATAATTTCTAGACTTATTTATGTGAGATATACCACAAAATTCAGGTGCATGGATAGCATTACAGAAACTTAATCTGAGGTGAGCTCAAGATCCATTTAAGTTAGATCTAATCACCAGGAGTGGCTTAGTTCAAAATGTAGTCGGGGTATCCTAAATTATACTACCAGGTAACAAACACCACAGTTGTACTTTAGAAACATAGGATGTGTCCATCTCATATCAGTAGAATCGCACTGCCCATTAAGGAACAACCAAGAGAGATTTCCTCAGCAGCTTGGGACTAGGGAAGCAAGGGTTTTCCCATACTCTGCTAGCAGAAATAGGGGTAAGAAATTTGGGTGGAGAAAAATACAGGAGAGGTGAATGGACCATTGTTATCAAACACAATCATCTGGAATTCAGTTCCAAACTGAGGGTTACCGTTACTAAAGACAGAAGCCAAAAGGAGATGTAAGGGCAGGTACATACAAGGTGCTGTTGTTGTTTTTGCTATAAGTGCAGAATGACCTAAAAGTATAATATACATGGACAACATGAAAACAATTTTGCAGAAAACCCATAACAACACTGAGCATGAATAAACATGCTTTATGCCTTCTGTACTCCATTGCTTGATGCTGATTTCTGGTAAATGTTTCTTGTCAAGCAATATTTTCCATTGATGGATTCCATCATTTTCATCGTACAGATATAAACATATATAATTAGAATAACATAGCTGTGATACCCGAATAAAGAAAGGAGAAAAATAAACAATTCACTGTCACAGAAATTGTTAAGTGTCAAACTGAAACTACAGGGAGATGAAAGCCAGGGTAGACAAACTATTTACCGTATTAGTAAAGGGGCACTAATGTGATGAGGGTCGTCCAGATCTCCATCTACAAGATCTCACACAAGAATCACTGATGGCCTGTATAGTCTAGGATGGATAATAATTTCATGTAAGGGAAGAGTGATGGAAGGACACTGGTGATAGGAATCATGGAAACAAATTCACTGAAAGCACAAGAAAATGGAAAACAAACACTCATTGAGAAGGGTCCACTATCATGGCAAAGTTCACCTGAAACAAAAACAACAAGATAACAGGGACAAAATGGATATAAACCTAAAGGATATCCCAATATAGTTGATATGACTGAGGTAGAAAGCTTCCTTTTGAACATGAAGCATGAAAAACAAAGTAAGAGATGAAGATGAGCAGATGGAAAGAAAGAATAAAATGTTTCCTAAACTGAAAGAAAAGATTTAAATGAACAAAGTTTATGCAACAATGGAACCTCTGATTCACAAAAATTAGTGAAGAAAGAGAAAACAAAAGACATATACTTGTGAATTACAACCACTGAGGGATAGAGGAGGGACTGTATGATTCGCATAAGGAAGATGGAATGAAAAGCAAAAGCAGATGTGGAAAAAATAATGATGTAGGTTAGGCTTAAGTAATACATGTAACTCATCAAGGATCTTGAATCTGAGATCAGAACAGAATCAACCACTTGTAACACAATGGCATAATATCACTGTCTCTCAGTGATACTACTACCAGCCCTAATGACAATAATGGACGACTCTTCCTGTGGATGAGTGTTAAGAACATTGGAAGATGTCATAAATGCACGAACGTGAAAGCATAATCCAGTTAATCCATGAACTGATGTTGAAGCAGTCTATTTTTGAAAACATATAAAGATGAATTTTTGTTGTTTTTATTAGTTATGAGAGAAATGAGTCTGGTATGTTGATGGTGCATAAGTTTAATACACCACTAAACTATTGTGTAGGACCATTCATTGGCTATTATTGCATTTTTTAAATAAAATACAGTATAAATAAACACTCCAACTACTTAATGAACATTTATTTAACAACAACGAAAAGAGAGAAATACCTAAATACCATGAAACATAAATATTTGTTACTGAATAAAGCACAAACAAATTATTTGTCATTTACAGTCCCCTTAATATACTTTAACTATTCCATCTTTAGATTATGAATGTGATAAAGTCAAGTGAAAGAAGAAAAAATTAATTGTCCTGAGTTTTTGAATAAAAAGGAAGGAGGAGGTTCTTTGATGGAAAGTTCCTACCATTTTGTTCATGATTGTTTCTTGCTTTCAAAGAGTCGTCCATGTTAAACAGTCTTCTTTATATGACAAAGAGGCCTAACTAAAACAAGTGTTAACCTCATTTTTTATTTAAAAAATCTTCTTTGTATGACTGAAAAACAATAACTCAAAAACAGGAAAAGACACACACAAACAATTGGGAAGAGGTGGTTGCAAAAAAAAAAAAGAAAAAAGTGGATGGGTGGAGATGTTAAACATGTATTTTTTTTCACCTGCCCCATGGTTTTGTGTCTTTCTCCCAGTAAATACTACTCTAGGTTGTAAGAGAAATCAAATAATATCTACTGAACATATTTCAACTTGCCAGTATGAAAACAACAACATGTATCTAATTGGCTGGCGAATGTACATTGTGACACCTAAATACGTCAAGCAAGCAAAGATTCATACATGTATTGTTACTGAGACCCTTGTATTTTTGCACATTTTAACAATGTTGTTTTTTCAGACAACTGCATTCCATTATTTCTAAACGTTTTGAAAATTTAATCATTACATGTACATATGTAAGCATTAAATACTTGGTCCAATATATAATATGAAATAATAATTTGGGCACAAGCTCTTAACATTATTTAAGTACCTAAGTTATTCTAGGCTGCCTTATTGGTGATTGAAAAGGATGTAAAATTTTTGTTTGTTTGTTTTTGAATTTCATGCAAAGCTACATGATGGCTATCTGTAATTTAGAAGTGTAAGACTAGAGGGAAGGCAGATAGTCATCACTACCCATTGCCAACTTTTTTATCAACAAACAATGGGATTGACTGTACACTTTAATGCCCCCATAGCTGAAAGGGTGAACACTTTTGGTGCAGTGGGCATTTGAACCTGTGACCCTCAGATCATTTGGCCATGCTGGGCCTAGAACGTAAAAAAAAAAGAATTAATATTCTTGAGGTTTACTCCTGCAGTTCCACTTAAAATATTTAATAAGACACTTGTAAAGGACTAGAAATCTTGTGGGTGGGTAAAATCTTAATATTTGAACAGGTGTTCTGGCTCTTTGGTAGAGTAACATATACGGATGTTTAAACATCAATAACAATAATTGGTCCAAATAATCTTGTCTGTTGTCATGGATGCTGTGACATGCATCAATCGTTAAAGGTTATTATGGCTATAAAAAATAAAAATCATAAACTCGTTTTTAAAATGTCCATCGTAATTCTTTATCTGGAATCCTGTCTTTGAAGTATTTAATAATGGAGCCCAAAATAGCAACGACAATATCCTGATTACATAATACATTATTTATATAGTGATAGGTCTATTTTGACTACCATTCTTTTTAATTAGCAAGTACTTGACTTATACTAATTATTATGCACAGCAATTATGTTCATGATATTTTGTTAATCATAAAGTTATTTTATTGTCATTAAGATTTGTATTTCTCTCTTTCGTTAACGAATTTAAAGAAATGACTAGTGAAGAAATTTAGGCTAGAAACATTTATTACTTTTTAACCATTATGTTTAAGATGGAATTGGGGAAATTTTACGACTATTTTACTAAGCCTAAATGTTTTGTACCTTATCCTTAGGCTTAAGTCAACAGGTAAAGCTAACTTACAAAATATTCTTTGGGTCTCCAGGACGAAATATGGACAATGGAATTGTCACCAATGGAACAATGATAAGCACTAAGTAATAGCACACTAATTTGGTATAGAACTTAAATGTCGAGGAAATGCAACACAACAAACGTAGTAATAAAAAAGAAAACAATACAAAAACAAGTAACTCCATTTGTTTACTTCTTTAAAGCGTCACCTTGTAGAAGAAAGGTTATTTACTTATTTTCATCTGTGTGATTACATTTTAAGAAATATTTATTAATTAATTATACAATGCCTTTAAAACTGGTCTGGTAGTTACTTTTTACTTTTTATTTTTATGAAATAACACATTAACTTTCATATAATGCAGTGTTGAAACAAAATTTGTATCAACAAATGAAAACATAAATCTGGTGAATATTCCACTTACTGTCAAAATGTCAGAAACAGGAATTGTACAAATTCTTCTTTTGTGTGTGTAGGCTTATCTTTAACCTTTACCATTAGTTATTAACTGACACTACTATTGTAAGATCTGTATACTTGTATCATTATTTGTTTTCGTATTAAAAGTAATTTCACTAAACTTAAGAATTTGATTTGTGGCAGAGACGGTTGATTTGGATATTTAAAACTTTTATTCATAAACACAAGTGAGAACGTATAGACCTAATCAGATCATCTTGAAGGTACACGCGCTACTAGTTAAGGAAGGGTGAAATTCATGACTTTTTCATTTATTACGTCATAAATGCCACGGTTTTATTGGTCAAGTACAAATTAAAATTTTCTAATTTACTGAATCACCCAGTGTGGTATCTCGAGGACTTCCTGCAAAAACAGAAGGTTTGTGGATCTCTCATGCGGATGTGTTTCTAGACGGTTGTAATGCCTGGGCTAAAAAGGAAGAGACTGACATAGATTTAGTACAAAATACAAACGTTTAATGAAAGTCTCCAAAACTTACAACACAAACGGTAATACACTCTGTGACACAATTCAAGTTAATACAACAGATTATAAATGAATAAGTGGGGTGGTGTTGTGTGTAAAAAAAGAAAGTGGGTGACCATTTGAAGCAATGAAAATTTTAATGAACAAAGATACTTCTGCTGGCTCCCAAGTAGCACAGCGGTATATCTACAGACTCCAACCACTTAAAACCGGGTTTCGATACTCCTGATGAGCAGAGCACATATAGTCCATTGTGTAGTTCAGCTTGATTCTAAACAAACAAACCCAATACTTCTGCAGATACGTGTTCTCCCTCTGTAACCTAGATTAGAATATAAAAGAGAATCACTAAAAGAGTATGTTCCCATTTGCAAATATAAAACACAAGAGACAATTCTCTGTAAAATCCATGAAAAATGTAAGTTTGTACTCGGATTCAATAAGTGGATAATAGTTTATAAGAAAATTAGCACTGAATCCCAAATCTTGCCACCACTTATGTGACTGAGCTTGTGTGATCCAGGGATTAGCGTGTGGAATATGGATCTTTCAGTCTAGCGTTTGTATTCTGTTACCACAAAACAGAAATAAAATTTTTATCTGCACTTGTAGGTCATGGGTGCGTTATAAGGGTGATAGTAAAAATCACACTCATCCGTAGAACAAAAGTAGTTTAAGAACTGGCAATGACTGACTGTCTTCCATTTAGTTTATCAGTCCATACCTAAGGACGGCAAGCGTAAAAAAGTGTTAAGTAGCCTGGCGCGAATATTCGAAAATAAACAAACAAAATAGTATGTACAGTTCCTTTCAAAAGTTCTTTGAATATGTCGACAAATTAGAAGCCGACACATATAGGTTATGGACTAATAAGTAATTAGTATCATTAAATAATAAAAGAGTAACTACTTAATTATCAGGCTTAGGTCATCGTATAAGTCATCATATCCCAATCGGTGGGTCGCGATCCCCTGGGGGGTCGCGAAGCCTTGGCAGGGGAGTCGCGTAGCCTTATTAGAAGTAGCTTGGGATAACATTAATTTTATTTCATCAATTACATTTTCATGCTCTTACAATTTTTGTTTCGTGTGCTAAGTTAGTTCAATGTCATTAGGTGATATTATGCAATTATTCAAAATTGCTAAACAAACAAGCCTCACACGATTGGAGAAACACTTTTTAAACCCTGCATGATGAAAGCAGTAAATCTTATTCCTGGAGAAGCCAGTGCAAAGAAGATGCAGCAAGTATCCCTGTCAAATAATACTATACAGAGGCGCATTTCTAAAATGTCTATGGATGTGAAGGAACAGGTTTTAACTGAAATCAAGGGTTCTCCTTTGTCCTACTTTCAGCTCGACGAGTAAACAAATGTAAGTTCATGTTTTCAGTTGCTTGTCTTCGTGAGATAGATTAAGTCAGGTGACATCAAAGACGAATTTTTATTCTTCAGTGCACCTGAAACCACAACAAAAGCTGATAATGTCATGGAAAAAGATTCAACTTTTTTCAAGACCAAGATCTTCAAAGGGAAAACGTGTGTGGGGTTTGTACGGATGGGGCACCGGCTATGCTGGGACCGAAATCAGGATTCCAGTCGAGAGTGAAGAAGCTAGCACCTCAAGCAAAGGGCATCCAATGCATGATTCACCGATATGCTCTCGTCAGTAAGACTCTCCTTGTTTCTCTGCAGGAAGTGCTTGAACCTGTAATCAAAATTGTAAATTATGTGAAAACTCAAGCACTCAACACTCGCCTATTCAAAGAACTATGCAAAGACATGAATGCTGACCACGAAGTCCTTCTCTTCTACACAGCAGTACATTGGTTGTCGAAAGGAAACGTTATTAATCGTGTCTTTGAAAAGAAAGATGTAATAAAGCTATTCTTGGAGACTCAAGAAAGAAAAGATCTTGTAGCTCACTTCGAAGATGAAGCATGGAATAAAAGGGTTGACCAGCTGAACAAGCTCAATTTGAAGCTTCAAGGAAGGGAAACACATGTTCTCCTTTTTGAAGATAGTTTTTGTGCCTTTGTTTCCAAACTGCAGAACTGGTGTTGGAAAACAAATCTTGGAAACATCGCTATGTTTGAAAAACTTTGTGGAGTGACGGATGAGTCTCAGATCCAACTGGATCAGTTCCTCAAGGATGAGATCACGAACATCTTCAGTCTCTAGAAAAGGAAGTCGAGCGTTACTTCCCTGAGCTATCACAGGAACAGGAGGCCCTGGTAAGGAACCCATTTTGTACTGAACTTGATGTATCCAGCATCCCAGATGATATCCAAGATAAATTTCTGGATCTAAGGAACGACTCTTAAGCTCGTGATCTCTTCAAGGTGAAATCCGTGGCTCAGTTCTAGTGCGCTATGTATCAGTCATACTCCAAAGTCAGCATGATAGCTTTACGTGTCCTTGTTCCATTTGCTTCCACCTACTTGTGTGAGGCAGGATTTTCCACTCTTGTCAATATAAAAACAAAGAATAGGAACGGATGTTGGAGATGACACGAGACTGGCTCTAACAATCGGTTGACCACGAATTTCAAAGCTTGCTGCTGAAATGCAACATTAGGCATCTTACCAGCTGGGTTGGATAGCTGTTCAAACCTATGTTAATATTATTTTAAGAAATATATATTTTTTTTGTGAATTCAGGTTGGACCAATGTAATTTAATTTGCTAATAAATTATTACATAATTTTTAAATATTTTTTTAGGTGTTTCTTTCCCTCTCCTTCACCGAAAATAAAAGAAAAATTAAGCTGTTGATAGTAAGTCCTAAGTAGGGGGTCACATGGGTTTCAAACTTTTAGGTAAGGGATCGCGAGTGCTACAAGGTTGGGAACCCCTGATATAGGTTACTAAAAATGACAACAATAAGAAATATGATGGATTTTCTAATTCGAACTACCTCTTTGGCAGAATTAAAAACTATTGACATGACGAGTATCACGTAATGTGTATATGTATTTTTATAGCAAAACCACATCAGGCTATCTGCTGTTTCAACAAAATGGAATAGAACTCGTAATTTTAGACCTCCTTCTGTCCCACTGGGGAACATCTCACGTAGATAAGTTGTGGGCATCTTTATACTTAAAAGACTAACATGCGAACTCACAATCCAAGGGTCGTAGGTTAGAATCCCCGTCACACCAAAGATGCTCGCCCTTTCAGCCGTAGGGGCATTATAATGTGACGGTCAATCCCACTATTCGTTGGTAAAAGAGTACTTCAAGAGTTGGCGGTAAGTGGCGATGACTAGATGTCTGCCTACTAGTCTTACATTGTTAAATAATGGACGGCTAGCGCAGATAGCCCTCGAGTAGATAGAACAAACTACATTTGCAGATTTGATTTATTCTCATTTTACAGTAAAATGGAAGCGTTACTCATTTCAGGTAGTACATTTTATGGTACACAACATAATTTTATTTTGTAGGCTGGACTTACTGTTTGCTTTTTCACACACAACATTCGAATTTTACACACATTTCTGTTGTGTGTGAGATTAAAAATACGATATATTAGGAGGTGTGTAGTTAATGATCTAAAACTATTTATTTGCTTGGAATTAAACACAAAAAATCTACAGAGTGGGCTATTTGTGCTCTGCCCATCACGGGTATCGAAACCCGGTTTTTGGTGGTGTGACTCCGCATACATGCCGCTGTGACACTGGGAGTCGATTTAATAATAAATAGGCCTATGGTACTACATTCTAAATTAAATGTTAACTCAAACTTCCTCACAAATATCTAAGAAGAATTTATTCGTGTAACATACGAGTTAACAATAAAATTACCGAATCGACTAGCAGACGATAAATAGGTATATTAACGAAAAATTATCGTTTTGCGCATCATCTTCGCTGTGAAAGCGGCGGAAAAACAAACAAGCAAGCAAACAAACGGATAGAATTCGAGTTTCGTACACAGATGTATTAAATACAATTACATAAACATACGTGAATATTACCTTTTTTATAAACGATATTATGAACTACTTTGATTCGAAGTTAACTGTAGAATACGAACTATCCATTATTTGGTGTGATATCCATTGTTTTATTTATCAGTTGACAGATGTTGTTGTTTTGAATTAAGCACAAAGCTACACAATGGGCTATCTGTGCTCTGCCCACCACGGGTATCGAAACCCGGATTTTAGCGTGTAAGTCCGCAGACATACCGCTGAGCCACTGGGGGGCTCAGTTGACAGAACTGTATTGAAAAACATTAATGACCAGATTGTGTTTCATATATGAAAAGGTGAAAGACCCGAGTGCAATAATGATGCTGTGAACACAAAATGGACGTTGCTTGTTGACGTCATGTTTATATTCACAACACATCCAATATTAAAAGTCAACCAAAGAAGTTCGACTCGTAATCTGAGGATCGCAGGTTAGAATCCTGGTTCCACTAAACATGCTCGCCCTTTCACCCGTGGGGGCGTTACCAAGTTACGGTCAATCCCACTATTCGTTGGTAAAAGAGTAGCCCAAGAGTTGGTGGTATGTGGTGATGACTAGTTTCTTTCCATCTTGTCTTGTGTTATTAAATTATGGATGGCTAGCTCAGATAGCCCTCGTGTAGCTTTGCGCAAAATTCATAAAACAAAACAAACAATGAACTAAGCAATTTATTTTGAATAAAATGCACATAAAAATATGAAATATAATTTTAATCTCCCATCCACTGTGGATCAGAAATAAGTCTGAATACTCAGAGCGCTGAAAATCAGGACTTGAATTTGATACAGACAGTGGGGAAAGAAAAGAAAGCCCATCTATGTATTTAAGAGTCCATTTATTTTTGTTACTATACATTTATTTGCGACGACTTACCTAAATAAAAATATTGTTAAAATATCTGAATGCCCCCCAGTGGCTCAGCGGTATGTCTGCGGACTTACACGCTAAAATCCGGATTTCGATACCCGTGGCGGGCGGAGCACAGATAGCCCATTGTGTAGCTTTGTGCTTAATTCTAAACAACAAAACAACAACAAAATATCTGAAACTGATTTTTGCATCAGTATTTTAAAAATGTGTTAAGAGTATTTCAAAATCGAACCCAAAAATTGATTATCGCTCAAGGCTCGATTTTTTGTTTCTTTTGAATTTAGAACAAACCTACACGAGGGCTATCTGCGCTAGCCGTCCCTAATTTAGCAGTTTAAGGCAAGAGGGAAAGGCAGCTAGTCTTCCCCACCCACCGTCAACTCTTGGGCAACTCTTTTACCAACGAATATTGGGATTACCAATCACATTGTAACGTCCCCACGGCTGAAAGGGGAGCATGTTTAGTGCGACCGGGATTCGAATCCGTGACCATCTTACACTGCTAAATTAGGAAAGGCTTAATACGCTTAGCCATGCCGGGCCCTCAAGGCTCGAACCAATGGTAGTTTAGCGGACTTAAGATTTATGTAAATTATTTTTCAACCATAATGTTTGCCACTACTTTCTTACGTAAAATTAACTTTATCAGTTTTGTTTCTTTATGTAAACGTTAATAATATTCAAAATTTATGAACAAGTGAAAACCGCGTGACAGCTGTGTTTGATAAGTGGGTGAAATCGATGCAGACATAGGTGTTTATGGGAAACTGTATGAGACGTGCTTAATTAGACTCGTAATTAATTGTTTTTAATGTATATTTAATAAGTACCTCATAGATCGATAATGTTTACCGTCATCAACCACGAAGTGAATTTAAAATCAATTAACGTCCATTTTCCAAGCACACAGATTTCTGATTTGTCTGTCTGAACACGAGTTTGGAAGTCTCTTTACTTTCACGTTTTGTTTTTTCGTATCTAATATATCATAGTAAAAAAAAAAGGCTAATGTTAAATTCAATGTTTCTCGGTATGCAAAACACCAAGAAAAATCTGTAATAGTACACTTTAATGTTATCTAATTTTAACCATGTGTAACAATTATTCATGGGTGTTACAGATAATTGTAACAATTTGATCACGTAAATAACTTAATATATGAATATGCCTTTATTTTTTTTATGAAAAAAATTGTTTTTTATGTGTTAAACTTGGAAAAAATCTGGTTTGGTTGTTTTAATAACAAAAGTTTTTTTGTTTTTTTTTAATTTCACGCAAAGCCACGCGAGGGCTGTCTGCGCTAGCCGTCCCTAATTTAGCAGAGTAAGACAAGGGGGAAGGCAGCTAGTCGTCACCACCCACCGCCATCTCTTGGGCTACCCTTTTACCAACGAATAGTGGGATTGATCGTACATTATAACGCCCCCACGGCTGAAAAGGCGAGCATGTTTGGTGCGACCGGGATTCGAACCCGCTACCCTCGGATTACGGTGATCAGAGCGCAAGTAGCTCATTGAGTAGCTTTGCGATGACGCAAAACGAAAGACAAAAAGAAAGATATTGAGATATTGGTCCTCTGAAATAGTTTAGTTAGTTTGGTAAAATATGAATGGTTAATGTAATAACGGCGGTAAAATTTCACTGAATACCATAATTCGTTAAGACACCAGAAGCTATTTTTGTAACTTATGACTGCTTTGTTAATCAATTGATATGGTTTTATACGAGATAAATTATTAAATTAATATGTGTCTCAAAGCTGTTCCAGACAAAGCAATAACAAAAATTATTTTTGAGTCCATGTTGGTTCATTGTTGTTGATTTTTGTTTGAAACGTTATATAAGTATCTTAAAGATTAAAAGATGGAGCCACTATCACACGTGTGTAACTCAAACACTTCCTAAAGATATCCGGATTTTGTCTCTACTGTTATTGAACGTAAGATTACTCAAAAAATTCTCTGGCGGTGTTTATGAGGTCGTATAATCAAACAGCCGTACTCTCCCACATATGAGTGTACGTACACAATTCATGTACATCCATTAATTAAAAACTAAGATATGATATTTAAAAATTCAAGTCCCTTATTGAGACAACGGTACAACTCCATGGATTTAGAATGCTAAAATCCGAGATTCGATTCCAACTTTGGACACAAAGGACAGCTCATTGTAACTTTGCTCTAAAACAAACAATAAGTTATACACTTTTGTAATTGTTGGAAACACTGTATGTATAGTTTAACTGTACTTTAAAAGGATGTTCTTAAAATAATCGAAAACAATCCTATTATATGAGTTGTTATTTTTCTGTAAATATACCTTTGAAGGCAAAAGTAAACCTTGCCTTGAAAAAAAGAACCACCTGTAATTAATCAACAAGTACGTTATCCTTGTAACAATACAATGATACCAGCCACTAATCTAGCTTCAAACCCTTTATCTAGTAAAAGATTCTTCAAAGACGAATTCAGACAACGTGACAACGTGAATATCGAACGAAGTAATTATCAACAAATTATATTTTATGCTCTTGACTATTTCTTACTATAGCAGTAATGTAATATTTCATAACACAACAAGCCAGAAACAGGAAGTAATATTCACATATATGCGGACTTACAACGTAAAAAACTGGGTTTTGATACCCACGGCAGACAAAGCACAGATATACCGTTCTGTAGCTCTGTGCTTAGTTAATACAACAACAATATCAGGCACGTTTTGTTAATTAAATTATTTTGTTTAAAAAAAATGTTCTTGGTGTGAAAGATTAGTTTAAAATGGTTTTTTTAGATATTTTAAACTAGAAGATAAATGTGTGCGCGTGCTTTTTTTATTCAGCAAAGCCACATGGGAATATCTGCTCAGCCCACCCCAGGGAACCGAATCCCTGATTTTAGCGTTGTAAATCTGAACACATATCGCTGTACCGGCAGGAGACCGGGAATTAAATGATAAATTAAAACGGGAGATTAGATGAACGGCCGATTCTCAAATTGGATGAAGTTTTGAGGTATGTCTTCTTTTCTGATGATTTCAAATGATTAAAGTTTATAAAGAAGTTTAAATGATCGACCACTCGTACCCTATCAGCCGTGGGGGCGTTATAACGTCACGGTCAATCCCACTATTCGTTGGTAAAAGAGAAGCCCAAAAGTTGGCGGTGGGTGGTGATGACTAGCTGTCTTCTTTGTAGTATTACACTGCTAAATTAGGGACGGCTAATGCAGATAGCCCTAGTGTAGCTTTGCGCGAAATTCAAAAACAAACAAACAAACAATTGATCACTCGTCGCACCTGACAAGGTCGTCGTCTGGTCATCATAGGTTAAATGCAGGACAAACTGGAATAGAAATGAAACTTACTGTTCATTTAATTTTCCATTTTTCTTTTATTAAAATTTCCACGAAGTTCTAGAATTGTGACAAACTTATGTTGAGAGAAAATGTTCGGTTTTTAACGACAAACCACGAAACTGTCAAATTTCACTGTAATGTTGTCACGAGTGACCGGATTTGATTGAAAATATGTTTGATGTATTTCTGTAAGTGTATTACATAGAATCTTAAATATTCGTTGAAATTCAATAAGCTAGACATATTTTTGTTTGAAATTCAATTAATAATCGTGATTACGGAAAATTGGAAAATGGACATTAATACGATATACATTGTCTAATTTGAAGAGGTAGGACTGTTATTTTTGTTTATTTAACCTGAAAATCATATAGAATTCTTAGAACGTAATATCGGTATCACGGATACATGGTTTGAATCCCCATCACACCAAACATGCTCGCCATTTCAGTGATAGTCAATTTCACTATTCGTTGTTAAAAGAGTAGCCCAAGAGTTGGCGGTGGGTGGTGATAACTAGCTGCCTTCTCTCTAGTCTTACACTGCTAAATTAGGGACGGATAACGCGGATAGCCCTCGAATAGCTTTACGCGAGATTCAAAAACATACAAACGCACAATATTTTTATCAGATTCTATTGATAATTTCACTACTTGTGTTGTCTATTTTGGTTGTCATTAACACCTCTTTTCTGTTCAAATATGCACGATAAATAATACACACTAAACTACCTTAGAAGATAGTTTGTTCTCACATATTTATAGTTAATTCTTTCTTTAGCTTACCAAGAAATTATGAATTATACTGGAAGTCACAAAAGAAGCTAGTCATTGTGACACGCAGAATGATTGGGTGTTTAGAATTTTGCGCAAAGCTACATAAGAACTATCTGCGCATACTCACACAGGCATTCCTGATTTTAAACCAACAGATCAGAACGACAGCTGCTATTTAACATCAACAACTTTTGTCTGATCAAACAATATGATTTCACCTTTACTATTATTGTACAACCATCAGCCCAAATGGTGGAACTATTTGTTTTTGCGGCAACAATAATCTGACTCGCAATTTGGGCACATTATATTGCAGTCAACGCCAAACTCTCCTCCGAATGTGTAATACAATGTTTTAAATTTAAAAAAAAAAATATTATTCCACGACTGTCCAATCACTTAATTTCAAGCTGTGACGAATTTTGTCAAATATTCCTATTGGATAGTACAGGAATTTCTTAGAGCGTAAAACGATAGATGTTAGGAGAAACATCTATAATATTTTGACGACTTATTTTATTCATTCATTTTTTTAAACTAAAGAAATATACGAACTACAACTAAGTTTAGAATATAAACAGTTATTCCAACAAAGCATTTCGTGTATATATTATAAAGACTATTGCATCATATTTCAGCGAACAGTGCAATATATTTTACTTTCTATGGTGTGTTGCTTGAACGAGATTTAGGCCTAGCATGGCCAGGTGGTTAGGTACTTGTCTCGTAATTCGAGGGTAGCAGGTTCGAATCCCAGCCACACCAAACATGCTTGACCTTTCAGCTGTGGGGGCGTTATAATGTGACGGTCTCTCTCACTATTTGTTGGTAAAAAGAGTAACCCAAGAGTTGACAGTGAGCGGTGATGACAAACTCTAGTCTTACACTGCTAAATTAGGGACGCATAGCACAGATAGCCCTCGTGTAGCTTTGTGCGAAATTAAAAAAAAACAAAACCTAAACCAAACTGAAACGAGATTTTTCTTGAAAAATAAGAACTATTAGTGCATTAGTAACTAACTTCTACGAAGTTGGGTCGGACAAAGATACATATAAAAGGGTATTTCCTAAAATGATTTCAATGACCCCTTTGAATTTCCGAAGAAACTTGAAACTACAACGCTGAATTTCAATACCATTACCAAGAAAATTACTGTTCCAACTTTTATGTGTTCTAATAAACACTGTATTTTTCACTGAGCCGAATCATTCAAGGAACATTACGTACGTGTAAGAGCGCTGGTGTGGAGATGCAGGTAAAGTGTATTCAACAAGTAATTTCAATTACTCTCAGGACAGCGATGAGAAACCGAGTGATAGCTGGACAGCTCTGCTCGCACATCGTTGCTTTCAATGACTTCATACTGAGTTAAATGACCCTCTTCCATCTTCACGCTTGGCTGCTCACGAGGCGGCGTGTCATGTCGTTCTCTTGACATCTCTCGAGAGAGGTGGTGTCGATCACGTCTAACCTGAAGCTTTGGACAAAGTATGCTCCAAAAGTACACAGTTAGCCTTCCTCTCTTTGTTGTATGACGCCCCCGTTACCAACTTTCCTGGGGATATCATGTTTTATTTAAAACCCGACGAATGGGTATGTAATAAGCACGTGAGGGTCGCTCGAGCTCTGATGCTGTGGGAAAGAAGAGTGTTCACTTAATTCGATAGAGAGGTATGTGTATTAAAGCACTTCATTTGATGAGTCCAAGTCCGTGCCCAAGTGCCAACTGTAGGAAAGAAACGTGCAACGTGCTGTTGGGGAATACCCACGTTTTGTAATCCTAAGACTCACTGATCAATGTGAAATCACAGAGCTTAGATAGAAGTAAAATTCTGGACCAAAAACAAAACACACACACACACACACAAAGTTTCCACTTTGCCAAATATCAAAAAAATATTTTTGTAGTTACATTTGTGTTTGTATAATTATATTGTTGTAAAAAGATATGTAAAGTAGTCACAATTCTAACAGCGGTGGTTGATGTATTGTTGTATAAAGATATGTAAAGTAGTCACAATTCTAACAGCGGTGGTTGATGTATTGTTGTATAAAGATATGTAAAGTAGTCACAATTCTAACAGCGGTGGTTGATGTATTGTTGTATAAAGATATGTAAAGTAGTCACAATTCTAACAGCGGTGGTTGATGTATTGTTGTATAAAGATATGTAAAGTAGTCACAATTCTAACAGCGGTGGTTGATGTATTGTTGTATAAAGATATGTAAAGTAGTCACAATTCTAACAGCGGTGGTTGATGTATTGTTGTATAAAGATATGTAAAGTAGTCACAATTCTAACAGCGGTGGTTGATGTATTGTTGTATAAAGATATGTAAAGTAGTCACAATTCTAACAGCGGTGGTTGATGTATTGTTGTATAAAGATATGTAAAGTAGTCACAATTCTAACAGCGGTGGTTGATATATTGTTGTATAAAGATATGTAAAGTAGTCACAATTCTAACAGCGGTGGTTGATGTATTGTTGTATAAAGATATATAAAATAGTCACAATTCTAACAGCGGTGGTTGATGTATTGTTGTATAAAGATATATAAAATAGTCACAATTCTAACAGCGGTGGTTGATGTATTGTTGTATAAAGATATATAAAATAGTCACAATTCTAACAGCGGTGGTTGATAAACTCAAGATTAGTTTTTGTTGAAATTTCTTTTCTGTTATGAGAATCAAAAATTGTTATACTATAAACATACATACCCTGTTAACCTTCCCAATAATCGTTTGTTGTTTTTTTTTCATTGTGGCCCAGTTGTGGGTCAACAGAAATTTCATATTTTTCTGTTTTGAACCAGCAGCTTTCGATTTGTGTTATATTGATGTTCAGAAGTCAACTTGGTGTTATTATTTATAATTGTAAGGTTAATTTCGTTAATTTACAGGAAATTTGAAACTACTGGGTTACAAGATAATAAATTTAAAAGCCACTAACATAAATGCTAAAAACTCGAATAAATTTTTATTTTTTCTACACACCTGGAAATTGTGATGCGTAGCACAACGTAACAGGCCGACTTCCAAGTTGTTTGAACTTTCTAAATGTTGAAGGAGGAAGGAGAAAAACACAACTGCACGTAACAATGAGAGAAAGTGGTCGTAAAATCACAGTGCGGTGTCCCAGGATCGCAGATTGCCAACGTTAATAACCATTCTCAGCGATCTTTCAAAAAGAGAATAACTCCATGCTTGTATTAACTCGCAAAAACCTTTATATGGGCACGATAAGGACTAAGAAACAGATAATATGATAGCTTAATCAAGCGTGTAATTGTGACACATAACTATATTTTGAGGCAAAAATTAATATAAGTTTACGACAACTTACACACTTGTTCACAAAACACCTGCAAGAAAAATTTGGAAAAGATATTCCTGAATACGTACGAGTCAATTGTCACGTTATCGCATTTTATGTTTCAATTACACAAAATGAGTGGCAAGTAATGAAATAGTTGCATTCAATAGCTCCAGGTAGTAGGTCTGTGGACTAACAACTCTAAAAATAGGGCTTCGATACCGGAGATGTAGACATCACAGATAACCTATTGTGCAGCCTTCTGTTTAACTATAAGAGAACAAACAAAGTATTCAATGTATTTCATACCAGATTTTGTACGTATAGTTTTTAAAATGTTAAGTTTAAATGTTTCCAAATTAGAACTTACTAGTGACGACAGTAAAACGTAGTATCATGGAAATATATTCCACTTAACAATAGAGGCCCGGCATGGCCAAGCGTGTTAAGGCGTGCGACTCGTAATCTGAGGGTTGCGAGTTCGCATCCCCGTTGCACCAAACATGCTTGCCCTTTCAGCCATGATGGCGTTATAATGTGACGGTCAATGCCATTATTCGTTGGTAAAAGAGTAGCCCAAGAGTTGACGGTGGGTGGTGATGACTAGCTGCTTTCCCTCTAGTTTTACACTACTAAATTAGGAACGGCTAGCACTGATAGCCCTCGAGTAACTTTGTGCAAAATTCAAATCAAACAAACTTCATAACGGTTTATTAAGTGTGGTCAACTTTAAATTTGAAACTAGAGCTGACACAATATTAGTTTAATTTTCAAGACAAAAATATTTATTAGTAGGCAAGATTGCGGGTCTGGCATGGCGTGATGGCTAAGGTGCTCGAAACACAATCTGAGGATTACGGATTCAAATTCCTGTCACCAAATATGCTTGTCCTTTTAACCTTGAGAACGTTGTGATCATCCTTCAAACTATTCGTTGACAAAAGAATAGTCAAGAAGGTAGCAGTGGGTGATGTTGACCAGCTGCTGAATTAGGGACGGGTAACGCAGACAGCCCTCGTGTAGTTTTCCTTGAAATTCAAAAACAAACAAACAAACAAGGCTTACGTACAAATTTTCCTTTTTCCACTTTATGTCGCAACCTTTTTCTTGATCACTTCGAAACCACTGTTCTCATGAAATTTTTATTGAAACCAAAAATATGTGAGTAATATGTCGGTACTGTGGAGTCACCGTGATGTTACGTTAAGATAAATTTTGCACCAATTAAACGTTAAATTTACACATTTTTACCCCAATTAAACACTTCACATGATAACGTTAAATTTACACATTTCTGCACCAATTAAGCACTTCACATGATAACGTTAAATTTACACATTTCTGCACCAATTAAGCACTTCACATGATAACGGTAAATTTACACATTTCTACACCAATTAAGCACTTCGCATGATAACGTTAAATTTACACATTTCTGCATTAATTAAGCACTTCACATGATAACGTTAAATTTACACATTTCTACACCAATTAAGCACTTCACATGATAACGTTAAATTTACACATTTCTGCACCAATTAAGCACTTCATATGATAACGTTAAATTTACACATTTCTACACCAATTAAGCACTTCACATGATAACGTTAAATTTACAAATTTCTGCACCAATTAAGCACTTCACATGATAACGTTAAATTTGCAAAAGAAAATGAGGAAAATAACCAACTGATTTGTTTCGATGTTTTGGTGACACAAGAAGTTCTGATTTTACTTAATAAAATGTCAGGTTTTAGGAAACCTTTTACAGCTACCATAACGTCACCTATTTCCGCCATTTATTTCAAAATTTGGTGTGTTTCATACTCTGGGTTACAGAACGTTTAATATTTCCTGAACGTGTGGCTGTAGATAGAGGACAATATTCATTGATAAATCAGTTAACAAAATGTTTCTTAAGATATATTTTTCTAAACGTACAAAACATTCAGCAGTTTATACAAAAAATAAATATGGAATTTTTTTCATAGGTCTGCCAAACCACTTATATACCTGTTAACAAAATGTGTACTACAGTTATTTCATTGGAAGATAGCATATCACATAAACGGAGTTGATAGAAAAAAAGTTCGCACGACATAGCCAGGTGTTCAGGGCGCTAGAATCGTAATCTAAAGGTCGCTGGTACGAATCCCAGTCGCGCCAAACATGCTCGACCTTTCAGCCGTGTGAGCGTTGTAAAATTACGGTCAATCCCACTATTCATTGGTAAAAGAGTAGCCCAAGAGTTGGCGGTGGGTGGTGATGACTAGTTGCCTTCCCTCTAGTCTTACACTACTAAATTAGGGACGGCCAGCACAGATAGCCCTCGAGTAGCTTTGTGCAAAATCCCAAAACAAACAAACAAAATCAAGCAAAGCCATCCAGATATCCAGCCAAGTAATAAATCTCATCTCATGAAACTTGCTAATGCAATAAATGTTCGCCTGGAAGAGTAAGGCGGGCGAGCTTGTTTCTTTGTTTTAGAATTTCGCGCAAAGTTACACGAGGGCTATCTGCGCTAGCCGTCCCTAATTTAGCAGTGTAAGACCTGAGCGAGGGCAGCTAGTCATCACCACCCACCGCCAACTCTTGGGCTACTCTTTTACCAACGAATAGTGGGATTGATCGTCACATTATATGCCCCCACGGCTGGGAATGCGAGCATGTTTAGCGTGACGCGTGCGCGAACTCGCGACCCTCGGATTACGAGTCGCACGCCTTACGCGTCTGGCCATGCTAGGTCAGGCTTTGCGTGAAATTCAAAACAAATAAACACAAATAGCGTGAGTGCAAGACAGTCTATATTGGTCTGATAATCCACAAACTGAAAAATCTGTGCTAATCAAAACAAACTCCCTGTTTAAAACAAACACTGCACTTCATCACGTGATATGTCGTTAAGTATAACCACCGTCTCCTATGGGATGACGACCGACTTAATTCGTTACATGAATAATTACTCTGAAGTGAATGTATGAGAATCGATAAACATAATTAACCAGAGATTATTAAAATCAGAATGAAGGACCAGCAATTTAAATTCTGTTCAAATTAACATACATTTATAAATTTATTAATAATGCATTTTATTTTGAAAATTGTTATGTAATTGTAATGAACATTTTTACTTTCGTTTTACATTTATATATATATTAATTGGTATTGTTGCATTGTTATAGAACATTACTCTAAAACACCACGCGCTCCAAAAAGGAGGCTTTAAATTATAATAATACACATGTAAATGTGTGTGTATACATATACTCTGTTATCCTGTTGGATGCTGATCTGAAGAAATACGGTAGAAACAGAGCACAATTTGATTATGAAACAGTAAAACATAACACTGGGGAACACTCATTTTGTTGCATTTAAAAAAAGACCTTTCTATAGTCAATTTGAGTGTGTTGATTTCAAATCTGAAGTCGGTTTTTGTTTGCAAGCTACAGATTTTATGCAATTTGACATTTTTATTTATTTTTTAAAGCTCTGCTGCTTTCTTTGAAAGACCTAAATCCCACACTGAATCATTCAGTTCAGCCTGGGGAAGAGGCTTGGGACGGGGAAAGGTTCAGTGTCTGAAGAACAGTTCTCCGATTGTGTACACTTTTCTGGCAATTCACTGTCACAACTGTCTTGTTCACTTGTATCATGTCCAATGTCTTTATCGTCCAATGAAGGCAAGCCTTTGAAAACTGGAACAGGAACTTCTTCAGAGTGCGGAGCAGGCCGAATAGCTGAGGGAATGTTCGGATACGTAATCTACGTAATGTCGGTTTTTCTTCCCAACACCCGTTGTGTTTACCATGCAGAAATAACAGTCAGTTACATGGTTGGTGGGTTCGCGCCAAATCATTGGAACACCAAAAGGGAGACCATTGCATTTTCCTTTGGTCCAGTCTCGAAGCATTTCCTCACAATTGTGGCACACAACATGAGGAGCCCATTGCTTGTCTTGATCACCAAGATGAACTTCAAAATATGCCTTGTAGGCACGCTTGACGAACGAGGATATGTTACGTCTCTGACGATTGAGTGTGTAGCATCCACATATGTAGCAGAAGGCATCAGGCTTGTTTCTGCCATGATATCTATTTTTGGAAGCCATGTTTGATCTGAAACAAAAGAAGAATGATCAAAATATTAGAAGCTATCTATATATATGGACGTGAAAATGCTTATACATGGTTTACGCAAGTTCACATTTGTACAATTTCATTAACCTCAAATTGCATACAAACTAGAGCTTGTAGAGAAAAACTAATTTCAGATTTGAAATCAGCGCCTAAAACTCCTTCAGAATGAGTTTAAATATCCAATGCAACTCAAAGTTACTGAAAAAGTGTTCCCCAGTGTAATTATCGTTTTTGGTTATCTTCACGTGGTGGGTGGTGATGACTAGCTGCCTTCCCTCTAGTCTTACACTGCTAAATTAGGGACGGCTAGCGCAGATAGCCCTCGCGTAGCTTTGCGCAAAATTTAAAAACAAATTGGCCGCAATGAAGATTTGACGATTTCCTTATCTCTGATCGCCATGAGACTTAAAAATATTCTTCAGAATTCCACAAAGGAATCCATAAACTTTATTTTTTTTTAATTATTACCTCATTTTTATGGGGTCAACAGCCTCAGTGTTTAATTTTTGTACTCTGATTAGTGTAAAACTTTGAAGTGTTCTTCGCCCAAATATTCTGGACATGTAGAAGTACAAGTTAAATATACATATATGACCAGTAAATTTGAATTTCTAGTGGAGTTTATCTCGATAATCGGTATATCTGTGTAATGAATGATGCACAAGGACGCCTTTCTAGTATGAATCCAACTTAAAAAAAAAAAAGTCAATCGTGACAAGGTTTGGCTAAGTTTGAATTTCGCGCAAAGCTACACGAGGGCTATCTGCGATAGCCTTCTCGAATTTAGAAGAGGGAAGGCAGATAGTCATCACAACCCACCGCCAACTCTTGGGCTATTCTTTTACCAACGAATAGTGAGATTAGCCGTAACATTATAACAACCCACGGCTTAAAGGGCGGGCATGTTTGGTGCGACCGGGAGTCAAACCCGCGATCCTCGGACTACGAGTCAAGCGCCTTAATACGTTTGGCGATACCAGGTTAATTTTTCACAAAAATCATGCGTTATTTTCTTAAAAGATTGATAGAATATTTTATAAGAGGACTAGATGGTAAAAATAAGGTTGATGAGTTATTTGCTGAAGACAGTGAAATATATATTTGTCGTTATGGTTTTAATTATTGTTGATTTATTACTTCTTCTGTTGTTTAGTTTATTCATTAATTTTTAGTTACACTGAAACGCTAACTTACTTTCTTGTTAATTACGCTGAATTTGAGGAAATGTGCATTTATTATGAAACTGACACCATCTTGTCTATCGGTGGCACACAGGTATTATTAATACAGCAAAATATTATCTCAATTTATAGTCGCATGAGATGTACTCTCGTGACTTAAGCAGTGAATAAATTCCTTGCCATAACTTTCATAAACTGAATGACACGATAGTAAGATACTGTTATTAATTGTTAATAACAAAATGGTTATTTTGGAATATTTTATTTTTATTTGGGATTAATTTTTTTTTCCCTTTTGGTTCTTTTCCAGGATTACATTATTTAAAATAATTAATATTTACATTTTTATTTTATTGTTCATTAACATTAGTATTGAGTCTCGGCAAGGTACGTGTTTTTGATAAGTTCTACATCTCATTCCACGTGTTGATACACTTTAATAAGTCGTTTGTTGTTGTTTTTTGTTGTTACTAAACTTTGTTTGCAGCGAGATGTTATTTAAACCATTACAACTGGTGCCAAGATTCAAACAATTCTCACAATGACTCATATTAATTCAATATGTGCTGACTTTCCTGAACTATTGTGTACTCGCGATTGGGTAACATTCACGTCCAGTTCCCTTCAGGGACAGATAAAAAAAAACAATTCCCGAGTTAGTGGACATAAAAATGAGAAAATCTTGTTACATGAAGTTTTGCACTATACATCTAGGCCATTTACACGTGGGAAATAATGCGTTAAACACAACTTTAGTTTAGTTTGGATAGAGCTACCCTGTTTTATTCTCATGTGTGACTTGAATAAAATGCGAACGATTAAAACTTTGGAACTTGTTTTTTTATCATCATAATAACATTGTATTATAATACTATTAGTCGCAAAGGGATAAGGGTTATTGGGAAAGACAGGAAATATGTTGTGTTGTTTATGTAAATTTAGCTTCATTGGCTTATTTGTTATTCTATAAGTTTAAAACCACTGAACACACGAGTTTTTCACATCTATCATTTTGGGCAAAGAAAAAGGTGAAACCAGAAGTCGTTACAGACACATGTTCAACAAATACTATCCTTTAACGCCATACAATTGCCGCTGACGGTTTGTTTATTGGAGGAAGCGATTTTAGGAAGACAGGAAACGGAAGATACCCGAAAAGAGTTATTGCTACCTTAGATAATTCTATCTTCAAAGAAAAACGTGTTACGTCAGCGGTGCGCAGCTTTAGTCTTGTATTGTAGATCTGTAAATCTGAGGGGTTTTGGTTCGTGCCCCGTTATCACAGTAAAGATTATCTCATTTTTGGGGCCGTAACTACACTATAAAAGTGACTGTCAAATTTCTTTACTCCTGTTAGACAAGAGTAGCTCAACAGGTGGCGGAGGGTTCTGTTAGATATCTACCTTCTCTCCAGTATATCATTTCATAGTTACGAACGGTTATGGTCAAATAGCCTTGTGAAGCTTTGCTCGTATTTCTGAAATTCAAATAGGTAAATGAATAAAAACAAAGATGTATTTGGAAGCAAACAGAAATGCTTTGTTATGGTTTTGTTATTCACTTTTCATGCCACTTTCAAAAGACAAGTGCCTTTGGTGATTTTAGCTTTGTCATGTTTATAAGAGAGAGGCTTGTCATAACTAGATATTTAAGGCACTCAACTGGTAATCTGAAGGCCTCGGCTTCGAATAGCCATCACATCAAACATGCTCGCCCTTTCAGCTGTGGGGGCGTTATAATGTGACAGTCAATCCCGCTATTTGTTGGTAAAAGAGTAGTCCAAGAGTTGGCGGTGGGTGGTGTCGACTAGCTGCCGTCCCTCTAGTCTCACACTGCCAAATTATGGACTGCTAGCGCAGATAGCCCTCGAGTAGCTTTGTGCGAAATTAAAAACAAACAAATAGACAAAGTTTGGACTTCATTAGCCGAGATATAGAGTGTACTTACATGAACATAGGTTTGTTTAGCTATTACCTTTCGCATGTTATACATTTATATTATAAAGCAAAAGGTGTAAAAACTCAGAAGTATAAAAATGGACTGATGTTAACACTTTAAAATAAATAATTTAATACTCGTAACACTCAACGTGAGGTGAAGATTGTCATATTTGATAAGAATGCAAACCTAGAGAAATTAACTTAAGGCTGAAGAAAATTACACAAGCATCCCACACAGCAGTTTGAAAAGTAAGTAGCAACAGATCACGGAGTGAAACAGTATGTACTTATTTTTTGGCAATTACTAGCAAGCGAAGCTCCAACCTTTTTACACTAAAAGAACCAAAAGAATGTTTCCTGACACCATTATGTATTCACATAACCCCATCTCGATCTTATCTTAAGCGAGTTTAATTGTTTTTTGTTTTGTTTTTAGCTTCGCGAAAAGTTATACGAGGGCTATCTGCGCTAGCCGTCCCTAATTTACCAGTGTAAGGCTAGAGAGAAGGCAGCTAGTTATCACCACCCATCACCAATTCTTGGGCTACTTGTTTACCAACGAATAGTGGGATTGACCGAAACGTTATAACGCTCCCACGGCTGAAAGGGCGAGCATGTTTGGGGCGACGAGAATTCAAACCCGTAGCTCTAAGGTTGCGAGTCGAAAGTCCAAATCATGGACTACTCTTTCACCAAAGAATAGCAAGATTGACCATAACATTATAACCCCTCCACGGCTGAAAGGACGAGCATATTTGGTGAGATACAACTAAATAAGCTCTCCTTAATACGAGAACACGAGTCTCATTAGTGATATTATTTTGAGTAACCATGACAACAGCTGATGTCCGGTCATTACAGCTTTACAATAATCTCCACTTCAAACAACCAGCACACTGTAACGTGCAGTTATCAGTTTTGGCTTTACGAGGCTATTATACCATTCTACGACACTCTATAAGAATATTTCCTCGTGAGATGAGTCACCTAGTCACTTAAGTATTCGAATTACAAGAGTGACGTGATTTACTAAAGGGAATATTCCTCATTTTCAGTCATTAACGATTTAGAAAACTGGGCGGTAAATTACTCTAAGAGCGCAGTAACAGGACAAGCAAATGTTACACGGAATTTACGCACAAATCTACACATGTTTAGAAATTTAGGGTTAGGTTCTAGTCAACATTCATTGTAGCGCATTTGTCATAATATTAAATAGAAGGATGTCTGCTGCTCTTCTAAATGTCGATAACACAGGAAAAATAGTACTAACTTTTGGCCTATTTTCTCCAGAACTTTTTCAAATCTTACTATTATTTAAAAAAAAAGGTAAAAAGGTATTTTGCAAAATTGAGTTGGACTCTTTGGTGGAGAATTGACCAAGGGAAACAAAATCAGTGCGTAGTGTGAAGTCACACTTTCAGTAGAGATTCGAATCGTGTCGTATTTGTAACTGAAGCAAATAGACAAAAACACAACAACATACAAGCAATGTGGTCATTTATTGTGTCTCAAGACTACTGATATGAGTATTAAAATAAACTAGAAAACAATGTTTTGTCTTTCTTAGGTAATCTTCGGGTTTACTTCAACTGGGCTTCTCGTCATCACGAATGGTAATTTGGTATTTGTTTTAAAATGTACTGAGTTCAATACAATGTGAACCAGTAACGGTTACCTTCGGTTAGTTACGAGAGTAAATAAGCCAACAAAAGATGTGATTTCTGTCCCAAAACAACTTTCACGTGAATCGAGGAATAAAATCTGGATAAAGTTTCCCGAAAAAAAAGAGACTGATATTCGAACCTCTCGAGGCTAGTTTATTCAAATTTATGTCCTATTTTTTTTTATCAGGATGTATTTTGGTTTCTTTTGAATTTCGCGCAAAGCTGCACGAGAGCTGTCTGCACTAGCTGTCCCTACTTTAGCAGTGTAAGAATAGAGGAATGTCAGTTAGTCATCACCACCTACTGCCAACTCTTGGGGTACTCTTTCATCAACGAATAGTGGGATTGACCGTCACTTATAACGCCCCCACGGCTGAAAGGGCGAGCATGTTTGGTGTGACGGGGATTCGAAACCGCGACCCTCCGATTACGAGTTGAGTGCCTTAACCACCTGGCCGTACTGGGCCTATCAGGTTGTAAGATGGAAGAAATATGAATTAGAAATTGTAAATTCACCAAATTCAGAGAGACGTTAAGGATAAGACGTTTTGTATAAAATGTTCGCAGTTTTCTCATAAATAAGCCCACTTCTATACGGGTTGCTAAGTATAGATAAACAGCGACATGTTGACCATCAGTTACTACTTGTTAATCACAAAACACTAGCGATTTGAATCAATTAAAAACCAGAAACTTATTTTTTCTTGTCTTAGAATTGGTTTCGTTTCAGACTGTCCATAATGTGGCTTGACGCTAAAATAATACAGAAATGAGTCTTCCATGATATGTCCGGCTCGGCACGGCCAGGTGGTTAAAGCACTCGACTCGTAATCCGAGGGTCACGGGTTCGAATCCCCATCACACCAAACACATTCTCATTTTCAGCTGTGGAGGCTTTATAATGTGACTGTCAATTCCATTATTCTTTGGTAAAAGAGTAGCCCAAGAGTTGGCAGTGGGTGGTGATGACTAGCTTCCTTCCCTCTTGTCTTACACCACTAAATTTGTGACGGCTAGCGCAGATAGCCCTCGTGTAACTTTGCTCGAAATTCAAACAAACCAAAACCAAATCCTCATTTCTCATTGCGGTTCATCACAGATGACTTAATCAAACCATTACGACTCTGGTGCCACGCTCAGTTCGTTAGCTCTTTTTCTTTTGTTGTTAATTCCATATACGAATCTTTAAATTTCGTAAAAAACATCGACAATAGTCTTGAAAGTATTAATTCCAAGGAAGCTTCAGCTATTGTCAAATATAGTATTCATTGTTGGTTGAAGGACAGAACGAAAGATTGCGACTCGCGTAAAAACGCAAATTGGTCTCTTTGGAATGTTTGCTTGCAGTATTGTAATTATAATCCCAATATAATGACACTTTTATGTGGTAAACCTCAGCGAGAGGCACAACATTTAAATTCAATAACACTATTTAGTCCGGAGTTTGTTTGAAAACTATGAAAGCGTAAAATTACACATCCATAAGGATTTTCTCGCGACATTAAACCCAGTGTTCAGAAACTCTGGCTTAATGAACTTGGAGGAAACAGTGGCAACTTATATAATACCACGTGCCATTACGTTCTCAGCAGCATTTACGGTTAGTTAACACAAAACGCGTAAATAAAGACCAGGCAACAATTATAATACTTTAACCTGACTGAAGTATGTATTTATAAAATTGCAATATTAACGATCTTACAACAGCGGCTGTGATCGCTTTACAACTTACGTGTTTTTCAGGCATCGCTCGACATTGGTTAGTTTTTGTTTCGGAATTATTTACATCACTAAAAAATGAATTTTTTCATCTGATATTTGTTTCATTTCTCGTATTTGTGACGCACTGTCACCCACAACGAATTGCTCGTGATATTTTTAAAAATAAATTCCTGACATCATGTACGTAGCTAAGAAAATGTTTGAAATGAAACAACAGAACACTTGAATAATTTAGAGGCAAACCGACTTTCTGGAAGGCAGTCTCTGTAGAAAAAGAACTGTGGAGCCCAGCATGGCCAGATGGTTAGGATACTTGACTCGCAATCTTAGGGTCGCGGGTTCGAATCCCCATAACATCAAACATTTTCGCCCTTTAAGCGGTGGGGGCGTTATAATGTGACGGTCAATACCGCTATTCCTTGATAAAAAAGTAGTCCACCAGTTGGCGGTGCGTGGCGATGACTAGCTGCTTTCCCTCTAGTCTTACACTGCTAAATTAGGGTCTGCTAGCACAGATAACCATCGTGTAGCTTTGCACAAAATTCAAAACAAACAGGTTATTGTACTCTTATGTTCTTTTATTTGCGATAGCCCCCCGCTTGTACAGCGGTAAGTCTTCGGATTTACAACATTAAAATCAATGGTTCGATTCTCCTCGGTGAATTCAACAGATAGCCCAATGTGGCTTTGCTGTAAGGAAACACACACTTTATTTACGATAATAATTGTAATGTGATGAATGCAGGTAATAATCACAAAATTAAACCCGAAATAAACGTTATGAACTGACACACGCACACACACACACATATATATATATGTATATACACACACACAACATATTTTCCAACACTAATGTTAAAACGTTTAAAATATAATATTTCCAAGACGTATCTTACGAATCCATATGTTTTTCTGTGATCGTTAAAACTGAGATGAAACGGGATTCGAACCTGTATTATTTTTGAATCTGCCCACCTGTGACGTAGTTGTACCACGAGCTAAGACACCTACATTTTCTCTCTGCTATTAATCAATGAAGTCCTGGTTGATACATGCTGGACTTCACTAAGCCTAATGTACATGAGCAGCTCGGTAAAACTGTATTACAAAGTAATCTCCGTGATGCATAGCACATCGATCACACCGTATTTTCCTTCTTCTCTTAACTAATGGAGTTTTTGAACAATGTTATGTTTTCTACACGTACTTACAGCCCTCCAACATTCTACGGCAGACGTTCTTCGTTTCTCTTAATTACAACAGGATAGACGTCATTATTATGGCCACGGTATAAAGACAAATGGTTGGAAAACCCTCAAATACCTCTTTGAATCTCTACTTGAAATCCCGAAATATCAATTTTCCCGCTAGGAGGATGGTAACACATATGCAAATATCCACCATCTGCTTACTACAAGCTCCATTAATCACGCTAGGGACAATCTCACCGAAGCTCAAACGTTCGTTCCCAGCAAAAACTTCCAAATTGGTTGCACAGCTTGTACCGTGTAATTAAGCTCGAAGGAGAATGTAGCACACACGTCAACAATACATTAGAACAGTCGGTGCTCGTGTCACGACTAGCCGCCTCCTATAAGTTCTTGAGAAAGCTTGCTGTCCTCACAAAAGATTGAACCATAAGCTTTTGGCACACCCGTAAGAAAAAGGAAAAGAGGGGTGGATATAGTGCAAAGAAAGCCCAGAATACGTTGTTGTTTTTTTTGTGCGATCACGTTCGTATAGTAAACGTCATTTAGTTGTAGCTTATATATATATATATATATATGTATACATCTTAGTGAAATTAAATAATTACATCCGAATGAAGCCAAATAAGTAAACAAAATCACGAGGAAGGGCTGTGTTAAAAACAGCAAATCCCAACCTCTGATTTATTATATTGTAACCAGGAAGATTTAAGCCATAAACAAAACACTAAAATTAAACAGCATACGTTGCATATGTTTAATAAAATTGTATGCATATATTATATGCGTGCGAATATATTCATATATATATATATATGTATATATATACACAATCGTTTTAAATTTGTGATATTTTCATTTTATAAACTATTGCACATATTTTGCAGTCTGAGATACTGACAGTCAGTATCTGTATACCATATGCATATCTTGACCAAGCTTCTGGTTGTCGGTAGTTAAGTAGGGAGACGAATCTTGTTTCGATACTGCAGAAGACTCGTACTTCCAACACCTTCATCGTGTACTCTGGCCAGACAGACAATCACTTGAAGCAACTGGTTAACAAATCCCTTAGATTTGCTTGGGGTTTTTGAAACACGGTCTATGGGAGATCTTTGTTTATTTTTGTTTGCTTGTTTTGAATTTCGCGCAAAGCTACTCGAGGGCTATCTGGGCCAGCCGTTCCTAATTTAGCAGTGTAGAGGGAAGGCAGCTAGTCATCACCACCCACCGCAAACTCTTGGGCTACTCTTTTACCAACGAGTAGTGGGATTGACCGTCATATTATAACGCCACCACGGCTGAAAGAGTGAGCATGTTTGGTGCGACCAGGATTCGAACCCGCGACCCTCAGATTACGAGTCGAATGCCTTAACAAGCTTGGTCATGAGAATGATTTTCGTCCTAAAATTGCATAAGTTTTCTAAATCACTAGTTCAAACGCGAACCAGCCTCGATATTTCGTTCAAGTCCTTGTAGGTTAGGCCTATACATCAATAAACACAGCGCAGCGATTTCTCTAAGTTTCTACGAAAATTTTTGTTTTTCTACAGTAAAATGGAAGGAAACGGATGCTCACGTGCCACTTCATTCTTCAATCAAAATAACTAATTCTTATTGCAAAACATGTACACAATAAGATTATTGCTAGCATTATTTATTGTGTTCTGTATAACCTTTCCTTCCTCTCTTTTTAGCAAACAGCATCCTCACTTAGGGCTAAAGCTTTATTTGTTTTTGTTTTTGAAAATTTGCGCTGAATTACTCGATGGCTATCTATTTAGGCCCGGCATGGCCAAGCGTGTTAAGGCGTGCGACTCGTAATCTGAGGGTCGCGGGTTCGAATCCTGGTCGCGCCAAACATGCTCGGCCTCCCAGCCGTAAGGGCGTTATAATGTAACGGTCAATCCCACTATTCGTTGGTAAAAGAGTAGTTCAAGAGTTGGCGGTGGGTGGTGATGACTAGCTGTCTTCTCTCTAGTCTTACACTGCTAGATTAGGGACTGCTAGCACAGATAGCCCTCGAGTAGGTTTGTGCGGAATTCAAAAACAAACAAACAAACAATTTATTATAGTTCTTGCTAATTTAGAAGTGATAGATTAGAGGAAAGGCAAGTGGTCAACCCCACCAACTACTCTTTTACCAACGAAAAGTTGGATCAACCGAAACATATAGCAACCTCAGAGCTGAAGTGGAAAGTATGTTCTGTGACAGGGTTAGATTTTGCGAACTGGCTGTGCTAGGCCCTAGAACTGTGTATCAACTTAAAATTAATGTTTTGTGCGAAGACAAAATTATGGTCGTTTTGTTTGTTTTGTCAGGTGCAAAGATTTCATTTATCAATGCTGTGGAAGTGTTTTTAGGTTCAAAAGTTCAAAGTTTTTTTTTTACATTTTTTCACTTTCACGGATGTAGATTTGCAACAACGTGCCCAAGTGTAAATCATTGAACTTATATACAAATTAAATTGAATTTATAAAAAAAAAAGTAGTCTGAAAATTTCAAATAATGAAAATGTGATAATGATATTTGAAATAAGAGAGTTTTTAACCCAACAAATTTTGCCGAGTATTAAATTTTCAAATACTTCAGTAGATGGCAGCACAGTCTCGTCCTCTTGTCGGTTGTTTATTTGGTGAGATACTTGTATTGTTTCACATCTTTCATTATGCTGTGAAATTATTATACAGTTCCTTGACGCTAGTACATTAAATAAAGTCATAAACTGTGGAAGGGACCATTCAATAAATTAACAACACAACATATTTACAGAAACATTGAAGTTTAGGGTTTGCCAAATTATTCGAGACTCGGAGATTACAACTATTTTGTTATTGTTGTTTGTTTTATAACAACGCCACATTGGACTACCTTCTGTGACAACCATAGGGAATCGAACCCCGTAAGTTCGTAAAATTACTTCTGTCCCACCAGACTATATTAATCTGTCAGCTAGGGTGAACATGTTTGGTGCGACGAGGACTCGAACCGGCAATCCTTAGATTACGAGTCGAGTGCCTTAACCACCTGTCCATGCGGGGCTTTCTGTGATGCCCAACGTTGAAATTTCAATTAAAGAGAAACGAGAATGTTAGTATTATGAGGTTGTTTATTTTTAGTGTTAATAGAGGGAAGGCAGCTGGTCGACATAACGTTGAACTCTTAGTTTATTAAGGATGCATAATAATAGAACTTACCGTAACATTATAACACCCTAAGGCTGAAAGGAAAAGCAAGTTCGGTGACGAAGATTCGAACCTGCGGATTGGAAGTCGAATGTCGTAACTCTCAAAAAGTGCTAAGATCGAAGAAAAGAACCCCCTTTTCAATGGCACAGCGTAACGTTGGCAAATACTATTTAGTGCTAGTTTCAAGTCCTTCCTTATGGTACAGAAGTGCGTCTATGGAATTATAACGCTAGAAACGGGTTTTCGAAGTCCGTGGTTAAAGGAGCCTAGATAACCCATTGTGGAACTTTATTATATTCGCTAACAAACAAACAAAGAAAACAAAACATTAATGCAAAATGGTATTTCTTCTTCCTACGGTTTGAAATCCGTAATAGACTAACTTAGAAGGATATACATATTTAAAAAAAACAATAGTATTTAAATATGAGTTTATTCCAAATATTAGGCCTAAGGATTGTTTTCACACTCTTGGTTGTTATTTCTTGCTAATAGCTATTTACATTAAACTAATTCTTTTTTCTTAATATTCTAATACAGCTTGTATTTGATATTTTTAAGTTCATTATTTTAACGTTTCGTTTACTATTTTGGCGCCAATTTTTGGAAATAAATTATGATTATGTTGGGCTTTGTAAATAAACTTAGTATAGCTAGGTGATTGGGGTGTTCGACTCGTAACCTGCGGGTGGCGGATTTGAATCCCATCAATGAACATGCCTACTTTCTCACCCTGAGGTCATTATATTTTCACAGCCAATTTCGCTGAACCTGGGTAAGGTACAGCAGTCCAAGAGTTGATGGTGTTCACTTTCCTCTTGTCTATCACTATTAAATTAGGGAAAGCTAGCGCAACTGTCCCTCTAGTGTGGTTGTGCGAAATTCAAACCAAACTTTTGTTGCTATGATATACCG
Organism: Carcinoscorpius rotundicauda; assembly: GCA_011833715.1. Lineage (NCBI taxonomy): Eukaryota > Metazoa > Arthropoda > Merostomata > Xiphosura > Limulidae > Carcinoscorpius > Carcinoscorpius rotundicauda. Next base: position 86,772,713 of record CM022399.1, read on the forward strand.
AGAGAGTCCAAATAATTTAAAATCACTGATTCTCCCCATCTAAATGCGTAGCTTTTATATGGAGATTAGGTCTAAAAATTTACATATTTACCATCAGAGGCTGTAATTTTGTGAAGCTTTGATTAAATCGATATCGTTATAATTGTTTTATTTTAAACATACCAACAGATGGCGTTGTGGCTTTTCTCATAATGACTCAGGTAGTGACTAATCAACACACTTCATGACGTAAGAGAGTAATTGTCGTGGTTTCAGGAAAGCACTTGACAAGCAAGCGACCATCACTCTTAAACGCACCACAAGACTCATTGTTCTTGGATGGTAAACGTCGGTGTACTTGATTGACCAACAGGAATGACTTCGTTTTACAATTATCCCTTTAATATTAATTCTGTTCAGGAGAATCACTCCAGTTAGGCCGTCATTATATGTTACTATCAAATCACGTGCTCTGTAATAGAACGTGGAATTGATACGTTCAGATTCAGTAATGTTAATAAAGCTACGCTGTTCCAGTTTGTTCATATTTTAATATTATAAGCGCTCGAGCTGACCTCTGAACCACTGGGACATTTTTTAATGGAATTTATATCTCCTTAACTCTTAAATGAGTGTGTGTGTTTTCTTATAGTAAAGCCACATGGGGCTATCTGCTGAGTTCACCGAGAGGGAAACGAATCCCCTGATTTGAGCTTTGTAAATCCGTAAACTTACCCTGTACCAGCTGAAGACAATTAATTATTAAATGAATACTGTATTCCGGTAAACAATACATCACATCAAAGCTAATACTAAAACCCGAATTTATTTGAATCATTTTGTGTGTGTTTTGTACGTGCTTTCTTTTGCAGCAGTTACTGTTGTTTATTTAGAAGAAGCCAAATAATTCTTGTTTTATCATAACAGTTATAAGAATATTCATAACAAACACATTTGAAAGTCTTTAGAGAGGACTTTTTTTTAACATGTGAGAGCTTAAACTAGATCTGACTTGAGTGTGTGTGTTTTCTTATAGCAAAGCCACATCGGGCTATCTTCTGAGCCCACAGAGCTTACTTGTGTACTTTTACAGGTTAATTACTTCATCGTAGGTTAATTACCATTCGTTTAACATAATATTAACATGTGTACTTCACTCGATGAATGACATACGTAATGCTAATGGTAAACACAATATCTTTATGCCATTATTGGACGATTAGCTCATTTCTCATAGTTCTTTTTTCCCAAGGATTATTGTTATTTTAGCTGTACAATCATATTTAAACTTTCTCAGTTTTTAATACAGGACGGCTTATAACACTTCGTGTATTTAGATCTGGTAGCAAATAACAATAAAAACAGAAGAGTATTCCAGTAAAAACATTTCTTTATGAGCTCTGAAATGGTTTTGGTTTGTTACACGAGGACTATCTGCGCTAGTCGTCCCTAATTTAGCAGTGTAAGACTAGAAGGGAGGCAGCTAGTCGTCACCACCAACCGCCAAGTCTCGAGCTACTTTTGCCAACGAATAGTGGGATTGAACGTAACTTTATAACACACACAAGGTTGAAAGGGCGAGCATGTTTGGTGCGACGGGAATTCGAATCCCTGATCCTCGGATTATTTCGTAATTTTCAATACATTTGTTTTAAACTACTTATATTGGTGAATTTTTAACTGTGCAAATATTCTTACAGGTGCGCAATTTGTGCACTGTGAAAGACTTTTTTTTTTTAACTGGAACCTTTCGAAAACAATATATATATCTTTATAAGTGCTACCTATGGTTTTGTTTTCTTTCGGATTATAATCCCGCCGATAAAAAAATGGGAAGTCATATAAAGAGTAAGCTAATTTCCGACGGAAATATTTAGATTTATTTTGGATGCGAGCATTTTAAAATTGCATTTTAAAGTTCCAAAACTGTGTATATTTTCTCATCAAAAATATATTACTTGTGCTTTTACTTCAAGCGTGCTGAACGAGTGTGACTGAAGTAAATTTTTAGTTTTTAAAAGAACATTTCTCGTGTTTAACACTTTTTTAAACTTAGTGATGAAAATGAATGGAAGTTTATCTAATACTCTTGTTTTGTAACACGTTACAAATAGAGAACGAACTCAGGAGGAAATGGTTTTGGTTTTGCTTGTTTTAAATTTCGCGCAAAGCTACAAGAGGACTATCTGCGTTAGCCGTCCGTAATTTCGCAGTGTAAGACAAGAAAGAAGGCAACTAATCATCACCACTCACCGCAGCTTCTTGGCCTATTCTTTCACCAACGGATTGTGGGATTGACCGTCACATTGTAACATCCCCAAGGCGGAAAGGACGAACATGTTTGGCAAGCCATCTGCATAGTCCTCCCTAAATTAGCAGTGTAAGACTGCAGGGAAGACAACCAGTCATCACCACTCACCGCCAACTCTTAGGCTACTCTTTTAGCAACGAATAGTTGGACTAACCGTTACATTATAACGCCCCCACGACTAAAAGGACGAGCACGTTTGGTGTGACGGGGATTCGAACCCGCGACCCTTCAATTACGAGTTGAGTGCCTTAACCATCTGGCCATGCCTGGCCCATATGAAAGTGAACTATCCCATAATTCGCTCGTGCAGCTAAAGAATTTCGTTTAAGGTTATAATTTTATTTCTGACATAAATATATAAAATGTATCATTTCATGTTTGGCGAAAAATATAGAAAAAGTTTGGACGTGTTTGAACATGCGCGTAGCGAAGATCTTTGAGAACCGAATAACGACTGGATCTCTCTACTTTTCTTTAATTGTTTTTACTAAGAAAAATAAAACTGGACCGAATTTTTCTTTATCGAAGGTTAATGAGGTGAAGTTCTATTTTAATTCATGACTTAATGTATCACCTGTCTTCGCTGACTGTTTTAGTTTATGTATCACTGTCTTGTTATTGTTATCTTGGTGCTATTAAGCCATGTGGGTTTCAGGATTCTCTATTTTATGTATCGGGATTCTAAGACGCTTTATCGAAGTGACAGGCAATCCACAACTTTGAAACTACTGACTTACGTGAATGTACACCATTGGCAACAGTTACGTGTAACCTGCGACGATATAAAGGAATAACATGGAAAGCCTGCCAACAGGGGCATTACTGTAATAGGAAAGCGCATATAATATTCCGTCTTATGTCCGTGTGATAATTCACTTGGAAGGGAACAGTAAGTGATAAGACTCGTGGTCATTCTTACCTTAGAACCTTCTCTACGTATTTTTTGCTGTCTGCAGACACCACAGATAACTGCAGTTTCCTCTAAGCCTCAATATTTCTATTACAGCTTGTTCTGAGGAAACAAACCATTCACGAGCGTTATATGAGACCATAACAATGCATGAGAACCATCAGCGCGTTAGGACTGTGTTTAAAAGATGAGATTTCTTGAACAGGCGTATCCGTTGGTTGGCGTGCCCGGACTACGAATCCGAGAGTTCAGGTTACGCGTTTCTTTGTCGTAAAATCGCATCCTGTATATTAGGACCATGATTGAATTATAAGTGTGACAGTCAGTGTACACAAGATCAGACCAAGAAGTGGTGCTGTTAAACAGCTATCCTTCCCTCGGTTATTTCTTCTTTCAATATTTGAGACAGCTATCCACACAAAGCTTTTATTTTATTACACGCAAACATTAAAAATTAGATTTAATGTACGCAACAAATACACTATAAAAATGCCAATTTTGATTCTATGGACTTTAGCTGCTTTAAAGTAGTGACACAAATGGGCGTAACAATATTTTATTAGTATCATTGAGAATTGGAATAAAAATGGTTATAACTGTATTAAAAAAATTATTGTAAATTTTCAGTTAATAAACTGTAGTTCGGAAGAAGGCTTAACTCGGTTACGAGACAGTTTCGCGTCCTATAATAAACTACTTGTAACTCGAAAATTAAATTTGTTGTTAGATTTACAGTTCAGACTTTCCAATAACGATATAACTGTATCTAGGAAATCATTTACTGATGAGACAACCATACCTTTGTGTGGCTGCTGGTAACCTCAGAGAGTTTTTAGTATTGTAAGGTAGTTTGTGATACAGCCGTTCTAAATGGTAAGCTTGGGCATGTTTCTTTGTTTGCTTCTAATTAAGCACAAAGCTACACAATGGTGCTTTGTCCATTACGAGCATCGAAACCTTGTTCTTACCGTTATAAGTCCGCCGACATACCACTGGGGGAGGGGCGAATATGTTCATGTTCGCAGACATATTGTTCAGTTGGTCATTAGGTGACCATGTAGATTTAAAGGGTAGTCTAAAGTAGTGTATCACAACGTGTAGATCTACAGGATAGTCCAAAGTAGTGTATCACAACGTGTAGATCCACAGGGTTGTCTAAAGTAATGTATCACAACGTGTAGATCTACAGGGTAGTCTAAAGCAGTGTATCACAACGTGTAGATCTACAGGGTATTCAAAAGTAGTGTATCACAACGTGTAGATCTACAGGGTAGTCCAAAGTAGTGTATCACAACGTATAGATTTACAGGATAGTCCAAAGTAGTGTATCACAAAGTGTAGATCTACAGGGTAGTCCAAAGTAGTGTATCACAAAGTGTAGATCTAAAGGGTAGTCCAAAGTAGTGTATCACAACGTGTAGATCTACAGGGTAGTCTAAAGCAGTGTATCACAACGTGTAGATCTACAGGGCAGTCTAAAGCAGTGTATCACAACGTGTAGATCTACAAGTAGTCAAGCTAAATACAACTACGCCATCAATTTCTTGTAATTAAATCTTTTAATTTAAAACCCTGTGAATTTCTTATTATACAGTATTTGAGTATCTCTTGAATTGACTCGACTGATATCAGTGTCTAACAACTCTTAATGAATACGAGTTAATCCTAACTTTGGCCCCACTGACGAGCAATAAATTTTTCTTTAATAAATCATGAGAACTGTTTGGAAAATGTCTGAATAATATAACGTTTTTTTTTGTTTTATAACGTGGTCTAGTAGAATTATTATTAGTTCATATTCACTCGTCTCGTCGTTCTCTCTAGTTGTTTAGTGTTATTATTAGTTCATATTCACTCGTCTCGTCGTTCTCTCTAGTTGTTTAGTGTTATTATAAGTTCATATTCACTCGTCTTGTCGTTCTCTTTAGTTGTTTAGTGTTATTATAAGTTCATATTCACTCGTCTCGTCGTTCTCTCTAGTTGTTTAGTGTTATTATTAGTTCATATTCACTCGTCTCGTCGTTCTCTCTAGTTGTTTAGTGTTATTATTAGTTCATATTCACTCGTCTCGTCGTTCTCTCTAGTTGTTTAGTGTTATTATTAGTTCATGTTCACTCGTCTCGTCGTTCTCTCTAGTATTTTAGTGTTATTATAAGTTCATATTCACTCGTCTCGTCGTTCTCTCTAGTTGTTTAGTGTTATTATAAGTTCATGTTCACTCGTCTCGTCGTTCTCTCTAGTTGTTTAGTGTTATTATTAGTTCATGTTCACTCGTCTCGTCGTTCTCTCTAGTTGTTTAGTGTTATTATTAGTTCATGTTCACTCGTCTCGTCGTTCTCTCTAGTTGTTTAGTGTTATTATTAGTTCATATTCACTCGTCTCGTCGTTCTCTCTAGTTGTTTAGTGTTATTATTAGTTCATATTCACTCGTCTCGTCGTTCTCTCTAGTTGTTTAGTGTTATTATTAGTTCATACTCACTCGTCTCGTCGTTCTCTCTAGTTGTTTAGTGTTATTATAAGTTCATATTCACTCGTCTCGTCGTTCTCTCTAGTTGTTTAGTGTTATTATAAGTTCATATTCACTCGTCTCGTCGTTCTCTCTAGTTGTTTAGTGTTATTATTAGTTCATATTCACTCGTCTCGTCGTTCTCTCTAGTTGTTTAGTGTTATTATTAGTTCATATTCACTCGTCTCGTCGTTCTCTCTAGTTGTTTAGTGTTATTATTAGTTCATATTCACTCGTCTCGTCGTTCTCTCTAGTTGTTTAGTGTTATTATTAGTTCATATTCACTTGTCTCGTCGTTCTCTCTAGTTGTTTAGTGTTATTATTAGTTCATATTCACTCGTCTCGTCGTTCTCTCTAGTTGTTTAGTGTTATTATTAGTTCATATTCACTCGTCTCGTCGTTCTCTCTAGTTGTTTAGTGTTATTATTAGTTCATGTTCACTCGTCTCGTCGTTCTCTCTAGTTGTTTAGTGTTATTATTAGTTCATATTCACTCGTCTCGTCGTTCTCTCTAGTTGTTTAGTGTTATTATTAGTTCATATTCACTCGTCTCGTCGTTCTCTCTAGTTGTTTAGTGTTATTATTAGTTCATATTCACTCGTCTCGTCGTTCTCTCTAGTTGTTTAGTGTTATTATAAGTTCATATTCACTCGTCTCGTCGTTCTCTCTAGTTGTTTAGTGTTATTATAAGTTCATATTCACTCGTCTCGTCGTTCTCTCTAGTTGTTTAGTGTTATTATTAGTTCATATTCACTCGTCTCGTCGTTCTCTCTAGTTGTTTAGTGTTATTATTAGTTCATATTCACTCGTCTCGTCGTTCTCTCTAGTTGTTTAGTGTTATTATTAGTTCATATTCACTCGTCTCGTCGTTCTCTCTAGTTGTTTAGTGTTATTATAAGTTCATATTCACTCGTCTCGTCGTTCTCTCTAGTTGTTTAGTGTTATTATTAGTTCATATTCACTCGTCTCGTCGTTCTTTCCAGTTGTTTAGTGTTATTATAAGTTCATATTCACACGTCTCGTCGTTCTCTCTAGTTGTTTAGTGTTATTATTAGTTCATATTCACTCGTCTCGTCGTTCTCTCTAGTTGTTTAGTGTTATTATTAGTTCATATTCACTCGTCTCGTCGTTCTTTCCAGTTGTTTAGTGTTATTATAAGTTCATATTCACACGTCTCGTCGTTCTCTCTAGTTGTTTAGTGTTATTATAAGTTCATATTCACTCGTCTCGTCGTTCTCTCTAGTTGTTTAGTGTTATTATAAGTTCATATTCACTCGTCTCGTCGTTCTCTCTAGTTGTTTAGTGTTATTATTAGTTCATGTTCACTCGTCTCGTCGTTCTCTCTAGTTGTTTAGTGTTATTATTAGTTCATATTCACTCGTCTCGTCGTTCTCTCTAGTTGTTTAGTGTTATTATTAGTTCATATTCACTCGTCTCGTCGTTCTCTCTAGTTGTTTAGTGTTATTATAAGTTCATATTCACTCGTCTCGTCGTTCTCTCTAGTTGTTTAGTGTTATTATAAGTTCATATTCACTCGTCTCGTCGTTCTCTCTAGTTGTTTAGTGTTATTATTAGTTCATATTCACTCGTCTCGTCGTTCTCTCTAGTTGTTTAGTGTTATTATTAGTTCATATTCACTCGTCTCGTCGTTCTCTCTAGTTGTTTAGTGTTATTATTAGTTCATATTCACTCGTCTCGTCGTTCTCTCTAGTTGTTTAGTGTTATTATAAGTTCATATTCACTCGTCTCGTCGTTCTCTCTAGTTGTTTAGTGTTATTATTAGTTCATATTCACTCGTCTCGTCGTTCTTTCCAGTTGTTTAGTGTTATTATAAGTTCATATTCACACGTCTCGTCGTTCTCTCTAGTTGTTTAGTGTTATTATTAGTTCATATTCACTCGTCTCGTCGTTCTCTCTAGTTGTTTAGTGTTATTATTAGTTCATATTCACTCGTCTCGTCGTTCTTTCCAGTTGTTTAGTGTTATTATAAGTTCATATTCACACGTCTCGTCGTTCTCTCTAGTTGTTTAGTGTTATTATAAGTTCATATTCACTCGTCTCGTCGTTCTCTCTAGTTGTTTAGTGTTATTATAAGTTCATATTCACTCGTCTCGTCGTTCTCTCTAGTTGTTTAGTGTTATTATTAGTTCATGTTCACTCGTCTCGTCGTTCTCTCTAGTTGTTTAGTGTTATTATTAGTTCATATTCACTCGTCTCGTCGTTCTCTCTAGTTGTTTAGTGTTATTATTAGTTCATATTCACTCGTCTCGTCGTTCTCTCTAGTTGTTTAGTGTTATTATTAGTTCATATTCACTCGTCTCGTCGTTCTCTCTAGTTGTTTAGTGTTATTATAAGTTCATATTCACTCGTCTCGTCGTTCTCTCTAGTTGTTTAGTGTTATATAAGTTCATATTCACTCGTCTCGTCGTTCTCTCTAGTTGTTTAGTGTTATTATTAGTTCATATTCACTCGTCTCGTCGTTCTCTCTAGTTGTTTAGTGTTATTATTAGTTCATATTCACTCGTCTCGTCGTTCTCTCTAGTTGTTTAGTGTTATTATTAGTTCATGTTCACTCGTCTCGTCGTTCTCTCTAGTTGTTTAGTGTTATTATTAGTTCATATTCACTCGTCTCGTCGTTCTCTCTAGTTGTTTAGTGTTATTATTAGTTCATATTCACTCGTCTCGTCGTTCTCTCTAGTTGTTTAGTGTTATTATTAGTTCATATTCACTCGTCTCGTCGTTCTCTCTAGTTGTTTAGTGTTATTATAAGTTCATATTCACTCGTCTCGTCGTTCTCTCTAGTTGTTTAGTGTTATTATTAGTTCATATTCACTCGTCTCGTCGTTCTTTCCAGTTGTTTAGTGTTATTATAAGTTCATATTCACACGTCTCGTCGTTCTCTCTAGTTGTTTAGTGTTATTATTAGTTCATATTCACTCGTCTCGTCGTTCTCTCTAGTTGTTTAGTGTTATTATTAGTTCATATTCACTCGTCTCGTCGTTCTTTCCAGTTGTTTAGTGTTATTATAAGTTCATATTCACACGTCTCGTCGTTCTCTCTAGTTGTTTAGTGTTATTATAAGTTCATATTCACTCGTCTCGTCGTTCTCTCTAGTTGTTTAGTGTTATTATAAGTTCATATTCATTCGTCTCGTCGTTCTCTCTAGTTGTTTAGTGTTATTATTAGTTCATGTTCACTCGTCTCGTCGTTCTCTCTAGTTGTTTAGTGTTATTATTAGTTCATATTCACTCGTCTCGTCGTTCTCTCTAGTTGTTTAGTGTTATTATTAGTTCATATTCACTCGTCTCGTCGTTCTCTCTAGTTGTTTAGTGTTATTATTAGTTCATATTCACTCGTCTCGTCGTTCTCTCTAGTTGTTTAGTGTTATTATAAGTTCATATTCACTCGTCTCGTCGTTCTCTCTAGTTGTTTAGTGTTATTATAAGTTCATATTCACTCGTCTCGTCGTTCTCTCTAGTTGTTTAGTGTTATTATTAGTTCATATTCACTCGTCTCGTCGTTCTCTCTAGTTGTTTAGTGTTATTATTAGTTCATATTCACTCGTCTCGTCGTTCTCTCTAGTTGTTTAGTGTTATTATTAGTTCATGTTCACTCGTCTCGTCGTTCTCTCTAGTTGTTTAGTGTTATTATTAGTTCATATTCACTCGTCTCGTCGTTCTCTCTAGTTGTTTAGTGTTATTATTAGTTCATATTCACTCGTCTCGTCGTTCTCTCTAGTTGTTTAGTGTTATTATTAGTTCATATTCACTCGTCTCGTCGTTCTCTCTAGTTGTTTAGTGTTATTATAAGTTCATATTCACTCGTCTCGTCGTTCTCTCTAGTTGTTTAGTGTTATTATAAGTTCATATTCACTCGTCTCGTCGTTCTCTCTAGTTGTTTAGTGTTATTATAAGTTCATATTCACTCGTCTCGTCGTTCTCTCTAGTTGTTTAGTGTTATTATTAGTTCATATTCACTCGTCTCGTCGTTCTCTCTAGTTGTTTAGTGTTATTATTAGTTCATATTCACTCGTCTCGTCGTTCTCTCTAGTTGTTTAGTGTTATTATTAGTTCATATTCACTCGTCTCGTCGTTCTCTCTAGTTGTTTAGTGTTATTATAAGTTCATATTCACTCGTCTCGTCGTTCTCTCTAGTTGTTTAGTGTTATTATTAGTTCATATTCACTCGTCTCGTCGTTCTCTCTAGTTGTTTAGTGTTATTATAAGTTCATATTCACACGTCTCGTCGTTCTCTCTAGTTGTTTAGTGTTATTATTAGTTCATATTCACTCGTCTCGTCGTTCTCTCTAGTTGTTTAGTGTTATTATTAGTTCATATTCACTCGTCTCGTCGTTCTTTCCAGTTGTTTAGTGTTATTATAAGTTCATATTCACTCGTCTCGTCGTTCTCTCTAGTTGTTTAGTGTTATTACTAGTTCATATTCACTTGTCTCGTCGTTCTCTCTAGTTGTTTAGTGTTATTATTAGTTCATATTCACTCGTCTCGTCGTTCTCTCTAGTTGTTTTTTTATCTTTATTTATGAGCCAGACATCTGCAAAGTTGCACTTGTCAGCTTTATATTGTTTCAGAATAGGTTAGTACCACATTCTATCACGTTAAAATATATTAAGCACGCTTTGCACGGCAGCTCTCACTCATGTATATCCAAATCACACGTGCGTTGTGTGTGTTTTGTTTCAGCAAATCCACATCGAGCTATCTGCTGAGTTCACCGAGTGGAGTCGAACCCGTACCTCGAATAATATCTTCTAACGAATAAGCACATTTTAACAATAGCGATTTAAGATGGATTTTTCTATATTCTTCACATGTGGAGCCTAGATTTTCGTACAAAATATTACTCGTATTTAATTTGAATCCACTTTACGTTTTTTGTGTTTTGTTTCAAATTCCCAGTAATGACAGCAAAGATATAAAAAAGCCATTTGTTGAAACTGTAGAACTGTGTAAAAGTTTTGTACATCACCAATCAAAACATTTTGTAATTAACAGAAAACTCGAATATGACTTTAAAAAAGAATAACAAAACTACCACGATTGTTAGATAGAACGCCCTCTGTGATTTTAAAAGTGATGGCGTTCTTAAATTTACTTTATTGTCATTATTAATTCAATTCCAGTCTTGTCAATTCAAAAATAAATTACCTCAAAACATTCACGCTGGGAAGATAATTCATTTAGCTGCTTTCCCTCTAGTTTTACTTATCATATAGGCCAGGTGATTAAAGCATTCGATTCATAATCTGAAGGTCCCAGGTTTGAATCCCCGTTGCGCCAAACGTGCTCGCCCTCCCAGCCGTGGGGGTGTTATGATATATGCCCTCCCGTGGTGGGCAGAGCACAGGTAGCCCATTGTGTAGCTTTGTGCTTAATTCAAAAAACAACAACATCAACTCTAGTTTTACACTGCTAAATTAGGGACGGCTATCGCAGATAGCCCTCAAGTAGCTTTGCGCGAAATTCAAAAACAAACAGAGACATATTGGTAGTAACGCACTACAGGTTACAAGTATTGTATTTTTATCATATAAACAACTCCATGTGTTGATTTCAACTTGTCCGTGTCTCATTGTAAGCTTTGCAGGTGCAACATATCTTTTAAAATACATTCATTCCTTCATTATTTTTGTGTTCTTTCTGCTGTTTATAAGATAAAGAGGGAGTTATCCGAGTTTTTGTGGTGTGTAACGAATCTTTTGTTCTGTCGAGTACAGAGAAGCAAACCTGGATGCATTGGTATAACAAGAAGTCACATTTACCGATGATAAAAGAAGAGGTATCTACATACTTTAAAGAAAAGATTGGAAGCAAACGATTGTGCGCATGCTCAAGGATAGGAGATTTATAATGAAAAAGGCACGATTTAAGGTTCCTGCTTTATCTTGGTGAACAGGGTTAGTGGAAACGATCATTCCACGCATCAGATAGTGGCGACGATAAGTCCAGTCTTGCAACTCATGACGAGTCCAGAAACGGTTTTCATTATCAAACGACGTGCACTCGCACTAGACTACTTCCACGCAAAACCGAATCAGGCGAGCGAGGTTTACATCACGCATACCAAAAAACAAACAAACTCCATCGACTGTGTTGATTTGAATAATGACCGTTGAAGATCACGTTAAGAGGAGGACAGAGGGCGTTCTCGTTTAATTCCTATGGAGACAAGGGCCGAAAAGTAGCGGAGGTCTTCGTGATCTAGATAAGATCTTCCACTGCCACTGAGGTACCCGTCTTGTGGGTCCTGGAGGTTCCCAACCCAACTTTAAGACTTCCGCTCAGACAAGATGAATTCAGAGTGGTGACTCATAATTTATCCAATGCACGCTATCGTGTCTTTAAATAAATGATATCGTTCGTAGTTGCTATACAACTCAGATGTCAATCTCCTGAACCATCAATATAAATTAATGATGACCAAACCTACTGCTATACACCACCGTGTTGTTACGAAGCGTCATCTCGCGGTATATTTTATCAGGAGAAAATATATAATTTTTGAAATATATAAATTTTAAATATAAATATATTTAAATAAATATATATTTATCAATTTTAAAGCTTATGGTACAGTTTTATTTACATTGCTAGAAGGTTTTGAGGCATCAAAATATCTAAAGCACCTAAAAGTTCGTATTCGATAACTTTCGGGGAAACCACATAAGTGTGAGAACACAGTTTAACTTATCCAACTCATGGATCAAATTAATAAAATCGTCGTTGTCAAACATATAAATATAAGTATTTTAGTGTAAATACAAACTTATTGTTTATTTGGTGTTCAGATAAGGCTTTCAGTCTTATAAATGTTCAAACGTATCTTTGAGCCACTGCGGACCAAATACAACAGGAATAGTGGATTTTCGACCGCTGCCAAGTGCATTAAAATAAAATAATTAATTGGGGAAAGGCGCTGTCATAAAGGTTTAGAGAAACGATTTAAATATTGTTGTTTACTTCTCACATAAATAGCCTAACTTGTATGGAGTTATAAAGCGACAGGAAATTTAGTTATTTTGTTCAAAGAACGGCAGACCAGTTGCCCTCCCTGAAAGCAGCTGGTCAAAACTGGTGATGGTTATAACTGAATCTTGAGGGTGTCTCGCCTCATTGTTTTGCACAGCTACTTCTTTTGTTGGCCCGGCATGGTCAAGCGTGTTAAGGCGTGCGACTCGTAACCTGAGGGTTGCAGATTCGCATCCCCGTCGCGCCAAACATGCTCTCCCTTTCAGCCGTGGGGGCGTTATAATGTGACGGTCAATCCCACTATTCGTTGGCAAAAGTAGCTCCAGAGTCCAAACTTCAGACATGTCACGCACCGAGAACCATAATACACGAAATAAGTGTTTCAAAATGTTCGAACTCGCTAAGATTCAATGAACGTTTGACCAAAACTACTGGGGTCGTAAAATCCGTGGTTTCCATTCTGTGGTCTCACGATGGGGCAGCGGAAGTTTTACGATCTAAATTCTGGAGTTCGTGGAGAACAAAGCAAATAGTCTTATATTTGTAAAAATGGTTCGTTTGGGTTGAGAACATTTTGGTAATCTCTCTCTTTCTTTGTGGTGGCCTGGCATGGCCAAGTGCGATAAGGCGTGCGACTCGTAATCCGAGGGTCGCGGGTTCGCATCCCCGTCGCACCAAACATGCTCGCCCTTTCAGCCGTAGGGGCGTTATAATGTTACGACAATCCCCCTATTCGTTGGTAAAAGAGTAGCCCAGGAGTTGGCGGTGGGTGGTGATGATTAGCTGCCTTTCCTCTGGTCTTACACTGCTAAATTAGGGACGGCTAGCGCAGATATCCCTCGAGTAGCTTTGTGCGAAATTGAAAAGCAAACAAACTTTTTTGTTTGAGAATTCCACCTTTGTATTCTAAAGCGTAAAGAGATACTTCTGTAGATTTAGCACTTGAGTTGAACTTTGATTGAAATCAATACGAGATGTTTATGAAATGTAAGAAGGGCAAAACTCCCCAGTTGACAAATAACAAGAACATTTTAACGCACATAATGTTTCTTTCCCAGCAAACACTTAACTCGTTACCCAAAGTTGGCAGATGGAGCTGTGGGATCCCTATAGTGACCATGAATCGTTAATCAGCGAAAACTAACAGAGTGTTTGTAACGTTTGTAACGGTTTGTAACGTGTGGAAGAGCCGGACGTTTTTACTGATGCAAGTTGCTCTGGCGGACACCGATAGGACGCGCCGTTGTCTAGGCAACTTCTCGCAGAAGGTGGTCCATGATAGGCGCATCCTGGCCAGAGGGTGGTAACCTGTGGAAGGTTAGTTTGTCAGTTGGGGGTTGAGATTTATCAAGCAGCCTCGAGCGGTCATCACCCCAGGTGTCTGTTGGAAAAGAATATTCTCGTTTATAATATGTAAACACTTACTGTCTCCAACCTAAAGATCACCTGCAGGTTACTATAGTAATAACTACTTTTCCTCTTTTTTTTCTGCGTGCCAATCCTGGACTCCTCTAATCGGAATAACTGCTCGTGTGCTAGACGTCATCCATTCCAGCTTAAACTAAACTTGTTTTGTTGTTGTTGTATTTTTGCAGTTGTGTCCGAGATCAGAATTAATTTGTGTTATCATGTAGGTGTAGCAATTAGGGGATCTAGCCCTCAGAGACAGCATTAGGTAAATAATGGAGAATGGTGTTCGAAGCTCACGGATCTGGTATTCGTGTGAAGCTTGACTGATCACCTTTTTTAGAATTGTTCTATTAAAGAACAGACTATATTAAACAGCAGACATTCTTTCAGTCGTGGGAGCGTTATAATGTGATTGTCAATCCTACTATTCTTTGGTAAAAGAGTAGCCCAAGAGTTGGCAGTGAGTGGTTATGACTAGCTACCTTCCCTCTAGTCTTACACTATTAAATTAAGGTCGACTAGCGCAGATAGCCCTCGTGTAGCTTTGCGCGAAATTCAAACACAAACCAGACTAACAGACTAACATCTTGTTTCTTAAACAGAATGCTGTTTTTAAGGTCCTCAATAAAAGTCGTTATTCAATATAATACTTATTACATCATCTCAAATTTCGTGTTTTTTTTTGGCAACAGATAAGCTTGAAGGCTAACGTGTACACTGTCTTCGTGATTTTTTTAAACAACATTCTAATCTTCAAATACAGGCTGTATATAAGGGTTAGGCTTAATAGATACAACTGCTGCGAATATGGGCCACGCCCTGCCCGACATCTAGTTCAGTTGCCGGCCAATCTTGGTGGTTGTCGCATTAATTTTTTCTTTGGAGTTTATAAAGAATTCCGTTCAGGTGTAACTTTTAAACGAACTTTATGATAGCACATAGGAAAAAAGAAGGGCAAAATTACCCAGTTTGTTTCTAATGAAGATGAACCGAAGTGACGGCCATATTAAGGAAGGCTTAATGTTTATCAGTTTTATCAGTTGTTTAATAAAAACACTGCAACACCCAAGTGTATGTGATTCATAAAAACAACGATAAAGGGGAATTTCAGAGTTCCCACCTGATATCCTTCCAAGTCAATAATAGAGCTTACTAAAAAATATGTATCGGGAAAGATTTAAATCGACTCTGTTTTGCCAGTTGATATAATAACCAAATGTTTATAGGTACAGCTTACAGTATAAAACACTAGTATTACGAACTATCAGTTAAATATTAATATAAATGATAGTGTGAAGTGTCGGTATCAAAATGTACCAGTTCATTACGAATGTAATGCCTCTGCATGGCCAGGTTAAAACAGTTCGACTCGTAATCTGAGGGTCACGGGTTCGAATCTCCGTCGCACCAAACATGCTAGTCCTTTCATCCGTGAGAGCTTTATAATGTGACGGTCAATACGAATGCAATGGCTCTGCATGGCCAGGTTAAAACAGTTCGACTCGTAATCTGAGGGTCACGGGTTCGAATCTCCGTCGCACCAAACATGCTAGTCCTTTCATCCGTGGGAGCTTTATAATGTGACGGTCAATCTCACTATTCGTTGGTAAAAGAGTAGTCCAAGAGTTGGCGGTGGGTGGTGATGACTAGCTGCCTTCCCTCTCGTCTTACGCTGTTAAATTAGGGACGGCTAGTACAGATATCTCTCGTGTGGGTTTGTGGGAAATTCAAAGAACGAATAAACAATAAAATGACTGCATGGTATTTCCGAATATAGAATGTACATATTTAGAGCAGACATTAAATTTAAAAGAGGTAAAGAAATATGGCACCAGTCACGAGTCATTAAAAATGTAACTATCATAATAATATATGAATCACACACAAAATGTAACTATTCTAATAATATACGAGTCACTCAAAAATGTAACTGAAATATTTTCTATATTTAGATTCGTCACGCTCAGTGCGGTGAGTCAAGGATAGGTCTACAAATTAGAGGGAAGGTAGCTAGTCATCACCACCCACCGCCAACTCTTGGACTA
Source organism: Carcinoscorpius rotundicauda (assembly GCA_011833715.1). Taxonomy (NCBI): domain Eukaryota; kingdom Metazoa; phylum Arthropoda; class Merostomata; order Xiphosura; family Limulidae; genus Carcinoscorpius; species Carcinoscorpius rotundicauda. Next base: position 86,788,859 of record CM022399.1, read on the forward strand.
CTCTTTTACCAGAGAATAGTGGATTGATCGTGACATTAAAACGCCCCCACGGATGAAAGGGCGAGCATGTTTGGTGAGTCGAGGATTTGAACCCCCGACCCTCAGATTATGAGTCGAGAGCTTCAACCACCTAGCCATGCAGGGCCCCAGTAATTTTATAATTCTTTTATAAATGGTAAAAGTGGAGTAACTGATGAACCATTTACAAGTGTTAAACTAGTAGAACGTCTGTTGTATATTGTATATTGTATATATAAATCTATTTGAAAGTGGTGGAAAATACTTTAATAAGATTGGTTTCTGCCGAATATCTGAATGTTCTGCATTGTTACAGATATACATTTAAGTCGACGAATAGGAACAAATAAATAATATAGTGTTAGTAAATTCATACACCTAAATATGATACGTATTTATATTTTATAAAAATAACTCTTAACTTACACCCTTGTGCAAATTAATTGAAACAAATGATTATTTTACAATATTTTCAGCATGGCGGTCGGTGTAGGCTCGCTGATTTCCTTTAAAAGTCTTTTTTTTCACACATACGGTGTCATGGTCGATCTATTTTTGAGATATGTGACGAAATTTTGAGGAATATTACGTCATTCGAAATTGTGTTAGAAAGGCAATGAGACCAGTCAAAAAACAACTTCTTACCAACTCAATGATGAAAAAACGGTATCAATGGGGTCTGTAATACAAGAATTGGACGCAAAAATAATGGAAGAAGGTGTTATTCAGTGACGAGACTCATTTCTTCATATGGGGTCAAAGAAGTCGATCTATTTTTGAGATATGTGACGAAATTTTGAGGAATATTACGTCATTCGAAATTGTGTTAGAAAGGCAATGAGACCAGTCAAAAAACAACTTCTTACCAACTCAATGATGAAAAAACGGTATCAATGGGGTCTGTAATACAAGAATTGGACGCAAAAATAATGGAAGAAGGTGTTATTCAGTGACGAGACTCATTTCTTCATATGGGGTCAAAGAAGTCTGCTTGTTCACAGATCTCCAGGTTAGAAACTTCGAGAATCTCACATCAGTCAGTTCGTCAAACATCTCAAGAAGAAAAATAATTTGGGCTTTTTCAGCTATTATGGCGTCGAAGGCTTACATATCGTAGAAGGTATGATGCGAGGACCACAGTACATCGAAGTTTTGCAGAGAAGAGTCGTTCCAGAATTGAAAGAGATTTCCAGATGGATCTGGCATTTTTCAGCAAGATCTGGCTCCGAGCCACACATCGAAACTTGTGAAGAATTTTATGACTACAACACGAATAAAGGTGCTGGACTGGCCTGGAAACTCTCTGGACTTAAATTCTATTGAAAATCCTTGGGCAATTTGTAAAGAAAGACTTCGGGGAAAAGACTGTACTACGAAAGATAAGCTAATTGAGGCCATAATTGAGGTGTGGTACCGCGATCCAAAAGCTAGTAAAGATTGTAGTCAACTCGTGGACTCGATTTAAAATCGGATTAATGAACTTCTGAAAAAATAAAGGCGGTCATATCATGTAACTTGCGAGTAATTTTTGGATTCTCAGAAATAAAACGCAAAAAGTTGTAAAGATCGTAATTTTCCGTTTTGTTTCAAGTAATTTGCGCACGGGTGTACTTGAGTTAGTTCTGGCTGTTACACATTGAAACACCAATAATATAAATAGACCAGACTGTTGGTTTTGTGTGTGTATGTTTTTCTTATAACAACTCCATATCTGGCTGTTTGCTATGTTCAGTGAAGAGAAATCGAACCCCTGATCTTAACGTTGCAAATCCGTAGACTTACCGCTGTCCCAGCGGGGAACAAATAGTCCCTACCTATGCTATGTGTATTGCGGCCTCTGAGGGTTTAGATATGGCAGATATAATATATTTTATATATTGTATAAAATTGTAAGCTTTGAGTTATTGGTTGAGGTTTTATGCGTTTTTTGTTTTTTTTTCAAAACCGAGGTATGGATATGTGTTTTTATCAAAACATATCTCGTCTTCAAGGACAGAGCAAAATGGAAGGCCAGATATCTGAAGGTTTTGAAGATGATTTATGAACATTAATTATTCAGCAGATCTAGTTTTCCAATAGAAGATACTCCAGGTTTGTTTTTTTCCAGTGAATTACACGAATTGTTATCGGCGTAACTGGGTTGATAACAGTTGATATGGAATCCAAGAATAATTTATAATGTAGGCCTTGTTTAGTGCCTTAAGCTGTCGTGTCTGACATGCCGACAGGAGACTTGTGATTTATCTATTAAACCGCATAAGGTACGTATTAAGACAAGTGAACAAATCTAGACATACAATGTTCAAAGACAATTTTTTTCACTATAAATGTAAATGCAATGCAGACTACACAAAGTATACAATATACATTTAAAATTGCAAGGTGTTGAAAATTATACACAAACCGATATATAAAAACGAACCTTGTATGTACACCTTTTTATGCTGAAAATATTTCGAATTATAGATTCTTATTATTACGTTTGTATGAGATAGTTCAGAATAATTTGTTTTTAATAACATATCACAGTTTGACACACAGAATATTCGGTTCGATACACACTGTTGACTCTTTGATATCATCAGAGCTTTTTGAGGTTGCATAAATATTTATGATTTCAAAAATTATTATTGTTTACTGTTCGGTCTGGTTGATCATCTAGAAAACCGATGAACTCCACGCACTGGATCATTGGACTGTTTGTACATTTCTGCCATATTTGGTATGTTGATGAACTCGATATACAAGAGACATTTGACTGTTTGTACGCTTCTTCCAAATTTTGTCTGCTGATGAACTCGATACAAAAGACATTTGACTGTTTGTACGCTTCTGCCAAATTTGGTATGCTGATGAACTCGATACAAGAGACATTGGACTGTTTGTACACTTCTGCCATATTTGGCATGTTGATGAACTCGATACAAGAGATATTTGACTGTTTGTACACTTCTTCCAAATTCGGTCTGCTGATGAACTCTATATAAGTGACATTTGCCTGTTTGTACACTTCTGCTTAATTCGGTCTGCTGATGAACTCGATACAAATGACATTAGACTGTTTGTACACTCTGCCAAATTTGGTATGCTGATGAACTCGATACAAGAGACATAGAACTGTTTGTACACTTCTGCCAAATTTGGTGCATTGATGAACTCGATGCAACCGACTTGATGGACTGCTTTTACACTTTTGTTGGGTCAGTTGCACCAATTAATTAGAGGTAGCTGGTTCATAAAGCTGTTTGTACATTCATGCGAAATCTGATGGAGCAATTACTTCGAAACAATGGCTCACTGTTATAGCTGGTACGTTATGCAAGCAAGTGTATTTACTGATACGAAATATGATGAGATGACACTGTGAGTATGTTTAACTCGTCCTAACTGGTACTTCTAAAAACCAGATTCGAGCGCCCTCTTTAAATTTGAAACTCTTTTGAATGTGATGTTTTTGTTACTGAAGTGTGTACGATGAACCAAAATTCATACAGCTAGACCATATATAAGGATAAGTTAACAGAACAGAAGAATAAACTTTTCAAAAATACTTAAACTGAATTTTGCCTCCCAACGTTATTCATTGATGACTACATATGTGATCATATAGTACTCGTGTTATCTTACGAACAACGAAACTACCAGTCAAGACTTTTCATTTAATATCAATTCTGTATGTCTATACATGATTACCAAAGAGTTACAGTTGAAAGAGGGCGTGTCTAGCCTATAGGATAGAATTCACTGATCAGTAAATATTTATTGATCATTAATAGAGTTCGAAAGATTTGGGCAAACAGTTCTGGATAATACCACTTTGTGTTCCTCTCAGGGGCGTGGTTTAGGTCTGATCTCTGAAGGTCGGAAGCCACTGGAACCCGTTCTTTCCTCTTACGTTATACCACGCGTGTTTGTGACTCTTCAAGAAATTTTATAAATACATCTGATGGAGCAATTATGAAATAAACTTTAAGAGGCTTTTTACTTGGTTTGTATTACACACGTGAGTGACGTCGATGCTGCTGTGAAAAAAATTTATATACAAAATTTTATTAAAACTTGTATTATACTAAAATCCATGTAATATTTCAAGCAAACAGTTAAGTCGTAAATAGAACACAGAGTTAACTGTCACAAGGTGGCCTTTCCTTAGTTATGAACCTTGCTTATAATAAACTTGTGAAGTTGATTTTATTTCGTGATTACTTAAGAACTTATTTTTTTCTAAAAATATTCAAAAAGTTTCCAATATAACTTGTGAAGTCAGTAGGTTTAAAGCTATCAGGTGTTTCCGCTTGCATTTCTTTATGATGGAACATGGTAGCATTCTTTGCTTCCAAAAAGTAAGGTAAGGGCACGTTCGATAGAAAATGATTGTTAAATGTTCGTTTTACTGAGTATTTTTGGTTTTAATTAGTATAATTAGAACTTAATCTGCCTCAGGGGCTAGAACTTTATACATTAATTAAAATAAAATATCTTTGAAATGAAATTAAAATATTAAAGAAAAGACATTGTCTCTGGATAATTGCTCCCTGGCGGTAAGTCCGTAGGCTCACGACACTAAGCATCTGGTTTCGATACTCGTTGTGCGTGTTGCTTAACAGCAACTAAAACCTGGACAGTTTCTATTTTCAATTCAACATCTAACATTTCTCATGGGGCTTCTAAAGAGTCTGGTTTGATGCGTTGCGGACGACCGCTTTTAACTTTCGTCTCTAGCATCCCGCCGTTGCTTCGTCTTCGTCTTTGCCTTTACTTTTGCCTACTAGCTTCGTCAACATCATCAGCATTTCCAAGTTGATAACGTCCACCCTTTCGGCTCAAAAAGAACAACAACCATATTAACCCTTAATCTCGAGTGGAGTGAAAGAGAATCGTCCAATATTCGAGTTGATAACATCCACCCTTTCGGCTCAAAAAGAACAGCAACCATTATTAACCCTTAATCTCGAGTGGAGTGAAAGAGAATCGTCCAATATTCGATCACCCTTGATGATTAAATAAATAAACAAATTAAATAAAGCTTTCCTCGGAAATAATTAATGTTACATCAAAACAACTGCCAGATAGGAAGAGAAAAAAAAGTTTCTCGAATTATTTTAAAAGATTCATGAACGTTACAAACCTCTCCACGTTCACACAAAATAACATATAATGATAAAACTAGGAAATATAGTTTTTCTTTTAATATATCAACCAACGTTTTTCCAATGCGGCTTTATCAAAGTTTTTATTTTGTTTTTGTTTTTGATTTTCGAGCACAGCTACATGAGGGCTATCTGCGCTAGCCGTCCATAATTTAGCAGTGTAAAATTAGAGGGAAAGGCAGTTACAAACAAATTAATTATATTGAAATTTGAAAAAAAAGTGTCAACAAAACATGAATTTCTAAAATTGGGAAAATGTCTTCTGGAAAAACTGGACAATGGGAAGAAATGGAAACAGCAATTTATTTCATGTTAGTCATAAATATGGTCACAGGTGTATAGTTAATTTGGTTCTAATGTTATTCTTACTTAACTTTGACTTATTTTTAGACCTTTATTGTTTAATGACGCAATTTGTTTGTTTGTTGATTAGCGCAAAGCAAAACAATGAGCTACGTGTGTTACGCTCATCGTTCCCCGGATTTGCAATGCTAAAATCAGGGGTTTGACTCCCCTCGGTAAATATAGCAGATAGTCCGATGTGGCTTTACTATGAGAAATCTTAATGGTGTTACGTGTTCTCATCATGTAGCACGTGACAGTTTGAAGCGTCCCTCAGTAAGTATGGGGACTCACACCGTAAAAAAATAAATAAAAGGTTTCGATATTTGCTGTAGGACAGCCCACATAGCTTATTGTGTAGTTTTGTGCAAATAAATAGTTTGAGTTATTCTACGATTTTATTTAAGGCTACTAATGCTAGGTGAAACTAACGAAACTTAGTGTTCTGGGAAGCGATAAAAACGAAGTTTCAAATATATCTGCTTGTTTATTCATAAATAAAAGTATTGATCAGTTTGTAAGTAGTTTTTCCTATAAATCACGCTTTGAAAATATTTTAAATATCTTTTTTAAGTGAAACAGAAGTAGTTTCCGTTCTATTTTATGGTTATTTGCCACAGCATTAATTTAAGAACGGACAACACCAATAATATATGTGTTAATTTATATATTACGTAAGGCTTAACTCCAAAATAAAAGTGGCTAAAATGAACCACACTTTGTAATATGTATTTAAATAAGGATCCTATAGACAACACCAATGGTATTTGTGTTAATTTATATATTACGTAAGGCTTAACTCCAAAATAAAAGTGGCTAAAATGAACCACACTTTGTAATATGTATTTAAATAAGGATCCTATAGACAACACCAATGGTATTTGTGTTAATTTATATATTACGTAAGGCTTAACTCCAAAATAAAAGTGGCTAAAATGAACCACACTTTGTAATATGTATTTAAATAAGGATCCTATAGACAACACCAATGGTATTTGTGTTAATTTATATATTACGTAAGGCTTAACTCCAAAATAAAAGTGGCTAAAATGAACCACACTTTGTAATATATATTTAAATAAGGATCCTATAGACAACACCAATGGTATTTGTGTTAATTTATATATTACGTAAGGCTTAACTCCAAAATAAAAGTGGCTAAAATGAACCACACTTTGTAATATGTATTTAAATAAGGATCCTATAGACAACACCAATGGTATTTGTGTTAATTTGTATATTACGTAAGGCTTAACTCCAAAATAAAAGTGGCTAAAATGAACCACACTTTGCAATATGTATTTAAATAAGAATCCTGTATATAATACCAACAATTTTCAGTAAAAACTACAGGTGTTGTAACCTGAGAAAAAAGAAGCACCTCGCGAAATGTTGCGGACAGAAAGGCGCCTTCACACTGCGGATCATTAATTAGAATGACCTTCATGCAGCACACGACAGCAACATACTCAACCTGATGAAGGCTATTGCCTTGAGCAGGTTATAGATATCCAGATTTAAAACGTATCAAGTTTTGCATTTGAAATATGTCGACGAAGAAGTGTACAGTCAAAACATAATTTTCACGAAGGTGTTTATTCTTGTTAGAAACTACTACCAAGAGATGACCGTTTAAATGTTACAAGTTTTGATATTGGAAGACACTCCTAGTAACAAAATATACACCTTAAAAATCACGATCTCACAACAAACTGTGAAGTTGAATCCAAACCTACAGAAGATGACCTCGAACAAGAAGTATCTATTTTCATCTGATTTTGAGGGCCAATCCTGAATTATATTACGCATTTTTTATTAATTTTTTTTCAAATTTCGCGCAAAGCTACACGAATCATATAAATAGGCACTTGACTAATGGACTTAAGTTTGTGTCGAATCTAACATTACGAGAAAGTTGACTTTCGAGACATTAATTTCTATGAGGAAGTTAACTAAAACAAACTAATGAAGAGGCTTAGTAGCTTCGAAATTAATTATTTTATCGTTAATACTGTCGAAGCACAAAAGACAAAGATTATCCAATTGGTGCGTTGAGTTTGAATAAACAGTGTTTGTTTGTTTTTTGAATTTCGTGCAAAGTTACCCGAGGGCTGTCTGAGCTAATAGTCCGTAATTTTGCAGTGTAAGACTAGATGAAAGGCAATTACTCATCACCACCCACCGCCAATTCTTGGGCTACTCTTTTACCAAGGAATAGTGGGATTGATCACAACATTATAAGTTCCCCACGACTGAAAGGGCGAGCATGTTTGATGCGACGGGGATTCGAACCCGTGACCTTCAGATTACGAGCCGAGCGCCCTAACCGCCTGATCATTGAGAAAACTCTTACAAATGAACTTGGAAAGTTAGAACTTCTAACAGCTACGAAATTACCCATCATCCACAGTTTTATAGTTAGAAAATAGTCTGAAAAGGACTATTTAGACACTATTTTTACAAATAACAAAAGACAATAAAGTCTGTAAATCAGCAAAAATGGAAGTTTTTTGCTTCTCTTTAAAACACATATTCATTTGCCTTTTCCTCCAAAATTACCCAAATTTAACACAATAATACAAAATGACGGTTCAGTAAAATTATAAATGCAACAAAACGTCATAATTAAAAGAAAAATCATGTTATTATTATTATTCTATCCCATTCTTACCTCAGAGACATGTGAATTCCAATGAGTTTCATATCGTTTTTGTCTTAAAAAGGTTTGATTTTCATTGGATTTCATTCTTACCATAGAAAAGTACAATTTCCTTTGTTGGTTGTCGGGCACTATTTGTGCTGTGTTGGGCCTGTCATGGCCTAGCGCGTTAAGGCGTGCGCTTCGTAATCTGAGGGTCGCGCCAAACATGCTCGCCCTTTCAGCCGTGGGGGCGTTATAATATAACGGTCAATCCCACTTTTCTTTGGTAAAAGAGTAGCCCAAGAGTTGGCGGTGGGTGGTGATGACTAGCTGCCTTCCCTCTAGTCTTACATTGCTAAATTAGGGACAGCTAGGACAGAGCCCTCGTATAGCACTGCACCAAATTAAAAACAAACAAACAAAGTAAGGGACAGCTAGGACAGAGCCCTCGCATAGCACTGCACCAAATTAAAAACAAACAAACAAAGTAAGGGACAGCTAGGACAGAGCCCTCGCATAGCACTGCACCAAATTAAAAACAAACAAACAAAGTAAGGGACAGCTAGCACAGATAGCCCTCGAGTAGCTTTGTGCAAAATTCTAAAACAAACAAACAAACTTGTGCTGTGTTTGTCATGGACACAAAATTTCGGCGTTTAGTGTTTAAGTCTTCAGATTTAGCTCTGTGAGGGGTAAGATTTATGATCACCCCTGTGTTTAGTTTTATTGTAGTGCGCGTTGACAAAAACGTTTAAAAAGGCGTTAAGACAAACCCATAACTGAATATTTATTAGCCACGTGAAAGGCTGAGAAATTACGAGACATCAAAATAAAACTATTTGAAGTGAATTTCGTCTATTCTTCATAGAACCCTCTTTTCAATATTTGTTTGTTTTGAATTTCGCGCAAAGCTATACAAGGGCTATCTGCGCTAGTCGTCTCTAATTTAGAAGTGTAACACTAGAGGGAAAACAGCTAGTCATCACCACCCACCACCAACTCTTGGGCTACTCTTTTACAATCGAATAGTGGGATTGGCCCTCACATTATAACGCCTTCACGACTAAAAGGACGAGCATGTTTGGTGTGCGACGGGGATTCGAACCTGTGACCCTCACATTACGACTCGAGTGCCTTAACTCACCTGTCCATGCCGGGCCTCTCTTTTCGAGATCTACTTCTTTTACAGGTTGTTGTTGTTTTGAATTAAGCACAAAGCTACACAATGGGCTATCTGTGCTCTGCCCACAACGGGTATTGAAACCCGGATTTTAGCGTGTAAGTCCGCAGAAATAACGCTGAGCCATTGGGGTGGGAATCTTTTACAGGACAAGTCTCCTATGAAACTTAAGGATGTTTAATTGGGATATCAAACTCAGTTTGGGGCCGTAGTACTATACATCTATACATAATTATGCCAATTTAAAGAACAACAACACAAAAACATACGTATTATTATTTTCAAATATGAGTAAACGCTCCCTGAATATCGCCACCGAAACAGACGTTGCTACAGAAGTTTTGGTGTTTGCTGATATCGTGTCCTCATGTGAGAGAAAAAAAAAAGACATAAAGTATGCTGTATTCATAAAAATAATTATTCTCTCGTGTCAGTATTTTAGTTCCATTGTGTGTGTTTTTAAACTGAGAGAGCGTTCACGTGCAGACACAAACTTGCCCCTTGGCATCACCACGAGCTCATTTGTAACGTCAGTGAGAAGACTTGCTATTTGCTAAGGTGTGTGCTGGTGATAAATCTAATTAAATACAGTGTGAAAGAACATGAATCGGGTATTCGTCTCCTCGGGCGATTCTTCTATCAGAAGCTTTGACTGTTCCGTCCCACAGGGGACGTAAAGAAGCATTAAAAGCAGTCGCATGACAAAACCCCGGATAGTGTTCTTATTTCATTTGGTTTAGGTTTCCTATGAGCACGCGCTCCAGCTTGTCTATTATTTACCAGTAAAAAAACCCTTTTGTGTCCGAACTCCAGTAAAGTACGCCGCTGTAGAATCTCATTCTTGTATAAACACCCAGATGGCGTGTGTGTTTGTGTCAAGCGTGAAACTTGAGGGTTTTTTGGTTTTTTTTCCAGATCAACAACGCGATTAGTTATACAGTTCAATCAAGATTCCAGAGTACAAGGCGTGACTTCTTAACAAGAATTAAGTGTTAAATAGTTAACGACTGGAATAGGATAAACAGGATTCTGTTTCATGACCACATGTTCCCTGTTAAACATCATTATCTTTAGCTGTCATTTCTGTAGATACAGTCAGCAGGTCGTACCAGTTGTCTCCTGTTGACTACGTGTATCATAACGAGCTATCAATGTCCTCAAATTCTTATTGTGTCATTAAGAGACTCCTGATCGAGATAGACATTATTATTTCACTATTATCTAAAATACTGACATTTATTTATTACTTTCATCATCGTGGTCCATGTTTAGCATGTTTGAGAACCTTGGGGATTGTGTTTAATGTATTCAAACTCTGAATGCAGAATATTTAAACAATAACCTAAAACGAATTTACACGGATGAGTACTTTACTGTTAGCAACATCTATTTATCTCTAATAAAGCTACGATTATTCGACCGCATTAAGAAAAGTGAACCTTGCTTTCCAACACTCTCGAATTAATTTTAAATGTGATTTATTTAATTTCATGACTATGACGTTACTTCCAGTATAATGAATATTAATACAAGTAATTGTTTTTATCTTTGAAAACAACGAAAAACGTATTTTATACCAATTTTGTTCGTGCCTTTTTTACCCCGATTTAAGACTCATTTTCTTTTATTATCATTTTTATGTGTCGTATTTGTATACCTAAAAAAATCACCATTTTGTTCTTAGATCTCTGATTGAAAATAACCCTAATATAAAAAAAGACAGCGTAAACAAAAACATGGTTATTTTACTTTTAGATACCATCTCTCGTTAAATAAAGCATTTATATTCACTTTGGTACACATAATAAAGAAGTCATATGGAAAATATCGGTTTTGATGAAATGTATGGTTTGAATTGGAAAGTGTATTTAAGTATGATTTGTGGGCGTAACTAGGGTTAGGGAAATGTATGAAAATAGATGTTTAATTCTTACCACATGCTTGTTTTGTGTTTATATAACACTTTACCGAAATGGCTGGGAATTTCTCACAAATCTTTGGAATGAGAGAAAACAAGATTTTTCAGTGATGTAAGAGATACTGTTTGACTGTTCACAATGTAGTGTGACCATCAGTAAGAGCTACTGTTTCTCTGTTGACAATGTAGTGTAACCACCAGAAAGAGCTACTGTTTATCTGTTCACAATGTAGTGTAACCATCAGTAAGAGCTACTGTTTCTCTGTTCACAATGTAGTGTAACCATCAGTAACAATTACTGTTTCTCTGTCCACAATATAGTGTAACCATCAGTAAGAGCTACTGTTTCTCTGTTCACAATGTAGTGTAACCATCAGTAAGAGTTACTGTTTATCTGTTCACAATGTAGTGTGACCATCAGTAAGAGCTACTGTTTCTCTGTTCACAATGTAGTGTAACCATCAGTAAGAGCTACTGTTTATCTGTTCACAATGTAGTGTAACCATCAGTAAGAGCTACTGTTTCTCTGTTCACAATGTAGTGTAGCCATCAGTAACAATTACTGTTTCTCTGTTCACAATGTAGTGTAACCATCAGTAAGAGTAACTTTATCTGTTCACAATGTAGTGTGATCATCAGTAAGAGCTACTGTTTCTCTGTTCACAATGTAGTGTAATCATCAGTAAGAGTTACTGTTTATCTGTTCACAATGTAGTGTAACCATCAGTAAGAGTAACTTTATCTGTTCACAATGTAGTGTAATCATCAGTAAGAGCTACTGTTTCTCTGTTCACAATGTAGTGTAACCATCAGTAAGAGTAACTGTTTATCTGTTCACAATGTAGTGTAATCATCAGTAAGAGCTACTGTTTATCTGTTCACAATGTAGTGTAACCATCAGTAAGAGTTACTGTTTATCTGTTCACAATGTAGTGTAACCATCAGTAATAATTACTGTTTCTCTGTTCACAATGTAGTGTAACCATCAGAAAGAGCTACTGTTTCTCTGTTCACAATGTAGTGTAACCATCAGTAAGAGTTACTGTTTATCTGTTCACAATGTAGTGTGACCATCAGTAAGAGCTACTGTTTCTCTGTTCACAATGTAGTGTAACCATCAGTAAGAGCTACTGTTTATCTGTTCACAATGTAGTGTAACCATCAGTAAGAGCTACTGTTTCTCTGTTCACAATGTAGTGTAACCATCAGTAACAATTACTGTTTATCTGTCCACAATATAGTGTAACCATCAGTAAGAGCTACTGTTTATCTGTTCACAATGTAGTGTAACCATCAGTAAGAGCTACTGTTTCTCTGTTCACAATGTAGTGTAGCCATCAGTAACAATTACTGTTTCTCTGTTCACAATGTAGTGTAACCATCAGTAAGAGTAACTTTATCTGTTCACAATGTAGTGTGATCATCAGTAAGAGCTACTGTTTCTCTGTTCACAATGTAGTGTAACCACCAGTAAGAGCTACTGTTTCTCTGTCCACAATGCACCGTGATCATCACTGGTAGTATAAATCTCATTATTTCTGTAAGTTTATAAGAAAAAAATGTTAAAATTCACATGCATTAAAAATACATATGTTGAAAAATATGAATTATTGTTAGAATACACATTCCGTAATATTAATTATAAATAACTGATCAAAATAAGTTATTTAAATTGATCAGAACTAGTAGTTAACCCAATAAATTTCCTTTACCTCTTTTTTTACCACAAAGCGACACAATGTGCTATCTGTGCTGTACCCAATACGGGTATCGAATCCAGTTTTTTTATGAGTCTTCAAATTTACTGCTGCGCCACAAGGAACAACCCAATAAATAATACAGTTAACTTTAATCTATCTGTTTGCTTGTTAAACATGAAGCTAAAAGAGGCCTACATATGTTTAAAATATTAAGTAACAGAATTGTTTAATTACAGAACGATTGTGATTTTGCCACTAAAGATATAACTTTTGTTTTTGAATTTCGCGCAAAGATAATCAAGGGTAATCTGCGCTAGTGTCCCTAATTTAACATGGTAAGACTACAGGGAAGGCAGCTAGTCTTCACCACCCACCGTCAACTCTTGGGCTACTCTTTTACCAACGAATTGTATGGTCACTAACCTTAATCCTGTGAATCGGGTTTGTGTAAAAACCCAAAATAACTTCCTTATTCAGTGGGGTTTACAGGTACGTATTCTACTTAAGCTTCTCATTCTGGTATCCGGGGTTCGAGTTCATCAAATAATGTAATTAAAGTGCAATAATTTCCGATTTTCTGAGCACGCGGGTAGACAATGAATCATCCTGTTTACGTAATCTCCGACTGGCGCCCTTTTGTGGGACACAAAATGAATTTATCAGCGTGTGGTCATCTAGAGGCGGCAAAAGCGCTGGACGATAAATTTTATTCTCAGGTTATCGGGTGACAGTCATCTTCAAGGTTACACCAATAATTTAAAACATCAGAAGTACACAATCAAGTTCCAGACACGCCACCTAGTGTCTTACTTATGTTTCAGACAGTGGCAACTGGAGTTTCTGTGATATATGGAACAGATAAGACAGACGTGAGAACTTTGTTAACCGAGACATAAAAATTGAAAACACTTTCAGAGCTCAAATTACTCTGTTTCTTTCTGTCGTTTGTAGATGACGAAACTTTCGTCATATTTTGACCAAACGGATGAAAGAAAAAACAAGTGAGCTTACAGAAAGATGGCTGCACCTTTAAGGCACTGCAATCAAAGAAGATCAGTGAACAGAACATCAGAAACCCATTTTGAAACATTCGAAGTGACACTCTCTAAACAGGCTGAATAGAAGAAATTGGAAAGTCAAAGAAACTCACGTATAACGGGGGTCAAAACGTCATTTCCTCAAAGAAGAAACAGTAATAATAACCAAATGCAATAATTTATCCGATATGAAAGCTAGCCATTCTTAAGTGGTGCCCTCCTACGTGTGAGGTAATGTAGCGAAAGATAAAAGTGTGATTCCAGTCCGTAGCAACTTAAGTCATATCCACCCAAATCTATCAAAGCCGAGGTCAGAGGTCACAGTGGAAGAAAGAACCACAGTCAGCATCAGAGGTGAGAAGTAACAACTGCTACACGGGTGGGCTCGTGGTTTAATGGGGCCATGATCATGTGACTTCGAGAAAAAAAGGAATTCGGTGTTATTATGATATTGAGTTATGTGTCTATGCTAAATTTACCGTTAAAAGTACACCTATCGGTATGTCGGTTAACTATTATTCATTTTATATATGTGTGGGAAAATTCTCATTTTAAGCCTATGAGACTTCTCCTCTACGACATCCATTTAAGTCACAGAACGCAAATTTTTGTTCGAAGAAAAAAAAACAATTAATTTAACGACTATTTGATTCTTTTTTCTCAGTTTGATTCGTAATAGATTTAAAGTATTTTCTTATTCGTACCTAAAGCTCGCTATTTTTTGTAATAAAAATATAACTTTTATTAGATTTTCACTGGAAACTCCACGTTGATACGCTATTCTAGCTTATAAGATATTGGTGTTTTCAATCTTATACGTTCATAGAATAAAGACCAGATAAAAGAGTCTTACTGTACACGTATAACTGTCTACGATTTTAACCTACTGATAAAAGGAGTTTAAATACCAACTGTCGTGAAAATTTTACTAGTCTTAACAGAAGAAGAAACTGACCATCAATTCTCTAACTCATACGCAGCTGAATTTGAAGATCGTGTTGACAGATATTAAGCTACAGTGTTTGGGCCTCCTGATACGCAGGTCGGCACGCTAAAAGATGAGGACATTTTGTTGATTTTTATCTAAGCTTCTTATCACCGATCATTAACTTTTACGAGTGATTATAATCCTTGGTTTATCTTTACCGTAAATGTTTCCTCTCGTAAGAATTCCCCATTCAGTGGCACAGATATTTTAATTAACTCAATTACTTTTCATTAGCATATATTTTGTATGGGTAGTACACCTTTACATCGTACAAATTCACTGGCCCATCGCACTAAACATGCTCGTCCTTTCAGCCGTGGGGGCGTTATAAAGTTACGGTCAATCCCATTATTTATTGGTAAGAGTAGCCCAAGAGTTAGCGATGGGTGGTGATGACTAGCTGCCTTCCCTCTAGTCTTACACTGCTATATTAGGGACGGTTAGCGCAGATAGCCCTCGTGTAGCTTTGCGCGAATTCAGAAAACAAATTTATTTGTGAAAAAAATTCAAAACTGTTTTGTGAAAAGGAAAAAGTAAAATTGATTCACGTTAAAATTTGTTTTACACTTTTAATTTTGTCTTTTATCTTAAAAAAATATGTACAGTACTGTCACTGTTTATCTAGGTTAAAAACAGAAATCAAAGCATACGATGAAAACTTCCTTTAAAACACGTGGTGCAAGGAAGCAGCAACAGTTGGTATCTTCACTGGTAACACCACATGAATGTCTTCTTGTTATCCAGTTTAGAAAAAACTGAGCTAAGTGTGTACTCAAAAGTGCCAACAGCTGTCTTTCTACTTACACTACAAGGATATCTCATTGTCCTCCATTCTGGCAAATTTTAGTTGAATATGTCCCAATGAAAAATATGTAAAACAGATGGCATTATTACAGTAGAATATTGTTATGAAAATCATATCTTAATAAATAACGTGGATAACTTTAAAAGAAACTAAATCTCTACAAACACTAGTTTGAAAATATAAATTTTACTTCTATAGCTATTTGACTGGTGGTTAGACGTACATTTTTTTTTTAATTACAAACTCTTCATTGTTTAAAAAAAAAATGTCAGTGTTAGGCCTACTTGATGTGCGAAGCGGTTTAACATTTAACCGGGTATAACTTAAGATTAATGCGCTGGAACTGTGTATCTGAGGGTTTAAATTTCTCGTGCTTTCGACGCATTCTGGATTCAAACTTTACTATTCAGTTAAACAGAAGAAAATTCCAGAGATGGTCGTGGGTGTTGTTGACATAGTCTTCGAGTATGTGTACATATTAGGGAAGGCTAAGCACAGACAGTCGTTTGTGTAGGTTTGCGGGACAACTGCGATATAAACAACGGAAAGTGACGGAAACTTGTAAGCATTGACATAGCATGATGACCGTATGACGACTATAATTTCAGGGTTACGTGAATGTTTTTACCTTGTACAGGAGAGCTATATAACTTTAATGAAAGATGCAGCTATGTTTTAACCCAGAGTTACATTTGCAAGGTAAGTACAGGTTTTGAGATCCTTTGGTGAGGGCACCATATTATTAGCCATGTAACAGCGTGTTTGAAGTTCTGTTAACGTTTTTTTTTCCCTTTCAAAAAATGTCCGCATTAACATTACAGCCCCCGTCATCAATCATAAATGACGGTACCTGCTGAAGGTTGCACAAAAGAGACCTGAAAAGCACAACATACAATGTTTGCTTGCATCATTACATTCGACAAATATAAAAGACTTTTACAGTTAGAAAGTATAACTATCCATCATAGAATAACAGCGTCACCTATAGTTGGGTTGCACTGTAACACCGAGCCCTATAGTGGCAGAACGTTGGGCGTATGCAGTAAAGGTTTAAACTCATGCCTTCTGTTGCTGGTGAATAGACGGTGAGGTGAGACGTAGCAGCTTGAAAAATGTCATAAGGTGCTCACTTCTCAGAACCGTGGATCTTCGGTCTCGTGCATCACGTGCCGACCGTTTCCGTCCGAAAACTTTGTGCACCATTCAACTTTCGCCCCTTCTCGGCATCAACGCCATTGTAACGTCATCCGAGGAGGCGTGTTTTGGATTCTTTGGATATTTTATTATTCCTAAACTTGCTAAGGCAGTGCGCGCTATAGCTAGTTTCGGTCCCCACGGTTAGATTTATTGTCAGTACGTTTTCTTAGGGAATTCTATTATGAAGAGATTTTCCGATGAATAATCACTTCTTTGTTATTTTCGTCCCTACCTATAAACACCCAGAAAAAAAAAAAGAAGCATACCCTGATGGTTCTTTCGGTATTATTTTTTACTCTCTTGTTAGTAAGGTTTATATTGTGTTATCAGCAACAATGATAGCCTTGAGAAGCAAAAATAATACTGAGACCAAACTGAAGGAGTTGCAGGCAATAGAATATGACATCGCCTACTGGAGTTTTCAAATTGAAACTTTTTGAGAAATTCGACAAAGATTCAAAGACACTCATTTCACAGAACAAAGTAAATAAAGTTGTTCATCTATTTAAATTGAAACATTAACGAAGAGTCAAAGACATTGAGCCCCCCAGTGACTTAGCGGTGTGTCTGCGGACACGCTAAAATCCAAGTTTCGATACCCGTGGTGGGCAGAGCACGGATAGCCCATTGTGTAACTTTGTGCTTAATTCAAAACAACAACAATCATTTTAATGTATATCCTAGGTTTTTCTATAATGTTAATATCTTGGCCGAAACTAGTTAGTTTAGTACTACGAATTAGGCCTAAAAGGGCAAAATTTTCCTTGGATGAAAACCATTCAGGTTATCCTTCATCGAAAGAATTGTTAACAAAGGCACTTCAATTTATGTTGCGGCCCAGCATGGCCAGGTGTTTAAGGCACTCGACCCGTAATCCGAGGGTTGCGGATTCGAATCCCTGTCACACGAAACATCCTCGCCCTTTCAGCCGTGGAAGCGTTATTATGTGACGGTCAATCCCACTATTCTTTGGTAAATCAGTAACCCAAGAGCTGGTTGGTGATGAGTAGCCTTCCCTCTACTCTTACAATGCTAAATTAGGGACGGCTAACAAAGATAGCCCTCGTGTAGCTTTGCGCGAAATTCAAAATAAACCATACCATTTAATTTCTGTTAATCAATATCTCTTTTATGAGAAGCTGACAGATTTCAGCATCTCATGTCTTGAACGTATGTGTACTGCTTTAAAGTACAGAATCTTGACATAGGGGTTGGTATTAATAGATAAAAAATTAAAATAGTTCTCTTCGTTATAAAACGAAAAACTTATATTAGTAGGCTTAAGTAGAGTAGTATGTTAGCATACATCGAGTTATAGCAAATCATGTGAATTTGTTTGGGGGAACATTTCTAAAACACGCAAGAGGTGTGTGGGTGATGATGAATAGCGACTTTTCTCCAGCCTTCCTCTGCTAAATTAGGGATGGCAAATGCAGATAGTTTTCGCGTAGCTTTGCGCAAAATTCAAAATCAAGTCGATGATGATTGTAAGTCAATATGACCTGACTTTGGTAGTTATGAAGTGTTTTACTTTGTTGTTGTCCTCAAATATGAGTTTACGAAGTAAGTCAAAGTTTCAATATTTATCTTAAATAGAGGAATGGTTTGGGTAAGTTAGTTTCGTATTTACAACTCAGAAATTTGAAAAAGAAAATTGAAAAATTTATTTCTCAATAACTTTAGGTGTACGTTCATTGTACATAATTATGATCAGAGCTGTGTTATGTTGGTGTCATGTCGGACACACAATTACTCAGAAAATTCTATTTCAGAATGGTGTGGCTGATAATGAATATAACTGGTAGTAGCCTTGACCTAATATTGTAACTGATAGTGACCTGGACCTAATGACGTAACTGGTAGTGGCCTGGACCTAATGATATAACTAGTAGTGGGCTGGACCTATTGATGTGACTGATAGTGGTCTGGACCTAATAATGAAACTAGTAGTAACATGGACCTAATGATGTAACTGACAGTGACCTGCACCTAATGATGTAATTTATAGTGGCTTGATGATATAATTGGTGGCGATACTGACTATGTAAAGGCGGACTTGACTGATGGTGGATCAATGATGTGACCGATGGTGGTCTTGATAATGCCACTAAAATAATGCAGAAAACTGTCAAGTAACCAGAAATGATGCCTTCAAACTTCCAGAGGTGAAAGAAACTTGTTAAAACACAAATGTTGCTCTTTTGTGCAGGGAATAAATTTTGTCCAGTAATGTCCGACAGTTACCAAGGGTGATAGTCACAATTCATTGTTCTATGATTACAGACCAACAACTGTTCCAGGACACAACAAAAAGACGACTCACAATGTTCACTTCCAGTTTATTTCAACACAATTATTGCGTGTAAAGTTTCTGTTTTGTTCGTCTGTAGGCCGCAAAGAAAGTACCCAGTTTGTTCTTCACAACGAGAAATTAGGAGAATATTTTATTACAAGGTAAAGCAGAATTTGTACGTCCTAAAGCTTGCTATTAAGTGTATTAACCTTATCTTTTAGCTTCTCAGATTCACTTAAATATTTCTTTCCCATTAATTACCACTCAGTCTTCTAATGTTTATAATGGGTTTTAAATGCACACGCAACACTGGTATGTTCAAACTAATAATTTATGAATTTTCATTCAGGGATGTGAGTGGTGTTAGTAATTGACACCAAAAGTTTGCCCCACTTATATTAACAAGTCGCGAAGGGTGTATGTTATCATGGGTGTAATCACGTATTTCACCCGCGAAATGACCCATTATGCAGTACCCAATTCCCATTATCTCGCTGCCGTTTTTGGACCTTATTAACATACTGAATCCATTTAGGAGTTAAATATCTTTTTAAAAAAAAGCTGATGGTTTTATATTCGTTCTTATGCATACGTCACTTAAGAGCGATAGCAAAGCGCATGCGCAAAAAATCACGAAAACTCAGTCAGTGATAAATGACCTTATAGCATCAAATATGTTATATTTACTTAATTGGACAATGAACGTTTCGCTTTACACCTTCTTCTTGGGCAGGTGGTTAAGACACTTGACTTGTAATGTGAGGGTCGTGGGCTCGAATCCTCGTCACACCAAACATGTTCGCCCTTTCAGCCATGAAGGGGGTAGTTATAATGTGCAGTCTATGTCACTATTCGTTGGTAAAAGAGTAGCCCAAGAGCTGGCGGTGGGTGGTAATGACTAGCTGCCTTCCCTCTAGTCTTACACTGCTTAATTAGGGACTGCTAACGCAGATAGCCCTGGTGTAGCTTTGCGCGAAATTCGAAACTAACGAATAAAATACCAAACCAAACATTACAGCTTCTTCAAGAACATTCGACTATAGCAAAAATTGGCATAAAAATAAATAATTCGATGTTGTAAGTTCGTTTATTTCTTGTATTCAAATGCCTTTTATTAATCAGTGTGCACTTTAGAAAATAAAAATAAAATAAACTTAATTAGTTATTCGTGAAATAAATGTTGCATCGGTGATAAATCAGTTAGAAAGAAAAAGACGTAAAAAGGATTGTTTTAAATCGTTGGTGTGATTGGGTGACTTGAAAACCACATTTTGTCTTTTATAATTTTAGTGGAAAATTTCCTGCTCGGTTCACGGTACCCGAGAATAATTCATTTTTTAACGACATGACATCATCAGTGTCGTGATATTTGGATCTCTTACATGATACGTAATTCGCAAACCAAGTTAGGTGTGACTTCACGTTTTGGAACAGGGTTAGTCTAGGATAAAAAGGCGAGACAACATGAATGTTTTTATCAAGCAGAAGATAAAAGTTGTTGTTGTTGTTTTGAATGAAGCACAAAGCTACACAATGGGCTATCTGTGCTTTGCCCACCACGGGTATCGAAACCCGGATTTTAGCGTGTAAGTCCGCAGACATACCGCTGAGCCACTGGGGGTCAAAGAGAACAGCAAATGTTTACAATTTACGCGGTACGAAGTGTTTATCGCAAATTGTTGTCTCTTAGTTTTGAACACACACCATCTGTATTTTCCACAGAAGGAGAAAACAGAAAACTTTCCACATAGAAACACATTGCTGCATCCCCCAGCCCCACTTACCATCTACTGTAAGAACTACTTTACAACCGAAAACTGATGAAGAGGGTAGAGAGATTTCTAACCTGACAACATCGTATTTTGCAAAAACGTGAACTGAGTGCACTAAAGGCCTATCGTGACAACCAGGCCCAAAACAAAAAAGTAACAACTCGAAGTCATGCAAGATGAAAAGTGTGGATCAACCGCATTGCTACAGGTTCATTGAAAGGTAAAAATCACACTGAAATAGTGTGCTTAATACTAACGTCGCGAAGATATATCAAAAGTTGCACATCTCTTTTATAATATGCACGGGACAAATGTGTGTTTGCTTTCTGTTGTTGTTGTTTTTTTTTCTTTTTACATTTGCAACTAGGCATAATTTGCTGTTCCATTGAGTGCTGGTTGTAAATTTGGGGCTGCAATGGAGGGTGATTAAAAAGCCTTCCAGATAGCTACATTATCTGTGAATTATAAGGAAGGACAGAAACTCGAATCAGCAAATGGTGTCGCTTACGTACATGAAATATTAGTGACGTATGGGGATAACCACTCCTTCTTGAGGAACACCTGCTTCAAGAATAAAATAGACGCTCTCGAAGTTTACCCGATATTTTCTATTATTTAGGACCTTTGATACCCAGCGAATAATATCTCATGACAGTTCCATCTGTAATGTTCACGACCTTTAATTTACTGTTATTCAAGTATTTGTTATACTTATGTCTGTTTCAATTAAATACATCTTTAGAAATGCAGGCAACTTATAATGTTAAACGTGTGTTGCGAAATTCCCGCCTATTCATAAATTTGTAGAACATTCTCGAACAATATGTCAGAACAAAATTGATTTATTTAAAAAGTTCAGTGGCGTATTGACACTTTCTGTACTGTTGTCACATCTCCAAACTTTATGTATTTGCCACTGAGGTCCTCTAGTACAAAGCATTTATTTCTTACACTTAACAATATTTTACAATACATTTGTATCTTATAATAAAGTCGGAAAGCACTAGAGATTGGACACTTATGACTGTGTTGTTTGGGGAACAGTAGACAACGGTCACTGTTATGACTATGTTGTTTTGGGGAAGAGTAGACACCGGCCACTGTTATGACTATGTTACTTGGGGAGCAGTAGACACCGGCCACTGTTATGACTATGTTGTTTGGGGAAGAGTAGACACCGGCCACTATAATGACTATGTTACTTGGGGAGCAGTAGACACCGGTCACTGTTACGACTATGTTGTTTGGGGAAGAGTAGACACCGGCCACTGTTATGACTATCTTACTTGGGGAGCAGTAGACACCGGCCACTGTTATGACTATGTTGTTTGGGAAAGAGTAGAGACCGGCCACTGTTATGACTATGTTACTTGGGGAGCAGTAGACACCGGCCACTGTTATGACTATGTTGTTTGGGGAAGAGTAGACACCGGTCACTATAATGACTATGTTACTTGGGGAGCAGTAGACACCGGTCACTGTTATGACTATGTTACTTGGGGAGCAGTAGACACCGGTCACTGTTATGACTATGTTACTTGGGGAGCAGTAGACACCGGTCACTGTTATGACTATGTTGTTTGGGGAACAGTAGACACCAGCCACTGTTATGACTATGTTGTTTGGAAAACAGACACCGGCTACTGTTATGACTATGTTGTTTGGGGAACAGTAGACACCAGCCACTGTTATGACTGTGTTGTTTGGAAAACAGACACCGGCTACTTTTATGACTATGTTACTTGGGGAGCAGTAGACACCGGGCACTGTTATGACTGTGTTGTTTGGAAAACAGACACCAGCCACTGTTATGACTATGTTACTTGGGGAGCAGTAGACACCGGCCACTGTTATGACTATGTTGTTTAGGGAACAGTAGACACCGGCCACTGTTATGACTGTGTTGTCTGGGGAACAGTAGACACCGGCCACTGTTATGACTGTGTTGTCTGGGGAACAGTAGACACCGGCCACTACTATGATTGTCTTGTTTGGGGAACAGTAGACACCGGTCACTGTTATGACTGTGTTGTTTGGGGACAGATACCAGCCATTGTTATGACTGTGTTTTTTTTAGGAACAGTAGACATCGGTCACTATTACGACTGAGTTGTTTGGGGGAAAGTAGACACCGGTCATTATTATGACTTTGTTGTTTGGGGAACAGTAGACACCTGTCACTGTTATGACTGTGTTGTTTGTTCTTGTTTAGTTGATGTTAGTTATAACCAGTGTTTATATGTAGGTTAGCACAATGACGTGTTTTTTTTCTAATTTTGCGCGAAGCTACACGAGGTCTATCTGCGCTCGCCGTCCCTACTTTAGCAGCATAAGACTAGAGAGAAGGCAGCTAGTCACCATCACCCACCGCCAACTCTTGAACTACCCTTTTACCAACGAATAGTGGAATTGACCGTTACATTATAACGACCCCATGGCTGAAAGCGAGCATGTTGGCCTGACAGGGATTCAAACCAGTAACTATCACGTTGCGAGTCAAAAGTCTTAACCACCAGGTCATGCTAATCTCACGCAATGACACTTCTCACTTTTATGTGTAGGATATTTAATAACAGGAATGTTTCCTGTAAATAAAGGGATATATAAATATATATATAACTATTGATGGTTATTACAAACCATTCTGGATAGTAGAGTTCATGGTTATTAAGCAGTATTCCTGTCAAGAAGATTGTTTCGGTTGCTCCAAAAATTTTTAATGAATAAATAAATAAGGTTAAATTAATTAAAATTCATGTTTGTTTCATTGATGTTTGAAATGAAAAATTTCAAATAGTTTACGAAAAATATGGAAATAAATTTGCTGCTTTTTTTCCATGAGCTTCTTGTTAAAACTGTTCACATGGTTTGTAGTTTGTGTAGGAATACTTTGACGGGCATTTACAAACAGAATATATCATGCAGACTAATAATAATGCACACAGACTAATATGGTAGATCAAAGATTTAAGCCTAACCGTTTCCGTTTTTTAAATTATTAATTACATCGAGGACAAATAGTTATAGTTCCAACCAGCAGAATATATATAACTACTTCTGGATGATCAGCTGACTTGATCGTTACGGTTGAAATCCGACCACAAATGAAAGCGTGGTCCGAACTTCGAATTTTGGTGTTGCATTTTCGTAGACTTGCAGTTGTACCGCCGCGGGACTCATACAGCACTGGGTTAAGGATATTGTTGTTGTTGTTTTGAATTAAGCACAAAGCTACACAATGGGCTATCTGTGCTTTGCCCACCACAGGTATCGTTCCCGGTTTCTAGCATTGTAAGTCCGCAGACATTCTGCTGAGCCACTGGGAGGCCTGGGTTAAGGAAGATGCAAACTTAGAATCTAAATGAATAGCTCGAAAGCTTCGCAGACTGTTTACTATTTATAAAGTCATAACTGTTTATTAGGAGGTGTTTCAAAAAGAAACTAAACCACATACACAGAGTTATTTGGGGGGGGAAGACGACATTCTACACAACTTAGTGGAACGGTAAATGCCCGAAGCTGAATTTGTTTGTTTGTTTTGAATTTCGCACAAGGCTACTCGATGGTTATCTGTGCTAGCCGTCCCTAATTTAGCAGTGTAAGACTAGAGGGAAGGCAGCTAGTCATCACCACCCACCGCCAACTCTTGGGCTACTTTTTAAACCAATGAATAGTGGGATTGACCGTCACATTATAACGCCCCCACGGCTGAAAGAGCTAGCATGTTTGGTGTGACAGAGATTCGAACCCGCGACCCTTAACACGGTTGGTCATGTCGGGCTTAGAAACTGAAGCGTTTGGCTTCAGAGTTGTTTGTTTGCTTTTTAAAATCAAATTTAATAAACATGTCCTTTGTTGAACAACAGAAGTTTGTTGTGATTCGTTTCTTAAGTTAATAAAATTTTGTTGTTTGTCGTTGACCTGGAGATGTTAAACGTTCCTCAATGCAACAGAGAATGTTGACACCGAAATTCATATGTGTGGTAAATGTATAAGATGCTTCTTGCCGTTATTTTTTTTGCGAGAAAGTAAAATTATCTAAAGACTTTTAGAATATCAGCTAGAGACTCAGCCAATTGTAAACGACTTAATGGAGTTTGCGGGAATTGAAATGTGTTTGATGTTCTTTATAAATTAACAACATTTTTACTGACACACCAGATAAAATTAAGTTTAAAACACAGAACATAAAATGACATCACTGAAACCAATGATTAAAAATTTGTCATAAGTTTCGTTTCCAACTAGTACGTTACTAAGTAGCTTGGGCCCTGCATAGCCAGGTAGATAAGACACTCGACTTGTAAACTGAGGATCGCAGGTTCGAATCCCCGTCACACCAAATATGCTCAACCTTTCAATCATGAGGGCGTTATAATGTTACGTTCAATCCCACCACTCGTTGGTAAAAGAGTAGCCCACGAGTCGGCGGTGGGTGATGATGACTAGCTGCCTTCCCTTTAATTTTACACTGCAAAGTTAGGGACGACTGGCGCAGATAGCTCTCGTGTAGCTTTGCGTGAAATTCAAAACAAACCAAACTTAGTAGTGGTTAAAAAAAACTGAAATAAAATTAATGTTAGAACTGTTTGTCAGTACATTCAACCTGATTTTAGTCCATCCATACAAACAGAATTACTGGTGTTAATAAAAATATATTGCAGTGAAATAGGCCGAACGTTAAATACACGCATTCAAATAACATCAAATTCAATCAGATCGAGAAGCGATGTTTTTACACAAAAGTTACAGTCTGGACTGGACGGTAGTAAAATCACAACCAAACCCAATGCCGAATTTTAAACGCACTTTTTATAAATCATGGCATAGCCTGGAAGACAAACATTAACCAGTGCAACTGTGCCAGCGAGATATCACGTGCAACAGATGTGAACGTGCTCACGTAGTAGTCACATACTATGGTTCGCAACACACTTTTAACTCCTGACGAAGGTGCTGTTGTGTGTCGAATCGCATGACAGGTCTTTAACCAGTTGTTTTAACGGACATTTATAGAATTCTTTGAAACTGTGTAAGTTTCAAACTTGACTTTGTCTGGAGTGCCAGTAAGAAAGGGTTGGTAGATACTATTTATCCAAATTTTCAACTCGTTTTCTTACATATTCAATAGGTTGTTAATACATTTTCTGTATTATTTATTATTTAACGAGTTACGACGTTCAGACATCAGTTGGTGTTAAGGAGCCTTTGTCATGGCTACATGATCATGAAAAGGGTTTTTTTTTTCTTCTTAACTGCAAGACTCTTTATTAACGCCTAAGTGGCGGCTGGCGAAAGATATTTTATGTAACATAAAGGCAAGGTATTGTCACCCCTGCCAGCGCATACGCGCGCGCGCACACACAAAGACGAGTTCGAGGCACAGTAATTATACCAATTTTTATCTAAATGAGTAAAATATAGTTTAACATGAAGGCATGCCTTGTCATTTAGTCTGTTACTTATGGTTACTTTGTACACGAAACGATAACGCCTATGTTTTCTTATTGTTTAGAGCTTGCTACCAAGATCTGGTATTCCCGTTTCTCTGAGCGGATCGTGAGAACAGCCCATTCGGTTACTCTTTATTTTACTCTGACAGAAGATAATCTAATGAGGTGCCTTCTTCATTTGAGCATCAACGGTATTTTTCTTGGTTGTGATTTTACAACTAATGACAGTTTTAAGCTTGACAGAAGAATAATACAGTCTTTGTTTTCATGTCCAAACCTGAATAAAAAGAAAGAATCACGTTTTTTGGGTGTTGATAAAAGAGGACAAATATTTTAATTCAAACAGTTTACGCAAAAGAAAAAGCACCAATCCCACATCTTTTGTGTTTTTTCACGTGCTCATAGGTCGTTCCTCTTTCGTCACCAAGTTTATCTTACCCTCTGTAAAATCTCAAAACCCTGTGGTAGTTTCGTGTTGTACGTACACGCCGATAGTACGTATATTTTCGGTCAAGACATTAAAACAGGATTGACCCACATAGAAATACTTGTGTTACGATGCGGAAGATCGTGGCAAATTTGAACAACTAGTACCTTATTGAGATCTAAATAGATTCTGTGTTTAGTTATTCTTTTGTTTGACCCTTTCAACCTTGCTGTTGCACCCTTCCGACATAAGCCAGGGTTCGAGACCGAGACTTGCTAATAATATGTTTTATAAATCAGTCGATATAACAAAAACAAATATGAATACTCTTCTAGGCAAGAAGTGAAAGAAAAATGATAAAGGAACGAATGATATAGTGTCAATTTCTTTCGCTTTGAACAGAGCTCTGAGAGACAAAGACTTGGTTCGTTTAACACGAAACACTTCAATTTACTGGCATTGTTTGCTAGACCATTTCCTTTCACCTAATCTATAGAACGTTTCATGACGTTCATGGGGTGAATAGTATCTCTCACAATATACAGTATTGGCCCGATTATAAGGCGATCTCAAATATAAGGCAACCGCGTTTTCAGAAACCAGGAGAAAAACATTCAGTGTCATAATGTTCTTTATTAGGTCCGAAAAACCAATGCTATAACTGAATCGTTTGTAGGTGAATTAAGTGAAGGAATTAGTGATGATCTTGAGAAAACATCTAGCGTGCATACGTAGACGGATACTATCTGGACATTCGAGAATGTGATAGGATAGAGTAGTAGAAAGAAGTCTGAAGCCAGCTGCAATTATAAGGCGACTATAAAATTTGTACCCTACTTATTACTCAATACATATCACCTTTTAATCGGAACAGTACGGTAATTTTAATTTTTCCTGTTTTCAAGCTAACACTTGTTATTTATTCTCTCACGCAAAGTGTTCCAAAAGCAGACCAAGCTGTATAATTAATCTCTTTTCTACGAGAATATGTAACAAAAGTAATGAAATGTTCAGATATTTACGAAACTCAGTACTTGCTTTTTAAAATATTTTTTTGGTTATGTAATAAAAGATATAACAAATTAACAACATTTTAAGGGGGGCGCTTTTTGTTCACACTTTGTTTATAGTTTCAATATCCCAAGTATTTACGAAAATTTACTCTCTCCAATATTTAGTAGTTCAGTGTGATGAACTTATGGGCCCATAATATTAAACGTCAGGCCCCAATACTCTTGGTCGGCATACTGTAAATAGCCCATTGTGTATCTTTGTGCTTAAAAACAAACAAACGAATGTGTTTTGGTCAAGGTAGTTTTTTTAAGCCTCAATCGTGCTTTATGTATGTAATATATGGGTTAAATGGATAGGCCAGAGAAACCAAGTTTTTAGGCATAGCCAATCTTAACTTATGGCTGTTGTTGATCAGAGAAAGGACGATCAGTGGACATTTATTTCCCACTGCCTGCACTGATAATGTTAACCAAATAGTTGGATTAATTGCCACAGTACTCCAAGTGGTTCAGCGGTACGTTCGTGAGGTACAAAGCTGAAAATCAAGTTTCGATACTCGTGTTGAGCATCGCAGAGACAGCCTTATGCTCAACTAAAAACAAATAAACAAATTGCTATTTTTATGACATGCCCATAGCTAAAAATATGAGGCGTGTTCAGCGTTTATTGCATGCTCGAACATTGGATCTTCTAGGTAATGTTTGGTCGTTTTCATCACAAAAATCGAAACTAATCGTTAGCCTGGCTTAAGATAAGTACTACTCAAGATTTATTTGTTAAATATTCGCAACAATATTTTTGAGTTTCGTTTATAAGGTTTGTCATTCATAACCAACCTGTCTGAAATGTGCTTGGTACCAGCATGTTAATTTAAAGTTAATAGAGTTTCCTAAAAAGGAAAAAACAAAACAAAACAATTAAGCTAATCTAATAACATATATTGTAGTCAGTCTTATGAAAACATCACACGCCTATCCTTTTATATTTTTATTTTTTTCCGGTGGCTTCAAAGAGTAGGCGCAGGATTTTTGCATTCACCTGCATTACTTTAATTATGCACGTGACCTACATACGTTTGTGTGTGTGTGAAAAATGATAGAAATGTGAAATCTGATATAATAAAAGAAATAAAGTTACTGTAAAACTAAGGAACTGTTGAAAATATGTTTTCTTTGTTTGCTTTTTGAATTTTGCGCAAAGCTATAAGAGGGTCATTTACTCTAGTCGTCCTCAATTTAGTGGTGTAAGACTGGAGGGAAGGCAGTTAGTCATCACCACCCACCGCCTACTCTTGAACTATTCTTTAACCAACGAATAGTGAGAATTACTGTCACATTATAACGTCCCCACAACTGAAAGGGTGAGCATGCTCGATGTGATGGGAATTAAAACCCACGACTATCGAATTGCGAGTCAAGGGCCTCCTAGCGACTTGACCATGTCAGCCCAGTGAAAATATGAAAGAGACAGAAATCTGCTGGATAAGGGCAAAGCAAAACTATGTAACTGTTGGTAACTAGAATGTGAAATCACCACAGTTAGAAAGATGGCGCTTCGACAAAGTTTGTCCAGAGTGTTGTTCAAAGTTACACAAGGGTTATTTGTGCAAAGCAGACTTTAATTTTTGAAGGAAAGCGACTTCAACCGCCAAACGTTTAGACTAAACTTATCTGGTCCATTAGTAGGTTTTGGCTGTCAAATTTAAATCGCAGTCATGGTTCCAAAGTGTGGAGCTCGTTTTTATCGCAAACTATGGAACGTTTTCAAGTTATATTCGACTTGAAGGGGGTGTTAGCTGGACTCATGGGATTTTATGAAACCAAGAGAACCAGGGTAGTAAATAAGGCAACGAAAACTCTAAGGCTTACATCATCACCACAACCAGAATATTTACTCGGGCTGTAGCTATCATTACAGAACTAGTTCCAACATTAAAAACAATGGCTGTGGTGTATTATATAGATTACTTTATTTTTCATTTGGTTTATGCAGAAGGTATCGTGAATATCAGGTATCCAAGATTGTTACTTTTTGTACAATTTTAAATTGTAGCAAATTGTAGGTATTTACTTTTTAAATTTTCACTTGTTTCATGTTTCTTGATTTTTTTATTTTCTCTTCAACGTAAAAGTGAATATTTTCATGTGTTTTGTTTCATTTTTGTTTGGTGACAATTTCCTCTTCATTGTGTGTATTTTGATATCGCAAAGCCATATCGGGCTATTCGTTGAATCCACCAAGGGAAATCGAATCCCTGATTTTAACATTGTAAATCCGTAGACTTACCACTTTACCAGCGGGGAACTTCATGACAAATTTTAAATCTGACATGTGTGCAGTCTTGACAGACAGTATTTTGGTTGTTCCTAAATTTACAGATAATTACTGGTTTCATAAGAATCTCAACAAATATTGACAAATATAAAAGGTGTTAACGCGTGCGACTCGTAATTTGAGTGTCGCAGGTTCGAATCCCCGTTACACCAAACATGCTCGCCCTTTAAGCCGTGGGAGCGTTATAATGTGGCGATCAATCCCACTATTCGCTGGTGAAAACATAGCTCAAGAGTTGGCGGTGGGTGGTGATGACTACCTACCTTCCCTCTAGTCTTACGCTACTAAATTCGGGATGGCTAGCACAGATAGCCCTCGAGTAGCTTTGTGCAAAATAAAAAAAACATACAAAAGGCAATATGAGGTTGGATTTACGTTAACGAAATCTCATATTGACTTTAGGCAAAGGTTGGTAAAAATATTTATCCATCTACCAAAAAAGAAATTCACTTCCCCTTCTAGCAGTGAGCGTATCTTCTTTGAATAACTCTTATTTTTGATTGATTATTTTAGATCAGGACCACATTTGGCTGTTGTGTTCATTTTGGGGAATCGAACTTTGGATTCCAGCAGCATAAGTTCGTGGACTTACCCCTGTTTCATTGAGAGGAGTTTTTTTTTATCATTAAGTATATTTATTTTTTAGTATTCCTTGATTTCTAGTATTTAACGTGTAAAAATCAGCATACTTAGTTCTAGAAAATGGTAATTCATTTTCTCTATAGTTTATGCTCAGAGACACCTTTTTATTTGGTTCAGCATGGCTATGTGGTTAAGGTACTTGACTCCTAATCTGAGAGTCCCGGGTTCGAATCTTCACCACACCAAACAGGCTCGCCCTTTCAGCCGTTGTGGCTTTATAATGTTCTGGTCAATCCTACTATTCATTGGTAAAAGAGTAGCTCAAGAGATGGCAGTGAGTGGTGATGACTAACTGCCTTTTCCTAGTCTTACACTGCTAAATTAGGACGGCTAGTGCAGATAGCCTTCGAGTAGTTCTGTGCGAAATTCAAAATTTTATTTTAGTTTATGTAAAAAAGGGTATCGGCCATTTTCTTTTATTTTTGTGAGTATTATGTTAGACTGTCCTCTCCTAAAGAGGTTAAATAATCATTATGATAGGAGATAGGATTATTGATAGTTTTGTTAAAATGTACGTGAGTGTTGGGATTATTGATAGTTTTGTTAAAATGTACGTGAGTGTTGGGATTATTGATAGTTTTGTTAAAATGTACGTGAGTGTTGGGATTATTGATAGTTTTGTTAAAATGTACGTGAGTGTTGTAAGGGCTCATTTTTGTGTTGGGTTATTTCTGTTCTGTAAATGTCTTATTTCTATAATAAATCGTTCCTTTTGTTTTGCATTCTCTGTATCAAATATCTGATTCTGAATTCTGGCATCCCGATTAGTCTTTAAAGTAAAGAATTCGATTATTCATCCATTAACATTTTGTTATGTTTGTGAACCGTTTAAGTGTTTGGAATCCAGAGAAAATGAAGGTACTGCTTAAACAGGATGCTATTAGAGTAAATTAATGAATAATGTAACATAAAGAAAGCGGACCCCGCTAGTACAGCTGTATGTCTCCGGATTTACAACGTTAAAATCAGCGGTTCGATTCCTATCTGTGGGCTGAGCAGATAGCCCTTTGTGGCTTTGCTATACGAAACACATAAACACGTAAAGAAAGCAGAAAATACAGAGTAAGTATATGCCACAGGTTTTCTTCCCAGTATAACTAATATTTATACTGAATTTGTTCTTAATTAAGAATAAATGAAGGTTTCTCACATCGTTAAATCAAAATAGATCAGAAGACCACGGTTCCAGTATTGCTTGGTGAGAGTGACCAGTCTCCCGGTAGTGCAGTCGCGTTAGTAAATGCAAGGTTTAGTTTTAAAGAGAATTCCTTCATTTCTCGAATCTGACAGATGATTCCGGCTGAAACAAAACGGTAGTTTAAAGTAAAAAAGAGTACACATGATGTGTTTTTGTTTCGAGTTTTCTCATCGTGTATTACACGTTGTGACGAATCTGCTCATTAAATTAAATAGACCCCGTATTAATCCATCGTTTTCATTAAATAACCGTATTTTCTTCGAATCTCTCGCCATGTAGACATATCTAGTTAAATTCTAAAGTATAATCAGTTCGCCTGAGAATACCACAAGAGTAAACTGAAGGGGTTTTCAAAAAGGTGGCTTGTTTATTGAATGAACTCAAATAGTTATATTCGAAATGGTTACGACTCAAACTTGCTGGCAGATGATTGGTTCAACTTAGAGAAAACGTTTTGTAAAAGTCATCAGTAAATTTATACGTGGTCATGTTAGCCACCTGCGAAATTATTGAAATTTTCTTGGGTTTATCATACAGCTTCGAACACGGTTAGCAACTGTTGAAAGGAGATGAAGTCCGTGTTATATGTAAATTTGAAATGCATTGACATTCGTTGCAAAGATGTGGACACTTTCTGAATTTGTTACATTGCTTTGAATCTATTTAACCGTAACAAAAATGACGGTGAGTTTTCAGAAGTTCAATGAACCGTGAATCCGTCCACAGTTTAAACTCAGTGATGTTGTAACTTTCAGTTTACAGTTCTATGTTTTCTAATACTTGTTTCGGATATAAATACACAAAATAAAACGTTGAAAAGAAGCAGCGGGGATGCTCCACATTCTCCCCCACCCCCACAATTGTGTTGAAAAGTTGCAATGAAGAAATATACTTCGATTGTCTAGATTTGAGTCATTGACTCGGTTCTGTGTAGTGTTAACTTTGATCGACGTATATAATTTCGAGGCTCATTTTAACATATTATTACAGGATGAAATATAAAGAATTATGTACGTTGAGTTTCTGAGAACAATCTGTGATTTAGTTAGGACTACTAATCAATATTCGCGGTAACCAGGCAGCCTTATCTCTGTTTGATGGCCATGTTCCATACTGAACTACAAAGTCATTAACCACCAGCATATGAAGCCACTTACTACCAAAGGTTCACTCTTTAGTTAGGTTAAATAAAACACTTATGTTATCACACCCATTTGTTTGTCTATGTTACTTTTCAGAAAGGCAATAAATTGTACATAATGATAGCAAAATCATACAGAGTTTGTCTATTGAGGGTATAATTTTTTTTTTTTCACAGACATAGCTTGATTTTTGTCTTTGACCCGACATTAGCGGTTTTATATTTTTAATTTTTAATTTTGTTTAAGTGAGGTTTTAAACACAAGAGGGTGCACTTCAAAAGTATTATTAATGGTCCACATCTGTTCAGGAAGTTTTTGAAGACACTTCCAGCAGACGACGAAGATGCATGCCAGTAGCTCGAACTTTCATTCAAAAACTTCTCAGACAGATGTAGCACATTAATGATACCCCCAAAGAGTGAATAAGGATGGCCGTAAAAACAGTATGAAGTTGATAATTTATAATGTATTTAGAGTAACTGAATTTAAATTAACGTATGCTGTTTAGAACTGAAAAGTTATTTAACGACACTTTTCGTGTGACAGGGAATTATGGGAAGTTAATCCCAAATTAATCCCGCAGGTGTTCAAATTAAAACCTGTTGTTCTCACGATCTCAAAGTCTGCCAGTCACACTTTTGGACATTTTCTGACACAAGTATGTTTGTCCATCAAGTTCTGTGATGTAGCCTTCCATTTCATCAACCTTCCTACTCCATATTTTATCTTCAAGTACCTCGGAAAAAAAGTCCGTGTGTAACTATATATCTACTTGTATATTGCACAAAATATATATACGCTAATTATAATTACATTATGAATATTTTAATTATTATAAATAAAACTTCCAACTCAATTTCTTGTAAATCAGTTTTTGGCTGACCTATCATGTCATGGCCAGTTAGTTTAACTTGTGAATAAATATTTGATTGTTTTTGTGTTTTTAGTTTCCCACAAACTTACAAAAGAGCTATCTGCGCTAGCCGTCTCTAATTTAGCAGTATTAATTCAGACGGATTGTTTGTTTTAGAATTTCGCACAAAGCTACTCGAGGGCTATATGTGCTGGCCGTCCCTAATTTAGCAATGTAAGACTAGAGGGAAGGCAGCTAGTTATCACCACCCACCGCCAACTCTTGGGCTACTCTTTTACCAACGAAGAGTGGGATTGACCGTCACATTATAACGCCTCCAAGGCTGGGAGGGCGAGCATGTTTGGCGCGACGCGGGCGCCAACCCGCGACCCTCGGATTACGAGTCGCGCGCCTTACGCGCTTCTCCATGTCGGGCCAATTTAGACGGAAAGCAGCTAGTCATCACCACCCACCGCCAACTGTTGGGCTGCCTTTTTCTACCAACCAGTAGTGATTATCACACAATAAAGCATCAATGACTGAAAGGAAGAGAAGATTCTCTGACATGGCGTCTCGAACCCACGACCCATAGAATACGAGATGAGCGCCCTAATCCCTAGGAAATGCCAGACCATGAAAATTGGAAAGAAAGTTGATATGCTATACGGGCAGCAATCCGAGGCCTGTTTCTAATCTTACGGTACATTAACGTAACTCCAGTTGATAATGTTTGAGAGTCTCTTGGTAGACTCACCCGTGTAGTGTTGACAGGTGACAAGAATTAGTCGTTTCTGATGATGGCCCCCCTTACCCAGGTGTCAGAAGGACTATGTCAATGGCTGGGAACATGTTTCTTTGAGATATGTAGCTCATATTCCTAGCGGGATGCTATAATTAACTGGCTTCCATTACTCTCACAACTCTCAACTCAAGATGTTTTTTTGTGTGTTTTTCGGCCAAAATATGGTTTTAACTAATTTGGAGCACATGAAGCACTGATATCAATTTCAAACTAACAAATGAGAAAAAAAATCCCTGTTAAGTCCAACATACGTACATACAGTCATGTAAATCAGCCATTTGATTTGAATAACAATTATCTTAGTAACATAATTGCAATTATTTTAAAGCAGTGTTGTTTTTTTCGCTTTGTCATAGCTATAAAATCACGAGTTACGATAATACGTTAGTTGTTCTGCATGCTGTAATTTACGATAAATACCAATATATATATTTTTCATACTTTAGTGATTGAGACCAAATCTGGAGTGATTGAAACCAAGTCTGGAGTGACTGAGACCAAGTCTGGAGTGACTGAGACCAAGTCTGGAGTGACTGAGACCAAGTCTGGAGTGACTGAGACCAAGTCTGGAGTGATTGAGACCAAGTCTGGAGTGACTGAGACCAAGTCTGGAGTGATTGAGACCAAGTCTGGAGTGACTGAGACCAAGTCTGGAGTGACTGAGACCAAGTCTGGAGTGATTGAGACCAAGTCTGGAGTGTTACTTAATAGAGTTTTACTGCTGCAATTGAAACTGTTATAGCGGGAAACACAAAGCGGTTTTTCGGAGGGCTCACCCCGATGTGGCTGTACTATAGGAAAACTCAAACACCACAAAACAATCGCGACGGTAAGAATAAGGCCTACAGATTACAGTGAGTGAGCTGTGTACTAGATAAACTGTTTGGATTGGAAATATTTCGCATGATGCCTTACTCACGAAGAACTAATGTTTCGGTGTAGAAATCAGATCAGACTTTATCGATTTAAAGTGTAATTGAGTATTCGTTTTTTGTGGTTTGCACGTGCTGTTTTCTTGAAACTGGGATATACGACTTGAATGTGTATCCAAATAACAGTATCACATTAAAATATAATTTAAAAAGTATGATTGTTGTTATCTATTTCAGAGTATTTTAAATCTAGCAAGTAATGTTGTGTTCCTTGTAAGTATATTTAAACCTATCTCACATTTAACAAGTAATGTTGTGTTCTTTATAAGTATATTTAAACCTATCTCACATCCAGCAAGTAATGTTGTGTTTCTTGTAAGTATATTCAATCCTATCTCACATCCAGCAAGTAATGTTGTGTTCCTTATAAGTATATTCAAACCTATCTCACATCCAGCAAGTAATGTTGTGTTCCTTATAAGTATATTCAAATCTATCTCACATGCAGCAAGTAATGTTGTGTTCCTTATAAGTATATTCAAACCTATCTCACATCCAGCAAGTAATGTTGTGTTTCTTGTAAGTATATTCAAACCTATCTTACATCCAGCAAGTAATGTTGTGTTCCTTGTAAGTATATTCAATCCTATCTCACATGCAGCAAGTAATGTTGTGTTCCTTATAAGTATATTCAAACCTATCTCACATTTAACAAGTAATGTTGTGTTCCTTATAAGTATATTCAAACCTATCTCACATCCAGCAAGTAATGTTGTGTTCCTTATAAGTATATTCAATCCTATCTTACATTTAACAAGTAATGTTATGTTCCTTGTAAGTATATTCAAACCTATCTCACATTTAACAAGTAATGTTGTGTTCCTTATAAGTATATTCAAACCTATCTCACATGCAGCAAGTAATGTTGTGTTCCTTATAAGTATATTCAATCCTATCTCACATTTAACAAGTAATGTTGTGTTCCTTATAAGTATATTCAAACCTATCTCACATGCAGCAAGTAATGTTGTGTTCCTTATAAGTATATTCAAACCTATCTCACATCCAGCAAGTAATGTTGTGTTTCTTGTAAGTATATTCAATCCTATTTCACATGCAGCAAGTAATGTTGTGTTCCTTATAAGTATATTCAAACCTATCTCACATCCAGCAAGTAATGTTGTGTTTCTTGTAAGTATATTCAAACCTATCTCACATCCAGCAAGTAATGTTGTGTTCCTTGTAAGTATATTCAATCCTATCTCACATTTAACAAGTAATGTTGTGTTCCTTATAAGTATATTCAAACCTATCTCACATGCAGCAAGTAATGTTGTGTTCCTTATAAGTATATTCAAACCTATCTCACATCCAGCAAGTAATGTTGTGTTTCTTGTAAGTATATTCAATCCTATTTCACATGCAGCAAGTAATGTTGTGTTCCTTATAAGTATATTCAATCCTATCTCACATTTAACAAGTAATGTTATGTTCCTTGTAAGTATATTCAAACCTATCTCACATTTAACAAGTAATGTTGTGTTCCTTATAAGTATATTCAAACCTATCTCACATGCAGCAAGTAATGTTGTGTTCCTTATAAGTATATTCAATCCTATCTCACATTTAACAAGTAATGTTGTGTTCCTTATAAGTATATTCAAACCTATCTCACATGCAGCAAGTAATGTTGTGTTCCTTATAAGTATATTCAAACCTATCTCACATCCAGCAAGTAATGTTGTGTTTCTTGTAAGTATATTCAATCCTATTTCACATGCAGCAAGTAATGTTGTGTTCCTTATAAGTATATTCAAACCTATCTCACATCCAGCAAGTAATGTTGTGTTTCTTGTAAGTATATTCAAACCTATCTCACATCCAGCAAGTAATGTTGTGTTCCTTGTAAGTATATTCAATCCTATCTCACATTTAACAAGTAATGTTGTGTTCCTTATAAGTATATTCAAACCTATCTCACATGCAGCAAGTAATGTTGTGTTCCTTATAAGTATATTCAAACCTATCTCACATCCAGCAAGTAATGTTGTGTTTCTTGTAAGTATATTCAATCCTATTTCACATGCAGCAAGTAATGTTGTGTTCCTTATAAGTATATTCAAACCTATCTCACATCCAGCAAGTAATGTTGTGTTTCTTGTAAGTATATTCAATCCTATCTCACATTTAACAAGTAATGTTGTGTTCCTTATAAGTATATTCAAACCTATCTCACATCCAGCAAGTAATGTTGTGTTCCTTGTAAGTATATTCAAACCTATCTCACATTTAACAAGTAATGTTGTGTTCTTTATAAGTATATTCAAACCTATCTCACATTTAACAAGTAATGTTGTGTTCTTTATAAGTATATTGAAACCAACCTTAATACATCAACATATGTTTTAATTCTGTAGCTGAATGCCAAGTAAACAATAAAAACAGATCATGGAATTATTTTTACTGGTTCATTATTTGAACAATGTGACTACTTAGTAACCTATTCATTTATAATCCACCAGTATATATTCAGATATCACGAAAATATCGTTCGCGCAATATAGGTCTATTTCAAAGAAAATATTTTTACCACCGTATTTTCATTATAGAATTAGCTTCTTTAGTATACACGTAAAATGGTATAAAGATAAAACAATTACCAAATACTATTTATGAAATCGAACTATAAAGAATTATTACCTCAGTAGATGTTTGAAATTAACATACGTTAAGCATCGAACACGATTCATGGAAGATTTGTAGACGTCTACCATTATATAAACATGTTATCTTCCGGAGACCTTTTTAACATTGTCGTAAATCAATGAAATGTTTTCATTAATGTTTCCCAGAGAGTCTTGGTAGAAACGAGTTCTCTAGTTTGCTGCCATTACTGCAATGCCTGTAGTAATATGATAAAGCATGTTGCTTTAAAGCTGATTTATGGTTAATTTAGGGCGACAGGTGTGTTGAAATGAACCAGTACCAATTTGCAAAGACGCTTTTCCTGATACTTTTGAACAGCAATAAACTTTATAAATGGCTCACGACACAAAGAAAGACATTAGTCTGATCATTAAGTACCCCTTTTAAGGACCCGTGGACATATTAATGTGAATTTAAATTTCTTCAGAAAACATCTATATTTCTTTTCCGCCAACAGAGGGAGCAATTTAACCTTGATATCATCTGGTGGCAAAAATTATATTCAATATTATAGTTAATCGAGGCCGCTGAAAACAGAAAATCTTATAGTATGCGTGTTCAAATTCATAAGAAAACAATCATTCTTCATTTTCTTTTTATCAAATTACCCTATCAATGTTTGTACGAGTTTGTTACTAAAACTCATATTTTTGTGAACGTTTTATCGTGACATAAAATGTATAATTTATATCACAAATTATCTAATAAAAGTGAAAACGCCACGTTGGGCTTTAACAAGTTTTTTAAGTCTCCCAGACAGTAATTTTTCTTTGCCTTATAGAGACAGCGAGAAAGAGAATGATACCTACCTATTGTGCTAAGCCTGCAGGTCGAGAGGTCCAGGGTTCGAGACTTTAAACTGTGGGCGCCTAAAAAGAATGACTGTTGATACCAACAGACAAAAAATCGTATAAGCAGCTGAAACTGGCACAGACGTAACGCTTCACGTGTTTGGAGATATTTTTTTATTAAAAACAGCAACAACATTTTAAACGACTGTGTTTCAAAGTCTCGTAAAATAATTTGTTCAACGTCTGTCTAATGTTAATTTTCTACCATTTCTTAGTATATTGTTTTGAAGATTTCCACGTTTAAGTCGTTTAAGCATGGATTATCTGCTTCTCGCATCCCCAGTGACAAACAAATTAACTTTACAGTAAAAATGTATTTTCAAATGGTTATAAAGAAGAATTAGTTGAAAACATTGTATTTATTAGCACTTAAAGTAATGGTTATTTTAAATCTTTCTCTTAAACCTGCAAATAGCACCTTTTATATATATTTTTTACAAAGTTCCCAGGAAATACATGCGTAACATCTCAGTCACGTCTCTTTCATGTTCTCAGACTTTTCATAGATAATTCGCATAACGATTACAATGACTGGTCTGTTATCACACACACAATAAAACGGAAATAGTAGGTCACAAGGCCAGAGGGCAGTGTCAGTGAAGTCATTTCAGAAAATTATAATTTTTTTTAGCTTTTTTGGTTCCTTTAATGGATATTAAAGGTGTAATGGGTTACTCTAGTTTTCAGTATTGTTTGTAATAAAGCAATTATTCAAATGAGTTTAATTAATAAAGTTACATTTTAAAGTTGCTGAAAGAATAATAAGTAAGTGTAGAGTAAAAGTTGGTAAGAAAACTATTTTTAAGTCAATGATTATTTGAGTTACAACCTGTGTATTGCTCATGACCAGGTTTATAGGTTCTCATCTTGTATTCTCAAGGCGGCTGATATGGGAATTAAAACTTCAATTAAAATTAAGTACAGAACAACCTTTCAACATTTCTAGGTCATATTCAGGTCAACAAAGAGAGTTTGAAAACTGACTGTTGCCGGGCGCATGGTACATGCACGAGAGCGTAAACAGTTACAGGATTGTAGGGGTCGTTAAAGTTAGATGTTAACTTATTAATTAGTATCGTTAGAAAGGTCTTGTTTTGTTTGTTTTGGAATTTTGCACAAAGCTACTCGAGGGCTATCTGTGCTAGACGTCCCTAATTTAGTAGTGTAAGACTAGAGGGAAGGCAGCTAGTCATCACCACCTACCGCCAACTATTTACCAACGAAAAGTGGGATTGACCAA
Source organism: Carcinoscorpius rotundicauda (assembly GCA_011833715.1). Classification (NCBI taxonomy): domain Eukaryota; kingdom Metazoa; phylum Arthropoda; class Merostomata; order Xiphosura; family Limulidae; genus Carcinoscorpius; species Carcinoscorpius rotundicauda. The sequence continues at coordinate 86,829,434 of CM022399.1, forward strand.
AACATTATAACGCCCTCACCGCTGGGAGGGCGAGCATGTTTGGTGGGAAGGGGATTCGAACCCGGGATCCTCAGATTACGAAGCGCATGCCTTAACGAGCTCGACCATGCCAGGCTTACTTTAAACTCCTCGTATCATAACCCACTTATCAATATCATTCACGCACGTGCCTAGGTACATATAATTTAACACTGCTAAATGATTTAACCTCATTTTACGAAAACATGGTAGGAAAATAGTCGTAAATCTGAGCTAACTGAATTAATCTTCACTAAATATGTCAACAGAAACATAACCCAATTATCCATCTACTGTTAGAAATGAATTCAGGTTGACCCTGTATTAGTGTTCTAAATTTCGCAACCGCCTATCTGGTTTCAAATCCGTGTAATCCCACAAAATTGTCACCGCACTTCAAACTATGAGTGCGTTATAAGAGTGACAGTCAATCCTTTGGCACGTATGGGGGGTGGTAGAGAGCTGCTGACAGGTTATCTTCCCTCTGGTAAGACCCCGGCAAGGACAGGTGGTTAAGGTACTCGACTTGTAATCTGAGGGTTGCAGTTTCGGATCCTCGTTATACCAAAAATGCTCGTCCTTTAAGCCGTGGGGACGTTATAATATTACCGTCAATCCCACTATTCGTTGATAAAAGCGTTTCCAAAGAGTTGGCGTTGGGCGATGACGACGAGCTGCATTCCCTCTAGTCTTTCACTGCTAAATTAGGGACGGCTAGCGCAGATAGCCCTGGCATAGTTTTGGGCGAAATTCAAAACAAACCGAAATCACACTCAAAACAGGGACATCAGCATATAGTGTAAGCACAAAAATAAATAAATAGTTAGAATAAAATCAAACTTAATGTACTTGAGAAAAAAAATCAAACATTACTTTAAAAAAATGCGAAAGTACAAATTTAAATATCCCAGATACAATTCTAAAGTAATAATGAAATAAAACAGAATAATTCTTTAGATTTGTTTGTTTGATTTTGGAATTTCACGCAAAGGTACACGAAGGCTATCCGTGCTAGCCATCCCTAAATTAGCAGTGTAAGGCAAGAGGGAAGGTAGCTAGTCATCACTACCCACCGCCAACTCTTGGGCTACTCTTTTACCAACGAATAGGGGGATTGACCGTAACATTATAACGTCACCACGGCTAAAACGGTCGAGCATGTTTGGTACGACCGGGATGCAAACCCGCGAACTACATGTTACGAGTTGCACGCCTTAACACGCTTGGCCATGCCGGGCCTCGTTTTTAAGTTAAACTAACGAATTATATGTACATATATGTCAATAAATTTGCGTTTCAAATCTCACGCGGTTTGGTTGCGTTTCTGTTTGTTTGTTACAAAATTTTCAGGAAAAGTCTACTAATTTACAATGCTAAAAATCAAGGGTACGATTCCCCTCAGTGGACTCACTACGAAGCTAGATGCGGGTTTGCTACAAGTAAAACACACACAAACTTTCGTGAAAAGCTGTACAAAGGGTACCTGCGTCTGGTTGTACCTTGTTTTGATTTAAGGTTCTATTTTCTGACTAGGTACTGAGACCCTCAGCCTTAAAGTACAAAGAGCGTTGTTGCGACTACAAGATGCCAATCACCAATCTTCATATTAACAACCCCAAGGACTTTGACCAATAAGCCACATCGTTATATCACAGACAACATCCTGTCTTTATAGGTATATACAACAGGCACCTGAACTTTGTGCACAGTTTTTTTTTCCGATTTTCTAAATGAAACAACGAATGTTGTTGTAAGAAAAATAGTTTTATTTCTTGCTTTTAGGCCTATGTTAATTTGCAAAATTCAGAATTTTTTTCCCATATTTTTAGCGATACTGGTACATGTGTGTGTTTGTGTGTTTTTGAATTTCGCCCAAAGCTGCTAGAGGGCTATCTGCGCTAGACGTCCGTAATTTAGCAGTGTAAGTAGAGGGAAGGCAGCTAGTCATCACCACCCACCACCAACTCTTGGGCTACTCTTTTACCAACGAAAATTGGGATTGACCGTCTCATTATAACGCTCCCACGGCTGAAAGGGCGAGCATGTTTAGCGCGACGGGGATGGTATATTTTAGTTTGTTTAAACGCAAACCTACACAATGGGCTATCTATGTGGTTATCTATGGTTCAGCGATATGTGTGCGAACTTACAGCTCTAGAAACCGGGTTTCGAGACCCGTGAGTGGTAGAGCACATATCCAACTTTGTGTTTAATTTTAAACAAACAAACCATTACTAATATCAAACCCCAAGTTTTATCGTTACAAACATTCTAGTTTACCATTGAGAAAGCGGAGGTCAAGCGTGTTCCAGAAATCCGTTTGATTATAAACATTTCGAATAATCTCCAAATTTGCAAGCTGTCACTACAAAGAGCAGGTCTGAATTTAGAATTCAATGTAAGGCAATTTCAGTGTAAAAAAAAAAACCTTCAAAATTTGAAGCGTAGTTACTTTAGATTACAAACCATGCTCTGTCAACACGAACAGTTAATATGTTTGGAATAAATGTCTCATCGACACACATTGTATTTTGTAACTTCTCAGGCAAGTGGCAAAGTTTGCAGATATTTGTTCTGTCAGATGACAGTGACGTGATACTTTACGGTTTCAATAAGGCAACGTGTCATCCGGAAACTGTAGAATCTCGAAGTCACTTATCCAGCACGACAGTAAATCGAATGTTTCTAACATCACGCTCATATATAATATCTTCGCTTCTTGATCACCACTACACCAGAGGGCAATTTGAATAAATTGAAGGATATTTTCATACAATTTTAAGATTTCAACGATAGTTTAGGACGATTTGAGAAATTTGAGTGACGTATAGCAATAATTCAAACAGTTTGGATAACTCTCTTTTGGACATTTGATTCTTGAATATTTTGATTATTTTGAATAAAAAATAAAACAAATAGACATTGAATTCAACACCCTGATTCCTGGTAAGATGTAAACGTATGTTGTTGTAAGACCCTGATTCCTGGTAAGATGTAAACGTATGTTGTTGTAAGACCCTGATTCCCGGTAAGATGTAAACGTATGTTGTTGTAAGACCCTGATTCCTAGTAAGATGTAAAAGTATGTTGTTGTAAGACCCTGATTCCTGGTAAGATGAAACGTATGTTGTTGTAAGACCCTGATTCCTGGTAAGATGTAAAAGTATGTTGTTGTAAGACCCTGTACTATACTATACATTTCCATTCTTACTTTATCAGATTTACTTTTTTAATTTTCCAAACGTCAATTAAAAAAGTGAAACTTTACTTTGTTTACAAAATGTTTAAGCTGTAGTTACACAATTTTTAAGCTGTAGTTTACAAAATGTTTAAATTGTAGTTTACAAAATGTTTAAATTGTAGTTTACAAAATGTTTAAGCTGTAATTTACAAAATGTTTAAGATGTAGTTTACAAAATGTTAAAGCTGTAATTTACAAAATGTTTAAGCTCTAGTTTACAAATATTTAAGCTGTAATTTACAAAACATCGTAGATTCTTTTTTGTTCTCTGTTAAGCTGTTTCTGGTGCAGTATTAAACATCTTAAAAATCGTAAAAGTTATTAAAAGACAAGTACGAAACATATTTACTCATATGAGAAATATTTCGAGGGTTGATTTATAATGGTTATCATGTTGATGTATGGATATGACGGTTTATAATTCGCGTTTTCTTATCGCAAAACTCTGTATTGTACTTTGGAACCGTAGGTACGCAATAAGGATGACATTCAAATCTTTGTATACAGTTAGAGTAACCCAAGAGGTTCTGATGGGTGTTAGTGACTATCAAATCTTTGTATACAGTTAGAGTAACCCAAGAGGTTCTGATGGGTGTTAGTGACTATCAAATCTTTGTATACAGTTAGAGTAACCCAAGAGGTTCTGATGGGTGTTAGTGACTATCAAATCTTTGTATACAGTTAGAGTAACCCAAGAGGTTCTGATGGGTGTTCGTGACTATCAAATCTTTGTATACAGTTAGAGTAACCCAAGAGGTTCTGATGGGTGTTAGTGACTATCAAATCTTTGTATACAGTTAGAGTAACCCAAGAGGTTCTGATGGGTGTTAGTGACTATCAAATCTTTGTATACAGTTAGAGTAACCCAAGAGGTTCTGATGGGTGTTCGTGACTATCAAATCTTTGTATACAGTTAGAGTAACCCAAGAGGTTCTGATGGGTGTTCGTGACTATCAAATCTTTGTATACAGTTAGAGTAACCCAAGAGGTTCTGATGGGTGTTAGTGACTATCAAATCTTTGTATACAGTTAGAGTAACCCAAGAGGTTCTGATGGGTGTTAGTGACTATCAAATCTTTGTATACAGTTAGAGTAACCCAAGAGGTTCTGATGGGTGTTAGTGACTATCAAATCTTTGTATACAGTTAGAATAACCCAAGAGGTTCTGATGGGTGTTAGTGAGTATCAAATCTTTGTATACAGTTAGAGTAACCCAAGAGGTTCTGATGGGTGTTCGTGACTATCAAATCTTTGTATACAGTTAGAGTAACCCAAGAGGTTCTGATGGGTGTTAGTGACTATCAAATCTTTGTATACAGTTAGAGTAACCCAAGAGGTTCTGATGGGTGTTAGTGACTATCAAATCTTTGTATACAGTTAGAGTAACCCAAGAGGTTCTGATGGGTGTTCGTGACTATCAACTTCTCTTTGAGTAGCTTTTCACGAATTATCCGAAACAAACAACAAAATGAAATGGCCCGGCATGACCTACCTCGTTAAGACGAATACCACAAAATAACAATTTATGTGACTCGTCGTATAGAGATTATTCAAAAAGGGTTATGTTTCTCGTACAAAAAACGACATACAAACAACAACAACATTCTTACCAAATAAAAACATTTATTATTCTTTCCTGTTATATGCATTCCCATGTGGTTAAAGTACTAGACTCATAATCTGAGGGTCGCAAGTTTGAATAACCGTCGCACCAAACGTGCTCGCCCTTCCAGTTGTGAAGGTGTTATAAAGTGTTGACCAATCCCACTATTCTTTGGCAAAAGAGTAGCCCAAGAGTTGGCGGTTGGTGGTGATGATTAACTGCCTTTCCTCTATCTAGTCTTGCACTGCTAAATTAGGGACAGCTAGGACAGAGCCCTCGTATAGCACTCCACCAAATTAAAAACAAACAAACAAAGTAAGCTTTAAGCTACAGTAAGCTACGATAAGTTTAAGCTACCAATAACAAAACTGTCCTTCCCTTCTATCCCAACTGGATTGTAATTTTACCTGAAAGAAACTGGATGTGCGGCTCTTGTGTTAATAAATTCTTATTTACATATAATAAAGGTAAAGTGTACATCTCGAAACTGCTGGTTTTATGGTTACTGAATTATTCATATTTCGTCTTTGACGCAGTATGTGGCAATCCAAAATAAAATAGGTACCTATTAATAATATCCCATATGTGACCCACGTTAGCCTACTGAAGCCCAAATCAACCATCCTGCGAACGATGCTAAACAATTCAAAGAAACAAAGGAGCTGGCTTCTTTTCAGTAGTTTTATAAATCATATTAATTAGACTAAGATTTATTCCTTTTAAAAGATGTGTCGCTTATTTTCTCGATGCTCTGTTTGAGACTTTTTTTTTTCAGCCTGATTTGTACCGCCCTTTAGGTAAGGTTAAACGAAGATTTTGTACTACGTGAAAGAATATAATAGTTTAATGATTAAACGTGCACAATACAGTACACGCCACACGTGCAATATGCTGAACTGCGTGTGGTACTGTGCCTCAAACAGTTTTCTTTGTTTGTTGTTAAGCCTAAAGTTACACAATGGTCTATCTATGTTTTGTTCTCCAAGAGTATTGAAATCCTGTTTTTTGGGGTTTTTTTACCGTTATAAACCTCGAATGGATATTAAACAGATTGGTACGTGACTAATAGACTTGAATTTCTGTCGAATCCAGCATGTATGACAAATTTTGCGCTTTGGAGACATTAGTTTTTAAATAAGGAAATTAACGAAAACCAATAAACTAATGAACAGGGTTAGTGTGTGTGAGTGTTTTCTTATAGCAAAGCCACATTGGCTTAGTAGCTTCGAAATTAATTATTTTCTCGTAAATAATGTCGAAGAACAAACCACCGAGGTTATCCAATTCGTGTGTTGAGTTAAAATAAACAGTGTTTGTTTGTTTATCTTTTAAATTTCGCGCAAAGTTACACGAGGGCTGTCTGAGTTAACTGTCCCTAATTTAGCATTGTAAAACTAGAGGGAAGGTAGCTAGCTAGTCATCACTACCCACCGCCAACTCTTGGACTAATCTTTTACCAACGAAAACTGGGATTGACCGTCATATTATAGCGCCCCCACGGCTGATAGGGCGAGCATATTTGGTGCGACAGGAATTTTAACCCTCAGATTACCAGTCGACCACCTGGTCTTTAACAATGGATGGAAAATGCTATCGCTATATGGGAAAAATGAAACAGAACACAAAAGTCGTTTAATTGAAACAGTTAACTCGACAGCGGTTACACTCAGTGAATGATCTTCTGGTGAATTAAGTGTTAAGCCAGAGTAAATGTAGCCATTTTCTCAATAAAGATATGTTGATGTACATCACGCTGTCGTATCACAAAATAGCCAGACACTGTCTGGTGACCACAGTACTTCACTAAGAATTTGAGAATGGCGGGTTCGAATCTCCGTCCAAACAAATGTGTTTGCTCTTTCAGAATGGATATGTTATAATCTGATATTAATCCCACTATTCTTTGATAAAGAGGAGGTCCAGAGTTGGCGGTGGGTGTTATTGACTATCTGCCACCATTCTCGTCTATCTTTTCTAAATTAAGAACGACTAGCGCAGAGAGCCCTGAAATAGTTTCGTTTTTTGCTTTTGAATTTCGGGCGAAATCAAAACAAGGGCTATCTGCACTAGCCGTCTCTAATTTAGCAGTGTAAGACTAGAGGTAAGGCAGCTAATCATCACCACCCACCGCCGATTTTTGGGCTACTCTTTTACCAAGAAATTGTAAAGAATGGGATTGACCGTCACATTATAACACCCCAACGGCTGAAGGGGGAATATGTTTGGTGTGACGGGGATTGGAAGCCTCGACCCTCAGATTGCGAGTGGACTGCCTTAACCACCTGGCCATGCCGTGCCGTAATAATTTTGTTCAAAATTCACAAACATTCGAGTATTTAGTCCAACATTTAACGGTTTACATTTTCTCTCACATTACAGTTGAATCATTAACATTACGACAATATCAATATATTTGCTTGTAATGCAGGCGCTTGTGTCTGTTATTCGGTCAGATAGCTACTCAATACTGTTATGTTCAGATAGTTAAAGGGTACATTTTGGTAGTTGAGAACTCTGTAAAGCATACAAAGAGGGTAATAGCAGTAAAGAAAAAGTAAAGGTTACCAGATATCTTAAAGTGTTGATAACATCAAGGCAAGAAATGATGTGCCTTAGTAATTAATGTATTCTAATTTGGGATTCGCGTCCCCTTGTAAGTAAAACGTGTTTTGCTTTTGTCTATGCCGAGATGCGTTATAGACGAACCAATCCCATTAATCAGTCATAAATTAATGGTATAAGAGTTATAATCAAGACCGTAGGAAGCGGTAAGACTAGTCATATCACGACTTGATCAGTTTTTTTTCTTGCACGTATATCTGCAGCTTATGTTTTAAAACTTGATTATTTTAATTCAAGACATTAGGTTGTAAGTATACAGTATTCATAGTTAAAACGGTTAAAAAATCGATCTCATAGCATTAAATGTTTAAGACCTTTTCATGGCGGCATTACCCCAGACATCCATAGAAGTGACAATTGTCTAAACACTTCAAAAATGCTTCCTACGGCATTCCGGCCCGGCATGGCCAAGTATGTTAAGGAGTTCGACTCGTAATCCAAGGGTTGCGGGTTCGAATCCCGGTCGCACCAAACATGTTCACCCTTTCAACAGTAAGGGCGTTATAATGTTCTGGTCAATCCCACTACTCGTTGGTAAAAGAGTAGCCCAAGTGTTGGCCGTGGGTGGTGATGACTAGATGCCTTCTCTCTAGTCTTTCACGGCTAAATTAGGGATGGCTAGCGCAGATAACCCTCAAGTAGCTTTGCGCGAAATTCAAAAACAATTCAACAATTCAATCCTACGGCATTCCAAACCTACCTGAAACATGCGCAAAGTTTATCTTGTTCAAGAAATTTCTTTAGAATTATAGTGTGTTAAAAAAATCAAATAAACTGGAGAACCAGCGTTGAAACGTTAAGATTCGACGTCTGTAACATTTTAGTAGCAGTGTTAGAAACGATGATGACACAGTAGCAAAAAAAGGACATTGACAAAATACGTTTCCATTTCATGTTTTTCATGTTATCAGTCAATTGCTACTTCTATTACGTCCCTATACAAGCAGACCAATGAACTAAGCCTAACTATGCAAATAGGTTATTACGACTGAATTAACTCTCGTTGTACAGGTGTAAGATTTCCAAAAGTTTAATTTCCTATCCAAGATAAGGACAGAGAAGTTAACATTTTAAAATTACAACACTTGCTTAATTATGCAAACTTTAATTATCGTTAGAGTTTTTGTTTGACCAATTTTCTCGAAGGTAGAGCTGGTCGAGGTGTTTTTGACGTTTCTTCCCACTCGCTAATTAATGAACTCAAGCAAGGAAACGTTGTGAGACATGTGTACTTTATGCAACTTTGAATTTTTACGAGGCTTAACAAACAAGTCGATGGCAGCTGAACCAGATCTGCTGTACTGAATATCACGTGACACATTTACGTTCAGATCATCTCACGAAAATAAGAAAAAGGTTCTAAGACACTCTGCGTGCGATTAATTAGACTAGATTCATTGGGCTAGGGGGCGTACATGGGTTCTGTCTGGGCGGAATGTAAATCAGATGACTCACAACTTGCGTTCCGTTGAGAGAAAAGAAATGGCGTTCCACATTTAGGGGCAGTGAATGCGTTATAGGAGAGACGGACAAATCCTGATAAATGATTGGAGCAGTCCAAAGGTTAAGGGTGGATACTATTGATTGGATGTCATTTTGTGGTTTATCAGTTCAAAATTAGCACCGATAGCCATTGTGTGGCTTTGCGTAAGATTTGATAACAAACGATTGTTTGTTTGTTTTTCTCTTAGCAAAGCCACATTCAACTATCTGCTAGGCCCACCGAAGGGAATCGAACCCCTGATTTTAGAGTTGTAAATCAGGAAACTTATTGCTGTACTAGTGGAGGGCAGTAACAAACGAAACTGAGTAGGACTTACGATTTAACGTGATATAAGTTTTTATTGTTGTTGTTGTTGTTGCTTTGAAGTAAGCACAAAGCTACACAATGGGCTATCTGTGCTCTGCCCACCACGGGTATCGAAACAAGTTTTTATTACTTTCTCACTCCTGAACGGTGAGGAATGTGGTAAAGATTTGTGTTTGTATAACAAACGTGTTTCAGAAATATTTGTTTTTTTAGATCTTCAGTTGTGCAAAGAACTTGTAGTCATGTATATCATTGTTTTAATTTTCTGATTGCCATGCCTTATGCCTCCCAGTAGCACAATGGTATGTCTACGGAATTACCCATTAAAAACCGGGTTTCGATACCCGTGGTGGGCAGAGCACAGATAGCCAATTGTGTAGCTTTGTGCTTAATTCTAAACAAACAAGCCATGCCCTATATTAAATAAACAGGAAAAAAATCACTGTTGTCAAGCAGAATTGCGACCAAGATATTGTAAGAATCTTTTATTGTCTTTTTCACTTCCGACTCTATTATTAAAAAAAAAAACTTTTTCGTTTACTCCCTAGACTTCACTCGGGCATTGTAAAATTCATGTTGATTATAAAATGTCTGGAGACGTCGTTTGGAAGATTGTGCGAATCTACGCTAAACTCCGTCACTGATGACGTTTCGAAGAATGGTCTTTCTCATCTCAATGAAGAAAAAAACACCCATTACGAGCCATGAAAATATTATGAAGAGTAAATATTTTATGTTTCAGTAAAAGAAGCGTCGAAAACACTGTTTACGCTCCTTCACAAATGCCACATAAGAAACGCATAAATATCTCATAATATATATCACACGTATGCATACTGTTCACTGTCCTATGAAAACGATTTTCTATCATATTTTATGTTCTACTAAAATTTTTCTTTTTTGTTCGATGGTTCATGAAGAACCGTAAAAGTTTTGTGACGATTTGTTAAGACTGAGATATAACTCTCTCTCCCCCTCTGCAATCGCTGATATTTTAGTACCAGCATGAAAATGCTACGAACCTATTTGGAGTGAACATAGAGGGAAATCGAACCCCTGATTCTAGCGTTATAAATCCAAAGACTTACCGCTGCACCAGCGGGGTATCGTTTTAATCGGAAATAAATTAAAACACCAATAGCTGTCAAACATGAAAAACAACATTTACACTTACGTAAGCCAATGAAGTTTTTTTTCTAATTATAAATAATACACAGAGGGTTTGTTTGTTTGTTTTTGGAATTTCGCACAAAGCTACTCGAGGGCTATCTGTACTAGCCGTCCCTAATTTAGCAGTGTAAGACTAGAGGGAAGGCAGCTAGTCATCACCACCCACCGACAACTCTTGGGCTACTCTTTTACCAACGAATAGTGGGATTGACCGTCACATTATACACCCCCACGGCTGGGATTGTGAGCATGTTTAGCGCGATACGGGCGCGAACCCGCGACCCTCGGATTACGAGTGCACGCCTTAACGCGCTCGGCATACACAGAGGGAGTTTCGCAATAAGTTCTGTGGAAAATGGATTAGATATCTCGAGTACAGATACATTTTTGCAATTTTTTTCATCGATTTGCAGAAAATTTGTTTGTTTCTTTACGACAAAAACCAGATTGGGTTACTTGCTGTGTCCACAATGTGGAATCGAACCCCTGAATTGTCAACGTTGTAAGATTTTATCTTCACTGCTATCCCACCGAGGGCGGTTTCAGAAGAAAGCATATTTTTTGAACCGATTTTAATACTTTTGTAATTTAGTTTTTAATTACAACTTAGAAAAGGTAGTGAGTGACATTTGACTATAATTACGTTTTTTACCTTCTTATTTTAATATATACATTTTTTATTTTTCAAAATTAATTCTGACTCTGAGTCTGCGCAGTTTTAGAATAAAACGTGATCTAGGAAACTGTTAAGTTGATCATGATCTTCTTGTTTTTGTTTCTTTGTTGTTCTCTCGAGGTAGAAGATCAAGGCACTGGACTTGTAATCCGAGAGTCTCCTTCATACCATCATGCTCGGCCTTTCAGCCGTGGAGGGGCGTTATAATGTGACGATCAATCCAGCTATTCGTTGGTAAAAGAGTAGCCGAAGAGTTGACGTTGGGTGGTGATGACTAGCTTCTCTTCATCTAGTGAACAGATAGCCCTCTGTGGCTTCGCTATACGAAAAAACATACACACACACTCTTCCTCTAGTCTTACACTGCTAAATTATGATCGGTTAACGCAGATAGCCCTCGTGTAGCTTTACGCGAAATTCGAAACAAACCAAAGAAGCCTCCTGTTATTAAGTGGACGTCAGTTCAGGTTAGTGATAAAACACTTCGCGGAATTACGAATGATTTGTTTGTTTGTTAGTTTTTCTTATAGCAAAGCCACATTGGGCTATTTGGTCAGCCCACCAAGGGGAATCGAACACCTGATTTTAGCATTGTAAATTCGGAGACATACCGCTGTACTAGCAGGGGGGGTCAGTTACGAAAGAAATTGATTTTGTGTAAGTGTGTACAACAATTACGAATTCGAACATTTCGTGGTATTTTTCTGTGTAAACAATTTAAAACTTTTAAACTAAAACCAGAATAAAGTTGTTGTTTTTTACACCTGTACGAATCTTCCGGTGTAAATAAAACTCGTAATCAAAAGTGAGTATGCACGAGTATGTTATTGCGTATACCTTGTTCGTTTGTTTTGAATTTTCCCACAAAGTTACACGAGGGCTATCTGTGCTCGCCGTCCCTAATTTTACAGTGTAAGACTAAAAGTCATCACCACCCACCGCCAACTCTTGAGCTACTCTTTTACCAACGAAAATTGGGAATAACCGTCACATTATAACGCCCGCACGGCTGGGAGAGTAAGCATGTTTAGCGCGACTCGGAAGCGAACCCGAAAATTCATACGTCGTCCGAACAGGGTCTCGAACCCTGGACCATTAGGTTAAATGAGCCTGACGCTCTACCGACTGAGCTATTCAAGTGCCTGTTGTATTTACCTATAAAGACAGGATGTTGTCTGTGATATAACGATGTGGCTTATTGGTCAAAGTCCTTGGGGTTGTTAATATGAAGATTGGTGATTGGCATCTTGTAGTCGCAACAACGCTCTTCGTACTTTAAGGCTGAGGGTCTCAGTATCTAGTCAGAAAAGAGAACCTTAAATCAAAACAAGGTACAACCAGACGCAGGTACCCTTTGTACAGCTTTTCACGAAAGTTTGTGTGTGTTTTACTTATAGCAAACTCGCATCTAGCTTCGTAGTGAGTCCACTGAGGGGAATCGTACCCTTGATTTTTAACATTGTAAATTAGTAGACTTTTCCTGAAAATTTTGTAACAAATAAACAGAAACGCAACCAAACCGCGTGAGATTTGAAACGCAAATTTATTGACATATATGTACATAAAATTCGTTAGTTTAACTTAAAAACAAGGCCCGGCATGGCCAAGCGTGTTAAGGCGTGCAACTCCGGGGATGGGTTCGCATCCCCGTTGCGCCAAACATGCTCGCCCCTTTTAGCCGTGGTGACGTTATAATGTGACGGTCAATCCCCCTATTCGTTGGTAAAAGAGTAGCCCAAGAGTTGGCGGTGGGTGGTGATGACTAGCTACCTTCCCTTTAGTCTTACACTGCTAAATTAGGGACGGCTAGCACAAATAGTTCTCGAGTAGCTTTGTGCGAAATTCAAAAAACAAACAAACTGAAACAAATATAATGTATTCTTGTTTCTGATCGTTTTTGAGTTAAAACAATAAATCATATAATTTAGTCAGAATTTTGGATTCACTGTTTTTAACGTAGTCCTTTCTTTTGATTTTTACTTATTTTGCTATTTAACTTCATTAAAATCTTATTATTTTCGCTAAAATATACGTAAATATATTCTAAACTGCGAATGAGTTCTTTATTTATACAATATATACCAAAGATGCTTTGATGGTTCCCCTGTCCTTCGTGTCTTCTTGCTGACTTTGTAGCGAAAGACAGATTTATTGTCAGTCTGGTACATTACACTGAAGATAAAGATAGGATCTCGATTTTTATCGGTCCCTCCTTGGTCAGGATCCTGGGAGTAAAACATTTGTGGATGTTTCAGTGAATACATCTCTTCTGCTTACTTCCTGTCAGTAGCAGATTCAAAGCTGGATTCAACACATTTCTTTACCCAAACAAATCATTGATTGATTAACTCGTTCCTATTGAATATTAAAGAACACTGGAAACACCCTTTCTTTTCCGCTTGAATTAAACTACTAGTTAACGCCTTGATGGTTGAATTTATTACATTTGCTGTGGCACCAGTGAAGTTTTAAAACAATTTATTGTTTGCAGTAAAGGTCAAAAGTTTCGTGTTTTGCTAGCCAGTGATCACTTGATGAATCTTTCACAAAGCGAAGGGGATTAGAGGTTACTTCTTACTTTTACTGATTCAATGATTTTGTTTCGCACATTTCAAGTGCAAACCAATGGATAATAAACGTTATTAGCGTGAAACGTGGTCACTTTTGTAGCTTTAGGATACTTTTATACTTACGTTTCGTTGTACAGCTTGTTTGTTTATAGTAAAGTCACATTGAACTAGGCTGGTGTGTTCTTTGCGGGGAATCGAACCCAGGATTTTAACGATTTAAGCCTGTAAACACGCCGATGTTCCATGGAGGTACTTACTGAGTTATGTATTTTGTGCACCCCCCAGTACGACGGTAAGTTTACGGACTTACAACGCTAAAATCAGGGGTTCGATTCCCTTTGGTGGGCTCAGCGGATAGCTTGATGTGGGTTTGCTATAAGAAAAGCACACACACAAACGCACATGTACTTCGTTATACGAACAAGGTAATATTCCAACGCTAAGCGACGACCGTAAAGTTGTACTCTGATGTAACTGGTCGTTTTGTCGTTGTCTAAACAACAAAGGAATTGACGTAACTAATTAGCATATTATTACAAATTTTATTATGCATAAAAATAACTATAGGAAAGGTAGACTTAAAGCAGGTTTAAGAGAAATAATATTAAAAAATGTAATGAATTGTCTTTATTTACAACATCGTAGATTACTGTATTCTATTAGTTAATAATAATAAGGTCTTATTACTGTATAAATATGTGGGAAATAAAAATCGATTTTCTTAATTAAACAATTCAACACTAGATTTCCAGGCCCTATGAGAAGTCTGGGTGACTATGTCATGTGTTACACTGCTTTCCTATATAAGGTTATTCCTCTGAACTCCAAATGTGCTACAGTGTTCTCTCGTGTATCGCGGTAGATGCGTTCCAAAAACCCCCGCGAAAGATTTTCCGCGAAGTGGGATCGCCGATTTTTACGTATATATTTATGTGCATTTAGACTTTTAAAACCCTCCCTGTACAACTATTTAACCCTCCCATTACAATACTGTTCATTATTGCTGAAATAATAAGAACAGTTATTAAGATATTAAGCCTTAAAATTAAAAATTACATATCTTAAGCAGGTGGTGTCTTTTTGGGGGACACCACTTCCTCTACTGTGGAAGGTGAATCGGCAATTTCTTCGTCGGTCGTTACAACTTCAGGAACAGTACTTGCCACCGGTACCATTTCTTTCTTGCTCGGCTGGAAAAACATTGTTTTCTCTGCCTCTTTAGCCTATCGAAAATCATTTGATAAGGAGTCATCAGTTCTTCTATTTTATTGCAAAATTGTACTGATCGAACCATATCGTTGTCCCATTCCTGTGAGCACTCCTTCACTTCGTTAATTAGTTTCATTAGTTTACCTAACCGCTC
The DNA here is from genome assembly GCA_011833715.1 of Carcinoscorpius rotundicauda. Taxonomy (NCBI): domain Eukaryota; kingdom Metazoa; phylum Arthropoda; class Merostomata; order Xiphosura; family Limulidae; genus Carcinoscorpius; species Carcinoscorpius rotundicauda. The sequence goes on from CM022399.1 coordinate 86,844,507, forward strand.
TAACGACCATCCACTTTGCTCGATTGTTTCTTCGGCTTCTTTCGGTGTTTCCTCTTCGTCGTCTTCCTCGGCAGCAGACTTCGTCAGTACTTCTAAGTCTTGGTCGGCGAGTGGTTCGGATTCTAAGTCAATCAGTTCATCTACGTCTTCCTTCGTCATATCGGCAAATCCTTCACCTTCATCTCACAAGAACAACAGAAATAAAGTAGCACAAAATAACATTCTGATGTTGAAATGTATTAATGCCAACAAACTTCTGCAGCCGCGTAGCTGTGTTTAGATCATGTGTTCAATTTGGAAAGTGAGTGAAAGTAAACTAGGTTGATTTAAGCAGTATTGTGATAAATGGTTGCAGTGTTGAAGACATAATAAAAATTTATTGTGTCGTTTGTTTTTATCATACAATGTTCCATTTTACAGCTAATTCAGTGACGTTCGTAAGCTCTCTGTAAATAATGCAAGAGTTCAAGCTTGGTTTGTTTGTTTTGGAATTTCGCACAAAGCTACTCGAGGGCTATCTGTGCTAGCCGTCCCTAATTTAGCAGTGTAAGACTAGAGGGAAGGCAGCTAGTCATCACCACCCACCGCCAACTCTTGGGCTACTCTTTTACCAACGAAAAGTGGGATTGACCGTCACATTATACACCCTCACGGCTGGGAGGGCGAGCATGTTTGGCGCGACGCGGGCGCCAACCCGCGACCCTCGGATTACGAGTCGCGCGCCTTACGCGCTCGGCCATGCCAGGCCTCAAACGTGGTACTGTTCTCAATGGTTATTTCACAGTGGATAAGGGGTTAGCTTAGATTTATAATTCATTCGATTCCTGTGGTGTGTACAGCAGAGATAGCTGGCTATTGTACAGATCTGCGCGTAATAACAAACGAACAGTTGCTTGTAATATCTGGAAACAGTTTTTACAGAAATCTGATAAAAACAAGATTTGTCAACCTTTCGAAGAACCAATTTAAAATTTCCAGAGATGGAGCGCCTTCTGTGTGGAACGCGCTAATGTTCGACATTCTCTGTTATTTTCACAGAATAACGAATAATGTACCATAGACCCTGAAAAGTCGTCTTGAAACCAATAGATTTTCTTTGTTTTGGAATTTCGCACAAAGCTACTCGAGGGTTATCTGTGCTAGCCGTCCCTAATTTAGCAGTGTAAGACTAGAGGGAAGGAAGCTAGTCATCAAAACCCACCGCCAACTCTTGGGATACTCTTTTACCAACGAAAAGTGGGATTGACCGTCACAATATAACGCCCCCACGGTTGGGAGGGCGAGCATATTTTGGCGCGACTTGGGCGCGAACCCGCGACCCTCAGATTATAAAGCGCACGCCTTAACGCGCTACGCCGTGCCAGGCCCGAAACCAATAGAAACGACAGAGGTTCAAAGAAAACTCAGTCCACATGTTGAACAAGCTATTTAAGTACATTAAATAATAATACTTTTCCTAGCACCAATTCTGTCTTTAGCTTTAACATTTTGATCCTGTAGTGATAATAACAAATATATTTAACGATCAAACCGTTCCAGAAATTTTATTAATTGTCCTTTCGATTTTTTAAAGAGGCTTGTTTGTTTTTGAATCTCGTGCAAAGATACTCGAGGGCTACCTGTGCTAGTCGTCCCTAATTTAACAATGTAAGACTAAAGGAAAGGCAGCTAGTCATCACTACCCACCGCCAACTCTTGGGCACCTCTTTTATCAACAAATAGTGAGCTTGATCGTAACATTATTACGCCCCCCCACAGCTGAAAGGGCAAGCATGTTTGGTGTGACACGGAATCGAACCCGCGACCCTCAGTTTACGAGTCGAACGCCTTAACTCACTTGGCCATGCCGGGTCTTTTAAAGAGGCAAATTAAGTAAAACATTTACATGTTTCTGGAAAAATACGTAATATTACATTTACAGATAACAAGAACATTGAATTCTCTGTCATTGTGTAATTAAGACCTCGTACTTAAATAACAACGAATTTGTAATAGTTATTACGTCAATAATTACAATCACTTCTCGTTTTTTTTAAATTAAACTAAAATCCTTTTTAATTCAATGCCTTTTTCAGTAATTAGCTGTTGTTTTTTTTCTCTTGTGCGTTTCAGATATAAGGACGCATTTGTCATCGTTTCTTGTCGTGTAATCTATTAGATTCGTTTCAGAATATTAAAAGTATTGCGTGTGTACAATGCACAAAACAAATATGAAAGAATTAACTTTATAACAAGGATAAATTCTGGGTATTGTCTTATTGAAATGGATCACGCGCGACATTATTTTATTGTAGGGAGGGGCGGGGAGAAAACAACAGCAGAGAAACTGATTCTCCACTAATTAAATTCCACGAGCCCAGTATGTTTCGTTTAATGAAATCAAATGTGAACATTGCGTGTATTACAGAGGACCATTCTGTGTCGTACATCGATAGAAAGGTCTCCTGTAAACACTGTGAAGCCAACTAAATTGTATCTTACGACATTCAATATCACTGAGGTCTTTGAAGGCTAATTTTCTTCTGAATTGTATTATATATAAATTTAGTAGTTCTGATGACACTGTATTGATTCAGTAGTCGTAATGATGCTACACAGACTTAGTAGTTCTAATAATGTTACACAAATTTAGTGGTCCTTATGATGTTACACAGATTTAGTAGTCATAATGATGTTACACAGATTTAGTAGTCCTGATAATGTTACACGGATTTAGTAGTCCTGATAATGTTACACGGATTTAGTAGTCATAATGATGTTACACGGATTTAGTAGTCCTGATAATGTTACACGGATTTAGTAGTCCTGATAATGTTACATAGATTTAGTAGTCATAATGATGTTACACAGATTTAGTAGTCATAATGATGTTACACAGATTTAGTAGTCCTGATAATGTTACACAGATTTAGTAGTCATAATAATGTTACACAGATTTAGTAGTCATAATGATGTTACACGGATTTAGTAGTCCTGATAATGTTACACAGATTTAGTAGTCATAATAATGTTACACAGGTTTAGTAGTCATAATGATGTTACCCAGACTTTGTACTTCTAATGATGTTACACAGATTTAGTAGTCCTAATGATGTTACACAGACTTAGTAGTCATAATGATGTTACACGGATTTAGTAGTCCTGATAATGTTACACATATTTAGTAGTCATAATGATGTTACACAGATTTAGTAGTCCTGATAATGTTACACAGATTTAGTAGTCATAATAATGTTACACAGATTTAGTAGTCATAATGATGTTACCCAGACTTTGTACTTCTAATGATGTTACACAGATTTAGTAGTCCTAATGATGTTACACAGACTTAGTAGTCATAATGATGTTACACGGATTTAGTAGTCCTGATAATGTTACACAGATTTAGTAGTCATAATGATGTTACACAGATTTAGTAGTTCTGATGACTCAATGTACGTTCAGTAGTGGTAATGATGTGTTCAGTAATGTTTATAATGAGGATTGTTTTGTGAATTGTTAACCTTTGTTATACGTTCACTAACGTTCAAAATACATACATATATTTGTACTAATTCTACGATAACTACTGTTACATGAATTGTGTTCAGGCTCCCTAGGCCTACAAGCACAGTTAAGCCTTATTATGATGTTTTATATTCCAAGACACTTGGCACAATACTAATTCCACGACAAGGGCCGTTGTACGAAATATTTTCAGGCTCTATAGGTTTACAAACACAGTAAAGGGTTTTCATAGGTTCGCTAACTTTAAAGGCGTATTTTATTTTATTGTTTTTGTCTCATATGAACGTAACACTAATTTGGTCGTTATATCTATGTCTTAAAAGTCATCATATAAATAGGAAATTGGTCGAATCACACAGCGCTCTATTTGATACTCACATACGAGGGCTGTTCAAAAAAATACGCGAACTGACGTCGTAAAATAAAATGTACTTTATTTAGAAGTTACAGGTCTGGGACCCCTTCAAAGTACTCTCCTCCCCAACGCACACACTTATCCCAACGGTGTTTCCACTTGTTGAAACAGTCCTGGTACACTTCTTTTGTAATGTCCTCCAGCTCCTTCGTCGCATTTGCCTTAATCTCGGGAATTGTCTCAAATCTTCTTCCTTTCAAGGGTCTTTTGAGTTTGGAGAACAAGAAAAAATTGCAAGGTCAGGTGAGTAGGGGGCGGGGAAGCACAATTATCGAGTGTTTGGCCAAAAACTCACGAGTTCTGAGGCACAAATTTTGCAGCAACGCGGTGTATCTTCAATTTTTCGGTCAAAATCTCGTAACAAGATCCAACTGATATCCCAAACTCTTCAGCAAGCTCGCTGACACTCAGACGTCGAGTTGCCCACACCAGGGTGTTGATTTTGTCGACGTGTGGGTCGTCACTTGACGTGGAAGGACGTCCAGGACGCTCATCATCTTCAATGGACTGTCGACCATCCTTAAAACGTTCATGCCACTTGAAACATGCCGTACGCTTCATAGCAACATCACCGTAAGCCGTGTTAAGCATAGCAAAAGTTTCAGTCGCAGATTTTCCAAGTTTAACACAAAATTTCACAGCAAGTCGTTGCTCCTTCAGGTCATTCATTCTGAAATCCGCCAAACGAAAAAATCGCACTTCACTTAAAACCGCGTAGCTAATACACAAATGAAGATATCTGCAATCGGGAAATGACGTCGTAATCAACTGATCTGTGCAAACCTAGCGACACCAAGCGGATTCCCTGGAACTAACTGGAGCCGCGCAATTCAAACATTCCACGTATTTTTTTGAACAGACCTCGTACATAACAAACCGAAGCAACGGGTGTATTTCGTTGTCATCAGCTTATCAAACCTCGCCTTACAAGATTCACGTATACATGTACATATATAATAATAAAATACACTGTGTTACTTTATAAATGTTCTAAGGATGTTGAACGCATATACATATTTATAATACAAACTGAAAGACGTACTGACAAGTCCAGGCACGAACCTCAGTCGAATGAGTTTGAAGACAATATTCAAGATTTCGATTCTGGAAGATTCCGGTAGTTGAGAGGTAAACTTGAAGGTTTACCTAGATCTCTATAGTGGGCACAATGCAGGTATCCCATTGTGCATATTTGCCTACAAAATAAAAATCAAGTTATTGCTGACCATTTGTGTGATAAATATTAATTAATTAAATCATACTGACGAAATTTAAACCTTTTTATTTTATTTTCTATTTAAAACATTATTTTATGACTTGCAGTTCAGCACGAAGCTGCGCAATTTGTTTTCCGTACTCTTTTCGCCACGGGAATCGAAACCCAGTTTTCAGCGTCGTAAGTCGACGAACATATCCCCGGAGAGTGTTTAAAATGTTCATCGGTCTCTCACATAATTTAAATGTTATAAAATAAGTAAAATTGTTTGGTCATTTAAAAAGTTCTTCATACCACTTAAATTGCCTAAAAATAAGTACATTTATTTTTTTCGGATCACTGAGGGTCAGTTAAAAAGCTCATAAATTCCTTACATCATTACAATTTTCTAAAAACTAGGTCTATTTGTTTTGGCTGCATGTTTAGCATTTTAAGCTTGCATTCATTGGTTATTTTTATCAAAACGTTTGCGTGCTTGCAACACAAGAATCAGAGTTTCGATACACGTCCAACCTTTTTTTTTTTCTCAGCATAATGTATTTTTTCGCTCAAAACTGTTAAATACTTCATGTTAGATAGAACGTTTTGTAGGGAACCTAAAATATCACTAAAACGTGTACTAATCTAATTTGTTTTACTTGAAACGCTATTCACAAACCTGTTAAATAATGAACTAAATTTAGATTAATTTGTATTTGAATTTCGCGCAAAGCTGGACGAGGGCTATCTGCGCTAGCCACCTGTAATTTAGGAAAGGAAAGGCAACTCGTCCTCACCACCCACCTCCAATTCTTGGGCTACTCTTTTACAAACGAATAGTGGGATTGACCGTTATATTATAGCACTCCCACTTCTGAAAGGGCGAGCATGGTTGGTGTGAGGGGGAATCGAACCCGCGCCCTTCAGAGTACGAAGTCGAGCGCTTTTACCCACCTGGCCAAGCTGGGCCTAAACGGGATGTATTTGATTTGTTTACATAGCTGTTTAAAGCAATATGGTTAGTTCTGTTTCCTCGAAAAGCTATGAAATGTATCGAGATTTGTCTACTCGAAAACACCGCTTTTAATGAATATGGATTGCTAACATTATATTTTGTTTGCCAGACAACACCGAATGTATACTGAGCAGCAAAAATAACCTAAACTGTTATGTCATACTAGAAACAGAACGTATTATTCTGAAAACAGAACCAATATTTCATAACGTTATTTCCGTATTCTTTCTTCTCACGGATACTGGTTCAGTTTATATGCTATATAATTTGTGTGGGCTAAAAATCGATAACAAAACAATATTCGATTTCATGTTATAGATTAATAATGTGAAACGTTTGGAACTGTTATAACAAGACCATTCAACTGGACCTTTTCCTAGATGTCTCTCGATGACATAGCGGAATGTCTGCGGGTTATCTACCCTAACATCTGGCTTTCGATACCTGTAATGGGCAGAGCACAGGTAGCTTATAGTGATGCTTTGTGCTTAACTTTAAACAAACAACTCTTTCTAAATATTTAAGAAAAACTTGATCTCACATTTTTTGTTAGATAGTTTTGTTTGTTTTAGGATTTCGTGCAGCGCTACACGAGGGCTATCTGCGTTAGAAGTACCTAATTTAGCAGAGAAAGACTATAGAAAAGGAACTAGTCATCACCAACTACCGCCAACGCTTGGAATATTCATTTACCAACGAATAGTGGGATTGACTGTCACATTATAACGCCCACCACGGCTGAAAGGGCGACCGTGTTGGTGTGACGGGGATTCGAACCCGCGACCCTCGGACTACGAGTCGAACGCCTTAACACGCTTAGCCATGCTAGGCCTATATAAAACCGTGGTCAAAAAATGTAAACCTTATTTTTCAAAGCTTTAACACCCCCTCTCGATTGAGGTACAACAGTGTGTCAGTGGACTTACAGTGCTAGAATTCGGGTTTCGAAATCCATGGTGGGCTGGGCACAGATAGCCCGTTGTGTGTCTTTGTGCTTAATTTCACGCAAACGAAGAAAAAAAACATTTTTTTTAATATATAATTTGTACATTTTGAAATATCCTGTCTGGCTTCGTGTTGTTTTTACGGGTAGCAGTTTTTGAAATATGAACGTTTTGTAATTACTGTTTCCTTGTTTTTTATTGTTTTCACACAAAGATACGTAAAACACTATTCGCGCAGAATCGTCCCATAATCATGAAATGGTACCTTAACAGTATGGCAGCAATTCAACAGCGTTGAACAACTGATCTGAACGCGCGTCTCTCTTGTAACGCACTCGTGGCTCCAAGGCTCGGAAGACATTTTTGCGGTAATGGGACGCGAACCATTAATCATCAGATTCACAGTCCAAGAACTTCAACAATGAGTCACATCTGGCCCTTCATACATTGCCATAACACTACATTGAAGTACAGTGTATACCAGCTGGTGTTGTTGGTTCGTTTAGCAGCAAGCATTGTATGTGTTCTATACACCGTGAGAAATCGAACCCCAGCCCCACATTTCAGCACTGACCAAACGGAGTGGGACTAAGATAACTGAATAAAACATTTTTTTTATGTAACTAGTTAAACAATTTCACGACAGGAGTTAATTGCTTATATAGTTTTCAAGCTCAGAAAGGTACCTGTAACCATAAAACACATTTATACGAACATGAATTTTGTGCGCCTCTCCTTGGCGCTTGGCTCATTACATTAACCATTTCTTTCAGACCCGTATTATTTATCAAGCAAGATGAACATTTACTACCAAGCTGTTGAGAATATTTCATCTGACAAATCTTTTTTCTTCAGGTATCTTTCTTACTTACGGCTGTATTCTGGTTTTAACCACAAGTCAGAAAGAGAGCAATATGAACACGTGTAGAGGCTCAGACTAATGAGCCGTACACACGTGTTGTACTGAGTAAAATGATATGTTAGCACCATCTTATAACTAACTACGTACAGCTCAGTAGTTATTTGCTTTGCCCGCATTTCTCGACGAGAGCCCATGCGAAGGAAGTAACAGTACGGTACAGTGAAAGAACTAGAACGTTGCACGATAGATGCAACGGTTTCCAAACGAATATCCAAATATCGAATAGTTAATTATTCACTTTCAGAAGAATAATGGGTAATCGTAAAAAAAAAAAAAATAGTTACGCTACTAAACTAGTGCAGACATCACTCGTGTAGCTTTGCAAAAAATATTCCAAACAAACCAAAAGTTTTTAATGAATTCTTTGTTTTTCATTTGAACGCACAGGAGAGAACTTTCTTTAAAAATAACATATTTAATGTGATTTATTTTTGCATTTGAAAGAATAGTTCTAAGATTTTATAAAATATTTTTTTTTAGAAGTATTTGAGGTCATCGGGCCGGGTAACACGTTATTTGTTAAGTGTTATTTATAATATTAATTGCAACAGACAGTGACTATTACGGTATGAACTATATTTAAGAAAGCGAAGCGCAAACAACACCAAGCGTATTTAAACTATTCAGAAACAGAAATTTAAGGTTATAATTATAACATAAAATTATTAATTTATTTTGTTTTAAGCCTGATTAGATTAGGCTACAGTAAAAACATCACTGTTTTATGACTCATACAAAAAAGAATCGAGAATATATACATCTGTTACCGGGCAACAGGTTCGTTCAGTGTCTAGTGCAGCGAATAACAAAAGTCTGAATAATACTTAAGAAAATATTTTAAGATTAATATCGAAACATAGCTGCGTTCCCCTTTTCTAGTCTGTTAGTTCAAAATTAGGGTTAGCTATTGCATGCTCATGTAGATTTGCTCGATTACCCGAAACACAAAAATTTCGGAGTGGTAAATACAACTGTCATCCAATCAGAAGATTGTTATTGTTTTAGGGATCATGGACAGCCAACTCCTTTGCAGGTAATAACGTGTTTTAATACAGTTTTAAATGTATGGCTCAATATTTCACCTGGTGTACGGACAAACGTTGATTTTAACGTGTTCTGTGTTTTACGAAAGTTACATACGACGCGACGCGTTACATTACAAAAATAGAAGAGAGCCTGGAGGTTTGATGGAGGCTATAGGGAATTATTTTAAATAGCATAAAGACCGTAAATCTAAAATTATATTCTGGTTTGAGAGTATTCGCGAAACCAAGCCTATCGTCATGTTTTTATGTATATATAATAGTGAAAATAAATAAATAAATGAAAAACTATAACATAAAACACTGGGGCGCTGTTTTTCTTTCTTCATCTTTTCAATATGGCGCTAATGCCATATTCATGTTGTGCACGTGAATACATATACGTGTATTTATCTATCTATATATATGTGTGTGTGTGTGCATGGGTTTGTTTGTGTGCGTTTTCGTACTAGGCGTACAAAGAACTCGATAAAATTGCATTTTTTTAAACTGACGGTCGCCATTACTAGATTTTTTTTTTCGTTTTTAGTTGATTCATTTTTATTTCAGCGTTATCCGCACCAGAAACAGAAACAGATAAAGATAAAGAAAACTAGTTAAAATGCTGGGCAAATGTCAAGAAGATAAACTTTATGTTGTCTTAGCTATCAAAGAAGTGTATATTAAAGGCATAGTTTCTCTTTCTTTACAATATTAAATTATTTGTTTGTTTTTCAATTTCGCAAAAAGCTACTCGAGGGCTATCTGTGCTAGCCGTCCCTAATTTAGCAGTGTAAGACTAGAGGGAAGGCAGTTAGTCATCACCACCCACCGCCAACTCTTGGGCTACTCTTTTACCAACGAATAGTAGGATTGATCGTAACATTATAACGTCCCCACGGCTGAAAGGGCGAGCATGTTTCGCGCGAAGGGGATGCGAACCCGCGACCCTCAGATTACGAGTCGCACGCCTTAACACGCTTAGCCACGTCGGGACTTGTTAAGTTATAGAGACAGATAAGTATTTTTTTTTCACTCACAGGTTTCTATCAACAACGGATATCGTTTGCCAAGTAAATTTGAGAATTACATTTTCTGGATTTTTGTTGCTGCAGTAAGCAAAGCATCAATAGGGAAAACCGCTTTGTATTTCTGAGGCTTAGGATTTGGTTACGCCCGGCATCGCCAGGTGGTTAAGGCACTCGACTCGTAATCCGAGGGTCGCGGGTTTGAATCTCCGTTTCACCAAACATACTCGCCCTTTCAGCCCTCCAAGAGTTGGCGGTGGTTGATGATGATTGGCTGTCTTACCTCTAGTTTTACAATGCTAAATTAGGGACGATTGGCACAGATAGCCCTCCTGCAGTGAACCAGGCATGGCTAAGCGTGTTAAGACACGTGCGACTCGTAATTCGAGGGTCGTGGGTTCGCATCCCGGTCGCGCCAAACATGCTCGCCCTTTCAGCCGTGGGGACGTAATAATGTTACGATCAATCCTACTATTCGTTGGTAAAAGAGTAGCCCAAGAGTTGGCGGTGGGTGGTGATGACTAACTGCCTTCCCTCTAGTCTTACACTGCTAAATTAGGGACGGCTAGCACAGATAGCCCTCGAGTAGCTTTGTGCGAAATTCAAAAACAAACAAACAAACTCTCGTGCAGCTTTTCGTGAAATTCAAAAACAAACAAAAAACACCCTAATCGTTCCATCTAGAAATCGTGAATAATTTATTCATAGAAAATAATTTATAAAATATTGTAACGTATTTCACGTATGTATGAAAACATGCACGTGTTACTACGAATCAATAAAAAGAAGGCTTGAAAGAAATTCAGAGAACAAAGTTTTATTCGTGAAGCTGATTGTGCGTGACTACCATGTTGAATCCATACAGAACTTTCTCTTCAATTTTTATACTCTTGGCGAAAAGATTCTCGAAAAGAACGAAAACCAATCGCTCGACGATGGATATGATTTTGCTGGTTTTGTAACTGTAACCTACAACGAATTATCGTCCATGAAAAACACACATGGATAAATGAACTAATATCCATACAGTTTATACACTTCACGATGCTTGCTGTGTATGCAATGCATACTATTCTGTGCAATCAACTATATGAATTATGCAACCAGTGGTCTCTATAGCAACCGCACGTAATGTGGAATATGCTCTGGTACATGCACGTGCTTATTGAGAGTCATGTCCGAAACGAATGTCTCCATACGGAATACCACAGGGGTTTCTCTGCTTTGCTGAACTTTCTAGTCGAGCAGTAGGAGGACGCGGGGATTTTTGTTACCTCTCGAGTTTTGTCGGTCGGTTCCGGATTATTTAATTTTGGGAGTTTTTAAATATCGACCGGGTAGGTAGTCACTGCTAAACAGATGTTTGGTACTTTTAATCTAGATGGATTAATGTAAGCAGACACTGCTAATCCAACGTATTATTCTAAAAAGATGGTTGGTGCTGTTAATTTAAATGGATTAATGTAAACAAATGGCTAACTTTGTTAAGCTAAATGGATTAATCGAAACAAATGGCTAACTTTGTTAAGCTAAATGGATTAATCGAAACAAATGATTGATACTGTTAATCTAGGTAGATTAATCTAAACAAGTAACTGATACTGTCAATATGAATGGATTAATCTAAACAGATGGCTGATACTGTCAATATGAATGGATTAATCTGAACAGATGGCTGATACTGTCAATATGAATGGATTAATCTAAACAAGTGGCTGATACTGTCAATATGAATGGATTAATCTAAACAGATGGCTGATACTGATAATATGAATGGATTAATCTAAACAGATGGCTGATACTGTTAATATGAATGGATTAATCTAAACAGATGGCTGATACTATCAATATGAATGGATTAATCTAAACAGATGGCTGATACTGTTAATATAATAGATTAATCTAAACAGATGGCTGATACTGTTAAAATGAAAGGATTAATCTAAACAGATGGCTGATACTGTTAATATGAAAGGATTAATCTAAACAGATGGCTGATACTGTCAATATGAATGGATTAATCTAAACAAGTGGCTGATACTGTCAATATGAATGGATTAATCTAAACAGATGGCTGATACTGATAATATGAATGGATTAATCTAAACAGATGGCTGATACTATCAATATGAATGGATTAATCTAAACAGATGGCTGATACTGTTAATATAATAGATTAATCTAAACAGATGGCTGATACTGTTAAAATGAAAGGATTAATCTAAACAGATGGCTGATACTGTTAATATGAAAGGATTAATCTAAACAGATGGCTGATACTGATAATATAAATGGATTAATCTAAACAGATGGCTGATGCTGTCAATATGAATGGATTAATCTAAACAGATGGCTGATACTGTTAATATGAATGGATTAATCTAAACAGATGGCTGATACTGATAATATAAATGGATTAATCTAAACAGATAGCTGATACTGTTAATATAAATGGATTAATCTAAACAGATGGCTGATACTGTTAATATGAATGGATTAATCTAAACAGATGGCTGATACTGTTAAAATGAAAGGATTAATCTAAACAGATGGCTGATACTGTTAATATGAATGGATTAATCTCGTGCTGTAAGTAACTAAACTGTGATTAGAAAAATCCTGAATTTTGTTTTTTCTACACTTGATTTGTGGTAGAAAGATATTTTGGTTACGAATAAAATAAATTATTAAAAAAAACAGTTTTTATACAAAATAGCTAATTGTTTTGTTATTATGTTAGACTCTGTGCAAACGTAAACCAGAGCCATCTGTGATATCTGTTCTGTGCCCGGCATGGCCAAGCGTGTTGTGGCGTGCGACTCGTAATCTGAGGGTCCCGCATCCCCGTCGCGCTAAACATGCTTGCCCTTTCAGCCGTGGGGGCGTTTTAATGTTACGGTCAATACCACTATTGGTTGGTAAAAGAGTAGCCCAAGAGTTGGCGATGGGTGGTGAAGGCTAGCTGCCTTCCCTCTAGTCATACACTGCTAAATTAGGGACGGCTAGCACAGATAGCTCTCGAGTAGCTTTGTGCGAAATTCCAAAACAAACAAAGATATCCGTCCCTAATTTTGAAATGACAGTCAAGTGAGAAGAGTGGGAAGGCCATAAATAGAACAGCTTCCACTACTAGTTCTCGGGCTACTTTTGTCACACCGAATAATAGAATTTGACTGTTGCTCTTATGATGCACTCACAACCCCAAAGTAGAGAGCGCTGGATGTTTTGTGTGTCATAATGGGATGCGAGCCACAGACGTCAACTTCACAGTCCGGTTCGCTAACCTTTGAAAACCTTCTTGTCCTCTGATGAACGCCTTGGTTGTGAAAGGCAAGGCTGTCAAACGTGAACATTTGAAGCAAAACTCCCAGTTGTCTGCTGCTTATACCACCCCTAGTCGTCATTGGCACGTTTCGCTTTATCGCGTCTGCGTCACGCGGTTTTCGATATACGCATTTTAACACCGACAAGAAAATGAATAAGTTCCATATGCTTTGAAAGCTAGGTTTGGCTTGTTTAGAATTTCGCATAAAACAACACAAGGGCTATCTGCGCTAGTCGTTTCTAATTTAGCAGTGTAAGACTAGAGGGAAAACAGCTAATCATCACCACCTACCACCAACTCTTGGGCTACTCTTTTACCAACAAAAAGTTGGATTGACCATAACATTCTAACGCCCCATGGCTAAAATGGCGAGCTTGTTTGGTGTGACGGGGTTCGAACACTCGACCCTCAGATTACAAGTCAAATTCTTCAATCACCCGGCTATGCCGAGCCTATGTTTTGAAAGCAGGTGTTTCAATCATTTCCAGCAAATAAACTAAGAAAGTTTACAAAAAAATATAATGAATGGTTGTTCGTTCTTCAACACAGAGCTACACAAAAAGCTATCTGTACTCTGTCCATTACAGGTATCGAAGCCCAATGTTCAGGGTTATAAGCCTGTGGACATGACGTTGAACTATCAAGAAGGACGCATATTTGTAGAAGGCTTCATTCTCTTGTCGTGTCCCCCTATCTCCGCGTAGGTTTCAACCAGTAATACGCACAGCAAATGGCATGTTCACTGGCTGTAACGAAGTCCTCTTTTATGCGAGAAACCTGACGAGAAGATATGCATTGTCATCTTGTTATCGCAGTCGCGATGACCCCCGTTTCATCACGTGGACCCAATATCTGTCGAGCTGTTAGGATGTGTGGCAGAAAGATCAGAAATAATCGTTGATTGTAATTCTGTAGGCTGCGATGTGGACATTCTTGCAAAGGTCCTTTGAAGAAGGCAAAACAAATTCTAAATGCATGTTTCTTTGGTACCGCCATTGTAAGTAACTTTACACACACACATATATCTGTATAGTGTGGAGTAGCCAGAGTTTTCTATAGCATGCCTCCCGCTAGTACAGCGGTATATCTCCGGATTTCTAACGTTAAAAGCATAGTTCGATTCCCCTCGGTGGGTTCACCAAATAGCCCTATATGGCTATCGTATAAGAAAACACTTCTATAGCAATTCCGAATACTTACTATTTTGTTAGTTTTGCTGTTACACCTAAATATGTGCAATAGATTACCCGTACTCTGTTCCATAACAGAAATCGAACCCGAAATTTAACCTTATAGGTTCTCAAGTTTACCATCGACGGCTGTTTTGACCATATCGTTTGCTGAGCTTGGATACTAAGTCGTGACTAAGTAGATGTTGAAACAAACCCAACTGGAGTTTAGATAGTGAGTCGTCTGACTTAGTAGATGTTGGAACAAACCCAACAGAAGTTTTGATAGTGAGTCGTCTGACTTAGTAGATGTTGGAACAAACCCAACAGGAGTTTAGATAGTGAGTCGTCTGACTTAGTAGATGTTGGAACAAACCCAACAGAAGTTTTGATAGTGAGTCGTCTGACTTAGTAGATGTTGGAACAAACCCAACAGGAGTTTAGATAGTGAGTCGTCTGACTTAGTAGATGTTGGAACAAACCCAACAGAAGTTTTGATAGTGAGTCGTCTGACTTAGTAGATGTTGGAACAAACCCAACAGGAGTTTTGATAGTGAGTCGTCTGACTTAGTAGATGTTGGAACAAACCCAACAGAAGTTTTGATAGTGAGTCGTCTGACTTAGTAGATGTTGGAACAAACCCAACAGGAGTTTAGATAGTGACTCGTCTGACTTAGTAGATGTTGGAACAAACCCAACAGGAGTTTAGATAGTGAGTCGTCTGACTTAGTAGATGTTGGAACAAACCCAACAGAAGTTTTGATAGTGAGTCGTCTGACTTAGTAGATGTTGGAACAAACCCAACAGAAGTTTTGATAGTGAGTCGTCTGACTAAGTAGATGTTGGAACAAACCCAACAGGAGTTTAGATAGTGACTCGTCTGACTTAGTAGATGTTGGAACAAACCCAACAGGAGTTTAGATAGTGAGTCGTCTGACTTAGTAGATGTTGGAACAAACCTAACAGGCGTTTTGATAGTGAGTCGTCTGACTTAGTAGATGTTGGAACAAACCCAACAGGAGTTTAGATAGTGACTCGTCTGACTTAGTAGATGTTGGAACAAACCCAACAGGAGTTTAGATAGTGAGTCGTCTGACTAAGTAGAAGTTGGAACAAACCCAACAGGCGTTTTGATAGTGAGTCGTCTGACTTAGTAGATGTTGGAACAAACCCAACAGGAGTTTAGATAGTGATTCGTCTGACAAAGTAGATGTTGGAACAAACCCAACTGGAGTTTAGATAGTGAGTCATCTGACTTAGTAGAAGTTGGAACAAACCTAACAAGTGTTTTTATAGTGAGTCGTCTGACTAAGCAGAAGTTGGTACGAACACAAAACTTTTGGCTTTAAATGGAAATAAAACCACATTCCGCTGAAATTATTGAAATATATGTTTTTGTATGATGTATGATCATATCAAAAGACATGACACAAAGTCGTATTATTTTAACATAAACTTCACTGTTCATATGTGTGTGTGTGTTTTGTTAAAGATTTTAGCATTATAAATCCAAAGACTGATCGCTGTTCCACCAAGGGGGCGTCTCATTATTAATACATAAGAAGTCACTTGTTTTCCAGATTAAACAACTGTATCGAAAGTAGATATGAGTGAAAGTTTATTATTGTTTCTATGCTGGTAATTACCAGCCTCAATTTTTTTATACTGCACTTACCAGCGTGCAATGTATCCTAGTGTTTCTAAAGGAATTTTAGGACTTGTATAGGCCTGGCATGGCCAAGCGTGTTAAGACGTGCGACTCGTAATCTGTGGGTCGCGGGTTTGCATCCCCGTCGCGCCAAACATGCTCGCCCTCCCAGCCGTGAGGACGATATAATGTGCGGTCAATCCCACTATTCATTGGTAAAAGAGTATCCCAAGAGTTGGCGGTGGGTGGTGATGAATAGATGCCTTCCCTCTTGGTTACACTGCTAAATTCTGGATGGCTAGCACAGATAGCCCTCGAGTTACTTTGTGCGAAATTCAAAAACAAACAAACAAACGAACAGGACTTGTATGACTTATGTCCCGGGGACCACCAAGGTCAAGTTTGGTAAGTATGCGGGACTAGAGACACTTGGTTTTATTTTCAGTCTCTCGTTTTTTCTTATTTATGAGGTTTGACAGGCGAATCAAACACCACTGCTGGAGAAAAGAAATATCCAATGACCACTTTTTTTCTAAGGTATCAATAAGAGTTTGTTATCTTTGTTGTCAGATCGTTGGTTTTTCATTCCAGTGTAATACGTTTTTTTATCCTTGTTTTTTTTCATTTACCTAGTCAGATGGTTCTCTGATTGTTTAAAAGTAGCTTATTTTAAACATCGGTAAATATGTAATTAAAATATAACAGATGCAGGTGGCGTTCACTGAAGATTGTTTGTTTGTTTTGAATTTCGCGCAAAGATACATGAGGGCTATCTGCGCTAGCCGTCCCTAATTTAGCAGGGAAAGACTAGAGAAAAAAAGCTAGTCATCCCCACCCACCGCTAACTCTTGGGCTACTTTTTAAACCAACGAATAGTGGGATTGACCGTTGCGTTATAAGGTTCCCATGGTTGAAAGGGCGAGCATGTTTAATGCGACCGGGATTCGAACCCGCGCACCTCAGATTACGAGTCGACCGCCTTAACCCGCTTGGCCATGCCGGGCCGGTTCGTAAAGAGCGTTTACACTTATCGACTGGTTTATATAGCCGGTGTTTCAATCACAACTATGTTTGTTATTCCGAGTCTGCCAATAGAGCTCTAGATTGAGCGAAACACATCTTTGAGTATGAATATAGTGTAGTTACCGCACGATTATTGTATACTATTCTACTAACGGATTAATAAAGAACGCAGTGTTATAAATAAAGGTAATAGGTCTAATCATAGTATCCTCTGTAGTCTGAATACCACATCACATGCCTGAGTTCTTGTCTGAAGAAGACTTTATCATTGTAACGTCGTCTGAATACCACATCATGTGCCTGAGTTCTTGCCTGAAGAAGATTTTTATCATTGTAACGTAGTCTGAATACCACATCACGTGCCTGAGTTCTTGTCTGAAGAAGACTTTATCATTGTAACGTAGTCTGAATACCACATCACGTGCCTGAGTTGTTGTCTGAAGAGGATTTTATACCCCTAAAAGCTTCAATCAAACAAATAATTAAAAACCCAACTAATACAGTGTAGAATAATGATGGCCCTGTTTATATTAGTTTGTGAAACACACATGTATGTTACACATGCGCAGAAGAAATGAAAAACAGCTACTACGTATTTGCTAAGTAACTGCAGTTCTTAAATCCACACGTGTTTTAACACACATGTATACACATGTTACTGATTTGGATACGTCAATAAGCAAGCTGTCAAGTCTGTGTATGTATTTTGGGAAATATATGATTGTTCTAACGATTCCTTTAAGGCTAAGTACATTCACTCGTTCGTTCGCAAATCTACACAAAAGATTACATTACTAATGATTAGATCACTGGAAACAACAAAGCATATATAACTATTATTACATTTTGTAATATTCGTTTCTGAGCACAACTGTAAAAAAATCGATAATTACGAGAACATATTTTAGAAAATAATGGAAACTTAATTCTTTTTTCCATACAGTTGTCTCATAAATTCGATAAGTTTATTATAACGCCACACGTAACTCAAAACACATCGTTTTAAACATTTTATAAAAGTATATATGATAATTTCCCCCAAAATGGGACAAAGACAGCCTGAAATGGTCACCTGCTTTAATTACTCTCGCCACAATATAGCAGTAGTAGAAGTAGTAGTAGTAGTAGTAGTAGTACATTGTCTGTCAGTCAGTCAGTAGACACTAAAACGACGTTACGTGAAATGCACTTAACGCTGCAGTTTTTACTGTCGTAACATCAGTTAAAACGTGTGCATTCCATGAATCACGAGAATAATTATACACTGTGTTGGCTTCAACGCAGCCCGACAGTTGAGCTTCGAAAGCGAGGAATAAAGATATTTGTTACCCTTTGGTTTTTATTTACTCTGGAAACAGAACATTTGCGGGGAACCGTGCAAAAATACACGTAGTAAATTTATACGACAGAAAGTTTCGACATATTTGTCGTGATAAATGTTATTGCTATGCTTTTAGGTTTGTGGTTGATTCAGCTTTCCTTTCTTGCTGACGAAAATCTTCTCAAGTGAAATCGCACACGCACACACACACAAAGCTAAGCTCCGAGCGAAACAATGCTCTTCATAAATTGTCCTTTAACGACCACAGTTTCTCTCGATTCTCCTTGTCCAACAAATATAATTACGTTACGAGAAAGATGAATGCACCTTTTGAGCGAAACTACGACATGAAACGTAAAGGATTTGATAAACAAGTGCGATACTGAGGAAACAGAAATGTTTGTTTTTTGTCTTACAAAACTAACACTACTAGAACTACTCAGCAAATCCTGATTCTATTGGAGATTCTAAACGCATTATTCGAAACTATTTATTCGCCAATTTCCTTGTGTGTCTGTCGAATTTTTTTCTAGCTACAAATTCCTTAGCGAGATACGAGTGACATCAAAAATACCGTCCGTATTCTAGTTTGTCACTAGTTTACCCAGTTTTGTAACAAAGAACGGCATCATGAAATATCTAAATAATTTGTGTGTATTCTATTGATAGTAAACTGATGAAAAAGGTCGACAGTTTGAAGGTCAAGAGGTTTAGAAACGCCTTTGTTTTTAGTTATAAAAAAATACTTTCATGTGTTGATGAAACTGAATCGTTCTGTTGACAACATCGCTCACGTGCTGTGTATTAACCACGTAAAACTTAGCGTGGTCATTTGTCTTTTATTAGCAGCTGTTAAGGAGTTAATCCTTTATCTCTAACACATAAGTGTCAATTTCCGAGATACAGAAAAGTTGAAAGAACACAGAAAACTTTGCACTCACTTAACGGTAACTCCATGAACATGAGACAGGCTTTGTTTGTGTGAGAAGAGAAAATTTACAAAACTTTAATTTCTGTTAATCCTGTTACAGGATTAATGATTTATCTCAAACGTGACGTCCTCTCTTGACATGCAACAGGTGTCAGAATCAGTCACAAGTGTCACATACGTAATATAGAGAATTCTTAAGCTTTAACATATGCAAACACAGTAACAAGTCTTACTGTAGTGAGAATCTTTCATACTGTCTTCATCGTCATCATATAATATATAGAAGTCTGAGAATCTGACTGTATTTATCTGCAGAATATATATATATATATATATATATATATATATATACAGTCGTGTGAAAGAGTTAGGACACCATATGAAAGCCTGTGTATTTTTGTAACATTTTTCGATATATAGACATTTAATCTCAATTTTAACAACACTGAGAATATAACTAAACAATTAAAACTGAAGAAAAGATTTTTCAAGATCTTCTGTGAATGTAATTCTATAAAAATGCATATTCTAACTGAGGAAGAAGTTCGGACACCCCCACATTTATTCCCATTTAAAATGGCTCAACTCACACACAGGTGTATCACACCAGGTGCACATGATTAGAAGATCGTTACTCAGCATTTTGAACGAGGCTTGCCCTATTTAAACCTCAGACATTTAGTTTGGTGTGCTCCTGACTGTTGAAGTGAGAGAGAGCACCATGGTGAGAGCAAAAGAGCTGTTTGACGCCTTCAGAAAGAAAATTGTAGCAGCTTATGTGTCTGGTAAGGGATTTTAAAAGATCCCAAAAGTTTTTGAAATCAGCCATTCCACTGTCCGGAAAATAGTCAACAAGTGGAGGGCTTTCAAACAACTGCCATCATGCCCAGGTCTGGTCGTCCAAGCAAGTTCACCCCGAGAGCAGACCGCAAGATGCTAAAAAGAGGTCTCCAAACACCCTAACATGTCATCACGGGACCTACAGTAGGCTCTGGTTATTGTTGATGTGAAAGTGTATGCCTCTACAATCAGAAAGAGACTGCACAAGTTTAACTTGCATGGGAAGTGTGCAAGGAGGAAACCTTTGCTCTCTAAGAGAAACATCAAGGCCAGACTGAAGTTTGCCAGAGAGAACGTAGACAAAGACCAGGACTTCTGGAATGATGTTCTTTGGACAGATGAGTCCAAAATTGAATTAGTTAGACACCGGAACAGAGGACATGTTTGGCGTAAATCAAACACAGCATTACAGAAAAAGAACCTCATACCAACAGTAAAGCATGGCGGTGGAAGTGTCATGGTTTGAGGCTGCTTTGCTGCAGCAGGATCTGGACAGATCACAATCATAGAGTCCACCATGAATTCTACTGTGTATCAGAGGGTGCTTGAGGATCATGTGAGACCATTTGTAAGAAAATTAAAGCTGAAGCAGAACTGGACACTGCAACACGACAATGACCCAAAACATACCAGTAAGTCAATCAAGAACTGGCTGAAAACTAAGAAATGGAGAGTTCTGGAATACCCGAGTCAAAGCCCAGATATCAGTCCCATTAAGATGCTGTTGGGTGACTTGAAACAGGCTGTACATACAAGGAATTTCTCACACCTGAAAGAATTCTGCATTGAGGGGTGGAGCAAACTTTCTTCAGACCGATGTCAGAGACTGGTAGACAGCTACAAGAAGCGTCTCACTCCAGTTATTTCAGCCAAAGAGGGTAACACTAGTTATTAGGTGGTAGGGTGTCCTAACTTTTTCTTCTGTTAGAATATGCATTTGTGTAGAATAACATTTACAGAAGATCTTGAAAAGTCTTTTATTCAGTTTTAATTGTTAAGTTATATTCGTATAATCTCTCAGTATTGTTGAAATTGAGATTAAATACCTATATATCCAGGCATGTTACAAAAATACATAGGGTGTCCTGACTTTGTCACATGACTGTATATATACAAATAAAATGTTTTACCATTTTTTTGTTGTTGCATATTAACATTAAGTTCCATCTCCTCCTTCTGGCTCATGAGATGGACGTAGCCTACCAACTGGAAGGCTGCACTAGGGATCGAAGGGTCCAAGTATATAGATGTGATTCTGTCGGGCAAGATTCATAATTTTAGTTATATTCTTTCATTAAACTAACAGTTAATAACTCCTTTATATTCAAAAAGCCTTTCGTTGTTAGGTGCTACTGGTTCGCTACCTTCCCATGGTCAGCCATTTTATCCAAGTCGATATACGGTTTGGTCAAATTGAAATATTGAATTTCAATTCTGTGACTCGTATTAACCTACTAAATGTTAAATATTGCTTTGCTAAAAGATAACTAATGGGATGGTTCTGCGACCACTTTCGTCTACAGTATTCCAAATACACCTGTTTCGCACTAATCACCATATGGTTCAGTCTTCCTTCAGTATTTTCATCCTGTTGTAGGCTACAGAAGCGAGGCATTAGGAGCCACATCATGTTACCCTGATACAAATAAAACAAACTAGTTTAATATTTTTTGCCAAAAGAAATAATCACCAAAGAAATATAATTTAATATACAAGTTAACCTACATAAACAATACAATACGCCTTGCATGTATGTTTTCTTATGACTATTATCTTCCTATCATATTTAATTGTTGTTTTCTTAAGTATGTCACGCAAAATATTCAATATTCAAACATTCGATCTGGTCAGTGTTACCTCAACTAACAGTTAAACATATTCCTGTGTGTTACACAGGTTGGAAATAACAAGTAAAAAAAACTTATTGTTTTCAGAATTGTATATAACTATAAGAAATCCATTGTAAAAATAAATGAATTAAAAAAAACATTATTGTTATTCTAATCCGTTCCTAGAATAAACACATTCGCGTACATATTCATGGATCTAATAAAAATTAGACACAACTGTTACGTTTAGTTTCACTCTATGAAGCCCGTCGCCCCAAACATGCTGGCTCTTTTAGCCGTGGGCGCGTTATAAAGTGACGGTTAATCCCACTATTCGTTGGTAAAAGAGTAGCCCAAGAATTGGCGGTGGGTAGTGATGTCTAGCTGCCTACCCTCTAGTATTACGCTGCTAAATTAGGGAAGGCTAGCGCAGGTAGCCTTCGTGTAACTTTGTACAAAATTCAAAACAAACCAAGTATTTAACTCGTAATTTGAGAGTCGCGGGTTTGAATCCCCGTCACACCAAAAATATTCGCACTTTCAGCCGTGGGGGCGTTATAACGTAACGATCAATCCCACTATTCATTAGTAAAAGAGTAGCCCAAGAGTTGGCGGAGGGTAGTGATAACTAGCTGCCTTCTCTCCACTCTTACGCTGCTAAATTAGGGACGGCTAGCGCAGATAGCCCTCTTGTAGCTTTGTGAGAAATTCAAAAATCCAACAAAAAAAAACTTCCACGTCTCAGAGTTCTAAAATGCTCTACAGTTGGGCTGTTCGAGCTGTTTGTAATTATACTAAACAATTCAACGTCATAAAACTGGTGTTACACACATGGATATTTTAACATGACTCTTGGAGAAAAGATTGATAACCTTGATTGATGGAACCCATTTGTCTCTTCCATCACCATGTCAATTACAAACTATTTTAATTAAATTAAAATGAGACATTAAAGCAGTTTGATCCAGAATGTTGTATCCATTATAGGAAAATAAAAAGCCCATTAGAAGCAAAGAAACTTGATTTTAAAAATAATCAAAAGACTTCTTCCTTGTTTTTTAGGGTTTATTTGCCACATACAATGTCCTTTCCCGTTGACGACGTTGAAAACATATAAAACATGCAATAAAAGATTGTTTTTTTTTTGTAATTTGGCACAAAGCCACGCTAGAGCTATCTGCGCTAGCAATGGGACTAGAGGGAAGGCAGCTAGTCATCACCACGTACCACAGACTCTTGAGTTATTATTGTATTAAAGAATACTGAGATTGACTCGAACATTATAACACCCCCCACGGTTGCAAGAGCAAGCGCGTTTGGTGTGACGGGGATTCGAACGCTTAACTCTTAACTTCGAGCCAGGCCATGTCGCGCCAGTTGTAAGCAACTCAAATAATATTTAAGAGTAACTGTTTACTATTTTTTTCTTTTTTTCGATCAAGTTTAACGTCTTTAGAATTTTATATCCGTTTTATTTATATTCTTCATTATTGCAGCATGGCAAAGGCACTGATGCCAAAAAATCAGAGTAATTCGCGTTCACGTTCAGACCCTGTTCGTAACCTTAGATGTCAGTTGTCTTTGTGTACAAGAAAAGTAACAGGAGAAAGAGCACTTCTTATTTAGGATCTGTAGTGCTAACTGAAGTGTTTTAATTGGATCTGTAGTGCTAACTGAAGTGCTTTAATTGCGTTTTTATAAAATTAAACTTTGACACCAGCTAAATACAGGAAGTATACATTTATTACACTATGTAACAAAATTTTTATTTTATCTTGTTCCTGAACAGAAAGTGTTATTTCCCAATTGCTTATGCCTAGAATAAGTGGAAAAGACTTATTTTTATCTTCAAACTTTGCTTTTGTGATCTGGGAGCGTATAACGAACACATGATAAGAGACAAAATTTGGAGGCTGATACGTGAAAGTGATTTACATTACAGTCGCATATCTCGAGAAACTACTCACTTTTAAATATTTTTGTATAACTTTAGTATAAATACATGTAAATCTTGATTTATATGTTGTTTTATTCAGACTTCATGTAAATGAAAATGTGTAAATTTGTCTGTTTTTACGTATAAAATAGGTTAATTTCTAAATTTCATTACCTAGGTCACAAAAAGCAAAGTTTGAAGGGAATAATGGCCATTTTTTGCACTTTCACAACATAAGTAATTAATAAATAACACATTCTATCCAGGAACAAAATTTGTGTTACACAGTGTTATCATTAACAATTTCAGTGTTTAATTTTCCATGGAATGTTTTTCACTTTTAACACATCTGTTCACTAACAACATCACATGTTATTTGTTAGGATGAAAGTAATTAAAAATACATTTTGGGAAGAAGGACATATAAAAGTTCGTGTTAATAAATAGGTTGTTATCTGAGTTAGTTATAATAAAATGAAACAACATAATCTGTTAGTACGATAGGTAAGGCCTGGCATGGCCGAGCGCGTTAAGGCATGCGCTCGTAATCTGAGGTTCGCGAGTTCGCATCCGAGTCGCGCTAAACATGCTCCCCATCCCAGCCGTGGGGGCGTTATTATGTGACGGTCAATCCCACTCTTCGTTGGTAAAAGAGTAGCCCAAGAGTTGGCGGTGGGTGGTGATGACTAGGTGCTTTCCTTCTAGTCTTACACTGCTAAATTAAGGACGGATAGCGCAGAGAGCCCTCGAATAGCTCTGCGCGAAATTCAAAACAAACCTTTTCTCTTTATTTGAAGCTGGAAGACATAACATATCAGTTAGCAAAAGAAATAGAAATACAACTGATTATATGGCTGTATATACTTCTGTTATTAATATTACAGTACCATTCAGGGGTCAAAGGGGTCGTGATTCCGAGGCTCCATAGTTTCCATCTCCTAACTTCTAAATCATTATTCATGGGTATTTTGTAAATGTGAGGGTCAAGCCCCACTATTTGACTATAGTAATTCAAGAACTGACGGTAGTCTTACCTCTATCAGGCTCTTTCGTGAAACAACTATACATGTTATATTAGTAGTGTTTTTCGAACGTAATCTAATGTAACTTCTAGAGACTGGATTTACCTGGCGCTCAGATAGAGACAACATTTTGGTTTGTCTGATATGACCATCGTACCCTCTGCGCACAAGTGAACGTTGTTAACTTTAACTTCCAGACATATGTGGACCTCAGAAGATGTGGTAAAATCAGTTTAACTACGTAAACAAACGTTGTGATTTAACTTATAATTCGAAATAACAACTGGTATGTTTACTTTAACTGGTCTGTTTTATTAGGATTGGTTCTTTATAACCAAGTACTAAATACAATAAGGACCCAAATGTAATATTCGTTGTTTATCTGTTATCGGCTGGTATTTTATGTTTCACCCTATATTTAAGCTTTTTTAAAAAACACAAGATATCTGTAAGGAAGCTAAATTCAAGGGGGTCAAAAACACTGTTTACAATATTGTTATGATTTATTTCATTACTACTAATTTTTAATAATGCTTATAACAGCAGATAATCCGTTTGAAATTGTCACCTCAGTGAACTTGTTTGACACCATTTGTTTGGTTTTTGGATTATCATATGATAAAAAGATTCTAACACTTTGGTATAATATTTAGAGACCTTACCATAACTTGTGGCTCGGTCATTACATAGATACTGACATAAAAGGAAACTGTATAGTATTGTAAAGTTACGATGACCTGTTGAAGAGATATTTAAAATACAATTTTAATGGAGAACCTGAGTCACCCCTAGATAGGCAGTGCTGCCACCTATCTGATAACGTCTAATGACTATGATTGGATTGCTTGATAAACTTTGCAATGAAATACTATTCGTGGGTATTTTTGTAAATGAGTGTGTTCTAAATCCTAGAACAAAACCAAAACCAAAGTAGAAGATACGTTATTTTTTGCTGTTATTTCTCACGAAATTGTTTCTAAATCTTGTTAATAACTATTAAAATCAGGTTCACGTAGCACATTATTTTAGTCTCTTTTTTTGTCTTTTCATATTTGTAAATATTTTCACGGTCTCATGACTGAGTCTACCTTATGTTCATTTAACATTTAAGACTTTTTGTGTTTCTCTTTACAATCAAAACCTAACTAACGATTCAGTAAGTGTGGTAATTTATTACTTTTCGCAACAATAAACTTGAAATTATGTGTAAATTACAATAGAGAGGGCATCACGTGCCACAAGTATAGAATATATAAAAGGGTCCTGTGGTCACCTTTTTTTTCTGTTTCGTTGCACTTTCTAAAGTCTCCTGCTGCTAGTAACATCCGCTCCTGTGGTTCTATCTGAATAACGCATTCAGTCACTAGTTGGTTAAACACTGTTCCTGTAAGTAATAATGATCCTTTTGTGACCACTGCCAAACCTGGGTGAGGTGTGTGTATTAGAGGCCGTTATATCTTGAAGCTACAAGAGGTGTAAATTGAAATTGTTCAGCCACAAACTGGCAACACGAAAGTGGTTATCACCTATTCAAACCTAGGATAATAATTGTTTCTATTAAAAACTATGAAAATAATCGTTTCTATCCTGGGCTTGAAGGGCAAAACTTTTCCCAGCCTTGAAGGGCAAAACTTCTCCAAGCCTTGAAAGGCGCAGCTGTGGTTACACATCTAGTATGTTTTTTTTTTTCACCCAAATTCTCTACCGATCGTAAGTCATAACACTATTACTATTCATACATAAGAAGGACAATCCTCTTGAACGAAAACTGTTGGGAGAAGTCTTCCCCCTTGTTTCCCCGCCCCCGAAAGAATAATTTCCACTCGCAGCTCAGTAGGTTCTCATTTTAAGGGAGAAGTAAACTCCATCAAGTTTCAAAGATCAACAATTGTACAATTAGTGTTTCTTTAAAACGAAAACAAACTTCATAAACTAATTACTAATATTAGAAAGATTCAAATAATTTCACAAAGATCATTCATGGTCTGCTTTCGTAACCTAAACACACAACCCTTTTGTCCAATACAAAATCGGTTTCGATCAGGGACAGCTGTTTTTTCTATAAAACTCTTCGCATTAAGAGACGGCATTAATACTCTACAATTAAAATGCCTCCCCCATCATGCTCAAACCATTCATTTGTTTTCTTACCAATATGAACTCGATCTCTGAAGCTCCATCAGAGTTTGTTCATGCAAATTAGTCCAACCCCTTCCTGCCAATAACTCATGATACCAAATAACTACGCTTTATGTATACCAGCTGAGGGTATCCATTGTGGAAGCGAAAATTGTGTAAAGAACAATAATATATGAGGTTCCACTTCCTTCTTTTGTTAGTAAATCCTCAAGGATCTTATGACGCCCTTATGGTAAACTCTATTTCTGAAAGTTACTGACTGGTATGCTTAATTCAGTAAGTAATTATGTCTTTATATACAAAGCCAAAAGTTTATTTTAAAAAAACGGAAATGTGTGAAAATTTATGGACTTCTAAACCCCTTTCTTGGATAAAAATCGTAAAACAAAGTCCTCCTTGGACACTTGCGATAATAGGCTCAGCCAATTCTAAGTAATGGATGCTAATACACATGGACTAACCTTCCAGTAATGTGTTTATACATCGGTTACATGAAAGACAAGACAATACAGTGTCCTTTTTATTAATTGTGTAGCAGCCAGAAAGCACACATATATAATTGCATGGAAACTAAATAGAGAAACTTAACCGTATTTATGATTATCTGCCGAGGGGGAACAGATCCCCTCATGCTGTCATCGTAAATCGGTAAACCCGACAGCTGTACCAGTGAGGAACTGTAAGAAAGAGTTGTAAAGAACATTATAGGTGAAGAAAATGTTTAGAAGTCATTACTTTTCCACACATGAACAGAAACATAGGGCCTGGCATGGCCAAGCACGTAAGGCGTGCGACTCGTAATCCGAGGGTCGCGAGTTCGCTCCCGCGTCGCGCTAAACATGCTCGCCCTCCCAGCCGTGGGGGCGTATAATGTTACGGTCAATCCCACTATTCGTTAGTAAAGAGTAGCCCAAGAGTTGGCGGTGGGTGGTGATGAATAGCTACCTTCCCTCTAGTCTTACACTGCGAAATTAGGGACGGCTAGCACAGATAGCCCTCGAGTAGCTTTGTGCGAAATTCCAAAACAAAACAAAAGCAAAACAGAAACATAGATATATTAAGATAACATTTATCCCATTAATTCAATGTTAATGTTTTGTCTACGTATAGACACAAGAAAGAAACAGTTTGCTTTGATAACATGTGTGTATCGTAGTAAACAAATGAATTCAACTACAAGTAATGCATTCATTCTAGGGCACTTTAATCACGTCAGCTGAACAATTAGAACGAAAGCCACAAGTCATATGATTAAATTGCTTCCAATACAAGTTTACCCTACCACAACTTACGTCGAGCAAACAGTCCGTGAACCGTGAACCATGTCGGTACTTACGTTTTATTCTTCAGCTAATTTCTGGGAAGGCAGGGCTTCATTCCTTCTCGCGTGAACAAATATATGTGTTTTCGAATATATACAAACATTTATAAGTGTGCGAAACGTAAGTGTCGCTTTTCATTGTCGATATTTACGGGTCGATAACTCAGAGAACGTTTCAGAGTCGCGAACATTTTTAGAGTGAAATGCTTCTGAAGAAATCTCTGTGACATATGGGCCTAACTTTTCGTTACATATGAATATAAATATATATAAATACTAGAGCCAACAAATAACAAACATATCCTATAAATTGCAGTATTTGTTTTTTTAAATAGTTTCACTCAACAGTACATTAAATCGGGTTTTGATACCTGCAATGGGCAAAGTACAGAGAGCCCCTTTGTGCCTTTCACAACAAAAAATGGTTTTACTTCAACTAATTCAATGCAGCTATTGGAGAAATATGGGATGCTTTTACAGAGTAGGCCAGGCACGGTCAGGTGGGTTAAAGCGTTCGACTCGAAATCCGAGAGTCGCGGGTTTGAATCCCGGTTGCACCAAATAGGCTCGCCCTTTCAGCCGTGGAACATTATAACATGACGGTCAACCCCACTATTCATTGGTTTAAAAAATAGCCCAAGAGTTAGCGGTGGGTGGTGATGACTAGCTGCTTTCCCTCTAGTCTTACACTGCTAAATTAGGGACAGCTAGCGCAGATAGCCCTCGAGTAGCTTTGCGCGAAATTCAAAACAAACAAACAAACAAGCTCTTACAGAAATAGGTTTGGCTTGACCTGACGGTTACATATTGGGTTGCGTATTGAAAGGTTTTAGGTTCGAGACATGGTGACATTAAAGAATGTTCACAATGTTATACAAATAACAGACAGTCTCCAAAGCTCTTGTGACTGACCTCTAGCAGCTTTCCTTAGTGTCGCTAATCCAAAATAAGGAAGAGTTAAACCTAACTATTAGGAACCTATAAAGTGTCCGTTTGGTCCACATACGGTGCCAACCAGAACGAAATTCACAGTTCCTTACTTTAAACTATAATAGACCTGTTAAGAATATTGTTTGTGCGTTTTGAATTTCTCACAAAGCTACACGATGGTTATAAGCATAAGCCTTCCCTAATTTAGCACTGAAAGGCGAGAGAGAAAGCAGCTAGCCTTCACCACCCACCGCCAACTCTTGGGCTACTCTCTTACCAACGGATAGAGGGATTGATTGATCACGCTGTACAACAAAGTTTTTGCTTGTTGGTTTTCCTTATAGATTTTTGGATGCTGATCACAAAAGTCACATCCATCCAAATTTGCCCATCACGTACCGTTTCATCGACATTTTCAGTTTTGCTACAATGGAAAAACGATATCAGGACAGCTGGAATCTGTCAATGCTTGCTGACCACTGTTGGACACTGCAATGTGATACACCGGACATTGAATACAGACGAAAATCAGGAGCAAAACACTTTTAATTATGTTGAACTTAATAGCATATTAGAAACATAAACAAAATTGAATACGTTACTGTCGGTAAACAATGGACTGTCTGTTTTTCAAAATTCCTATGTGATGAAGCAAAACCAAAACTATATTTGTGCACACCCACCAGGTGTGTCACAATCAGCAAAAAAAACTTTTCAAAAAATTGTTGTACAGTGTCATCATTTTATAGCTCCGCCACGGCCGAAAGGGCGAGCGTGTTGGGTGATTCAGTGTTTCGAACCCGCGAACATTAGATTGCGAGTCGGCCTCCCGAACCACCTGGTCATGACAGATCTGAGAATATAGAAGCGACCCCTAACTGTTTCATTACGACATTCTGCTAAGTTTTTCAGCATAAAAATATATTATTTTCATTCTTAGTAGAATAAACTCTACCTGATGCATGTTTAACTGTTTGAATTTATTATTCTATAATAAAACACAAATCAGTTTCCTATTAAATATTTTGAAAGAAAAAAGTAAATTTTTAATGGAAGTTTGTGGAAAAAAATATATAAAAATACAAACTTAATTCACAAAAATAAACTCTCCATTGGGGAAGAAGCTACTTCTAAGTGAGTTTAGTACGTAAGTAATTGAATATTATTTTGGAAGTTTCGGAACAT
This sequence comes from Carcinoscorpius rotundicauda, assembly GCA_011833715.1. Taxonomy (NCBI): domain Eukaryota; kingdom Metazoa; phylum Arthropoda; class Merostomata; order Xiphosura; family Limulidae; genus Carcinoscorpius; species Carcinoscorpius rotundicauda. The sequence goes on from CM022399.1 coordinate 86,875,174, forward strand.
CAACCCTAAAATATTTCGTTTGCGTCATGCATGACGTCACAAGGCTTTACTTTGTTTGAAACACATATTTCCATCAAGGTCTCATGCTTATCTTTGACTTGCAGATTTTCATTAACGGAAAAGAAAAATCGAACCTCTTTCTTTTTTTCTTTCTGTGTCTCTTTCATAATGAAATAAAATTAGTTACACGTGAACAAACAATCGGAAAAAAAGGTGGAAAACAAACCTATTTACTCTTAAATGTAAATGATTGTCCCTGATAATATGAATTGTTACTTGAGATATCAGTCGGTCCCTGATACCAATTCAACGAAGCCGTATGCTCTTAGACTCAGCATAGCCAGGTAATTAAGGCTCTCGGCTCGTAATGTAAGGTTCGAATCCCCGTCGCACCATACACACTCGCCCTTTCAGCCATGTGGGCGTTATAATGTTACGATTAATCCCATTATTCGTTGGTAAAATAATTTTACCAAGAGTTTGCGGTGGGTGGTGATGACTAGTTGCCTTCTCTCTAGTCATACACTGCTAAATTAGGGAAGGTTAGCGGAGATAGCTCTCGTGCAGTTTTGCGCAAAATTCAAAAACAAACAAACCGTATGCTCTTATACGAGGGAATATTTATGTTACTGGTCGATAACATCCCTACACTGAGTTTATCTTGTGAAGAACTAGAAATACTAAATTTTAAACTGGTTTTATTTACATCTTGGAAAATACACGTTTCCGATCGTTTACGGCTGTTTGGCCTTTTGTTCGCTTACACAACAGAATGGCCTTTTGTTCGCTTACACACCTGAATGATTAGATCTCTAACTCTCAAGCGGTAAATGTCAAAGTGTGAGAACCGATGACTAACCACATAATTAGCTCTTATTTCTCGACTGTTTGCCACTGAGTCCAATTCTACGCATAATTCGTTGCCTGTTAAAGAGTGTCTTAACATCTACGAATGAACGAACACGAAGGAAAATATCTGACAAAAAAAACACACACACACCCGAAATTCTAGTCCAGCCGCTATTTTCCCATTATGTCGCGAGCACTCATTCCCATTACAGAGGATAATGTGTCGTGTTGTTGAAGTGTTACCCCAGTCACCTACCCCCTGGGACGGAACAGGGTGGACCTACTGCTTGACAGGAAAGCCTATAAGCACTATGTTAATTTGGTCGTTGTCAGAACGCGTACGAGCCAAGGGACAACGTTTGAATGAAAGCTACATTCGAATGTTACGCCTTACTGAGCAAACTATTACGATGATGCATGGATTCGTTCTCATCTATATCAGTTTGTTTGTTTTTACATTCCAACAACCTTGCTGGGTACATATCTGGGAAATATATCATAGGAAAACATAAATACTCAGCTCTTTAGTACACACATTTCTGATTGTTAAAGTGAATACCAACTAAACAAATCATACCTAATACTAGAGGGTCTCTCCAGTGGCACAGTGGGTTTCACGGATATATACATAGTTTATAAGTAAATAAATGAGGGCTTACACGTGTATATAAACTCTTCAAAAAAGAAACGCAAAAGGCAAAATTTGAGACAAATTGTTAACAAGTTTATTTCGGGTAGTTCTGTATGACATTTGTGAAACTTTGCTCATTCACTGCTAAACATCCAAAGTCTGCAAAGGCGAAGTCTACGCTCACTAGTTGAAGTTTAACGTCACTCAACATCAATAACGAGTATGCCCCCGTGAGCATCAATAACTGCTTGGCATCTGCTGCCCATGGAAGTGATGAGATGATGAATCTCATCCTGTGGAATGGCTGTTCACTCAGCCTTCAAAGCTGCTGTAAGTTGAGGTAGAGTCTGCGGTTGAGGTTGTCGCCGTCGCAGAAGTTGGTCCAACTCGTCCCAAAGATGTTTGATGGGGTTTAAATCTTGTGATCTGGAGGGCTAGGGAAGAACATTGATGTTGTGGTGTCTCAACGTGGTCACACGTGGTCTGCCAGATCGTGGACGGTCACGAGTTGATCCATAGCCTTGTGATGGTACTTGGGTGGACATTCACAGCTTTGGCAACATCTGATTGAGATTCGCCTGCTTCCAAGCGACCAATGGCGTTGTTGTGTTGTGCTTCTGTCAGTCTTGGCGTAACTGTATTGCGTGTCGGTGGCTTAACACTGAGCTATGAAAACCGAGAACCCGTCACTTTTATAGGGATTTTGCACATGTTGTACGTGCAGAACATGCAGATCTCTCAAACAAATTTACTGGACGCGAATGCGTTTTGGCGAAAATCCGATGTTTTCCTCCGTTTTCAAAGTGCACAACTTTTATTGTCATTTTGGTCTGACAATCAGTGCCTCAACACGTGTATTATCACATACTCTGAGCTTGTAACGTTATTACATATATTTATCTTTACAATAACAAAAAATATTCCTTTTGCGTTTCTTTTTTTGAAGAGTATACATGGGTTTACAATACGTGAATACGGGTTTACAGTTTTCTATAGGGGTTTACAATTGTGGATATGTGAATTTAAAATACATTAATATGCGTTTACAAGTATGTATTTGCGGGTTTACAAATATGTGAATATGTATTTACAAGTAACATTAATATTAGTTTGGAAACTTGTGTAAGTAAAATTTGTTAAAAATAACAAGCAAAGAGTAAAAGGATACAAATGAACTTTCTTTTGAAGTTGATAATTTCGCCTATACGGAATATCAGGCCTAGCATGGCCAGGTGGTTGAGGCGTTCGGCTCGTATTCCGACGGTCGCGGGTTCGAATCCCCATCACACCAAACATGGTCGCCCTTTCTCTTATTAAATTACTGTTAATCCCACTATTCGTTGGCAAAAGAGTAGCCCAAGAGTTGGTGATGAGTAATAATGACTAACTGCCTTCCCTGTAGTCTTAAACTGCTAAATTAGGGACGGCTAGCGCAGATAGTCCTCGTGTAGCTTAACGCGAAATTCAAAAACAAGCAAATTACGTAACAGTCGAAGTGTATTAGCTGTACACGTAGACCTATGTATGTTCAATAAGGACCTTATGCAACACTGTATACACAATAATGCTCAGTCAGAGACAACTAGAATTGTACGTTCATCCGCAATTTAAGAAATGCCTGTCACTGTCACACCTATAACTTCTCCAAAAGTTTAAAGTGTGGAGCAGTGACATATATTGTGCTAGACAATAAACAAGCCCTCAGAAACGCTACAGATGAAACTTAATATTTCAATAAAAACAATCTCCCCGCTGTCTGATTGGTAATTACGTAAGTAGACTTATTATCTTTGAAATTAAACACAAAGGTACACAATGGGCTATCTGTACTTTGCCCACTACGGGTATCGAAATCCGGTTTTTAGCAGTGTGAGTCCGCAGACATACCGCTGTGCCACTGGGAGGCAGCTAGACGTATAACATTAAAAACAAGGTTTCGACAGATAGCTACAATACAAATAGACCATTGTGTGGCTTTGTACTTAACTACAAGCAATCGAAATAATAAAAAAAGTAGTTTTGCATAAATTTTATTTGAATTCTTTTGGAGAGCTGAGGATACCTGGAGAAAAACCTAACGTAAAAACCTTAGGTCAACGAACTTCTGTATTATTTCTTTATTCAGTCAAAATAAAAAAAATATATTTTGGAAATTAAAAAAAAAATGTTTTTCTTTTATCTGCTTTCAATTAAAGTCATTTGGAGAATTTTGCTTTGTATCTTCTGGAATACAATTATCAATATTCCATAATAATAGATGCTTAATAATTTTCTTAACGAATTTGAGATTTTAATGAGATAAAAAACGTTTTTAAAGCGAAGGTTCTAGTGGTCAGTGCCAATAATTCATTGAATACAGCGCAGAAGTACATTTTCTATGAATTGTGAATTCTTTAGGAGTATAGGACTGAATATAATATCAAAAACTAATTTCATCGAATGCTTTTATTCTTATACTTAGGACTTTCGCATAAGGCTACAAAAGCGATATTTTCTCACAGGCATTTTTAATTCTGAACTGATTGTCTGGAAGAAAGGCAGCTAGCTAGGCAAAGGCGTCTTTACCATATTTTTACTGCTCTCGTTTGATCAAACTTTAGAACCAGAGCTTCAATTTTACAGTGGAAACGGACGCGAAACATTGAACCCTTGAATTTCGAATCCTAGCATGCTGTACACTGAATGACTACATTGTTTAAATACGCCTACAAATTAACAAGTTTAGCACTATGGTAGTTGAAGCTCACAAAATCAAGAAATGTTTTAATAATTTCCTTGTAGCACAAAATCACTTTGAAATAAAAATATCAATTGTGATCTAAAGACATCTGGCACGGAACTTTGATTAAGATAGATAACAACATTTCGATCTTCTTAGGTCATCTGCACATTAACAAAGAGAGTTTGCAACTTGAAACCTCCGTTTGTTCGATACCTTTATCGAAAACTGTGAATATTCAGCTATCAAACTTTAACCTCTTCCTATCCTTTTCATTTTGAATCAAAGTTTTCCGTACTAAGATGTTTCTTTCGTCTGCGATACTTTAAAAGTACGTATCTAAATTTACTGTTTTAAAATTACTCAAAAGAGACACTTATTATGGACTAATCTAGTCTGTTGACACTTATTACAATGCTGTATAACATTAATTTTAGTTTCTGAACACTTGTCACAGCGTGTCTTAGCACTGATTTACTTTAATACTGTTATAGCGTATCCTAGCAATGATTTCTTTTGTTAACAATTGTTCCAACATATTCATACCTTTGACTGAGTGCGTTAACACTTGTTGCAACATACTCTTACCATTGACTTGGTGTGTTAACACTTGTTGCAATATACTCTTACCATTAACTTAGTATGTTAACACTTGTTGAAGTATATTCCTACCATTGACTTAGTGTGTTAACACTTGTTCCAACATATTCATACCTTTGACTGAGTGCGTTAACAGTTGTTGCAACATACTCTTACCATTAACTTAGTGTGTTAACACTTGTTGAAGTATATTCCTACCATTGACTTGGTGTGTTAACACTTGTTGCAACATACTCTTACCATTAACTTAGTGTGTTAACACTTGTTGCAGTATATTCCTACATTTGACTTAGTGTGTTAACACTTGTTGCAGTATGTTCCTACATTTGACTAAGTGTGTTAACACTTGTTACTGCACGATCTGTGTAATTTAAACTTTTTTTTGTGAGTTTGTTTATTTATTAGCGTCATCTAACTCGTCATAGCCAAAGCTTTTCGTGAAAGTTACATTTAATCTTCAGAAAACTCTTAATACACAAAGATACGTAAGAGGAAAATAGTAATTTCCCTAACGCTACGTAGACTGCTAAAAATACTTTTAGTATGGTATTGAATTTAAACACTGAGTGACATCAAAATACAGGATTTCTCGAAGTCTTTGATTGTAAACTGTGTATTTTGTTTGTTTGTTTTGGAATTTCACACAAAGCTACTCTAAGGCTATCTGTGCTAGCCGTCCCTAATTTAGCAGTGTAAGACTAGAGGGAAGGCACCTACTCATCACCACCCACCGCCAACTCTTGGGCTACTCTTTTACCAACGTCACGTTATAACGCTCTGGGAGGACGAGCATGTTTAGCGCGACCCGGATGCGAACCCGCGACCCTCAGATTAAGAGGCCTTAACGCGCTCGGCCATGCCGGGCCCAGTAAACTGTGTAAGTGAATGCAAAAGGAAATCCAACGAAACGTCTTAACCAAAGAATTGTGTTCACAAATCAAACATAGAGTGTTTTGTTTTGAAGTAACCAATATCTGATACACAGTTTTCCGACACCAGGTTATAGTTTGTTTTATTAAATTTCGTCATTAATCTTTACGAAGTTTCCATGTGATTATAGCATCACTAAACTGTCTAAACAGTCGTCTATACTGGATCGTTTTGCATTAAAAATCCAACAAACATACGGATGTGTTTATTATTTTAAGTTTTGCATTTATAAAATTTCGGGAAAGTTTCTCAACACAGTAATATTCGTATTTATTCAAATAACGATCGTTTGAAGTTGTATATTAATCCATAGCAGTTTTTATTTTACAAATGCAACTGTCATTCCATTTCTTATAACAAAAACGTAGTTGTGATACCAAACGCCACGTTAGGCTTAACATAACAAAAGCAGTTTTAATTGTAAGTATCCATGGTAGCACGTTACGCGGCCCCAAGATCCTGCTGAACTAAAATTCTGCACCATGCTACAAGTGACTCTATTGAAAATCCAAATTAATAATTGAGAAAGACACGGCTAATTTTACTTTTGATTAATAAATGGCACTTGAGCTGTAATTACTTTCTGTTGTTGGTAATCATAAAGCAGCCAAATGCTGAAAAGCTGGAACTGTTAAGAAGTTAAGTGATTAGCTGTTGAAACATTCTTATGAATACTGACATTAGATATCAAAAAAACATTTTTTTAAAATTAAGCTGATCTGGAAGAGGAGTGTTTTAGAAACTATTCGTGTTATATATGTATACAGGGTGGCCCGTAAGTCACTACCCATCCATATGTTATCACGTTATATTCAAATACGCACGTATTATAGTGTTGTTTTTCTTTTTTGTCAGAGAAATATGGCCGATTTAAGCCCATGTACAATTGAAAGTGTTCCACAGAACATGGCGTCGCATAATATTATGCAGCGAGAATAAGGGACGGCACCCAGATACTCTGGATACACAAGATGTGGATGGATAGGGACTTACGGGCCACCCTGTATATATTTATGTGTTTTTCTTTATATTTCATGTAAATTCAGAAATGATAAACAACGAGCTAAGAAATTATCAATAGGTCTTATACATTTAATGTCGGCCTGGCATGGCCAGATGCTTAACGTACTCGAGTTCTAATCTGAATTCGCGGGTTTGAATCCCCGTCACTCAAAACATGTTCACCCTTTCAGCCGTGGGAGGGGGGCTTTATAATGTGTCGTCAATTTCACTATTTCTTGGTAAAAGAGTAACCCAAGAGTTGGCGGTGGGTGGTGATTAATAGCTGCCTTCCCTCTAGTCTCACACTGCTAAATTAGGGACGGTTAGCGCAGATAGCCCTCGGGTAGCTAAGCGCGAAATTGAAAAATAAAACAAACATTTTACGTATTTCAATTGCCATCAAATGAAGTGTTTAAATACACGGTAGTGAAAATATTCACACAAACACACAAACATAACATACAAACAAAGAGAAGAGTTAACTGTGTAGTGAATGAATAATTATCGCAGAAAAATACGCTAGTGTGAATCTTTGTTTTACACTGATCATCACACATTACAATGTAATTTATCACGATGCGATTGTGTAATACTATTTGAAAAGTTCTGCAATATACCCCACATTTCCACCACGTTGTTTAGTCACCTTTTCACCTGCTCATAATCCCAATAACTTGAAGAATGCTCATTTCGTTTTTGTTTGTTATTACGTATAAAGCTACACAATAGGTTATTTGTGCTGTGTCAAACACGTGTGTTAAAATCTGGTTTTTAGAATGCTCATCTGTGACATTTTTTTAAGGCGAAGGTGCGGCTTTGAATATTCTAATAACTTCCTTTTCGTAAAACCATTATTTCCTCTATGCTCAGAATCATTTTCTTGTTGGAATATGAATCCCTATTCAACGAAACAAGATCTTGAAAAATTGATATGATAGATAAGAATTCGCTTGTGCCTGTCAGTAGTCATGGTGCCATCACTTTTTGTAGATCTCTAACACCACTGGTTGAGATGTAAACCCAGATTTGTACTGATTTCCCCATATATTTTACACTGTATGTTGTATATTGACTGGGGTACTATTATCCTCTCTGCTCTCAGAGAAACTTTTGTATGATTTCTGTTTAAAAATTAAAGCTTTGATTCATCTGTAAATAACAAGTCTCTATCTCTGTTCCACGGTCATATCACCTTTTTAATTCGCTTACCTCTTCTTTGCATCAGTTTTATAACAGCTTCACGTCCACTGAGACTACTTCATGCTAATGTTTACCTTGTTGTTTTCGGGGTAACATTCACACCTCTATTTGTGCTTAAGTTCAGACAAACCAAACCGAAACGTGCAACTGGTGTAACAAAGTATATTAAATTTTCCGATATAACAACAAAGGCAACGCTTATTTTGTTTTATACATTTAATCTCGAGCGGAATTCCTCTGCGATAAACAACTTCAGTTTTTCTATGTATGACACCGTTTTATCTTAAAAAGTTCATTTTATTATTTGTGGAAAATCGAATTTATAGTCGTGTTGCTGGAACAACTGTGTGTTTTGTTGTAAAACTCGACAGTTTACCAATCAAACCCATCACAAAAACAAGCAGGCTTAAACTTTATTAAATCTGTCAACCTGTTTTTATAGGTTGTTTTCGGATCATTTCACATCTCGTTTTCTTCGTGCCTAACCCAGAGAGGCAATTTTCTGTAAAACATGTCTCAGAATGGAAGAAACTATAGGCTTCAGGGTTTAGATAAACGAAATGACGTATTTCCGTTGTTAAGGAGTTCGGTGAAACTTTACATCAGGTTATCGAAAATACTCAAGTGATTTACTTTCAGTTAATTTCTGTGTTGTTTTTTTTTTCTTTTTTAACCTTGCTGTAAAATTTTATTTTTGTTTCTTTGTTTTGAATTTCGCGCAAAGAAACACGAGGGCTATCTGCGCTAGCCGTTCTCTAATTTAGCAGCGTCAGACAAGAGGGAAGACAGCTAGTCATCACCACCCACCGCCAACTCTTGAGCGACTTTTTTACCAAGGAATAGCGGGAGTGACCGTAACATTATAACGTCCCCAGGACTAAAAGGTCGAGCATGTTTGGCGCGAATGGGATGCGAACCCGCGACTCTCAGATTATGAGTCAGTCGCACGCTTTAACACGGTTGGCCATGCCGGACCGCCGTATGTGGAAGTATGTTTTAGGTTATCAAATGGGGTGTTTTCCCCAGAAAGAAAACTAATATACTTAAAACCCAGTTACTATGGTTATTTTACAGTGTTTTCAAGAACGAAAGTAAGCTATTAAAGTCGGATTATGGGGTAAATATTAATTAATGGACAAACCAATCAATGTATATTATAATTAAAATGGTATACTGTTAAAGTTACATCATTATTTTCATGTAATCACAGATTTTCATTCAGATTTTTTGTTTTATTTGTATGAAAAATAAATCGTTACATTTCTTTTTTTAAAATCAGCATTGATGTCCAGTTGTAAAAACTGTATTTCACCAATCAATACAAGTTTAAATCACTAATAATTTTATTTCGCTGTCATGTTGAAAAAATCAAAACAACATAACACACCTGACAGTTCAAATCTATTTCATACAAAGGTTTACGTTCACAAATTGCTTGATATATTTATTATGGTACGGAATGACAAGGTGTTTAAGACATTAAACTCGCAATCTCAAGGTCGTAGGCTCGAATCTCCGTCACACCAAACATGTTCTCTCTTTCAGACGTCGGGGTGTTGTAATGTGGCAGTCAATGTCACTATAGGTTGGCAAAAGAGTATCTCAAGAGTTGGCAGTGAGTGGTGATGACTAGTTGCTAAATAACGGACAGCTAACGCGGAATTGACAAACAACCAGAAACATATTGTGTTATAATAATAGTCAGTTTCTGTCTGTGTTGAAAATTCTCACTCACCTTACTGTCTAAATGTGCAAGCTCGCGCACTTCATTTTCACGGAGCTAAATGTATTTTAATACACATCTTGTACAACAACGTATCAAAAGTTTATCAATTTTAAACAATGTCTAACTTTAGGTCGTAAAACAATATCTTAAGCTTGATCGTATATATCCTCCGACATTTAAAGAAGTACTGTTGATTGTTTTGAATTTCGCGCAAAGCTACACGAGGGATATTTTCGCTAGCCGTCCCTAATTTTGCAGCGTAAGACTAGAGGGAAGTCAGCGAGTCACCACCAACCACCTTCAACTCTTGGGCTACTCTTTTACCAACGAATAGTGGAATTGACCGTCACTTATAACGCCCATACGGCTGAAAGGGCGAGAGTGTTTGGTGCGACGGGGATTACAACCCGCGACCCTTAACACCTGGTTATGCCGGGCTGAGTACTGTTGAAATAAATATTTTAGTTTTACATCAAGTGTTTCGCGAGTCTCTGCTAAAACATGCATAAACGAGAGAACCACATTCATTTTGCGCAACAACAAGGTACAAAAACAGTAACCCCTGGAGCAATTGGTGTTTATCATAAATATTTAATGATAACAATCTGTACTATAATAGAGTTCTTGCTTATATGATATTGGAAAAACCTTTTTTACTACGTGCCATGCACTTCTTAACTTCGCCAAATTTTAATCCTTTATACATGAACATTTGCACTAGGGATCACGATTTTACTGTTTCGCCTCAGTTTACTGTCACGGAGAACTTTATTTTTCCTATTCTCAGGGTGCAGATATGATGTCATGAATACGTCACACGCGGATCTAATGCACTGGCTCCACCGGTAGTTAGCTAGTGTGCTTGTTTTATCAAAGCTTTGGAAATGGACTATTTGCACTATGCCTACTGCATGGATCGAACCCCGAATGCTAACATTATAAACCTTGAAGCATATGAAGGTGCATTTTACAAGAAATTTCTGTTTTAGTTAAGAACAACTTTTCTGAGTAGCATGATATACTGCTAATTTATAATGTCCGAATAATCTGTATATACAAGCTGATCGGTAAAGAATGTGTGTTCTATGTTATGAATTTCGTATGTTTGAAAGTTCGAACTTAACAACTTGAATGGCATTTTATGCCCACCTGATTCAGTTATATACGTTCCTACAGTTTCTTAGCTACTGATCAGGGGTGGTGATGAAGAGAAGGTAATCATCTAACATCATTCTTCGCCAAAGGGGTTTATTTGCCCAACTCTTTGAATCGAATAACGGGACTGACTGTTTACTTTCACGTCGTGTCTCGAGCCCTGAATCCTTCAATCATGCAAATTAGTTAACCATAACCGACTCCATCTTGCCATTCACTGTCGCATACTATGAATTTCCAATGACGTAGGCAAGTCAAGATAGAGAAAGTCAGAAATATATATCTCTGAATCTCTTTAATTACCAAAGGCTATGTTATGCATACTTTGTATGAAAGTGGAATTCCTAGAATCGTCCTTGAATGCAAAATTACATTTTCTCTATGTTTTACTGCCTTATAATTTTACTTATCCAATAACACAGACATTTGACAACACGGTTTAGTAGACAACCATGTGGCTTCCTAACACGAACATCTGTGTTCTGACATTTAATTGAAGCGATGTAATACACCTCTGAATGCAGGATATTGGCATTGACCCAACAGACAGTTCACTGTATAAGACAGGTTCAATGCTCCAATGAAAATTTTCTAATTAGTAAATATGATTACATATGCAGATATTTACGTGAAAATGCAACATATGAAGTTGTCGTGTTTGATTGTTGTCCAAGCTTTGTGTTTTGACTGAACGCCACTAAGCCTCGTTATTGATGTTTGAATTAAAGTGGAACGTGGTGAAACTAGAAATCTAATTTCAGCCATAATTAGATGGACAATCCTTCGGGTCATTCGTAAGCTTCATGAACCGGACCCCGGCGGATGAATATTAGGACTGGAGGCATATAACTCTAAAAATTGTGTTTCGAAAATCACGTTGTATAAGAGCGTCCACATTCCAATTTTGTAGCTTTGCGTTTAACAACAAACACATACACCTGTAAACATGTAATATACTAAGCCTAAAAAATTCGCTGTTACTTTGTATTCACTGGTGAAAGGTATGTCCAAACAACTAATTAAAATCGTAATGCAACATTATGAAAACTCTCACAAGAAAGATTTATTAAACGTATATATATATTCTGATAATATTTGAACATTCTCACGCAAATACGCTCTATGTGATAAATGCTTCAGGTGTGCTAAAAATAATCAGAGAAAACCATTAAATACAATAAAGGTTAGCTCAGATAGCCCTCGTGTGACTTTGCGCGAAATTCAAAACAAGCAAGCAAACAATAAAAGGTTTGCGAAACTTTTCCATGGCACAGCGGGACGTCTGAGGTTTTACATCGTAAAAACCGGGTTTTGATGCCCGTGAAGGGCAGACAGCAGATAGCCCGTTGTGTAGCTTTGCGCTAAGCTACAAAAAACAAACTAAAGCTTTTTTGAAATTGTATGAACCTAACGAATGCTGCATCAAAAATAGCTAAACGCCGATAATGTAAGTAAAGATAACTTATTACAATTATAATTTACGATCTAAATTATTAAATACAATGAAACCTTTTTGCCATGATCATTAAATACAATGAAAATTTGTAAAAGTGTCTGAGTACAATGCAATTTTTGTTACAAAACTTAAACGCAACAAATGCTATAATAAAATGATTGAGACAAAATAGTGGAAAATATTTTGTGGTACTGAAAAAGATTCGAACCCAGCTACGAAATTCGGGGTCCTACTACAAGACAAACCCACCCCTTCTTTCAGCTTCCCACTTCCCCCAAAGAAGAGCAAGGGAATGGTGAACAAATTGCCAGAATGTATTAATATCTGAAATAACATTCGTAAACTGTACAGTAAAATAAAAAACAAAGAAATAGACCATAACCAAGTGTTCTAGTTATTTGACACCTGATACATTAGTTTAAATTGACATAAATTTTGCATAAATGTATACATAAGGTTGAACTAATGATTAAAGTGCTGTCATATAAATCCGAATGTTCGTTATTCGCGTTCCTCAGCCACGAATGACACTTCGCACTTTTTGGCCATAGGTTCGTTATAAGAGTGAAAGCAATATCCCAGTATGCGATTAGATTACCTGTCATTCCTCCGGTTATTTCAAATTTAACAATGGCTAGCTCTTCTTGTAAAGGTTACATAAATATCTAAAACAAACACTTTTTTTTGTGTCGGTTTGGTTTTAGTTTTGTTTGAATTCCAGTAGAATCATCATTCGGATGGTGAAATCCACTTATTGAATTTTTTTAGAGAAATGCTGTTTGAACCAATAACGAACATTCGTCTTACAGTTTGGAAGTACGTCATAGGTATTTTGTGTCAGTTTCCCTTGGGATAAGATAGGCTTTATTTTACTAGAATGAGTCAAATATGCTCCAATAATCAAGAGTAAATATAAGAGATAACATTGAAACTAGAAAGATAAGAGTTTGTAACGAGCTTACCATGAATTTTAAAACTGGTAAGACATGATTTCTATGGATTTCATTGTAACACTTAGATGAAACATAGTTTATATGGATTCAACTGTCATACTCAAACACGACACGGTTCTTATGGATCTTCTTGTCTTTTTAGAGAAGATATGGATTATATGGATTTCACTGTAATACACAGATAAGCATGGTTTATCTGGATTAAAACAAGATTTGTCGACTTTCAAACAAATAAACCTGATTTTAATGTTCAAGTGAAGCTTTACAGACAAAGTGTTTATATTATAATAACAAATTCAGTAACTGATCTGACAGACTACAATGTATTACTGGTTATACTGCTCACAGACTACAATGTATTATATTATAATAACAAATTCAGTAACTGATCTGACAGACTACAATGTATTACTGATTATATTGCTCACAGACTACAATGTATTATATTATAATAACAAATTCAGTAACTGATCTGACAGACTACAATGTATTACTGATTATACTGCTCACAGACTACAATGTATTATATTATAATAACAAATTCAGTAACTGATCTGACAGACTACAATGTATTACTGATTATACTGCTCACAGACTACAATGCATCATATTATAATAACAAATTCAGTAACTGATCTGACAGACTACAATGTATTACTGATTATACTGCTCACAGACTACAATGTATTATATTATAATAACAAATTCAGTAACTGATCTGACAGACTACAATGTATTACTGATTATACTGCTCACAGACTACAATGTATTATATTATAATAACAAATTCAGTAACTGATCTGACAGACTACAATGTATTACTGATTATACTGCTCACAGACTACAATGTATTACTGATTATACTGCTCACAGACTACAATGTATTATATTATAATAACAAATTCAGTAACTGATCTGACAGACTACAATGTATTACTGATTATATTGCTCACAGACTACAATGTATTATATTATAATAACAAATTCAGTAACTGATCTGACAGACTACAATGTATTACTGATTATATTCCTGACAAAATACAATGTATTATATTATAATAACAAATTCAGTAACTGATCTGACAGACTACAATGTATTACTGATTATATTCCTGACAAAATACAATGTATTATATTATAATAACAAATTCAGTAACTGATCTGACAGACTACAATGTATTACTGATTATATTGCTCACAGACTACAATGTATTATATTATAATAACAAATTCAGTAACTGATCTGACAGCTATAATGTATTACTGATTATATTGCTCACAGACTACAATGTATTATATTATAATAACAAATTCAGTAACTGATCTGACAGCTATAATGTATTACTGATTATATTGCTCACAGACTACAATGCATTATTTGTTATATATCTGACAGAATACAGTGTATTACTTTATATATAGCGAACAGACTACAATGTATTATTTGTTATATATCTGACAGAATACAATGTATTACTTTATATATAGCTAACAGACTACAATGTATCACGTATTATATTCCTGACAGACTACAATGTATTACTTATTATATAGCTAACAGACTACAATGTACTACTTATTATATTCCTGACAGAATACAATGTATTACTTATTATATTCCTGACAAAATACAATGTATTACTTATTATATTCCTGACAGAATACAATGTATTACCTATATCGCTGACAGATTACAATCTATTACTTATTATATAGCTGACAGATTGCAATGTATTACCTATATAGCTCACAAACTACAATGTACTACTTATTATATAGCTGACATACAACAATATATTACCTATATAGTTGACAGACTACAATATATTACCTATATTGTTGACAGACTACAATATATTACCTATATTGTTGACAGACTACAATATATTACCTGTATTGTTGACAGACTTTAATGTATTACTTATTATATAGCTAACAGACTACAATGTGTTACTTATACAGCTGGCAGACAACAATGTATTACATATAACAGAGTTGAAAGAGTACAGTGTCTTACACATAAGAGTTAACAAAATACAGTGTATCAATGTATTAGGTATACCACATCTGACGGACTACAATGTATTACGTATAATAGAGTTGACAAACAACAATTATATATAATAGAACTGACATAATATAGTGTATTACGTATAACATAGTAGAAAGACTACAATGTATTATCTATAAGAGAGCTGCAGTGCACTACACCACAGTGTATCACACATAATATCGCTGGTAGTATATAATGTATTATGCATAACATAATTTACAGACTGCAATGTATTACGTTTGGAGCTGTTTTTTCTATTCCACCTTCTCATATACATATAAAACTTCGCTGTACAGATATAGCTATGTTCTGTATTCTGATTTCATTTGTTTTTCTAGTCGGCCTCAGTCAGAAAACAACCACCGGTGTCATTGAGTGAATGTCTTGTTCAACAGCACCTATTAGCTAAAGACATCAGACATTTCGTTACCACTAATGTCCAGCCACGCCTTAAAGCAGGTCTTGAAAATAATTCGTTTCGATCAGGACTAATTACAGACTCTCCCTGAAGTGATGAATTAGCGGTCAACCACTTTCGGCTTCACTTGAGTTACTGACCTTTGGTTCCTTACAATTAAGCCAATAACTGGTTTCGTATGATCTATAATTAGCAGCCTGGTTTCGTATGATCGATATTTAGCAGTCTGATTTCGCGTGATCGCTAATTAGCAGTTACGCTATTAGAATGGTCGAGGGAAAAAATGTTCGTAAAAAATATCGAGTTTCTAACGTCATCAGAAAGTAGCAAACAGTTATTTTACTCTTATATGTATATATTTTTTTTCTTGGTTGCTGGCTGGCTGTGTGGTATAGTTCTGTACATAAGAGCTGGGTTCGAATCCATGTGCGATGCCATTACAAACTGTGAGTTCTTTGTAAGGGTGATAATTAACTCTTTTGAGCTTATGCTGGGTGATTAGGTGCTGTCTTCATCTGGTCAGAGGGTGATTAGGTGCTGTCTTCATCTGGTCAGAGGGTGATTAGGTGCTGTCTTCATCTGGTCAGAAGGCTGAAAAGTAAGGACATCAGCAGATAGGCTTAGTAGCTTTACCACAAACAGAAAACAGTAAATATAAATGTAAGTGTTGTTTTTCTTATATCTTAATTCCACTGGAACGAGAGCATACTATTGGGTCTATATATGTTGTTGATACACACATTAAATTTTTATTCTTGACATCGTAATGAACTGTTCTACTCAGACTGATTCTGTGGAGTTAAAAAAAAGTCATTTTCCGCTAACAAAAGCCATATACTAACCATTTGAGAACCGCACTTGCGAAATATGTTACTTTAGCTAACTCAGCCAAGTCGGTTATATTGAGAATGAGCCATTCGAAGATTGATTTGGTTTTAAGTGAGGAATTGCACACTATTTTTTGTTTAATTTAAAATCTTCAGGTAAAACTGGGTCTCGGTGTGAAGCTACAGAGAGACACGATATTCTAATATTCAGTACAACTTTATGCAGGTAAGTATTAACGAAATCTATTGGGCGATTAATTACAGCACGTGGTAGTGTGTCGTGCAGTCAAAACACACTTCTGCTGCTCACACTATGTGAATTAAACAGGGGTAAACAGGAGTGTTAGATTAGATAATTTAATATTCTGTAATTCGGACTGTGGTAATCCACACTATCAAACATTTTCAGTGGATGTGCTCCACTGGATTCTTACTTCACATACCGAATTTCAAGACAATCTGTTAAGAAATGTCTCAGATATAACATCCAATTTTGTTCGAATTTCTTTTTTTCTTTACACTAAAAGTGTGAAAACTTTATTTATTAAAAAAATAAACTTAGCTTTTACGAATTTATATCAAATTTAGTACACTGGTTTATCTTTCCAACCTATATTTAGGAGTCTCGTTCGGTGTAAGTGTACAAAATTATTTAAGATTTAAAACACAAACACACAAATTTGAAAAAAAAATAATTACGTACCCCAATGTAAAAATTCACGCGAACTCTCGATCTAACATTTTTATTACAGTTTCATCTAAGAACAGAAACGAACTATTTCTAGCTGGTTACTTGTTTTTTATTGTTAGTCGGATGAAAACGGCTGATTTGGAGCAGCAAAACTGCAGTGCGGAAGGACATGAAAAATGTAAGTTAAACTAAGCACACCAGATTAAAAGATTTGTAGCTCAAATAAGAGATATCAGCTTAAACAATCAGCACAAATACTGATGTGAAATACGTTTATGCCTGTTGCATGACGTCATAAGACACTGTTTATCTAAATTCCATGGCGTTACAATAAAGTAGTTATTGAGTGTTTCACACGGGGCGTGCATTTTGTTATAACAAAGCCACATTGGGCTATTTGCTGAATACACCAAGGGGAATCAAACCGCTGATTTTAGCGTGGTAAATCCATAGACTTACCGCTGTACCAGCGGGGTACTTTACCCATCGGAAAAAATACCACTTAAACAATCTAGTTGGTTCTGTAACGTAAACTTCTTTTTCAAAGATTAGGGTTTGCTTTCCTAAAGCTAATACTGGTTACTGTCGAGTGTCACTTTCTTTCTTGTGATTTGCTGGTGTGTATTGATAAAAACTCGTGATATCTAAAAGAATTTATGCATAAAAAGAAGGTGTGGTCCGAAACAAAGACTGAGTGTGTGATTTAAAGGAATGACATCAAACCGGCAGCTACACTACGATAACAGATATTCATTAATCAGTTAACCAGGCTGTGTATTTGTTTTACCTACCGCCACGCTGTAAAGTGAACGAAAATTTTGACTAATTAACTAACGAATGAATATCTGTTTTAAAATTATTATCAATGCTGCCTGGGCCCGGCATGGCCAGGAGGTTAAGGCGATCAACTCGTAATCTGAGGTTTGCGGATTCGAATCCCCGTCACATCTAAAATGCTGGCCCTCTCAGACGTATGGGTGTTATAATGTTATGGTCAGTCCCACTGCTCGTTGGTAAAAGAGTAGCCCAAGAGTTGGCAGTGGGTGGTGATGACTAAGCTGCCTTCCCTTTACTCTAACGGTGATAGCCCTCGTGTAGCTTTTCGCGAAATTCCAAACAAACCAAACAACCCGTGGACCACTTTTGATATTTATATGTGTGTGTTATTTACGTCTGCTCTCAGCATTCCCATTAAATATCTGAGACAAACAAAGGTACTGATAATTTCTCCCAATAGCTATTTGACACGACAATCGTGAGACAAACAAAGGTACTGATAATTTCTCCCAATAGCTATTTGACACGACAATCGTGAGACAAACAAAGGTACTGATAATTTCTCCCAATAGCTATTTGACACGACAATCGTGAGACAAACAAAGGTACTGATAATTTCTCCCAATAACTCTTTGACACGACAATCGTGAGACAAACAAAGGTACTGATAATTTCTCCCAATAGCTATTTGACACGACAATCGTGAGACAAACAAAGGTACTGATAATTTCTCCCAATTGCTATTTGACACGACAATCGTGAGACAAACAAAGGTACTGATAATTTCTCCCAATAGCTATTTGACACGACAATCGTGAGACAAACAAAGGTACTGATAATTTCTCCCAATAGCTATTTGACACGACAATCGTGAGACAAACAAAGGTACTGATAATTTCTCCCAATAGCTATTTGACACGACAATCGTGAGACAAACAAAGGTACTGATAATTTCTCCCAATTGCTATTTGACACGACAATCGCGTCTGATTTGCGCGATAGAGGAAATTACTGTGTTCATATCACTTCAGCAGTACGTTGTTGTTGTTTTGAATTAAGCACAAAGCCACACAATGGGCTATCTGTGCTCTGCTCATCACCTGGGTTTTAGCGTTGTAAGTCCCCAGACATACCGCTGAGCCACTAGGGGGCCCAGCAGTACCTCGCAAAACGAAACTTTGAGGAATTATGGGCTTCTTTCTTTCACGAAGTAAAATTGCCTGTAATGAAGAGATATAAACAGAAAAATGTATCCCTTATCTCTTCCTACTTCTACGTGAATACAGCTCCAACTGTGGAGTAGCTTTCAATCGGCTACACAAATTTTGGAAATTACATTAATAAATTATCTTCTTAATGGCCACCATGGAGATAAGAGGTTCCGAAAAAAATAGTAAAGAGACAGAGCGGAAATGACGTACCATTTTTAAAGCATTTCGCTGAGATTAGCTCTAAATATATGTAAATGAATATGTATTGTGCTATAAATGATTAGTAGAAACTGAAACCGATAACTTAATTTTATAACATCTGTTACTATGATAGGTTGCTATGACCGTTCATTTTCAATGAAACTGAAACGAATGAAGGAAGTTGAAAAATAAGCACCATTGCTATCAGGTTAGCATGATGACATCAAGTTATAAGTCCATAAAATGTAATATTGTGTAATCCGATAATATAAGTGAGGCATGATATTCAGAAATAAAGTGAGAGAAACAAAGCATAACGTTTTGCATTCTGGTAACATCTCAAAATTAATGTATGATATTCCACAATCATGTAACATCCCGAAAATAAAGTATGGTATTCCACAATCATGTAACATCCCGAAAATAAAGTATGGTATTCCACAATCATGTAACATCCCGAAAATAAGGTATGGTATTCCACAATCATGTAACATCCCGAAAATAAGGTATGGTATTCCACAATCATGTAACATCCCGAAAATAAAGTATGGTATTCCACAATCATGTAACATCCCGAAAATAAGGTATGGTATTCCACAATCATGTAACATCCCGAAAATAAAGTATGATATTCCACAATCATGTAACATCCCGAAAATAAAGTATGGTATTCCACAATCATGTAACATCCCGAAAATAAAGTATGGTATTCCACAATCATGTAACATCCCGAAAATAAAGTATGATATTCCACAATCATGTAACATCCCGAAAATAAAGTATGGTATTCCACAATCGTGTAACAATAATAAAATATGATATTGTACAATCGTGTAACAATAACAATGTATGATATTTCACAAGCACGTAACAGCATTATAGTATAATATTATATAATCCGGTAATAATAATGACAATAAAGCATTGTATTCTACAGTTCTATAACACTGAATATCTTCTGTATAATTATTTTTGGTTGTCAACACACACTTGATATTATTCGTGAGGTGTTTAGTGAATGTTTTAATATTTTCAAGTTGACCGCTTTTATATGCAAAAAAACGGCTCTTCTGGGCCCAGAAGAGCCGTTTTTTTGCATATAAAAGTTCTCAACAAGTGGGTTTCTCGACATCACTGACCGCTTTTAATTATCACTCACGTAGTTAAATTTTAAAGTTTAATTTTACCATAGTCGCGAGTAGAAACTTGTGTGGTTTCAGTTACATGTACAGAATATTTAATTAAAAACACAATTTGTGAAAATAAAAAAAACACAACAAACCAGCCAAGAAACGATTCAGGGGGCGTCTTAAAGGATTGACACAACAAACCACCCAAGAAACGATTCAGGGGGCGTCTTAAAGGATTGACACAACAAACCAGCCAAGAAACGATTCAGGGGCGTCTTAAAGGATTGACACAACAAACCAATTCAGGGGGCGTCTTAAAGGATTGAAATAAAAATTGGCAGCACTGATTTTGTTTGTTCGTTTTTGAATTTCGCGCAAAGCTTCACGAGAGATAGACTAATTAAAGATATCATAAACAATATTTCAATTGAAAATACGATTTTCCTTCATAAAACGTTTTATAAAAATTACTTAGGGTTAATTGCATGCAAAGGATAAGAACCAAAGATATTAAGTTGTAACAGCAAAAAGTTAGAATAGTAATAATTAGCGTTAAATGAGATAATTAACTTAAATATCCACAAGCTTGTGAATGCAAATGTTGGTGTTCTCTTTATGTTAAACAAAGTTACACAAGGAGCTGTAATTACTGTGCCACGCGGCAGGAAGGCAACATGTAATTTTAGAGTTATAAGCTGTGACGTTGGAAGCAAGGAACGATAATATCTTTGTTGTGAAGGTCGAGCTGCCAGAACCTAAAACTTAAAAACCTGATATACAGCTACAAAGAAACGAAAAATAGAAAGAACAAATTCAATAACGCTACTGCAGTCACGTGACATATGCTTCTCCACCATCTTGGAAGTCACGCTAGAGTCAGTAACAATACCCTGATATACCACGTGTGAGATAAACGCAGCACATTGGAAAGCGCAATAAATAATGTCAGATACTTTTCCACTGACATTATCAGAAGATGTTAAGCGATACTTGTAGAAGATGAACCAACCAGGATTGGACAGCAGTTTTGGCAGACGAATTATTTAAAGACGATGTGAGATGCGCAAGCGCATCGCTCCCAAAATTCACCCCTCGCGACTACAGTTTTCTTTTTCATTGTCTGGCGCATGTGAAATTTTGCCATATTTTTTGCTGCTCGCCTATTCTAGTGTGACTTGACGTGAGAAAACACTGGAGAAATATAGTCATGGTAGTGGGTAATAATTCTTGGCACGTGGAAATCTGATCATGTGAATCATATATTTGGGGAACCTATCTAACACTATTAATATTATGATGCAAAAACAAAACTCGTGGATTTCTCAATTCAAGTGAAACTGTTTCTGATTCGTTTGGCTCATATGGTAAATTATCAGGATTGGATAGTGTTTAGAAAAAAAAATAATGCGATAGAGTGACAAAGTTTATTGCATATCAGATGAAGGTATACACGAAAACATATCAAAATGTTACTCAGATATCTTACCGAAATTACAATAAGGTTTTCCATTCATGTTTGAGCCGAGCCTCAAGTCAGAAGCAAGGCTTCTAACAAGTCTGTTTGTTGTGTTTTGGGTGGTAATTTAGGGTGATACTGTCAGGTTATCAAATTTTTACCTGATTTTGGGGCTGGATGACAGTTTAAATTTTTATTCCATAGTACAAAAAGATACATTTATCCAATATTTATTTATATACCACTAAAAAATTAACATTTATACCAAATATAAGATGTTTGCTACACAGACGATTGTAATCTGATGGTTCCTAGGCTTTCTGATTTAAAACTGAAAAACATTAATTTCTTATCTTTTGGAAAACGACAAGAAGCTGTCCAATTGCAAAACGAGCAATTAAGATGATGGTATCTGATGAAAACAAGGCTTTACGTCACTTAATAATACAAGTGCAGTTCACACTGCTAAGCTTGGAGTAAACTCGTCGTACCTGGACGTCCACAAGGGCCGAGTCTTCAGGATCTTTTACGTGCAATATCTCAATAGGTGGAAGATGTCATGTGTTGTTACCCTTGATAGAATAAAACTAATATAGAGAAAATATGTCATGTGTTATTACCCTTAACAGAATAAAACTAATATAGAGAAAAGATGTCAAGTGTTGTTACTTTTAAATTAATAATGGCACTATAGGGGTAATACGTGATGTATTGTTATCCTTATTGAAGAATAGCACCATAAGAGAATGATGTCATGCCTTGTTTGTTACCCTTAATACAAGAATAACATGAAAGAGGGAAATGTCATGAACTCTTAGCTTTAATGTAAGAACCAGATAATGAACCAGAATGTGAATTATTCATGAACATTTTTAATCAAACAACAAAACTACATTTAAATTCTAAGAAAACGGAAATACTGTAATGCAATACTGTAATATATTGCAATTAGGAAGAAGGTGTTTTTTTTTTTAATTTCGCGCAAAGCTACATGAGAGCTATCTGCCCTAGCCGTCCTTAATTTAGCAGTGTAAAACTAGAGGGAAGGTAGCTTGTCATCACCACCCACCGCCAGCTCTTGGGCTACTCTTTTACCAACAAATAGCGGGATTGATCGTCACATTATAATGCTCCCTACGACTGAAAAGACGAGCATTTTTGGTGCGACGGGAATTCGAACCCGCGAGTTGAGAGCCACGTGGCCATACCGGGCCTATTCCAGGTATTTGGATAAAATGTGAAACACAGTCACAACTAGTTTTCCATTACTATATATCGGACTAATTGGTTACTTATGAATTTCTCTAAGATTAGGCTCCTATGTCATCTTTTCCACACAACAAGTTACATTTTGTTTCCTCATTAAGTTTCATTTATTTTAAAGCATCATTCGATTCAGTACATGGTGATTTTGTGTGGAAGATACTTGAGACGAATGGTTATTTAAGGTTGTTTTTCAGTCCTACGCATTGCACACGACATCTGCAGTCGGTGTTACAATAGAACGCTGTCACATAGTGAAATTTAAGTAGACTTGTGAAATCTTCCGTTTAGAGAAAAGTAACTGTGAAGGACAAAAACAACATAAAATGCAATAACAATTATAGCGGATAGTTTGAAAAATTAACAAAAAATACACGAGTTATTAGAACTGGAACAACAAGGCGTGTGAGACTAGTGGTTTCTTTTGTTAATATAGAAAGCATCAAGAGAGATGAAGAAGTAAACATAAAGAAGTAACATAAGGGGGGAGACACACACTTAGGAACAATATCATAAGATATAAAAATACACTACTGTAAAAATTCGCTTTAATGATACGAGAACGCAAAAATATACTTTATAAATTATCTACAAGTGTAAATATGAAAGAGGGAAGATAAATAATAAATTAGGAAGAAGATATAAAAGAGAAATATAAGTATGAATTTCAGTTGGAAGGAGCAGCTAACGACCGATAACTCTGGAACAAATCAAATGATTAGGAAAAAATGATGTTGGCCACAGATGAGTGCTAAAAACGAAAGAACAGCACGAGGGAAAGTTTTGAAAACAAATGATCTATGAGACCTTAGAGACAATAGAGCAGATTGGTTTTATTATTTTTATTATTGGTTTTATTGTGGTTTATTATTGGTATTATTGTTTGGTGTTTAATAATAGCACAACACGACGTATTGCTCAAGATAAAAACAAAGTTTATTTTATCTGGAAGAATGGCTCGTGTTTTACGACCGCTATAACAAATTATTATACAGTATTTGTTAACTTTGGAAGCTTGCAGAGAAAACATGTAACCACGTCTTATTCTGTGGTTAAACCTGACCCTATAATAAAGGTTATTTTACCAAGGCACTTGAAATAGTGAACACGACTTCTAGATTCAAAACGAAACATGATTTGGTTAGCACATAAAACACATATCTTTAGTATAGGGATTGTTTGCCAAAGTATTTTTAGATTTTCCAGTCGTAACGTTAACGTGTGGTCTTCATTCTTTAATGTGTAATTACTTGTGGTTGTTCTCTGGTTTTACCGTGTTTATTCATTATTTTTCACTTGTTTCACTGTGTCTGTTTCTGTTTGTTCTTGAATTGTTGTACGTAAGTGTGATTATTCCTTGTTTGATTGAATTTATTTCTGGTTTTACTGTAGTTGTTTATGATTGTTTCTCATTTTATTTATTTGTTTATGTTTTTTTATTTTACTGTTTTCATTTCTGTCTGTTCCTTGTTTTACTTGCTTGGGGCTGTTTCTTATGTTACTGTGTTTGTGGCTGTTCCTTGTTTTACTGTGTTTGTGGCTGTTTCTTGATTTACTGTGTTCGTGGCTGTTTCTTGTTTTACTGTGTTTGTGGCTGTTCTTTGTTTTACTGTGTTTGTGGCTGTTCCTAGTTTTACTGTGGTTGTCGCTGTTCTTTGTTTTACTGTGTTTGTGGCCATTCCTTGTTTTACTGTGTTTGCAGCTGTTCCTTGTTTTACTGTGCTTGGGGCCGTTCCTTGTTTTACTGTGTTTGTGGCCGTTCCTTATTTTACTATGTCTACGGCTGTTCCTTGTTTTACTGTGTTTGCAGCTGTTTCTTGATTTACTGTGTTTCCTCTGTTCTTTGTTTTACTGTGTTTGTGGCTGTTCCTTGTTTTACTGTGTTTGTGGCTGTTTCTTAATTTACTGTGTTTGTGGCCTTTCCTTGTTTTATGTGTTTGCAGCTGTTTCTTGATTTACTGTATTTCCTCTGTTCTTTGTTTTACTGTGTTTGTGGCTGTTCCTTGTTTTACTGTGTTTGTGGCCGTTCCTTCTTTTACTGTGTTTGTGGCTGTTTCTTGATTTACTGTGTTTCCTCTGTTCTTTGTTTTACTGTGTTTGTGGCTGTTCCTTGTTTTACTGTGTTTGTGGCTGTTCCTTGTTTTACTGTGTTTGTGGCTGTTCCTTGTTTTACTGTGTTTGTGGCTGTTCCTTGTTTTACTGTGTTTATTTTCAGTTTTTCGCTTGTTTTAGGATATTCATATTTATTGCTCTTGCTTTGCTCTGTTTAACTAATTTTTGGTTTTACTTGAGGACTATAACATGGCATTGTAAGTTTAATAGCTTAAAGATTTATATAGGTTTCTAAGACCTCGCTTTTTTGATCGTACTTTTTACTGCTTTCAAAGCTTTCTTTTGACTTCGACAGTTTTATAACTAAAACAAAAAGTAGTAACGCTACTCGAGTATTAATTGTTGTGTATTAGTATTCTGTATGTATTTTATTCTCAACGCCAGGTAACCAACGTAAATAATACGATGTTAATCCTATTACTTGTACCACTATTTTACGATTGAACAATTTGGAAACGGCCCCGGCACGGGTTCTCTTCCTTTCATCAGTCTCCACAAGGCTATTTCAGAAATAATTTCTGATTCAGTTTGTTTAAGTATCATTTGTCATGCCCACGTGATTTCAAACTCGCTCCATTTCCAAATTTCCACTGTTCTTTCGCCACCAGTTGACAAATGTGACATATTTTCCTGTACCATCACACCATTTCGCTGATGGCATAATTTGGAAAAAAATGCCCTGTTATAGATGGTCCTCTTTCTTGTTGAATGATTTGCCGCGGTCGCCTGGAATGTAGATCGTTTTCAGATTATTATTGGAAGTTATCAGATGACTCATGGTCATTAGCAGATAATTGACTATTTAAGCCCCTCAAATGCTTTATTCGTGCTCTTTGGAAAAAAATCTGTCTCTAAAATTTTGTGATGAGGTTTAGAAAGCCTGTTTAATGTACCCTTCTATTTTGATTTTCACTCTTACTAGTGAACCAAACAAACACACCCTTGTATGCCTCACACTCGATTCTCAATAAACTAGACCAGAGATGACCAATCCGCGGTTTGTGAGCCACATGCGGCTCTTTGACATATAATGTGCGACTCGCGGAAATATGTAGGCTGAACTACTTTTCGTTCCATAATTAATAAAAATTTTCAAGCTTTATAATTATTTACTGGATATAAATCGAGAGTTCACTGGAGTAAAACGTGAGTTTAATGTTTGGGGTGAGTAAATATATTTAATAATTTAAATCCTAATTTAAATGTTAGATTTGAGTCAGAGATTAAAGAAATTTCGAATCAGTTATACAAGCAAGGATTACAGAAAAATTGTGTTGAATAATCATTAATCATACAATCCCATGCTGACAATGTTAGTTTTAGTGAGCGTGGCTTGCGATCGCGTGATTGTGGCGTGTGTGGCTGTGTTCCAGGCAGTGAAATTAGCTAAGTGCTAGTGGACGCTGTAGACCTTGATTGTGTTTCATATGTTTAAGCTTATTGTTTCCTTCCACTCTAATTTCTTAAAGTGTCTGTGAAAATTTTGTGAAGGAAGATGACGTCATCAAATTGTAAGAAACAAAAGTATGAAGATGAAAACAGAAATTTTAACCCAACGTGAGAGGAAGAATTTGCATTTACCCTTAAAGGAGGTAAACTTTTGTGTCTTATCTGTCATGTGTTACTCTGTTATTACAAGGCCAGTAACATGAAACGCCACTATGAAACAAATTACAAAAACGTTTCGTCTGATTATCCACCTGCGTAACATAAAACTTAAGTGACTTATTGCATAAACGCCAGCTTCACGCCACACTACAGAGAGACGTATCTCCCAGATCAGTGCTCACGTTACAGGCCAAATGCAAAATGATTTAACGAATTCCTTGCATTCAGCTTTGTCCTTGACGAATCTACAGGCTAACACGATAACTCGCAATTGGCGGTATTTGTCGTTTTGCTTCCTCTGATGTAACTGTGATGTAATTTCAATACTTTTAAAATTTAATTTTCATTAATTTCTATTGAATAATTGTTCTCACTTTGAATGATAATTTAGTATATGTACAGCAAGGTTTGATCTCTTAACTGAAGAATTGTGTAGTATTTAAATACTCAATACATTCTGTGGTGTTTCTAGTTGAAATTTTTGTAAGAATATTTTAAAATATGAAAATGTTTAATGAAAGTTTAAACTTTAATAAATGGTAATAAGCAAATGTATGGAAGATGTAGGTGATTGCATGTTTCAGTTATTTTTTGTTTGTGTCACTTTTTTTGTGAACCTGACGATGACCGAAGAAGGTCGAAACGTTGTTCGCTCTTCTATTTGAAGTGTTTTCTGGGCCCAGAAGAGCCGTTTTTGCATATAAAAAACTCTCAACTTGGCACTCCAGGGGAAGGATAAGATAGTTTATAATCTTATCCTGGCAGTTTACAGCTTTCAGAATAAAATAAGACTTTTTCAAAGAGACAAATTCTCAAGAAACTTCAGTTACTTTCCAAATCTCAAAAGGAGGGTAAATACATTCCATGATATTAAAATAAAAGATCACAAACTGGAAGAATACAAAGATAAATTACAAGGACTGCTTGGTAATTTCCTAGACAGGTTTGAGGACTCGCAGAAGCTGAAGCCCTGCTTCTCCTTTCTTGTAAACCTATTCTTGGTTGGTGTGGTCAGTGATGGTTGATGTGATCAGTGATGGTTGTTCAATTCTTGTAAACCTATTCATGGTTGATGTGGTCAGTGATGGTTGTCCAATTCTTGAACCTCTGGTTACAGAATCATCTGCTGTGGAAATGGAACTAATAGAACTATAGGAGGACCTGGATCTAAAGATGATCCATAAATCCCATTGTACAACTAAGTTCTGGAAGCAAGTTTTAGAAATAAAATAACCTGAAGAAAACCAACGTGTGAGCCATCTCAATTTTCAGCACAACATACTGCTGTGAATCACTGTACCCTGTAATGAAGTTTGTGAAGTCAAGGCATCGTGCAAACCTTACAAATCAAAACCTGATTGAGCTAATTTGTACAGCCTTGACATTATATCAGCTGGATATAAGACTAAAATTTTGTAAGGTGGTATCGAATTAAAATATCTAATTTTATTGTTTTACATATCTTCCTCCATGTTTTGACCAGATATTTACTAAGACAAATAAATATCATTAAAAATATCTGTTTCAACCCATTTTATTTTCATTTTTGGCATTCTCATTTGAAGTTAATGAAATGCAAATTTGCATATTTTTCTTAGATGTTTCCATGGTTCTTTACTGTATTAAATACAGTCAATGTAGTTTAAACAATAATCAGCCAGGATTTTAAAAACATTTAGCATATATATATATATATATATGTGTGTATACTTTGTGATTATTAAAACTAATACAAATGAACATTTTAAAAACTGCATACATTAATAAATATCATAAAGTACACGTATTTCTCAATATTTATATAAAATTTATGTAACAATAAAAACGTGTGTAATATTTGTTCATGTCTCAAACATCTGAAGTTTGTCACATGTAGCTCTTACGTTAAGCAAGTTTGACCACCCCTGGACTAGACAGTCCAGTTTGTTTGCTGCTGACCATTTACACACAAGATGTCAATTTTTGGACACAGCTCCTGTTCATGCAAATACGTCTTTCTTGACTTAGCAATGGATGGAACAATACTCTTGACATTCTTATCTCCATCTTCCTTGATCCACACAATACTCTTGACATTCTTATCTCCATCTTCTTTGATCCACACAATACTCTTGACACTCTTATCTCCATCTTCCTTGATCCACACAATACTCTTGACACTCTTATCTCCATCTTCCTTGATCCACACAATACTCTTGACACTCTTATCTCCATCTTCCTTGATCCACACAATACTCTTGACACTCTTATCTCAATCTTCCTTGATCCACACAATACTCTTGACATTCTTATCTCCATCTTCCTTGATCCACACAATACTCTTGACACTCTTATCTCCATCTTCCTTGATCCACACAATACTCTTGACACTCTTATCTTCATCTTCCTTGATCCACACAATACTCTTGACATTCTTATCTCCATCTTCCTTGATCCACACAATACTCTTGACATTCTTATCTCCATCTTCTTTGATCCACACAATACTCTTGACACTCTTATCTCCATCTTCCTTGATCCACACAATACTCTTGACACTCTTATCTCCATCTTCCTTGATCCACACAATACTCTTGACATTCTTATCTCAATCTTCCTTGATCCACACAATACTTTTGACAGTCTTATCTCCATCTTCCTTGATCCACACAATACTCTTGACATTCTTATCTCCATCTTCCTTGATCCACACAATACTCTTGACATTCTTATCTCCATCTTCCTTGATCCACACAATACTCTTGATATTCTAATCTCCATTTTCCTTGATCCACACAATACTCTTGACATTCTTATCTCAATCTTCCTTGATCCACACAATACTCTTGATATTCTTATCTCCATCTTCCTTGATCCACACAATACTCTTGACATTCTTATCTCCATTTTCCTTGATCCACACAATACTCTTGACATTCTTATCTCAATCTTCCTTGATCCACATAATACTCTTGTCATTGGACAACGCGGATATTCTTCTTATATCATTTTTGATATCACTGACCCGAAGTGAATACTTTGTACGTATTATTATTTCATATTCTCTAGCACGATATGGTGAACAAAATATGGCTATGGTTTTTCTGAGTAGTATTTGACCTGCTGTAACCATTCATCTAAAGTAGTTATACTAAATACAAACACAAAATACAATTCTCAAAACTGCATTTTGTACTTTCTGTAACTTGGTCATCGCTGACCTTATTACAGATTATGAACCCTCTTGTCCTCAGATTGATGAAACTCCATCAGTATACTTAAGAATAAATAGTAAGGCTTATCTGTATTAGATGGTCAATAAGTGTAGACATTCAACGGTTATCACAACACCGAGTAAAGTGATGAAGGTCTTAGGTCAGCGTGAAGAAGAGGTATCTGAAAAAATATTTTAGCCACCATTCATCTTGTAGAGGATCTTCTGTCTTTTTGCAAATCCTCCGCTGCTTCCATGGTGCGTGTCATGCTTATCGAAATATATTGTCAACATATGTATATGGTGTCACTCGTTGGCTTTCCAGTGAGTTATCCAGACCTTCTGGTATACATTGAATATGACAAGGCTTGACGAGGATTCTTGTGATGAGACAAAACTGATTAACATCTTTCATACCTTCATTTGACGAATTTCACATAACATCGCCTGATGTCCAGCATGGTCAATATCCACGTATTAAAATGTTCGAGACACCTAATGCCCTTTACTTTGTCCCAAATATGTCATTCGATTTTAACATAATCAAGGCTAAATAACACAATAATGCATTTTATGATATATGCACGAACTACTGAATATTTTGTAAAACTAAGTATTTGACGTTTTGTATCTCTTCGATCTCGACCCTCCCAAGGTGCAGAGATAATATTTCTTCTTCATGTCTTGCACGAGTTACTGTTTTTACCATGAGTGACACCCAAAAATTGGACAATGCTGTTGATCTAAATCTTTTTGGTGTGCAATAGTCTTTGAAGGGTTTTGTCAAGAGCAATCTCTGACATCCTTCTGTAGTCGCCACTCAATCGTTTGACAAACTGATTATTTTAACTAGCTGTCCTCTCTCTCTTCTGTCCCTATGAGGATATAAATTTGATGTGAAGCAAATACAAAACCAATATTTACACTCCTAATGTTCTCAAACTTTATGTAGCAGCGTTTTTAACTCAACCCTTTTCCTTCACACTGAATCATTTTCACAAGTGATAAAAACAGCAAATACAATAGTTTATCTACCTTTCTGTAATCAGTTTATGTTCTTAAGTGTTAATAATCTATTTTTTTTGTTTTTTTGCTTTTGTTTTATTGTAATTTTTCGGTTCTACTGATAAAGGGCTGACCCCCACAGTTTGAAAACCACTGAATTACGCCATTTAGCGATAATTATCATATGATATCTGTGGTTCTTATCTTTTACATTTAGGAACCCTTTTACAAGGGACGACAGACCCCAGGTAAGTTTTGTTTACTCTTTTGTTGGGAGAACTTCAGCTGTGAAGTATCTCTCATCATCTGGAGCTAATGCAGAATATCTCGTCATTTCTCAGAGATTTCTCCGTATTTCATTCAGTGTCATTGGCATTTCCAACAGTTATCAGTTGAGTTTTTTTAATCACTTCTTGCTACGCTCATCTCACAAAAATAACAAACAATATTTAAACACAGTAACAAATAGTTTCAGACATTATTAAATTTACACGAATAAATGAAAACTTCGGTATTTTTTATTATATTTATTATAATTGTGGATTTGGAGTAAGCCACCTATTCTACAGCATTCTTTACAGAATAACGGACTGGTTTGTCATCAGTTACTTTTATCACAAATCTACAAAATTGAAAATATCCAAAACATTCGGTAGTCCTACGCCTAGGCCTGGCATGGCCTAGCCCGTTAAGGCGTGCGCTTCGTAATCTGAGGGTCGCGGGTTCGCGCCCGAGTCGCGCCAAACATGCTCGCCCTCCCAGCCGTGTTACGGTCAATCCCACTATTCGTTGTTAAAAGAGTAGCCCAAAAGTTGGCGGTGGGTAGTGATGACTAGCTGCCTTCTCTCTAGTCTTACACTGCTAAATTAGGAACGGCTAGCACAGATAGCCCTCGAGTAGCTTTGTGCGAAATTCCAAAACAAACAAACAAAAGTCCTACGCCTCGAACCTCTTATGTTTAACCAATAGCTCAAGCACGAGACACGTATAGAACTCAAGTTTTGAAATCTTTGTAGTTAATTGTTTCATGTTTCTCCTCTACTAATAAGTAGTTTGATAATGACCAAAGTTTCAGGTTTTCTAATGTATTTTTACAAGATAGTAAGTTCTTACGTCATTGAGATTGGTGATGACACAGGTTCACTTAATAATTGATAGCAGTCATAATATAAAAGCCAACGTTGTCCTCATACACGAGTCTGTTCTGTTGCAACGGAATGTTGCATAACTAATTTCCTCTAAGCCTTATAGGGTAAATTATGTTCATATTTTTTTATTTATATACGTTTCAAAGGGTTTTCAGGCCTGGCATAGCTAGGTGTTTAAAAAACTCAATTCGTAATTTGAGGGTTACGGGTTCGAATTTCCGTCACAACAAACATGTTAGCACTTTCAGCCGTATGGGAGTTATAATATAACGGTTAATTCCACAATTCGTTCGTGAAAATGTAGCCCTAGAGTTAGCAGTGGGTGGTGATGACTAGCTGCCTTCCCTCTAGTCTTACACTACAAAATTAGGAACGGCTAGCGCAGATAGCCCTCGAGTACCTTTGGGCAAAATCAAAAACAAACAAACAAAATCAAAGCGTTTTTGTAGGACAATAATTTTTCTCTCTTTCACATAGTTTTTCTCAATAATTGGTAAATAAAGTAGTGACGTGGTACGTCAGCTAAGTACTATTTATATTTTAAAATTATAATAGATACCTCATTGTTCTCGTTTAATATTTTGAACTAAAATGATTAAAAACATCAACTTTAATATAAATCCAATATCAAACTATTGTGGATTGTGTGTTTCGCTACAGAATTGTTTTAGCAAAGCTAATTTTGAACTAATCGAAAAGAGGGAAAACAGAATCAATAACACTAATCAGCAGTTATTTTCTAATAACGAAATTTGACTATCACTCTTATAACTCACCCATCACTGCAAAGTATTATTCGCATTTTTGCGACACCAGAGCACGAAATATCAGTTTGTTTGTTCTGTTGTTTTTTGAATTTCGCACAAAGCTACTCGAGGGCTATCTGTGCTAGCCGTCCCTAATTTAGCAGTGTAAGACTAGAGGGAAGGCAGCTAGTCATCACCACTCACATCCAAATATTGGACTACTTTTTTACCAACGAATAGCGGGATTGACCGTAATGTTATAACGCCCTTACGGTTGAAAGGGTGAGCATGTTTGGCGCGAAGAGGATGCGAACCCCCACGAAATATTAATCCCTATATCCTTAAACAGGGCGCGTTAACCAGGGCTACATGTGGTCTTTGTATCTCTTGACCAGAATCTCAGAGTCATGAACGAAATGCTTAAGTGAATTATATTTAAGCACGTTGTGTTCACACACATTTAAGCACACAAAATAGTCAACTTACACTTGAATAAAAACATCAGAAAAATTAATAAAATAAACGTTTGTGTCTTCAACTCTTATAGTGGGCACTACACCTTAACGCTCTTGTTTTAAAGTGCGCTCTCATGACACTTTATATAATGCCTAGATAAACGAACTTGAAAATAATTATTTATTCTCCGATAAGTGTATAATGCTTAAAAATTCAGTAGAATTGGATAATTTCCAAGCAAGGAATTTGAGCTTTGTCGTTTTAAACAAAACAACAAAGCAATCCAAGAGTGGCCCCCCTGTGGCTCAGCGGTATGTCTGTGGACTTACACGCTAAAATCCGGGTTTCGATACCCGTGGTGGGCAGAACACAGATAGCCCATTGTGTAGCTTTGTGCTTAATTCTAAACAACAACATCCAAGAGTGAGCGCTACGGATGCAGCCCAGAAAGTCCGTACCATTAAAACGAACTCAACAT
The DNA here is from genome assembly GCA_011833715.1 of Carcinoscorpius rotundicauda. NCBI lineage: Eukaryota > Metazoa > Arthropoda > Merostomata > Xiphosura > Limulidae > Carcinoscorpius > Carcinoscorpius rotundicauda. The sequence goes on from CM022399.1 coordinate 86,909,168, forward strand.
TACAGCCCTCTGTTTTGAATCTTTCCAAGAGGTTTTTTTGTAACTTGAAATTATAAAATATTATCTTCCACTGCCTATAAAGGTCTGAACTGTAATTTAATTTTTTCTTATGAAAATTTAAAATTAATAATCAGGTAATAAGTGTCAGACATGACTAAGTGATGCCCTGTTGAATTGTAAGATAATTTAATCACCGAGCAATGCACCTTGTACATAAACACACCTCGGGCTGCAGTTCTGCCCATAAGTGTGGAAGGTTGACAAATTCCAAGTTCGTATCTATCACCGAATAGAACCACCTAAGTTAAGTGGTAGCTATCTCCCGATTTTAGATCTTTAAAATAAACTGTAAAACAGTCAGCCAAGGGGGAGGGTGTGTTCTTACTATATCTAATAATTTTAATTGGGGAGAATAGAAAAAAAAACAACGCATCACTTAACGTTCAATCACACCCTATTCGTCACGTTCATCCCAATTCCCACAGATATCCAGTTCTCTAACCCCCCTCTCAATAGCGTTTTAGGATACCTTGGCTAATTTTAAACAAAGAAAGAAGCAAGACTCCAACGTTTGCTTAAGTTGTTCCTTGGATGACTCCATCTTGAGAACTTTATCACGGAACTGCCCACCTCTCATCGCAACCACTCGTTGGAATCCCTGTTGCTAATAAAGAATCCTTAGAATTCTGACTTTGATGGATTCTGATACCTGCCCTTAATCAGTTTCGTTTAAGTCCTCGATATCATGTTATACGAGCAGATTGATCGTTTGTCGGGCAGATAGCAACGCCCTCCAGTGGCTGACCTTCCCCTGCTCAAGGGAAGGGAGGTAGGTAGCTAAGCCACTTTTTTTTTATCGTTCTCAGGATTTTCCGATAAGAATTGTGATAGAATCTCATTACCACTATCTATTGGTTAGTACCGAGAACTTATAGGATATAAAACAATTGCCATATTTCTGGAACGTCACTAAGACTGAAGTTAAAAACACCTTTTGTCTCTGTTAGAAGCACAGAGAGGACAATGTTCGTACTTGAGTGCGTTTTGGGAAGGGAATAGTGACAATGACTAGTCGTCATTATAAGTACAGTCTTCCTTTGATTGATTTGTTTTAGTTGCTTAGTCGTTCCTCTGAAAAGTAGACCCGATCAGGCCCTGTTAAAGAAATCTGATTAATGACAGGCAGTGTTTGGTCAAAGATTCGGCCGTTTTCTTTTTCCTTTATCAAAGTAGAGATCTGTTTTTCAACGAGTCTTCGCTCTCTTGGACTGTGAGATAATTTTTTCCGAAGGACTTTTACGACGTAATAAAGTCATCACAGTCATCGAGCTAGACGCTCTGACAACTCACTTAAATAAATAAAAAAATAATGAGTTATCAACTCATTTTTGACACGTCTTTCAAACTTCCGCAGAGACGCAGAAAGCGGCTGAGAGTGTGAAGCTATTTCTAGACTACAAAATGGGTACGATGCTACAAGCTAGTTCCACTATCTTAATTAACAAAATCTCCACCCATCAACTAACTTCGGCCACTTTATACACTCCTTAAAGTAAGATCCATTAATTTTCCATAAACTTAGGGGATAAATTCGTGAACTTCCTAATGCAGTCCTGAAACTGTTTCGTTGTTAACAACAATTCAGTATTTTTACTTTTTCACCGTTTAGGTTAATTCGTGAACTTTGCGTGATAAAAATACTCATTTAAAATTTTTGTTGTAGGGATAAGAATTGCCTGTTGTAGAAAAAAACAATATGGGAAACAACGTTTCGAAAATTGTTGTTGTTTTGAATTACGCACAAAGGTACACAATGGGCTATCTGCGCTCTGCCTACCACGGGTATCGAAACCCGGATTTTAGCGTTGTAAGTCCGCAGGCATACCGATGAGCCACTGGGAGGTCAAAATAAATTTTGATTTCCATTGTTAACGCTTTGTAGTTGTTGTTTTAAATTAAGCACAAAGCTACACAATGGGCTGTCTGTGCTCTGCTTACCACTGGTATCAAAACCCGGATTTTAGCGATGTAAGTCCGCAGGCATACCGCTGAGCCACTTGGGGGTTGTTTCGAAAGTTTTTCGTCTTCGGGACTCATTGCCGTATATTAAACTAAATTTCGCCATGACCAATCTGCATAAACAGTCTATGAAAGAATACGCATTTCAATGTTCTCCATAGTTTAATACACAGAGAGACATATTTTAGATACTGAGAAGAAATCAGGTTTAAATAATTATATATATTTATTAAAAGCACGTGGCTGTAATTGTTTTGTTTTTTTTAATTTTGCACAAAGTTATATGAAAGCTATCTGTGCTAGCCGTCCGTAATTTAGCAATGTAAGACTAGAGGAAAGGCAGCTTGTCGCCACCATCCACCACAAACTCTTAGGCTACTCTTGTACCAACGAATATTGGGATTGGCTGTCATCACATAACGTTCCTACGGCTGTAAGGGCAATAGTGTTTAGTGTGACGGGAATTCGATCTCGCGATTCACGGATTACGAGTCGAGTGCCTTAACCACTTGGTCATGCCCGGCCGGTTGTAATAGGTCATCACAGCTACAATAGCACCCCCAGTGTCTCAACTTTAAGTCTGCATGGTAACGACGCTAAAATTCTGGGTTCGATACTCGTAGCGGCCGTAGCACAAATAGCTCATTGTGTACAACTAACTACTATGAAAAATGAATTAAAAACAGTAATAAAAGTTCTATTTAAAATGTGCACTGAATCGTGTGTAAACATTCCTCAAACCTTAAAATATAATGCAAAGCCACATCGAACTAATACTGCGTTCACTACGGGGAATCGAGCCTCGTATTTTACCAGTGTAATGTCGTCGACCTGCCGCTATAACATTGTGAACCATAACAGAGACGTAAGCATGTTTTTGTGGTGTTTCTGTTGTTTAGTAGAAAAAAAAATCTTATTTAATTTTACATAGATGCAATTTTTTACGTTGGTTCAAAATAGTCAAAAAGTCAAACATCCTTGGTCAGATTCCTCAAGAATACCTAAAGGTTTTGTTTGTTACATTGTTTTGTGACGCATAATAGTTTGAAAGAAGGAGAGTGAAAGAATATGTTTGTGTGTGTGTGTGTTATTCTTGTAGCAAAGTCACAAAGGGCTATCTGCTAAGCCCACCGATGGGAATCGAACCCCTGATTTTTTAGCGTTGTAAATACGGAGACATATCGCTGTACTAGCGGGGGCCAAGAGTGAAAGAAATCCACGCATTTCTCCAAATGTTAAATCCTGGTCTTCATCGAGATTTTGATTCACTTCAGGAACTGGGAGTGTCAGGTTTGTCGCTCTCACCTGCACTGATAATTTTGGTACTCTTGTTAAAAGCTGAGCTCTCAATCAGTTAGGGTGATCCTTCAATGTAATGTCACTCATACGATTACAAAACCCTCATCAGGGCGATGTCCATTTATATTCAAAAACCAAATATCAGAATAAGTTTGGTTAGGGTTGCTTCGAATTCCAGGCAAAGCTACACGAAAGCTATTTGCATTATCTGTCCATAATTTAGCAATAATAGACTAGAGGGTTTGCAACTAGTCAATACTACCCACCGCCAACTCTTGAGCTACTCTTTTACCTTTAACCAACGAATAGTGGGATTGAACGTATATTATAATGCCTCCACTGGATATGAAAATCAAGTATGTTCGACAATGAGGATTTGAACTCGCAATCTTCGGGTTTCGAGTCGAGCGCCACCTAACCACCAGGTCATAACAGAATAAGAAACTTGGACAAATCAGCAAAGATGAGTTTTTCGTCGTCTTTCCTCCATTGGTTGAATCTGATACGGTTGGTTATTGTGACTGTGAACGTGAAAATCCTTGTTTCACGACTTGTCACCATAAAAATAAACTTTTTCCTTACTTTAGAGTACTGTTTGAGAGACGACTTCATCCCACAAGTTGATGAAACAAGAATAGTCTATAAGAGGGCGCTAAGTACTGTCGACTATTCGATTAGACAAAACTAACCTTTGAATGGACGATATATGCCGTTTGCTACCAACTTCCTTTCCTTTTATTTATTAGTTTAAATGTCGAGCTATACGCAGAGAACCCACTTTTTGTTTTAGAATTTAAGACATTCTAAACAACGAACAAACAAATGATGTTTTTTAAATGTTTTTTCTATGTTCTGTCTACAGCGAATATCAAAAGTCAGTTTTTACGTTATGGGTTCCCAGACATATCTTTGAGTGGCTTGGGGCTTTCTTGGCGTAGTTGTTCAAATAAAATATTCTGTAGACTAGAAGGTACAATTAAAAAGTACGCTAATTATTGGGGGCGACTCCTCTAGTCGCCCCAATTCCCTTCTTACAGAGAGATTATTCTAGATAGTTGGAATTATTTTCTAGACTAGCAAAACTTCGCCAGTAAGCAGGTGGAATGTTAGACTGGTAATGAGTTACACAAATTTGTTTGTTTGTTAGTTTCGAATTTCGCGCAAAGCTACTCAAGAGCTATCTGCGCTAGCCGTTCCCAATTTAATAGTATAAGTCTAAAAGGAAGGTAACCAGCAATACCCACCCACTGCCAACTCTTGGGCTACTCTTTTACCAACGAATAGTGGGATTGACCGTAACATTATTACGATCCCCCAGCTGAAAAGGCGAGCCTTTCTTAAATCCACTTAGCCATGCCGGGCCACGTATTTGTCAAACTTACGAAATGATGCCTGTATTATCATATATATACAAACTTGTTGTTGTTGTTGTTTTGAATTAAGCACAAAGCTACACAATGGACTATCTGTGCTCTGCCCACCATGGGTATCGAAACCCGGATTTTAGCATGTAAGTCCGCAGACATACCGCTGAGCCACTGGGAGGCTATATACAAACTAAATATAAAAACGTTTCATTTTTTATTTTATTTTTTGGATTAGACAAAAAAGGTGTGGTAAGTTTGGTTTGGCTTTTTTTTTTGTTGGCTCGCCCGTTCAGCCGTGGGGAGTTATAAAGTTTCCGACAATCCCACTATTCGTTGGTAGAAGAGTAGCCCAAGAGTTAGCGATGGGTGGTGATGACTAGCTGTCTTCCTTCTTGTCTTAAACTACTAAATTAGGGACGGCTAGCGCATATAGACCTCGTGTAGTTTTGCGCGAAATTTAAAACAATGCAAACAAAAGTCTCATTATAGTGTCTTCACGGCTGAAAAGGCGAACATGTTTGGTGTGACGGGGATTCAAATCCGCGACCCTCGGATTATGAGTCGAGTGTCTTAATCATCCGGCCATGTTGAGCTTAAGGTGGTGAGCAAAAAATAATGAGATAAGAATTTTTTTTTCACCTTCAGGATAAACACTTCCGGTCATGTACTTCTGACAGACGATTTACACGTTAAAATATTTTTCTCAGTTCGGCATCCTCTTAATAACAAAGCTAGGTATGGAGTTCAGATATGCCTCAGGGCTAAGGTCTCTACTTCTTTCTGATGAAATAACAGGAGGTCTTTATCGTGTACAATCTGCTGTAACTATAACCCTGTAAGGCTTAACAACACCTCATAGAAACGAGAAAATAATTTAACGCAAACTCTGAACGCCGATAGCTGGTTTTTTTTTTTTTCATCGTGTTACCGCCTTTTGAGCTCCAGTTTTGTTTTTCATATAAAGCTGCAAAATTCACCGCGTCACGTGTATAATCACAGGGCAGATAATGTACTCTATAATCTCCATTTAATTCAATTTGTCCTGGCTTAACTCGCCCATTGACAGGAAGCTCGAACGGGCTACACAGCCCGCTGCTACTTGAGCTCATATTGAAAAAATTCCTTGAAAACATTCATATTGGTCGACCCTCCCCAACTGAAAAAGACACAGAAGAACTTGCTAAGAGGCTTTATAGGAACGCCAAATGAATATCGTCTCTTGATACCAGGTTATGAAAGCTTTGTTATAACCATCTATCCTTAAATGTCAAAAAATATTTTTGTTTGCGGCACTTGTTTTTCGTTCTCTTGTTGCCCCTATTTAACATTGCCCCTGTGCTTGCTAAAGTAACGTTGATTTTCACAATAAATTAACCCACATTTAACCCTGAACTTGCTAAAGTAACGTTCATATTCACAATAAATTAACCCACATTTAATCCTGAACTTGCTAAAGTGACGTTGATATTCACAATATTTTGTTTGTTATGTTTGTTTGTTTTGGAATTTCGCACAAAGCTACTCGAGGGCTATCTGCGCTAGCCGTCACTAATTAGCAGTGTAAGACTAGAGGGAAGGCAGCTAGTCATCACCACCCACCGCCAACTCTTGAGCTACTCTTTTACCAACGAATAGTGGGACTGACTGTAGCATTATAACGCCCCCACGGCTGGGAGGGCGAGCATGTTGTCACAGGTACAAACTTCTGTGACAACACATTCAGCTCTCAGATACAGGTACAAACTTCTGTGACAACACATTCAGCTCTCAGATACAGGTACAAACTTCTGTGACAACACATTCAGCTCTCAGATACAGGTACAAACTTCTGTGATAACACATTCAGCTCTCAGATACAGGTACAAACTTCTGTGATAACACATTCAGCTCTCAGATTCAGGTACAAACTTCTGTGACAACACATTCAGCTCTCAGATACAGGTACAAACTTCTGTGACAACACATTCAGCCCTCAGATACGGGTACAAACTTCTGTGACAACACATTCAGCCCTCAGATACGGGTACAAACTTCTGAGACCACACATTCAAAACAGAAACCCAACGTTTAAGAGACACATCACTGCTGCAAGAAATAAAAATAAGAAAGGAAGTGAAACTTTTAAAACTTGAACAATGGAACAATTTCGGCTCAAAACAAAGAGATAAAACAGAACCGAAACAATTCTGGACCAATCTAAAACGATTCACAAACGGGGGAAAAGCAACGTGTACAATATCCACCACTAGAAATTAACACCACAGTAGCGCTCATAAACAAAGATAAGACAGAAGCGTTAAAACAACAATCACAGAACACATTTAGAATCGGACATAAATACTCACTTCAAACACGTGCTGAATCAGACTCTAATACAAAAGTGTGCAAACCGTCTTTCTTAATAAATATAAATAACGAACTACGAAACAAATGACGACAATACAACAGAAAACATGACTCAAGACATGAAAGAAACAGAAGTTCAACGAGCAACAGAGCTCCAGCAGAAGATGGCACACAATCCATCCTCCTTAAAATTGGTACGAAGAAACTGCTTGAATACCTAACAGCACCGTTTAATCTAGAACTTAAATCAACATACATCTCAGTATCTTGACCACAAGCGAATGTTTCAATGTTCCATAGCTAGCCAGTTAACCACAAAGTTCCAATCAGCCTGACCAGAAGAAAAAGGAAGATATTAGAACGAATAATCAGAAACAGACCCTTCATTTCTCTCGTAACAACATCAACATTACCCAAGATACAAAATGGAGTGAGTAAGCTAAACAGACAAGTGGTATTTAGTCAGACTCATAGGATTAATAGTAAACAGTTTTAACAGAATTCAATGCACTGTTATATTCAATACTGTATGATATAACAGGCTCGGCTTCTGTTATATCAGAGATACAATATGATATTATAGTCTGAGGTTCTGTCATGTCACAGATACTGTATGATGTAACAGTGTGACGTTCTGTCATGTTAGAGATGATGACAGTCTCAAGTTGTGCCATGTCAAACCTGGAACCACTGCTTGCTGTCCAGTTTATTTCCAAACATGTAAGAGAAGTTAGCCCTAATGTATTTATCATTGACAACATGCTTCTAAATTATGGATATTTTCGTGAAGTATTGGAACATTGTTTCATACGGCCACAAACATACAATCTTAATTAAGGAGTATAGTCGAATACTAACAAAAATATCGTATTACAATCAACGTATCAAAAAATTCGGTTACTTGTTTGCGCAAACACGACATAAAACACACAAAAAACCACCAGAACTGTATATGAATCGAACACATCTTCAAACAAAAACGAAATAGAAATTCCTCAAAGTAACTTACGACACAATAATAACATGTATCAAGCACTAAACACAATGAAAACTAAAGTTTCAACGACATAAAATACAAAAGCAATTTAACATAATAAAAGTGGTGCAACATGTGATATACAACAACATAGTTCACTATATGAACACTAACTGATGTACTAATACATAGTTCACTATATGAACACTAACTGATGTACTAATACATAGTTCACTGTATAAACACTAACTGATGTACTACTACATAGTTCACTATATGAACACTAACTGATGTACTACTACATAGTTCACTATATAAACACTAACTGATGTACTACTACATAGTTCACTATTTAAACACTAACTGATGTACTACTACATAGTTCACTATATAAACACTAACTGATGTACTACTACATAGTTCACTATATAAACACTAACTGATGTACTACTACATAGTTCACTATTTAAACACTAACTGATGTACTACTACAAAGTTCACTATATAAACACTAACTGATGTACTACTACATAGTTCACTATTTAAACACTAACTGATGTACTACTACATAGTTCACTATATAAACACTAACTGATGTACTACTACATAGTTCACTGTATAAACACTAACTGATGTACTACTACATAGTTCACTATACAAACACTAACTGATGTACTACTACATAGTTCACTATATAAACCCTAACTGATGTACTACTACATTGTTCACTATATGAACACTAACTGATGTACTAATACATAGTTCACTATATAAACACTAACTGATGTACTACTACATAGTTCACTATTTAAACACTAACTGATGTACTACTACATAGTTCACTATATAAACACTAACTGATGTATTACTACATAGTTCACTATTTAAACACTAACTGATGTACTACTACATAGTTCACTATATAAACACTAACTGATGTATTACTACATAGTTCACTATTTAAACACTAACTGATGTACTACTACATAGTTCACTATATAAACACTAACTGATGTATTACTACATAGTTCACTATTTAAACACTAACTGATGTACTACTACATAGTTCACTATATAAACACTAACTGATGTACTACTACATAGTTCACTATTTAAACACTAACTGATGTACTACTACATAGTTCACTATTTAAACACTAACTGATGTACTACTACATAGTTCACTATATAAACACTAACTGATGTACTACTACATAGTTCACTATTTAAACACTAACTGATGTACTACTACATAGTTCACTATACAAACACTAACTGATGTACTACTACATAGTTCACTATACAAACACTAACTGATGTACTACTACATAGTTCACTATTTAAACACTAACTGATGTACTACTACATAGTTCACTATTTAAACACTAACTGATGTACTACTACATAGTTCACTATATAAACACTAACTGATGTACTACTACATAGTTCACAATATAACCACAAACTGATGTACTACTACATAGTTCACTATATAAACACTAACTGATGTACTACTACATAGTTCACTATATAAACACTAACTGATGTACTACTACACAGTTCACTGTATAAACACTAACTGATGTACTACTACATAGTTCACTATATGAACACTAACTGATGTACTACTACATAGTTCACTATATAAACACTAACTGATGTACTACTACATAGTTCACAATATAACCACTAACTCTTTCTGCGTACACGATAAAAATAGTCTTAAGTGCCACTCCCCGTTTTTATTTATATAATAAATAATTTTACTTTATGTCACGTGGTAGTAGACACAGATATTGAAATCGTATTAATTTATTGTGGTACCTTGTAGTGTGGTTATACACGTGGATGTTTTTGTTGAAATTCAAAACTGTTTGAAAATATGAGAAATACGATTGGAACCTTTCGTGTAGAGTAACAAACAGATAAAGTGTATTTGATATTAATAATAATATAGTTGCCTTTACGGACATAGCCTTGAAATGAGTGAAAGCGTAGAGTTGTTAATCTCTGGGCTTTTTGTTATAATTAAATCAATAATGTGAAGGTAGGAAATGGTAATTTTGATTCTGACCCTTCCGGATGAATAAAACGTAAATTCCCATACCTAGAAACACAATAAACACAATTAAAGTACAACATATATCTATGATTTACTGAAATTTTGAATGTGAAAAATTTCACCTGTACTTTTTAATATAAAATATTAAACTCAGACATGATACAAAAATACTTCAAATGTTTTATTTGGTCAATCTTTTGTGTTAATGTGTTCTCCTGCAAGTACTTATGAATATAATTACGTGTAGTTATTAGGCCTAGTAGGTTTCGTGGATTCTGTTTTTCTTATAGTAATGCCTCATTGGACTATCTGCTGAGTACATGAAGTGGAATCGAACCTCTGGTTTTAGCGTTGAAACTCTGTAGACTTGTTTCTGAATCAGTAGAGGACGTTGTGGGTCTTATGGACTAACGAATCATGTGTCGTTATCTTAGAATGTAAAATATAAGTTTAAATCTTTCTGTCATGATAAAGGCTTCTGACTTCAATCAGGTAACAATAAAATATATTGTTTTCAATCGTTCTGTCATGATGGGAGATACTTCAGTGATTTAACAACATAAGAGATGATTTTCAATTTTTCTGTCATGATCCAAAACCTTGACTTCAGTTGTTTGCTAAAAAAAAAAAGAAGACTTTTCTCAATCATCCTTTGTGATTGGAGGTTCGGAATCGCGTATTTAGTGATGCAAGACGTTTCCTCCAATCATTTTCTGGATTCAGTTAACTAAAAATTACAGGACACTGTCGTAGTTGCTTTGTCGAATCTGAGAACTGTGTTAAAACTAGACATATTGTATGAAATTCATTTTACCTCTGAAGTCTCGCAAATTAGTAACAATTTTAGGTTTCTATTTTATCTAACTGAAAAATCAAAGACGGACAAACGTTCGTTAAGAAAGGTACTTTAAGGAAACATTTTGTTTATCCACTTATACTTTCTAAAATCATCCATCGTTAAAAGTAACTCGTGTTAGCTTTTCGGCTCAGTTAGTTAACTTAATTGGGCAATTCTGTAACAATAGCAATTCTAATAAAGACGTAACTACAACTGTTCGTTGTTTCGTAAAAGATGGTAATTACGGCATGCTTAATACACTTAAAAGATATTGGGGAATTTCTGTTATTTCAATAGTTGCTGGATTTCCGCATTTCGACATACAGCAGTACGTTCATGACGACCTAATTCTTGGAAGTTATTCATGATGAGAAAAGAAGCTTTATCAATGTCTGTGAGGAACGAACTTTTTCAAATATGTTTAACAATTTCTCCGTATGTAATCTATACATAACTTAGGTGAACGACATTTATTGATGGTTTCTAAAAACCTCACATACACAAGTACAATGAACCCTGTTCTTTTTGTGGTCTGTAAGTCGATAATGGAAAGCCTATCTAAACAAAAGAAATCATTTTTGGACGAAGTTTGCTTCTTTAAACGCGGTGCGAACCGTCCTATACGTCTGTCTGTCCGTTGTCCGTCCGCCCATCTGTCAGTTTATTTCTCGCCTTTAAAATGCTATCAATGATTTAGGTGGCCGTTGGGGAACATATTTTTCTTTGAAAATCTGGAGTTGTTTTATCCGAACTCCTGCGTCTCTAATAACTTGGATGTTTATAGTTTTATACCTTTAAGAAATACCCCGGATGTCATTTTGTGGATGGGAAACTATACAACCTTCTACCATCTCTTTATCTTTCTGAACAGCCATTCTCTACTTAAACAAGCGTAATATATCATTGGTCTTATCTTATTGGGCGCCGCGCTTGACAAGTAATCTGAAGGTCGTAGGTTCGAATCCCCGTCACGGTCGTAGAAGGGTTAAAATGTTTTGGCCAATCCCACTAGTCGTCGGTACAAGAGTTGTCCAAGTATTCACTGTGGGTGGGTCGGGGGGAGTAATGACTACTTGTCTTACACTGTTAAATTAGGAACGGCTAGAGCAGATAGCCCTCATGTTTGGTTGTACGTGAAATTAAAGAAAAAACTTATTATATATTTTCACTATTTGCCAGTAATATTATGTATTGTAAATCTGTTATTGTTACGAAAAAACGGATTATGATAAGTCGTTTCGCAGAAACGAAAGTTGCTTCCTAAAATAGTGAAATTAGTCGCCACTAAGTAAAATGATTTTACGTATCACGATACGACTGTACGAAAATAGTCTTAACTTTATAGCCTTAAGAGCAAAAATTGAAATTCCCTAACGTACAATCGTAACGTCGTTTTATTTTTAAATATTGATATAAGTGTGTTTGCCCCCCCCCGCTATTACAGCGGTATGTCTTCGGATTTACAACGCACAATCAGGGGTTCGATTACCCTCGGTGAGCTCAGCAGATAGCCCCATGTGGTTTTGCTATAAGAAAACACACTAAGTGTGCTTGTTTTGAACTTAGCACAAATCTACAAAGCAGTGTAAGATTACAAGGAAGGTAGCTGGCTAGTCATCATTCCCCCCCGTCAATTCTTGGGCTATTCTCTTAACAACAAATAGTGGGATTGACCATGTATTTATAAAGCCTCCACGGCTGAAAAGACGAACATGTTTGGTTTGGTTTATTTTGAATTTCACTCAAAGCTACTCGAGGGCTATCTGCTCTAGCCGTCCGTAATTTAACAGTGCAAGACTAGGGGAAAAGCAGCTAGTCATCACCACCCACCGCCAACTCTTAGGCTACTCTTTTACCAACGAATAGTGGGATTGATCGTCACATTAGAACGCCCCCACGACTGAGAGGGCAAGCATGTTTGGTGAGACAGGGATTCGAACCCACGACCATTGGATTACGAATGTTGACCCATATAATAAGATATTCAAAATTTCATCTATCCTGAAATATTTTACAATTGGAGAACAAATTTGTTAGGATTATCATTCGATGTCAATCAAATACGGGAAATGTGGCAGTGGTACGTAAGTGAAAATAGTAAAAAACGAAAATTTCCCATTATGCTTTACTTTAAATAGAAATAAGCGTCATAAATGTTTTCACGGTGACTTTCTTTTGGCGCTCAAACTAGGTTATCTTCGAATTATCTCAAGTCAATAAAAATATCTTATCAACCAAATCAGTTTGAACGAATCATCACCAGATCTGTTAAATGGAAATAGAGACTGATGATAGAAATCAAGAGGCGTGAGGGCGCCACTCCAACAATGCTCAGAAACATCGAAATTCTCCTGTAACAACTAACTATTACAGATGACAGTTCAATTCTCTTGAATTCACCTGACGACTGGCAGGTGCACTGTTCAGAAGAATTTGCATAATTTCCCAAAAGAAGGTTTCTTTTAGACATTTTGAGTAAGGAGTGGGTAAACTGCATCTTTCTCTTGTAACCTGAGTCTTAACTTAAGGGCTCTCCACTATACAGTTAGATATCCGTAAGTTTCTGGTCTCTTGATACTCAAATCATGGGTTTGATTACCCGCGGTTGATACAGATGGGAATCCACTGTAACTTTTTTTCTACAAAAAACAACAACGAGGAAATCTTAATTTGGGAACTTTTTAAAATATATCTTTTGTTTAACAATTGTATAGGTTATTTTATAAATAGTGAGTATTTTATTTGTTTTCTTTAGTCAGACACAAAGAAAGTAACATTTCGTGACGTCATATTTATTTTTGTCTTAAAAGATATCTAGAACTAGATTTAACTGATACTTCACATAAAATGTTTATATAATATGCAAACTGTTTTAAATTAATTACTTCTTAAAACTCAGAGCCACAAGAAAAATTGGAGAATATTATGCTTATAAACTTCCGTTTATAAGGAAGCAAAATATCCTAATTAGGCCTGAAATAGGTTTAAAAATGAATATGCATTAGTGCAGACAATTCACGAATGTTCTTTAAAAATTATATAAAAACTACTTCAGTAAACTGGTAGAATGCAGTTTCAAAGATTAATTTGAAGAGTTGAAATAAAGGTGAATCATCAATTAACTTGACTTCTTGCCTGGTGGTTAGGGTACTGTACCTGTAATCTGAGGGTCACAGATTCGAATCCCATTTTCTTAACATATTTGCTCTTTCAGCTGTAGGGGTGTTATAATTTTACTGGCAGACTTACTATTTGTTGGTTAAAAAATATTCCAAAAGCTGACTGTTAGCGGTGATGACTAGCTGTTTTCCCTTAAGTATATTACAGTCTTCGTGTAGCTTTGGATGAAGTTTACAACAAACCAAATCTCGGGGATAACGATTTTATCTGGGTCCAATAACAGGAAGTATATGAAATGCTATTTTATTGTCGGTTTTGCTTGCACAGTATGTCAGTAAAAGAAGACTTCCTTATGCCTTCCTTAAGTGATTTCATAATAATTGAAACATCGGATAATAAACACGCAGAAAACCAGTTTTCGATATCTCGGCTAAAAGGCAGAGCAATGTTGTTAAGCGATGTCAAGCTAAAGGGTAGAACATCTTTCAAGAAATTTTCAATGGTCTTGAAGAAGGAAAAACGCTTGTAAAATGAAATGTTTCGAACAGCCTCAGGCTCCAAAACATCTCAATCTAATGAGGACAAAATGTTATCATCACAAAGAAAATACTACATTTACAAAATAATTTGGACTGAAAAACCAAACCTGCCAGAAAACAATGGGATAGAATTATCGATATTTTTCATAAAATGGGCAAAAAATAACTAAGAATGGGAGTTTGTCAGAGGCTCGCAAGTCGAAATTGTGCAAATTCCAACTACATTTCGAAAGAAGCAGTTGTTTTCGCAATAAAAACTTTAAGAAATTTGAACCACAGAAACGCTTCTAAATATATAAGTTTCTCTACAAGTGGGTTTTCTCGTCATCACGGATTTGTTGGGCCCTCAAATTCAATTCCAATATTATTTCATATTGCTATCTTGCTCAAATTTGTATGGCTGATACATAACCAAGAAATTAGCCAGTTGAGAGAAAAATTCACAATAAGAGTAATGAGGAGAAATTGATATGACTGTTTTTGAAAGAAAGTTGAACTCATAGAGAAATCGCTACAGAACCATAATGAAGAAGTATGATAAGTAAGTAGCATTAATGAAGTATAACTAGGACCCTAAGACTTACATACAAGGAAAACACAGCTTAGTGAAAACATGTCATAATTTTTACAGACTACTAGAGATTCTTTCTACCAAGTCGGTCAATTTGACCGACATCGTAACCATTTTGTATTCATGCATTTTACAGTGTGACATAAAATTTTAATATTGAAAGACATGTTTGAATGATTTACGTTTATCTGTACTATGCCTACATTTTTGTTTGCATTACTTTTACATGTGCAAAATGCGTTTAATTACTTATTTGATTTAATTTTCTCTCTACAAAAATGCATTCAGTCATTATATGGATATATCGTACAACGTCGGCTGCTCAGGAGATTGGATAATTTAATTGAGTCTTTTAAACGACTAGGGTAGGGTATCCGTCGAGGAAGCAAAAATTGTATAAAAGATAATGTTAGATAGTGTATCCCTTCCTTCTTTCCTTTGTTATTAAATTACTAATTACCTTTTTATTGCAGATTTTTATGTGTGAAAGGTAATAATAGAATCGTTAAAGTGATTAAAAGTTGTATCTTTAAATTCAAAGCAAAATTCTATAGAAAGTGAAAATTTCTCCTTTTTCTCATATTTCTTGAACAAAGCTTTCTCTTTAAAACATATAGATCATTAGACAGTTTTCAGTTGCCCTATGAGAAAAGTTCAGTAATCGAATCAGCAAGCTCAGGGTGATGTATGCTAATATATGCACAAACACATGTACACACAAACACAATGGATCATCTTTATGGTAAGCTCAGAAAGATTTGAAAGTATTAATTGTTTTTTGCAAATAACATATAGCGTGCACTTAAAATATGGCATTTAATGAGCCTGAATTACCATGATTAATCTGTAAAATGAGAAGAATTTCGTTTTAAAAGTGCATCAGATTATTTATCTGAATGTACTGTGATGACTAATATGTAAGAAAATGATAATAATTTCGTTTCAATAATGCGTCAGATGATTAATCTGAATGCACTGTGATGACTGGCGTGTAAAAAAATAACAATACTTTCGTTTAAAAAGTGCGTGTGTGTTTTTTTCTTAGAGCAAAGCCACCTTAGGCTCTCTGGTGAGTAAATCGAATCCCTAATTTCAGCGTTGTAAGTCCGGAGACATACCGCTGTATTAGCGGGAGGCTGAAAAGTGCGTCAGGTGATTAATTTGAATGCTTTATGACAAGTAATGTGTGAAAAAATGAAAGGTGTTTCAAATGTAGCAAATAATATAACACCATGAGTAATTGAGAATAACAATGGGTCATTTCTCACTAGTTAACACTACAGGAAACAGCTATCAGATATTTTCATTTCTTCACGATATATTTGTCCTGGTCTTTAATTTGAGCCCGAGAACGATCGATTGTTCTATCGACTGAACTGAAGGTTTAACCCTATAGCTCTTACTATTATTAAGATTTTTTTTTCATTATTCATACAGTCACAAACAAGGCCTAATTTCAGAAACGCGGAATGGCCGATAAACAGGCACCAATGTGATATTTTAATTTTTTTCACGTCTTGAATTTAAACCGTACATAACCAGGTGGTTACAACACTCTACTTCTAATCTAAAGGTCGCGGGTTCAAATCACTGTCACACCAAACATGCTCGCCCTTTCAACCGTAGAGGGCATTATAATGTCACAATCAATTCCCCTATTCGTTGGTAAAAGAGTAGCCCAAGAGTTGGAGGTGGGTGGTGATGACTAGCTGCTTTCCCTCTAGTATTACACTGCTAAATTAGGGACGACTAAGTCTTCTGGTCATTGGGGATAAATGTCAATCCCCTAGCTTCTGCTAGTAAGTCATTTTATTTAGGTTCGAATCAACAACGTTTCTATTTTTCTGGTGCTTATGATATTGTCAGAAAAACATTCGATGAAGAATTAGTAGCAGTGTTATACATTTGATATTTCCACTGAATGTAGTTTTTTTTTGTTTGTTTGTTTAGGAATTTTGCACAAAGCTACTCGAGGGCTATCTGCGCTAGCCGTTCCTAATTTTGCAGTGTAAGACTAGAGGGAAGGCAGCTAGTCATCACCACCCACCTCCAACTCTTGGGATACTCTTTTACCAACGAATAGTGGGATTGACCGTCACATTATACGCCCCCACGGCTGGGAGGGAGGGCATGTTTATCACGACGCGGGCGCGAACCCGCGACCCTCGGATTACGAGTCGCACGCCTTACGCGCTTGGCCATGCCAGGTCAAATGAAGTTCCATGAAAGATAAACAGATTAGACATGTTTAAGTGATATTGGATGCAATACACGTGTGGTCGAAGAGGGGATCACTTTTTTGTAGTTTAAACAGATTCCGTTGTGATTAGTTGGTATTGGTGACTTAATTTAGGCTAAAATTACCTTAAACAACTTATCTTATATTTTCAATTAATTATATTTCAGTTATTTAATATTATTTTTTATTAATTCACTGATAATATTTCTACGTTTTTCAGTTCCTTTAAAATCTTCTTTTATGTTTGAAAATTATTCAAATTTGTGTGTGTGTTGTGTTGTGTGTTTTCTTACAGCGAAGCTGCATCAGGTTATCTGTTGATTCTACCGAGGAGAAACGAACCCCTGATTTTTAGCGTTGTAAATTCGGAGACTTACCGCTGTACCAGCGGGAGACTTTTATGGTAAAGCACTAGATTTCAGAGCTGATGACCCGTGTTCGAATCCCTGTGTACTGTATAAGAATGACAGTCTATTATTTATTATGGATGAGAGGAGGGGATGGTAGTGTGATACCAGTAACTTAAAGTTAGGACGGCGGCAGTTAAACTTAATGGCTTTACCTCAAAGGTACGAGCGCCATATGTCACCCCCTAGTGGCTCAGCGGTAAGTGAAAAGCTTAACACGCTTACAAAAATGTAGTTTGTACATGTATATTCTACGTTAGGTTTGCTGAGCTGTCTAAGGACAATTGACTGTATTATTTATATTAAGGGCGGAATCCGTCTGGAGCGTTACCTTATGTTATTATTCTATGAAGAGGTTGTTCCTTACTGTAAACAACATAACTTCGAGAAAGTTCAAAACATTTCTCTAGACTGTTATATAATGCACACTACTCGTCACAGAATATCTTATGGAACTAAACGTTCCGCCGTTTTCTGAGTTGTGGGTTTAACTGTTCGTATGCACGCATAGAAATGCTTGTAATATTTCAGTTCATAATTGACATTAACGGTGTAAACTGTGGAACTCGCCCCTCTGTTAAAACACAGAAAGTGATTGAAACAGCAGGAACAGGAAAACACCGTGCGAACAAATCGCTGGCTATTCGTGTGGCTCGTACAAAGCCTCGCTGTTTATAAAACCTGTATGTGTTTTTAAGACGCCAAGAACTGTTTACAAATAAAACCAGATAGAAATTTTTAATTATTTTTTTTAATTTATTTCTAACCGTAAGACTCTTGAATTAGATTTTTTTCTTCAAACCCTTGGCACTCATGGCAAATTGTATTGTACAACAACGAAATGTTAAAGTACCACATCGTACCTTAACAAGTGGTTGTTATGATAATGAAGTGAAACACCAGGCACCTTCCTGAGAACGTGGACTTTATGTACGTCTCAGTTGTGGGACAACTTCGAAAGAGTTTGTTCCAAAGGTTGTCCATTCTGTAACTTGAAATTACGGCTTACATAGTTTACCCATGTTTAGAGTGATAAGTCAAGAGTGCGTAAAAAAAACTGAAAGTGCGGAGATTATTTCACGAAATGACGTTTCGAACTGTGGACCTTTTGAACCACAGCCCGAGTTGCTAGACGTTAGGCCTAGTCCGGTCCCTAAATGTGAATATGTGTGTGTGTGTGTGTGTAATTTCATTTATTTACAGGTTCACAAAAATAAACAAGAGAGAATTACTTGTTCGTTTCAATTTCGCGCACAGCTGCACGAGGGCTATCTGCGCTAGCCGTCCCTAATTTTGTCGTGTAAGACTAGAGGGAAGGCAGCTAGTCATCACCACCCACTGCTAACTCTAGGGCTACATTTTTACCAACGAATAGTGGGATTGACCGTCACATTATAATG
Source organism: Carcinoscorpius rotundicauda (assembly GCA_011833715.1). Taxonomy (NCBI): domain Eukaryota; kingdom Metazoa; phylum Arthropoda; class Merostomata; order Xiphosura; family Limulidae; genus Carcinoscorpius; species Carcinoscorpius rotundicauda. The sequence goes on from CM022399.1 coordinate 86,928,351, forward strand.
CCCTCACGGCTGAAAAGACAAGTTCCTTCTGTGCGACGGGGTTTCGATTATGAGTCAGTCGAGTGCCTCAATCATCTGGCCTTGCCGAGCCAACATGAAAGCTATTATTCCTTTAAAAAGCTTTTCTAAATTCAATAATTAGCTGTAGCATATCCATTAGAAGAAAAGAAGTGTTATATTTTACTTTGTTCTCTGTTTTTCAACGTGGCATGCTATCATAACACGAAGCTGTTAGATTACTAAATTGAAGAATTTAACACTCCTACGAAAATTGGGGCCTAATAGGCCCCAGTGCAACTTGAAAGGTTATTAATATTAGGCTAATAATTTTGTATTTAAATGAAATTGCCATTAACTGACCCTATCCCTTTATATTTTAAGGAGCAATAATATTTTGACTTTTCAGACATTTGTGAAATAATATATATTTTTTTAAACATCCACTAACGGTATCTCTTTAGTGGATGTAAATATTTTTTTTCGTAGGAGTGTTAAATGTTTTGAAACTGAAGTTTGAATTAACACAGCGAGAAGCCAGTAACCACTTCACGTAACTAGCGTTTAAAGATGACATACGCTGTATCGGGTACACGTTATTAGTCTCCGCTTACAAACCAAGCGATAATTATCAAGCCGATAATTACACAAATACTTATGCAAACGAACACTCTGCGCAAGGCTGGTGGCGTACGCGATCTCGTTGAAGCAGAGGCGCATGCGTCGTGTTGTGTTGTTAAGTTCCTGATTTTCTTTGCGTTTCGTCATATTAAATAGATATTCAAACCAGCCGCTGTTCCTCGCTTGGTTTACACATGGACTCCCAACTTGTGAGGAAAAAAAACATTACAAACCTAACTAAACACGTTATGAATAAGTGTGTTTTATCAAATTTGTTTTTGCTTATAACTTGCCCTTCATCGGAACTTTGTTCTTCACGAAATAGTCCCTCAGTCTGAGGACTTACACAGCTAGAAATCAAGTTTCGATACTCGTGGTGGGTAGAGCGCAAATAGCCCATTTTAGTAGGTCTTTTTTGCGTAATATCAAAACAAACATATATTCGCGAAATAACGTTGAAAATATATTCTACCCTGATAACACACCGTCCTGCATACTATCAGTGATGTCGAGAAACCCACTTGTTGAGAATTTTATATGGAAAAAACGGCTCTTTTGGGCTCAGAAAACGCTTCAAATAGAAGAGCGAACAACGTTTTGACCTTCTTCGGTCATCGTCAGGTTCACAAAGAAAGAGGTAACTGGCCGGAAGCTGACCACATGTTTGGAAGGGGTTGTATAACTGAGTGTCGCAATGTAGAGGGCGCGGTTTGATGTTTGAATATATAATTTTATCTATAATATTAATATAGGTATAATGGTGTTCCTTTATATTGGTTTATTTTGGGTTTAAGTTGTTGTATAAGTAAGGCTTCTTTAATTTTTCGTTTGTTTATGTTTGTTTCTTTATTTAGTATTTTAGTGTTTTTTATGGTTATGTTGTGTCCATTTGACTTGCAGTGTTCGAAAACGTGTGAAGGTGACTTTTTATGTTCTTTGAATCTGGTTTCCATTTTTCTACTTGTTTCTCCTATATAGAAGTCGTGGCAGTTATCACATTGTATTTTATAAATAATGTTGGTGTTGTGTTTGTCAGTGTAGTTCTTACATAGTATAGACCTTAGTTTTGTGCATACTCTTTTACTGACTTGAAAGTAAGTTATTTGTTTGTTTTTTTAATTAAGCACAAAGCTACACAATGGGCTATCTGTGCTCTGCCCACCACGGGTATCGAAACCCGGATTTTAGCGTGTAAGTCCGCAGACATACCGCTGAGCCACTGGGGGGCAGTAAGTTATTTACATTGGAAAGAAGTATGCTAAATGAACATAGTTTTTTAGCGTCGGGTTAGGTTTTTCCACAAAAAGGATATTCTATTATAAAAGCGATAGCATAAAAATTCCAGAGCAATTATATTTATCCAACGAACGGAATAACTAGGTATAGCCGCCAGGTGACACTGCTGCATGTCTGAGGGCTACAAATTTGGTTTAGACACAGTGGACACTGCACAGATAGTCCATTGTTTAGCTCTGTGTTTCTAGAGAAATCTAAGTTTATAAGAAGGCGGTTTGAAATACAACTTGTGAAAACTGCGGCAGATTTAGTTCATTTGTTTAGAATATTCGAGCGAATCCAGGATAAACTCCCCACGGTTTCTAGGAGACAGTCTCTGAGGAAACGAGATGGTCTTGACAGCTCTCGTATCTAACTCTTAGGCTATAATTTTCTGATGGATTAACATGATTTAACTGTCGCTTTTACAGCACATACATATGCGCGAGCTCAAAGGGAAAAGGGTGGCGAATTAGTAATTCTCAAATTCACACGCTGGCTACTTAGCCGTATGTCTAGTCCTACTGACTTCGGAAAGGCTAGGCCAATAATGTGGCAGTTTGATTAGTTTGTTTGTTTTTTTAATTTCGAGCAAAGCTACACGAGGGCTATCTGCGCTAGCCGTCCCTAATTTAGCAGTGTAAGTCTAGAGAAAAGGTAGCCCGTCATCACCACCCATCGTCAACTCTTGGTCTACTCTTTTACTAGCGAATAGTGGGATTGACTGTAACTTATAACGCCCCCACGGCTGAAAGGGAGGGCATTTTTGGTGTGACGGGTAGTTTGAAACTAGTAGTGTAATCTTACTGCACAAATGGGACTTCAGTTTTGAACACGATTTCAGAGAAAATTATGCTTGGTACGACAGTATATTTGTTTGTAATTAATTACAAACCTATACAATGGGATATCTGTACTCTACTGACCAAGGAAATCGAAACCAGATTTCTAGCATGATAAGTCCGCAGACGGACCGCTGTGTCGCTCGTGGGGTCATTCAAACTAAAGAGGTCATATTGAATGAATTATTGTGTTTTAGTTGGTAAAAAATAACCAAAAGGTTTTTAACAGATGGAATGAAAAGACAAAACCAGATACGTAACATGCATATAAGAGACAGGTCGTTATTTTTATAATGATCATTAATTATAGATCTGGTATAATCATTAATTAGTTCGGAATTCGCGACCTGTTTCCGATAAAAAAAACAAACAAACATGCTTTGTACTTTGGAGAAGAGGGTGAGTAAAGCATATGAGTGACAGTATAATCTCACAACAGGGTATTTATTGCCACTGGATACTGTTGAATACTGTGGCCCGGCATGGCCAAGCGCGTAAGGCGTGCGACTCGTAATCCGATGGTCGCGCCAAACATGCTCGCCCTCCCAGCCGTGGGGGTGTATAATGTGACGGTCAATCCCACTATTCGTTTATAAAAGAGTAGCCCAAGAGTTGGGGGTGGGTGGTGATGATTGGCTACCTTCCCTCTAGTCTTACACTACTAAATTAAGTACGGCTAGCACAGATAGCCTTCGAGTAGCTTTGTGCGAAATTCCAAAACAAAGAAACTGTTGAATACTAGCTGTCTTCCTTCTGTCAGGAACATCTACGCTCACGTAACCCTCGTTTACGCGATATTCTAAACCAAGAACACTAAAGATACATTATACATGTTTTCATATTGTAAACCAAGAACACTAAAGATACATTATACTACATGTTGTCATAAGAAGTTCGGGAGAAATAGTGACTGTCTAACTGACTTCAAATAGACAGTAGAAGTAATTTTATTGGATCTACTGTTGACATTTAGGAAAATAAACGGTTAAAATATACACTGGTTGACTGGACTATATAGACGAGACGAGATACTACGTAGCGCTGCAGAAGAGAAAGCTTTGAAAAGAACGCCACGTGATAGCAGATACACCAATTACATGAAAGATGTATATATTACTACGCGATAATATCGAAAGGTAAGGTAGTAAGCCTATCAAAACACAAAGAAAACACGCACTTCCAACAATAGTGCTTTATGTTAATAATAGACCTAAGGTTTCTATAGAAACACAGGAACTAAGAAAATAATAATTTCATATATGCTTACATAAATTACATGTTATAAGAGTTTGAACTCATGTTGTGACGCACTACAAGTTGTTATAACTACGCATCACATTTATGGTTAATTCTGTGACTTTCTGCTACAGAGGTGTGAACTCGTGGAGTTCTTTTCAAATTCTCATGAAAAACAAACAAACGTACACAGAGATTTAAAGCTGTATGACCATTTTTTTATTGCTTAGAGTCGACATGATTTTTCACATACTCCAAATCTGTGTTTACTCAAGATAATTCTATAATTTATGCAAATAAATTCGCCATCACAGCGCCATCTTCCTCTGAAAATGAGGTGTAGGAACAATAGTGAAGCCTTATAACCAATCATATGTTCTTTTGAAACGTCATCAGAATTAGAGCAGAGTATTTAGAAGCGCATAATGATAACATAACCTGTTGTTGATAAAACTGAAATAAAATCCCTTATAACCCGAGCAATTTCAAAAGTGGACCTTTCTTCCGTTTCCCAGATTGCCCCTGAAAAGTAAAGGTCTTCCTTTTGGAAGTACTCGGGTTATAAGGGTTTCAATTTCATGGTAACCTATTAACTATGACTGCTAGGAAATAAAATAAGTAAAATATTCTAGTCTTCTGTACTAATACTTCGTTAACAATGTATATAAACATGTGACCACACGATCCTCACAACAGAAAACAATGCCCATGCTTAGAGATACGCACGTGATCTGGACTTTACGTGTTATCTCTGTTGTTAATCACTTGTTTGGTGATCAAAAGTCCAGGAAGTCAGAGAAAAAAGAACTGTGGGTCAATTTGATTCGTAAAATCGAAAACTTTCAATTCTATTTCTTTAACCGTCTTATAACACTTACATTCTTGGTTCGATTCCTTCAAAAGGCACAACTCAGGCAATATATTCTGCAGTTTTGCACTCAGTAGGAAATGCCATCTCTCTCTCTTTTGTCTTCTTTTGTTGTGTCACTTGCGTTAGAAACAGAATCACATCATTTTCAACCACCGAGAAAGCGGAACGGTCAACGTATAATAAAACAATTCGTTTTGTGCTGAATTTGACAAGCCGGTGAATAAAGTTGAAAATAAAGTTCGAATTTAAGAGTAAAGTCAGTTAAGATGACAAGATGAAAAAAACAATATGAGTTCTCAATAGATTTTTCGAAACATTAATCAGAAAGCTTCTGAAAAGAATGAATTGATGTCAGAACTCTTAAAGGACAACTTTTATCTTTGTCAGCAACGTTTCTGCATTCAACTTATATTCTATTGCTATTAAAAGAATTTATTTGAAGCCTATAATAGAAGTCAATTATAGGGGCGTAGTGCTAACGTTCTGTTATATCACGTGAATATTCCAAAATATTGTGTATGGCTTGCATCTTATGAGGAATCAGCTAGCATTCTGAACAGTAACGTGGTCATACAAACTGTGCATTAGGACAGATGATTAAGACATATTGTATCCTATTAAATTTAAAACAAAAGTTAATTATTCCTCATTAATGATGCTGAAACTGTGGATCTGAAGCGCCACCTGGAACTATTACCTTGCTTGTTTGTTTGAAGTTAGGCAGAAAGCAATACAATAAGCTATGCCCACCGCTGTATCACTGGGAGCTATCTATTGCCTTATTAAAGTTTAAGGGTGTGTATAAATGATCACTTATACGAAAACATTTTCTCGACTGGCACGTGATAATCGCAGTATCTTTCCATAATTTCAAATCAAACCAATGTTATCAATAGCTAATGTCTTCTCGTGTTTAACCGTTACATGTTGTAGGTTTTTAAAACAAGAAATATTTAATGTTTCAACCTTTCACGTAGCAAATGTGTGCTTAGCTTTTGCATAACCATTAACACCTAATATAATATTATTTATTGAAGTTAAAAATGATATTCGAAAGATCGATAGATTTATGACCTCAGAAAAACGAGTAGATTAAAAAAGTTGCTACAAAACTGTTAAAACATTTTAACCTTTCGAAAGTGCTCGGGTTATGATATTTTTATCATTTTAAAAGATAAACAGCATACTTTCAATAATTCCGGTAACAGTTTTTGCAAGAAACAAAGTAAAAATCGAATGTTAATTCAAACTTTTCATACATAAAACCTTTAGCGGGCCAGTTAAGAAAATTGTGTTAAAAAATGTTAGTTTTTTATAATGCTTTTATCTCTAGGATAAATTAATAGTATTTTTTTCTTTGAACTCGAACCTTTTTATTCAGTTTTTAAAAAAAGACTTCTGAGTAGTACAGCGACATGTCTTCGTTCTCAGACCGGTAGGAACTGAGTTTCAATACCCGCGTTGGGCAGAGCACAGACAACCCATTCTACAGCTTTGTATTTAATTCTAAACTAACAGACAATCTTAAAAGGAATGCTATTTTATTACGAATGTAACTGTGTTGACATATTTTATTAAAAAGAAGAGTCATTCAGATTTACTCATTACAAGGACTAACATCGTGTTTTGGAGATTTATCTTTTCATTTTAGAACTTATTTCTTCCTGAAGATTCATTTATTTATTCATGAAATTTTTAATGTTCTCATATTTTTGGTCTCTATGACAGAGAACATCTGTATGTCTAGCTTCGTTGCTTGTTTGTTTAGTTTTGAATTTCGCGCAAAGCTCGTTTGTTTCTTTGTTTGTTTGTTTTTTGAATTTCAAACAAAGCGACTCGAGGGCTATCTGTGCTAGCCGTTCCTAATTTAGTAGTGTAAGACTAGAGGAAAAACAGCTAGTCATCACCACCCACCGCCACCTTTTGGGTTACTCTTTTACCAACGAATAGTGGGATTGATTGTCCCATCATAACGCCTCGCGACTGAAAAGGCGAGCATGTTTGGTGTGACGGGGATTCAAACCCGTGACCCTCGGATTATAAGTCGAGTGCTTTATCCGTGTAGCCATACTGGGCCCAATTTAACTTGTTGTTTATAATTTATCTTGGACGAATTTATTATATTACTTATTACGATTTAAAATGGCTTGAAACTGAGTTCAATTGTAGATTAAATTTAGAAATTAATAAATGTTCAGATTTATCAAATTCACGATATTTGCCAACAAGATTGATATACACAGTTTTCTCTTTTAACACAAATATGTTTTAATGTACAAACAATAATACAATTTTAAATGACCGTTATTCCAGAAGATAGGTTATATATAGATACGTTTTACAAACTTGCAAACAATATTGAGCCTTCTATCTGGTCTAAAACTGAATATTTTGTTGAAGGTTCACAATGAACGAATTAATTCTGAGTTGATATAGGTATAGGGAGCTACTTCTTCTAATCACATGTGAGTTTTTCACCGCTGAAGTTATATAATGTCATCGTGGAAATACTCAAGTCCGATGTTAATCCCCTGAAGCTGAACAATTCGTAAAGTTCGAAATCTATAAACGTTCCTGGTTAAATATATGTAGTTTCCAGATTAATAAGAGTTAATCACAGTTATAGTTTCAGATGTTCACAGTATATCAACTGCAACAAACCAACAATTTTTATTTCGTCACTCCGCTTTGCATTGGTTAGCTTTCATAACCTTAAAAAGATATTTTCGAGAAATTTCAGCAAAGGCAACAATACCAGTATGTAAACACACACACATAGTATATTGTTGGTTCTTCCACTCGTGAATAGGCGGGAATTTCACAATACACATTTAACAATATAAGTTACATGCATTTATAAATATATATTTAACTGAAACAAACACTGACATTAAAATAAATATATAATGCTGTGTGTTTTTGTTACCTTATAGCAAAGCCACGTCGTGCTATCTACCGAGTTCACCGAGTGGAATCGAACCCCTGATTTTAGCGTTGTAAATTCGTAAACTTACCGCTGTAGAAGCGGGACACATATATAATATTAAATACTTCACAAACTTGAGCAGTGTAAGTACGTCACGTGATCTAGGCCTAGGAATTCCACTGTATTCCATAGAAGGGTTGAGAGTTGACGGACATTTTTAGATTCACTGCTTGTACGAGGTATGTAATCTGTAAATGAATTGATGTTGTTCTCATTGTGTGTTTCATACTACTGTTGGAAATAACCATTCGTGCAGAAACACATAGCAGGGATTAACAAAAACGCCACTAACAAGAGACAAAGAAAATGATATGGCTGGAGACACTTTGACATAGTTGAATAGTTTGTTTTTTCTTTAGGATAGTAAAAACATTTTTATAGCACCAGAATTAAAGTAAACAACATGACTACACAATTCCCGCTACATCTATTTGTGTTAAGCCTGAATTTCACCAGTTAATGCACTGTTTCATGAAACATGTGTATATGTTTATATATATATATATATGTATATTATTTTTAGCCAAATATAACCTGATTGTTGAACTGATTCAAAGGTTTGACCCATGAAACCTCTGAACACTCTCGACATTTACAATTTTGGATGCGTTATAAAAGTAACAGTTAACCATTTTATTCCTTTAAAATATTTCTGTCCGTTTATTGTTTGCTTGTTGGATTTCGCGCAAAACTACACGAGGTTCGTTCGTAGCTTTAAAGTGATATGACTGGAAGGAAGGCAGCTAATTAACACCAGCCGCCGTAAACATTTGTCAGAACGAATAGTGGTATTTGACTATTACTTTTATAACGTATCTGCTACCACAGTATACTTATGGCAGTAACAGGATGCAAAAAAACAACAACAACAACGAATCACAGCTCCTCCTATACGGTAAGTTAACCCATTAGTCTCTCCCCAGCTCGTTTCAGAAGAGATGGCACAGCACGGTGGTAGACAAAGAGACCGATCGTCGAGACGACATGTTCTTACTCGTGGAGAAATAAACCACAAATTGCACCTTAACTAAAGACATAAATGCATGTCCTCTGTTGGAGGGATAATATTTTGTTTTACCTGTCTAGCCTAAAAGAATAAGCAATACTGGTAAGATCGAAAATGGGAGATTAGATGTGTATTCAGAAGAATATGAACTAGATAAAGAACTCGCCAAACTGAAAAATGTTTATTGACACATTTGAATAGAATGTTTGTTTCTTTCTTTTTCGTCCATATTTTGTTCTGTATTCAATACAGTTTGCTTTCCGCCGTGGGGGTGTTATAATGTGACGGTCAATCACACTATTCGTTGGTAAAAGAGTAGCCAAAGAGTTGGCGGTGGGTGGTGATGACTATCTGCTTTCCATCTTGTTTTACTCTGCTAAATTAGGGACGGCTAGCGCAGATAGTCCTCGAGTAGCTTTGCGCGAAATTCCAAAACAAACAAACAATACAGTTTGCCTAAAATTTAATGTTTAGAAAACAACTACAAAACTCATCACATAAACAAACAGCTTTTTAGAAAGCGTGCAATAATAATACAACTTTCTTTTCGTTATTTAGTTACATGGCAAGAAATTCGAGGACTTATAATGTTAAAATACAGGATTCGATCCCTGTGGTGGGCAGAACGTTCATTGTACACATTTGTACTAGATGAGCAACACAAAACAAATAATAATAAATAAAATAAATAAATAAATAAAAGGTGAAATCGGTGCGATGTGTTTTTAGTGAGTGAAAAGTTTATTTTCAGTGTGATAAGAGATATTAATGTGGATAGTCGTTAACAGTTGTACTGGTTTACTTACTTCGTATGGAGCTCTTTAACCAACGATTGTCTGCACTTCGCTGTAAGTTGTTGTCATAATTACAAAACCAATTAACATATTTTACGTGCTGTTTTTTTCTGGAGATAAAACTTCTGTAGTTGTTGTTGTTGTTTTTGAATTAAGCACAAAGCTACACAATGGGCTATCTGTGCTCTGCCCACCACGGGTATCGAAACCCGGATTTTAGCGTGTAAGTCCGCAGACATGAAACTTCTGTATCACACACACAAACATATGCAACTTATTGATGTACAAACACTCAACTCACTGTTTCAACCATGAGCTCGAGGTTTAATCTACCTAAGCAGTGTAGCTACGAGCCATTCTGGACTTTCTAGATGTCCATCGTTTTCATTGATCGGTAATTCTCTTCTTGGTGAGGGCTTCTGGGAACGTTTAGCTCGTGCTTTTTAGTGCCTGGATCGCACGTGTAGGGCAGAGTTTGTGTTGACCGATGCTCTCTACTGCAGGTACCAGATCTCTCAGTAACGATCTGTTTACCTTTTACTGCTACAGTAAAGATATTTTATTCAAATTTCATGTCATTTTACTTCCTCAGCTAAACAGCTTGAAGTGATGTTTTCTGTATCGCCGACTTACGCTGAATTATATTTATCTGAATAGTTTTTACTATTTAAAGGGTTTTTTAGCGTTTTTTGTTCTCCATAGTTTATAACTGTTCCTATTTTAGAAGTCTTTCTTAGCCTACCCTATGAGCTGCTATATTTTGTTCATAAAAATAAATAACAAACAACCTATTTCTATCAGACACTTTCAACCAAGCTAGAAACACGAGAAGCTATAGCAATTTGAAACAAAGTTATGAACACGAGAAGCTATAGCAATTTGAAACCAAGCTATAAACACGAGAAGCTATAGCAATTTGAAACCAAGCTATAAACACGAGAAGCTATAGCAATTTGAAACCAAGTTATGAACACGAGAAGCTTTAGCAATTTGAAACCAAGTTATGAACACGAGAAGCTATAGCAATTTGAAACCAAGCTATAAACACGAGAAGCTATAGCAATTTGAAACCAAGTTATGAACACGAGAAGCTATAGCAATTTGAAACAAAGTTATGAACACGAGAAGCTATAGCAATTTGAAACCAAGTTATGAACACGAGAAGCTATAGCAATTTGAAACCAAGCTATAAACACGAGAAGCTATAGCAATTTGAAACCAAGCTATAAACACGAGAAGCTATAGCAATTTGAAACCAAGTTATGAACACGAGAAGCTTTAGCAATTTGAAACCAAGTTATGAACACGAGAAGCTATAGCAATTTGAAACCAAGCTATAAACACGAGAAGCTATAGCAATTTGAAACCAAGTTATGAACACGAGAAGCTATAGCAATTTGAAACAAAGTTATGAACACGAGAAGCTATAGCAATTTGAAACAAAGTTATGAACACGAGAAGCTATAGCAATTTGAAACCAAGTTATGAACACGAGAAGCTATAGCAATTTGAAACAAAGTTATGAACACGAGAAGCTATAGCAATTTGAAACCAAGTTATGAACACGAGAAGCTATAGCAATTTGAAACCAAGCTATGAACACGAGAAGCTATAGCAATTTGAAACCAAGTTATGAACACGAGAAGCTATAGCAATTTGAAACCAAGCTATGAACACGAGAAGCTATAGCAATTTGAAACCAAGTTATGAACACGAGAAGCTATAGCAATTTGAAACAAAGTTATGAACACGAGAAGCTATAGCAATTTGAAACCAAGTTATGAACACGAGAAGCTATAGCAATTTGAAACCAAGCTATGAACACGAGAAGCTATAGCAATTTGAAACCAAGTTATGAACACGAGAAGCTATAGCAATTTGAAACCAAGCTATGAACACGAGAAGCTATAGCAATTTGAAACCAAGTTATGAACACGAGAAGCTATAGCAATTTGAAACCAAGTTATGAACACGAGAAGCTATGGCAATTTGAAACCAAGTTATGAACACGAGAAGTTTCTGCTTCTAAAAGTTGTAAAAAAAAATATTTTTTTTTACGAGGTAGAATAAAGGTGGGATGGATATAAATATGTTTAATTTTGATGTAACCTTACCCACAATGACACCACGTGTGAAGACACTATACGGTTTACTTAAGAGTTTAAGTTCCCGTATAGTGTGCTCGATAAAGTATATATTTGCCGGCGCCCAAAAGCAATCTACGAACATCGACTTAGATAAAAATGTCAATATGTTGTAATTTTTCGAACCTTGAAACAGCAAGTTACGAACAGCCCAAGAAAAGAAATATCAAACAGCTGGTAGGTGAGAAACCAAGCTGATATGACTATTAATATTCGAATATCCAAGTCATGAGAGGATTGCTAGTTACCCTAACCCGTGTAGCTTATCATCGTGTTGTAGTTTCCGAAGTCACTGCTAGAGGGCGAGTTGTCGAACTGCGGCTAACATTGACTTTTTAATTTATATTCCTTATTAGACATAAAATACAACTAACTGGAACTCTTCTTAAATTCTGAAGACTGGGCTTTGGCTAAGATGTTGGGCTAATCAAATGTTCGAGTTTGCAGATGTGATGCTGAATAAGCTATGGACCTTTAGTCATGGGCACATTGTAAATGCGACAGTCAATCGAAGTTCTGAATTCATGTGAGTCAAATAAAGTTCTTAGGTGAATGCTAATGGTTCTTACCTTCTCTTTGGTGTAGTTTAAAATTGTGGAAAACTAATTTTGCAGTGCACGAATTCTATATGGTTCTCACATAACCTTGTAACCCGGTGGTTCCCAAACTCTCTTAGTCAAAGTCTTTCTTGTTGTTAATGAAATACTTTGAGATTCCATTCCCCAACCTTCAGAAATGCCTTAAAATGTGATTTGCCAATTAAAAATATTACCAATGAACTCTAAAGATATTTTTGAAGTACTTATCGAAACAAAAAAACTGGAGATTAATTTTGTGTCGCGATGAACGTTTCAGAAACTGAAAAAGAAAATCACAAAGTTCCAAATGTTTTATACCGTCACGCCGTAACGGCCAACTTTCACCATTGTCACTGATTGTTTGCTTCCTGAATTTCGCGGATAGATAACTGCACCAACAACCCTAAATGAGCAGCATAAGACTAGAGAGAAGTCGGTTAAGTCACCACCAACCACCGTCAACTATTGGACTACCTTTTTTACCAACGAATAGTGGTATTAACTGTGACATTATAACACTCCCTACGGCTAAAATGGCAAACATGTTTAGAGTGACGAAAATTCGAACCCGCGACCATCACATTAGGAATTGGGGGTTCGAGCCCCATGACCATGTCGGGCTGTTCACCTCATTCACATTTTACGAAAATATATCAAATGTAGAGTAACTTGTCTTACGCTTACGTTATTACTGTTTATGGACGAACACTACGATTAGCACTCTCGCGAGTCTCGTGACCGACTAACATGTTTTTCAGATGTCCTTACGTTTAACTAATTCAATGTATTTTTTATCAGGTTATCGTTTACTTAGAATCAAAATTAGTTTATCTTTCTTTGCTTTCGGTCCATATTTTGATGGCTCCCCAGAAATGAACTTTACAGACCCTAGGTGGGCCCCGGCTCACACTTTGGGAAACACTCGTTGAGCCCCCAAGCGCTAATGTAAGTATACACAGAGACCGAATGATACATACGCATCAGTGAAGGGCCAACTGTTGTTGTTTTTTGTTGTTTTGAATTAAGCACAAAGCTACACAATGGGCTATCTGTGCTCTGCCCACCACGGGTATCGAAACCCGGTTTTTAGCGTTGTAAGTCCGCAGACATACCGCTGAGCCAATAGGGGGCGAGAGCCAACTGATAAACGTACTTAGAACTGAAGATATGTCTCTCATGTTCAATAGCCTATAGATCACTAAAGATTATTAATTACCAAGCACACTAATAAAAGTTGTAGGCATATAGGCCTAAAAATTAGTATAAGAGAATTTAACTGCATATATTCTCCCCTCCACACACACACACATTATTCTTAACTTGCCCATTATGAATGGAGAATATGTGTGCATAAAAAAATAGCATTTCACTTACCCCCTGCACAATAGACTATTTATGTTATACCTACTACGGAAATCGAAATTAATGTTAAACAAAATTAAAACAATTCAGGAATTATTTCGTTATCTTCTAGTAATGGACAAAAGGCCTCGTCGGCAGTGGACGTAACAGGTATGGTATGAGATATGTATTGTTATACATTCTTCTTTACTTTCTGCCAGGCATAGCCAAGTGATTAAAGCACTCGACTCCTGATCGGAGGTTCAGATCCCCGTGACCCCGAACATTTTCGCCCTTTCAGCTGAAGGAGCGTTATAATGTGACGGTTAATCCCACTATTCGTTGATAAAAGAGTAACCCAACATTTGGAGGTGATTGGTGATGAATAGCTGCCTTCCCTCTAGTCTTATAAATTAGGGACGGCTAGCGGAGATAATCCTCACATAGCTTTGCGCGAAATTCAAAAAACAAACAAACAAAATCTTTACTTTCTTTCATAAGTTTTAATACATACCCTAAAGAGAGCTACGCAGAGTAAATAAATATAAAAAACACGCAATTTTAGTTAGAAGTTTAGCTGCTTGTGAATTATCTCATTTTAAACTCACTTTTTGTATTCCTTATAAAAGCAGTTTCTTTATATATTTGTAGTACACGCTAACCACAAAAAAACTAGTAGGTGTGTGCGATGATAAATCAACCACGTGTCACAATTTTATAAATATCTCTTGAACTTCACGTAAGAAAACAAAAATAACAACTGTAAATTCGATTAATCAATCTAGTTCACAGCTAGACAGCTGTTGTTCTTAAAATTGATGATATGAATGGCGTCTCGATCAGAGCTATGTATGCCAGTCAGCCTGATGAACCGTGGTATTGAACGACAGGCCACGTCGACATTGGATATCGCAGATGTAGTGTGTTTGATCTGCTACATATATGCCTTTCTTTGTATTTCTCAGAAAAGTGAAAATACAAAATCATAATCCAACTTCACAAGGCGTTGTTTCTAATACAATTCTGATAAACGAAATTAATTTGCTATTGTCTTATTGGAATAACGTTTCATCTACTAGATAGGACTTGTAAGGATCTCCACTAATAGCATTCAGTTCGTAAGTAATTACGTATATGAACATGTTCGTACCCTGTTCGCTTCTCCTTCGGTGGACTTAGCAGATAGCTCAATGTGGCTTTGCTATAAGAAAACAAACCAACGTATCCTGACAAAAATGTGGAGCAATATTTTGGCAACGGGACACGAACCATGAAACTTCGGATCCACAGACTTCCATACTGGACGCTAACCTAACTACAATACTTTATGAACTTCGAGCTTTCCTAACTGCCGTTAGTGTTAGATTATTTCTGTTTGTTCATTGATTTATTTCACCACACAAACCTCAAAGTACAAGGTAGTCGCTTTTATATCATTACTAGACCTAAGAGAAGGAAACCTTCTTTACATATTGGTCATTCTTGTCTCACTCCAGTTCCAGCTCTTGTTCGGTCAAAGTTGTTGCAGCTACGCGAGTCCATTTAAGCAAAGATTAATTGCTAGTCATTGTCCAGAGTACAACGAACAGTTAGAAAAGCTTGTTACGAGGTAAACCGGAATTTGTTTTGTGTTTATCTTGACTTATAAACTTCGACGCTGGTTCCAAATCTACTCTTACTGTGTAGCCACACTGATGTTTTTCACTTCACTTCTTATTAGTGTTCAATTAGTAATATAAATCTTTCGGTTCTGCTTGTTATTACACAGCTAACTTGACAATAAAACTTCTTTCAATATTAAATGATGTCACACATGGACATAAATATTGTATTGTACATTTAAATATATATTTCAGACGGATACACAAAACACCTTCTCCACTGAGATTGGAAGAGCAAATGAAAATTAAAAATACTATAATGATTACTTTATCTGAACCTCTGCGGAATGCCATAGTGCAGTTTGTATTATGTTTGGTTCATAACACAGAGAAATGTGACTGTTTGTATTTAAGTGCAAAATTGCACAATACTACCTGCGCTGTGCTCATCGCAGGGATACAACCCAGAAATAGAACGAGATAAGCCTAAAATTTTACCACTGAGCTATTGGGTAAGCTGACCCAGGAATACAGTCATGAAATTAAAAGCCATAAGCCTGACGAAGGTATCAAGCCCCGAATTTTTGTGTTCTAAAATTTCAATATCGGATATACTGATAAAAGGATCGAGCCCGAATATTAGCAATATAAGCCCTTTATCTAAACGATGAAAGGCCGAGGTGGCTGTACTATTTATTTATGAGCAGGAACACGAAGTACTCGACACAATGGTTAGTCGGTACGTTTTCAACACACTCGAGAATATCTCTTTCAGAAAGCTAGGTTTATAAATTATACCTCGTAAGGTATGACGCGTGCATTTTAAGTAAGCTGTTCCGGGTCCACTGGTGGCGTGTTGAGAGAAGTTTGCTATCATTAGGAAATCCCAAGGAAGCTTGTTAGCCTTACTTACGTCACATGGCCTTATCACGCGCCCTTCTATGTTCTCATTGGTTCCCCCCCCCTTATAAAATGTACTGATTAGCTAGTTAGATGAAACACACACAAAATATATATAGCTTCTATAATAAATATAGTTCGTAATGACCATAGTTAAAATGTTAGAAAGGTAAGACGTTGTTTACACTGTTATTTGGTTAAGTTTGTTTGTTTTAATTTCGCGAAAAGCTACTCGAGGGCTATTTACACTAGCCATCTCTAATTTAGCAGTGTAAGACTAGAGGGAAGACAGCTAGTCATTACCACTCACCGCCAACTCTTGGGTTACTCTTTTACCAATGAATAGTGGGATTGACCGTAACTTTATAATGTCTTCATGGCTGAAAGGGCGAGCACGTTTGGTGTGACAGGAATTCGAACCCGTGACCCTCAGATTAGGAGTTGAACGCCTTATTTCACCTGGCTATGTCGGGCGGGTAGGCGTTTCTACCTAATTTTTACTTTTCACTGTTCACGTTTAAAAATTTCAAAATGTTGACGAGTCTGTTTTCTATAGTTTCATGTTGTTTACAATAAATGATTTAAACTTAACAGAGGGAACATTAGGCTTAGGTCCGTGTCCACAAGTGACTTCCTCAGAAATTATTAGTTCTTTTATTGCTATCAATTATCATTTTGCATGGTAAATTTTAAGATTATGTTGAAGTTAAATATTTATTACTCAAAATTCTAGACCGGTATTGCAAGGTGGTCAGTACTTTCTGAGGGTCGCGGGTTGGAATCTCCATCCCACCAAACGTGCTCATCCTTTCAGTCGTGGGGCCATTATAAACTCACAGTAAGTCTCGCTATTCATTTTTAAAGGGGAAGTACAAAAGTTGTTGGTGGGTGGTAATGACAATCTGCGTTTCTCTCTAACCTTTCACTGCTAAATTAGGGACAGCTAGCACCGATAGCCCTCATGTATCTTTGCCCGAAATTCATAAACAAACCAACAGTAAAAGCATTAACATTACTGTTTATAATAACGGTCTAAAACAGCTGATTTCAACACTAAACATATCGCTTCGACTGGTTTTTCTTTTCACGGTCAGTTGCTTTTCAACTGCAGTTTTATTTATCTGTTGATTTCTCAGGCAATTTCACAGTGTGTGGTCACTCTGATTTCAGACTGAAGTACATCACCATAGATACGCGGCTTTATATTGCTAACGAAGCAAGCCACCTACCATAATCATTGGATAAATGTAAAAGTGCAGTTTCATGTCCACATTATACTCTCGAAAACGGACTCGTCTTGTAGTGGAATAATGCTAGTTATCTCCTTTCTTTTCAGCTGTGCTCCTTTATTTACACGCAACAATAGGAACACGTCAACTAATGGTATTTCTTGTATTTAAGCTTCAACAAACTGTTAGTTCGTTCGATAAAACACGTGAACGAACAAAATAGCCCTCTAACGGGACACTTCAATGTCCATAAAAAACAAAAAATAATTTTTTTCTAGGGTTGTTTTTTTAAGTGGAGGCGGAAGAAAATTTTCTTAAATTACAAATACAGAATATAATTAATCGACTTTTATTGGATAATGTGATATAATTTTCATACTATTACTCTGGAGTAATTGACGTTCCTTAGTTTACGTTCAAGATTGTTTGTAATTAAGTATAAAGTTACAGAACGGGCAAGCTGTACTGCGCCCACCACGAATAACAAACTTGTCACTGGGGTAGAGGCTACTTTCAAAATGCGTTGATCATCACGTGTTATATCCAGTTAAGCTGTATTTGGTTTTCTTATTGCTAATTTATTATACGCAACAACGCAAGGATCAGAGATCCCAATAAGTATTTTTTATTATTATTTGACTAGACTGTTTGGGTTGGTTTGTTTCGAATTTTGTGCAAAGCTAAACGAGTGTTATCTGCGCTAGCCGTCCCTAATTTAGCAGTGTAAGACCAGAGGGAAGGCTGCTACTCATCACCACTCACCGCCAACTCTTGGGCTACTCTTTTATCAACGAATAGTGGGATTGACAGTAACTTTATAACGTCCCCACAACTGAAAGGGCGACCATGTTTGGTGTGACAGGGAATTCGAACCCGCGACCCTCGGATTACGAGTCGAACGCCTTAACCACCTTGCCATGCCGCGTAACCAGGTTGTTACAAACACTACTTTAGAAACAAAGAGAAAATATTGTATATATTCAAGCTATATATTATTTTCACTAATTTACTCCTTTCCCAGTATTTCAGCAGTAAGTATTCAGGTTTACGACCCTAAAATTCGAATTTCGATACCTATGGTGGGCAGGGAACAGATAGCCTATTGTGTAACTTTATTTTTAACAACGATGAAACGAAAGTAAATTATTTAAGTGGTGTATATTGATACTATAATATATCAATGGATAAAGTTTAATTTCAATTTATAACTAACCACTGATGTGTAGTAAAATAAATAACTTAAAACCATGTGATAGATCAAGTATTAATTAACACATATCATTAGCAGTACTATACTCGGTGCTATGCACTTCTTGTTGGTTGTTTCTAACGCATATCATTAGCAGTACTATACTCGGTGCTATGCACTTCTTGTTGGTTGTTTCTAACGCATATCATTAGCAGTACTATACTCGGTGCTATGCACTTCTTGTTGGTTGTTTCTAAGTTCAGTTATTTTATTTAGGGTGTTTGTATACATTAATCCATAATATAAGCCTCGTATTAAAGGTCTTATACGTTGGACATTTGTTCACTTCATAATGAAGTATAGAACTAGCCATTAAAAGTGTTGTTTAAATTATCTGGTCTATCGCAAAGTTTTATATTCAACTGTTTTACAAATTCTATGCCACCAAAAGCACTTGCTTCTTAACCAACCCATCACTGGTGTTCATCAAAAACAAATTGCAAGCTTTGGTAGCTGGAAGCATAGCTTGAAAAAAACCCGTCTTGCCAGGAATTTCGAAAACGATTTCTTGAATTTCTTTGTGACGTAAAATACTTTCACATTTTGTTTGTTTAAGGGTTTTAGGTCAACAGCCCTTGTGTGATAATACTGAGTAATACACGTTTTTTAGAGTTTCGGTTTCGCTTATAAGGTTTCCCGTAACTTAACTAGTTTAAGAAAAGATCGTTTTCAACAAAGGCTTTGTTTAGAAATACCCTTTATCTGGGTTTTCAAGTGTGTGTTTTTTGTTGTTGTTGTATGATTTCCGTTTCTAGGGTTTCTCATAGTTCTTCTTCAAGAACAGGGGCTGGGGTGGGGGTAACAACAATGTAACAAAAGCAAGAAGGCTTTAGCTAATGGGATTAAGATGGATAAGCCGTTTGTCCCCCCGTCAGCACAGTTGAAACTTGCGAGACAGCCATCTTTTCACCATTTTACAGCTCTAGCTTAAAGAACATATCCTATAGTGAGAAATGTCTCTTTGTACTCACCATAATCGGCTTATCTTACCTTTGACGTCACGTATAAAATCTTAAAACTTACGTCGAGGGATAGAAAAGCCTGCAGTCTTATTGAACTCGTTATGTCACGTGACAAAAAACGTGAAGCGCTCTCTAGTGGTGAATGTTTGTGAAGTCAAACAATGTTTGAAAAAAATATCGATGTAAAAAATATTTTGTCATTTATTTCTGTCCGTACAAGAAAATGCATAAATACAAAAAACGAGCTCACAGATAGGCTTTAGTGTCTTCTGTTAGCAGAATTTTGAAATGGAAGGAGACAGTTCGAGTAAGTTATACCTTCAACACATGCTTTGCCAAATCTCAGTATCTCAGTGTGTGTGTTTTTTCGGCTATCTGTTAAGACTAACCTTATTCTAAAGACAACGTAGAAGGTTATCTTGCGAGTTCTTACAAATTTATTTTTACGCTGTGATATTCTTCAAAACAACTGGATATTTATACCAAAGCTGTAGATTTGTAGTGTCCACAAAGCTACACGAGGGCTATCTGCGCTAGCCGTCCCTAATTTAGCAGTGTAAGACTAGAGGGAAGGCAACTAATCAACGCCACTTACCGTCATCTCTTGGGCTACTCTTTTACAAACGATGGACCGTCGCATTGTAACGTTCCCACAGCTGAAAGGACCAGCATGTTTGATGTGACAGGGAATTTGAACCCGCGACCCTCGAATTACGAGTCGAGTGCCTTAACCACCTGGCCATGTCGGGCCTTAAATTATTTTATAGTTGTATATATATTTTCTTATGATTTTCTATTTACTAGCATAAATGTAAGATATGTTATATGTATATATGTAGACATATAAATAACAATGTTATAGTTTTTTTTTATTTAATTAAGAATAAAAAATCACATTTTTTCTTTCAATCCGACCACCAGGTGGAGATATCTGTGACAGCCTTTTAAACACATG
The DNA here is from genome assembly GCA_011833715.1 of Carcinoscorpius rotundicauda. Taxonomy (NCBI): domain Eukaryota; kingdom Metazoa; phylum Arthropoda; class Merostomata; order Xiphosura; family Limulidae; genus Carcinoscorpius; species Carcinoscorpius rotundicauda. The sequence continues at coordinate 86,948,938 of CM022399.1, forward strand.
TTGTGTATCGATCGGCATATACTTAGGTCAACGCAGACCGAATCGTTGAATTGGTACTGGTAGAATTATTTTCTACTCCATAAGATTGCAATTTATTAATTCTTCATTATCTTACTGTTTCGTCTGCATCTAAATAAGCGCCACTGAGTGTGTGTTTTTGAAAGCATAAAAGACAAACAGTGAACATGTAAATAAGAATATGTGTGTGTTTGCATGTCGCATTCAGTCGCCTAGAGAATGTTTTATATGCCATTCGTTTCTCTGCTTTTCTCAGGGCAACTGCAGCAGTATTGTTATGGTTGCAAACCTAGCTATATGCATTATTAATCATTATCTGTGAGTCTTTCTCAAGCTCAAATACCATTTGTCAGTTAACTAATCACGCGCTGTTGTGTAAAGACAATACGGTTTTACAACATACACACACACACACACACACAAAATGCGTTCTTATAACCAAAATAAAAGTTAGGGTATTATAAAAAAACGCGAAGTGACGGCTCTTGTCACTGGAAATATTAAGAAACAATTTCTTCAGACTGACACAAAGTACTAAACTAGTCCAGACTGTGTCTTATATTGATTACAATGAGCGATGTTTTAGAATATAGCGTGCTATACGTGAAACTTTTCAGGCCTAGGTTTCTTGGTAGTTAAATAAACGTTGGTTCAATAGACGTTTTAAACAAAGAAAACAAAATCCTGGAAATATTTTAATGTAAAGCGAGTTGATGGAGATACTGGAAAAATTTATTTTCCAACGTATAGACCAAAAATTTCACAAACAATTTTTGTTGTTTTTTTCCAGTGGTCTCGTTCGTGTTTGAACTAGTTAAAAAACAAGAGATAAACTTATTTGAAATAAAGCTTTGAAAATGGATAAATAATGTGTGTATGTGTATTATAACGCAAAGCCAAACTGAGATACCTGCTGTGTCCATCGAATGGAATCGAATCTCTAATTCAGGACTTACAAGTATGTAAATTTACATCACTTAGAGTCAGAAAGTTGTGCTATTGGTTACACCAAAAGTTGTATACCTTAAAGGATATAAGTTTAATTTACAAGGAAAAGTACTTAAAGTTGCCTTTAAGAGATATATGTTGTTGTTTTGAATTAAGCACAAAGCTACACAATGGGCTATCTGTGCTCTGCCCACCACGGGTATCGAAACCCGGATTTTAGCGTGTAAATCCGCAGACATACCGCTGAGCCACTGGGGGGCAAGAGATATATGTTTGATAATAACTGATATTTGTACAATACATATTTTCAGATAATTGCTTTATATTTACCTTATCCTACATGAGACCATTTTCTTTCTCCATTTCCATAAATCATTGTTCCATGTCAAGACGTGAAAAAAATCTCGCCCACCATCCTTTTCGTGCAATGGAAATCAAACCGAAAATATCTCCAGTTGTTGCTTCACTTCATGTCTCACTCTTAGAGTTGCAGTGCAAAACGTTACAAAGTTGCGTATTGAACAATGATTACAAATAGTGACGTGAAAAGATAATATCCAAAGGTGAAATGAAAATAATTAAATTGTTTCGCTTGTGCTTCATCGAAACGTCTTCAGCATGTTCGACAAGTTCTACAGCAAAACAAAACTGTTTGTTTTGAAATTCACCACAAGAGGGCTATCATCACCAGCCGTCCCTCATTTAATAGCGAAGGACTATAAGGAAGACAGCTGGTCATTACCACCCACTGCCAACTCTTGGCCTACGTTTTTGTCAACGACTAGTGGGATTGACCATAGATTATAACGCCCTCCGTAGCTGAAAGGGCTAGCATATTTGATGGGGCAAAGATTTGAACCTGCGACCCACATATTACAATTCAACCTCTTTAATCGCCGAGTTAAGCTAGACCTAACCAAGATAGGAAAGCGTTTGTAACTAAAAAATCAACCTCTCTAATGGCCTGGTCAAGCTAGACCTAACCAAGATAGGAAAACGTTTGTAAATAAAAAATCAACCTCTCTATTGGCCTGGTCAAGCTAGACCTAACCAAGATAGGAAAACGTTTGTAAATAAAAAAATCAACCTCTCTAATTGCCTGGTCAAGCTAGACCTAACCAAGATAGGAAAACGTTTGCAAATAAAAAATCAACCTCTCTAATTGCCTGGTCAAGCTAGGCCTAACCAAGATAGAAAAACGTTTGCAAATAAAATCGGGGACACTTGAGAGTTCATTATTTTTGTTTCGTAATGACGAGAAACCCACTTGAAGTAAAAATGTATCTCAGGACCTCTGGTGTGGTTATTAAACACTTTTACCAAAATAAAGTAGAGAACGACGTTTCGACCTTCTTAGGTCATCTTTAAGTAACATCTCTGTCAACATGAAGATGAGCAAAGAAGGCCGAAACGTTGTTTTATACTTTATTTTAGTGAAAATATTTAAAATCCACACCAGGCGTCCTGAGATACATTATTCTTGTTTAATCAGTGATGACGAGAAACCCCACTTGCAGAGAAAAATATATATCTAAAAACGGCTCGTTTGGGTTGAGAAAAAAAAATTTATGTGGAGGAGCGAACAACGTTTCGACCTTCTTCGGTCATCTCCCTTTAAACATGTGGTCAGCTATTTGTAAGTTACCGATCTTCAAGTGAACCTGATAATGACCGAAGATGGTCAAAATGTTGTTCGCTCCACCACGTAAAAAAATTTCTCAAACCAAACGAGCCGTTTCTACATAGATATATTATTCTTATTTCCCTAGTGACACGGTCCTTTGAAATTAGAAATTTCTCAGAGGCCATTCCTACAGAACATTAATATTAGAGCTTTTCCATGCTCTCATTCTTCCAGAACATTAAAATTAGAGATTCTCCGTTTGACCATTCCTACAGAACATTGATATTAGAGCTTTTCCATGCTCTCATTCTTCCAGAACTTTAAAATTAGAGATTCTCCAATTGAACATTTTTTCAGAACGTCGAAAGTAGAATTTTCTCAGTGGCTTTTCCTTCGCATTATTAACACTAGAACTTTTCCTTGTGGTCATTCCTTCAGAATATTTAAATTAGAATTTCCCAAAGGCCATTCATTCAGAACATTTATATTATAGGTTTCCTCAGCGGTCATTTTCAGCGGAGAGTACTTTGAAGGGGTCCCAGACCTGTAACTTCTAAATAAAGTACATTTTGTTTTATGGCGTCAGTTCGCGTATTTTTTGAACAGCCCTCGTATATATATGCAATACTGAATATATTTATGGGGTCCAAGATCAATTGTAACAATAAACGAAAGTTTACTCGGCATTAGAGAGAATAATGTCATCAAAGACAATGTACAACGTTTAAAGTGAGACATGTATAACTTTAAGAACGTTTCTCAGCTAACAGTATAGATTGATGGCACTGTGGCTGCTGATAGGTACGGGCATATTTAAGTCCGTTATGCTACTCCCTCAAGAACACGATACTACGCACATAGCAAATGTGGTGAAACTTTTTCTTAACGTTAAAGAAATCGATGAAACATTCACTTCACTTCCACGACTTAGCCTGAACAAAGTTTTCTCAAAATTGAGAAGGACAAAAAGCCACAAAACCAGTTTTCTGGATTTTGAAGAGTACCATTGGGCATTTGGGTTGTTTGTTTGCCTGTTATCAATTTCGCGCTAAACTACATGAGGGCTATATGCGCCAGCCGTCCCTGTAACTAATCATCACCTCCACCGTCAACTCCTGGAATACTCTTCTATCAACGAATAGTGAGATTAATCATAACATAATAACGTACCACGACTAAAATGGCGAACATATTTAGTGGGACGAAAGTCTGAGTTCGCGATTCTTTGTTTGCGAGTCACGCTCCCTACCCACCTGGCCATGCCAGATCTTGCAAACTTTGAATGGTGCATTTAAGATGATGTGTTTTTTTTCAACATTGCTACGTTACATGTTCAGATATTTGCACAGTTTCTTTCCACGTGTATTATGATTTGATATGACTTAAACCTCTTTCTACATTTTTGTATATGAGGCTATATTGTTGTTTGTTGTTTTTGAAGAGAGGTAGAACTGGAACATTCAGTGTCAACAACACGTTAAGTGGTCAAGTCAGAGACTTGACAGACTTCAGGCCTAGCCTCTTCCAATTTTAAACAGACCAGAAGGAAGGCAACCAGACAACAGAACTCCATCGTCTCAAGGGCTTTGTCCATCTCCTTTGAACCGATTCACCGTGATATCTTTAAAACGCACCCACGTATAAAGGGGCAAAGTGGTTCATGTATACTAAATCTTGAGCTCCCGACCTGATGACCCACAGGCTAACATGGCAGCCACAAAACCACGCCCTGTTCTTCAATGTGATGGAGTTTTAATTATGGCTTATAATTTAGCTATATACACAAACAATGACTGCTTGAAAGAATTATACTACACTGTACTATGTTTACTTGAAATTACATAATCAATACTTATAAATCAATATTAACACTTTATATTCTAAAACTCTAAATGATATTTTAAGGTGTCCAAAGATAATTCATCTGAACAGTCTCTAATGGCAAGAAATTTGAAACCAGGTACATAATGAACCGACATTTAGCTAATAATATTACATTGCAGAATATTAATTAAAAATTAATTAATTTCACTAATTTTCACTTACTCGTACATAAACTGAAATCAGAACATAAGCTGGAAAACAAGCCTTCGTTATCTGCAGACTTATTTAATCAAAGCCGAAAAGTTTTGCATTTTAGATTTTAATTCGTTCACAGAAATAACACCAGTCCAACAAAATTCTAATTAAACTAATTCCGTCTCTCCTAGTGAGATTTTGTACGTTTTATAACGTAGTGATTTATTTCCATGACATCTTATCTTATGTCAGGAACAGATATAGGAACATTGAGTTATATTGTAAAACAGTAATTAACTTAATCGTTATAAGATTTGATTTCAAGCTATAGATTATTCCTTTCTATTTGAAGTTTACCACGCGATATGTGCTGGCTTCAAACTTTGTACTTGCAACGATAAGTTCGAATTAAATGTTATTTATAAAACAAAATAAGCCATGTTTATCAAATAAACGAGATTATTTGCCCATTATCCATTTGTTTGATTATCTATTTGTTCCTTTGTGTGTCTATTTGTCGGGCCCGGCATGGCCTGGTGGGTTAAGGCATTCGACTCGTAATCTGAGGGTCGCGGGTTCAGATTCCCGTCACACCAAACATGCTCACCCTTTTAGCCGTGGGGGCGTTATAAAGTCACGGTCAATCCCACTATTCTTTGATAAAAGAGTAGCCCAAGAGTTGGCGGTTGGTGGTGATGACCAGCTGCCTTCCCTCTTTTCTTACATTGCTAAATTAGGGACGGCTAGCGCAGATAGCCTTCGAGTAGCTTTGCGCAAAATTCATAGACAAAAACAAACTTTCTGTTTGTTTTTCTGTAACTTATTTATTTATTCATCCACTTTCGATTCAACTTTTTTGAAAATCTACGAATGGATTAAAAAAAACGTTAATTTCGTTTGCCAATCTTCTAATAAGCATTTATTAAATATTATTTATACTATTATACGCAGGTGTCTAAACAATAACAACAATAGTTGTATTAATAATAATCTATTTATATTATTACACGCAGATGTCTAAACAATAACAACAATAGTTGTATTAATAACAATATATTTATATTATTATACGTAGATGTCTAAACAATAACAACAATAGTTGTATTGATAATGGTTTTTTGTTTGTTTTTGGAATTTCGCACAAAGCTACTGGAGGGCTATCTGTGCTATCCGTCCCTAAAAACGCAGTGTAAAACTAGAGGGAAGGCAGCTAGTCATCACCACCCCCCGCCAACTCTTGGGCTACTCTTTTACCAACGAATAGTGGGATTGACCGTACAATTATACACCCCCACGGCTGGGAGGGCGAGCATGTTTAGCGCGACGCGAGCGCAAACCCGCCACCCTCGGATTACGAGCGCACGCCCTAACGCGCTCGGCCATGCCAGGTCTGTATTGATAATAATCTCTTCAAGTCTTTAAACATTTTGTTTGAAAATTACGTATTCTTTAAATTAGTTATTCAAAAGTAACAAATAAAACCAGGAGCTGAGTTACGTTGTTATGAAGAAAAATGTATTTGCTACGTTTACGTGTAGAAAAATGTCTGTGTTAAGTTACGTTGAGCTGGAATAACTGCGTTATGTCGTCATAAAGAAATATTACTGAGTTAGTTTACAGTAAAGGTAAATCGATGTGTTACGTTACTACGAAGCAAAAAATAGTTCGGTGATATCATCACTGAGGAAAAATCACCGAGTTATCTTCTTGTGAGGATAAATCACTTGGTTATATTGACAATGAGGGTTTTGTTTGTTTGGTTTGACTTTCGCGCAAAACTATACGAGGGCTATCTGCGCTAGCCGACCCTAATTAAGCAGTGTAAGACCGGCGGGAAGGCAGCTAGTCATTATTACCCACCGTCAACTCTTGGGCTACTCTTTTACCAATGAATAGTGGGATTGGCCGTAACATTATAACGCCCCCACGGCTGAAAAGGCGAGCATGTTTGGTGTGACGGGGATTTGAACCCGCAACGTTCAGATTATGAGTCGAGTGCCTTTACCACCTCGCCATGCCGGGCCAACATGAAGGTAAATGCCTGTGTTACGATATCATAAGGAAAAAGGTTTTACGTTAACTTCCGATCATAAAAAAATGCGAGCTTCGTTTTCATAAGATAAAGTCGCTGTTACATAATTCACGTTATTGTTAGAGAACGTTTCGCGTTTTTACCCGATCGCAAGAAAGTCATGTTTTAAATATTGCAGTGTGATGTCTAGATAGAAACTTTGTGTTATTAATGAAGAAAAATAACATCAAAATACCATAGACATAACAAATTACATTTCCTCTTGGTGTTCCGTAATATTACAGTAAAAATGGCTAATTTATCATGTAGCATCTACAATAAACGTAAAAGTTAGGACTGAAAATTAGGAAGACTTCGAGAGAGTTTTTTTTTCTTTCTTCCTATTAGATTCTTCACACAATTTTTCCTTCGCGAAACACAATTGGCTAACTCTTTCTAACGTTTCTAACAATCGAGGTGATGGCTTAATGAACAAATATTGAATGAAGCACTGCTCAAGTACTCGGGTCATTACCTGCGTTTGAACTAGCTCGAAGCTCTCCTTCCTCCGGTAGAGGGCTCTGACAATATCACCGAGGTACAAAATCTTCTTTGCTGCTTGCTCGAAATGATTCACTCCTCGTGCTTTCGCGATTGTGTACCTCGCACGAGCTGGAGGAACGTGAAGCAAGCTGTGTGATTACCTTATGAATTCAATCACCAGAGTATTGTAGTGTCTTGTTTGTTATGAGCGACACCCACTTATTAGACTTCCAGTATCCGCTTGAATTTCTATTATATTAGAAAAAAAAATACGTATATAGGTGCATCGCTTAAATACTCATTTCTGTTTCTTTACCTTCATGTAAAGGGTTAACATTAGAACCATTTTCAAACGGTCTAATTTTAACAAGAACTGATCGGTAAACAGCACATCGGCAATGGAAAGGTTCATACCTGAATAATAACAGCCTATTAACCTCAACCAGAAAATCCGAAAACATTTTTGTTCCTTGTGAACATTTTCAACAACTCGAGCACTTCTTGACCCTAAGAAGATTTCTTAACGTTGAGAAACAATGATAGTGTCATAGACATACTGACGAAAATCCCCGTTTTACTTTAAAAGACGGGTATATTCGCATCAACAGTTGATAACTTCATTCAAACAAGGATTCTGTCTTTGTGGGAGCCGAAATAAATCAGGTAAGAATTTGTCTTCCTTAAGACCAAGGGGTTCTTCAGTTACTTAGTTACCAGTCAAAGAAACGGTTTTATTTCTGTTCAATAGATAGTTGAGTGACTATTGGTAGTTACAGACGAAATGCGAAAGAATTTATTTTATTGGATTGTTAGAAGAACTTATCATTACAGATTTAAAAGTGAAAGAAATAATTTCATTTCTATTTAATGATTGTTTGAACAATGCATTTATATCTATTTATTATCAGAACAACAACAACAAAAAAGAACCACTCCAGAGATTGTGCAAATCAAAAACGCATCGTCTTACGTATTTATTGCACGTATTATGAAGAAAGTATAAAAAAAAAGGATGTTTTTGCTACATTTAGCTGGTTATCCGAAATTTTAAAGGGCTGACAACAGTATAGGAAATTATCCCTTATGTCCTTTTAACAGGACGGAGCATGTAACCGCCCCCTAGTGGCGAAGTGTTATTTCCGTGGACTTACACTTCTAGAAACTCGGTCTGGATACCCTTGGTGGGCAGAGTACAGGTAGCCCTTTGTGTAACTTTGTGTTTAATAACAAACAGTAACCAACAGCGGAGCACTTCAGTGGTTCGAACCTTGGACTTTTGAATCCGCAGCCTAACACGTCGATTGCTGAACCACGTACTATTCTTGTTAATGATTGAAAAAAAATCGAATCTTTCTATTTAATCCAATGTTAATCTGTACTGATTTTCAATCGAGATAAAATAATTTATATGAACTTGACTTTCCTGTTTCGGGTTTTCTTCCGTTTACTGATGTCATTATGATTAGTTTGCTATTCTGGAGTATTCATTATGTATTCGTAATTATAGAAGAATAGCCCTTTTATTACTCGTAAAATATCTACTTCCAAAACCTCAAAATTAATGTCCAAAAGTTTGACTGACCTGTTGTTACCAACAATTGTATCATTCAACCGTTGCAACACTTGTAAAAAATTATATAAATCTGAAATAACTCATTTTCTGTATCAAATACAGTCGATATGATATAATTAGTGGGACCAATACAGTCAGTAAGATGTAATTAGTGGGACCAATACAGTCAGTAAGATGTAATTAGTGGGACTAATACAGTCGGTAAGATGTAATTAGTGGGACTAATACAGTCAGTAAGATGTAATTAGTGGGACTAATACAATCGGTAAGATGTAATTAGTGGGACTAATACAGTCGGTAAGATGTAATTAGTGGGATCAATACAGATGGTAAGATGTAATTAGTGGGATCAATACGTTGTTGTTGTTTAGAATTAAACACAAAGCTGCACAATGGGCTATCTGTGCTCTGCCCACCACGGGTATCGAAACCCGGATTTTAGCGTGTAAGTCCGCAGACATACCGCTGAGCCACTGGGGGGCCGGGATCAATACAGATGGTAAGATGTAATTAGTGGGATCAATACAGATGGTAAGATGTAATTAGTGGGATCAATACAGATGGTAAGATGTAATTAGTGGGATCAATACAGATGGTAAGATGTAATTAGTGGGACCAATACAGATGGTAAGATGTGATTAGTGGGACCAATACAGACCATAAGATGTAATTAGTGGACATATGTATTTATTTTGCAGTTAAGCACAAAGATATGCTACTTTGTTCACTACAGGAATGTAAACGATATTTCTGACGATGTAAGTCTGCAAACACACAGCTGGGATTGGTAGAGTATATATGTGTTTTATAAAAGCAAAGCTACATCCGTCTATCTGCTCAGCCCTTCAAGGGGAATCGAACCCCGTAGACATACCGCTATACTAGCGGGGGGGCGGTGATTGGTAGAGACGAAAAACACTAATTAATTAGATTAAATGAAATATGAATATTTTTGAAGCTTACATTTTATGTGTTGTAATATATTTTACAACCAACAAAGTCACGGTCCCACAAACAACTTGACGCATAAATAGCCTTGGACTTTTACCTAAAAAGCCCATGAATGGCCCTTTCAGTATATAGGGTTAATGTTTCGTTGTTATTAATTGTATTATAGCTACCAAGGATGGAATACCTGACACAATGAGTGTAAAGTCTACTGTTGGTTTCGGTTTTCGTTTACTATTGCATCAGTTTAATCGTGTTGAGATGCGAGGCAACTTCACGAACAAAGGAAGGTTGTTTTCGAATTCGGAGATCAGGCGATGTACGTTACGTTCCATGCCAGATCGAAGCATATGCGAAACGCATTACGTCTTACACAAATGCATTTATAACTTAATGTGATCCATGTTTATTTTTATATTGTAAAGGTTGAAAAATGTTTTTTTTGTGTGTGTGCGTGCGTGGAGCGATCTGTCTACGTGTGTTTAGTACACGTTTTATGGACTTCGGTTTATTTCATATGTATCATTGCTAATGAAGTCAGTAAGGTATTACTGTACTGGAAAGTCACTGTTTCTACGAGGGTAAATATACTAATACAATCGGTAAGATGTAATTAGTGGAACTAATACAGTCGGTAAGATGTAATTAGTGGGATCAATACAGATGGTAAGATGTAATTAGTGGGATCAATACGTTGTTGTTGTTTAGAATTAAGCACAAAACTACACAATGGGCTATCTGTGCTCTGCCCACCACGGGTATCGAAACCCGGATTTTAGCGTGTAAGTCCGCAGACATACCGCTGAGCCACGGGGGGGGGAGTGCGCGTGTATTTTTCTTAGAGCAAAACCACATCAGGCTATCTGGGGAGCCCACTGAGGGGAATCGAACCCCTAATTTTAGCGTTGTAAATCCGAAGACATACCGCTGTACTAGCGGGAGGGTAAATATCGAGGCTTCTTAATGCGTGTCTGAAGACAAAACTTTCGTATTGTATCTTGTCTGAGAACTACAAGACTATAAACAAAACTTTCCGTCCACGAGTTTAATCAAATTATTTATATTTCTCGAGACAGTTCTTTTTCTTTTTTTCATAAAGTAAATTATTATGAATTTAATGCTAATAAAACAAACAAACAAGTTTTTATTGGTATTAAAAACGGTACAAAGTGAGCGATGTTGTCCAGCATGAAGAAATATGTTTAAAATATTTGTTTCAAGTCAACCTTAGCGTTACCAGTTTAACAATGCGATGTCTTACTATAAAAATAATTAATTGATTAAGTAAGTGATTACGTTTAGCCAAAGTAACTTAATTCAAATACTAACAGAAAGTATCGATCTCCAATATTTAGCGATAAGCTTGAGAGCTAGCTCGATGCGAATGCAGTTGATTCAAAGAAATAATAAAGTTAGTAAGAGCTCCTGTGTAAAAGTAGAAAATATTGTGTACTAATATAAGTGATACAGTGTATTTTTTGATTTCATTAACATGACTGCGCCCCAGTGGCTCAGCGGTATGTCTGCGGACTTACATGCTAAAATCCGGGTTTCGATACTCGTGGTGGGCAGAGCACAGATAGCCCATTGTGTAGCTAATTCAAAACAGCATTAACATGACTTATGACCTCTGATATCACCAGGTCGAATGTTGAGAGTGTAAGCTACGAGTCTCCCTTCAAGTACAAAACGTTCCCTAGTGGCAAAGCGGTATGTCTACAGACTTACACGCTAAAATCCGGGTTTCGATACCCGTGATGGACAGAAAGCACAGTTAGCCCATTGTGAAGTTTTGTGCTTAATTACAAGTAACAACATTAAGTACAAAACTGCACAGTGTACTACCTGCGTTGTGCCCGCCTGAGGGGTCAAACCCTCTATATTAATGGTAAAACCCTATCACCAGGGAGCACTTATACACATGTAACAACGTTTTTTGTGTGTTTTTTTACTGTAACAGTATATAGTCTATCCATTTACATTACTATGATGAGAGTTTTGAAAACTGTGTCGCCCCCAAGTGACTCAGGGGTGTGTCTGCGAACTTACAACGCTAAAATCTGACTTTCGATGCCCGTGGTGGGCAGAGCACAGATAGCCCATTGTGTAGCTTTGTTCTTAATTCAAAACAACAACAAAACTGTGTACATACGTCGTGAAATTGGTTTTGAAAATTATTAAGGAAAATCCCATGAAAACACAGTTTATACAACTTCAAAACACTAAATAATTTATTTCAATTCGACTATGTTTTATAACATTCTGAACAATAGGCACTGTCTCACGGTAACAGAAAATATTATTTTTTTCCAAAATGCCAAATATTAGCGTGACAATAAAATAAAACAGTCACGAGACCCTTAAATAGCCTGGCACGGCCAGGTGGTTAAGGCACTCGACTCGTAATCTAAGGGTCGCGGGCTTGAATACCCGTTCCACCAAATATGCTCCCTCTTTTAGTCGTGGGGGCGTTATAATGTGACAGTCAATCCGACTATTCGTTGATAAAAGAGTAGCCCAAGCGTTAGCGGTTAGTGGTGATGACTAGTTGCCTTTTCTCTAGTCTTACACTGCCAAATTAGAGACAGCTAGCGCAGATAGCCCTCGTATAGCTTTCCGCGAAATTCAAATCAAACCAAACCCTTAAATAGAAGTGTATCTTCCAAAATGAAGGATTTAAACGAAATTTGATTTTCTGAAATTGTTTTATTCGTTATTCGAAATGTAACATAAATAAAGAAATAAACGCTAAAAATGAAATGGATATTGACGCCGTTATGTATTATTTAATATTCCATTTTTAACTTTTTTTTTCACTTTAGTTGAAAAAGTTTGGCTGCTTCTGGAACCTTAAATATTAACCTTTCTTATATGGCGCTTTAAACTTCCGATTTGCTGCCCACATTTTAAAAACTGAATGACATTAGGTGTGAGGCCTAAAAACTGAAGTGAAATGTTTTGTTTTGTTTTCGGCGAAGTGTGATTGGCTAAATTTGGATCATACTTGATCGAAGAGGTGACTGTACGTGAATAATTTTGTTTAAAATAGCTCAAACATCAATGTAGAATTAGAGTTGGTTGACCTCCATTTTCATTGTAACTTATATAGATTTTGAAAAACAGCTTAAAGCACTGAAACGCGAAGTTCAGTTTTTATTAAGATCCATATGTTAATGGAAAAATTTGTGTTTCTCTTTAAACTTTTTTGAAAGTATTTCTGAAAGGGCCTGGCATGGCCCGCGTCGCGCTAAACATGCTCGCCCTCCCAGCTGTGGGGGCGTATAATGTCACGGTCAATCCCACTCTTCGTTGGTAAAAGAGTAGCCCAAGAGTTGGCGGTGGGTGGTGATGACTAGCTGCCTTCCTTCTAGTCTTACACTGCTAAATTAGGGACGGCTAGCACAGATAGCCCTCGAGTAGCTTTGTGCGAAATTCCAAAACAAACAAACAAACAAAATTTCTGAGAGTATATATAGATCGTGTAGTGCACGTTTGTGCGCTTGTATCATTTTATCTCTTATTTAGTACGCTCCCCACGAGTACAGCGGTAAGTCTACGGATTTAAAATCCTCAAATCAGGGGTTCGATTTCCCTTGATGGCTCAGCAGATAGCCCCATGTGGCTTTGCTATAAGAAAAAAAAAACACTTATCTAATGCCAGACAGTATTGTAGTATACTGTGACGTAAAAAATGTGAAAGTTCACAGACAGTAAGAGACGGAAATTTGTCCACGACACCCTCGGTTGACAGTTAACTCATAAGCATGGCGAGTAATAGTTTCAAATTCACTGCTGTTGGATTCTTTGTTGCTTATAAGGACTAGAAGACAAAGTGACAAACTCAAAATCGCGGGTTCGAATCTGCGCCACCGAACTTGTTCTACTTTTGAAGGTGGGGGCGTTATAAAGCGACTGCCAATTCCACAATTCGTTGATGAAAGAGTAGCCTAAGATTTGACGATGGGTGATGTTGACTAGCTGCCTTCCCTTTAATCTCACACTACTAAATTAGGGACAGCTAGCGCGCCCTCGTGTAGCTTTGTGCGAAATTCAAAATAAACCAAATAAAGTAAGAAAACCTGTTAAGTATCGTTTTGAAGACCAGCTGGTTGATGGTTTATAAGCGTTACTTTCCAGGAACACGCTTTTTTATACATATAAAATTCTTTTGTTCTGCAACATTTCATAAGGCAATGAGTCAAAAAAACCACGTCTCTTTTAATATCTTACCTCATTAACCTATTGGAGAGAAAAACTGATAAGAATAATAGGTATAACCCATAACCTTCAGTCATATGGTTATTTGCCTCAACCGAGTTTTGTAAGCTTTGAAATCTTGCCGGGCTCGGCATGGCCAGATGGGTTAAGCGTTCGACTCGTAATCTGAGGGTTGCGGGTTTGAATCCCCGTCGCACCAAACATGCTCGTCCTTTCAGCCGTGGAGGTGTTATACTGTTACTGTCAATCTCACTATTCGTTGGTAAAAGGGTAGCCCAATAGTTGGCGGTGGGTGGTGATAACCTGCTGCCTTTCCTCTGGTCTTGTCCCCCGCTAGTGCAGCGGTATGCCATCGGATTTACAACAATAAAATCAGGGGTTCGAGTCCCTTTGGTGGGCTCAGCAAATAGCCTGATGTGGCTTTGTTTTAAGAAAACACACCTCTAGTTTTACACCGCTAAATTAGGGACGGCTAACGTAGAAAGCCCTTGAGTAGCTTTACGCGAAATTAAAAACAAACAAACAAAAAACAAAATCTTCACGTTCACGGGACATGCGCGTTAAACATTCGTTCAAAGCAGTTACATAAAGTTTGGTTAATTTAGACACACGAAAAAATTTCACACTAAAACAGAAAAGAATAAAAACTATACAACATAGAAGAGGGAGACACATACTGCCTTTCATTCTCAAATCCATCACTGGGTACGATAAATGTTTATTTATATTTATTCATTCTTTATACTCTATGGATCTCAACAGAAAAAGTGTACTGAATTGTAAGATAAAATAAAACTTGTTATAACTTCTTTTACAGTTTAGTTGCGAAATATAAGATACATTGGAGATATTATAATACTCTACGTTTCTTGCTAACTAATTTTAAAGATGGAAATGGTATATATATATGTGTGTGTGTGTGTGTGTGTGAAATTTAGTAGTTCTGTCTGTCTGTCCCTGGGCCTGGCATGGCCGAGCGCGTTAAGGCATGCGCTCGTAATATGAGGGGGCGCGTGTTCGCATCCGAGTCGCGCTAAACATGCTCGCCCTCCCAGCCGTGGGGGCTTTATAATGTGACGGTCAATCCCACTTTTTTTGGTAAAAGAGTAGCCCAAGAGTTGGCGGTGGGTGGTGATGACAAGCTGCCTTCCCTCTAGTCTTACACTACTAAATTAGGGACGGCTAGCACAGATAGCCCTCGAGTAGCTTCGTGCGAAATTCCAAAAAAACAAACCAAACCTTTGAATATCTTTCCAGGAGTAAGGTTAGTAATTACTGGTTTTTTGGTTGTTGTTGTTTTTCTGCTTTACTTTAAATCATTATTTTAGCTGCTTCGCTTTAAAACCCTGTTACCGATCCATTTTGGATTTTCAATTTTTTTCATCTTGTCTTCTTCCTCCTAATTTACGGCTAGCCAGGCACAGCCAGGTGGTTAAGGCACTCGACTTTTAATTCGCGGGTTCAAATCTCCGTCACACCAAACATGCTCGTTCTTTCAGCCGATGGTGCATTATAAAGCTACGGTCTATCCCACTAAGAGTTGGCGATAGGTGGTGCTGACTAGCTGCCTTCCCTCTAGTCTTGCTCCCCGCTAGTACAGCGGTACGTCTCCGGATTTACAACGCTAAAATCAGGGGTTCGATTCCCGTCGGTGGGTTGAGCAGATAGCCCTTTGTGGCTTTGCTATACGAAAAACACACAAACACACCCTCTAGTCTTACATTGCTTGATTAGAGACGGCTAGCGCAGATAACCCTCGTGTAGCTCGCGCGAAATTCAAAACAAACCAACCTCTTGTCAATAATTTTAAAGTTATTGATGGCTAGTAGAGATTTACCCCCTATAGACTTGCGCAAAAATACACATCGAAAACAAAGGAAGAGACATCATGAGGGCTGTTTGTTTTCCTTTTCTCTCGTTTTTCTTCTCCATTAGTGTTTTATATCTTGTTTTGATGAATAACTTTTTTCCATATTTTTGTCTTTATTTTAATTATAACAAAATGCCCCTGCCTTCCAAATTGCTTTCTTCCCTCTGTGTTGAAACGTATATACGCCTGGTTTCTGTACTTCACTTAGGTCTGGTCATGAAGAGGCCAGAAGAGGTGATTTTTATGTATACCACCATGCTTACATTGTTAATCTTACAACGGATCTGGCTCATTACGACAATGATGAATGGTACACTGCAGCCAATTGGTTTGGTGGCGTCCTCTAGAGACTAGGAACTTTAAAGGTTTGCATTTATTACTCTGGCTTGTGTTCATTTGAGTGGAAATTATTTATTACGGTCTTGTTTGGCGCTACCACTGTCTGCCAGCTTTGTCAATAGGAAGTTAACATATGTAGCAGATGGGGTGCAGATGGCATTGTAGATGGAAACATAGAAGAAAACGGAAAACTTATCTTAGAGAACTAGACTTAACTACCGTAATTTTTCAGAGTAAACAGTTTAACTTATTACTGTTAAACATACGCATAAAACTATTCGACGGGCGTTTCACATTTCGTTTTATTGTTTCGTGGTCTCTTCTTTTAACTCTAGTTTAATATCAGATAACCGTGTGCTGAGCGTTATAGTTTCACTCAAACTGATGATTTTATGATGGTTGAACCGTTAGATTCTTCACGTTTACTCTTTTGGCTGTGAAGGCTATCGATTTAATTTGCAAAGACATTAACAATTTGTAGTTTGGTTTGTTCAATCCCGGGAAGGGTATTTGTATACCACAATGGCGCACGATACCGGATCCATAGTAACATAATCGACAGAAAACAAGGAACCCTTCTTTTTGTGTGTGTGACTGTCCTTCTACATGCATCCTTGGAAGATATAATAATTTACGCCCATCATTGTAATAAAAAATAGTCTACACCATCCTCAGTTTATAAGAAAGCATCGGTTTCCTTTTTAAACTGCTATAAAGAGTTATTTTCCCCAACTGCCATCGGATGCTCATTCCATTAGTCAATTACCCCATCAAAAAAATAAAACGTCCTTAACATATGATTCCCAAAATAAATATTCCATTTAATTCCTCTAATTATCGATATTTCCTCCTGCGTATTTTACAAAGAAACCGATCGATTGCCTTAACAACTTCGGTCCATTGCTTGCTCTGTGCTGCATGAGGAAAATAAACCCGTAATCTTACTCAATAGAATGTAATATGTGGACCCGATCCGTAGAGAGAAATGTGAAAACAAATCAGTAGAATGAGGTTTAAGATAAATAGAGAGATGCACATACTGTGCTAAACTTGTTATGGTACAGTTTAGTGTCTCCAGTTTGCCTTGGTTTCAACAAATGAAATTGTTCAATACTGACGAATGGTTTTTTCGGATTTAACATTTATAACCACTTTTCTTTAATTTAAGGTATATATTTCGTTCCTTTAGCGTACAAAGATAAGATCCCGTAGCTATTAAGAAAGTGATTGTTTAGATTTAATAAATAAACGATTTTTACTGGATAAATATTTCTTATAAATAATCTAACTCAACTGACAGTATTTTCTGTAAGTTAAACAGTGTAAATCAACCGACAGTATTTCGTTCAATTTAAACAGTCTAGCTCAACTGGCAGTGTTTTCTCTATGTTAAACAGTGTAAATCATTATTTCGTCTAAATGAAACACTAAATCGACTGACAGAATTTCGTTGAAATTAACACTCTAAATCGACTGTCAAGTTTTTTTCATCAGACCTGAGTTACTACGGTCTTTGCCAAGATCGATCGTATGTACGATTACCTCAACATTTCCAAAACAAAACGTGTATACGTGTATATATTGACAGGTAAGTTGATCGTTACTGCCAGAAGGCGTTCCTAATTTTCCACTTCAGTGTTAAACAACAAATAAGATATATTGCTGGCACAGTATATAGCAAAGTACTAAGTCGTTAAAACGTGCCCTATATTATATTTAGTGGAATACCAATGGAAGTGATGTGTCTTTGTGCAACATATTATGGTTATGTGTTAAATGTTATGTGCATATGCTGGAACTTGACCTTTTTCTTGATGGTCTCGATAACTTGACAGCGCTAAGTATTGCATCAAAATTCGACTGGGATAATTTATGAGGAAATGTAATATATATATATATATTAGTTTCCTGTCCTGCAGAGGCTCATAACTAAGTCTGAAGGTTCACACCGCTAAAAACCAGACACAAAAAGAGACAGCCCATTGTCTCGCGTAACATAAAGTAAACAATATAAAGAGACAGCCCATTGTCTCGCGTAACATAAAGTAAACAATATAAAATGTGTTTATAACAGACGTGTGTTTCACCTCTTTTGAACACATTTTTCGTGATATGTCTATTGGATTATAATAGTGGAACTTCAGTGAGTTTTTACTTTTGAAAATCGTGAGGTGGTATATAGATGGCAGTAGTAATAACACGGACAATCTCTTCTTTATT
Source organism: Carcinoscorpius rotundicauda (assembly GCA_011833715.1). Classification (NCBI taxonomy): domain Eukaryota; kingdom Metazoa; phylum Arthropoda; class Merostomata; order Xiphosura; family Limulidae; genus Carcinoscorpius; species Carcinoscorpius rotundicauda. Next base: position 86,967,269 of record CM022399.1, read on the forward strand.
TGTCCTTTCATTCTGCAAATTATTACTCTCATCTGGATCACATTGATTCTATGGGAAAGACTGTTTTTTTATGTTTGAATTTCGAGCACAGCTACAAAAGAATTATCTGCGCAAGCCTTCCCTAATTTAACAGTGTAAGACTAAAAGAAAGGCTTTCAGAAAGACAGCTAGTCATCACCATCCACCGCCAACTCTCGGGGGGGGGGTCTTTTACCAACGAATACGGGGATTAACCGTCACATTATAGCGCCCCTACGGCTGAAAAAGCGTGCATGTTTGGTGTGATGGGGATTCGAACCCTCGACCGTCAGATTACCAGTTTAGCGCCTTAACCACCTGGCCATGAACACAGAAGGTGTTTTTTTTCTTATAGCAAAGCCATATCGGGCTATCTGCTGAGCCCACCGAGGAGATCCGAACCCCTGATTTTAGCGTTGTAAATACGTAGACTCACCGCTGTACTAGCGGAAACCAAATACAGATGGAACAAACCACTTTATATGATTATCACTTCATCTTAACAGGTACTATATTTCTGGGATAAATTGGCTATTATAACTCTCAAACGGCTGTCTTCTCTTTAAAACGGAACCAGTAATGACAAGTCCGGAACCAGAAATGACAAGTCCCACGCTTCGCCAGAAAAATGTAGGATGGTATTTATTCTTCAGCAAAACTTTCATCTCCAACTTATCTTATATTATATTATTTTATATTAGTTTGTTTCCTATTTAAGCGATTCATAATTATAACAAAGAAATTATTGATATTTTTTTATACAGTTCGAAAGAAATCGATAAGCCGTATTTTGAAAAGCAAGTACGAATCATCGAAGAGTGGAACGGGTGACGACAACTTGCAACCTTTACTTATTCTGGTTACCGTTTGTCGGGTTGTTAAACCTTGTCAGAAAATACATCACGTCGATTTCCGAGAATATTTTGTTTGTTTTGTTTTTTGAATTTCGCGACAAAGCTACTCGAGGCCTATCTGTGCTAGCCGTCACTAATTTAGCAGTGTAACACTAGAGGGAAGGCAGCTAGTCATTACCATCCATCGCCAACTCTTAGGCTACTCTTTTACCAACGAGCCCCCCAGTGGCTCAGCGGTATGTCTGCGGACTTACACGCTAAAATCCGGGTTTTGATACCCGTGGTGGGCAGAGCACAGATAGCCCATTGTGTAGCTTTGTGCTTAATTCAAAACAACAACAACAACTTTTACCAACGAATAGTGGGACTGACCGTCACATAATAACGCCCTCACGGCTGAAAGGGCGAGCATGTATGGCGCGACAGGGATGCGAACCTGCGACCCTCAGATTACGAGTCGCACGCCTTAACACGCTTGGCCATGCCGGGCCATTTCCGAAAATATTATAAACTAGTTGAAGTACCCGTTCTCTGAACGGAAGTTGTGTAAATTCATGGCTAAAGAAAAGCTGTATTAGAATATGAGACGCTTCTTCCTTATATGTAATTATTTTTAAAAAAACGACCATAAACGCTGCCAAACATAAAATGTGAAACCGCAAATCTGCATGGACCCAACAAACCGTCAGGTCAACTTTGGTGAGGGTCTATCAACAGAGAGTGAAGTAGTGGTTAGAAACCCAAAAGTACCCATAAAAACTGCAAAACCAACATTTGTATGTGTCGCCACATAGAGTCACTGAATTTTCACACCAAATCTGGTGAAGGTCCATACAGAGGTGAGGTAGTAGTCGAAAAACCTCAAACTCGATAACAAAAAACCCGCAGAAATGAAAGTTTGTATGGACCCCCGTATGAACCTGGTGGACTTTGGTGAAGATCTATCCACACCCTGCGGGGTAGTTACATGGACATACAACATACAGTACTATTTTATTTATATAGATAAGTGGTTACATGGACATACAACATACAGTACTATTTTATTTATATAGATAAGTAGTTACATGGACATACTTGATACAGTACCATTTTATTTGTATAGATAATTTTATTTATATACTTAATTAACAATTAAAACATTAAAATTAACAAAGATATTATCTTCTACGTCACATCAAGCTGTATAATTTGTAATTTGTACAATATACAATGACCAGTAAGTACCATATCCTAGACAATAGTTGAGTTCATTCTTCCTCAAGTTTGTTGTTAATTTATCAGTTGTAATTTGTACAATATACAACAACCAGTAAGTACCATATCCTAGACAATAGTGGAGTTCATTCTTCCTCAAGTTTGTTGTTAATTTATCAGTTGTAATTTGTACAATATACAATGACCAGTAAGTACCATATCCTAGACAATAGTTGAGTTCATTCTTCCTCAAGTTTGTTGTTAATTTATCAGTTGTAATTTGTACAATATACAATGACCAGTGAGTACCATATCCTAGACAATAGTTGAGTTCATTCTTCCTCAAGTTTGTTGTTAATTTATCAGTTGTAATTTGTACAATATACAATGACCAGTAAGTACCATATCCTAGACAATAGTTGAGTTCATTCTTCCTCAAGTTTGTTGTTAATTTATCAGTTGTAATTTGTACAATATACAATGACCAGTGAGTACCATATCCTAGACAATAGTTGAGTTCATTCTTCCTCAAGTTTGTTGTTAATTTATCAGTTGTAATTTGTACAATATACAACGACCAGTAAGTACCATATCCTAGACAATAGTGGAGTTCATTCTTCCTCAAGTTTGTTGTTAATTTATCAGTTGTAATTTGTACAATATACAATGACCAGTAAGTACCATATCCTAGACAATAGTTGAGTGCATTCTTCCTCAAGTTTGTTGTTAATTTATCAGTTGTAATTTGTACAATATACAATGACCAGTGAGTACCATATCCTAGGCAATAGTTGAGTTCATTCTTCCTCAAGTTTGTTGTTAATTTATCAGTTGTAATTTGTACAATATACAATGACCAGTGAGTACCATATCCTAGACAATAGTTGAGTTCATTCTTCCTCAAGTTTGTTGTTAATTTATCAGTTGTAATTTGTACAATATACAACGACCAGTAAGTACCATATCCTAGACAATAGTGGAGTTCATTCTTCCTCAAGTTTGTTGTTAATTTATCAGTTGTAATTTGTACAATATACAATGACCAGTAAGTACCATATCCTAGACAATAGTTGAGTGCATTCTTCCTCAAGTTTGTTGTTAATTTATCAGTTGTAATTTGTACAATATACAATGACCAGTGAGTACCATATCCTAGGCAATAGTTGAGTTCATTCTTCCTCAAGTTTGTTGTTAATTTATCAGTTGTAATTTGTACAATATACAATGACCAGTAAGTACCATATCCTAGACAATAGTTGAGTTCGTTCTTCTTCAAGTTTGTTGTTATTTTCTTGTGATACACACCAAATATAACATCTCAAGCGTCACTTTAATTCAATTTATAGCATGCTAGCTGCAGATTCAGCTAAAAGAATCATGTTTCGGCCTCTTGGGGCAACGTAAAAAACCAAACATCCATAAGTTAGAGAGCACAATGCTCGTTTTGACAGAGACTGAAGGTTAAATGTCATTACAACAAGTAAAGCTTCATTATTTGATGGGTTCTCCCACTCGTTGAATGTTTCTTGTTTTTTTTTCACCAACGTTCTGTATAAAGTAAGGCTTAATATTTTACATGTTTTACAACCGTGATTCTCCCTGGCGTAAAATACAAAATATTGTAACATTTCGGAAAGGAAAGGCTCTTCTGTAAGTGCACAACAGGGGGGCATTTTTATGACACGCCAAAACTATCCTTGTCTGAAACTTCGAATTTCACAACCATCATTTATTAAAAAAGTTAGCAGGAAAAAAAATTGGAACAAGCTTGCAAACAATGTCTGATGCGTCCTTTAATGCCCCCCCCCGCAGGGAGAACGATAAGTTTACGGGTTTACAACGCTAAAATTAGAGGTTCGATTCTCATCGGTGGACTCAGCAGATAGCCCTATGTGGCTTTGCTATATGAAAACACAGACATTCGTTTACAAGAATTTATACCCGTAACGTTTTTTGTTGTTTTTTTTACTTTTCTATGAAAGGTAAATTCTTCAACTGTAAAAACAAACAAACAAAACTAAAATGCTCTTAAAACACCCGAATAAAAATTCAGTTAGGAAAAAACAAACAAACATAAACGCCTTACAAGTCGTACATGCCAATTTATATATTATACAGTCATAAAATACGAGCAATGCCTAGAAATTGGGTCATATCTGGTGCCACCAAATGGTTCTGGGAGAAAATCTTTTAGAGTTATGACGCTAAAATTTGGGTTTCGGTACCCCTGGTGGGCCCAGCACAAATAGTCTTTTGTGTAGCCTTGTGTTAAATAGCCAAATCAAACCATATTTGGTAGCATACGAAATCCAGCAAAAAAACATCTTTCAGACCGTTCCAGTTGGTCATGGCCAATCAGAACTTGTAAGTCGTTTCTATCTCAGATCAAACAGATTCGGTTATTAACTGAGTTTTTAAAACAAAACAAACCCGTTTAGAAACACATATTCTAATTTCGATGTATGCATATTGTTTCAATTGAGAAGAAACTGGTCAAAGGAATCCTAGACCCGAGACTAATTCAGTCAAACAAGTTTTCGTAAGTGGTAAATTATTAAGTGACAAAGAACTCATCACGCGCTAACGTTACTCCTTTAAACTTTTCTTTTCTGAACAAGCTGTCCTGTAAAGCGCGTGAAGTCATAGAAAATTGTCAGTTGTCTAATAAATGTAATGATAAAGTGGTAACGTTACTCCTTTAAACTTAATTTATTTCTGAACCAGCTGTCCTATAAGGTGCGTGAAGTCATAGGAAATGATCGGTTATCTGAGGAATGTCCGAAGTGTAAGAAATGAAGCTCTATTGGACACTGGCATTTTAAATCGAGCGAGGTGTAAGAGGTAACACACGAGCTTTTCACGAACGTGTAAAGGATCCTATTAAGAAGACATACGATTGCACTACTGCTGCACGCAACATCTTAAGCGAGCGTGCATTGTATGCGTCGATGGTTCACCAGACTTTGTAAATATTTTATAAACTGCAGGCAGTTTATAGTGTTCGATTGATTAGTTTGATCGAATTGGCGGGTTTGCACGCCAAGTAAATCGAAGTTGGACTCTATTTCTATGTTCTTTATCTGTAGTCCGACTCGCTTATAGAGGTGGAGAGATACGGGTTGTACCACTATGCATTTTGTGTGTTGGTTCAAACTCTCCCAAATGTAGTGATTTACAAAAAAATATTTTTTGTCTGAGGCAAGAATGTGAATAGGTGTTTTTTACTAATTTGGGTGTGCTGAATTCAAATTTATAAACAATTTTGCTCTATCACCTCTAGTTTTCTGGCTTTTAAATAGTCTCATTTTAGTATATACAGAGTATATACGTGCTTATTTCAACAGTTGCAGCAGCTTATTACAGATAAAACAGGATAGATAAAGAACATTGACGGAATAAATATACTTGGATGACACAATGTACACAATTCATAGTACCGCAGACAGTTAGAAGTGTGTTTTCTCAGATGATCTGGTGTATTTTGCCTCCAGGATGTCACGCAAGAGCATCCAGCAGAAGTCTCCTATCATGCTGGGGTTCCACTTGCCTTGGTAGTTGCTCTCCATCTTCGTAATGTCTCGGTGGAATCTTTCTCCGTGCTCATCACTCACTGCTCTAAGGTTTGGAGGGAAGAAGTTGAGGTGGGAATGGAGAAAATGAATTTTGAGTGACATTCGGCATCCCATATCTTCATAAGTCTTTAGCAAGCTCTCAATACAGGCTTGGTAATTTGGTACGCGTGTGTTACCAAGGAAGCCACTACAGACTGACTTGAATGCTTCCCATGCTCCCAGTTCCTTTAAGGTAAGAAGCTCCTCAAAATCAGTATCCTTCAGCACTTCTCGGATTTGAGGTCCGACAAAGATGCCCTCTTTGAGCTTAGCAGCACTGAGACCTGGGAAAACAGTAGACAAGTGTTGGAAGGCAGCACCATTTTTGTCCATGGCCTTCACGAAATTCTTCATCAAACCAAGCTTGATGTGGTGCTTCTAGACCCCCAGTCTTTCTGCTTGTAATGCTGGGATTCAGCTCGACTATCCCAGAGACAGAGAAAGCAACAGTACTTTGTGAAGCCTGCTTGCATACCCATAAGAAGACCAATGATCTTGAGGTCCCCACACAGACTCCACTGGTACTGGTTGTACTTAACAGCTTCTAAAAGAAGCTCCATATTGTCATAGGACTCCTTTAGATGGACAGAGTGTGCAGTGGGAATGCTGGGATATTTATTCCCGTTGTGCAGAAGCACAGCCTTGAGACTTCGCTTGGAAGAGTCTATGAAAAGACGCCAGTCTGAAGGATTCTGTGGCAAACCAAGGAAAGTGAACAAGCCAGGTACATTTGTGCAGTAGCACAACTTGTTTTCCATGTCGAAAAATGAAGCAAAGTCTTTGTTCCGATTCCTGAAACTGGTGATCCGTCTTGATATATAGCTATATATATAAATAATGTAATGCTATCACTTATATTTATTGCATAATAACTAGAAAGGAAGACATAAGTCACACAATACCAGAAATTAACCCTGAATGCATATACGCCTTTATGTACAGTATGCATATCTAAAAAACTAGAGGTGATGAGTAAAAACGGATTTCAAATCTGAATTCAGCACCCCCAAATTAGGTTGAAACAGTTATTTTTGTGCTTGCCTCAATTTCTTTGTAAACCAGTGTTATTAGAGTAAAACATCTGACTAAAACATTTCTTCAAGAATTCGATGGGTGGAGGCTTACTTTGTTACACAATTCATACGTAGCAGCAAATATTTGTCAAGGTTTAATATACCTGAAAAAAATTCCATGAATGTTCTTCACACACAGATATCGGAAAAGAAACAAATTGACGATGTAAAAATAAACGCGAGGGGAAAATTCTGTAGTTGAGTTTTAAGACAAATCCTATAATATCATAGTTGTTTCGAATGTAACTCAACTTTATTGTATCTATCATTCTCGAGATCTATTTTCACCGCGAGCGTACGACAAGAAGTGTTTCTTCCAAGTTTAGGGTGTTTGTTTAGTTTCTTTGTTTTTGAATTTCGCGCAAAGCTATTCGAAGGCTCTCTACGCTAGCCGTCCCCAATTTAGCAGTGTAAGACTAGAGAGAAGGCAGCTGGTCATCACCACCCACCGCCAACTCTCAGGCTACACTTTTACCAACGAAGAGTGGGATTGACCGTCACGTTATAACGCCCCCACTGCTGAAAAGGCGAGCATGTTTGGTGCGACGGGAATGCTAACCCGCGACCCTCAGATTACGAGACGCGCGCCTTAACCCACCTGGCCATGTAGGTCCTATTTTAGGGTGCATTGGTTTGGTTTGAATTTCGCGCAAAGCTACACAAGCTATCTGCGCTCTTAGGGTGTATCGATATTGTTTTCTGCTGCTCATAAAATCAGGTCGCCCCCCAGTGGCTCAGCGGTATGTCTGCGGACTTACACGCTAAAATCCGGGTTTCGATACCCGTGGTGGGCAGAGCACAGATAGCCCATTGTGTAGCTTTGTGCTTAATTCGAAACAACAACAATAAAATCAGGTCAGCTTAATTCGAATTCTAAAACGAAAAAAAAATTGTTTAACAAGCTATTCTAAACAGAAGGTTTGGTTAACTTCACGTTCAAACCTCTTTAGCCTCGTCATTAGGAGTGCTCGACTTAAAATCTACTGGTCGCGTGATCGAAATCCGTCAACGAACATGCTCGCCTTTAGCGGTATAGTCTTATTGGAACAGTCAATCCAACTGTTCCTTAATGAAAGAGTAACCCAAGAGTTTGATTGATGACCCTTGTCTCAACGAATAGTAAAACTTGGCCATCACTGTTTCAGTACTCTGGTGGTCATAAAATGTGTTGTTGCATTGAAATTAAGCACAAAACTACACAACAGGTTATCTGTGTTCTGTCAACCTCGGGTATCGAAATACGGTTTTTTAGCTTTGAAGCTCCTTTTTGGTTTTGCTATTACAAGTTACAAACTATAAATTATCAGATTTATAGTCGAGGGCGCTAATTATTTTGACAACGCGATTATTTTATTTCGCTGTGAGGGCTCTGTTGATATAAGTGTTAACGTCATGTAAAGTTACACGTTGTGTAATTGAACGTAGGGTATTGTTAACTAAGCCTAAAGCAGTGTTTCTGATGCATTTAGCTGTGGTTTCGTTTATTCTTGCTTTGATACTAAAACAGATATTTTTTAGTTCAGCAAAGTATTTTTAATATAAAAACTATTCTGAGGCAAGAACTGTTTTTCGGCATTTTAACACAATAAAATAAAAATGTTGTTGTTTTTTGGATTTTTTTTCAATGTCGTTGCAACTAGACATAATTTGCGTATAAAAACACGAGCGTATCAAAAGTTGAATGGTTTGAATTTCGTGCAAAGCTACAGGATGGTCGTCTGAGCTAGTCCTTCCTAATTTGGTGGTGGAAGACTAGGAGGAAAGCAGTTAGTCATCACCACTCGCCACCAGTTCTTAAGTTACTCTTTTTACCAATTAGTAGTGGGATTGAACGACATATAATAACGCCCATACGCCTGGAAGGGTGCGCATGGTTGGCTGGTTGGACGAAGTTTCGAACCTTCGACCCTCAAACTGGGAAGCAAACGTCCTAACCACCTGGCTGTGCCGGTCCCACAAGTAGAAAACAATTGAATTTATTTCTTCGCTAGACTAGTTGAGAGTGGCCTAACAGTCAGTCAGCATACAGGGTTGTGAATCCGAAGGTCCATGGTTTGTTTCCCACTACCACAGCACTTTAAAGCCGTGAGTGATTTATAGGAGTAGCAGTCAAATCCAACTACCTGATTTGAGTAGTGGAAACAAATATCGTTAACTCTTTGCCTTCCACTTTAGAATATAGGGACAATATATGTCTTGTGTATATTTGCGTGAATATCCTCAACAAATAAACCTACACTATTAATATCAATTAGAAATACGTGAATCCAGTGATCGGTTTTTTGTTTTGGTGATAAGAGCCGTTTTAGTTCTAATTGCCAAATGTTCTGAAGTTCCGCCATGAAGATGTTTAACTTAAGAAGTACATGTTTCATGCGAAGTACCCTCAGTTCTGCTTCACAGAGTTCTATGTTCTATAGGAGAAGAGGACCCTTAATCGTTCAAACCACGGACGATTCTCCTCTGGTAAAACAAGTAGAACTGTAGATATTTTCAAGTTTACGCCCATGTTTACCACCAGGAGACGTTATTTTTGCTCTCTGAAACGGCCCGGCATGGCCAGATCGGTTAAGACGTTCGACTCGTAATCTGCGGGTAGCGGATTCGAATCCCCGTCGCACCAAACATGCTGGATCTTTCAGCCGTGGGGGGCGTCATAATGTTACGGTCAATTCCACTATTCGTTGGTAAAAGAGTAGCCCAAGAGTTGGCGGTGGGTGGTGATGACTAGCTGCCTTCTCCCTACTAGTACACTGCTAAATTAGGGACGGTTAGCGCAGATAGCCTTCGTGTAGCCTTGCGCGAAATTTGAAACAAACCAAAACCAAGCGCTCTGAAACTTTGCGGTATAAATTATAACTAGAAATATTAACTATTTTATTTCAGTTATTTGTGTGAAAGAAATCTTGGTGTGCTGTAAGTAGCCTACCAGGAGTAATAAATACGATTGAGAACTTGCTTCCAGAAAACTTGAAGGGTTTATTTGATTAGTGACATTTATCGAAAGAAAAATCACACGTCACAGATTTTATACTGTTAGGCTAAAGTTTTATAGTGTGAAACCTAAAGTGAATAGCAGAAAAGCGTTTATTTTTTTCTATTTCGAGCAAAGCTACTCGACGGCTATCTGCGCTAACCGTCCCTAATTTAGGAGTGTAAGACAAGAGAGAAGGCAGCTAGTCATCGCCACTCACCGTCAACTTTTGGGCTAGTATTTTACCAATGAATAACGGGATTGACCGTAACATTATAACGCCCCCACGGCTGGGAGGGCGAGCATGTTTAGGGTGACTCGGGCGCAAACCCGCGACCCTCGGATTACGAGTTGCACGCCTTACGCGCTTGGCCATGCCAGGCAAACTGCAGTACGAGGGAATTTAATTTGTATCTAAATTACTTGTAATGAAACAATAAATTGGGTTACTCTCGAAATATGGTTAGGAATAAAATAACGAAACAACACGTGTTGATGAATGTACTTTATCAGGACATAAGCTGATGGTGGTCACCTTGGTGTCAATAGGACCTTGTATATATAGTTCACTGGTTTCTACCACTAAGGTTTCGTGATCAACAAATCAGGGATTCAATTTAATGACGCTGGTCTTTTATATGGTAAATTGATGACGACTTTTAAAGGACAAAAATAGCTGCCATATTTTAATTCTAAATAAAAAGTAAAAGAAATAATTACGTCTGCGGACACTGCTATTTCCGATTCATATTTAGAAACGTTAAAAACAACGAATGAATTCCGCCTGGCATGGCCACGTGGTTAAGGCATTCGACTCGTAACCTGAGAATCGCGTGTTCGAATTCCCGTCGCACCAAACATGCTCCCCCTTTCAGTCGTGGGAGCGTTATAATATGACTGTCAATCCCACTCTTCGTTGGTAAAAGAGTAGCCCCAGAGTTGACGATGTGTGGCGACGACTAGCTGCCTTTAACTCCAGTCTTACACCACTGAATAATGGAAGGCCAGCGCAGATAGCTCTCGTGTAGCTTTGCGCGAAATTCAAATGAATGGATTGCATGAATATTTTATTTTGTGTACGTATATTCTGAGAAAGGGGGGTACATTTAATCCACTTCACTGTTAGAATACAAGGCTAATTCCCATGTTTGTTATTCGATATTTTATAAAGGTGTAATTGGTTTTAATACATGCATATGTAAGCAGTTTTAATTAAACATAGATGCTGTCGTTTTGTTTTTTTAAGAAAAGTCACTTGATAACAATCAACCGTTCACATCATCAAGTATTAATCGATCACACGTGCCATTAACATTCTTAGGTTAGTTAACCATTATAAATAAATATATTTTAATTTATTCAAATTTTGTCTCACAAACTCCAAAAAACACCATATCATATTGCTGCTCTGTGTACTGAATTAGGCCTAGCTTCAATATTTTAAGCAAGTTATTCCTTATAAAGGTTAATCAGATTATGGCCGAAAACACCGCTAATAAAAATAAAAATTGATTAATCCAATCAACTTTTTATAAGTTTTCTTCACACATACACGTGTATAATTTGAATGATTGACGTCATTACTGAGATTACGTTAAGTACGGTATCATTTTTCTCCCCTGATATCGAGTTGGTGAAAAAAAAAATGATTTTTTTCTCTTATTAAAAATATCCAATTGTATGGCCCCCCAGTGGCTCAGCGGTATGTCTGCGGACTTACACGCTAAAATCCGGGTTTCGATACCCGTGGTGGGCAGAGCACAGATAGCCCATTGTGTAGCTTTGTGCTTAATTCAAAACAACAACAACAACAACGACATGGCCACGTGGTTAAGGCACTCAACTTGTAATCCCATAGTCAAGGGTTCGAATGCCGGTCACACCAAACATACTCGCATTTTCAGCCGTGTGGGCGTTATAATGCGTGGTAAGTGCCAGTATTCGCTGGTAAAAGAGTAGGCTAAGAGTTGGCGGTGATTATGATGATTAGCTGCCCTCCCTCTAGTTTTACACTACAAAATTAGGGACGACTAGCGCAGATAGCTCTCGCGTAGCTTTGCACGAAATTAAGAAAAACAAACAAATCCAATTGTATTGTTTTACAGTTCGTATTTGAGTACGAAAATAACGCTACTAACAGACAACACCTCGTTCTGTTGTATTATGAAGGAAGCTACTCGAGAACAATCTATGCTAGGTTTCCCTAGTTTATCAGAGATAGGCTAGAGGAAAAGCAGCTAATAAAGCCCACCAATCACCAATACGTGGGCTACTATTTTACAAACGAAAAGTAGTCCCAACTGTCTCATTATAACGCCTGCCTGAGTTAAAGGAAGCACATAATCAGTGAGGGGATTCGATCCCGCGATCCGCAGATTGCAATTTGAGCGTCCTAATCACGAAACTAAGCTAGACAAACAACGTCTTGACAGCTATTATGTGGTCGGTAAAAACCATGGACACTGGATCGTGTTTGTTCTTGCTATATTTACTCTTCCAAATGGCCCCTCATGGCAAGATGGTTATGGCACTTGACTCGTAATCCAAGGGTCGAGGATCTGAATCCCCGTCATACCAAAATCGCCTGCCCTTTCAACCGTAGGGGCGTCATTTAGTGATGGTCAATTCCGCTATTCGCTTTTGAAAGAGTAGCCCAATAGTTGGCGGTTGGTGGTGATGATTAGCTGCCTTCCTTCTCGTCTTTTACCGCTAAATTAAAGACGGCTAACGTCAGCAGCTCTCGTGCAGCTTTTTCACGAAATTCAAGACGAACGAAACCAAACTCTTTCAGAGAAACCCGGTGAGTTGTAGAGAGGTCAAAGTTTCGTATCATGAGTGAATTTGTTATTCTTAATTTGGATACATAACGAGAAAGTGGAAAACACGTACTCACTCGATAACAATAATTTGCTGCGCAATTATGAAAGAAACACGATTCCTTTAAAATATATTACTGTTTGTGCCTTTAACTTTCTGTCACTAACGTTATCCGTTTTATTGAACGAAAGTGTTAACAATACTTCCCCAGCTTCGGCGAGACTCAAGGATTGATTAGCTACTCAGAACTCGTATATACGATTCCCTGTGACGTCATTAGGTACTAAGCAGACACGCCCATTTTGATGAAGTCATAAAGTAAAGGACGAAGGTTTTTTTTTTAGTGTTTTCTTTTTTCACTGTGTAGGTTTAATCGATGGGTTATAGCTGTAAGATACATTCTCTGATCCAATTTTCTATATGTTTAATATAACGATAAAATAAAGCGCGACAGTGCAGAGATGTAATAAAAACATCAAGAGATAACGGAGAAGTTAGTTCTACACGTAAAAGATTTCTGATGGATTTTCACATACACTTCAAAAATGCTCACAAGCACGCGAAAACAAGGACCTCAATAAATTTCATCGTTAATCTGAAATTTTGCACCACAATAAATTACTTCACCAGAATCTTTCGAATTAGCAGCGACACCTAAAGGTCGTGTATGGTTGATTTGTGAAGAAGTGTGATTGGAAAAGTGATTTTTAATTCTGATGTCGTTTAGAGGAGAGACTGAGAAGTTTTGTCACTTAGAGCACCAGGTGTGATTTAAGGGTTCGTGAAAAAAAACGTTTAACTAAACTATAAAAAATATCTCACCTTTTTTGTTTTTTAGGTCAATGATTCTGCAAGTTCTGATAAGTTCGTGGCTCAAAAATTTTGCTCACGAATCACACGAAGCTACTTGAAGCCGTAGTTATAGTGAAAAATAGCTGAATGGTTATGAGCAACTCTCTAACAACTGATGTTGATACAATTAACCTCATTGTTTGTTTAGAATTTTGCGCAAAGCTACATGACGGCTATCTGCACTAGCCGTCCCTAATTTAACAGTGTAAGACTAGAGGGAAGGCAGCTAGTCTTCACTACCCACTGCCAACTCTTGGGCTACTCTTTTACCAACGAAAAGGGGGACTGAACGTCACTTATAACGCTTCCTGCCTCCCAATGACACAGCGGTATGTCTGCGGACTTACATTTCTAATAACCGGGTTTCAATACCCGTGGTGGGCAGAGCACAGAAGCCCTTTGTGTTGCTTTGTGCTTAATTACAAACAACAACGCCCGCACGGCTGAAAGGGAGAGTATGTTTGGTGGGAGGGAGATTCAAACCCGCGACCCTCAGATTACGAGTCAAGTGCCCTAACCACTTGGCCGTACCAGACTTGTGAGCACATTGCAGTCACGTTCAAGTGCGAAAAGATTTCTCCCAAAACGAATAAACGATACAACTGAATTTTAACTTGTATGAAATGCCCCAAAATTCAAATTTCATATAACAGACTGTCTAATCTACACATAAGTGTACGGAAATTCTTTACTTAGGTATGGTAATTTTTCAAAAACTTTGTTAAATCCGTGTACTCGGTTCGAATCAGAGACGTATCACATGCCAGGTGAGAAAGCTATAGGCAGCGAGTAAATCTACTTTTTAGCGATGGATTTGTGTTTATTTGTTTTTAAGTACAAAGTTTAAGATCCGCACAGTAGCACAGCGACATGCCTGTGGATTTACAATGCTAGAAACTGGGTTTTGATACCCGAGGTGGGCAGAACGCAGACAGCCCATTGTGTGTTTTCGCGTTTAACTACACAGTGAAAAAACAATTAACTCATTACATCATGTTCTGTCAGACTTGAGATCTAATTACAGCCGTGGTTATTGAGGATTCCCAATTGTCCTTTTCACACATCGTTCGTGTATAGCGGTAATTTCACTCATTACAGTTTTCCTTGAGTCATCTTTCATAAAAAAAAATGTCTGTACAATTTGTTTATAATTAAGTACAAGGCTACGTAATGAGTCACCTTTGTTGTGTCCATTGCGGGTATCGAAACCCATTTTTGAGCGTTGTAAACCCCAGAACTTCCGCTGTGCAACTGAGGAGGTAAGGATATTTCCGTTCAAAGCTATTATATTTGCTAGTCTTCTTGAAGACTCGCATAAGAGTGGATTATTATAAAAAAATATATTAGAAAAACGTCCAAAACATACCGCTAATTTACGCGAGTTAAAAATGTCAAAAACACACGGAAACCATTATAGAACTAAGCTGTTTTAAACTGTTCAGGACTTTTATTTTATCGCTTTACAAGATGGACGCATAAAATTTTAATGTTCTAAGTGAAACTCCTGAAACTATGTGGATTTTTTTTTCTATATAATTATCTTTTTACGTTAGAGTATTTCAAGATCTTATATCCATTAAAATTGGAAGTATGTTTGTGTTATATGGATCTACTTACTTCTCGTGCACAAAATAACTTATTCGAAAAATGTTCATAAACAAAAAACGAGCGAACAATTGTCTTGAGTAATGAATTAATGAGAATTAAATTCGAGCTTCTAATGGACTTTTCTTAATGAATACTTTAGTACTGTAATTATAACGTTTTTTAAATCGCCTTATAATTATCATGTAAATTTTACTCCAACATTTAAATATAGAATTTAAATACAGATAATATTTTGTTGTTTTTACGTGGTAATTGTAATTGGATTACTTTTACTTCGCATACTTTTCTTTTAAAGTATTTACGAAGGTTTCTTGAAATTTCGAAACACAAATAAATTGAGCAATTTATTTTTACTTTTTATGCCGTCAGGTGGTACGTGTGGCAACATGACGATGATGTAAAATTTATTTACTGCTCTTTAATTTTGCCTAACCCTAACAGTTTCTGTATGCAATTCAACCTTTCCACCTAACCACAAAAAAATATTAATTTTCTATTCCATAGGCATTCCTAACGCTAAGAGTCCTAACATTATTAGTTTGATATGATTTAATTAATATTATCTTAACAGTATCGTTTTACTATTATATGGTTAATATTCTATGACCTCCCCTAACCCTAAATTATTAAACTGCTATACAAATAGTCTATTTACGCTTATAGTATCGTTTTCCTCTTCTACGATCCCGTCTACCCTTAACAGTTTCACCTGGCTTTTCTGTGACCTTGTCTAAACAAAGGGCTATTCCATGGTCTCGTCTAACCCAGTTTCACAATACCATGAAGGATTAATCGCATACTTTAAACGAGCGAAATGTATATGCTCATGTAACATGTCGTAACACATGCAAGCCGAGGAGCATCATGGGTGATATGTTTAGTATCTATGAATTTATACCGTGGCGAATTTCTGAGTCTATGCTGCAATAATTCCATGATTAGGCTTGACACTAGAGGAATATTATGTCGTATACTTTTCTAAAGAAAGACATTCGTGTAAAACGATTGTTAAAAAATGCAGGTATAAAGAAGAATATTCGTGTACTGAGATTGTTAAAGAGCGTAGACCCAAAGAAGGATTTTCGTGTACTGAGATTGTCAAACAGCGTATACCCAAAGAATGACATTCGTGTACTCGAATTGTTAAACAGCGTAGACCCAAAAAAGGACATTCGTGTACTGAGATTGTTAAACAGCGTGGACCCAAAAGAAGGACATTCGTGTACTGTGATTGTCAAACAGCGTAGACCCAAAGAAGGACATTCATGTACTGAGATTGTTAAACAGCGTAGACTCAAAGAAGGGCATTCGTGTACTGGAATTGTTAAACAGCGTAGACCCAAAAAAAGGGCATTCGTGTACTGAAATTGTCAAACAGCGTAGATCCAAAGAAGGACATTCGTGTACTGAGATTGTTAAACAGCGTATACCCAAAGAAGGACATTCGTGAAGCAAGGTTTTTAAGCAATGTAGACCCAAAGAAAGACATTCCTGTAAGAGATTGTTAAAAATTGTAAACCCAGAGATGGACGTTTGTTTAATAATGTTTTAAACAATGTAGATCCAAAGAAGAATGCCTAAAGTGAAAACCTTAGTTACAAAATATAATTCACTAACCGAACAAAACTATTGTTACAAAATTATACAGTTAACAAGATAATAAATATGGGCTGTAGTTAACGAAAGCTCACAAATTTGTGGGAACATTTCCAAATCAGCAGTTGTTTCTAAAATAAGAATGATGACGGAACAGACAGCTGTTTTGTTCGACCACTTTCCGTGTCTTCCGATATATTTTTGTTGAACTTTTGTGGATTTGGTCTTGGAATGATCATTCCATTCTCTGCAAGAGCTTCCAACAACAAGAATTGTGGAATCTGGTAATAGTTCGTAATTACGACCATCAGACTCAACAGAGGGAGTAATTCCAAGGTTGTTTTTTTTAACTGTTATTAACCTTCTGTATAACCTCACCTCATAAAGGTTATTGGGCAGGTGGGAAAATTTAAGTGTTTGTGGTTTCTTTTCTTGAATTTCACACAAGGCTGCATGAGCGCGATCTACACTAGCTCTTTCTCACTTTAAATATGGCCCGGCATGGCCAAGCGCGTAAGGCGCGCGACTCGTAATCAGAGGATCGTGGGTTCGCACACCAGTCGCGCCAAACATGCTCGCCCTTTCAGTCGTGGGGGCATTATAATGTTACGGTAAATCCCACTATTCGTTGGTAAAAGAGTAGCCCAAGAGTTGGCGGTGGATGGTGATGACTAGCTGCCTTCCCTCTAGTCTTACACTGCTAAATTAGGGACGGCTAGCACAAATAGCCCTCGAGTAGCTTTGTGCGAAATTCCAAAAACAAGCAAAACTCACTTTGAAGCTTCGGACTGGTAAGAAGCCAGATAAATGAAACCATCCACTACCCTTCTTATTCACTTTATCTTTTCCCTCAATAATTGTATTTTTTTTCATTTGTTTATTTTAATTATCTCTAAACAATTGTATTTGTTTCTTACCAACAATTTTGGGCTTTTTTGTTATTTGTTTGTTGAATTTTTCTCTCAATAATTGTTTATTTTATTATGCTTTTGGTTAACAACAACCATTGTCTTTTTTTATTTTTAGCTAACAACAACCATAGACTTCATTATGCTTTTGGCTAACAATAATTGTATCCTTTATTTATTTATTCTTTCGTTATTAAAATTGCAGCCTATAATTTTGGCTAATCTGTCACCCCCACTCCCCAAGGTGAACAGCGGTACGTTTAAAAGGATTTTCAGGCTAAATATAAAGTATTTGTACACTAGGTGACCAAGTCACACATCGGGCATTGTGTAGATCTGCGCCTAACAACAAAGTAAAAGTGTTAGTGATGCCTTAATAATCTGTCATAAAAACTACTAAAATTGCTTTTTGACTTTCTGGCAACATAGACATTACATTTTTATACCTGTGTCTAAATTCACGTATCACATGTTAAAGAAATCCACGCTAAGACATCTTCGGTGATGTCACTTCATTTATTAACAATTTTTATAACGTTTGTCCCTCGGTGAGCATCACAGGTAGCCTGATATGGCTTTCCTTAAAGAAAAACACATACACACTTTTACGTTCGACTCAGTTTTGTATCTGTTGAAAATTGATTGTAACTTAATCTAAATATAACCGTATGTAAGTGTATTTATGGGCCCGGCATGGCCAGGTGGGTTAAGGAGTTCGACTCGTAATCTAATTGTCGTGGGTTCGAATTCTCGTCACACCAAACATGCTCGCCCTATCAGCCGTGGGGGCGTTATAATGTGATTGTCAATTCCACTATTCGGTGGTAAAAGAGAAGCCCAAGAGTTGGCGGTGGGTGGTGATGACTACTAAATTAGAGACGGCTAGCGCAAATAGCCATCGAGTAGCTTATATATGTATAAGTATATGCGTGTTTGTGTATATGTACGTGCCAGAGAAAGTATGTGTGTGTGTGTGTGTATAACTTCCAATCAAACTAAGCTACGTGTGCAACGCGAAACAGAAAAAACATCTCTATTACGAGCAGGCGTAATTTAATGTACTTTTCTTACGTTCTTATTTACACAGAGTATAATGTATTATTTTATCAGTTGGATATCATTGCTGTGTGAACGTGTTTGTTTTTATGTATATATCTTGCATAACTGTCGAAAAATGCTTTTAGATTACGGTGGGAAAACAAAACATGCGTTATTTTAATTGATTTCTGGATTCCCGCAAAACACATTGACCCCACGTCGACCCACCTTTCACAATTCGAAACTGGTTGCAGACAATACCGGTTACAACATCAAGTTTACTTTCATCACTGCTTTGTGGTGGTGATATTCAGTCACCTTACAGATATTGATGTTATGGTTGGTTTCTTTGTATAGATATATAGGAGGACCAATATTTCATGTTGTCTATTTCTTTGAAGTATATTTCAGAACTGTAATCACGTGTTCACGAGAGCTCTATCATTAAGTTATTGAATCAACCCATTTTCTCGATAGAAGATTTGGACTTGTTTTTTTTAAACTAAAAATTCTTTTCATTGAAAGTAAGACACCAGAGGTCCATTTGGAGCTTTTGTTCTACACTTTATACACTTAGATTTACCTGCTTGAGCCGTTTTGTCGGCTTCCCAGCTGGCCTCATCGAACTACGTCACCGCCAGGTTTTATTGCGGTATATATATATATATATATATCGCTTCAATGAAATAAGTTGGTATAAGATTTCCATTATCATCAACACTGACATGCCGTCGCTAGGCCTTGCAAAAGATACGTATAAAACTTTAATGTCTTTCCATTTACAAACCGGTGTGTACGTTGTGGAAATCCGAGATAAAAAACAGATCAATGGCTGCCTGATGCAGGAAACACTTTCAAACGTTTTCGCCGTGCAAGAAAACAGAATAGGAGTGAGGACTTTATCTCAACTCTCAGGGCGGAGTACGATTTCTGCATTTTCATAATATTCAGGTAATGTGGTTTGTTGTATGGTGTGCACGTCTCCATTCTATTGACTTATCGCTTTGCGTAGGGACCACCACTCTAGTGCGTCGTGAGTCCCGATAAGAAATGCAACATTACAAGTTTTGTTGTGCACACACACGTGAGACACATCTCGCAAACGTTTACGAAGTTGCGTTTACTATCTCTTTTTAAAAACATAATTATGTAGAAATACGGGGAGGGGGGAGAGATGATCTTGTTTCATAGTAAAGTATCGATAAGAAATTCCCCCCTCCACCTGTCGGTATAACTGAGACAGTTAGTGTAAAGAACACTATTTGTAGGCGCAACACCATATTGTACTCCGAAACGTATCGCTTGGAAACCAACACAATTTACACGAGGATAAGAGAAACACGTAGATTTGAAACGAAATTTTTAGCGCCAAATAAAGTAAATTGAACACAAAATCAAACAATTTAGCTTCGGTAACAAACAAAGATTTACTCAAATTACGAAATTCTATGTGGTGTGCTGTTACGTAACGTTTGTAATTAGTTTCTTATATAAAAAATACGTAGTTTATAATATAACTATCAGAGACCCGCACAACGCTTGTTGTCAGATTACTACAGTGCTTATTTAAATAGCAAAGTTCAGGAATAATACACAATAATTATAATTAGAGATACCAAAATCTGTAAGACCATTTGTTTTACATTAGTTAAGCCTTTTTTAAGTGAATCTTATGTTTGATAAAGGGATAAACTGACAGTGTGACGTGTGAAAGTTTTTTGCTGTTGTTTTAGGGCTAAACTTTATACTACTAAATGCTGTCAGTAAATACACTTATAATGTTATTCTATAACCTAAGATTAGACTCTTTGCAAACGTTTGATAAGCTTTTAATATAGTGTTGTAAAAAATGCTTATTCAAGTTCATTTATGAAGTGCGCGCGCATTTCGGGGGCATATAAAAACTTAATATTGTTATGACAGGTTCATACGGTTTCTTACTGTCATGTATAGAATAATTTGCCTCTGAAATTTACAGAAAACAGCAGTTTTACACTACGTGTGTATATATATATATATATATATACGCCTTGTTCTCTGTGAATATTTACATATTCTTTTTCAATTCTCAGGTGCCTACAAAATTCTCTTAATGTCAATCTTCATATCGAAGGGTAAATTGAAAAACTGCGGTACCTGAGGTAGGTTTCTGTCTTGCTCATAATAAATATTGCTTGTGCACATCTACGTAAGTAATCTTGGGAGATTCTCTCCCCTCGAAGAGGGTCTGCCATGGCCTAGCGCGTTCAGGCGTGCGCTTCGTAATCTGAGGGTCGCGGGTTCGCGCCAAACATGCTCGCCCTCTCAGCCGTGGGGGCGTTATAATATTACGATCAATCCCACTATTCGTTGGTAAAAGAGTAGCCCAAGAGTTGGCGGTGGGTGGTGATAACTAGCTGCCTTCCCTCTAGTCTTACACTGCTAAATTAGGGACGGCTAGCACAGATAACCCTCGAGTAGCTTTGTGCGAAATTCCGAAACAAACAAATCCCCCTCAAAGAAAATCTTTACCCCCTCATATGTAACGCAGTTCACGACTTTTTCGAAATTTTTTCACGAGTATTCTAAGGGAGATCAAGAACCCATAGGTAAGAGTCGAGAATTCAAACAAAAGTAAAAACCTAGATACATAGGTTCGACCAATAATTATGTTTATATAAACATGTACAGTAAGTTTCAAAAATCATCTGAATCCTTTAACTACCTCTTTACTCACGCATGTATACTTCACACGAAATTCGAACGAACTGAATCGTAATTTATTTTTCCTAAGATGTGACTAATGTCTCAGTTCATCTGTCATCAGTTGCCCGCTGCTACAGCGGTAAGTCTACGGAGTTACAACACTAACAATCAGGAGCTCGATTTCCCCTCGGACTCAGCAGGAGCCCGGCATGGCCAAGTCTGTTAAGGCGTTCGACTCGTAATTCGAGGGTCGCAGGTTGGAATCCTACTCACACCAAACATGCTCGCCCTTTCAACCGTGGGAGCAGTATAATGTTACCGTCAATCCCATTATTCGTTAATAAAAGAGTAGCCCAAGAGTTGGCGGTAGGTGATGATGAATAGTTTTATTCCCTCTAGTCTTACACTGCTAAATTAGGGACGGATAGTGCAGATAGCCCTCGTGTAGCTTTGCGCGAAACCCAAAAATAAACTTTTCTACTCAAGGCAGATTTTGGTTTTCTGCTGTATAATTGATGTGAATGTATGAGAGTAGCTCCAACATGATAAAACGTACGTAATATTTATACCTCCTTGACAAAAAATATGGACAATACCCCACATCAATAGAAATCACAATACTTTAAAATTTGTATGGGTTACATGGCAATACAAAACTACACTTTACTTCCGTCCTATATTAAGCAGAATTTTAAATTTCACCGACGATTTAAATTAAAAATAAAAGAACATCTATAATTGTCCGGAGAGAGAATTCTGAAATCGGTTGTCCCGTTTGTTTCTTTTTGTACCAATGAAATAACAATCTTTCTTGCACTCGGTTTACGAACCCTCGTGAAACACTTACTTAATTTTGAACTTAGATAAAGTTGTTTGTAAATTATGGTCATTTTTATGTACCAAACAATTCATTAATTCAGTATTTTTTACGACATAAAACCGTTCTAAATTAACTAGCTGTTATAAAATAAGAAACCCAATAAATAGCCAAATATTTTTTGAGTATGAACAGTGTTTTGTTTTTCTGTCGCCAGGTGGTTTGTTTTAATTATTGTTTATAATTAAGCACAAAGCAACTTAGAGGGCTATCCGTGTTCTGCCCACCACGGGTAACGAAACCTGGTTTCTGGCGTTGTAAGTCCACATACATCCCGCTGTTGCCACTTGGGGGGCGTCGCCAGGTGGTTAACATTGTTTATAAAAAAGATAAAAATAGCGCGTGCTCAGTAAAATGAAAAAGTATCGTATTTTACATCTTTCTTCAGTAAACAATCTGATTGCTGAAGAGTTATGCTCGAAACTTGCGGGTTCGAATACCGTCGCCTTTCAGCTGTTAAAAAGAGTGGTTAGCAGTGAGTGATGTTGAATATTTGCCTTCATTCCAGAATATCACTCCTGAAGTATGGGCGGCTAGCGTAGGTGGCGCTCGATTAGGTGTGTGCGAATTTCAAAAAAACAAGAACAAAAAAAAATCCCAAAAACATAAACACGGTTTCTTCAGGTTAGGGATATATTTGAACTCTAACGGAATTATGATAAGTTCATGCACTATTTGTAGAAGATATGGAAAACATTTAACAAAAATCAATTTTTCATTACTTTTGTGATATTTCCTCCGTCCTGGTGATTTTTAAGACTCTGAAATCACAAAAAACAACTATTCCAAAAACTTACAGACCTGAAAAACGCAGCTACATTGGATGTTCTGTAATGTAAGATATGTTGGTGGAGAGAGTATAAATAATATTCTATGTAAGTTTTTGTTATGTTTATCAAAGGGTCGATGAAAATATTAGATCACAAACCACAAGCTCTGTGTACAAGCCCGAACAAAAACAGAAAGCGAAACAATATTTAAATATTCTCTCGGTTCAAATATAGATCATATTTCTTATGTAGCTAGTATTATATGATATTATATTAAAAATGGATCACGCATAGCTGGACAATATATATACATATAAAGCACAAAATATCTGTGTCTGTCTGTTTGGTCCCTTATCTAACTTTTCCGAAGTTTTAAGGGTCCCTTGTTCAAACTCTCAACCAAACGTTGTTGGATGTCAGTTTGAACAAGGAATAACAGTGCACAACCCCTGCCATCCTTCATTATTGCTATTATTGAGTATTTATTATCTTTGGCGTCGGTTAACTTTAACTATATTCGTAGATGGTGTCATACCTCTACACGAAAATATCCTATTAAATAAAAATATATATATAAAGTATAAAAATCTGTGTCTGTCTGTTTGTCCCTTATCTAACTACTCCTAGATCGCTGGGTCAATTCCAAAGAAACGCTTGGGGATGATATTTTGGAACAAGGGACATGTTGTTATGGGGCTCACAACCCCCACTCCCATTATTAATGTTATTTAGTGTTTATTATTTTTCATAGATAGCGCCACGTTTTTACATCAAAGAATAAAAAAATATTTAAATGTTCGTCCCTCCAGTGGGACAGCAATAAACCTTCAGATTTATCATGTTAAAATTATGGGTTCGATTCCCATCAGTGGGCACAGCAGATAGCGCGATGTGGCTTCGCTATAAGAAGACACACACACATACATATTAAACATCTTGTAGTATTTGAAAAAAAAACACTTTTGGTTTTTACTGCTAGCGCCCTCTATGAAGAATTGCAATGAAAAAATAGCTGCTACTATTGCAATAATACATAAACTTGGATGAAGTTGATACTACGAAAGCTACCATAATATTGATATGAAGAGCCATTTCTCGAGTTATGCCCACTTTCGACTTTAACCAATGGCCTTTCAACTTTGTGCTCGTAAGACACTTCTGCGACCAGTTACCAGTTGATTAATAACGTGAAATGACGTGGAAAAAAATTAAGAGATGGATGTTTAAAGTGAGTGACTGATAGCACCCCCTTTTGACTACTTTTTACAGCTATCTCTTCCTACAAAGTCACCCTGACCATTACGCAATGTACACTATGATTTGAGCGTATACATAGCGAGTAATACAAACCTTTTGATGGGGTAGTAATAAATACTGTAATAATATGTGATGTTATAAAATAAACCGTGTAAGAGTTAGGATTTTTGTGTTATTTCTCGTAGAACCCACCCAATCCCTTTTTAATTTTATAACCCGGAGAATGGACCAGTTCCCCAGCTTGAGTTAAATAAATAAACTTACGATACGTTTCGGTTATTATTCCTCAATATGCACATTTTAGTACGCTTTTCTCATCAATACGCTGGTTTTTTGTCCCTTGGTGGGACACATGTAAGTTTGCAGACTTACGGTGGACACAGTAGATAACCCAACGTGGATTGGTACTAAAACAAACAAACAAAACTGGGCTTAACAATATTGAAAACACTCATCTCGCTCAACACACCTTCTCGTTTTGTTTATTTATTCCAACTGACAACGGTCAACATTAATCAGTACCGGACAAGACTCTATTGGGTTTACCATACACAATACTTTTGTATATTTTTAATCATTTATTTTTTGTGGTTAGGATGCAGATAGGTTGTCAAAGTTTCCGTCATGTGTGAGGTACGTGAGTCTTTGACCATCAAGGTTCCATAAAAGTGAAATTCAATTCTACAACAGGTATTTCATCACGTATGTATACGTATATTAATTACATATTGTTCTATAATAGTTTCTTATGCTGTCCTGATGAGATTTAGGCTAAATGTCCTACCTTTTTAGATACAATAATTTTACTGTATTGTGGTTTTACATATGATCTGTAACAATAAACAACTGTTAGAGGGACAAAGAGGGATATTGCTTCAGTAACATCCAATAAACAACTGATAGAGGGACAAAGAGGGATATTGCTTCAGTAACATCCAATAAACAAGTGATAGAGGGACAAAGAGGGATATTGCTTCAGTAACATTCATGTTATTGAATATTAACACGGACATCGATTTTCGAGAAAATGGAAGCCCCATTATTTGAGTGATGTGTAATAGTTGCATGGCAACCAACTGGAAAATAGTGTAAAAGTTGAAGCTTAGTTGACGAGTGTATTTTAGTTCGATTAAACTGAAACCAGAACATTGAATCTAAACGCACATTGTCAAGTTTTTCTATTCCTTCCGAAATCATTTTAAGTCTCTGTGTCCCACGTATTTTATTCTTTATAAATGTGTAAATAACGAATCTATCTTATCTGACTAAATGCTGCAGGCAGACATTTTGTTGCTGTTACCTCCTTAACAATTTCCATTGGTTTTGGTTTTGAATTTCACATAAAGCTACTCGAAGGCTATCTGCGCTACCCGTCCCTAATTTAGCAGTGTAAGAATAGAGGAATGTCAGTTAGTCATCACCACCTACCGCCAACTCTTGGGCTACTCTTTTATCAACGAATGATAGAATTGACCCTTCACATTATAACGCCATCATTGATGAAAGGACGAGCATGTTCAGTGTGACGGAGATTCGAACCCGCGACCATCAGACTACGAGTCCAGTGCCTTAACCACCTGGTCATTGGTACAACCCGTTTTGGTCGTAAGTAGATCAACAGTGAATTTAAGAACTTACGACGTTGAAATCAAGGGTTCGATTCCCATTGATAGAAAGAGCCCACATATTCTATTGTATGGCTTTGCGCTGAAACCGATAAACAATATAATTAATTAACTAATTATTTTATATTTGTTTTATTTCTACATTTCATTTTTTTACCCCTTAAATACGACGATTTTCTTATCGGAAAATGTTTTAAACAAAAAAAATGATAAAAGTTTTGTTTTTGAATTTCGCGCAGAACTTCACGAGAGTTACCTACGCTAACAGTCCCAAAGTTAGCAGAATAAGACTAGAGGGAAGGCAGCTAGTCATCACCACCCACCGCCAACTCTTGAGCAACTCTTTTACCAACAAATAGTGTGACTGATCGTCACATTATTACGTCCCCATGGTTGAAAGGGCGAACATGTTTGGTGCGACCGGGATTCGAACCCGTAACCTTCAGATTAAGAGTCGAGTGTCTTAACCCACCTGGCCGTGCCGGGCTTTTCATTGGTTGAAGAAAATGAAAAATTGCAATGAAAATCAAATTAATATATACCAACGACTTTGTTCATAACTCTAACAAATTTTAGGCCTAAGTTAACTCGAATCTTGCATTCAACACCACATTCAATACCATTAGCCCAATAATCTTAACGACACTTGAAATTTAATACAAATTCCCAACTGTGACGCTAGTGACAACAGTTTATGTAAAGTTATATTAACAACAAAACATTAAATACAGATTACATTAATTCGTGTATGTCTTTTAAACAACACATACTGTGGCACATTCCAGATAATCAGTGCTCTCGGCTCATAATATGAGGGTCACGAGTCGTGGAAGCATTATAATGTTACAGTCAATCCCACTGTTCGTTGATATGAAAGACTGTTAGTCGAAAAATTGGCGGTTGGTGGTGATGACTAGCTGCCTTCTCTTTAGTTTTACCATGATAAATGAGGGACGGGTAGCGCAGATAGCCCTCGTGTAGCTTTGCACGATATTAAAAACAAACAAATTACATATAATACCACTGTGGCTCACGAGAGGAATCTTCCAGATAAGTTGGACAGGTCATGTCTGGTTGTTAGTCGAACTGTGAAACCAAGGTCCATGGTTCTCGTCCCGTGACTATAAAATTTAATTCCGCACTATAGGGCCGTAGGCGCGTTATAAGAGTAACGGTCAAATATCATTGTTTCGTTAGAGTAGCTCAAGTATTGGCGATGGGTGCTGTTAAATAGTCACCTACCTTTTGTTTAGCAGTTTAGAATTTAGGGACAACTGCACGTATGTCGTGATGAATATTCAAACATCTTATAAACCAGCAGACAACTGTTTTGTGGATGAACTTCGGTTCGTTCCCTTGTTGTTGTTGCTATTTTATAAGCTTTTTCGTTTTAACTCGCAAGTAATTTATTTGTTAGGCTTGTATATATCCACGTTGTTTTTACCGGAAACCATTCCGCGACAGAAAGTTGTCTTATCTCGCGTTCGTGTTTTTCAAAAGTATAAATTAGACGAATGGAAATAATCTTTAGTAGCATAGGTATAAATAGGGTATGGATATTAGCTATTAGGTGTAGTCTAGTATGGTGTGCTACATTCAATTGGAAGCGAAAAATTGAGAAAAGAAAAAAACAAAACACGTGGCGTTCAATACAGCAATATCTAATGTTGATGTATTTTGTTTTGTTTTTCATAACGTGCAGTCAGTGTATTAACGAATTGCTGTTCACGTGACAGATATATTTCCATATGATAAGCATACGTGTTGTTGTGTTTGTTTTGGAAGACACGCATCTAGCTTTCCCGCCTAACGATCAGTCGATGCTAATATGCACGTGATCTCTTAACGAGGAAATAACGAGTCTGTTATCGAGCTAATAATGCATATACAAAAGCCACGTTATTGTAGAGAACACGACTATAGAAATATCTTCATACGTGGCAAGAGAGAGATAGACAGAAGAGCAAACATGGCTGAATGCACGTCAGTTTTCAGCAGAAATAAGATGACGAATATTTAATGTTTTAATTATTTACAGTCTTGCGAATAATGTTGCAGTCCTGTATTACTGTATTTGACACGCATGCCTCGTTTGTGCAGGTAATAATAATAAAAAAACAGAAACAACAGGCAGGATATTAAAATTCTCTGGTATTAGAATACGAGAGTATAATCTCTAGTTCGAAGCAGCCGTTTTGCAGAGAGAATTCTGTAACACGAGGCCGCACGAGACCTGTTTAAGTTGTCATTGATCAAAGAGATATGTGTACGCTGAGAAAACAATCAGAGTGAAGTCAACAACTGCCGTACTTACAACAAGTGGATAAATTAGCTACTTGTTCACGAATAGAAGTGTTCTTAAACCTAACTAGAAACCGTCGTCTTCAGGTATACAAAAAAAAAAAAAAAAATCAAACAAATATTAACGCCTACTTACGGACCAACGGAGTTCCTCGGGTTTTTGAAGAAACGTGGAGTGTTTGTTTGTTTGTTTTGGAATTTCACACAAAACTACTCGAGGGCTATATGCGCTAGTTGTCCCTAATTTAGCAGTGTAAGGCCAGAGGGAAGGCAGCTAGTCATTACCACCCACCGTCAACGCTTGGGCTACAATTTTACCAACGAAGAGTGGGATTGACAGTCGCTTTATAACGCCCCCACGGCTGAAAGTGCGAGGAAGTTTGATGCGACCGGAATTCGAACCCGTGACACTCAGATTTCGAGTCGAATGTCTTAACACGCTTGTAATGTGGAGTGAGCAAATAACACTTACTGTCTGTGTAGATGTAAGCTTTTTTACTACATTAATTACTCCAAAAGTAAATAATAAACCAAACAATAATTAAACTACATTGAAACAAGGGAATCAAACTGGTATTTATCGTAAAGTGTCCGAACAAAATGAACGAATTAACAATAACTGTAGGATAATGTCTGCAGACTCACCGTCAGAAACCAGGTTTCGATACGCGTGGTGAGCAGAGCACAAATAGCCCACTGTGTAACATTGTGCTTCATTCTGAACAAACCGAACCAGAATTAAGAAAACACTCTCAGTTTGCCCCTAAAGAAGAAATGTCCACTAGTCAAAAGCGGTCGGGTCGTTGGGTTTCTATTTCATCTATATCAATCTGAACCGACTTGTTTCTTTCCAACAAGTTATCCTGTGTCACTGGTTTGTTATGAGAATGTTACCTGTCTATATCTGGAAGTTATCCTGTGTCACTGGTTATGAGAATGTTGCCTGTTTATATCTATAAGTTATCCTGTGTCACTGGTATGTTATGAGAATGTTACCTGTCTGTATCTGGAAGTTATCCTGTGTCACTGGTTTGTTTTGAGAATGTTGAATGTCTATATCTGGAAGCTATTCTGTGTCACTGGTTTGTTATGAGAATGTTGCCTGCCTTCATATCTGGAAGTTATCCTGTGTGTCACTGACATGTTATGAGAATGCTACCTGTCTATATCCAGAAGTTATCCTGTGTCACTGGTTTGTTACGAGAATGTTGCCTGTCTTATATCTGGAAGTTATCCTGTGTGAAAATGACTTGTTATGAAAATGTTTCCTGTCTATATCAATCCAAGAGAAGTAGATTTTCAATTTGTTTTCTTTCTATTGACAAGTAAAATAATCACAGGTATTTTGTAAATTAACACAATTTGTAGTAATTTACAGTTCGAACTAGCGAGTGCTATGATAATTCGATCCCTTCAGTCGAATCCATCACAACTGGTATCACTTTTCAGTCGATAACAACCTCCATCACAACTGGTATCACTTTTCAGTCGATAACAACCTCCATCACAACTGGTATCACTTACACATTGCAAGCCATTAAATATCTGAACTAATTATTTCTTGAGGAGATGAGCGAAGACCCGGCATGGTCAAGTGGTTAAGGCACTCGATTTGTAATCTGTGGATCACTGGTTCAAATCCCCATGATACCAAACATGCTTGCCCTTTCAGGCGTGGGGGCGTTATAATATCACCGTCAATCCCACTATTCGTTGGTAAAAGAGTAGCCTAAAAGTTGGCGGTAGGTAGTGATGAGTAGCTGCCCTCCCTCTAGTCTTGCACTGCTAAATTAGGGAGAACTAGCGCAGGTAGCCTCGTGTAGTTTCGCGTGAAACTAAGAAAAACAAAATAGATGAACGAACACAATTAGCAAATTCTTGTTACGGGTCGAGTAAATGAATTGTACCGTTCTCCGCCCTTACAAGTTCCGTACATAAGAAAAAGACAACATGAAAGTCTGTGTTATATTCACGAGATGAATTCCACGGGTTTCTGAATAAATCTAAACAAAAATAAAATGGAAGTTTAACTTAGCAAGGGGAGTGACCCCCTCCCTTAAATCAAAATAAGAGAGATATAATCGAATTTGTCGTTGTTTTGAATCAAGCAGAAAGCTATACAATCTGTGCTCTGCTCACCACGGGTATCGAAACCGGATTTCATCGTTGTAAGTCCGCAGACATACCGCTGAACCACTGGGGGTAAGGCTGATCGAATTTAAAATGAGAAAATTTTTAGTGAATTTGATTAATGCGAAATGTCGGCTTGAAATACTTTCCACAAACGCGATCTCTCACTGTATATACGTAAACACATTTATTCATTATTCATAAATATAAGACCCTAAAACGGCTAACATTTTATCTTTCCATAAATATGTAATCGAAACCAAGTGAGACAGTATAAATGATTTATAGAGATTATTGTACGAAATGGTTTTAATGGCAGTTGTAGCGTAGACTAGGATATATGTCTCAGTTAACCCTAAAACCATCTGCAAAAATTTTCGGCTATCCACTTTCTCACGATAGCTGCTCGTTATCTAGCTGTGGGATCCTGACCCCACGACAATATTTGGGTGTTTACCGAAAAGAGCGTCGATAAGATGACCACCAGTTTCGTTTGACCGTTCATTTTTCACGTGTCTTCATGTCAGCATGCCACGCTATAGTCATGGTAATGACCAAAGAGAGGCGTCAAGTAGAAAGATAAGCACAAGCTACTCCCCTCCCCCACAAAGTATGAGGGAAAGGGGGGTTCATTATCATGTCTTCAATGTTTACTTTGTCTGTTACAGACCACCAACTAGGGCTTTTGTACGTTTGTATATAGAAAGTGCTGTTAGGCGGGACTGTGAGAACTATCTAGTTGGAAACGTCGCAGGTTTAGTAGATAAAATCGAGATACTAAGAACTTAAATAACCAGTAGCAAACTCTAAACGCAGTAGCCAAACTGACGATACGTAGAAAGTAATCATGGAAATGAGTGTGTTGAGTGAAATATTTCGCTTGCATGGTTATAGCTGTACGTTTCAGACTCCTCCCCGACCTTTAGTGCTAGATGTTGTAATGCATAGCAAGCTAATGGCGCGTCAAATAATACTTTTTATATACATGTACATTCTCTATACATTAGCACACTGGAGGGAAAAGGAGATAGAAATAAGACGAGGGTTAAGGACTGAAACGTGATAAAAATCATAAAAAAATATTGCAAAAGATTCCTTTTTTCTTACGCCACCTACATTTCCAAACTGATGAAGCATAGAAATATAATTCGACAAACGTGGCGCTGGTTATTAGCATGATCCGAAAATAGGGAAATTTTGTGCTCAAAACGTTAATAAAGATTGAGCTCGCGTACGGTTTAAGCACGTGAACATTTGTATTTTGTGATGTTCGATACTTGCACAAGTATGGGTACTTTTAGAAATGTATCATATTTTAATTTTCAGCTAAGCCTAAAACCCAAGGACAAACCAATGTGATCGTTTGCTGCCGAATGTGTTTACGAAACGAATTTTATTTATAACAAAATACGGTAAATAGGGAAATATGAGGAAGGTTTGATTTGGTTTTCATTCTCAAGAGATTGAAATTAAACTTTTATTAAAAAGCACAGGTTAATTGAATACATTAGGACAATTTGAACTTTCTGGGGTGTTAATTGTTTTGCACATCCTGATTTCTTGATTTGTTCGTGAGCAATTCGCTTTGCATATTACCCAGTACTGTCAATAGATGGCGCTACGTAAAATTTCATTGGTTAGCACTTATCAGCACGTATCAATCACTCAATCCGCTAGACGTCATTCATGTAGTCTATTCTCCTTATGTATATACTCAGATATGTGTTCAGGATAGAATTTATATATGTATATGCCTGTAAGTATATACTTATCAAAAGTTCATTTTTGTATCATTGATATAAAATTTCAAAATAAATGACTTCAAGAATAGAAATCACCAGCCCAAGCAAGACAGCTCCAATATTACGTTTTTAACTGCGGACATTTTTGTAACCTAGTGAATGAGTAAGGTTTAAACATTATCGCTCAGTCAGTTAGTATTGAGGTAACGTGATTAAGTTTACTCCATGTTCGTAGTGAAATTTCCTTCCACTTATTACATTACCTAGGATAGCCGGCGACATGTTACGATCACTGTCAATCGGCCTACGTCACGCGAGGAACGAGAGTTTATGTACCACGTGACAGGAAGCTAGTTTATATGACAAGGTAGCAAAACAGCATGATTAAATTATCGACAACGGACGGAAAGTATCACTCTATCTTGGAACAAAATGAAAGAAGTCCCGTTTTTCACTTAGCAGCGAAAGAAAGATGCGACGTAAAGAGTGTGTGTTTGTATTTCTTCTCATTGTAAAGCCAAGTCGGATCATCTACTGAGTCCACGTGAAGAAAGTTTGTTTGTTTGTTTTTGGAATATCGCGCAAAGCTACTCGAGGGCTATCTGCGCTAGCCGTCCCTAATTTAACAGTGTAAGACTAGAGGGAAGGAAGCTAGTCATCACCACCCACCGCTAACTCTTGGGCTACTCTTTTACCAACGAATAGTGGGATTGACCGTCACATTATTACTGCCCCACGGCTGAAAGGGCGAGAATGTTTGGTGCGACCCTCGGATTAGGAGTTGCACGCCTCGTAAAGAGAGAATTAATAAGTACAGAAGCTTCTGAAAATAATGAAACAAGTTTCACGCTTTCTATAAAAACTCTTCCCTGTGAGTAACTCGACAGCCGCCCCCCAGTGGCTCAGCGGTTTGTCTGCGGACTTACACGCTAAAATCCGGGTTTCGATACCCGTGGTGGGCAGAGCACAGATAGCCCATTGTGCAGCTTTGTGCTTAATTCTAAACAACAACTCGAAAGCCATTAGTGATGATGAACAAAAAGTTGATCAGGAATTCACTTAATTAAAACAAAACATTAGTACGTACTTATAAGCAAGGGTCCGGCATAGCCAGGTGGGTTAAGTAATCTGAGAGACCCAGGTTTGAATCCACGTCACACAAAACATGCTCGCTCTTTCAGCCGTGGAGGAGTTATAATGTGGCGATCAATCCCACTATTCGTTGGTAGAAGAGTAACCCGAGAGTTGGCGTTGAGTGGTGATGACTAGCTGACTTCCCTCTAGTCTTACATTGCAAAATTAGGGACGGCTAGCGCAGATAGCCCTCGTGTAGCTTTGCGCGAAATTCAAAGTAAACTTAGAAACAACACCAAGAAGTTTATATTTGCTGAAATATTCTGTAAAGGATCGCAAAAGTTGTGCATTCTACCAATTCGAAGTTATCGTATTAGATAAGGGGTTACGGACTCTTGTCTGTTCGTGTTAGGTTCTAAAAGGAATCATCTTTCTCATGTGTTTATTCCTTCCAACATTCTGTAATATCTGTTTTGTTAGTTTTAGTGCACTAAGAAACTACATTTACATGTAGTTGAAGAAAAGGAGGCAGTGCCTACAGACATTGTTCATCAACCCACTAAATGAACTCTATTACAGTTCTCCTGCTAAGTGTCTATAGGTGTATCACATGTTGATCGTCAAAGCGCCTCCTAGGTTTTTTCGTATTAAAGAATATCCTTTTTTTTTTCTCATGGTCTTAATCGATAACATTTCAGATCAGTTTTTTTTTTTTAGAGTTGTACAGTACACTTATTATAAACATAAGTATATTGTGAAATTTCATGTAATAGCCTATTCCTTTTGCTGCATGTAATACGTTTTGTTCTACCAACTATAACTCTGTCACGGCTTTCTTAAGCTTACTGTTACAGAGCGCTTTCATCTTGTTATTGTTAGTATAAAAAAGAGCAACTTTTTAATATCCTACCTATACTTGGATAATAGAAACTGAGTTTACAGTGATTACTGCTTCGATTCGTTATATGCTGTTTATTACAGTCCGGATGTTCAGTCGTATTCATACTTCACCCAAAGAAGCAGGTTATATCACAGTTTATATTTCTAAACGTGGATAATATATCCTTCATGACTCACTTAACTTTGTGACTATGGTATTTGCCCTGCAGTTTAGGAATCTGTAATTTCTTTTATACCTGCTTTTGTTTGTTTTTGAATTTAAAGCAAAGTTACACGAGGACTATCTGCACTAGCCGTTCCTAATTTAGCAGTGTAAGACTAGAGGGAAGGCAGCTAGTCACCACCACCCACAGCTAACTTTTGGGCTACTCTTTTACCAGCGAATAGTAAGATTGACCATCACATTATAACGTTCCCATGGCTGAAAGGGCGATCATGTTTGGTGCGACGGGATGCTTCTGAAGGTTGTACATTGCGCATGACTAGAGTTTGCTGTATAGCTTTTTAACTTATGAGGCTTACTGTGTTGCCTTGTGACACTTAAGAATTTACTGTTTTGTTTCATAACCACTGGAGTTTTCTTTACTAATTTATGACTGGAGTTTGTTGTATAGCCTTGTTGCTACTAAAGTTTTCTGTACTATTTGTAACTAGAGTTTGGTGTATCGCCTTGCGGCTCTGTAGTTTAATATGTGGGAAACACTATGTGTATGTATGTATGTCGTCTTTCATTTATAATTTTCTAACATACATATATTTATAGATAGATACTGAACAAAAATGTAAAAAAATTGTAACTTTGCCAAGAGAAAGCGACGTTGCTTTACGAAAAAGTTAATAAATTATACAGAATTTATGTTTACTTAGCAAACGATTTGGAGGACCTATAATGTTATAGGTTTTCAACGTCTGAAAATTCTTGTTATTTATAACACATCGTCTCATCGAGGTCGTTCAACTTTTAAAAATATTGATGGTATCATTGATTTTAGGAAGACGTGGATGTTTCTTGCGTGTTATTGATATGCAAAGCATTAATTATCGAGCCTTAATAACAGATGTTTATTTCCGACCAGAGAAAAAAACAAAACAAATAGATAAGTTACTTATAATCGCAGTGTTTGAAGTATTTTCTGTAAAAACAGCTTGCACATACCAGTATGGCTTAGAGGTAACGTCATTTTTCTTGCTGCAGGAATTTTTAACGTTAAGAATAATATAATAGCAAGGTCTGCCAAATTAATCTTTATATACAACACTAACATAGCCTAAATCCAGCAGGAGTATCGCACGTTTGTTCCAAATTAAATCTTATAATTGATTAATTACGTGAGTTACGTCACATGCTGCTAATTAAAATAGAAGAATAAAAAATGTTTGTAATATATATATTTAAAAAATGGAATTCAATTTAGCATAAACTACGTTAGCCTAAATACAATAGGTTTTTTTTTAGTGTTTTTTTGCTTTTTTTTCTCCAATAATTATAATTAGGCCTTTTTTTTGTTCGGTTGCGATTTACATGTAAGTAGTCCTTTGGAAACGTTTATTGTAAAGGTATGGTAAAATTAATTTAATATTTGTAGACGTACAAATATCACTAATACAACCCCAAGTATTGATATCACTACTATAATGTTGTGTATTGAAAATTAATAATATAAATTAATACCTTATAACAATTAATATTTTAGTAAAGCTCACGTAACTGCTATAAAGGGCTTAGGCCTAACTTTAATACAACAGAGGCCTAAAACTTGATTCTCCAAATGTAGATAAGTTACGTTGGTCTCTCACACTGTCTTCAATGTCGTACCAGTTTAATTCGTAAGCAAGCTACCCATGTACAACTTCACTGCTAAAAGTTAAAAATTTATTTGTTATAAGTAACCCATCCCCTTATTTATTCTCCGTGATTTGACTAGCAACATTAGTATCTTCATCATTTATTTCAGTCCTATTCTACGATTTTGAAATTAAAGATGTTTGATGTTCTGTTCTCGTGTTTTATATGCATAAAATGTAATATACCTTTCAATGAAGTATGTAAAGCTTCCTCGATGTCACTTAATATTTTCGTCTTGTGGAAAATTTTGTGTCGTCAAAAAAAAACAACTTATAAAAGCTGTGCATAATTTTTACAGAAGTTAATTTATTCTGGAATTACTTTATGTTTAACGGCATTAGTCTGATAAGTAAGTTTTAGCGTTCTAACTAGTTCTTTCTACAACAAGTTCGTATTTGGAGAAGTTACGTGAACTGTGAGGCTTATAAAAGTAGCATTTTATATTATAAGAGGGTCCTATAAAAAGGAATTTTTTAACGTGAAAATAAACGGCTAGAATGATGTGGAAATAACTTGTGCCCAGCGGTATTTACAAGCGATATTCATATCATTGCAAACCTTGTATGTTTTCCTTTCACATCACACCTCACGTACTTTATGATTTAAATCGGAAATTCGTTTGAGTGGTTTTTTTAGTACCATAACAGTAATTCAGCTACCAATTTATTTTTCAAACATGTCATAGAAATCAGTTTGACTTATTGTTCGTTTTTAGTTACAGATAAATGTATGCTGCAGTTACTGATGCAAAATGGTTTATTTTTAAACGGTTGGGTTAGTTACAGATACATTATTGTTCTAATCTGTGCAAAATTGTCTAATGTCATTGGTTGCTTAGTTACGTGTTTTTTGTCTTTTTTTACTGCAGTGGTCGGTTGCGCAATATAAGCATATTTTAATCCACTAGCTGTTTAAAATTCACAACGGAGACACCATGAAAATATACACTGTTTTCTTTAGCAATTACTGATTCTTAGATTGATGGGTAATTTTTCTTCGTTTTATTATATCTCGCGGTAGGGTTAATTGATAAAAATGAATTTATATTGGCATTCTGTATTAAATAATATACGTTATACGTTGTTAAGCTTTAATATCACGAGTTGCTTTTTTTTTTCTTAATGGGGAAGTAATCGAGCCCTAAGTACGTTATCGTGTAGCTTAGAACGTGCGGTGTTATCACGTGCAATGGAAGAGCTATTAATTTTATGGGATTTCATGAACATATTTTTCATTTTGTAAAATGCATTGTAAAACACGTGAAACAAACTCATGTAGTAATTAGAAGGACCTAACGTATACGAAAGTTTGTGTAGAAAACCAGTAATTCGTATGCGTTTTAAATAAGCTTGTGTTACGTCATCACTCCATGCAATACAGCCTTGACCCCACCCCCCAGTAGCTAAGTGGTATGTCTGGGGACTTACTTTGCTGAAAACCGGGTTTCGATACCCGTGGTGAGTAGATCAGAGATATCCCTTTGCATAGTTTTGTGCTTAATAACGAATAACAAAAACTGTACAGCATTCTGGCGGCTTAATCTAATTTATTCCACGCGCATTAACATGACTATCATGGTGTCTTATTCTTTATCATTGGGCACAATGTGTGCGGCTTTTGATTGCTAATAAAATCCAAAAGACATCTGAAAAGGCCCAAAGCATATTTTTCTACATGTTTTATCGTGCTTTGCGGGTGAGTCATAAAGCTACCCTTGTATTTCGTATTGAGCGTTAACTTTGCTCTTTGTCGCTTGAGGTTTCTTCTTTGAATTTTCTCTTTTTATGGAAAAAAATATATGAGCGGTAGTTCTACTTTCCACATAACCTCCCTTCACCGAAGTCGATGATTCACTTCTTCCTATTAAACTCTTCCAGTGGTTGCGTTCAAACCTATCACAGTTATTTTATTAATATTATATTTTCCCACCAGTGGCTAAGCGGTACGTCCGTGGTCTTACAACGCTAAAAATTCGGTTCGTTGGTGGGGAGAGTTAAAGTTGCCCGTTGTGTAGCTTTGTGTTCAACAATAAGAAACGAAAACTCTGACCGAAATATGTATATATATATATATTTTTTTTTTTCGTAATTCGATGCTTTATAACAATCTTGCCCGCCAGGGGTCTTCAGGTTTGAAACGTAGGCCAAAAGTTGTTTATGGTATATACTGCTATCATTGTACTGGACTAGTACAGCGCTAAATCTACGGCTTTGCAACACTAAAATCATAGGTTCAATTCTCCTTTGCAGGCTCGGCAGATAGCCCGATGTGGGTGTGCTATAAGAAATCACAATCACAAACATCGCATTGTACTGGTCAATAGACCACGCGCTCCGAGTAAGACGACGGTTTAGCACGGTATGTATTTATTTAATTAAAACTCCCTTCCTTTTGAAATCCTCTCAATGTCAGACGAACTAATTTTTATGGGGTAATTTTGATAGTGGGACAATTTACGTTTGCTCAGTGGAATTGATGCTTAATGTAACACTGTTTTGTGTTTTTTGTTTCAGAAAGCGTAATTCTGTATTTTACCGTATGTGTCTGATCCATTTGTTTCACTAACGTCCAATATAAAACAACTGTGAAACAATGATTGCTAAAAACAATACTAAACAAAAAATCATCTTCGTTCGTATCTTGTGAGCTATCAAAACAATGAAAAGTTTCAACCTCCAAACCTACGTTTGTTCTGCACGTGCTTTATAACATTATCTGTTTTTATATTTTTTTCCTCCTTCCCCCAACATAATTGTAATTTTTTCAGTAGTTTAATAATAGGTGTTCGATTCGTAATCTGAGGGTCGCGGGTTCGAATCCACGTCGCATCAAATATGCTCGCCCTTTCAACCATGAGGGCGTTATAACTTAACGGTCAATCCCACTCACTATTCGTTAGTAAAAGAGTCGCCTAAGAATTGGCGGTGGGTGGTAATGACTAGCTGCTCTCCCTCTAGTCATACAATGCTAAATTAGGGACGGCTAGCGCAGATAGCCCTCATGTAGCTTTGCGCGAAATTCAAAACTTCAACAATAATATTAAAATACTTTTTATCCGTTTTTCATAAACTATAAAAGGAAAACATTTTTTCTTGATAGGTTTTTTTATTTAACTCGAATTAAAACGTGCCTATAAGAACAACTTAACTATCTAAATAAACCAGAAAGAAAAACGGTCACGAACAAATATTTTAAAGAATAGAGCTTATGTAACGCAACTGTTAAGTTTTGTTTTGAAATAATATCTTTATCTCTCACGATTTTAGAACGTGCTGTCGACTTGCCTTCATACACAATCATATAGAACAGAATTTACATTTTATCTTTACTAGTTCGACCGGTAGGTGTTGTTTAAACAATCACGACTCCTTCATTGTTTTGAACTTTTTTTCTTTCAGTGTCTCAAAACATTTCAGTCGAAAGTGTTAAAAAGTGTCTGAGTAAATACATTGTGGTTCCAACTGCCCTTTAAGGATTTTGTGTTCAAACTCATATTTGTTATTAATGGGTATGTCAAAAAAACTGTAAATACAGTTTGAAAAACGAAAACAACATAATAAACATGACATTCTAGATTTTTGTGAGTCACACACGGATGTAGGCTAGTGGTTAACGTGTCGATCGTACTGCAGATAGAAGGGTTCGTGGTTCGAGACGTGTTGCTTTTGAACATGCCTGTACTTTCAGTTGTAAGTGCACTATAAAAGTGACAGTCAGTCGTCTTACTTAGTTCGAAGAACCGGACAAAGCTCTCGTGATTGTGTGTTTTCTACCTTTCCTATGGTCAGTAGTTCCATATCAGGGAGATTCTACACCTTTATCTTTGGGGTCTCTAACCTGGCCGTTTAGCCCACGTACGCACAGGATGAAGATTCGAGTTCATTTTAAGGCATGTGTACGAACGACTCGAAAACGGCGTCGATCTTAATATGTTTGTTAGTTTGTTTATTTTGTGCCCAACTTTGGTATCGAAACCTAGGTTTTGTAAGTCCGCAGGCTTACCGCTGTGCCAAGGGGGAGTCTCTTAATACAATTATGTAGTTACTTCTGCACAATTGCATAGTGTATTATTCTTTGAGTTTCAAGAAGAAAAATAAACATTTTTAGTCTAGAAAAAGTAATCTTTTCCGAATATCCTGGAGAATTTAGCTAACGACAGAAGCTGATAAAAGTTACGTCTCTAAGAGCGTCTTGTTGGAAATTTCATCTTTATTTTTTTTTTAAAGTGTGGCGTCGTGAGCGAATATTTGCAAATGTCGTCACACACGTACACACCTTAATACAGAATTTCTAGTTTGTGCCAAACCAGACCGTCTCTCGCCACGCACATCATGTTTCATAGAAGTTCCAGTATTCTGTTACTTCATGAACTTTCTACTAGGATAAAACTTTTTTGTCCTCCTTGTTCGACTTTTCTCAAGTGACGTAATAAGGGTCATTACACCTGCTCCTCAGGCTTCCCACAGTGATAACTCAGGTACTTCTCCTGAAAAAACAATCCGAAACAAATACGCTTGAAAATATATTGTACCCATTAGAGATAAGTGTTAGTAAACGTTCCGAGACAATCAGTACATAAGTGTTAGTAAACGTTCCGAGACAATCAGTACACAAGTGTTAGTAAACGTTCCGAGACAGTCAGTACACAAGTGTTAGTAAACGTTCCGAGACAATCAGTACACAAGTGTTAGTAAACGTTCCGAGACAATCAGTACACAAGTGTTAGTAAACGTTCCAAGACAATCAGTACATAAGTGTTAGTAAACGTTCCGAGACAATCAGTACATAAGTGTTAGTAAACGTTCCAAGACAATCAGTACACAAGTGTTAGTAAACGTTCCAAGACAATCAGTACATAAGTGTTAGTAAACTTTCCGAGACAATCAGTACATAAGTGTTAGTAAACGTTCCGAGACAATCAGTACACAAGTGTCAGTGAACGTCCATAGACAATATGTATTTATTATAGAGGTGATAACATCCAATATTTTATTTGTTGTTATCACAATATCATCACATTTCAAACAGCTCTAGTTCACTGAAGGTAAAATGAATCCAACATAGTAGAGGAAGAGACCGAATTAAATAGTTTTATTAAACAGTTCACTTCTATATCGTGTCTTTCCTATGGGACTCCGGTTCGACCCCCCGTCCCAACAAACATACTCGCCCTTTCAAGCCTGGGGGCGTTATAATGTTACGATCAATCCCACTGTTCCTTGGTAAAAGAGTAGCCCCAGAACTGGTGGTGAGTGACTAGCTGCCTTTCCTCTAATCTTGCACTGCTAAATCAGCGCATATAGCCCTCGTGTGGCTTTGCGCGAAATTCAAAACAAACAAACAAAACAATCTTTCGTGGATAGGTTTGCTATGCCTGACACTATTACAAAAGGACACACATTAATGTCTTCTCACATATAATATTTCAGTTTCTACTCCTCAGTTTTTAGTTATTTGTTGCTGTTTACGTGCATATTAGGCGATTTTTTATATATCTTATATGTCTAAAATTAAGAAGTAGATAAAAACGAGGCACCAATACGCTTTATAAAAAGAGATGTCCACCAAAGTGCAGATGATGAAACTAAATTATCGTGCATGATCAATTAATCATGTCACGCATGAAGCACGAGACGTTCACGCAACTTGAACGATATAGTTTCAGTTTAGTACACACCCAGTTCTCGGTTACATATAAATTACATTAAACAAGACGATTATTTTTCCTTCTTATTTGGACAAATAGAAAGAAAAAACCGTTCATTTCATGAAATCTAGCTTTGAATTACTTCAATTCACTCATAAAAAAAAAAGAAAGAAAATGGTTGAAAACAACAACAACAGAAGAATAAAGAACAACTGATCAAAAGTTTTCTCAGCCAGTCTTTGGAACTTCAGGTATACAATCATGTGTAAACCTATTTCGTGCTGGAACGGCCAACTTTCATCGATCAGGCCTGTAGCGAACGCGCTCTTTAATGTACATCAATTAATTAGCTCGAGAGGCATGACGTGCCTACCGATAGTGGGTTTGAGCTTTGGTTCAGGTACTTGTACACGGAAATTTCAGTTTCAGCCTCTGAAGGTATGTCAGCGAGCTATGCTCTCATGGAAAAGAATGCAGTGGGTTTAAGACGGGTAAAGTTTACATATGGTGTAATATGTGAAACAATGAGAGGTGCAATAATAACTGAAAATATTATACCAGATGTATAGTTCGTCTCAGAAAAGTAGGTTGCTGAGTTACGTACTTAGTAGAATGTATATTTTGCTTTATATAATTATTGTATGGAATTTTCTATGAATTGTGCACGAAAGCAAGAGACATTATTTTTACGTTTCTCTATGGAACATACCATAAAAAAATACTGAATCATAAAGTCTTAGAACTTCTGGACATTTGTTTTTCGTAGCGACGTAAAGTGAGTAGAACAGATATGCCTTTCGCCATGTAATATGAGAAGAACAGAGATACATTTTTCTCTTTTAGTTTCTTTGCCTTTGAACAACGTCTATAAGCGTTCATGAAATTTGTGGCGAACATTTACTTTTATGTTTCCAGGAGCTCACTGGTATTAACTTTTATCGCTAAAAATATCCATACTTTATTTGTTATTTTAAGTTTCATGTTGGGTGATTCGGGTATAATTATTATCATTATTGTCCCAGGAAAACATAAATTTTGAAAAAAAAAAATTTTAGGCTAGTGCTTTGTATTAATTTTTATTTTTAAAACCACTCGATTCCACCTGAATCAAAATCTAAATTACGCTGTTTATACCTAGAACATCACCACAGGACAAAATCTATAATAAACTCTTTGGACCCAAAACAAAATCGCGAGACAAGATCTAAATTACACTGTTTGTTCCTAAGAGCGTTATCACAGGAGAGAACCTGAATCTTGTTTACACTGTTTGTTCCTAAGAACGTTATCACAGGACAGAACCTGAATCTTGTTTACACTGTTTGTTCCTAAGAACGTTATCACAGGAGAGAACCTGAATCTTGTTTACACTGTTTGTTCCTAAAAACGTTATCACAGGAGAGAACCTGAATCTTGTTTACACTGTTTGTTCCTAAGAACGTTATCACAGGACAGAACCTGAATCTTGTTTACACTGTTTGTTCCTAAGAACGTTATCACAGGACAGAACCTGAATCTTGTTTACTTTGTGTCTTTCAAAAAATATATTATTCTTTATTATTACAAGTAAATGCTAAAAGAAACTCGAATCAAGCACACGGTACGTTATTGTTTAATAGTGTTCTTCATAAGTAATTTTATAAATGTTAGAGTTTAGTACGATATACAAAGTTCAATATGAGGAAGGGGGCATACTTCTCGCCTTTCCCCTTCAACAAACACTTTGTTTTGTAGTTGAGCACAAAGCTAAGTAATAGGCTATCTGCGCTGTGCCTCCCACGTGTATAAAAAACAGTTTTTCTTTTCTTTTTGTTCAGCGTTCTGAGCCTTCTGACTTACTGCTGTGCCAATGGGGGCAAGGATCTGGTTGATAGATTGGAATTAAGGTCAGAACTACACAATGGGCTATCTGTGCTCTGCCCGCCAGGGGTGTCGAAACCCGATTTATACTGGTGTGAGTCTACAGATATTTCGCTGTGCCACTTGGGAAGGGAGGAAAGAAACAGAAAATCAGTTTGGTGTTTAAAGTATTGAGTTGAAGCTTTGACAGATCTTATGAATTAGTTAAATAAAACACTAACCACACTACATCTGCTATAACATTCCTAACGACGTGTTTCGTCCGGTTCCAGAGCTCATCAAACCCAGACTCGAATATCACAAAGTAATGATCGAGTAGCTGTTTATAACATCGGTTACATGACCAAGAACAGTTTCGGTGTGAACTATATTTATCAGTTACATGACCAACAACAGTTTCGGTGTGAACTATATTTATAAGTTACATGACCAACAACAGTTTCGGTGTGAACTATATTAATAAGTTACATGACCAACAACAGTTTCGGTGTGAACTATATTTAAAGTTACATGACGAACAAACATTTCAGTGTGAACTATATTTATGTCAACAGTTACATGACCAACAAAAGTATCAGTGTGAAGTGTATTGATTTGATGTGTATGTGTGTTTTCTTATAACAAAGCCACGTTGGGTTATCTACTGAGCCTACCGAGGGGAATCGAACCCCTGATTTTAGCGTTGCAAATCCGTAGACTTACCGCTACATTAGCGGGGGGCAGATTGAGTTGATGAATTTCACTTGTAATCACTGTCATTCAATTCATAACATATCAGAATTATATTTATTATTTTGAGTAACATCAAACTATTTTTACCAATACTCGTTAATTTATTTGGCTTCAACATTACTCGTAATTCAAAAGACTTACCGAACTAGCTGACTTTTTCAAGTAACGATACCAAAACATTCAAGCTCACATATTACATACCAAGTTATTGATGCCAAAGGACTCTCAGATATAACATTATTTACACTGGTAGCAACGAGATTTGCTCACCAATATGAACAATTCGATTCGTTACGTTGGTGTTACAGGATTGGCAATCAACTGAGAACCAACACGTGCTGCTTAAGGTGTAACATTTAAGTAGTCATTTCTTCTCAGTTTTGCGAGTCAGCGTTAATTGTACGTATTAATAACGTCTAAAATCCATGGTTTCAGACTTCACGGTGGACGGAGCGAAAAATAAAAGCAGTATATTTTGCTCTACGCTAAAACAAATCCTTTTGATACGAATTGATAAAATAATAACATCTTAGCACTGATGAAATGTAATAAAAGCAAATAGCTAAGCTGTTCTACTGTACATGTTATGTAATTTACAATGGTGTCCGTTAAACTTGTATTTAGTAAT
The DNA here is from genome assembly GCA_011833715.1 of Carcinoscorpius rotundicauda. Taxonomy (NCBI): domain Eukaryota; kingdom Metazoa; phylum Arthropoda; class Merostomata; order Xiphosura; family Limulidae; genus Carcinoscorpius; species Carcinoscorpius rotundicauda. The sequence continues at coordinate 87,011,889 of CM022399.1, forward strand.
AGCTTGTCTGTTTTTGTTGTTATTGTTGTTCAAATCATTATTATTATAAGTGTCAAAGATGTATTGCAAGCCTTGTTGGCCACAGGGGAAATTTGTTTGCAGAAATAAAAGTAATTAGAGGACATTTAAAAAGGTAGAACAGGACATTAATGGTTCTTCTTGTGCTGCTTGGTAAACTTGTTGCTAATTAGGTGATATAGACACAGATTTAAAGAAAATAATGGGCCGTGTCTGCTACGGTTGAAAAATCAAGCTTCGAATGCAATTTGGCCACTCCTTCCTCCCTCTGGCGGTATCATATGTAATCATTATCATTTAGCTGAACTAATTAGCTTTTCCAATTGAACCGACATTATAAGTTTTGGCAATGATTGACTGCGAGGTCACTTTATGGCATCACGTACAGTAACTTAGTAATAGACATGTACTTACAACTTATTTTCATTGATTTGTCTGATTATACGCCATATTTCTACAAGAGAAACACATTTTTTTCAAACGTCCACATTTTCATTTGCGTATCCGAGGCTGAAGCATATACTTTGTTTCCCTACCGAAACTGATTGTCGAATAGATATTAAAATAATTTGAAACCGAGTTCGTCTTGCGACAGCTGCTGCCATCTTCTGGTGGACTATTTACAATCTTGTGTGATATGTATACACTTAATACAGTGACGGATGTTTTGCAAAAAACAAGAAAACACTTGTTCGATGTTACTTTTATTGTGATTTTTTTTTATGGTGATACTGTGATTGTGAAGTAAGTTCGCGAAACTTGTTTCTCAAACCATAGTTATTCAGTTATTTCGGTGGGCCCGGCATGGTCAGGTGGTAAGGGCTCTCGACTCTTAATCTGAGGGTCGCAGATTATAATTCCCGTTACGTCAAACATGCTCGCCATTTCAGCCGTTGGAGAGTTACAACGTGACGGTCATTCCCACTATTCGTTAGTAAAAGAGTAGCTCAAGAGTTGGCATTAGGTGTTTATGAGTAGCTACCTTCCTTCTAGTCTTACACTAATAAATTAGGGATGGCTAACGTAGATAGCCCTCGTGGAGTTTTGCTTGAAATTAAAAACGAACGAAGAGGCAAACAATCCACGTTTTCTGTGATAATGCTTCCTTCTGAAGAAAACACTGGGAAAGACGCGAATATATGTTATGGAAATGTCCTAGTGTAGCTGTTATTGGAACATCATTACTACAAAATGATTTGGTGTTTCATAAGAATTGTGGATGACATATGATACTGACAAGTACCTGCCTTAGACGATTAGTTTTCTTCTAGGCCTATCTGCCAACAGAAAGCAGTTGGTTTGCCCTTATGACAGTTTTTTGATAAATATGTAATCGGTTGCACAAAGACGTCAACACCGTTGACGTGTTTTGTCTGCTTCTCTCACGCTGAGGACTACGCTAAGTGAATTTGTTCCACTGTCTTAACTTATTACAGTTCATTTGAAATAGTCTTAAGGAATACATTTAGCAAAGCCGACCCACACCGTGGTTCTTCCTCACTTCGTCAAGACGACTGCTGAGAAAGATGTGAACATCTCTTTCTCTCTCTAGGTGTTTGGATATATATATTTGTATACCCAGGAGGGTCAGGTGCACTATACCTTTTCCTCTTTCCATTACTTAGTTGGAATGGCCCGATTAATACATTTGTAGTAAACACAGAATGGTTGAAGTAAGATCCTAACTTTATATCTGGTCCTTTTCAGGGCAATGTCCATTTATATTGTTCTTTCATATTTTTTTAATTAATTTATTTTTATAAGTCTAAAACGTAGGTGGCCTGTTTTATTTTAGCACTACTTTATTGTTATTATTATTTTAAATTTTATTTTATTTTAAAGATCTGATTTAACGGGGAAAGGTGTTTAGGTCTGTCTCTCTTCATCATATATGTAATATCTGACTAGTTCACATAACAAATCATTTTTTCGCCAATTTTTATCAAAATATTTTACTGTACTATGTAGAAGTGAACATCTCAGTTTGTTTGTTTGTTTTAAATTTCGCACAAAGCTACTCGAGGGCTGTTTGTGCTAGCCGTCCCTAATATAGCAGTGTAAGACTAGAGGGAAGGCAGCTAATTATCACCATTCACCGCCAACTCTTGGGCTACTCTTTTACCAACGAATAGTGGGATTGACCGTAACTTTATAACGTCCTCACGTTTGGTGTGACACATCTCAGTTTACAGACCACAGTTCTTTAAATTATTAAATTGCGCTCTGTTTTTGGTTTCATCAGAGATGACAAATTTTCAATGATTTTCGCATCAAGTTGAAAAAAACAGTAACAACGGGGATTACTGGAGTATAATTTTTTCTCTTTTCCTCAAAAAATGTGTTGGTAAGCCATTTTTAACTGTCACATTTTATGGCACAGATTTAGTGTTAATAGCATTGCTAAAACTTTTGTTATGATGAGAAAAACATTAAGTTTTTTATGTCTTCATTCTTATTCGTCCCTTTTTTGGAGTTTATTTTCGCTAAAATACATTGCACGTGCTGTTTTGTTTTTCTGCGGTAAGCTTGATTATTATAACGTTAAAATTCAGAATTCGATTCCGCGATGTTAACGCTGAACAGATAGTCTATTCTGTAGCTTTACACACAACAGTAGCGGTCTACTTTCCCTGTTCTTAGTCTTTTGGTATGACAGTGGTAAGTCTACGGATTTGTAACCCTAAAACCTGAGCTTCGATTCGGCTTTCCTCTTAAAAAAACAGTAAACAAACCCTACACGTGTCTTTTGTTTTCTGTGTGGGTACTAAGTATCACACAATTATATCTGTTTTCTTCCACTCTCTCTGTTTATCGTCTTTTCTTCTTACGCTTTTCCATTCCGGTCCGGCATTGCGAGGTGGTTAAGGCGTTCGACTCGTAATCTTAGGGTCGCAGGTTCGAATCCCTCTCTTACCAAACATGCTCGTCCTTTCAGCCGTGGGGACGTTATAACGTGAGGGTTAATCATACTATTTGTTGGTAAAAGAGTAGTCCAAGAGTTGGCGGTGGGTGGTGATAACTAGCTGCCTTTTCTCTAGTCTTACACTGCTAAATTGGGGACGGATAGCGCAGATAGCCCTCGAGTAGCTTTGAGCGAAAAAACAAACGAAACTTTTCTATTTCACTAATACCCTGGAGGCACAGCGATCTGTCTGGGTGGGCAGAGCACAGATGTTGAACTTCATGCTTGACTATAAACAAGAAGTCAATAATTTTTTCAACGATCGTTCCTTTCTTTTTATCTTTCGACATACATTTTATCGTTTGTCTGCATAGATAATTTTATCTAGATGCTTATTTAGTTCGTTATTTCCAAAGTGTCTCCCAATAGAACAGCGGTAAGTTTACGAATTTATAACACTAAAACTCGGGTTTCGATTCCTCACGATGGGTACTGCAGACAGCCTGATATGGATTTGCTGTAAAAAACAAACAATTTCTTAAGTAGATCTGCCCCTCGCTTGTACAGCGGTATGTCTCCGGATTTACAACGCTAAAATCAGGGGTTCGATTCCCCTCGGTGGGCTGAGCAGATTGCACTTTGTGGCTTTGCTATACGAAAAACACACACAAACACACTTAAGAAATTCTAGCCTCGTTTTAATCTGCTTGTTTTTTTACAACTTGTCTTACTTTTGCACAAATTTCTTAACGTATTTTTTTCCTTTCTTGTGTTCGGGGCCCGGCATGGCCAGGTGTTTACGGCACTCGACTCATAATCCGAAGGTTGCGGGTTTGAAACCCCATCACACCGAACACGCCCACCCTTTCAGCCGTGAGAGCATTAAAATGTGTCGTAAGTCCCACTATTTGTTGGTAAAAGAGTAGCCCAAGAGTTGGCGGTGGGTGGTGATGACTAGCTATCTCCCCTCTAGTCTTACACTCCTAAATTAGGGACGGCTTGCGCAAATAGCCCTCGTGTAGCTTTATGCGAAATTCAAGTCAAATCGTGTGTTCGGTTTTACGTGGGGAAGCTATTTTCTCTCAGAGTAGAGGGCCCGGCATGTCCAAGCGTGTTAAGGCGTGCGACTCGTAATCAGAGGGTCGCGTGTTCGCATCCTCGTCGCGCCAGACATGCTCGCCATTTTAGCCGTGGGGGAATTATAATGTGACGATCAATCCCGCTATTCGTTGGTAAAAGAGTAGCCCAAGAGTTGGCGGTGGGTGGTGATGACTAGCTGCCTTGCCTCTAGTCTTACACTGCTAAATTAAGGATGGCTAGCACAGATAGTTTTAGAGTAGCTTTGTGCGAAATTCAAAACAAACAAACAAACAAACTTACAGCAGATGGAAAACAGTATAAACAGGGCGTTGCGACTTTGAAACCGTTAACGGCAACATATCAACACTTGGTTTTCCTTTTAAAAATTATCTGTAAATGTTTTACTTTTTACTTCTTATTTCTAACGCAAACCCTTCAAGTTCAGGGTTTATCTAATATTTTATCCTGAATATTAATATGAAAACCTTTATTTCAGATCACGTGATGCACGTAATGAAAGTCAATTTGTGTTACTGACGTAGGTGTACGACTGTAATTTCTACATTATTGAAGTTAATAATGTACAATAATGTGTAATTTTGTATGTGTGTATGTGTATGCATGTAAGTGTGTTTGTTTATATAAATTTTAGTGGTGTTCCAAAGCAATGCTTCTATAGGTCACTATTTTGTTTCTTTATGGACCTTTCCACTCACACATTAGTTCCACGTTCTGGACTATTTCCACAAAACCCAGCACCCAACCCAGTAAAAGGATTCATTACTCTTTGGGGTATTCTTAACACTTAAGTGAAAAGTTGTGAGATGACGGAGTGCTTAAGACCATAAAGTCTGGAGAAGTACCAGTTGTAGTCACTGTTTCTTTTGGAGAAGTACCAGTTGTAGTCACTGTTTCTTTTGGAGAAGTACCAGTTGTAGTCACTGTTTCTTTTGGAGAAGTGCCAGCTGTAGTCACTGTTTCTTTTGGAGAAGTACCAGTTGTGGTCACTGTTTCTTTTGGAGAAGTACCAGCTGTAGTCACTGTTTCTTTTGGAGAAGTACCAGTTGTAGTCACTGTTTCTTTTGGAGAAGTGCCAGCTGTAGTCACTGTTTCTTTTGGAGAAGTACCAGTTGTAGTCACTGTTTCTTTTGGAGAAGTACTAGTTGTAGTCACTGTTTCTTTTGGAGAAGTACCAGTTGTAGTCACTGTTTCTTTCCTTTGGTTTCTTCCAATTTCCAAGATAAATGAAGTTCTTTTGTAAGCGCAAAGAATCTCATTCTACTCCTAACATTTTTGTTTAGTTATATGGATCAACTGTTTAGAATGGTGGTCTATCTGCACTGTTCTTAAGCTAATGAATAATTGGTTTCAAGCTCGTATTTATTCCCGAGAAGTGTCCAATTGAGAACTGAATCACATCAACTATTCGCCATGATTGGTGCATGATACATTTTTCTATCTCACAGCATTTACACTCATTATTAATATGTGGTCTTTTGGGTAGCGAGTTTGCATTTCCATGGTTCTTACAGGGTAATGTTTAATGCTAAAGTTGTAGACTCAGAGTTTTGGGAGCTATCTTGCTGTTTGACCTTCAGGATTACGAAAAATTCGTCAACCCTTTCAGAGCTGCATCATCTATCTGTCTGAAGTGTAAAGTTTTGCACGTGTGCACAATGATGGAAATGGCTCAGGTCTTGAACAACACTTAGTGGCTACTCTAGAATTATACAATACCTCCATTTTGTGGGATTCATTAACTTATTATAGTAGCCAATCACACATTATTTTCTGCATTGTACTTAGACAGAACTACTGGGTTCTATAAGTAAAATGACTGGATCTTCAACAGCAGGCTATGCAGTACAGAAGTAGTGGTCAGTTTCTTCATCAGTTTGTTGAATACTTGTTCACAGTTGGTAGTCCAACAAAACTTATTGGGGTTCTCAGGTAGTTTGTGTAGAAGATAAACTATGTCAGTGAGAGATTTTACAAAGCAATGAGAGCGTTTGCTGTTGACCAGTCCTAGACTTGGTCAGCTTTTGATGGACTTGTAGGCACTTCTTCTCTGCTGATTATGTGTGATAGGCAACTCACCTGTTCATGGAAAAAATCACAATTTATGAGATTCGACTTCAGATTCTCTTTCCATAATTAATCAAAAACTTTCCGTAGCCCTTTATAAACATTATCAAAGGTCTTCATATGTGCGATTATCCTATTCAAGTGGTTAATTACAACGTTCCAAGGTACTTTAGACAAAGCACACTCCATCAATCGTTTTAATATAGCAGGAGGATTGCATAATCCAAATGGTATAAATTGTCACAGCCTATTTCTTGTGGTAAAGGCTGTCTTCTCTCTAGTTTCTTTAACTGCTTCCACATACCAATATCTACTCTTAAAATCCATTTACTTCTCAGTGAAGAATACAAAGTAGTGTCAGTCCTTGGTTATTGGTAGGCATCATTTTTTTGTAACTTTATTCACCTTCTGATAGTCCACTCACAACCTTGTAGATCTATCCTTCTACGTAACAAACACAGAAGTTGATTCCAAAGGATTAGTACTCAATTCTATTACTCTCTGTTCTTCAAAATTTCTACCTCTTTGAAAGACTCAGTCTCTTCTGCAAGCAGAAGTCATGTGGCTAACTGGCTGCATCTTCAGTATTAATCTTGTGATATGTGTTATTCTACCTGTGCCATGAGGTCTACTTGGTGAACGTTCTTGATATTTTGTGAGCAAATTATGTAACTGCTGGTGCTTATCAGTTGTGAAACTGTAAAAGCACTGGTTGTAACACTTTTTTAAGTGAGTTGATAAGTTGTCCTTATATGAGGGTTCGACATTGAAATTCTTACATTTTTCCTCAAGTAATGAATTTTAGGCAGACCAATCTTCTGTTGAAACATGTAGTATATTTCTCAAATTATGAACAAACTTATTTTGTTAATAAATCAGTGTTTGCTTATTCGTTTTTATATCAGAATAATGTGCTTCCATTTTGTGATGTTCTTGGATATGGAAATGCTACTTTTACACCCTCACAACTTGCAATGTCCTATCCAGACTTGACTCAAATCATATGGTTTGTTGTATTCCTTGCACTAACGATGACATCTTTATTCTCTTGGCCCCACAATAGTTCTACCACTAATTAATTCAACAGGACATGCTGGAGTATTTGATATTATTATTGCCCAACCACTAGATGCAAATTTATTTTTTGAAACGTTCTGGTATGAGTACTTCTTATTGGTACCACCAAAAGTCAAATCAGTGGTGTAGTAGTTGATATTTAGTGCATAGAAATTTTGTTCATAAAACGTATAGATATTCGTAGCTAGCCTAAACTTACATTCCTGTTTTTGTACATGTCAGTTCCAGTATGCACTCTTTCTCATTGTCAGTTACCAACACATACTGAGTCACAGAAAAGTGTTCTACAGGAAACTTCTAATTTTTATTTTGTTGGAACCTCATGTCCACTGCCTATTTGTATCGTTTTCTCTTCTTTCTTCACACCTGGATGCAGTTTTCCACCAAATTGGGTTGAATTATTGTATTTGTAAAATTATTGTTGATCATCATACTGCCAAGCTTTCCATCAATAAACCCATGGGCTAACTTACTGGTTTCTTTAGAAAACGAACTTTTTTTTTCAGTTGGGGCAGGTGGGGAGTATTCTTAGCTGATATTTGTTCATAAGTCCAGTTAATTTTTAGTCCAATTGTCTGATTAGTCTTTAATTATTCCTTTGATCCAGTTGGGGTTAAAGACTCATCCTTGGGGTATGGTCTCTTTGACGATTTAAGATCTGTTAATTTCTTACAATATTGGTTGTAATGGCCGGGTTTACTACATGTATAAAACTTTTCCCTTTTATTGTGTCTTATGCGAGGAGTTATCCTCTACAAACATTTGCCTGAAGTTCATGACAATATGTCCTTGATGACACTTTGTAAAATGGACAACAACTGTGTGTTGTGGAGACACAAGTGTAGAGGACTGAAGACGAAAGGCAAAAGATTTTCGAAACGTTGTCCTCTACACTTGTGTATGCTGCACAACAGACAGTTGTCGTCCATTCTTCAAAGTTTCATCATGAATATTCTGCCTAAACAATCTATCAAAGTATATGTCTTTTCAAGTTACAGTAGAAATACTTATTGTCTTGTGGTTTATTTTCTGAATTCTGTAATTTGCTGTCTAACTAGTCGTTTTAAGTTTTCTAAACTGCTGTTAAAACACTACTCCATCTCAGTATTAAGTAAATTCATCTAAGGTATCTTCTCTCCTTTGTATTCTATTTTAGAAATTTGCTGTTGATATGCCCCCCAGTGGCACAGCGGGATGTCTTAGAACTTACAACGCTAGAAACCGGGTTTAAATACACGTGGTGGGCAGAGCACATATAGCCCATTGTGTAGCTTTGTGCTTACAGTTACGAAAGTGTTCGTACCCCTGCGTCCTGAGTAGTTGTTTGCTCATAACTTAAAAAAAATATCACGATTAGGCTAATAGAAGTGTAATATGTTATAAATATTATACTAACACACATCTACATAAATTGTATGTAAATTAAACGACAAATAAACTGTTCATAAACAAATGACCAAAAATAGGAACAGAAAGTGTTCGTACAGTTCAGAACGTGTGAAAAAACTGATATTACCGTAAAAATTTTGTTTAGTTTGTCAAATAAACTACATTATACCATTCTAGAACTAGACACTGTAAACTACATTATACCATTCTAGAACTAGACACTGTAAACTACATTATACCATTCTAGAACTAGACACTGTAAACTACATTATACCATTCTAGAACTAGACACTGTAAACTACATTATACCATTGTAGAACTAGACACTTGGTTCATAATTATTGAAATTTAGCCAACGGAAAATGTACTTCCGGCAATTAGCGCCGTGTCCGTCATTATCTGTTGGTCATCATGGCGAACAGGAAACAACTGTCCAGTGACTTAAAAAAACCGAATTATTGTAAAATACAAGTCTCATGTGTCTCTTTCCGGTATTGCTACACAGCTGAATGTGCCGAAATCTACTGTTTAAAACAAAATTGCCAAGTTTAAGCTTACAGAATTAACTGCTAACCTCCCTCGTTCCGGACGCCCCACCAAAATCCCAGAGAGAACGAAGTGGAAGGTTCTCAGAGAAGTTAGTAGGAACCCTTGTTTAACATGCAATGACATACAAAAACTGGTAAGGGAAACTAGGGTTGAAGTAAGCACCTCTACAGTTACGAACATGTTACCTTCTTCTGGGTTCAAAGCATGCCGTTCTCGTAGAACTCCATATTTAAAGCTTGTTCATTAAGAAGCACGATTGAGGTATGCAAGAAAGCATGTAAATAAACCCTTTACCTATTGGAAGAATATTCTGTGGTCAGACGAGACTAAAATCGAGCTTTTCGGCCACAATGATGTTCACTCTATTTTCCGTCAGAATGGCGCCTGGCATGGCCCAGCACGTTAAGGCGTGGGCTTCGTAATCTGAGTAAGGGTCTTGCCAAACATGCTCGCCCTCCCAGCCGTGGGAGCGTTATAAAATTACGGTCAATCCCACTATTCGTTGGTAAAAGAGTAGTCCAAGAGTTGGCGGTGGGTGGTGATGACTAGCTGCCTTCCCTCTAGTCTTGCACTGCTAAATTAGGGACGGCTAGCACAGATAGCCCTCGAGTAGCTTTGTACAAAATTTAAAAAAAACCATAAGAAGGGGGAAGGAAATCTTCCAAAATACACCGTCTTTACAGTTAAACACGGAGGTAGCTTTATCATGCTATGAGGTTCCTTCAGCTCTTCTGGTGAAGACAGTCTTCACTACGTCAACGGAATCATGAAAAAAGAAGAGTACGTTGATATATTAGGCACTTATATCAAGAATAATGCTTGGAACTTGCGGCTTGGACGTCGTTGGATCTTCCAGCACGACAATGACCCTGAGCACTCATCAAAATATGTGCAAGCCTGGTTACAGAGGAACCATATAAGCATTCTGGAGTGGCCATCGCAGTCGCCCGATCTCAACCCAATTGAAAACGTTCGGCATGAGTTGAAGACCAGGGTTCATCAGCGTCATCCGAAAAACTTGCAAGAGTTGGAGGCCTTCTGTGAAGAAGAATGGAAGAAAATACCAGTCGAGTCCTGAAAAACGGTCATGGATGGCTATGAGGAGAGATTGCTCCAAATAATTCACCTGAAAGGCTACACAACTGACCATTTAAGTAGACGTACGAACACTTTTTGTCCCTCCTATGTTTGGTTATTTGTTTATAAACAGTTTATTTGTAGTTTAGTTTACATAAAAATGTATGTATGTGTGTGTTATTATGATATCTATAATATATTATGCTTTCATTATCGTAATCGTGATACTTTGTAAGTTATGAGGAAAAAACTATTCATGACGCAGCGGTACGAACACTTTCTGTCGTAACTGTACGTTTTCAACATAATTCATTGTCTTCTATTCTGAATGATGTTGAATTGACCGGCTAAATCCCGGAACTGGATTTGGTAGTTTCATAGCTTCAATAGTCCATAAAGGTTCTTCAGTAATAGTATTACAGCAATAGTGGTAATAAGTGTAGACGAAATAAGTTCTCCTGTTTCGTATTTTGTACCAGGTGGTATTCAAGACTAGAACTCCTGAACCGATGCAGAAAAAGGTCCGACTTGTTAATTGTTCATCTTTTACATATTTTTTTCTAGAACCGATGTTCTTTTCTTCGTTATGATATCTTTCTTCACTTCACTTCGTTAATTTTATCATAAAACCTTTCCATAATTCTCCAGTCGTATGTTGTAGTATATTTTTATATCTCCAATAGTCACATCAGTCTTGTCTTCAACCAAATTTTATTTTGTATTTGAATTCTTTTTTCAAACTCGTTCTCAGTCAAAATGTTTGTAACAAAAAAGATCGTTGTTAAGATGAAATACAAATATACTTAGCGCTGAAAAACTGAGAACGGTTTATTAAAACAGCAAACAATTTTATCAGACACCTGTAAAGAAGTGTGTAATTTAGCATTTCACTTATCATAACAAAACCTTACCAAAACATGTATAATGACAAAATATAACATAAAATTATCATACATAGTGTATGTAACCTTACTCAGTTTCTATTAATTATTCAATACTTGGTTGGTCCTCCTTGTATTATAATAACCTGTGCAAGACAACATGGCATGCTGTTGATGAGGTTATTGATGTAATCTAACGTGAATTCATCTCAACTTTTCCATAACTTTAAAGGGTGAAGCAGTGTAGCCGCAGTAGCTGTTTTAGTACCATGATTAGCAGTTTTCCGATTGTGTTCTGCCGAACTGTTAGTTCTCAATGGGATTACACTCTGAAGACGTTGCTGGACATGGCAATCTTGTAACGACCTCCTGATCGAGATAATCCTGAACAGTACGACTACTATAAGCATTGTCGTTGTTCTCCTGAAATACAAAGTTATTGCCCAACCTTGCCATAGCATATGGTAGAAATATCGCCTTCATGTAATGCCTGTAAGAGGTGTCATTGACATTTCCTTGGAGGATATGAAGAGCAGTTTTCCATCATGATGAATAGCTGCTCAAACATGTACTGCACCACCTCCTGAATTTGATTTAGTCATTGTTAAGCGTAAAGCTACACAGTGTTCTATCTGGACTCCTCTCATCGTGCGTGTGGGAACCTGAATTTAGCGTTGTAGGCCAGCATATTTAACACTGAGTCACTTGGAGACTAATTTGAAACAATTAATAAAAGCTTAGTGACAAAACTAGGTTAAAGTACCGATGCTTTGTCATCCATCTACTTTTTTTCTTTTTCATCCAAAATAGGTGTAGAGCAAGGAATGTAACCACATGCATTACATCGTTCAACTATAGAGAAGCACGTGTAAAGCGAGAAATTTATCATTGCTTACTGTTGTACGTCGTACAGCTGTGGCGAAACACGTGCAGAGCAAGAAATCTATCTATGCTTATTGTAGGTGTTACTTCGGGCAGTTGTGTAAAAAAAAGAAAAAAATCGTAGTGAATCAACAACGTAAGTTTGCAGTGTGATTCATTCTTTAAGCCACGGAAAATACAAGTACACGTGCTTTCAATTAAACAACCTTCATCTCGTGAAGCCCCACGAGGTCTGAACCTTCCCCTAGTGACCAGAGAAATCATCCATGCCTGAAAGCAAGTCGAGCGTAATGACTGAATTTAAACACGTTTCTTAAAGCAGATGATAAAATTGGTTCCTCTCACAAGAATTTATTCTACAGTTACTAGGATAGTGAGACCCTTGATTAAAAAAAACTGAAATCATAGTTATGATAGGAGAAAATCATTCCTTTCCTCGAAGTCCCCTTGGCGTAGAAGGAGCTTGAGAAATTATATATTGACATACCTTATCGACGTACACTACACGTACGTAAAGGAACCAGATGTTCCCACCAATCAAAGGGGTTCTAAGGATTACGCAACCCACATGGGTTTTGACTCATGCAGTTTTACAAAATAATAATAAGAAACAATTCAGAAACCGAAATGAAGGGAAAAAAAAACTCAATTTATAAAAAGAAGAGAACAATAAAGTTTGTGATGGAATGTATGCATTACGATAAATAAATTATCAAGAAGAGAAATAGAACGAGTAAGAAGTAACAAAACGAACCACGTGAGGGCGAATGAAGACATGGAAGAGTTAAAGAAATTAAAAAAAATATGAAGATTGGTTGAAAGAAAGAAATAATGAAAGGGGGGAACTGACGAAATGAAAGAGAGCAAAGCTAAGAGGATTGTTTGTTTTTTTATTTCGCACAAAGCTACACGAGGGCTATCTGCGCTAGCTTTCCATAATTCGGCAGTATAAGACAAGGGGGAAAGCAACTAGTTATCACCACTAACCGCTAACTGTTGGGCTACTCTCGTACCAACGAACATTGGAATTGGTCGTAACGTCATAACGCCCCCACGGCTAAAAGGGCAAGCATGTTTGGTGGGACGAGGACTCGAACCCGCAACTAGTCGAGTACCTTAACCACCTGGTCATGTCGGACTTCATAAAGGAGATTAATACGTTAAGAGTATTTTTAATTACTACTTGTTCCATTGTAATTCATTTTTTTCTTGTTTGTTTTGGAATTTCGCACAAGCTACTCGAGGGCTATCTGCGCTAGCCGTCCCTAATTTAGCAGTGTAAGACTAGAGGAAAAGCAGCTAGTCATCACCACCCACCGCCAACTCTTGGACTACTCTTTTACCAACGAATAGTGGGATTGACCGTCAAATTATAACGGCCCCACGGCTGGGAGGGCGATCATGTTTAGCGCGTCTCGGGTCATTTTTTTTTCTATCACATAAGGTTTTTTTCTTTAATTGAGAAGAAAAAAGAAATTCTTACTTGAATCAGATTATTATTTCATTTACCACAGTGACTGCTTGTTGGTTAACGTTGCGCTAGAAACGACAAATAGATGAACTTTTATTATTATAAGTATTTCCCTCTGAGGAAAGAGAGAAGGAAAGGATTAACGTTTTGAAATAAAAATACAAAACACGAAATGATAAGTCAAACCTTGTTAGAGTCAGTAACTTTGTAACGTTTATAGATAAACAACCACAAAGGTGTTTGATTGGTTGAAGTTGATAAAAATACTTGTCGGTTTGTTTGTTTGATGTGAAATTCACACAAAGCTCCACGAGGGCTATCTGCGCTAGCCGTGCCTAAGTTAGCAATGTAATGCTAGAGGGAAGGCAGCTAATCATCACGAACAGTGAGCCTGACTGTCACATTATAACACCCCCACATTTGGAAGGGCAAGCTTGTTTGGTGCGACGGGCACTCAAACCCGCGACCTTCAAATTACCAGTTGAACGCCTTAACCACTTGGCCATGGCGGGCCTATACTGGTCAGAAACTGTTTTTTAAACAGAACTTACAACTATTTCCTCCCCCTTCAATAATAGTTTAACTATATTAATTTTCACCCCATTGTCTTACGCTTTAGGTAAATATACGCGTGAGAGGGAATGAGGATATATTGGACTAATATTTTATTTATATACCCTTTCTGGTGAAGTTAACAATATTCATATATAGATCTAATCCTTTCTACCAAGGTTGAAACGAACAGTCTGCATCAGTAGTTTTGACTTAAATATGTTTACAGTAAATCTTACATTTATGTAACACGGATTAATTTCAGGCTAAGTAATGTATTAGTTAGTATGGAGCTTTGCCGTGAAAGATCACGAAACACGCACGACTTACAATTAATAAATATATCGATTTCAAACTAAAAAGCACGTGTTTACTTGAGTAATTTGATTTCCAGAATTCTGATTGTTGTGACTAGCGAATTTAAACTTCATAAAATTTGTTTTGGTTTTAATTACGTATTTTCCGTCATTCAGCTACTCGGATTTTGAAAATAATATACTTTTTTGTTTTTTATCACGTAAGGATTTTTTTTAAAAATCAGGGACTAAAAGAACTTACTTGTATCACATTGTTATTGCATTTACCACAATGAAGATTTTTATTGTTATTATAACGTCACGATCGGTTTAGAAAATTCTAAAGCAGCGATTGTCAACGTTTTAAGCATAACAAAATGGGACCCGATTTCAATGAAAATGATCCACTTATCTGAAAGAATCTGTGACGTGAAGGCTTTGTTTGTTTGTTTCGAATTTCGCAGAAAGCTAAACGAGGACTATCTGCGCTAGCCGTCTCTAATTTAGCAGTGTAAGACTAGAGGGAAGTCAGCTAGTCATCATCACCTACCGCCAAATCTTGGGCTACTCTTTTACCAACGAACAATGGGATTGACTGTCACATTATAACGCCCCCAAGGCTGAAAGGGCGAGCATGTTTAATGCAACTTGGATTCGAACCTGCGATCCTCGGATTACGAGTCGAGTGCCTTAACCACGTGGCCATGCCGAGTGTTGAACATTTTGTTTGCGCATTTCGTGATGGTGGTGATGTTTAATAACCTAAGGTGTTGGCACAGAAGTCGATTTTAATATTTTACCGGAATGTTGCTATAAATGCTTTTTTTTTCTCATATTTTAATTCAAATGTTCGTTACTAGAGGGGATGTCGTGACGTCATATAGAAATTTCATGAAAGCTAGGAACATAGAAGTTTCAAGAAAACGACTAATGATATAAATGGCACTTCGTAAGTAAGAAATCAGTGAAATAATGTCTTAGAAAGTTGTCAGTTATCGAGTTAGTTGAGTGTCAGTTAGACAGTGAGAGTTATTACCAATGTAATTAAAATCCTACAAATAATTTTGAACTCGTGACTTAAGTACTTCAACCTTTGTATTTGAAGTTAGGCCTACATATGGACATAACCTTAAACTAGCTTTGTCCACTTATTGAAAAAATATATTAATTCCTTATCGTTACCTGAATGCGCATTATTCTGGCCTAGTATTCCAATATAATCCATCTAACAAAATAATATGTTGCAACACTTCATCGAATTACGATATTTTTTTAAAATAATAATTAACGCGATTGTACAATCATGTTGTTTTCGTTGTGTTCTTCGGACGTTGTCAAATAGTCAGTAAACTACAATTTATGGCCGTTATATACGTACACGAGTACTGTACTGTTGATGAGGGTAGCGTATTTCATAAAACAAGGTCTAATGAATAATTTCTTTATATGCGCTGCGTGTGTTGTGATTTTAAAATGTCAATATATATGTATATATATATAATATTTGTTTAATTCGTATAGAATGAGATGTACAAGTGTCTCTTTAGATTTGATTTAATTTGGTGAGTGCAACCGATGCTCACACGTTCCGAATTCCGACAAGCGAGTAGGCTGCACGAGGGCGTGAAGGACCACCAAAAGAACGTAGCTCTAGTGAGCACATTTCATTTGTACGTTAGCTTCACTGAGAGAGACAGAAGCCATTCAGAAGTGCTAAGCATATGATATTAGCACACTGCACTCGAGCAGATCGAATCGTTGTTGATGGGATAGATCTGGGAAAACTGGATTTATAAAGATGTTATTGGTCACGTTGTACAACTTCTATCCGATTCCTGCAAATGGTATTTGAATACTGAAACACGTCTTTTGAATACAGTCTTCTCTTGTTTTGATTGTTGACGCAGAAATGGACATTTCTTAACGTATATTGCTGCAATCAATGGCCTTTCGCGATATGGATGTACTAATATGTGAACTGATTTCTTTATTACTTCTTTTTATCAGCACTCTTCCGTACCCAGTTAGTTCGCTAGTTCAATTTGTGACAATTTTCCACCCACGTGACCAGCGCGCAACGTCTCCACCGGCCTCTGTGATCGTGTCATTTAGAGATTTAGAACATTCTGTACTCGTCTTAAATGTTCTGCTACGCTATATCACAGTTACGAGTTACTAAAAGTTTTGCATCATGATCGTAAACCCAACGAACGCCTGTTTTTGTATCAGTTTGTCATGATTTTTTGTGTGTTTATAAAGTTAGGAAATTTTAAACTTTACGGCCCCCTATAAGTTAGCTGTTTTTCGAATATTTTGTTTAATTTATTCCATTAGAGCTCCGGCTTACTGTAACAACAAAAATGTCAACAGTTCGTTGAAAACGTTAAACATCTACCTGGGCAAGACAAGCGAACCAACAAGTATTATGAATAAGTTGGTTCAATTTTTAATTATTTTTTTTTTTGCCAGGTAGGTTGCCAGGCCTTTCTGGTTATGACAGTGTAACCAGATGTTTCTCAGGAACTAACATTTAACAGGCCTTTCTGGTTATGACAGTGTAATCAGATGTTTCTCAGGAACTAACATTTCACAGGCCTTTCTGGTTATGACAGTGTAATCAGATGTTTCTCAGGAACTAACATTTCACAGGCCTTTCTGGTTATGACAGTGTAATCAGATGTTTCTCAGGAACTAACATTTCACAGGCCTTTCTGGTTATGACAGTGTAATCAGATGTTTCTCAGGAACTAACATTTCACAGGCCTTTCTGGTTATGACAGTGTAATCAGATGTTTCTCAGGAACTAACATTTCACAGGCCTTTCTGGTTATGACAGTGTAATCAGATGTTTCTCAGGAACTAACATTTCACAGGCCTTTCTGGTTATTACAGTGTAATCAGATGTTTCTCAGGAACTAACATTTCACAGGCCTTTCTGGTTATGACAGTGTAATCAGATGTTTCTCAGGAACTAACATTTCACAGGCCTTTCTGGTTATGACAGTGTAATCAGATGTTTCTCAGGAACTAACATTTCAGGTTGCCAGGCCCCTCAGTGGCACAGCAGTATGTCTACACTAAGTACCAGCATTTCTGAGATACAGATAGCCCATTGTGTCGCTTAACTTCAAACAAACAAAACTGTCAGGTTACCAGACCTGTCTGTTTTTGACTATGCAATCAGATGTTTCTTAAAACCTTTATTTCGGGTTGCAGGACCTCTCTGTTTTTGACAGTGCAATTAGTTTTAATTGCAACACTGTTCTAATGAGGAGAACGATGACGTACTGGGGTTCATCCCCTTGGCGACGTGCACCAACCTCTCTGGATACGCATGGACAACGCTCTGTTGTATGTGACATGTACCGGTCTCTCTCTCTCCCACAGCAGTTGCTAAACAAGAGGATTAGGCTGCGAATTCCCAAGAAACTTGTCTTGGGATTACGAGGAATTTGTTATTAATTAGGAATCGAGGCGGCATACTGGTAGATCTTAACAAAGACACTGGTATAATGATTGGACAAAAGATACATCTGTGTGGAAGTTTATAATCTCGTGTAAGAGAAGATACCGTCTCATAGTAACGCTTACGTCTCGTTTATAAGGCCGTTGAGATTAACAGCTTTGTGTTTGCAGCGTCTTCTGGTGTCGCTTAAACATCAGAAGTGATATGTAGTCTCTAAGAAACGTTTCTATACTTTGGTGTTAGTGAAATATGATACGTAAGTTTTGGTTTGTAGAGGAAAGATTTCCCTTGTGAAAAACCCAGGGAAAGAATAGCTTAGTTTTAATCTTTGTTCTTACAAAACTCGTATTTTAATTTCCGCTTACACACTCAAACACAGATAGAAAAAACAGAACAAGGAATGCATTTCATTGTCTTAAATCAAGCAATGACTAAGCTTTGCTTTTCAAAACACGGCACTGAGACTGGCTTAAGCTTGACAAATATAGACACCTCTTGGTAGTAGGTAAAGTTCAGAGTTTTATGATAGGCCATCGTGAATTGAAACAAAGTTATCATTCTAGTGCGTGATGACGAGAAAACCCACTTGTAGAGAAAAATATACATGCATAAACAAAGGAACACTTTTATACCTATATTAATAAATATAATCAAACATCTGAGTACGCCCTCTACATTCCTACACTGAATTACACAACCCCCTTCAAACATGCCAGCTATCGGTCAGTTACCTTTTTCTTTCTTTGTGAACCTGACGATGACCGTAGAAGGTCGAAACGTTGTTCGCTCCTCTACATAAAAATTTCTCAATGCATACCAGCCGTTTTTACATATATATTTTTATCATTCTGGTGCTGTACTGTGAGTTTTGTTTCACCAGTATAACTAAAGTTTTACGTATAATGGTGTTTAGAGCGCTTAACCTGCAGGCTACGGGTCGCGGGCTCGAATCCCCGTCACACCAAACATGCTCTATCTTTTCAGCCGTGGGGGTGTTATAATGAAACAGTCAATCCCACTATTCATTGATCAAAGAGTAGGCCCAGTTGGTGGTGATGACTAGCTGCCTTCCCTCTATTCTTACACTGCAAAATTAGGGACGGCTATCGCAGATATCCTTCGTTAAGCTTTGCGCTAAATTCGAAACAAACCAAACCTTGTCTTTGTTTCTAGGTGTAAAGGTTTGTAAGTTCAGCAACATATCACGTTTCACGTATTGATACTGTGTAGCAATGTCAGTGTTCTTCTGATATTGTAGACACGTGCTAGTATTAAGAGCCAGAATAAAGACTGCTGTTTTGAATTATGCACAAAGCTACACAATGGGCTATCTGTGCTCTGCCCACCACGGGTATCGAAACCCGGATTTTAGCGTGTAAGTCCGCAGACATACCGCTGAGCCACTGGGGGGGCAGAAGAATAAAGATAGACACGTACAAACAAATTTCCAAGTTTCTTGCCCGGCATGGCCATTTGGTTAAGGCACTCGACTCGTAATCTGGAGGTCGCGGGTTCGAATCCCTGTCACACCAAACATGCTCGCCCTATCAGCCGTGGGGGCATTATAATGTGACGGGCAATCCCACTGTTTATTGGTAAAAGAGTAGCTCAAGAGTTGGCGGTGGGTGGTGATAACTAGCTGCCCTCCCTCTAGTCTTACACTGCTAAATTAGGAACAACTAGAGCAGCTAGCCCTTATGTAACTTTGCGCGAACTTCAAAACAAACATTATTTGACATCATGGAAAACATGATAGAGAATTAGTTCTTTATTTGGCGGGTTGAGGCAGTCGACTCGTAATCCGAGGGTCGCGGGTTCGAATCCCCGTCACACCAAACATGCTCGCCCTTTTAGCCGTGGGGGCGTTATAACGTTACTGTCAATCCCACTATTCGTTGGCAAAAGAGTAGCCCATGAGTTGGCGGGGTGATGAGCTCCCTTTAGTCTTACACCGCTAAATTAGGGATGCTTAGCGCAGATAGTCCTCGTGTAGCTTTGCGCGAAATTCGAAAACAAACAAACAAACAGTTCTTTATTTATTCAGTGTCGGAAATTGTAAGATTGTGAATCCGTTTGCTCTTAGTCAATGAATACTTCCACAGAGGAACGTGAAGACACACGTGAGTTTTCAATTAAACTACTTAGCATTGTGTGATCGTTAATCCTGGGATCATAAACTAAACCCTTACAACATTTCATCGGAAACTAAAGCCCAGTCCGTCACTCGCATGCAGTGAACCAAGAAATGCTAATAACTCTCCTGTCAACAACAGCCATCGTATTTTGAGATTTGGAAAGTAGTTAAATTGTATTTTGTTTCTTTCAGATTACCTAACGAATACTTTATCAAACATATCAACTTTAGTCTAACGATTGTTAAACATTAACTGGCTTGTTCGCCAGCTTTGTGTAGTTAACAATAAATAAAAAAACACGTGTTAGTATTTTTTACGATTATCTGATTTCTTTTTTTTCATTTCTGGAGGGTACCAACCAATTACTTGTAGAAAACAACTGATTCGGCGATATATATAAAGTGGCAAATCTGAGTATGTGGTTGTGTCAGTGTTTAAACATATGGAAAATAAGACGATGTAAGTTTGTTTTCAATGACGCGCAAAGCTACTCGAAGGCTATCTGCGCTACCCGTCCCTAATTTAGCAGTGTGAGACAAGAGGGAAGGCAGCTAGTTATCATCACCCACCGCCAACTTTTGGGCTACTCTTTTACCAACGAATAGTGAGATTGACCGCCTTTAACACTTTATAACGCCTCTACGGCTGAAAAGGCGACCATGTTTGGTGCGACCGGGATTCGAACCCGCAACCTTTGGATTACGAGTCGAACGCCTTAACATACTTGGCCACGCCGGGCCAAACGACGTAAGAATTCCGTAAATAACCAAAAAGGAGGTTCACCATTTTTTTTACCGTCCATGTTCTGACGACAGTAAGGTTTTGTGTTAAGTGCTTTCCTGTACTCGACGCGAGTTGAAATACTGTCCAAGTCTATTTCCCTTTTCTAAAATTTCTATGAATGATTTTGTAGTTATGAAATCGCATAACATGAATTTCTATAGTGGATATCAAACATATTACCTTGAATTAAGTATTACAGTTAATGCTTCTTAATATGGACGCTATATACTATCTTAATTGACAACTTCGACAAATTTTTTTTAGACTTTAAAACGGCCCGGCATGGCTAAGCGTGTTAAGGCGTGCGACTCGTAATCTGAGGGTCGTGTGTTCGCATCACCGTCGCGCTAAACATGCTTGCCCTCTCAGCTGTGGGGGCGTATAATGTCACGGTCAATCCCACTATTCGTTGGTAAAAGAGTAGCCCAAGAGTTGGCGGTGGGTGGTGATTACTAGCTGCCTTCCTTCTAGTCTTACACTGCTACATCAGGGACGGCTAGCACAGATAGCTTTCGAGTAGCTTTGCGAGAACTTTAAAACAAACAAACAAACAAGACTTTAAAACCTGTTTTCTTCTTCCCTGCACCTTGTTTGGATAATAACTAATGTTTAATAACGTATCGAAAACACTTCACGTGTACGTTTTCCCTCTTGCGTGGGGGAGACACGACAGTCGTGCTCTTTGTTCGCTCGTGAAAGCGTCGCAATTTGTATTCAAATTGTCTTGAAAGTAAAAAAAAAACAAATCAATTGTTAACACTTTGAGTGTTTTAACCGTAGTCTGACTCTTGTTTAAATCAGTTCTGCCCCAGGTTTTAGTTGTAGCTTTGTCTTGAGAAAAATCCACTGATTGCGTCTTTAAAGCAGAGAGAGTCGGTTTGTGCAAATATTCACATCACAACTAATGCCACTGAAACTGGTTTATTCAATGGTGTCGGTAGTTGCACATGGAGCAATTGATTTTTGGTATGAAAATAAAGTCTTCGTGACATCATTTGCCGCAGAGCACGTGCATCCTAAATTATAAAGTGAATCAAACTTTATGAAAGTTTGTTTTGTTATGTTGGATTTTTCATCGATTCAACGAAGGTGAACAAACAAAAAAACATTTGATTAGTTGAAAACGTATTCCAAGTCTCATTGCTAACTTTATATGAGAAGGAGGGAACTGTTTAAAGAGTTATGTCAACAAATGTACAATATCTGGAACTTAAACAGAAGGAAGGGATTGTGGCAATAAGCAAGAAATACATGAGATTTATATAGAGGGGAAATAGTGTCTGTGGTAATAAACAAGCAATACATGAGATTTATACAGAGGGAAAATAGTGTTTGTAGCAATAAACAAGCAATACATGAGATTTATACAGAGGGGAAATAGTGTTTGTAGCAATAAACAAGCAATACATGAGATTTATACAGAGGGGAAATAGTGTTTGTAGCAATAAACAAGCAATACATGAGATTTATACAGAGGGGAAATAGTGTTTGTGGTAATAAACAAGCAATATATGAGATTTATATAGAGAAGTATTTATGGTGATAGGCCTGGCATGGCCGAGCGCGTTAAGGCGTGCACTCGTAATCCGAGGGTCGCGGGTTCGCATCCCCGTCGCGCCAAACATGCTCGCCCTTTCAGCCGTGGGGGTGTATAATGTGACGGTCAATCCCACTATTCGTTGGTAAAAGAGCAGCCCAATAGTTGGCGGTGGGTGGTGATGACTAGCTGCCTTCCCTCTAGTCTTACACTGCTAAATTAGGGACGGCTAGCACAGATAGCCCTCGAGTAGCTTTGTGCGAAATTCCAAAACAAACAAACATTTATGGTGATAATAAAACGATATGTAGAAGCTGTATAGAAAAGGGTTTCACCTTTCTGCCCAAACATTGCCAGGGAAGCAGGTACGAGCAAATTAATATTTATCGCCCTCTCAATCTATGGCAACAGAATATTCTTAAAACAGAAAAAAATATGTATATTAATTTCCAAACTTGTAATATTAGAGAGCTTATTCTGTGTGAAACTGGACAGCATTTCCTGTGACCGCATATCTATTATTGTCGACAAATAGAACTGCTTGTGAAAGTTTTATAAGCCACATGCAGCCAAAAGCGTATTCGTACGCCATCCGCATATATGAATTCTCACGTATTTCGTAATTGAAATATCCTCCCAACCATCTCGAGATAAGCTCTTGTCCATAAACCTCAAGGCAGACCGGACAGGAACTGGCTGAAAATTATTAAACTACTGAAACTGTATCTTAAGATACCACGTGGTGTGGCCTGTATCGCGGCTTCTGTGAAAGGAAGACGGGTCGTGTATAAATGTAGGTTCGTTCTGAACACGGTTTCTGAGTCATTATTCCTCCGCCTCCTATGGAAAGAAAGTAGTACTCTTATATCTACAAAGGATTCACCGAGACTAATCCAATTGATACTGCTATAGTAACAGCAAGACGTCGTTAGAATCGATATAGGAAGGGTGGAAATTGAACCTAAATGGTTTAAGTGCGAACCAGACTCAGCATGTATCTACATAAACGTCGTTAAAACTTTAAATTCATTGGAAGTCGGTATATTAGTAAAGGACTTTTCAAATTACTAAGTCTCGCTTCCAACGATAGCTGCCATTCTAATTTCAACTTATGTTTGTCTTATGTTTGATGTGTAAGGCTGAGTGTCTTAATTGGTTTGGTGTATTAAGTGTATTCTAAAATTAACACGTTGTCTCTTTGATTTGGGAAAGTTGAAAGTCTTACCAAAAATTGATAAGAAAACTGTATCTATAATATGAACAACCACTTTGTAGGAAATTAGAAACATTTTATTATCTACTAAGAAGTATCTATTTTGCGACATTTATTCTAGGTTACATATGTGAGTGTGTGTGCACGTGCATATGTGTATAGTTAATTCCTTGTTAAACTAATTTGTCGCCAGATAGTGCTAAGTTATGTTATTTTGAATGTTTCTTGTGTATTTATAACACTGTAATAAACTATTCACATTGAACGAATTGTTTGATTAAGATATTCCAAGACATTTTTGGTAAGTTTTAACCGATAGTTAAAAACACTTAACAGTAATTAAAGTTTCTCCTAATTTAGTAGTTTAAGACTAGAGGGAAGGCAGCTAGTCATCACCACTAACTTTTGGGCTATTCTTTTACCAACGAATAATGGGATTGACCGTCCCATTATAACGCCCTTACGGTTGAATGGGCGAGCATGTTTGGTGCGACTGGGATTCGAATCTCGCGACTTTCAGGTTACGAATCGAATGCCTTAACCTCTTAGCGAATAATGGGATTGACCGTCCCATTATAACGCCCTTACGGTTGAAAGGGCGAGCATGTTTGGTGCGACTGGGATTCGAATCCCGCGACTCTCAGGTTACGAATCGAATGCCTTAACCTCTTAGCTTTGCCGTGTCTAGGCTAAGTAAACAAACATTTTACGTAACTAAATCTTCGAATACGTTGCATATTCTGTTGATTAATTTTCTAATTTGTGATAGATCAATTATTTTTCTATAAATTTAATATATAACCAGCTCTTCAATATTGAGTTGCTTATTTTCAACTTTAGAAACAAATATTATCAACAGATGGCGCAAGCTTCATATGTTGTCACTTAAGTCACAATTTTAAGTTTAATACTGTTTAATAATTTTTACGTATCGTTGCGAATTAAAAACTAGCACAGCTTTCTCTTCCTCATCTTCTTTAATTGCATGGAGAATCAAATAGTGTGGAGTGAATAAAAAACCGCGATAAAACAAAATTTTGATAATGTTAAGTAATTGAGAAATATGGATATTGGTGCGATTCTATCTGGCTATTTTTCCTTAGCGTTCGGCCCGGCATGGCCGAGCGCGTTAAGGCGTGCGCTCGTAATCCGAGGGTCGCGGGTTCGCGCCCCCGTTGCGCTAAACATGCTCGCCCTCCCAGCCGTGGGGGTGTATAATGTTACGATCAATCCCACTATTCGTTGGTAAAAGAGTAGCCCAAGAGTTGGCGGTGGGTGGTGATGACTAGCTGCCTTCCCTCTGGTCTTACACTGCTAAATTAGGGACGGCTAGCACAGATAGCCCTCGAGTAGCTTTGTGCGAAATTCCAAAACAAACAAACAATCCTTAGCGTTCAGTTGGAAAGCGAATTCCTGCGCTTAATATTGTCAATAACGAAAGGTGTTTCTTTTTCGAATGCAAGTAATGATATCTTATTTGTTGTTAGGACTTATTGTCATAACTCATGCAACTGAGTAAATAAATATCTCTTCCACGAAATGTCGTGGAACAGTAGCAGTGGAATTTGGTTTGTGCTCAATGTAGAATATTTCTGGAGACAAGTAACGTTTGTTTGTTAATGCTTATGACAAATCATAGTCGTATTTGGTTGTAAAAAGTTACCCAGAGATAAACTGCAAACGATAGCATTTGGATTATGGCCGAAAGTGTCGCTAATAACAAGTATACTCAAAGGGTGAATAAGTGTATTTTAATCATCATGAGAGCTTTTTTTATGACGTTACACATTTCGAATTAAGCTGGCATATTAAATAAGGTATATTAACTACTGGATTATTTTTTTAATTTTGGATTTACCTAGGTAATTTGATTTGATCAGAAGTTAATAACAAATTGGGGACAGACTGAAAACGCTGGCTAAAGTAGATCTGAATTACATAACACAGAGTTCATTTTTGTTTTGAAGGATTTTCTTATTCATTATTTCGAGGCCAAATATATGTAATAAACTTCTAATGAGTGCCTGAAAACCAACTTCATTTACGAAGAGTTATTGTTTTACTTTCTTTGCCGAATAAAATCGAATGCTTAAATCGGAAACCGATTAAATCATTATTTTTACATCAACATTACCGGTTTTATGAAAGTATATCATACTATTTTTTTTTAAGTAGCTTAGAATCATACCACGCATAGTTGTCTCCTTTTCATGGCAAATGGCAGACGAATTCCACGAGGACATAAACTGATTGATACGTACACCACTCGTTGCAAACCATTAAGATTTGAGCGTAATCATTACGATTTTTGTGTCTACAATACGACTATATGCTCATACAAACAAATATTACGACTTGTTGCAACTCTCAAATTATTATATATTATATAGACCTATAAAATAAAGTAGTAAATTGTTCCCCCAGGGATTGAAAGGGGTGAAAAGAAAGTTTCTAGTGAGATACAAATAAATTTTGATAATAAATAAAAGACATAGTCCAATGGCTACTTGCGATAATCATGTTTGTGCTTGAAATAAAAAAGAAATATTTGTATATCCGACGTCTACCAATAGTTTGAGTGCGGTGCTTCTCCAAACTGGGAACATGGGGGAAATCTACAGTTACGTTATCAGTGCTTGTCAGCCAATCAGCGCTCGCGTAGATGGGTATTTTTCGTTTTCTAAGCGGCATAGAAACACCAATGCGATCGTTCACAGGATGGAAAAAAATGAGGCCTCTTTCGCCAAATGTCTTGTTTCTGGCAAATCTAAAAGGACTAAAACTGTGAAAGAGCTCTGTTTACAATCATTACGCTCAGTCATTTGAAACAGTTAGCATCTCTTTAATTCACGTCACACCAAACATGCTCGCCTTTTCAACCGTGGGGGCGTTATTATGTGACGGTCAATCCCACTATTCGTTGGTAAAAGAGTTGCCCGAGATTAGCGGTGGGTGGTGATGACGAGCTGCCTTCCCTCTAGTCTTACACTGCTAAATTAGGGACGGCTAGCGGAGATAGCCCTCGAGTAGCTTTGTGCGAAATTCAAAACAAACCAATCCTTCTTTATGGTTTTCTAAACCGTTTTAAAACCCTCAAAACCTAATCGGCGCAGCGCCCTCGCCCGTTACTTATCGTTACTAAGTTCAAATGGAACTAGACGGTTTAGGTTGTCATAATGGTGGATTGTTTTCCGAAAACCTGGCAATTGAAGTTATATAGGATCAGACAATTACAATAAAAATTCATATGATGGCCTGGATTTGTTTCTTAACATAGTGGGGAAAATATTCTAAATTTACCACCACACAATATTAGAAATTATGAAATCACATGTGTAAGCGATATCTTTTGTAACTTTGGGGATGTATGACGAAGTTTCGAAACATTTTATGGCAGTTGTACAAATCACATGTTTGTTTGATACAAGTTAACCAGAAACAAAAAGTACTGATTTAGCTTCAAATGTGTGGTTGCATAACTTTATATAGGCGTATATATATATATATTGAAACAAGCAAAAATGCCCGTCCCCAGTGACGAGAAAAGTTTTAGTTCATGGGTTAAATTAAATTATTTCATGGAGTTTAAAAAAGATCGTGTTTCACTCTTGGTTTCACTCAGAACCAAAGCTCTGAGCCACCTGTATCGCCCACAGCGAAAAGCAATTGTTGAACATTTCGGTTGTGCTAACAATTCTTCAACTCCCCGCTAGTACAGCAGCAAGTGTACGGTTTTTGTTTTTAATTAAGCACAAAGCTACACAATGGGCTATCTGTGCTCTGCCCACCACGGGTATCGAAACCCGGATTTTAGCTTGTAAGTCCGCAGACATACCGCTGAGCCACTGGGGGGCAAGTGTACGGACTTAGAATGCTAAAATCTGGGGTACGATCCCACCGGGTCGGCTGTGGCTTTGCTATAAGAAAACGCACAGACCCAAACAACCCCTCAACAATAACACACAGTATATGTACATTGTTATTATTTACGCAACGTCACATTTCTAAACGTGAATGTTGCTATGGTTCATTAGTAACAACTTAGTGTAGAATATCCTGCTTTATAAATTAAGTCTGTCATCAATATTATTCATGCCTGTTCTCCTGATGTCAAAGGTGAATGTTGAGTTTCAGATGCGTGCGCAGCTTTTCGAATGCAACGCGGGAAACGATCGCAAACGAACTCTAAGGGTAAGGATATCAGGGTTTGCAATATCTTTAATGTGTGTTGTGTTTTAACAAATGGTTTTCATTTTCAGTACCAGCAAGTCATTGTGCTTTAAAGGTATTAAACAATAATTAATTCATCTTTTATTCTTAAAAAAGAATAAATGAATACAGATTTATTTTTTTAAGAAAGAAAGAAGTAAACAAAAGAACCGAATACACAATGTTTGCTTGTAACGAGTTACGTTTCAAGAAGGACGAATCATAAAACCTCTACATTTCGACACTCAATTACACAGCCCCTTTCAAACATGTGGTCAGCTTCCGGTCAGTTACATCTTCCTTTCTCTCTGATCCTTGATTCTCGTACACGGGTTGTATTGTTTGAGAACCATCAAATTACTGTCCATATAATATAGTAAAATAATATTGTGACCTGCATTCTGATCAAAATATTTACACACCACTTCGCTTCTGCACCAGTGAATACTGGAAATTTTGAAAACACCAAATCGCGCAAAAAAACCAATTTCCGGTCTTTCTGGATCTCGAAAGATAAAACAAGAAAATGAAAAGAACCACGAAAAGACTGGTCCAGACTGGTTATCCTGATTTGAAGTAGAAATCATAGTGTGCCAGCATATATTTGTTTGTAATTAAGCCCACAGCTCTAGCTATCTGTGCTCTGCCCACCAGGGATATCGAAACCCGGTTTCTTGTTTTATAAGCCCACAGACATATTGTTGCACCAGTAGCAGGGAGGACTCGGTATATTTAGCGATAACTTCAGTCGTTTTTCTTTTTGTTTATGGGTAGAAACATTTAATTGTTATTAAAATACTAGCCCTCACGTAATATGAGCATTGAACAAAGATAAATATTGACAATATAAAACTGGAAAAATGACAATAACATAAAATAATACATAATTTATAACTTATTATATTTTATATTGTTGACAGTTTTTGTTGATTTTATTATTGGTTTTCCTCTTCAAGAAACAAATATGAGCGTAGTGTATACTCCTGATTTGTATCGTACACCCTAACCCTAATTAACTCATTAAACGTGTTGTATACTCCTGATTTGTATCGTACACCCTAAGCCTAGTAAAGTCATTAAACGTGTTGTATACTCCTGATTTGTTTCATACACCCTAAGCCAAGTTAACTCATTAAACGTTTTGTATACTCCCGATTTGTATCATACACCCTAAGCCTAGTTAACTCATTAAACGTGTTGTATACTCCTGATTTGTATCGTACACCTTAAGCCTAGTAAAGTCATTAAACGTGTTGTATACTCCCGATTTGTATCATACACCCTAAGCCTAGCTAACTCATCAAACGTGTTGTAATACAAAGGTACATATATATATATATGAATATTCATATGTATGAGAGAGGAACTCGAAGGTTAGAAGGTCCTCAAACGAACTGTGTTCATAACTAAAGGACACTTCCTTCTTTTCATTGGTTCAAAGCTATATTAAAGGTAAATCTAATACAATATAAAATGACATATTCTAGAAGGAAGACCACTTTGTTTTATCATAGGCACATTTTTCTCATGTTTCTTTTTTCACGTGAGCTACGGATTTACAACGCTAAAATCAGGAGTTCGATTCCTCTCGGTGGGCTCAGCAGATAGCCCGATGTGGCTTTGATACACGAAAACACACACATTCACGTCTTAAGCGTTCAAATGACGAGAAATTTGTTTCGAAAAAAGTGAATTGTTTGTTCCACTATTTGGACAATTTTTAATATAACTAGGAATGTGATACTGTATTATTTACCCAAATATAAAGGATGCCAATGCACAAATTTACGAGCTATGCTATCTTAAAAACACTGGTTTGTAATACAAGCTTATAAGCCTATATAAGGTGTATGGGCGTAATCAGGCGCTGTGCACGTGATCATATTTAGGAACATAAAGTTCACAACGTCGCTCCAGGGTGTAGCGAACTTTTGAATAAGTCTATCTATCGTGAGCAAAAGAAAGAAGGAGCAAAGTGAAAAACGGAACACATTCATCGCCCGTTGAACAACTTTGGAAACACAGGCACGTGGATTGCACCTGGCATTTTAGGATGCATCAACCTGCTGTAAATGTCAGAAGGCCCAGCATGGCCAAGTGGACGTTCGACTCCTAATCTGAGGGTCGCGGGTTCGAATCCCCGTCCCACCAAACACGCTCGTTATTTATGCCGTGGAGGCATTATAATGTGACGATCAATTCCATTATTCGTTGGTAAAACAGTTGGCAGTGGGTGGTGATGACAATCCGCTTTCCCTCTAGTCTTACAGTGCTAAATTTGGGACGGCTAGCGCAGACAGCCATTGAGTAGCTTTGCGAGAGTTTAAAACACAAACATCAGAATTTGGGTTAGTGTTTTTTATCATCAAAATTTAATCCTGTAGAAAACCACGTGAAAATATTGAACAAGAACAAAAACTTGGTGTAACTAAAGTGTTTTTTTTAACATTAGCTGATGAACGATTCGTAATATTAATAAAAGCTACAATAATAAATAGGTTATAATTTAAAATACGTTTTTTTGTTACTTTAATGAGCTGCAAAAAAAATTAAATGAAATCGAGAAAAAAGTAAAACAGGCAATTTAATTATGCGCATTGTTTAACTTATAAAAGTAAAACAGGCAATTTGATTATACACATTGTTTAAGCTATGAAGTTATAAATGATGTTTTAACAGGAAAGTTAGAAAAAAAACGACACTTTCTCTTCTAAAGAGAGTTGTTTTTTTAAAAATTGCAGATTTTGTGCTTGCTCTAACAAAGCCTCAATGGCGAAACGTAGTGTGCGCTATAAAATCGAGCAATAGCAGAGACAAAAATATTCCAGTTTTTACGGTTAAGTTCTATATGTGTTTTGACTCCAAAACAGTTAGTACTTTAAAATCTAAACGAGTCTTCTTTCACGCACGCGTTTCAGGAGGCGTGATCCAACTCCAATAAAATAATTTATATTAATCAATCACCTTTATTTTGGCGACTATAGACAGCTATAATAATAGTACATGGTGACGTGAATTAAGATGAGTGCTTTGAGTAATTGTGTAAATAATTCTAGAGAAAAGCGTAACCATCAGCTTTGGCCCACGTTTGATGTAAGTAGATCGAGTAATGAATACAAAGAAGCTTACCCATTTCTCAACAGAAGGAATGTATTAGCATGTGAAAGTGACGTAGGAAACAATGATAAGCTGTATATTTTTATTAGCAAAGAAGCGTTCAAATTCGTGCCACTCCCATTCTTCGTGTTGAATAGGCAATATTTTGAAATAAATATCCTCAGGCTTTACCAAGGCGTTTCTTTATCTGAAGCTGTTTCAATTCTCATGCTGTGTGCTTGTCGTATTATTACCGATTCGAAAGGATCCCGAAATACAGTTACAGTCGTCCTGTGATAACTTTTCTTAACTAAACCTAAGGGTATTTAATTCAACGCACTGATGGAAAATGGAATTTTTCAACTTGAATGACGCATGAGATAAACGCTTGTGTTAGAGATACCAAGGATCCAAGTACAACCGTTTCAAATTTTAAATCCGAGAAATGAATCTTTACAGCAGTACCCGCCGCCTATCTTTAGTTCTTTGAACAGAATAATAGGATTGACTGTCACTCTTATAACTTGCTTACAGCTGAATCGAACGTAGCACCCGTCGCCTTTGTTTAGTTCTTTGAACCGAATAATAGGATTGACTGTCACCCTTATAACTTGCCCATAGCTGAATCGAACGTAACACCCGCCGCCTTTGTTTAGCTCTTTGAACCGAATAATAGAATTGACTGTCACCCTTATAACTTGCCTATAGCTGAATGTAATGAACGTTAAATTCTGCAGGTTTGAGTGATAATCGTGTGTAACGGGACGATTTTCAACTGAATGTGATTCACTTAATTCAGATTTTCTTAACTAAAAGTAAGTTCGAACCGTTGCTGGGACCACATTTGTGTTTCTATATAACTTTATAAATAAAGTATTCTCTCCGTCTTTTATGTTAACTTTTGTCATATAATTCAGATTTATTTTTTACTTTGGCTCATTTTTTGTACCATAATAAGTAAGACATTTAAACTGGTCATAATTCTACTTAAATACACACACACACATATATATATATAATACCCTTCTTATTTCATCCATTCGGCCCGGGGCCAGGTGGTTAGGACGCTCGACTCATAATCTGAAGGTTGTGGGTTCGAACCCCCGTTACACCGAACATGCTCGCCCTTTCGGCTGTAGGGTCGTTGTAGTGTACGGACAATCCCACTCTTCGTTCGTAAAAGAGTGGCTCAGGAACTAACGGTGGGTGGTGGTGATTAGCTGCCTTCCCTCTAGCCTTACACTGCTAAATTAGGGACGGGTGGTGCAGATAGCCCTCGTGCAGCTGTGCGCGAAATTAGAAAAACAAACCTTTACTTCCTCCATTTGTTTTGCACACCTGATTTCAATAGGGTTTCCCTTAATTTTATACATAAAAGAAGTCTCCAATGTAAAGCGCCACATTTTGATGAAATTTTCACATTTATTAGATATTATATGTTAATTACATTTGCAAGAGTATGTAGTGTAATCTTTTGGATATCGTGTGTATTACTCGCTCACAAGGTTAACAAGGTCGACTTTTGTGGTAGTTGTGTGTTGAATTTAGCGCCACCTTTTGAGAAACTTTACATAATTTGTTAGAAAGATACAGCGCCATCTAGCTAAGTTGATGCTATTGATTGTTTGTTTGTTTTTTGGAATTTCGCACAAAGCTACTCGAAGGCTATCTGTGCTAGCCGTCCCTAATTTAGCAGTGTAAGACTAGAGGGAAGGCAGCTAGTCATCACCACACACCGCCAACTCTTGGGCTACTCTTTTACCAATGAGTAGTGGGATTGATCCTCACACCTATCACCAATTGTGATAGGTAATTGCATTTTGTAATCTTAGTATTTTTAATTTACCTGATTAAAGGCTATAAATAAGCAGTACAAAGATTTATGACGTATTGCATGTTTACCTAAAACCTATATATAAAGTATTTTACAAACTGATGTAGGAACATAAATCCCTTTTACAACTTTAAAATTTATTGACTGTACTAAATATATAGCAGCAATAACTGAGCGAATATTTATTGTTTGATTGTTGGAATAACTGATATTCTTTGTTTTCTACCAGAAACAGCTTTGGCACCCCTTAGTGGCACAGCTAGAAATCGATCTAATGGTGGGCAGAAGACAGATAGCCCATTGTGTATCATTGTGCCGAATTACAAAGAAACAAACATTAGATATGAAATTATATTGTGATTTGAGGCCTGTCATGGCCTAGCGCGTTAAGGCGTGCGCTTCGTAATCTGAGGGTCGCGTGTTCGCGCCCGAGTCGCGCCAAACATGCTCGCCCTCCCAGCCGTGGGGGCGTATTATGTGACGGTCAATCCCAATTTTCGTTGGTAAAAGAGTATCCCAAGAGTTGGCGGTGGGTGGTGATGACTTCGCTCTAGTCTTACACTGCTAAATTAGGGACGGCTAGCACAGATATCCCTCGCGTAGCTTTGTGCGAAATTCCAAAACAAACAAACAAATATATTGTGATTCAATCCATTGCAGAGTACAGATATATGAGGTTGGTGATTTTATATTTACTTAACTTCCAATTTCGAATGCTGACGAACGCAATTTAAATAAACCAGTTATAATTGCTTCTTCCAACGTATTGTTCTCTGCTGACAAACTTGAAACTGGCGCAAACGTACATCAATCTATCATTAAATAAACGCCTTAAGTAAATTTGTAAGAACATAAATTGAAGTAACACGACAACCGACGTCTTATATGTATGAATAAACTACGTACGTAAGCTACATCCAGAGGTTTAATAGGCTTAAATCCATACGTATGGAAATACAAAAGTGGTAAGTGTTTTTTTCTGTGACATTAAAATACATTTGTTGATTTAACGAAAGAGGGCGGTACCTCATGTCAATTAATAAATTATAAAACATTCCGTTCTGTCGTACGTAATAATTTACACCGAGTCCGTCAACACTGATCGAGTCCGAGCCACCTGTGACCTATCTTAAAAGGTTATTACTTACCTTTTCTCTGTTGTTTAAACATTAAAAAAAATTGTGAAATGTCGTTCAGGACAAGTATATTGAGCCACAAAGTGACGGAAGTTTCTGGAAATTACTATAATGTAAATATCGTAGAACTTACGTGTTACAGATGAGACGTTTTACGCTCTGAGGCGTGACAGGGTAAAGAAACTTTGTGGTAAAAGACGGTCGTCACGCTTGTCATTCTGTCTGTTCTTCCGTCCGTCTTTATTTAGGTAACGAACAGACATTGCCACTGAAACGTGAAAACACTTACACGTGCACTTTAAGCTATTACGTCATGGTCTTCTGGAGACACAGCTGTAATTTATAACAGTTACGTCATGGTCTTCTGGAGACACAGCTGTAATTTATAACAGTTACGTCATGGTCTTCTGGAGACACAACTGTAATCTATAACAGTTACGTCATGGTCTTCTGGAGACACAGCTGTAATCTATAATAGTTACGTCATGGTCTTCTGGAGACACAGCTGTAATCTATAATAGTTACGTCATGGTCTTCTGGAGACACAGCTGTAATCTATAATAGTTTCGTCATGGTCTTCTGGAGACACAACTGTAATCTATAACAGTTACGTCATGGTCTTTTGAAGACACAGCTATAATCTTAGGATACTTACGTCATGGTCTTTTGGAGAGACAGTTGTAATCTAAGAAACTTAAGCCATGGTTCTTTGGAGGCACAGCTGTAACTTAGGAAACTTACAACCTAAAACCGAGAAACAACTAGTGTACCATAACTAATTATAAATCATTTATGTTTCTCGTCAACGAGAATTAATTCTAATTAGTTTAATGTGGTCGGTTTTTCCAGTGTTAACTGTTGTTGTTCTACCGGCTGTATAAAGTTTAATGTGGTCGGTTTTCATAGTGTTAACTGTTGTTGTTCTACCAGCTGTATAAAGTTTACTATGGTCGGTTTTCCCAGTGTTAACTATTGTTGTTCTACCGGCTGTATAAAGTTTAATGTGGTCGGTTTTCATAGTGTTAACTGTTGTTGTTCTACCAGCTGTATAAAGTTTAATGTGGTCGGTTTTCATAGTGTTAACTATTGTTGTTCTACCGGCTGTATACAGTTTACTATGGTCGGTTTTCATAGTGTTAACTGTTGTTGTTCTACCAGCTGTATAAAGTTTAATGTGATCGGTTTTCATAGTGTTAACTGTTGTTGTTCTACCGGCTGTATAAAGTTTACTATGGTCGGTTTTCATAGTGTTAACTATTGTTGTTCTACCGGCTGTATAAAGTTTAATGTGGTCGGTTTTCATAGTGTTAACTGTTGTTGTTCTACCAGCTGTATAAAGTTTAATGTGGTCGGTTTTCATAGTGTTAACTGTTGTTGTTCTACCAGCTGTATACGGTTTAATGTGGTCGGTTTTCATAGTGTTAACTGTTGTTGTTCTACCGGCTGTATACGGTTTAATGTGATCGGTTTTCCCAGTGTTAACTATTGTTGTTCTACCGGCTGTATAAAGTTTAATGTGGTCGGTTTTCATAGTGTTAACTATTGCTGTTCTACCAGCTGTATAAAGTTTAATGTGGTCGGTTTTCATAGTGTTAACTATTGTTGTTCTACCGGCTGTATACAGTTTAATGTGATCGGTTTTCATAGTGTTAACTGTTGTTGTTCTACCAGCTGTATAAAGTTTACTATGGTCGGTTTTCCCAGTGTTAACTGTTGTTGTTCTACCAGCTGTATAAAGTTTAATGTGATCGGTTTTCCCAGTGTTAACTATTGTTGTTCTACCAGCTGTATAAAGTTTAATGTGATCGGTTTTCCCAGTGTTAACTATTGTTGTTCTACCAGCTGTATAAAGTTTAATGTGATCGGTTTTCATAGTGTTAACTGTTGTTGTTCTACCAGCTGTATAAAGTTTAATGTGGTCGGTTTTCATAGTGTTAACTGTTGTTGTTCTACCGGCTGTATACGGTTTAATGTGATCGGTTTTCCCAGTGTTAACTATTGTTGTTCTACCGGCTGTATAAAGTTTAATGTGGTCGGTTTTCATAGTGTTAACTGTTGTTGTTCTACCAGCTGTATAAAGTTTAATGTGGTCGGTTTTCATAGTGTTAACTATTGTTGTTCTACCGGCTGTATACAGTTTACTATGGTCGGTTTTCATAGTGTTAACTGTTGTTGTTCTACCAGCTGTATAAAGTTTAATGTGATCCGTTTTCATAGTGTTAACTGTTGTTGTTCTACCAGCTGTATAAAGTTTAATGTGGTCGGTTTTCATAGTGTTAACTGTTGTTGTTCTACCGGCTGTATACGGTTTAATGTGATCGGTTTTCCCAGTGTTAACTATTGTTGTTCTACCGGCTGTATAAAGTTTAATGTGATCGGTTTTCATAGTGTTAACTGTTGTTGTTCTACCAGCTGTATAAAGTTTAATGTGGTCGGTTTTCATAGTGTTAACTGTTGTTGTTCTACCGGCTGTATACGGTTTAATGTGATCGGTTTTCCCAGTGTTAACTATTGTTGTTCTACCGGCTGTATAAAGTTTAATGTGGTCGGTTTTCATAGTGTTAACTATTGCTGTTCTACCAGCTGTATAAAGTTTAATGTGATCGGTTTTCATAGTGTTAGCTATTGCTGTTCTACCAGCTGTATAAAGTTTAATGTGGTCGGTTTTCATAGTGTTAACTATTGCTGTTCTACCAGCTGTATAAAGTTTAATGTGGTCGGTTTTCATAGTGTTAACTATTGTTGTTCTACCGGCTGTATAAAGTTTAATGTGGTCGGTTTTCATAGTGTTAACTATTGCTGTTCTACCAGCTGTATAAAGTTTAATGTGGTCGGTTTTCATAGTGTTAACTATTGTTGTTCTACCGGCTGTATACAGTTTAATGTGATCGGTTTTCATAGTGTTAACTATTGCTGTTCTACCAGCTGTATAAAGTTTAATGTGGTCGGTTTTCATAGTGTTAACTATTGCTGTTCTACCAGCTGTATAAAGTTTAATGTGGTCGGTTTTCATAGTGTTAACTATTGTTGTTCTACCGGCTGTATACAGTTTAATGTGATCGGTTTTCATAGTGTTAACTGTTGTTGTTCTAACAGCTGTATAAAGTTTACTATGGTCGGTTTTCCCAGTGTTAACTGTTGTTGTTCTACCAGCTGTATAAAGTTTAATGTGATCGGTTTTCCTAGTGTTAACTATTGTTGTTCTACCAGCTGTATAAAGTTTAATGTGATCGGTTTTCCCAGTGTTAACTATTGTTGTTCTACCAGCTGTATAAAGTTTAATGTGATCGGTTTTCATAGTGTTAACTGTTGTTGTTCTACCAGCTGTATAAAGTTTAATGTGGTCGGTTTTCATAGTGTTAACTGTTGTTGTTCTACCAGCTGTATACGGTTTAATGTGATCCGTTTTCCCAGTGTTAACTATTGTTGTTCTACCGGCTGTATAAAGTTTAATGTGGTCGGTTTTCATAGTGTTAACTGTTGTTGTTCTACCAGCTGTATAAAGTTTAATGTGGTCGGTTTTCATAGTGTTAACTATTGTTGTTCTACCGGCTGTATACAGTTTACTATGGTCGGTTTTCATAGTGTTAACTGTTGTTGTTCTACCAGCTGTATAAAGTTTAATGTGATCCGTTTTCATAGTGTTAACTGTTGTTGTTCTACCAGCTGTAT
The DNA here is from genome assembly GCA_011833715.1 of Carcinoscorpius rotundicauda. Classification (NCBI taxonomy): domain Eukaryota; kingdom Metazoa; phylum Arthropoda; class Merostomata; order Xiphosura; family Limulidae; genus Carcinoscorpius; species Carcinoscorpius rotundicauda. The sequence continues at coordinate 87,049,229 of CM022399.1, forward strand.
AAAGTTTAATGTGGTCGGTTTTCATAGTGTTAACTGTTGTTGTTCTACCGGCTGTATACGGTTTAATGTGATCGGTTTTCCCAGTGTTAACTATTGTTGTTCTACCGGCTGTATAAAGTTTAATGTGATCGGTTTTCATAGTGTTAACTGTTGTTGTTCTACCAGCTGTATAAAGTTTAATGTGGTCGGTTTTCATAGTGTTAACTGTTGTTGTTCTACCAGCTGTATAAAGTTTAATGTGGTCGGTTTTCATAGTGTTAACTGTTGTTGTTCTACCGGCTGTATACGGTTTAATGTGATCGGTTTTTATAGTGTTAACTGTTGTTGTTCTACCAGCTGTATAAAGTTTAATGTGGTCGGTTTTCATAGTGTTAACTGTTGTTGTTCTACCGGCTGTATACGGTTTAATGTGATCGGTTTTCCCAGTGTTAACTATTGTTGTTCTACCGGCTGTATAAAGTTTAATGTGGTCGGTTTTCATAGTGTTAACTATTGCTGTTCTACCAGCTGTATAAAGTTTAATGTGATCGGTTTTCATAGTGTTAGCTATTGCTGTTCTACCAGCTGTATAAAGTTTAATGTGGTCGGTTTTCATAGTGTTAACTATTGCTGTTCTACCAGCTGTATAAAGTTTAATGTGGTCGGTTTTCATAGTGTTAACTATTGTTGTTCTACCGGCTGTATAAAGTTTAATGTGGTCGGTTTTCATAGTGTTAACTATTGCTGTTCTACCAGCTGTATAAAGTTTAATGTGGTCGGTTTTCATAGTGTTAACTATTGTTGTTCTACCGGCTGTATACAGTTTAATGTGATCGGTTTTCATAGTGTTAACTATTGCTGTTCTACCAGCTGTATAAAGTTTAATGTGGTCGGTTTTCATAGTGTTAACTATTGCTGTTCTACCAGCTGTATAAAGTTTAATGTGGTCGGTTTTCATAGTGTTAACTATTGTTGTTCTACCGGCTGTATACAGTTTAATGTGATCGGTTTTCATAGTGTTAACTGTTGTTGTTCTAACAGCTGTATAAAGTTTACTATGGTCGGTTTTCCCAGTGTTAACTGTTGTTGTTCTACCAGCTGTATAAAGTTTAATGTGATCGGTTTTCCTAGTGTTAACTATTGTTGTTCTACCAGCTGTATAAAGTTTAATGTGATCGGTTTTCCCAGTGTTAACTATTGTTGTTCTACCAGCTGTATAAAGTTTAATGTGATCGGTTTTCATAGTGTTAACTGTTGTTGTTCTACCAGCTGTATAAAGTTTAATGTGGTCGGTTTTCATAGTGTTAACTGTTGTTGTTCTACCAGCTGTATACGGTTTAATGTGATCCGTTTTCCCAGTGTTAACTATTGTTGTTCTACCGGCTGTATAAAGTTTAATGTGGTCGGTTTTCATAGTGTTAACTGTTGTTGTTCTACCAGCTGTATAAAGTTTAATGTGGTCGGTTTTCATAGTGTTAACTATTGTTGTTCTACCGGCTGTATACAGTTTACTATGGTCGGTTTTCATAGTGTTAACTGTTGTTGTTCTACCAGCTGTATAAAGTTTAATGTGATCCGTTTTCATAGTGTTAACTGTTGTTGTTCTACCAGCTGTATAAAGTTTAATGTGGTCGGTTTTCATAGTGTTAACTGTTGTTGTTCTACCGGCTGTATACGGTTTAATGTGATCGGTTTTCCCAGTGTTAACTATTGTTGTTCTACCGGCTGTATAAAGTTTAATGTGATCGGTTTTCATAGTGTTAACTGTTGTTGTTCTACCAGCTGTATAAAGTTTAATGTGGTCGGTTTTCATAGTGTTAACTGTTGTTGTTCTACCAGCTGTATAAAGTTTAATGTGGTCGGTTTTCATAGTGTTAACTGTTGTTGTTCTACCGGCTGTATACGGTTTAATGTGATCGGTTTTTATAGTGTTAACTGTTGTTGTTCTACCAGCTGTATAAAGTTTAATGTGGTCGGTTTTCATAGTGTTAACTGTTGTTGTTCTACCGGCTGTATACGGTTTAATGTGATCGGTTTTCCCAGTGTTAACTATTGTTGTTCTACCGGCTGTATAAAGTTTAATGTGGTCGGTTTTCATAGTGTTAACTATTGCTGTTCTACCAGCTGTATAAAGTTTAATGTGATCGGTTTTCATAGTGTTAACTATTGCTGTTCTACCAGCTGTATAAAGTTTAATGTGGTCGGTTTTCATAGTGTTAACTATTGCTGTTCTACCAGCTGTATAAAGTTTAATGTGGTCGGTTTTCATAGTGTTAACTATTGTTGTTCTACCGGCTGTATACAGTTTAATGTGATCGGTTTTCATAGTGTTAACTGTTGTTGTTCTACCAGCTGTATAAAGTTTACTGTGGTCGGTTTTCCCAGTGTTAATTGTTGTTGTTCTACCAGCTGTATAAAGTTTAATGTGATCGGTTTTCCCAGTGTTAATTGTTGTTGTTCTACCAGCTGTATAAAGTTTAATGTGATCGGTTTTCCCAGTGTTAACTATTGTTGTTCTACCAGCTGTATACAGTTTAATGTGATCGGTTTTCCCAGTGTTAACTATTGTTGTTCTACCGGCTGTATAAAGTTTAATGTGATCGGTTTTCCCAGTGTTAACTATTGTTGTTCTACCGGCTGTATACGGTTTAATGTGATCGGTTTTCCCAGTGTTAACTATTGTTGTTCTACCAGCTGTATAAAGTTTACTATGGTCGGTTTTCCTAGTGTTAACTGTTGTTGTTCTACCAGCTGTATAAAGTTTAATGTGATCGGTTTTCCCAGTGTTAACTATTGTTGTTCTACCGGCTGTATAAAGTTTAATGTGGTCGGTTTTCATAGTGTTAACTGTTGTTGTTCTACCAGCTGTATAAAGTTTAATGTGGTCGGTTTTCATAGTGTTAACTATTGTTGTTCTACCGGCTGTATACAGTTTACTATGGTCGGTTTTCCCAGTGTTAACTATTGTTGTTCTACCAGCTGTATAAAGTTTAATGTGATCGGTTTTCATAGTGTTAACTATTTTTGTTCTACCAGCTGTATAAAGTTTAATGTGATCGGTTTTCCCAGTGTTAACTGTTGTTATTCTACCAGCTGTATAAAGTTTAATGTGATCGGTTTTCATAGTGTTAACTATTGCTGTTCTACCAGCTGTATAAAGTTTAATGTGATCGGTTTTCCCAGTGTTAACTGTTGTTGTTCTACCAGCTGTATAAAGTTTACTATGGTCGGTTTTCATAGTGTTAACTGTTGTTGTTCTACCAGCTGTATACAGTTTAATGTGATCGGTTTTCTCAGTGTTAACTGTTGTTGTTCTACCGGCTGTATAAAGTTTAATGTGGTCGGTTTTCATAGTGTTAACTATTGCTGTTCTACCAGCTGTATAAAGTTTAATGTGGTCGGTTTTCATAGTGTTAACTATTGTTGTTCTACCGGCTGTATACAGTTTAATGTGATCGGTTTTCATAGTGTTAACTGTTGTTGTTCTAACAGCTGTATAAAGTTTACTATGGTCGGTTTTCCCAGTGTTAACTGTTGTTGTTCTACCAGCTGTATAAAGTTTAATGTGATCGGTTTTCCTAGTGTTAACTATTGTTGTTCTACCAGCTGTATAAAGTTTAATGTGATCGGTTTTCCCAGTGTTAACTATTGTTGTTCTACCAGCTGTATAAAGTTTAATGTGATCGGTTTTCATAGTGTTAACTGTTGTTGTTCTACCAGCTGTATAAAGTTTAATGTGGTCGGTTTTCATAGTGTTAACTGTTGTTGTTCTACCGGCTGTATACGGTTTAATGTGATCGGTTTTCCCAGTGTTAACTATTGTTGTTCTACCGGCTGTATAAAGTTTAATGTGGTCGGTTTTCATAGTGTTAACTGTTGTTGTTCTACCAGCTGTATAAAGTTTAATGTGGTCGGTTTTCATAGTGTTAACTATTGTTGTTCTACCGGCTGTATACAGTTTACTATGGTCGGTTTTCATAGTGTTAACTGTTGTTGTTCTACCAGCTGTATAAAGTTTAATGTGATCCGTTTTCATAGTGTTAACTGTTGTTGTTCTACCAGCTGTATAAAGTTTAATGTGGTCGGTTTTCATAGTGTTAACTGTTGTTGTTCTACCGGCTGTATACGGTTTAATGTGATCGGTTTTCCCAGTGTTAACTATTGTTGTTCTACCGGCTGTATAAAGTTTAATGTGATCGGTTTTCATAGTGTTAACTGTTGCTGTTCTACCAGCTGTATAAAGTTTAATGTGGTCGGTTTTCATAGTGTTAACTGTTGTTGTTCTACCAGCTGTATAAAGTTTAATGTGGTCGGTTTTCATAGTGTTAACTGTTGTTGTTCTACCGGCTGTATACGGTTTAATGTGATCGGTTTTTATAGTGTTAACTGTTGTTGTTCTACCAGCTGTATAAAGTTTAATGTGGTCGGTTTTCATAGTGTTAACTGTTGTTGTTCTACCGGCTGTATACGGTTTAATGTGATCGGTTTTCCCAGTGTTAACTATTGTTGTTCTAACAGCTGTATAAAGTTTACTATGGTCGGTTTTCCCAGTGTTAACTGTTGTTGTTCTACCAGCTGTATAAAGTTTAATGTGATCGGTTTTCCTAGTGTTAACTATTGTTGTTCTACCAGCTGTATAAAGTTTAATGTGATCGGTTTTCCCAGTGTTAACTATTGTTGTTCTACCAGCTGTATAAAGTTTAATGTGATCGGTTTTCATAGTGTTAACTGTTGTTGTTCTACCAGCTGTATAAAGTTTAATGTGGTCGGTTTTCATAGTGTTAACTGTTGTTGTTCTACCAGCTGTATACGGTTTAATGTGATCCGTTTTCCCAGTGTTAACTATTGTTGTTCTACCGGCTGTATAAAGTTTAATGTGGTCGGTTTTCATAGTGTTAACTGTTGTTGTTCTACCAGCTGTATAAAGTTTAATGTGGTCGGTTTTCATAGTGTTAACTATTGTTGTTCTACCGGCTGTATACAGTTTACTATGGTCGGTTTTCATAGTGTTAACTGTTGTTGTTCTACCAGCTGTATAAAGTTTAATGTGATCCGTTTTCATAGTGTTAACTGTTGTTGTTCTACCAGCTGTATAAAGTTTAATGTGGTCGGTTTTCATAGTGTTAACTGTTGTTGTTCTACCGGCTGTATACGGTTTAATGTGATCGGTTTTCCCAGTGTTAACTATTGTTGTTCTACCGGCTGTATAAAGTTTAATGTGATCGGTTTTCATAGTGTTAACTGTTGTTGTTCTACCAGCTGTATAAAGTTTAATGTGGTCGGTTTTCATAGTGTTAACTGTTGTTGTTCTACCAGCTGTATAAAGTTTAATGTGGTCGGTTTTCATAGTGTTAACTGTTGTTGTTCTACCGGCTGTATACGGTTTAATGTGATCGGTTTTTATAGTGTTAACTGTTGTTGTTCTACCAGCTGTATAAAGTTTAATGTGGTCGGTTTTCATAGTGTTAACTGTTGTTGTTCTACCGGCTGTATACGGTTTAATGTGATCGGTTTTCCCAGTGTTAACTATTGTTGTTCTACCGGCTGTATAAAGTTTAATGTGGTCGGTTTTCATAGTGTTAACTATTGCTGTTCTACCAGCTGTATAAAGTTTAATGTGATCGGTTTTCATAGTGTTAACTATTGCTGTTCTACCAGCTGTATAAAGTTTAATGTGGTCGGTTTTCATAGTGTTAACTATTGCTGTTCTACCAGCTGTATAAAGTTTAATGTGGTCGGTTTTCATAGTGTTAACTATTGTTGTTCTACCGGCTGTATACAGTTTAATGTGATCGGTTTTCATAGTGTTAACTGTTGTTGTTCTACCAGCTGTATAAAGTTTACTGTGGTCGGTTTTCCCAGTGTTAATTGTTGTTGTTCTACCAGCTGTATAAAGTTTAATGTGATCGGTTTTCCCAGTGTTAATTGTTGTTGTTCTACCAGCTGTATAAAGTTTAATGTGATCGGTTTTCCCAGTGTTAACTATTGTTGTTCTACCAGCTGTATACAGTTTAATGTGATCGGTTTTCCCAGTGTTAACTATTGTTGTTCTACCGGCTGTATAAAGTTTAATGTGATCGGTTTTCCCAGTGTTAACTATTGTTGTTCTACCGGCTGTATACGGTTTAATGTGATCGGTTTTCCCAGTGTTAACTATTGTTGTTCTACCAGCTGTATAAAGTTTACTATGGTCGGTTTTCCTAGTGTTAACTGTTGTTGTTCTACCAGCTGTATAAAGTTTAATGTGATCGGTTTTCCCAGTGTTAACTATTGTTGTTCTACCGGCTGTATAAAGTTTAATGTGGTCGGTTTTCATAGTGTTAACTGTTGTTGTTCTACCAGCTGTATAAAGTTTAATGTGGTCGGTTTTCATAGTGTTAACTATTTTTGTTCTACCAGCTGTATAAAGTTTAATGTGATCGGTTTTCCCAGTGTTAACTGTTGTTATTCTACCAGCTGTATAAAGTTTAATGTGATCGGTTTTCATAGTGTTAACTATTGCTGTTCTACCAGCTGTATAAAGTTTAATGTGATCGGTTTTCCCAGTGTTAACTGTTGTTGTTCTACCAGCTGTATAAAGTTTACTATGGTCGGTTTTCATAGTGTTAACTGTTGTTGTTCTACCAGCTGTATACAGTTTAATGTGATCGGTTTTCTCAGTGTTAACTGTTGTTGTTCTACCAGCTGTATAAAGTTTAATGTGGTCGGTTTTCATAGTGTTAACTGTTGTTGTTCTACCGGCTGTATACGGTTTAATGTGATCGGTTTTTATAGTGTTAACTGTTGTTGTTCTACCAGCTGTATAAAGTTTAATGTGGTCGGTTTTCATAGTGTTAACTGTTGTTGTTCTACCGGCTGTATACGGTTTAATGTGATCGGTTTTCCCAGTGTTAACTATTGTTGTTCTACCGGCTGTATAAAGTTTAATGTGGTCGGTTTTCATAGTGTTAACTATTGCTGTTCTACCAGCTGTATAAAGTTTAATGTGATCGGTTTTCATAGTGTTAACTATTGCTGTTCTACCAGCTGTATAAAGTTTAATGTGGTCGGTTTTCATAGTGTTAACTATTGCTGTTCTACCAGCTGTATAAAGTTTAATGTGGTCGGTTTTCATAGTGTTAACTATTGTTGTTCTACCGGCTGTATACAGTTTAATGTGATCGGTTTTCATAGTGTTAACTGTTGTTGTTCTACCAGCTGTATAAAGTTTACTGTGGTCGGTTTTCCCAGTGTTAATTGTTGTTGTTCTACCAGCTGTATAAAGTTTAATGTGATCGGTTTTCCCAGTGTTAATTGTTGTTGTTCTACCAGCTGTATAAAGTTTAATGTGATCGGTTTTCCCAGTGTTAACTATTGTTGTTCTACCAGCTGTATACAGTTTAATGTGATCGGTTTTCCCAGTGTTAACTATTGTTGTTCTACCGGCTGTATAAAGTTTAATGTGATCGGTTTTCCCAGTGTTAACTATTGTTGTTCTACCGGCTGTATACGGTTTAATGTGATCGGTTTTCCCAGTGTTAACTATTGTTGTTCTACCAGCTGTATAAAGTTTACTATGGTCGGTTTTCCTAGTGTTAACTGTTGTTGTTCTACCAGCTGTATAAAGTTTAATGTGATCGGTTTTCCCAGTGTTAACTATTGTTGTTCTACCGGCTGTATAAAGTTTAATGTGGTCGGTTTTCATAGTGTTAACTGTTGTTGTTCTACCAGCTGTATAAAGTTTAATGTGATCGGTTTTCATAGTGTTAACTATTGTTGTTCTACCGGCTGTATACAGTTTACTATGGTCGGTTTTCCCAGTGTTAACTATTGTTGTTCTACCAGCTGTATAAAGTTTAATGTGATCGGTTTTCATAGTGTTAACTATTTTTGTTCTACCAGCTGTATAAAGTTTAATGTGATCGGTTTTCCCAGTGTTAACTGTTGTTATTCTACCAGCTGTATAAAGTTTAATGTGATCGGTTTTCATAGTGTTAACTATTGCTGTTCTACCAGCTGTATAAAGTTTAATGTGATCGGTTTTCCCAGTGTTAACTGTTGTTGTTCTACCAGCTGTATAAAGTTTACTATGGTCGGTTTTCATAGTGTTAACTGTTGTTGTTCTACCAGCTGTATACAGTTTAATGTGATCGGTTTTCTCAGTGTTAACTGTTGTTGTTCTACCGGCTGTATAAAGTTTAATGTGGTCGGTTTTCATAGTGTTAACTATTGCTGTTCTACCAGCTGTATAAAGTTTAATGTGATCGGTTTTCATAGTGTTAACTATTGCTGTTCTACCAGCTGTATAAAGTTTAATGTGGTCGGTTTTCATAGTGTTAACTATTGCTGTTCTACCAGCTTTATAAAGTTTAATGTGGTCGGTTTTCATAGTGTTAACTATTGTTGTTCTACCGGCTGTATACAGTTTAATGTGATCGGTTTTCATAGTGTTAACTGTTGTTGTTCTACCAGCTGTATAAAGTTTACTGTGGTCGGTTTTCCCAGTGTTAATTGTTGTTGTTCTACCAGCTGTATAAAGTTTAATGTGATCGGTTTTCCCAGTGTTAATTGTTGTTGTTCTACCAGCTGTATAAAGTTTAATGTGATCGGTTTTCCCAGTGTTAACTATTGTTGTTCTACCAGCTGTATACAGTTTAATGTGATCGGTTTTCCCAGTGTTAACTATTGTTGTTCTACCGGCTGTATAAAGTTTAATGTGATCGGTTTTCCCAGTGTTAACTATTGTTGTTCTACCGGCTGTATACGGTTTAATGTGATCGGTTTTCCCAGTGTTAACTATTGTTGTTCTACCAGCTGTATAAAGTTTACTATGGTCGGTTTTCCTAGTGTTAACTGTTGTTGTTCTACCAGCTGTATAAAGTTTAATGTGATCGGTTTTCCCAGTGTTAACTATTGTTGTTCTACCGGCTGTATAAAGTTTAATGTGGTCGGTTTTCATAGTGTTAACTGTTGTTGTTCTACCAGCTGTATAAAGTTTAATGTGGTCGGTTTTCATAGTGTTAACTATTGTTGTTCTACCGGCTGTATACAGTTTACTATGGTCGGTTTTCCCAGTGTTAACTATTGTTGTTCTACCAGCTGTATAAAGTTTAATGTGATCGGTTTTCATAGTGTTAACTATTTTTGTTCTACCAGCTGTATAAAGTTTAATGTGATCGGTTTTCCCAGTGTTAACTGTTGTTATTCTACCAGCTGTATAAAGTTTAATGTGATCGGTTTTCATAGTGTTAACTATTGCTGTTCTACCAGCTGTATAAAGTTTAATGTGATCGGTTTTCCCAGTGTTAACTGTTGTTGTTCTACCAGCTGTATAAAGTTTACTATGGTCGGTTTTCATAGTGTTAACTGTTGTTGTTCTACCAGCTGTATACAGTTTAATGTGATCGGTTTTCTCAGTGTTAACTGTTGTTGTTCTACCAGCTGTATAAAGTTTAATGTGATCGGTTTTCCCAGTGTTAACTGTTGTTGTTCTACTTCTTTTATAAAGTGATGAGTTCTCCTGGTGTTACTGTTGCTGTTACACTGCTAACAGCATCAGTGTAACGTTGATCCTGTCATGAAACAGTAAGTTACAGAGGTAAGAGACACGGGTGTGGCCCAGAGATTAGTGCGGAAAGTGGTGTATGTTATTTGCTTTTCTCTCTTAACAAGAAAGTCGGCCGTAGCTGGACTTGGACATTCAGTTCAACTTTCACACAAGATTCAAATAACAGTCAACAAGATATTGGCAGTTACTGTGTTAAACACTAACTTACATATATCAGTCAAATTGGTGCACTTCTAGTGCGATTATAAGTAGCAGCACTGTTGCTAAGTAACGGATCTTGTGTGCTGAACGTCTGTTGCACTAGCCTAAATATATTTAATGTATGCACCCTCGTCCACGTGTTGTTTACATATATGGCGATTGTTCAAGAAAACAGAAACCATAATGCACCGGTGTAATTTTCATAAAATGTGAGGATATTCAAGTACATCATAGTTTAAGAAGGCGTAAAAGAAAATTGTACCTCTGCAAGTCGACTACTGTGAACAGTGAAACAGAGTCAGTGGACAAACAGAATTCTCGTGGTTTCAAAATATCACATTGAGATGGTTGTGACACATCACACCTGCATGCTTTGCGAGTTTCGAGGCAGATCTAATGGCCGAAGTATTGATTCTGTGCTTGCTGCTTCAGAATACAACTGCTATACTCTCCTCTTATAAGAAAACCTCTTTTATACAAGGTCTAAAAAGAAAATCTCTCCAGCGAGAGAAAATATAATAAACTAAAGTTCGGCTTTTCTTTGACGTGGACGTTGTTCAAAGTAAAATTATTTTAAACCTACATCAAAGGTAAGAGTCGAATAAAAGGTTAGATGATTCTATCTGATTAAGTATGCAAGAGAATTAGCGTGTTCTTAAAGTGTATTATAAATTAGCCATCAGTCTGAGCTTAAATATTTTTTTTCATGTAAACCTTTTCTGTTTTTGATGTAAAAATTTTGCACAGTGAAAAAAACAAACAGTTTGATGTAGTGAATTTTCCAATGTATCTTGTTAAAGTTAGGAAGTGGTTTCAGGGTTACGTGGCCTTATTGTCCAATAGTTCTTTATTATGTGATAAAAAGACTGAGTTCCATCAGAGATGACCCCTTTTCGGTGGCACAGCGGTCTACGGACTTAAAACGATGATTTCGATACCCGTGGTGGGCAGAGCACAGATAGCCCATTGTGTAACTTTGTGTTTGTTTGTTTTGGAATTTCGCACAAAGCTACTCGAGGGTTATCTGTGCTAGCCGTCCCTAATTTAGCAATGTAAGACTAGAGGGAAGGCAACTAGTCATCACCACACACCGCCAACTCTTGGGCTACTCTTTTACCAACGAATAGTGGGATTGACCGTCACATTATACACCCCACGGCTAGGAGGGCGAGCATGTTTAGCGCGACCCTCGGATTACGAGTCGCACGCCTTACGCGCTTGGCCATGCCAGGCCGTAGCTTTGTGTTTAATTCAAAAACAACAACCATTAGAGATACGATTCATCTCTAAATATTTACTTCTTTATATCAAGGTCAAGGTATTTATATCACAGGTCGTTTTGGTCACGTTTTGTAAAATTTCAATAAGTTCGACCAGCTGTACGACGAGGTATTTGCTTTGTGTCCACCTAGGAAATCAAACCAGCAGATTTATAGCTGTACACTTTAAAACCGACACTTGGATATTGTAAGTAATAAATTGAAACGAACTGTTATTTAACGTAACGTGTTAGGCATTTTATGAGTGTAACAAACACATTTTTCTTAATCCTTCGCATGGACTACAAAACTATATTACTGGGATTTCTAAAAACGTGATAATTGTGTATGTTTGTCTATGCGGTTCCGTTGTAGAGGTCACCAGATATTTATGTTTCTGTGATAAAAGCTTTTTTATTATTATTGTAAGATAGAGGAGCTTCGACTATTTCCTTATCTGATTAATTTAGTTTTAACTGTTCTATTCAGATTTTCATAGAACATGAAAGAAATTCTATTTGTTTTCCAACAAACTCCACGCTTCGGGAACAAACCGATTTGTCTTTGTCTGTATAAGACTGTTCATTATAGTGTGAAACTGTAACGTTTATTTGTATAAATTATGCCGCCCAGTGACACTTGAGGGTTTATCAGATCGAATTCGAAGTTTTCAATTACTACGGTAAGCATAGCACACATAGCGTGCATACAACTTTGTTAACAGCAAGAGGGAGTCATCAATAGCCACGGCTGTAATTACATCTCAGATCGGTCGTGAGATGGAGTTACGAGCTAAAAGTTTGTTCCTGGAAAACCTACAAAAACAGACAAACTCAGAGCCATTCTTTGAGTGTATATGCCGCAGCTAAACATGCAATAACAGCATAACCTGTTACAATAACAACATAATCGTAGGATAATTTTACATTAAACAGTTAGTTATCAGTAATAAACTGAGACTAATGACTGCAAGGTAAAACAATAAACTTCAAATTGTAACTACAGTGTTGATGTTACTACTTCCCTGGACATATTGCGCCACCTGATTTCGGTAAAAGATAAGTCTGTTATATATACGTTACGTCTACAATAGCATTTGAAACATATGTAGTGCACCTACTTTCGTTTCTTATTAATAATGCACGAATTTCCTTGGCCTGCAGGAGCTGGTAATCATTGCCGTTTGTATACACACGTATTCATTATTTATACGACAAGGCTTTGTAATATTCAACGTTTAATATCGACCAGGCTGTTGTTGGTTGAATTTCTAAGTTTTATTTTCAAAGACTCTTTATTCACAGCAATATTTCTCTTGGAAGACAAACGAAAACGACATCAGAATCAACAGAGAAGCTTAGGCCTAGACATGATTGGTGACAGAAAAAAAAATGCAAGAATGAATACAAATATTTGTATTACGTCTGCATTAAGATTATTGTAATTGGCTAGACTTGACAGTTCTATGATTTCGATAAAAATTAATCTTAAGTAAATAGTAAATATGCATAAGAGATCACGGAAAATGTTTTACGTTGGTTTCTTAAAATAACGTCAGGAGTTTGGTTTGTTTTGTTTTGAATTTCGCGCAGACCTACACGAAGACTATCTGCTTTGGCCTTTGACTATCTCTAATGTAGCACTGAAATACAAGAGGGAAGGCAGCTAGTCATCACCACCAGCTGCCGATGTTTGGGATACTCTTTTACCAACGAACAGTGAAATTGAACATACATTGTAATGCCCCCACGGCTGAAATGGACGGGAATTCGATTGTGAGTCAAGCACCCTAATCACTTGACCATGCTGGGCCCTGGGGCAAGAAATCATTTTACCGGTTTTTCATTGTGTCCACCATCATTTCCAATTACAATGTCCGCCGTAACAATGAAGTGTGACATTGCAGCATGTACTCCCTACCAAAGAATCGACTAAATGTTTTCATTTGAGGAATTATTTGCGGGTTTTATCAATAAATTTGTATTTTCAGAAAGTTTCATTACCAGCATGCAGAAGAGATGAGGTCAGGCTCCCCTTTGATAGTTTAGAATGGTATTTCTTATGATGTAACGAGATTTGGACTAAATACTCTACTTTTATTGAGCTTACACTTTTCTGTACCTGTAGTGTGGATTGAAAATCTTTAAACTTGTCTGTAATTATAGTGTACAGTGAGGGTTTTTAAACTCATGTACATTTGTAAAGAACATTGAGGGTTTTAAAACTTATATGCAATTGAAATTTACAATGAGGAATCTGACACTTGAAATGTACAAAGAGGTTTTAACTTGTATTCACTTGTTAAGTGCTGTGTGGGTTCCTAAACTTGTGTACATTTGTAAAGTACAATGAGGGTTCATAAACTTCTATATGCTTTTTAAGTACAATGAAGGTTCCTAAACTTATCTACACTTGTAGGGCACAATAAGGGTTATTAAATTTGTATTCACCTGTAAAATACAATGAAAGTTCTTAAAGTTCTATATGCTTGTTAAGTACAATGAGGGTTCTTAAACTTGCATAAACAGACATCCCTCGATTTACGAACTTTCGATTTAAGTTCCTTCGCTCTAACATAACACTGGTTTACAAAGAAATTGAGGCAAGCACAAAAATAGCTGTTTTAACCTAATTTGGGGGTGCTGAATTCAGATTTGAAATCCGTGTTTACTCATCACCTCTAGTTTTTTAGATATGCATACTGTACATTTTGTACACATGCTGTACATAAAGGTGTATGTGCATTCAGGGTTAATTTCTAATATTGTGTGACTTATGTCTTCTTTTTTAGTTATTATGCAATAAATGCAAATAAATCAGATGAAGAAATGCCTCCAAAGGAAGATTCTGCCAAGTCAATCTCTTCCGAAGATATTGACTCTTCTTATTCAGGAACAAGTGGCAACGAGCCACACTGGATCACGCAAGAAGACCTGAATGACCTTGCTCGTGATTTGTATCTGTCAAAACAGCAGTCAGAGCTCTTTGCTTCTCTGCTTAAACAGTGGAACCTAGTCCAGGAAGATGTGAGGATCACCAATTTCAGGAATCGGAACAAAGACCTTGCTTCATTTTTCGACATGGAAAACAAGTTGTGCTACTGCACAAATGTACCTGGCTGGTTCACTTTCCTTGGTTTGCCACATAATCCTTCAGGCTGGCGTCTTTTCATAGACTCTTCCAAGCGAAGTCTCAAGGCTGTGCTTCTGCACAACGAGAATAAATATCCCAGCATTCCCACTGCACACTCTGTCCATCAAAAGGAGTCCTATGATAATATGGAGCTTCTTTTAGAAGCTGTTAAGTACAACCAGTACCAGTGGAGTCTGTGTGGGGACCTCAAGGTTATTGGTCTTCTTATGGGTATGCAAGCGGGCTTCACAAATTACTGTTGCTTTCTCTGTCTCTGGGATAGTCGAGCTGTATCCCAGCATTACAAGCAGAAAGACTGGGGGTCAAGAAGCACTTTCTTTCCTGGCGAACATAGCGTCAAGGAGAATCCTCTGGTTGACATGAAGAAGGTGCTTCTTCCTCCTCTTCACATCAAGCTTGGTTTGATGAAGAATTTCGTGAAGGCCATGGACAAAAATGGTGCTGCCTTCCAACACTTGTCTACTGTGTTCCCAGGTCTCAGTGCTGCTAAGCTCAAAGAGGGCATCTTTGTCGGACCTCAAATCCGAGAAGTGCTGAAGGATACTGATTTTGAGGAGCTTCTTACCTTAAAGGAACTGAGAGCATGGGAAGCATTTAAGTCAGTCTGTAGTGGCTTCCTTGGTAACACACGCGTACCAAATTACCAAGCCTGTGTTGAGAAGTTGCTAAAGACTTATGAAAATATGGGATGCCGAATGTCACTCAAGATTCATTTTCTCCATTCCCACCTCAACTTCTTCCCTCCTAACCTTGGAGCAGTGAGTGATGAGCACGGAGAAAGATTTCACCAAGATATTACGAAGATGGAGAGCAACTACCAAGGCAAGTGGAACCCCAGCATGATGGGAGACTTCTGCTAAATGCTCTTGCGTGACATCCCGGAGGCAAAATACACCAGATCATCTAAGAAAACACACTTCTAACTGTCTGCGGTACAATGAATTGTGTACATTGTGTCATCCAAGTATATTTATTCCGTCAATGTTCTTTATCTATCCTGTTTTATCTGTAATAAGCTGCTGCAACTGTTGAAATAAGCACGTATATACTCTGTATATACTAAAATGAGACTATTTAAAAGCCAGAAAACTAGAGGTGATAGAGCAAAACTGTTTATAAATTTGAATTCAGCACACCCAAATTAGTAAAAAACACCTATGCACATTCTTGCGTCAGACAAAAAATATTTTTTTGTAAACCAGCGTAATTAAACGTAATTAACTTTTATGGGTATGTTTTTAGATTCGTGTTCGCAGTTTTCGCTATAACGAAAACTTAGGCAAAATTCGTAAGAAAAGTTTTTCTGTCCTGATGCAGTTTTCACTGTTTTTCAACAAGCTGAAAACCAGTTTTTATCTGCTATAATACTGACATACCTTTAGTTACCAAGCTATCTTTCACTATTACATAATTCAAATTCACCACAGTGGACATTGGTTCGATGTTTAGATTTGCAGCTTTGGAATGTTAAGTGGTATTCGGACCACTTAACTGGGTGGTAAAACGATGTCAAATGATATTTAAAAATGTACTTAAACAGGGCTAGAAAATGCACGATTTTGACACTGTGCACACTTCATTTATCAGGGGTCCGGCATGGCCAGGTGGGTTAAGACATTCAATTCGTAATCTGAGAATCGCGGGTTCGAATCCCCGTCACACCAAACATGCTCGCTCTTTTAGCCGTGGGAGCATTATAAAGTAACGGTCAACACCACTATTCGTTGGTAAAAGAGTAGCCCAAGAGTTGGCGGTGGGTGATGATGAGTAGCTGCCTTCCCTCTAGTCTTACACTGCTAAATTAGGGACGGCTAGCACAGATAGCCCTCGAGGAGCTTTGTGCGAAATTCCAAAACAAACAAGTAATAAAATTATTTCTTGTTTTTTTTTCTTACGTTATAATAGAAGAAAATTTTGAGTGCGGGAACGCATTTCCTCTTTTTTTATTTCACCTTTAAACCTTTAAAATAATGGGAAAATACTTTTCGATATACGTTTTTTTTTCTATCATGGCTGTTTTCTCTAAACACATTCATTTCGCAAATCGAGAAAATCTTTACGTATAAAGTACATTAAACGTTTTTAAACGTGTCTATACGCGTATAATACATTGGAAGTTGCTGATGTAACTAATTCGTGAAAAACTATTATTTTCGAAACAATATTGAACATTTTCTGCAGTAAAAACAAATGTCCTCATTTACTAATACAACCACTGTACTAATAGGCTGGTTTTTGTTCTACCCTGAAAGACGTGAAACAAAACATGCGAACAAATCTATCATCGTGAACATGAGAATACGAAGTGCTAGTCATGACAAGATAAATCGCTTATTTTCGTTTATGAAAATAGACTGACAAAGGTTAGGAAAGTCAATCGAATAGTGTGTTTGTTTGTTTTTTTAATTTCGCGCAAAGCTACAAGAGGGTTATCTGTGCTAGCCGTCTCTAATTTAGCAGTGTAAGACAAGAGGGAAGGCAACTAGTCATCACCACCTACCGCCAACTCTGAGGCAACTCTTTTACCAACGAATAGTGAAATTGACCGTCACATAATAACACCCTCATGGCTGAAAGGACGAGCATGTTCGGTATGACGAGAATTCGAACCCGCGACTCTCAGATTATGAGTCGAATGCCTTAACCCACCTGGCTATCCCAGTCCCATAACCGAAGTATCTATCTATTTTTTAAAAAATAATGATACAATATTTATAAAAATGAGTGCCTTAAACATCTGGCCATGCCAAGCCAAGATTCACAGTAGTGCACCCACTGCTGGTTATAACGTATTTTGATGTAGAATGGGATAAGATTCACAGTAGTGCACCCACTGCTGGTTACAGCTTGTTTTGATGTGGAATGGGACAAGATTCACAGTAGTGCACCCACTGCAGGTTATAACGTATTTTGATGTAGAAGGGGATAAGATTTACAGTGGCGCACCCACTGCTGGTTATAACTTATTTTGATGTAGAAGGGGATAAGATTTACAGTGGCGCACCCACTGCTGGTTATAACTTATTTTGATGGGGAAAGGGAGTGAAAGGGGGCAATATCTAAAATAACTTGAAATTAGATTCACAAACGATATAGCTTACTTCAACGATATAGCATACTACAACGATATAGCTTACTTCAACTGTATAGCATACTACAACGATATAGCTTACTTCAACTGTATAGCATACTACAACGATATAGCTTACTATAACGATATAGCATACCACAACGATATAGCTTACTACAACGATATAGCATACCACAACGATATAGCTTACTACAACGATACTTCTGGGGGCCCTATCACCCCGATGTTCCGGCCACGAGTGCTTCTATCAAATCTAAGTTAAATAAAAAACGAACACACAGCACTTGAAGCAGTAACAACCTAACGTGACACATAAAGCGTCATATCGTCCGCGTAATAAATACTAGACTGAATAGTGTATTGAAAGAAATGTTCCCATAAAGAACATGGAACACGACACTATGTTGTTATCAGCGGACTACAGGGTAGATTTTATAAACTGCTTGATTTAGCAATAAGCTGATGTGCGCTGTGGATTTCTTGTGTAATAAAATGTAAAAAAGTAAACAGTAATTTAATATATACACACGTATTGTTCACTCAAATGTTTGTTTTGTTGAGTTTCGCGCAAAGTTACACGAGGGTTATTTGAGCAAGCCGTCCCTAATTCAGCAGTGTAAGACTAGAGGGAAGGCAAATTGTCATCACCGCTCACTGTCAACTCTTGGGCTACTTTTTTTACGAATGAATAGTGAATTGATCAAACATTATAAAGCCCCCACTGCTGAAAGGGAGAACATCTTTGGTGGGAGGGGGATTTGACTCCGCGACCTTTAGATTGCCAGCCGTACGTCCTAACCACCTGGCCATGCCGAGTCCTCACTTAAGTAATATGCTATTATTGAAAAAAACCAAGTGATGGAGCATTATTCATGTTGTTAAATTCTCCTTTCATTGTAAAGAGTGATTATATGGTTAACTATTGAAGTAATCATCTTCCAAAGAAGATTTTGGTGACATCAATTCAAAAGAGTTTGTGTGGGTTTTTCTTATAGCAAAGCCACATCGGGGTATTTGCTGAGTCCACCGAGCGGAACAGTTCAAAAGAGAAAATATCGCTGAACGTTTAAATTCGAAGGAAATAATTATGTAATTAAAAGCATCAGTAACCATTTTATTAACGACGTTTTGACACTAGATGGCAGTAGTGAACCAAAAGTTTTATGTGGTCTTAATTGCACCTTTTTAAAGCGTGCGTTTTTTCAATTTTTTTTTTGGGGGGGGTCAGCGTCTTGACGACATAATGAGTTATTTACACATGTCAGATGCGATGATCGAACTCCAAATTCTAGCTTTATAAGCCTTCGAGGTTATCGTAGAGCCAAAAAAGTACTTTCTCAGATATCAAGGTAAGTTTTATTTATTTAAGCGCAAATGTATTCAAGTACACTACTTTCTATCCGTCATGAGTAATCGAACTTTAAAAATTATCTCTGTTAATCCGTAAACTTGTCGCCGGAGGGACAATCAATAGCCATAAGGAAAACTTTAAATGTCATGTTGCTATTGGTTGTTTTACGAAGTTGATAACAATGGGGTACAGTGATCCGTACAGAAACAGCTCACCAGATGACATCGATACGTTCCCAAGCTTTGTCTTCTGCTAAATTATAGCATGCACACGAATTGCCTGTCGTATGATCCGTAATATTATAAACTCATTTTTACGTTATTTTATTTGCTCGAAAATGTCTGCTAACTACGAAGCATGTATTTTATCTGAAACCAGAAAAGAACCGAAGCAAAGAGAGGCCTAAAATGAGTGGCAGAAAATATTGAGAGATGTTCTACGTTAGATATAGGCTGTAATGTCATGATGCGTTAGTGATCGCTGAGGTTTTTGACTACCACGATCTTTTGAAGTTATGTATACTATTCCGTGTATATATTTTCTTTATTTTCGGGCTGATACATGCCCAGTAATAATTATTAAAAAGGCCCAAACTGTTATGAATAAATCATAGTTTGTATTTGTGTGTTTGTTTGTTTTTGAATTAAGATTTTTATATAAAAATTTAATAATTCTGAAATTGACAGCACGAATCGCCAGCCCACGAGATGCTCTGAATGAAGTACTTGCTTCAATTGTTTTTTCTCTTGAATACTGAAGGGTTGTTGTTTTGAATTAAGCATAAAGCTACACAATGGGCTATCTGTGCTCTGCCCACCACGGGTATCGAAACACGGATTTTAGCCTGTAACTCCGCAGACATACCGCTGAGCCACTGGGGAGCTACTGAAGGGAAACATGTTTCATGATTTTTGTTGTCTTTTATTCAGATCTTCCTTTCATTATTTTGTTCCTGGCGTGGCTTACTGTTGTATGCACCGGTCCGAGAATCCGAATATACATGCCTCGCATGTTGCGGGTTCGAGTCCCGGTCGAACCAAACATGCTCGCCCTTTTAGCCGTGGGGGCGTTATTAATGTGACGGTCAATCCGTCAATTCGCTGAGTAGCCCAAGAGTTGGCGGTGGGTGGTGATGACTAGCTGCCTTCCCTCTAGTCTCTGCTAAATTAAGGACGGGTAGCGCAGATAGCCTCGGAGTAGCTTTGCGCGAAATTCAAAAACAAACAAACAAATAAACCACTTTTTTTTTCACCCAGAGCCATTTATTTGCACGAGCCAAATTACTAACACATATGCACGTGCTACCAAACCAGCTGTGCGGAGAATAACGATAGTAACTGTGGATCCACGAAATCAATTTAAATAATTCAATGAGCTTTAAAAAAAAATGCACGAATAAAAGTCGACAATGAGAGATACCAAATTTGTAATTGCATTTTTATGAAGGCATTACAAGAGACAAAGCGAACTCTGTATCTGTAATGCAGATATAAAAATCTCATTTTCGTTAAATAAAAAAAACAACCGCTATTATTTATAAAACAATGCGGACCCTCATATTGAGAATAATATCACGTTCCCTGGAAAGGACAAAATCAGTTTATACTGTCGTGTTATCCGAGGAAATTTGAAATGGTCGGGGTGTGCCTTTAGGGAAATGAAATCACAATATTAAAAGCAGTTTTTTTATGTATATATACATATATATATAATAACTTGGCAAACAAGTGTAATTATAGAAAAATAATTTTTATGTTTAAAGGATTCCGCTTTTAACCTTCCACCCTTCCTTTAACAGAACTTCACAATTTGCTCTCGAGAAACTGAACCGTGTTGGTTAATTTGCATACACAAGCCACATCTGCGACCCTGGTGGCGCGCATGTTGCGATTAAATTCACGAGCGACAATGTAATAAGTAAGGATTCGATAATTTGGAACTCGTTTCTCGCATATTACTTATAAATTTTCTTCCCCCACTCTGCCATGAGGTGTTTTGTAGGCTTACTGACAGATTGAGTTTTTATGTACGCTTTCTATACTGAAGAAATCGGCCACAGACTGTATATTAATGAATTTATCTTGATTTAATAAACGTACGTTGTCCATTTCTGGATATTAACCACTAAGCTTCTGAAGGGTCCAAGAGAAACGTATACACGGCGGGGAGTGTTTTTTGTCTCTTACTTTCGTTTTATAGACACTAGAGACACCTACAAATAGTTAACAATCAGTAGAGGTTCAAGAAATTACGGAACTTGTGCCACCTCCCCATTTTTAAAAAAATAAAATTTCATTAGGCTTAAAAATATGCATGTAAGCACAGCTCGTTTGGATTGAGAAATTTTTTAACGCAGGGGAGCGAACAACGTTTCGACCTTCTTCGGTCACCGTCAGGTTCACAAAGAAAGGAAGAGGTAACTGACCGGAAGCTGACCACACATGTGTAACTGAGTGTCGGAATTTTTCTCAACCCAATCGAGCCGTGTACACTCATATATATTTTTCTCTACAAGTGGGTTTTCTCGACATCATTCATTGGGCTTAAAAGTTTCCCCTCGTACGTGTAGCTATTGCATTTTTACATTTTATGAACACAGGATTCAACACGGGATTTTTGACACGACAAACTAAATGCTACACCCGACTGACCTGCAAGAGTTAACAGTTTTTCTTGTAAGATTGTTTATTTAACGTCTCGTGCTTCTGCATCCACCCGTTCTTCACTGTTTTATTGTTTTGTTTGTTTTTAAATTTCGCACAAAGCTACTCGAGGGCTATCTGTGCTAGTCGTCCCTAATTTAGCAGTGTAAGACTAGAGGGAAGGCAGTTAGTCATCACCACCCACCACCAACGAATAGTGGGATTGATCGTCACATTATAACGCCCCCACGGTTGAAAGGGCGAGCATGTTTGGCGCGACGGGGACTGTTTTATTCAATTGCTTACGTCAAGCATAGTTTTTAAATGGAAAATGAAGATTCGGTTCTGATAATTCACGAAAATTGGGTTAAAGGTAAATGACATCTGACCATAACCTTATACTTCTATATTATTTTATATTTCTGTTACTATGGTTAATGCTATTATTAATATTACAATTATTCATGGCGTTAGTTTGTTTTCACAGTAGCACAGCGGTCTGTTTACGGAGTTACAATGCTAAAATCCGGGGTTCGAATCTTTACGGCTAGCACAGCAGATAGCCTAATGTGGCTTTGCTGTAGAAAGAAAAAAGAACTAAAGAACGATCTTGGTTTGTTTTTATAATGCTCAACTTCATCTATTCTTTCACGATCTTGTCTGTCACGTCAAGTCCAATGTTATATAGCCATTTAACATTTTGGATTTATCTAGAAAATATACATTCTGGTTTTAAAATCTTCTGTGTTTAATGACTCGGCAAGAGATGTCATTCCGCCTTAGTCTCGAGTTGGAAGTTTAACCGATGTAGAGTTACAAGTTTCCTATGGAAATATATATATATAGAGAGAGAGAGAGAGAAAGGAAGAGACAGAGAGGAAAAATTGTCTTCACCATGTAATAAAAAAACTGCTGAATGTGCACCATCTACAACAACGCTCCCTCTAACGGCATCTGTTTATTGCGGTAATTCGAAAAATGGATGTCGGTTCATCCTGTTGTCGACAGAAATGATTCCCTTTTCGGATGTGAAAGACAATGACGTATATTTACTTTATTGAGAACCGTTTCCTTGGAGATTAATTTTTTTTTTAATAAACGATGTGAGGCATGAAGATAAGTTATCAATTTTATTTAGCTCTCAGGCGTGTGGGGACACTTTGAACTTCTTTTCCGTGTATGCTACAGTGCTGAGGATTTCGACCAAAATAACATATGCCATATAAACTACTTATTCTAGAATCTTACAACTCTGATAATATAGGACCCAAGGCTTAGAGTTGCAAACTAAAGATGTTTCATTTTGATGCGATGGGCTTTATACAATATTATGTTTGTGTGCGTTTAGATTCGGTCTGAACGCGCTTCTTTGCCATCTTTGCGTTGGATTTGCTTCTTGAAGCATTACTTACCGCAGTTTTTAAGCGTGTGGAATTATTATAAGTTTATGATACGTGTTATTCCTTCGCGTTACATACTTTTGTTAATTAGTTTCTTCGTTAACAAATTCACATTAGCAACTTTCGTTTACTGCTTAACCTCATTTTATAAATATGTATACATCTGCTGACATCCGAATTAACTTTCTAAAAACATCGATTTTTTTTTATTAGCATGTGGTTCTCCATAAATTTCTATTTTAATTAGCTCCCAGTGGCACAGAGATATGTCTTCAGGTTTACAACGCTAGAAACAGAATTTCGATACTCGTGGTTGGCAGAGCATAAATAATCTATTATATAGTTTTGTATTTAATTACAAACCATTTTAATTAAATTTAATCTATGACGCTGGCATGACCAGGTGGTTAAGGCGCTCTTCTCTTAATCTGACGATCACGGGTTCGAACCCCTGTCGCATCAAACATGTTCTCCCTTTCAGCCGTGGGGCCGTTATAAAGTTACAGTCACTCCCATTATTTGTTGATAAAAGAGTAGGCCAAGAGTTGACGGTGGGTATGATGACTAGCTGCCTTCCTTCTAGTGTTACATTGATAAATTAGGGATGGCTAGCGCAGATAGCCTTCGTGTAGCTTTGCGCTAAGTAATAAAAACAAAAGACAACAAACATCAATACATAAAGACGCGACTTTAAAGTTGTATATAATTCAGTCAAGAGATGGCGCCGTGACAGTCAAGGAACCTAAAATCTTCATGTGTGTGTTTCATGTTTCACATGTCTTTACAAAAAAAGACGAGAACATAATTTGCTAAAACATGAACTAATTTGTTTGTATAACGTGGTTTCGCATGGCCAAGCGCGTAAGGTGTGCGACTCGTACTCCGAGGGTCGCGGGTTCGTGCCCGCGTCGCGCCAAACATCCTCGCCCCTCTAGCCGTGGGTAGTATAATGTGACGGTCAATCCCACTATTCGTTGGTAAACGAGTAGCCCAAGAGTTGGCGGTGTGTGGTGATGACTAGCTGCCTTCCCTCTAGTCTTACACTGCTAAATTAGGGACGGCTAGCACAGATAGCCCTCGAGTAGCTTTGTGCGAAATTCCAAAAAACAAACAATCGTGTTGATAGAATTCATACAAACAGTAAAATCTGAAGAAACACTTAATACGTTGGATAAAGCCTAAACAATTTTTGTTAAGGTTTAGAGCTATAAGTATTAAGCAAAGATACGGTTATTTCTAATACGTACAAATGTTCTTAAAGGACGTTAAAAGATCTGAAATAAGAAAACACAGTTTGATATGTTCTCACTCACCGTTACGATTCCGAACAATAAGTGTGTGGCTAAGTTAATGTTATAGTTTATTTTTTGTTGTTGTGATTAATATTTAATATTCAAAATAAGATAAAAAACGTCATTGAATAATTCAAATAATTTTTGTTGAGTTGCTACCACCACAACTCGTTATTTTCGTCGTTATTTTTAGTCCTGTCATTAATAGAGCTTCCACTATAACCCATTATTTTCGTTGTTACTTTTAGCGCTAACATTAATAAAGCTTTCACCACAACTCATTCTTTTCGGTGTTGTTATTTTTGGTCCTAACACTAGGAAAGTTAATGTTAGCCCTCAAGTGGCTCAGCGGTATGTCTGCGGATTTACAACGCTAAAAACCGAGTTTCGATACCCGTGGTGGGCAGAGAACAGACAGCCCATTGTGTAGCTTTGTGCTTAATTCCAAATAACAACAACAGATAAAATTTTCTAATATTTATCTGATTGTCGTGTCAGACTCGGATATGAAGTTGGAAGCGTCAACGTTGAGTTTAACTGTCAACGAAAAGGTTCGAAACCCGTTTTCTAGCTTTTTGAGTCTATTAAAATTACCGCTGACCCACCAGGAGGACAATGATGTGAATCTCTGATGCTACGCTAGAGACATTTTTTGTTTAAAAGATTACAATTTTTCAAAGCTTCTCTGTTTCTTTAATAAATTTTTTAAAAAATTCTTTAATTTCAATTTTATATTTTAGTGAAGAATTGTAAGCTAATTAACTTCAATAAATACATACGAGCAAATACTTTGTTGTAATTTATATATATATATATATATCGATAGTTTATTTTTTTGTAATATATAATGTATAATGATTGTTTATTTTGTGCGAAGCTACACAAAGGGCTATTTCCACATAGCCGTCTTTAATTTTGGGCCTGGCATGGGCAGGGGGATCAAGGCGTTCGACTCGTAATATGAAGGTCGCGGATTCGAGTCCCCTTCGCACCAAACACGCTCGCCCTTTCAGCCGTGGGGGCGTTGTAATGTGACGGATAATTCCACTATTCGTTGGTAAAAGAGTTGACAGTGGGTAGTGATGATCAGCTGCCTTCCCTCTGGTCTTAAACTGCTAAATTAGGGACGGCAAGTGCAGATAGTCCTCGTGTAGCTTTGTGCGAATTTCAAAATAAATCAAACCTTAATTGTGAAATGACGAAAAGGAAGACAGTTCCAACAGCTGGTTTTTGGGGTGCCCTTGTCTGATGGAATAGTGACATTTGATCGTCACTCTTTTAGCTTACCTCAGCCACAAAATGCGGATGGCGTTTTAAAACAATGGATCACTAAACGTGGATCCCCCAGTTTATATATCATTTATAAAGATTTGTTTATACGCGTAACATTTGTATGATCTTACATCTTTCCTCATACATATGTTTAAAAGCAATCATAGTCTGCATACTTGTATACACCAAAAGCCTTCCCATCATATTTGTATATATATAACACTAATGGCATGTACGCTAATAGATTCTGTTGTTTTTTTATCAAAGTAGATTTATAATGCGGTACATAGCTTTTATGTTTAAAACCTATATATTTAGTTCGCAGGGAATTTTGGAAAATGTAATATTGTCTCGGAAAGACATATGGCTCCAAGAATATACTGAATGTGTCACAACATTTTCCCGAGGAAGAATATACGTATAGTATAATTCATTTTTGAATCCAGACCTTTCCCCGAGATGTGGTAGGGTAGGAAGAAGTTGGGGGAATAAATTCAAATTTAACTTCGACATACTGGAGGATAATATACTTCAGGGGGGGGGTATTTGCCCAGGGGAAATTACTCTTCCCTCTGTACCATCTGAATTCTACACCAGTGAAATTGTAAAAAAACGTAAAGTCAAAATACATAACATTCCAACGAAAGGAGCATTCACCAAACATGTATGCTCTTTCAGCCGCTGGGGCGTTATAAGTGAGGGTTAATCTCACTTTTTGCGTGTAAAATATTGGCGAAGGGTGGTGATGACTAGCTTCCTTCCCTCTAGTCTTGCACTGCTAAATTAGGGACGGCTAGCGCAGATAGCCCTCGTGTAGCTTTGCGCGAAATTAAAAAAAACAAAACATTTCTTTGTTTGTTTGTATTCAGGAAACAAGTAGACACAATACTGAGAACATTTTGAAGTCTAATAAACAGTCGATATGAAAGATTTTAACTACTTCTTTCAATTCAAATCGTCATTAATTTTTCTAAAAATAATGTTTAAAAAAAACAGCTTGTCACAGTGTTTGATTTAACTTCATAAAAAACAGGATTCTCGCTTCTCGGGGAAATTTAACCGTGGTTGCCTAGCAACCTGGAGTTAATTTTAATTTGTACAGAGTGGCGTTTAATATCAGATTACAAGATCGTCGAAACGATTAGATATACGTACATACAAAAGAAAAAAATATGTTATTTATCTTTACTGAAAATGAACTTCGAATCGTCGAATGAGGAAAATCTTACTTCCTTGATTACTGTTTTACATCGTCATCTTTCTCATTTCCGGTAGCGACTTACTCGGTAGTTTAACAACCAGTTATTAACCATCAGACCGGAAGTAGAAATCAATATCCGGTAAAAGAGGAAGTTGCAAAAATTTTCATCCACTAAGTTTGTTTTCAAATCAGAAGAGAAAAAAGGAATTCTTTGAATTTTTCTACATCTGAAGTGTTATTTCCCAAGACACAACTGATTCGCAGGATAAATGAATTTATCTGACAATGTATTCCAAAAGATTTGTTGATAATTAGTATAAAAAAACGAAAAAAAAACATGGTTTAAGCTTTTGGGAATGGCTTTATTTCCCGTTGAATAGCAACTACGCTCTTGCTTCAAGTTTTCATTAACTCAGAGATTAAAATATGTTGGCTGATTTAGCGTACCATAGTGGGCAATGAATCTCTATTAACGTCGCGTTGCTAACGGTACAAAACTTGCCAACAAGTTTTCTCGGTATCAGATATGTGAGTTGACTCAGTCCTTTTATACAGATTATAATAATAAAACATTTGGAAGTCTTACGTATTTACTCAGCAGTGTTTCTGATTGAAATGGCTGGGTATTTATAATTAAGTTTTCGTTGTGTTATATTCATTGAATAGTCCGCAGCTTTATGCTGAATGTTCTGTGATCGTCGCGGGTATCGAATTCCGGTTTCTAGCTTTATAAGACACCTGACTCAACATTGAGCCTCTGGGAACTTAAAACCACATCGCAAGGGGAATTTTACAATACAGAACGACATATTATGTGCACGTATATACATTGTATAGTTTTCATTCGTACAACTTTACCAGCAAACATGTTTACTGTATTCATTTTATCTTTACTTGATCTAATGTGTGATTCTTTCAAAGTTCTTGAAGGAGGACAAAAATTCACAATCCTGGATAATAAAGTTCAATTGCAGTAGGATTTGATTGTCCAGAAGAGCCCCTGGTGAGACAACAGTTAAGTTTATGGACACAGCAGATAGCTCAATGTGTTAAGGCTGCAACTCGTACTGGGGGTTGCGGGTTCGCATCCCCCTCGCGCCAAACATGCTCGCCCTCCCAGCCGTGAGGGCGTTATAATGTTACGGTCAATCCCACTATTCGTTGGTAAAAGGGTAGCCCAAGAGATGGCGATGGGTGGGGATGACTAGCTGACTTCCCTTTAGTCTTACACTGCTAAATTAGGGACGGCTAGCACAGATAGCCTTCGAGTAGCTTTGTGCGAAATCCAAAAACAAACAAGCTTAATGTGGCTTTGGCTTAAAAACAAACAAACTAATTAAATATATTAATAAATTATTGGCTGTTGCCTTTATTTAATTGTCACATGATTTACTTATATTGTTGGTTTTTATTGGAAGATTTTTAACAGTTCGAAAAATTAGAGCATGTGGATTTCGCGTGAGACGACTTAATGGGTAAAGTGAAAGAAAATCTTAGATCGCAGCAATTACATTTCGAAACGTGTTGAAGATATCCGAAACGTTATATGTTTGGTAATCAATGGCAGAGTGTTAATATTTCCAATACTCGAATCACTCCAACGAAGAGTTAAACGGAACTTCCAGCCAAGGCTGACAGCTTTTGATTAAGTCCGCTCAGGGTACCCACATCTGATTGTTTACAAGTTGCATCGCTACCCGATGTATTTCAACGCAGAGTTGGTTACACGGAACTTTCAGCCCACACTAACCAGTTCATTGAAATCCCGCAGTAACGTTTCATTAGATCCCTTCGAATACTTACGTCTGATTGTTTACAAACACGCAACGGTTGCATTGCTGTTTTTTTCTTAGCATTTTTTGACCACCGAGGACCACGTCCTTTAGCCCTTGAGGAAAACAAGAAGAACAAGACATTCTAACATTTTACAACAATATTTACAGACATTACCAGAACTTGTGGTTCGGTCATTACATAGATAGTGTTATAAAAGGAAACTGTATAGTATTGTAAAGTTACGATGACCTATTGAAGAGATATTTAAAATACAATTTTAATGAACAAGTTGAAGTCATCCCTGTTTAGGCAGTGCTGCCACCTGCCTGATAGAAAGGAAGACCTGCTGGGTATAATATAACGAATTTGTGCTCCAAAATTAACTTTCGATGCATACAATATTGTAACACGAGTTTTTGTAGAATATGGAAATTGTAATAGCATTTTCTTTTCAAACTTTTTATGGGAAACTTCATTGTTGGTATTTTCAACTTTAGTCTTACGATCACTACGGTACTTCTTACACGCAGGTTGTACAACGTTATTGAAAATCTTTATTAAATAGATCTAGAAACGTAATATAAGTAAGGATTGTGGTATTAACTAGTCTATTACCAAAGGTTTGGCCATGACCAGTGGCGCCATCATTGCTCTTCTTCTTAGGCATCGTTTGTGTCTCGTGGTTTGAAAGTTGTTCACGTGATAATCGATCTCCCCTAACGTGCATTCTCGTATCTCCAGAGTAATCGTCCAACTACCTCAGTACCTTAATCTTAAAACACTGTGTCTTTTCACATAACCATACCTAAGTTTGTAGCAATATTTCAGATTTCACATAATCCTACCTAAGTTAGGAGGAATATTTCAGATTTTCCATAATCCTACCTAAGCTGTTGGAAGAGTCAAGCATCCCATAATCTTTCCTAAGTTAGTAGGAAAATTTTAAGAATTCTCGTAATCCTATCTAAGCTAGGAGGGGGGAGGGGGAATTAGGTACATACAGGGTGTTCGGAAAGTCACGGTGCACTTATATATTTATTAACAGACAAAACTGCACAGTGAACACCCTGTATAACCCTATTTAAGACAGGGGGACAACTTCAGGCATCTCCATAAGCTAGGGGAATGTTTCTGGTATCCCACCTCCACACATCACTGTTGATGTGGAACTCGTTTTTATTCTATCATGTTATGAAAGAGATTCAATAATAATTTATGGACATCTTGTGCGTTCTCCGCGAGGACAGCGGTAACTTTTCGGATTTATGAGGCTAAAGTCAGGTGTTCGATTCCTCTCGGTGGATACGTTCACGTGTGGCTTTTCTATGTGAATAACACATTTTATATAAAGATATATATTCATGGTCGAGCATGGTATCGCTTAGGGCACTCGACTCGCAAGCTGCGCGTCGTGGTTTCGAACCCTTGTCACCGAAGATGTTCGCATTTTATACATTCTGGTATATTCACGGTCTGGTGGTTAGAGCGCTCGACTTTAAACGTGTGTGTCGCAGGTTCGAGTCCCCATTACCAAATACGGTTGCCTTTTCATTTGTGACAGTGGTATACTGTGACGATTAATCCTACTTCTGGTCGGTAAAAAGTCTTGCAATGGTAGACTTTTTTTTACAAGTTACCTTTCTTCCAGTTTATCACTTCTAAATTAGGAACGCCAAGTGCAGATAGCTCTCGAGTAGCTTTGCGCGAAACTAAAGAAACAAACAAACCATGTTTATTAGAAAATACAACCAAACACTTGAAATTAGAAACAAAATATAGCAAAGAACGGTTTGTGTACGACGTATGACTGGTAGCGAGAGAAACATTACGACCTAAAACATATTTAAAACCCAGACATCCCACCAGCTAGTACGGCGGTTTTACAACGCTGAAATCAGAGGTTCGATTTCACAACCTGGACAGTTGATGCTACACAAGAGGGGACTCCACTTCCAGCGATTCGGGCAGTTGAAATTGCACAAGTGAGGAGTGCTACATCCGTGTGACATTTTCTAAATAAGTCCCTTTTTGTCCATACACATAAAAAGTATGAAGCGTGAATTATCGGACTGTATCACTTTTTAACACTCATCATTAGTCCAATTTTTGCGCTCCTTACATCACTAAAAACGTTTCTTGTTGGTAACTGGTATTAATGGTTTGCACAACGGTATCGTGCTATTATGATTTAGTTTTTGCCGCAGTATTCGAAAGCTAGGACAAAAGATAGATATAGCTTGTTCTGTATTGAATGTCTCGGTTGGATGGCCTTTTATTTGATGACTGTTACGCATTACTATATGTCTATTCACCTTTTTCAATCACTGTTAAACTAGAATGATGTTTTGGAGCAGCATATTAACAAAACTGTTTTGGCCAAAGCGATGTGACAATGTCCCATTCGAAGCTTTATCCTTCCTGATATTTATGCTGTAACACTTCAACTGAAACATTATAGGAACAATTTAATTTATATCAGCAGGTCCAATTATGAAAGGGTTGATAGGTTCTAATGGTAAACCAATGTATGTATGTATATATATATATATAATTTGTTATTTTAACTCAAAAATAAGCCGAAACAAAAATTAAACTAAAAACACTGCGCCAACTGAAATATCTCAGGGTAGAAGCTACAATGTAGGATTATAAATGTACCCTGGGATCTTTTCAATCAATGCAGCGTTTTTTGTTTTGTTTAATTTGTTTTGTTTCAGCTTGTTTTTGGTTATAACAAAATAGTGGTACCTCGGTTCTCGAACAATTCGGTTTTAGAACATATTGTTTGAGAACAAATTGTCTCGGTTGTCGAACATAAACTCGGTTCCCGAACCAAGCTTTCGTGGCCCGAACCCCCCAATTAGCCCGATTGATGACCCGAAAGACCCTTCGACCATTTTTGGTCCATGCCAAACTTGCCCAAAACATTTTACCCGCACCTGTCGCTCAGGCCACACCTCTGCTAAAATCTGCTGTGAACGTTCTCGTTTTTCTTTTTGTTGTTTTTCTAAGTATTCTGATTAAATAAGCCACCATGGGGTCAAAGAAGGATAATGAAAGCAGCAAACCAAAAAGAAAAGTTGTTAGAGTTACAATAGAGGTGAAAAAAGACCTTATAGCAAAGTATGAAAGTGGTGTTCACGTGTCTGACCTTGCTACACAGTTTGACATGGCGAAGTCTACAGTCTGCACCATACTGAAATATTAAGAGGTCATCAAAATAGCTGATGTTGTAGAAGGAGTGACAGTGCTAACGAAACAAAGATCAGAAACAATGGAAGAGGTAGAAAAACTGTTGTTGATTTGGAAAAACGAGAAACAGTTAGCTGGTGACGGCATTTCTGAGACCATCATTTGTGAGAAAGCAAAGCAGTTGTATGCTGACCTCCTGAAAAACACCCTTGGAACAAATGCTGATACAAGTGATGCCTTTAAGGCTAGTAGGGGGTGGTTTAAAAAATTTAGGAAGAGAAGTGGCATACGCTGCGAAAGTAGGGATGGCTAGCGTAGATAGCCCTCGTGTAGCTTTGCGCGAAATTCAAAACACAAATAACCCTTATGATTTTACTTATTTAACTCTATCAAAATGTGAATATTTCCACTAATATACATATATATCAACAACAAAAAGACTATCTGTTTGATTGTAGTCAAACAGAATGGGTTATCTGTATTATCTTGCTGTATGTTAAATAATTCTCTCAAAAAGACAATCTCAAGGGTATTTAGATTGCCCGAATTTCTCTAATTATCCAAATGGAGAAAAGACAATCACAAGGGTATTTAGATTGCCCGAATTTCTCTAGTTATCCAAATGGAGAAAAGACAATCACAAGAGTATTTAGATTGCCCGAATTTCTCTAGTTATCCAAATGGAGAAAAGACAATCACAAGGGTATTTAGATTGCCCGAATTTCTCTAGTTATCCAAATGGAGAAAAGACAATCACAAGGGTATTTAGATTGCCCGAATTTTTCTAGTTATCCAAATGGAGAAAAGACAATCACAAGAGTATTTAGATTGCCCGAATTTCTCTAGTTATCCAAATGGAGAAAAGACAATCACAAGGGTATTTAGATTGCCCGAATTTTTCTAGTTATCCAAATGGAGAAAAGACAATCACAAAAGTATTTAGATTGCCCGAATTTTTCTAGTTATCCAAATGGAGAATCAAACAAGGGTAACGGTGTTTATCCTTTCAATAAAGTTTGTTAGAACTCTACTGGTTGGTCAGCGGTAAGTTTGCGAGGCTCGATTTTTACGGTAGACAGAGCGTAGATAGACCATACATAGTATATATAGCTTGCGGAAAAGGTTATATGTGCAACTATGTGAACAGAATTGTAATACCATCTCGGGATTTTTCTTTTGATGTAAGTCATAAATTCTCTGTCATGTACTGTATATAATGGCGAATCTCGCTATGAATTATTTTAAACATTAACTTTCATAAAATTTATGCTCGAATTTTTTCTACTCCAATTCTTATGAGCTTTCATTAATGTCTTCTTTGTGAAACAGATGGCGGTGAATACGTATATATATAAATTTGTTGTTTGGAATTTTGCGCGAAGCCATCCAGGGCCGTCCATAATTTAAACATTGTGAGACTAGAGGGAAGGCAGCTAGTCAAAACCGCCCACCGCCAACTTTTGGGCTACTCTTTTACCAACAAATAGTGAGATTTACCGTCACATTATAATGCCCCTCGGCTGCAAATGATTCGAACCCGCGACCCAAGCTTGAAGTGCGAGTCAAACGCCTTCACCCTCCAGGCCGTGCCGGGCCAGTCGAAAATAAAGGATGATGGTGGATAGGCTTAGCACGACGTATGAGTAAATATATCAATATCAATATGTGTATATATATATATATATGTTTATTTAAACAGCCACGTATTCCTTAAATAGTATAAGTCTTATTTTAATTGACTCAGACCCGTTTCGTGTAACAATGAATGTAGCGTAATGAAATTAGATAATCTTAATTAATTATTAGTACACGTTGGAGATAAACTTATCGGAAGAAATAATCGATTATTTAATGATCAGTGTTTGTATTTGAAATTTCGCTATCTAAGATATGTTTTAAATTCATTTAAGTATCAGTTTAGTGATGACAGCTTGGTAAAACATACATGAGAAGAAATGGTTTTCAGTCTTTTGTTTCTGGAACTGGTGAAAGTTATCTATGTTGTTAGGATGTTTAAAGCACTACCACACTGAGCCATAAAAACGTTAAGTGTCGGTACTCAACTCCATTGTTGGTATTACTTTAATTAAAATTTCAATTTTTTTTTATTTAAAAGAGCTATGTTGTTGTATTCTGTTATTTCTGTACATTTAAAGATTATTGGTCGAACATTCAGAACGTTTTTTTTTCAGTTTTAACAAGCACTGAAATGTAGGTGTTGTTTAATTTCGCGCAAAGCTACAAGAAGACTATTTGCACTAGCTGTCCCTAATTTAGCAGTGTAAGACGAGAGGGAAGGTAGGAAGCTTGTCATCACCACCCACCGCCAACTCTTGGGCTACTCTTTTACCAACGAATAGAGGTATTCACCGTCACATTATAACGCCCCCACGGCTGGGAGGGCGAGCATGGTTAGTGCTACTGGGATTCGAACCCGCGACCCTTAGATTACGAGTCGAACGCCTTAACCTACTCGGCCTTACCGGGTCATATAGATATGAACTTACAGTAAATAAAGTTCACACTTCTGTTACATATATATATATATGTTAGTATAGCGGTAAGTCTATGGACTTACAACGCTAAAATCGGGGATTCGATTCCCCTCAGTGGGCTAAGCAGATAGCCCGATGTGGCTTTGCTATAAGAAAAATACAAAATATAAACAAACATATATATGTAAATATGCGAAGTTCTTTAGCGTAATATTTACATATAAATATTGAAAGCACCACCAGCTTCGAATTTTCGTTTTTTTATTGTTTGTATTTTTTGTTTCTGTAAGTTAGCAGCGTTTTCCTAGGTAACACTGCTCTTCGACTTGTTCTAATGGTAGATGTTACAAGCTATGATTGAAAGAAAAGTGCAAGACTCAAGTTGCATCCTGCTGACGCTTTGAATATATCTATTTCAATATGTGAATTCATAAATAGTTTTACTAGTAATAACTGAAAAACAGCAAGGAAAACAGTAGAGAATCATTTACTTTAGGGCCCGGCATGGCCAGGTGGTTAGGGCGCTCACTCGTATTCTGAAGGTTGCGGGTTCGAATCAGCGTTACACGAGACATGCTCGTCCTTTCAGCCGTTGTGGCGTTATATAGCGACGGCCAATCCCGCTATTCACAGGTCAAATAGTAGCCCAAATGTAGGCGGTGGATGGTGATGACTAGCTGCCTTCCCTCTAGCCTTAAACTGCTATATTAGGGACGGCTAGCGCATATATCCCTCTTGTTGTTTTGCGCAAAATTCAAAAACAAACAAGTCAAATACGCTTCCTCAGTGGCACAGCGGGATAGTTGTAAACTTACAACGCTACAACACTGGTTTACAAAAAAAATATTTTTTGTCTGAGGCAAGAATGTGAATAGGTGTTTTTTACTAATTTGGGTGTGCTGAATTCAAATTTATAAACAGTTTTGCTCTATCACCTCTAGTTTTCTGGCTTTTAAATAGTCTCATTTTAGTATATACAGAGTATATACGTGCTTATTTCAACAGTTGCAGCAGCTTATTACAGATAAAACAGGATAGATAAAGAACATTGATGGAATAAATATACTTGGATGACACAATGTACACAATTCATAGTACCGCAGACAGTTAGAAGTGTGTTTTCTTAGATGATCTGGTGTATTTTGCCTCCGGGATGTCACGCAAGAGCATCCAGCAGAAGTCTCCCATCATGCTGGGGTTT
The DNA here is from genome assembly GCA_011833715.1 of Carcinoscorpius rotundicauda. Taxonomy (NCBI): domain Eukaryota; kingdom Metazoa; phylum Arthropoda; class Merostomata; order Xiphosura; family Limulidae; genus Carcinoscorpius; species Carcinoscorpius rotundicauda. The sequence goes on from CM022399.1 coordinate 87,084,281, forward strand.
CACTTGCCTTGGTAGTTGCTCTCCATCTTCATAATGTCTTGGTGGAATCTTTCTCCGTGCTCATTACTCACTGCTCCAAGGTTTGGAGGGAAGAAGTTGAGGTGGGAATGGAGAAAATGAATTTTGAGTGACATTCGGCATCCCATATCCTCATAAGTCTTTTCTCAATACAGTCTTGGTAATTTGGTACACGTGTGTTACCAAGGAAGCCACTACAGACTGACGTAAATGCTTCCCATGCTCTCAGTTCCTTTAAGGTAAGAAGCTCCTCAAAATCAGTATCCTTCAGCACTTCTCGGATTTGAGGTCCGACAAAGATGCCCTCTTTGAGCTTAGCAGCACTGAGACCTGGGAACACAGTAGACAAGTGTTGGAAGGCAGCACCATTTTTGTCCATGGCCTTCACGAAATTCTTCATCAAACCAAGCTTGAAGTGAAGAGGAGGAAGAAGCACCTTCTTCATGTCAACCAGAGGATTCTCCTTGACGCTGTGTTCGCTAGGAAAGAAAGTGCTTCTTGACCCCCAGTCTTTCTGCTTGTAATGCTGGGATACAGCTCGACTATCCCATAGACAGAGAAAGCAACAGTACTTTGTAAAGCCTGCTTGCATACCCATAAGAAGACCAATGACCTTGAGGTCCCACACAGACTCCACTGGTACTGGTTGTACTTAACAGCTTCTAAAAGAAGCTCCATATTGTCATAGGACTTCTTTAGATGGACAGAGTGTGCAGTAAAATTAAATAATATGTAAGGCAATAATAATTATGTGCGTCGTTGGAAATTGTAATACAAATATATACCCCAAAGATTGTGTAACACAATTGTCAAGGGACACCAACCTACTGCGCTGACTGCCAGTGCACTACTGGCTGTTGATTGAGACGTGTTGGCTACGCTTAACTGCCAAAATCCGTCTTGATATATATCTATATATATATAATGTAATGCTATCACTTACATTTATTGCATAATAACTAAAAAAGAAGACATAAGTCACACAATATTAGAAACTAACCTTGAATGCATATACGCCTTTATGTACAGTATATGTACAAAATGTACATTATGCATATCTAAAAAACTAGAGGTGATGAGTAAAAACGGATTTCAAATCTGAATTCAGCACCCCTAAATTAGGTTAAAACAGCTATTTTTGTGCTTGCCTCAATTTCTTTGTAAACCAGTGTAATTAGGGTTGGAAGAGCAGAGTTTTCCTACTGTGCAGTTTTCTGCTTAATTATAAACAAATAAGTACTAAAGTTACAAATTTGCTGTCTTGGAAATTGATCATCTGAATTAGAAAATAGTGCAAACAAGATTCCATGTAGACTAGACAGTGTAGCCTAGTGGTTTGTATGCACAGACGGGAAATCTGATGGTTCTTTATTCGCGTTTCGTACCCACTATATCTCCCTTCGCCCATTATGACCTTAAGGAGCATTATAAGAGTGACAGTCAAAAACCCCTATTCCATAAGAGTAACATAGAAGTTGGTGGCGGGTGTTCTAGCCCATCAATCCAAAACTAAGAATGGCTTATCGAAGCTGGTTCTCTTGTTGCTTTGCGCGAATATCTGAAAGGAACAAAAGCACGCGTCTTTCTAGACTCTTTTTTTTTTCCACCATTTTGTGTACATTATTAAAGCATAATTTGAGCAATAACTAGATGCACTAAACTACCTGACATTGTATCTTATATTTTCATGATGTTGATTGTTGAATTAACTTCTGTAAACCTTTATGAGCTTCAAAAATGAATCATCATTATCTACCACTCGATTCCGTCAAGGAACATAGGGCCGCAATCACTGCGGTTTCATGAACAGGTATCTAAGTGAGTAGGTTGTTATCTCACTGCATCGAGCTGTCCCTAATTTAGTAGTGTAAGACCAGAGTAAAGGCAGCTAGTCATCACCACCCACCGCTAACGCTTGGGCTACTCTTTTACCAACGAATAGTGGGATTAACTGTCACATTATAACGCCCCCACGGCTGGGAGGGCGAGCATGTTTGGCGCGACTCGGGCGCCAACCCGTGACCCTCAGATTACGAAGCGCACGCCTTAACGTGCTAGGCCATGCCGGGCCTTGAAAAATAAATAGTTATGATATTTTATCAAGCAATCTGAATAATCAAATAATTGCTTTCAATAAAGGACCTTCGGTCCAAACGCCCTTTACATATATATATTTATTGTTTTTCCAGAAGAACATTTTTAATTAATTTAGCCTATTTGCAGATTTCATCACGTTTTACCTGCACGTGTTTACTATCAGTATTTACTTTTATGAAGTGATAAATTACCCTCTAATTTGCTCGGCCATCACGTTTACAAACATCGTAAACAATGTGTTCTGTAAACGAACTCTTTTCTGTCACTTTTGCGAAGTCAAGTAGAAAAAAGAAACAATAGCTTTTGTTATCAAAGTAGACTCGAGATAAATGCACTTGTCAGCATTATATTTTCTATAAAGGTCTGACAACAATAATGTGTTTCCAAGCAACAAATCAATGCCGTCACCATTTTAAGATGTGGACCATCTCGATTTTTATTTATATTTTTTGCTATACCAACGGACTGACTTGTGTTCAAAGTTAGATTTTCTACTAAGTCTCTTCTCTTTCTGCGCGTAACCAGAAAATAGACAATACTTGAATAAAAGCTTATTTCCAAGATAATTTCTTTTTGCTTGTTGATGCGGTCTGAACTGAAGATTTGGTAGGCATTAAATTACATGTGATTGCAAAAAACTGCTACAAAACGCAAATTAGGTTAATTTAAATTGAGTAAAATGCTTGAAATGTTCCACGCGAGTACCATTAAGGGATAATTAGTTTAAATAGTACTAAAAACCAGGTTTCGTTACTCGTGGTGGGTCAAGCATTCAGCACATTTTGTAACAGAAAGACAAATCTTCATTTCTAAATGAAACTTTTCTTGTACCATGGCTTTGGAGCATCACCATGTCGTTACTGTTTATGTCAGTACGTCCCGTCATGCCCTATTTGACAACCAGATGGAGATCTCTCTTGATTACGTTGCGTAAAATTGCCTGGATCGAACATATTACAAGAAGCTGCACTTTGCTTATGACGACTGAAATACGACTTGTTGCATGTCTCTTTTCGGATGGTCTTGGTGGCTCAAGCTGATTCATAATACTTGTGTTTGTACCACACCAAGCGCTCACCGGTGGAAAGTAGTTTTTTTAGTATCACTTTGACTTGCTTATCATTTAAACATCCTTCAGACTTTTTACTTCGCACCAATCGCCCTCTGGTGGTAAATATTTCTTTTGTACATCTATGTCCTGTATGTTACATAAAAAGCGTTCGCACCGCTTATATTACACCAAGCGCCCATTGGTGGAATGTAGTTTCTTTTGGAATCATTGTGTCTTTCTTATCGTGTAAACAACCTTTCCCCTCCTTTTACATCACACCAATCGTCCTCTGGTGGAAATTTTCTAACCATTTCGTCCTGTATATTGTGAAAACTCGTATCATGAGAGTTTCAATTCTGTGTGTGCTAGCATGCCTGAACCGAGAGCGAGACTTTATAGTGAATGAACTATAAATAAAACGTGATTTTTGTTCTTCCCACTTAACTGACATTAAAAGTTAACAACCACAATTTGTACAGTCAGCGGAAGACATAAGTCTGTGGTATTTTTAATCATTCGATCATTTGGAAATAAGGGTCTCTGGGGAAGCATAAACATTCGATCCGTTAATATTAAAAACGTAAAATACAATCTTTGAAAAACGATATATTGAAGTAGATTTAGTAGGGTAGTAGCTTATATTGGTTATACCACTTCTGTTATTCAAACAAGTATTAAAATTAGAGAAGATTAAACAAAGTTTTATTTCTATATGGTTCGAGGCCCGGCGTGGCCAGGTGGTTAAGGCACTCGACTCGTAATACAAGGGTCGTAGGTTCGAATCCCCGTCACACCGAACATGCTTGCCCTTTCAGCTGTGATGGCTTTATAATGTGAAGTTCAGTGTCACTGTTCGTTGGTAAAAAGAGTGGCCCAAGAGTTGGTGGTGAGTGGTGATGACTATTGCCTTTCCTCTAGTCTTACGCTGTTAAATTAGGGAGAGCTAGCGCAGATAGCCATCATGTAACTTTGTGCGAAATTAAAAAAACAACAAATATCCTAGCGGATATATTTCGTGACATTAAATACTACCTGTGCAATTCCACATTAAATTTATTGTGAATAATAATAAAACACCCAAGGTATGTAAACATATTTTTTTTCTGATACAACTCGTAGCTAAATAGCGGGATGGGCTTCCACGAAAGCAAATCCTATAACAAATAGTTGACGTTCAAAAATATATGTAGTAATACTTGCATTTGTAACTGATTGATTGAAATTAAGCACAGAGTTACACAATGGGTTATCTATGCTCTGCCCACCACGGTTGTCTAAACCCAGTATAAATTACAATATGCGAACAATATAGTTTGGTTTGTTTTCAATTTCGCGCTAAGTTACTCAAGGACTATCTGCGCTTGCCGTCCCAAATTTAGCAGTATAAGATCAGAGGGAAGGCAGCTAGTCATCATCACTCACCACCAACTCTTGGGCCACTCTTTTGCCAACGAATAGTGGGATTGATCGTGACATTGCAATGCCTCCACGGCTGAAGGGGTAAGCATGTGTGGTGTGACGTTGATTCGATCTCGCGACCCTCAGATTAGGGGTTGAGTGCCTTAACCACTTCAACGTCGTCTATACTGTTTACTTTCTAAATATAGACTTTTGTTTTTGATATGGCTTGCCCCCCATTGGCAGGGTGGTATGTCTGCGGATTCACATATCCAAACACTGGGTGTCAATACTCGTGGTGGGCATTGTGTAGTTTTGTGATTACCTCTGAACAAAAAATCGATATGATTTATCCTCTAAACATGAACCGTTTGTGTGTTTATCTTCCACGGAACACTTTCTCTACTGTTTACTTTCTCGAAAAACGACATTTTTAGTGATGTACTTTTTTAAGCATCAACCTTTTCTGTAAGGTTTACTTTAATTGTGAACCTTTTTTGTATTGTTTATATTGTAAAGGACATTTTCTTTGTTGGTTACTTTTTAAAACAGCAACGTTATGTGTATTGTGTATCGTCGCCCTCCGGTGGCTCGGCGGTATGTCTGCGGATTTACAACGCTAAAAACTGCGCTTCGATACCCGTCATGGGCAGAACACACATAGCCCATCGAGTATATTTCTGCTTAATTCAAAAACAACAATGCATTGTGTATCTTTTGGTACATCGGTAAGTCTACGGATTTACAACTCTAAAATTAGGGGTTCATTCCCCTCGGTTGACTCAGCATATAGATAGATATGGCTTTACTGTAAGAAAAACACACGAACACGCTGTGTCTTTCTAAACCTAAACATCATTTTTTCCCCTTTCTATGAACCTATAATATATTGCCCACTTTCTAAACACTAATTTTACTTACATTGTTGTTTTTCTAAACTTGAGTATTAGTTATACTGTAGTGTTTACTTGATAGATAAGAGTGTCGTCCATACTATTTAAACCTTGTATATGTTTTTAACGTTACTTTCTACACCTGTATTTAAGTGTTTAAATTAGCTTTAAATTGGGTAACATTGTATAGCCTCCAACCAAGACGTTTGTTCGTGTTTTCATTTTCAGTCATTTTTCTTGTGCTTGTGAGTTAAGGGGGACTGGTGTAAGATTTCCAGTTAAAACAACAAGGGTATTTAGTACTTGTTACTGTGTTCTGCATGACTCTTCGGTGACTCTTGTTCTCTGTGATAGTTTGCATAACTCTCGTGTTATTACGTTCCTTCACTTGTCGTATAAAGTTTTCATTTTGGTGCATCCCACCTATTTCTAGCCGTAGAATATTGGGTCTGATGTGTGATAAAAATCTTTGGCGAGATTTTTATTTATCGTAAACAACAATGGATCATACGAGAGCTAACCGATCTTGGTCGTGTATTGTCGTGTGATTCAATCGTAATTCGGCTTGAATGTATCGGAATATGAGTGACCGATTCTCATAAGCTACCGGACATCATGGTGTGAGAGATGGACAGGTGTCGAGTGTGTTTGTAAACTAAGGTTCCGATCGAGCTGATTTCTGGCTGGTTTCGATAAAGCAACTCACACGTACGAAAAATTTGTTTTTGTTTTTTGAGAACTGATCACAGAGCTGCACAATGTGCAGCCCGTCACGGCTATCGAAACCCAGTTTCTAGCGGTGTGAGTCAGTTGTGCCACTGCGGGGTCGTACGGGTGATCAGCTGTCGAAATACGAGTACGTATTATTCTGAAGTTATACGTAGTTTTTTTCTCACTCTGCTATTAGTCAAATTCTCTCACAGTTTAGATGTTTAATTTCTGTTACGTTACATTTAGGTTGATGCTGACCAATATAATTTCCGACAAATTCAAACGTAACTTTTGTTCTGTACTGTGTTATATAAGTTGAAAATTAACGTAAACTCTCGTCGAAATAAATTCACACATATTCAGCTCTATCTTAACGACATGGTTGGGTTTTTTAGAGCAAAGTTTGAATTAAGCTTAGACAATTTGCTTTAATAATCAGTGATGTCGAGAAAACCCACTTGTAAAGAAATATATTTGTAAAAACGGCTCGTTTTGGTTGAGAAAAGTTTTTACGTAGAGGAGTGAACAACGTTTCGACCTTCTTCGGTCATAGTCAGGTTCACAAAGAAAGAGTTTTTTCTTTTTTAATTTCGCACAAAGCTACTCGAGGGCTATCTGTGCTAGCCGTCTCTAATTTAGCAGTGTAAGACCAGAGGGAAGGTAGCTAGTCATCACCACCCATCACCAACTCTTGGGCTACTATTTTACCAACGAATAGTGGGATTGACCGTAACATTATAATCCCCCACGGCTGAAAGGGCGAGCATGTTTGGCGCGACGGGGATGCGAACCCGCGACCCTGGGATTACGAGTCGCACGCTTTAACGCGCTTGGCCACGCTGGGCCACCACAAAGAAAGAGAGAGGTCACCGAAATGTTCTCAACCCAAACGAGCCATTTTTATAAATATAAGACTATTTGCTTTGTTCTCTGCGAACTCCAGAATTTAGATCGTAAAACTTCCGCTGCCCCATCGTGAGATCACAGAATGGAAACCACGGATTTTACGACCCCAGTAGTTTTGGTCAAACGTTCGTTGAATCTTAACGAGTTCGAACATTTCGAAACACTTATTTCGTGTATTATGGTTCTCGGTGCCTGACATGTCTGAAGTTTGAAGACAAATTTTATACGCCTTTGCTTTGTGGTCCACAAGACAGCGTCCTCACTTCTCTACGTCACTGATTTGAAGTGGACCTGAGTACGTACATCAAAGGTTTCTCAAAATATGTCTGCCACAGCCCACACAAACACGTTGGATAAAATATTTATAGTATCTAAACCTGCTTTCGAAGAGGAGCCCTAGCACGTGTACTTGCAACTTTAAACAAGTTTAGGGTTATTTTTAATGTTTATATTCTACAAGATATATATATTTTTTTAAAAAAAATAGAAGACAAATTTTGGATTAATTTGTTATTGTTTTCATTGTTCCCTGCGTGTATGCCATGCAAGAAAACTGAAACTAATGTGTAGTTAGTATAGTTCTCGAAAGTCGAAATTAACAAGGAACGCCTCTATTTTCAGAAGTCACTTAAGTAAATACGAAAGTCCATGAGAAACAACGAGATTGTTGACTTGCGTCATCATTGGAATTCTAAGTGGCACTTACGAGCGTACATCCGGGCTATTGGGCTCTTCGTTCTCTCCTGTTCTTTCCGGAGGTTTGTGTGGGTGGTAAAGCAGTGCTGAACCATCAAATTAGAAGTCTCTATTACAGCACCGAATTATAGATTAAATTAGTCTTATGTTGTTGGTGTGTTTAGGAGTTCAGTGGTGATTAATCCGGTCCTTCGAGTCAGAATACACAACTCTGTACAAGGATAGATATTATAATGAGTATTCATAGTTGCATACACCATTCATATAAGCTTAATTGTGAGTCAGAATACATAACTCTGAATAAGTTTTGAGTTTGTAACAATGAATTTGGAGACTTAAGGATGATGTACTGATTATAGGTATATTTTGATTAGGGAATTGATGTTGATGTAATATTAACATAGGAAACTGAATATAATAACAGAGGTAAGTAAACATTGACATAGGTTGTTAGAATGATGTCTAGCCAGTCACAGAGGTAGATGAACATTAAGAAATAGGTAAGTAGAATGATATCTAGCCAGTCACAGAGGTAGATGAACATTAAGAAATAGGTAAGTAGAATGATGTCTAGCCAGTCACAGAGGTAGATGAACATCAAGAAATAGGTAAGTAGAATGATGTCTAGCCAGTCACAGAGGTAGATGAACATCAAGAAATAGGTAAGTAGAATGATATCTAGCCAGTCACAGAGGTAGATGAACATCAAGAAATAGGTAAGTAGAATGATGTCTAGCCAGTCACAGAGGTAGATGAACATCAAGAAATAGGTAAGTAGAATGATGTCTAGCCAGTCACAGAGGTAGATGAACATTAAGAAATAGGTAAGTAGAATGATGTCTAGCCAGTCACAGAGGTAGATGAACATCAAGAAATAGGTAAGTAGAATGATGTCTAGCCAGTCACAGAGGTAGATGAACATCAAGAAATAGGTAAGTAGAATGATGTCTAGCCAGTCACAGAGGTAGATGAACATCAAGAAATAGGTAAGTAGAATGATGTCTAGCCAGTCACAGAGGTAGATGAACATCAAGAAATAGGTAAGTAGAATGATGTCTAGCCAGTCACAGAGGTAGATGAACATTAAGAAATAGGTAAGTAGAATGATGTCTAGCCAGTCACAGAGGTAGATGAACATCAAGAAATAGGTAAGTAGAATGATGTCTAGCCAGTCACAGAGGTAGATGAACATCAAGAAATAGGTAAGTAGAATGATGTCTAGCCAGTCACAGAGGTAGATGAACATCAAGAAATAGGTAAGTAGAATGATGTCTAGCCAGTCACAGAGGTAGATGAACATTAAGAAATAGGTAAGTAGAATGATATCTAGCCAGTCACAGAGGTAGATGAACATCAAGAAATAGGTAAGTAGAATGATGTCTAGCCAGTCACAGAGGTAGATGAACATCAAGAAATAGGTAAGTAGAATGATGTCTAGCCAGTCACAGAGGTAGATGAACATTAAGAAATAGGTAAGTAGAATGATGTCTAGCCAGTCACAGAGGTAGATGAACATCAAGAAATAGGTAAGTAGAATGATGTCTAGCCAGTCACAGAGGTAGATGAACATCAAGAAATAGGTAAGTAGAATGATGTCTAGCCAGTCACAGAGGTAGATGAACATCAAGAAATAGGTAAGTAGAATGATGTCTAGCCAGTCACAGAGGTAGATGAACATCAAGAAATAGGTAAGTAGAATGATGTCTAGCCAGTCACAGAGGTAGATGAACATTAAGAAATAGGTAAGTAGAATGATGTCTAGCCAGTCACAGAGGTAGATGAACATCAAGAAATAGGTAAGTAGAATGATGTCTAGCCAGTCACAGAGGTAGATGAACATCAAGAAATAGGTAAGTAGAATGATGTCTAGCCAGTCACAGAGGTAGATGAACATTAAGAAATAGGTAAGTAGAATGATATCTAGCCAGTCACAGAGGTAGATGAACATTAAGAAATAGGTAAGTAGAATGATGTCTAGCCAGTCACAGAGGTAGATGAACATCAAGAAATAGGTAAGTAGAATGATGTCTAGCCAGTCACAGAGGTAGATGAACATCAAGAAATAGGTAAGTAGAATGATGTCTAGCCAGTCACAGAGGTAGATGAACATCAAGAAATAGGTAAGTAGAATGATGTCTAGCCAGTCACAGAGGTAGATGAACATCAAGAAATAGGTAAGTAGAATGATGTCTAGCCAGTCACAGAGGTAGATGAACATTAAGAAATAGGTAAGTAGAATGATATCTAGCCAGTCACAGAGGTAGATGAACATTAAGAAATAGGTAAGTAGAATGATGTCTAGCCAGTCAGAGAGGTATATGAACATTAAGAAATAGGTAAGTAGAATGATATCTAGCCAGTTACAGAGGTAGATGAACGTCAAGAAATAGGTAAGTAGAATGATATCTAGCCAGTCACAGAGGTAGATGAACGTCAAGAAATAGGTAAGTAGAATGATATCTAGGCAGTCACAGAGGTAGATGGAAATACAAATAGCACAATAATAACTTGGTAGTCATATAGATCGATTGAAAATCAAGATGTTGGTTGTAGAATGATAGATATGAACATTATCAAGTTCTTGTATCGATGTTTTGGTTGAAACTGTGTAGAGCATTATATCTTTTAACAGTGACAATAGTTTGTGCCATTTGGTTATTTTCTGCTGTGTCAGAACTAATGAAGTTCATGATGTTACCTGTTTTTTTTTGTACAGAATACAATCTTGTAGGTGTATAATTTTAAAATCCTCGAGTATTTCTATATGTATTTTGAATTTTGTGGTAAATTAGTAAGGACCCTTGCGGCCATGCCCTTAAATCCAGAGCTCCACTCCGTCTTATCCGTGCACCAAAATCTATGAACGCATTAATTTGGGAGCATGTGTGTAAAGCTACATCGGGCTATTTGCTGAGCCCACCGAGGGGAATCGAACCCCTGATTTTAGCGTTGTAAATCCGTAGACTTACCGCTGTACTAACAGGCGGGATTTGTGAGTAAAAAGACTTCTTTCTCTTTACAGGTATGCAAATAAGCTGGAACGACATAAAATTGATTTGTTTTAAAGCAAAGTATCATTTCTCTGTCCATTGTGTTCACCGCGGGGAATTCGAACCCCAGATTTCAGGATTATGAGTTCGTAAAATTACCGTAAAAACTCACATACTTCTGTGTTTTACTGGTCAAGCTGGTCAGTTTTGTACACTAAATTAACCATTTCTCTTTTTCTTTCTAAATCATTTATGTACCGAAGTACTTGTGGGTTCGTGATTTTGATGGTAACATCGTTCATAATTGAACTCAGAAATTGAAACAAAAATGTTATTTAACTTAAATTTAATTATATTGATATACTTTACATAGATAGTAAATTTTGGCCAATTTAATTGGTTACTTATTCACATGGATTATCGTAACGGATTCAAAAATTGCAAAAAAAAAAAAGAAATGAAGAAATATAATAAAGTTACTCAATATGTCGCGGGTTCGAAGCCCCGTCGTACCAAACATGCTCGCCCTTTCAGCCGTGGGGGTGTTATAATGTGACGGTCAATCTCACTATTCGTTAGTAAAGGAAAAGCCCAAGAGTTGGCGGTGGGTGGTGATGACTAGCTGTTAAATTAGGGACGGATAGCTCAATAGCACTCGTGTAGACTTGCGCGAAAATTCAAACTAAACCAGACTAGTGTTACACTGCTAAATTAGGGTTGGCTAGCACAGATAGTTCTTGTGTAGGTTTGCGCAAAATCCAAAGAACAAACGTTACTCAACATAGCGTAATATATTTGTTCCACCGATAATGGACATTATGAAAGTAAATTAGCAACCTGAGGGTTAACATCACACACACACATATTTATATATACATATAGATACATACTTGAAAAATTATAATTAAATCAATACATCGATAAAATAAAACAACCACAAAGTATGCACAATGAACTTCATAAAATAAAAATATTTATTTCCTTCGACAACTAAACCAGTCACTCATTGTATGAGGTAATATATGCCCCCCAGTGGCACAGTGGTAAGTCTGCGGACTTGCGCACTAAAAACCGGGTTTCGATACCCGTGGTGGGCAGAGCACAAATAGCCCATTGAGTAGCTTTGTGCTTGATTCTAAACAAACAAAGATGTAATATACTCAAAATATTCGAATTATTTTGATTTTGCGCGATATATTTGTTTTTCCGCAGCTAAAGCAAGGATGATCTGTAACCATAACGACGTTTCCCGTGTTTGTTTAAGAGAAAGTGATTGATTGTGAATTTTGATCGCGAGCAGCTTATAAGAGGTGCGATTCCTCAGCACCTCAAAGAGCAGCATGAAATCACGAACTTCCGCTAAGCCTGGTTATTGTCGGTCCCTGTTTGAAATTTGAGATAAATCCCACGTTTAGCTGCTTATTTTGAAAGTTTGGATTTCAACCACAGTTCCTACTGGCCCTAGTGGGGCTGGGAGTGTATTTAAGCGGGGCTGTTCGGAAAAAAGAGGAATGGGGAATTCATTAAATCTGATGAGTGTCTTTGTTAACAGCCGAGAATAAAGAGAACCAGTTGTTACGTTGGATGTTAAGGTAAAGACCAAAGAACTTGTATTTATTTTGCCACGATGTATGTGTGAAAATCACAGACGTTTGGTCTGTTCTCCCTATAACGTACGGATAGACCAACTGCAGCTCGAATTGTGAAAGAAAATGTAAATTCGTTTCAGTAAAGGATGAAAATAAGCGATGTTTCCCAAACGTTGTGAGAATGTGTTAAAATATTGAGTCCACTAAACACGTTGGCGCGAGAATACTGCTGTTGCCTTAATTTATTATCGTAAATCAGGTTGGACATAGATGGTGTACTGCTGGTGTGGCACACGGAATTAGGGCAACAGAATGGAGTTGAAGGATCTTTATTAGTTGTTTGTTGGTAACTGAGACGCGAAATAAAAGGTTAATTTAAAAACAAATCCTTGATTCAAAAGTCATGGATATAGATAAAAAATAGCAGTAAATAAAGGGATAACATATGAAGTCAATGTCACTGGTAGTCTTTTGTTTTTGAAAATCGCACAAAGCTACTCGAGGGCTATCTGTGATAGCCGTCCTTAATTTAGCAGTGTAAGACTAGAGGGAAGGTAGCTAGTCATCACCACCCACCACCAACTCTTGGGCTACTCTTTACCAACAAATAGTGGGATTGACCGTCACATAATACACCCCCACGGCTGGTGAGGGCGAGCATGTTTGGCGCGACTCGGGCGCCAACCCACGACCCTCAGATTACGAAGCCCACGCCTTAACGCGTTAGGCCATGCCAGGCCCCACTGGTAGTCAGTCAACTCAACTTCTTACAGCTTTATTTACTCATGACCTCTTACACTATTATTTATTCACAACCACTTACGCTCTTCTTTACTAATGACTTATTTTTTCTTATGAGAGCAACGGCGGAAAGCTGATAATGTAATCAACAGTTGCTACGTGTGTGTCCTTGTGGATTGCATTTTTTCCCTTCCATCTTCGTTTTCTCGTGGAAATAGTCTTGTAGTATTGTAGAGTAATTGAAACGAGTGAATTTTAGTTTGGAATCCGCGACGTTTATGTGTGTATAATGGATAGTGTTCCATTTGTTTTCGATTTATTTCTTCAAAAGGCTATAGAGAAATGTGAGACGAAGAGTCCACTGTTGAAACGTGTTTTTCTGTTTCATTATTTATTTACTTAAGATAAAGTGTCGTCCATTTTTTTACGTTTCAACCATCTTAGTTTTCAACATAATGTAAATATTGTGCCCTTTACGCGTATAATGTAGTAGTGCAATGTAAAGATTTTCTATATATGTAAAAAAAATGTCTATGTGTTGTATATAAACCAATACTGGAGAATGGTACATATATAATATGGCTCATAATGCGTGATTCTATTTCAGCTAACAGGCCTGAAATTTGCACAGCCGAAAGACAAACAAACCTAAATAGGCGACAAAAAAATAAATTCTTAAAAACTATATTATAATCATATATGATAATTATTTTCCTCTTAAACATTATATGACTTACTGTACGTGTGCAAGTACAAACTCGTCTGTTCTTGTTTGTTTGTTTCTAATCGTAGCGTTTTACAGGAAAAGATTAGAATATATATAAATTAAAATTTAAATTAATTAAGCACTGCGCCTAGAGATTGCTTTTAAGTGACTTTAATTTATCACTACCTACCAGTTACTACTTTGTAGACATCCAAGGGATTAATTAGGAATCACCAAGATAGCATTCTTACAAAGTAAGGCCTATGTACAGTCTCAAAGGATCTCATTTACATAGAAGTTGGAACAGCTCAAACCTCAAAATTAATTTATTATTTGTTTCTAACTTCCCTGTGATCGCAGTTGGGGTTTTATTTAATGCATGCAACGTATTTTTGTTCAAACGTTAACCACGTCCACACTATTATAACCGTAACAAGGTTCAACAAGTAACTGTAAAATCACTATAAGAAGTTAGGGAGAAATAAGGCTTAACAAATCATTCGAATATATAGTTAAGATAGTCTAATGTACGTATGTCTCATTCGGTGAATTCTCACCCATTCAAGTGAAATGATGACTCTCTCCACTGATATATAGAAATCAAGTGTATAAATTAATGACGGCAAACTGCCGGTCTCTAACCCTGGAGTTAGGCCTAAGCTGGGGGTCTCTAACTCTGGAGTTAGGCCTAACAAAAACTAAGTGCTGGATTATCACTGATTAGAATTGTTTCTTGGTTTGAAATTCGCGCAAAGCTACACGAGGGCTGTCTGCGCTAGCGTCTCTAATTTAGCAGTGTAAGACTAGATGGAGGGCAGCTAGTCATCACCACCAACTGCCAACTCTTGGGCTACTCTTTTACCAACAAATAGTGGTTTTGACCAACACGTTATGACATCCCTACGACTGGAAGGGCCAGCATGTCGAACTCGCGACCTTCAGATTGTGAGTCGAGTGCTCTATGCACCTGGTCATGTTGTTTTTTCACTCTTTTGAAGGTTATCACCATGTGGAATAGATTGTGCATGTGAATTTTTATACATCACTCACGTCAAAATCTATAAGAGGATTATTTCTGGATAATGAGAATTGAACGAAGGTCTCAGGAAGAAAAGTAAAAGATGGGGAACTGATGAAAGTCTCATCTTCATTCTTTTCCACTTACAATTACCACAAACGCATTGATCAAAAATGTCGTTTACTCACTCTAAAAGAAAGCCGAAAGGTGGATGGTTCTCTTTCTTACCATTAAGCCCTTCCGTTTGAAAAAAAAAACACAAAGCACACCAAAAAACTTTGTATTTGAATGCTTTTGTCGACACTCCCTGGCGGTGCTTTCAAGATAATAATTTTAACACCTTCTTCAGATTGTAATTTAAATCAGTTAAATCCACCCTCACGTAATAGTTGTTGTGTAATACTAGGCGTTTCTGTCCTTCTAATTCCGTAATCACTTCAAAACCCTTCTTGGAAAGAAACTATTTACCCATTACTATAAATATTAGGCCTATAATGACATGAATCTGAATTCGCTCTGACGTTTCGCTAGTACTGAAGCGTTTATGCTAATATGATGAAGTTCATTTAACAAAAAAGGAAATCAACATTTGTTTAAACCGTAAAACTCTAATTTTTTTCTGTTTTTCGATCTTGAAAACGTTACATTTGTTTGATTGTTTTTTTTTGTTTGTGCCATTTCAAACTATTCTATCGTGTGCACTGACTTGGTAAGGTATTTAAGTTCTACATCCATTACACAAATAACTCTTTTTAGGTGTGATAAGAGCAGGCCGGGTGGTTAAGACACTCTTCTCGTACTCCGAGGGTCGCGGGTTCGAATCCCTGTCACGCCAAACGTGCTTGCTCTTTCAGTCGTGGAGGCAATACAATGTGACTGATAAAAGGGTAGCCCACGATTTGGTGATGGATGTTGATGACTAGCTGCCTTCCCTCTAGTCTTACACTGCTGAAGTAGTGACTGCTAGCGCAGATAGCCCTCGTGTAGCTTTGCGCGAAATTCGAAAGAAACAAACTGATAAGAACAAGCTTGTCGCTGTTTTTGGTTTGGTTTGTTTTGGATTTCTCGCAAAGCAACACGAGGGATATCTGCGCTAGCAGTCCCTGATTTTGCAGTGTGAGACTATAGGGAAGGCAGCTAGTCATCACTACCCACCGCCAACTCTTGGGCTACCCTTTATCAGCGAATAGTAGGATTTACTATCACATTATAACGCCCTCACGGCTGAAAGGACGAGCATGTTGGATGTGACGGGGATTCGAACCCGCGACCTTCAGATTACGAATTCAGTACTTTAACCACTTTGCCATGCCGGGCCCCGCTTGTTACTGGTCGTTAATAGAAAGACTCGAAGGGTCTTAATAAACACAGTAAAGGAAGAGCGTGTTCTGTTTATTAATAACACAAAACTGTGAACATAAATTATGTTATGAGAGTTGAATTTTGAGTCTTTCTACCTTTTTTTTGTCTTTATCACTTTTCATCCAATACGGTGCACCATTTTAATCAAGCAAACTCGTTTATAAATCCAACTTAAGTCCAGTGGAATCCAACAAATGTATACACGTTAGCAGTGTAGTTAAGCCTAAAACATTTCATATGAAATTACATCCTTTTGTGACGCTAAGAGATTTTAACATTTGGTTTGGGGCCATTCTTGTGAGGACGACCCTCATACAATCAAATTTGCTGTAAATCTAGACATGGTTTACAGTATACGAGTTTGTCAAGGATACAAGAAATTGCATTTTATATCAGTAAGAAATTTCTGTGTATATTCTTCTTTCGGTCCCACTGAGTATAACTCCCAGTAATCGATACTTCAGCTTTGGTAGTAATACATGGGTATTCAAAAAAGTATGAAACCATACCGATAGTACAGCGGTAAGTCTACGGAATTACAACGCTAAAATTAGGGGTTCGATTCCCCTCGGTGGACTCAGCAGATAGGCCGATGTGGCTTTGCTGTATGGAAACTCGTACATACACATTTACATCTATTCCTAGTTTCAGATACGTTACTAATTATGGCGCTGCCAGAGCTCGAGAAGGTCGAGCTGGTCGTGCTGTGAGAGCAGAGGATTTTGACCCCAGAGGAAGGTTGCTGTCGAATTTGATTCCTTTTTTTATTTTTTTCTTCGAACTAACTAATCAAGGCACGTGTATACAAATTATAGGTCAGGGACACGAACATCTGGAATAACGAATTCGTGACGGGT
Organism: Carcinoscorpius rotundicauda; assembly: GCA_011833715.1. Taxonomy (NCBI): domain Eukaryota; kingdom Metazoa; phylum Arthropoda; class Merostomata; order Xiphosura; family Limulidae; genus Carcinoscorpius; species Carcinoscorpius rotundicauda. The sequence goes on from CM022399.1 coordinate 87,101,314, forward strand.
GTTTAACGGTTGACAATGACACGAATATGCTTCGCTGTATTCACAGAGTATGGAAATACTGTCTCCAATCCTAGTTTCGAGTTTCAAGAATGGCACGTGGAACATATTCTGTAAAATTAGTATAAGTGCTTATGATTACAGACTTTTCGGACACGCCGTATTTTCTTTCGTAGTTTTGTCAAAAGCGAAGAAACCAGGTTATAAATTCACAAACAAAGGAGATCTGGGTTTGTTTGTTTTTGAATTTCGCATGAAGCTATTCGAGGGTTATGTGTGGTAGCCGTCCCTAATTTAGCAGTGTAAGACTAGAGGGAGGCAGCTAGTCATCACCACCCACCGCCAACTCTTGGGCTACTCTTTTACCAACGAATAGTGGGATTGACCGGAACATTATAACGCCCCCTCAGGGCGAGCATATTTGGCGCGACGGGGATGCGAACCCGTGACCCTCACAGTACGAGTCACGCTTGGCCATGCCGGGCCTGAGGAGATCTGGGAATAATTGAGTTGCAAGAGAAACTGTCGAAATTGGTTTTCTTGGCCTCAGAAATACATATTGCGGCGGTTCGTCCAATTGTCGGGGCCATTTTTTTTTCTCCAGACATTTTAGTAGACACTCGTAGACTGTTTCTTCCGGTTTCTGAAGAATGTTTTCACGTGCTTTCAGGAATCGGTACCGAACACGTGCGACTCTTAATTGCAGGGAACTGTAGGACATTGTATACGACGTCAGTTTGTTTTGATGTCTTTGTGCACGTGGGTGGATTTACAAAATAATAGTGCAAAACACGTGACATTAGGCACAAAGAGAAATTATGGGGGTTGTCTCGTAGATAATAAATTAGTGTTGATTTTCAGGAAACAAATAACTACGTGTACCATTACCCACTCTCTTCATTCCCTCCCATAACATCGACCGGTAAGAATTATTCTGTTCTTGATTTCCCAAAATAACATCGTGCACTAATATCGAACAGATGTCATGAAATGGTAAGGCAGTGCCTACAGGCTCGCGGAACATCCTGCTAATTAATGTCAGTATCAGATAAACCAAACTGTGCATTTCTTCCTATTCTTTTTTAAAGTTAATAGTGTATAGGAATACTTTAGTTATTGATTGTGTATATTTATCTAATAAAATACAAATCTTTACAGCCCAGAATTTAGTATTTCAGTACGAGTAATTCCACAGAGACTGAATCGTGAGGGTATACTTACATTTGTTTGTGAGTGTATGAAATTTAAAATTCTGATAACAAAGGATCTAGAAATTGGTGATTGTTTTTTGTTTTGAATTTCGCGCAGAGCTACTCTAGGACTATCTGCACTAGCTGTCTCTAATTTAGTGGTGTAAGACTAGAAGGAAGGCAGCTAGTCACCACTACCCATCGCCAACTCTTGGGCTACCCTTTTACCAACGAATATTGGGATTGACCGTCACATTATGACGCCCCCTCAGCTGAAAGGGCGACCATGTTTGGTGCGATGGGGATTCGAACCCGCGACTCTCAGGTTACGAGTCGAACGCCTTAACCCATCTGATCAATTGGTGAAATAAAAATCTTGAAAAATATCGTGATACAGAATGGTACAACAGGAAGCTCACACTAGAATACTTTATTATAATAGGCCCGGCATGGCCAAGTGTGTTAAGGCGTTCGACTCGTAATCCGAGGGTCTCGGGTTCGAATCCCAGTCGCTCCAAACACACTCGCCCTTTCAACCGTGGGTGCATTATAATGTGACGGTCAATCACACTATTTGATGGTAAAAGAGTAGCCCAAGAGTTGGCGGTGAGTGGTGATGACTAGCTGTCTTCCCTCTTGTCTTATACTGCTAACTTAGGGACGGTTAGTGTAGGTAGCCCTCGAGTAGCTTTGTGCGAAACTCAAAACAAACAAACTTTATTATAATACATAAAGAAGACCAGCATATAAATTTCCAGACATAAATATGAAAAATGGCCTTTCGTCTTGTGCTCGTGTCGGTTTTTAATCATGAAATACTAACAATATTAAAAGTTTTAAAATTGTTCTCATATTCAAGGTTTTCTTAAATTATGTCAAAACTGCTACATAGACTGTGTAAAGAACGGGACAGTTAATATGGAAAACATAATGGAACCCAGCAGTTACAAACAGACAACAGCTTGTGAGTTCATGAATAGCTTACAAATTGAGAACGGAAACAGGGCTTCAACTCTCGAACCCCCACTATTCTTAAACAAACCACAAAGAACAAAGACACTTACCACAGCATTGTTCGCTTGCTAATTATATCTCTGATTCACCCAATATTTATAAAGTAATTGTGGGGTTAAGTAAGGGGGTTGGACGCTTAATAACAGGTTATTATACAATTATATTGGTTCCTATGTCGAAGAAATCGTGTGGTTGTGTACCGCTAGTACATGGGACTGATCTGGGTATCATCTCTTCATTATAGCCTACTGCGTTTGCTACTCCCTCTGGTGGCTGTGTATGCTACAGAGGTAAAGTTGTTCTCATTTCCTAAGAAAATTGCAAAACGAGGCCTAAATTAAAGCATTATTTAATGGCAGATAACGAGTTCCGAGACTATTATTATAGATGGCTACGCCGACAGTTTTAGTGAGCTGTAAGTTAAATGGTGAATTACTCAAACTCGAACCCTTAAAATACACCCTGTACACGAGTAAGTTGGATACTTTCATTACGTTCAGAATAGAAGTACTGTAGTTCATAATCGGTCACGCAATACTCACTCGTATTATATCAATCGCTCGGGCATTTTACATGTGGGACCATTTGATAACCATGACGTTGTTTAGGCCTAGTGTTTAAATTGTTTTCTCTGTTGTTGTTTTATTAACCTCCGAAGCATAGGTTTTTTTTACCTATTTCAGTTTACACTCATTTATAGGATCATTTCATGAACTTCGTCACGTGTAATGCAGGCTCGTACGTAGTTGTAGTTGTATGTTGTTGTTTTTTAGAATAATTAAGGCTGATATACGAGGAATAATGTTTCTTTTTCCTTTCAGATAACACAGCTTGGAGACGTTTCAGCTCGGTGTCTTACTGGAATACCTTGAAAAGTAAGTTACCCTAGTAATTAATTTACACATCGTTTTAAATGTCGTTACAAAGTAATTTGACGATCCTGTGTACTGAACGTTTCGTTTGACGATTCCTGGGATTCCAGAGTATTGTTTTTGGCTAGTAAACGGAGTTGTGGTTTACACGTGTAATCAGTGCATACACGCATAAAAACTAACTTTACTTTGATACGTTTGTGTTACTGAGGTTACAAGACAAGATACGTTTGTGTTACTGAGGCTACGAGACAAGATACGTTTGTGTTACTGAAGTTACGAGACAAGATACGTTTGTGTTACTGAGGTTACAAGACAAGTTACGTTTGTGTTACTGAGGTTACAAGACAAGTTACGTTTGTGTTACTGAAGTTACGAGACAAGATACGTTTGTGTTACTGAAGCTACAAGACCAGATACGTTTGTGTTACTGAAGTTACGAGACAAGATACGTTTGTGTTACTGAGGTTACAAGACAAGATACGTTTGTGTTACTGAGGTTACAAGACAAGTTACGTTTGTGTTACTGAGGTTACAAGACAAGTTACGTTTGTGTTACTGAAGTTACGAGACAAGATACGTTTGTGTTACTGAAGTTACGAGACAAGATACGTTTGTGTTACTGAGGCTACAAGAAAGATATGTTTGTGTTACTGAAGTTACAAGACAAGATACGTTTGTGTTACTGAAGTTACGAGACAAGATACGTTTGCGTTACTGAGGCTACGAGACAAAAAGTCAAATTTTGTAAGGGTTCAAGTTAAAAACAAATCCTCAGCTATCGCATAATAACAAAGATTAAAGATAATTAAACCCTGAGGAGGGGAATCCGAGCATTCGGTAGTAAACCTTTAAAAATGTTTGGACGGATATTTAGTTTAGAACGAAGTTAAAAAGAAGAAATGCGTCAGGATTATCAAACGTTTTTTTCCCAGTTCCATGTTGTCCTGAGCTCTTGTGTTAAATGAAAGAGATATTTTCGAACCGGAAGTGCCTGAAAGAGATTATAGATAGTTTAATAACCATACACTGCAAAAAAGACAAACAACAACTTCAGGTGGATTGTTATGTATAAATGTTTGTGCGATTGTTTTGAATTTCTTTCAAAGCTATCAGGGCTACTTGCAATGGCCGTCCTTAATTTAGCACTGTAAGAGTAGAGGGAAGGCAACTGGTAATCGCCATTCACAGCCTACTCATGGGTTACTCTTTTTTTTACCAACCATTGACCATCACTTTACTTGTGGTCGAACGGGTATTCGAACTCGCGACCCTCTTATTTTGAGTCGAGCGCCCTAGCTATTTGGTCATACCGAACCCGAAGAAAAATATTACTTCAAAATTCAGTTTAATGCATTTCCACTGTTTGAGTCTGAAAGTCAGTAATAAAACAAATGCATAAAAAATGACGAAGTGAAAACTATGTTTATAATAACAAACATTAAAACAACCCAAGAAAAACAGAAATGTTATTTTTTTAATTCTTTGTAACTTTTGACCTTATTTATGTTTTAAGTCGTATTTTGTTTTCATTTTTGTTCCGAAAGGTTTGTTTGTTTTATGAATTTTGCGCAAAGATACACGAGGGCTATCTGTGCTAGCCGTCCCTAATTTATCAGTGTAAGACTAGAGGGAAGGCAGCTAGTCATTACGACCCACCGCAAAGTCTTGGGCTACTGTTTTACCAAAGAATAGTGAGAGTGGCTGTAACATTGTAACACCCCCACGGCTGAAAGGGCGATAATATTTGTTGTGACGGGAATTCGAACCCGCTACCCTCAAGTTACGATTCGAGTGCCTTAACCACCTGGCCATGTCGGGTCTTTCAAAAAGCACAGGAAGTTTTATTATTATTAAACTGCTTTTGCTATCAGTGTTCGTTACCAGTGGTGGGCAGAGCACAGATAGCCTGATTATAGCTTTGTGTTTAACTTCAAGAATCAAACCAATTTGTTTGAGTAATGGAGTACTTCTTTAAAAATGTAATGACTGTTCAAAGACTTAGCATCTAAGAAGACAGTATTGACTTTAAACACATGTCTATAATTCACCATAATTTTTCTCTTGTATGTGTAATTTCTTTTTTGAAATTGCTTATTATTTTATATTGTATCAACATTTGATACATTGTAATAAATTTGACGGCCTTGCGTGACCTGTGAGTAACGCTCCGTTTTCTGGGCTGTGGGTGCGCCATAAGAGTGATTGTCAAATTCCAAGGGTAATCCAGGAGTTCGCAGTAGGTGCCTTTCTCTGCTGACTGTCTATTCTATCAGTTCAAAAGTACGGCTCTGAGCAAAGTGTGCTCATAGATAAGTAGCTCTTTGTACGGCTTTGACAAGAAATTCTTAGATTACGAAGTTGTCTGACACTATTTGACACGCAACCGATTGTTGGGTTTATAACTTTAAAATAAATAATTTTGTAATTAACGTTTTAGAACTTTACGTTTTAACGGAACACTTGGTTGTACTTTTGTTCAAGGAGAAGTGTCTGGGGCTAAATATTAACGGGCAATTAACTCCTAAAATAAACCGTTTAACGTACAGGATGTGAACTTGTGTTTGAATCAACAATTGCCAGAACGAAGTCTGAAGTTTGTTTGTTTTTTAATTTCGCACAAAGCTACTCGAGGGATATCTGCGCTCGCCGTCCCTAATTTTGCAGTTTAAGACTAGAGGGAAGGCAGCTAGTCATCACCACCCACCGCTAACTCTTGAGCTACTATTTTACCAAAGAATAGTGGGATTGATCGTCACATTATAACGCCCCCACAGCTGAAAGGGTGAGCCTGTTTGGTACGAGTCGCACGTCTTAAGTCACCTGGCCATGCCAAGTCTGAAGTCTGAAGTGCGAATATTTTAAACTACGCAGCATTTAAAAGAGCAAATGTGTCGCGTCAGTGCTAGAGGCGAAAGTGGACGTGTTGCTTTCTTGTTGGAGCAAACCTGTGGGTTGGATCGGATATTACTCGTGTGTCAGGCTAACGAGAGTGTTTGCTGGTTGTTTGTATAAGAATCAGGGAGTGATAGACACGAGGACACGAGGACGAAGCCCTTCTTGAGGTGATGTAAAAACAATCTCACCTTATATGTCGAACGTATTTCAAACCTCTGGTAGCATAGCATGGTTTGCTCTAGGCTAAGCTGAGTGCTATTATGACCTTTTGCCCATGAACACAATCAATTGCGCACAGGGATGGAAAATAAGTAGATTGGTTTTGGTTTTGGCTGTTTTAAAAAGCGAGGTTTGGGATTATGCTTGTTTATTACAATTGCTTTGCTTTTTGTTATTATTATTGTACGTGCCAAGCTGTAACAAACAACAATTCGACAAGATGCTCATTGAAATTTCGTGTTTCTGAAACATAAGTGTGAAAATAATCCAAACATTCAAAGTTGGGAAAAAAAGTTGTTTGTTTTTCGGCCGCGAAAAGGAACACCACCCACCGGTGTAATTTACGCACAAGTACATTCGTATGTGTATATATATTAGAATGTGAGCGCCCTCTGAATGCCGTTTTCAAACAGGAAAACATTTTCTTTTGTGTGTATTATATTTTCGAACACGTTCGAGAATTACACCTTGTGCTCGTTTTTCTCTGATCGTCTTCTCATTAGAGGTTAGAATACAACTGAAGGACGTACTGTTCGTGAGTGTGCGTATTCTGTGTCCCGGTACAATGGTGTATTGCAACTCCTTGCCATAGTACAAAAATACCATAGCCAGGTACATGTTCTATGGAAATTGAATTTCTTTGCAAAAATGAAACATTTGCGGAATGAAAAAAAACTATACAAATATTGCACAGCCGGTAAAGCCCGAATTGTTGTTGCTGTGCCAAGTTGCGGACCGGAATGTTCAAGGTCCGAGACTGCGATATGATGTTGCACGCGCGCCGCGCCTTTAGCTGCGTAGAAGGCAGATGCTGCCCTTTATTTATATATTTTTTATAGCAACTCTAAACTTGTAAAGGCTACGTACGCTTGTGCCCTGGAGTCTCGGCACGTAATCAGTGTATCGAATGTCCTCGTGAGCATGGCTAATATTGTGTAAGTCACTCTTCGTACAATACAAATCCAGCTCGTTAAAAATTGCTGAGAGCAAAGCGAATATTGTGATACTTTATATACGTATAAAGAACTATATAGAATGAACCGTGATGTATAATTCAAACAAGATTTAGGCTCTAAGGTGTTTAACTGATACATTGGTACTATTTTGTGTGAACGTGACTCAACGTTTTCTCTTTGTCTTCTCCGCTCGGCGTGGCCAAGTGGTTAGGGCGTTCGACTCGCAATCCGAGGGTCGCAGGTTCGCATTCTTATCACACCAAACACGCTTGTCTTTTCAGCCGTGGGGTGTTATAATGTAAAGGTCAATCCCACTATTCGTTATTAAAACAAAAACGCAAGAGGTGGCGGCGGGTAGTGATGACTAGCTGTCTTTCATCTAGTCTCACACTGCTAAATCACGAACAGCTAACGCAGATAGCCTTCTTGTAGCTTTGCGCGAAATTCAAAAATCCAAGCCCCCCAGTGGCTCAGCGGTATGTCTGCGGACTTACACGCTAAAATCCGGGTTTCGATACCCGTGGTGGGCAGAGCACAGATAGCCCATTGTGTACCTTTGTGCTTAATCCAAAACAACAACAACAACAACAAGAAAAATCCAAATTCTCTTCGTTCTTTACGCCACCTATCTGCAGGAGTCAAAAATCCAAATTCTCTTCGTTCTTTACGCCACCTATCTGCAGGAGTCCATACTAAATAATATTAACAAATCAAGATACGTATTTTATAAAATTGTGCAGGTTTTAAGGGAGATGAAAAACTGTAACATTAACTATCAGCGATAACTTTATAGGCATACATGCTGCTGCTCAATGGGTTTGAAGACTTATCTAGCATCACGTGGAATGATTTTCCCGTGTTGAAAGCGATCACGTTGTCAGTTTCTTTCTGTGCGTATTAATACCTCCGCATACTAAAGAAACATAAAGTGGAAAATAGTGTTATAATAGTCCACACATCTTCCACAAAAGGGTTGTCATATCTAATACTCCTCACGAAAATGAATTCCGAGACGTAATTCTCCTCTCCCACTCGTGTGGCATAAAAGTCGATAAAAAAGAAGTCGTGTATCATTCCGCGTGGTTAACTCCGCACAAGCCACCTTAATATGCAGATGCACTCGGGTAAATTACTGATTTCCGCTGAAGAAAAATGTTCCCATTTTCCTTATTTTTCCACCGACATAGGTTTGGATTGAGGGGCCGTGCAACAGTGAGTTGGGCGGGAACCGGTAAGCGAGTCTAGGTCCCGAGAGAGACATCTCTGACAGAAGCGTGGCTGAGGGTTGTTGGAAAATTCACCAAGCGGAACACAGATCTGTTAGAGTCTGGGGTCTGCTTTTGTGCTCTGGTATAAGAGCACGCAGGCTTAAGCAGTAATAATCTGTGTTGTGAAATAAATTACTTTGGAGGAGTAGAAGCATTTGGAGAATGCGAGTTCCTTGATGTGTTTTCTTTCTTTTTTTCTTACTTTCCACATTTATGGAAAATTTGGTGGAATCATTATAACCAATGCTTTGAAAGGGAGGAAAAAGGCCAAAACCGATTAAGGTTTTGGTAAGCACATTGCAAAATTACAAGGTGAAAAAAAAAATCAATCCAGTGGACCTTATTACGTAGTTACGTGTTGCTGATGGGAGTTTGTTCAAAATAAAGAACTCTGATTTTCGAATTCAATTCACTTTATAGAATGTTCTTAAGGCCAGACTTCAGCCTTATTCTTCTGCCCTTTAGGTTACTTTAAAGAAAATAAAATCATTGTAGTTGAAAGATATATTTTTCTATTAAAAAGTATTTTTATCTTTTTTTCAAAGAACCTTTTTAATGGCTTTATGTATGTATACATGCAGTTGAAATTCGAATGTAATTCCTGCGCCATCTACTGACAGCTTTTAGAATTATGGCCAAAAATATAGATAACAGCTTGACACATATCTGATAGATCAATATACATTCATATCGATGTAATTTTTGTTTTTTAGCCAGTTGTGTTCCAGCGTTATATACTCTTAGTTTTCCGTTTTATGAAATTAGGTATTTGTTTTGTTAAGTTTTATTTTTTATTTATATTCGTTGGGTACTTACTTAGTGTACACACACATTACCGAATTATTGCAGTGTATTATACAGGGTGGTCGCTAGAAAAGCGGAAAATTTGTCAAACAGCTATTTATTTTTACAAAGAATAACTTTTACAAAGTTTTTTGAAGGCATATGTTATATTACACTCATAGATGCTCAAAATTATTAAAATCATGCATTTTATTCATTATGTAAAGAAATCAAAATAGAAATGAGTAAGCAAGAATTTTATTCATGATCTCATCTGACCCTCAAATTTTCCGCTTTTCTAGCGACTACCCTGTAATTTACATTTTTTTTATTGATAATTATATAATTATTTCTGGCCTGGCATGGCCGCGTGGTTAAGGCATTCGACTCGTAATTTGAAGGTCGCGGGTTTGAATCCCCGTCACACCAAACATGCTCACCCTTTCAACCGTGGGGACGTTACAATTTTCGGTCAATTATACTATTCGTTGGTTAGTAAAACAGGATCCCAGGAGTTGGCGGTAGGTGGTGATGACTAGCTGCCTTCTATCTAGACTTACACTGTTAAATTAGGGACGACTAGTGCAGATAGCCCTCGTGTAGCTTTGCGCGAAATTCAAAACAAACCAATATAATTAGTTAACCGTCAATGATAAATATGTTCATGTAAGGAAAACTATAGTGTTTACTTTTCTTTGTGAATTAATTAAATTGATACATGTTTGATCAACTTTGGTGTAGCTGGTATTTGCATATAACAGTATGTTCGTTCGTATGTAAATAAAAATATTCTTAGACATGATATTCAGATGCACAAAGAAGGCACTGATGAACATTCTGTGAAAATGCACACACATAAACACGAACTCTGAAATAACTTTTTTTGTTTTAGAATTTCACGCAAAGCTGCTCGAGGGCTATCTGCGCTAGCCGCCCTTACTTTAGCAGTGTAAGACTAGAGGGAAGGCAGCTAGTCATTATCACCTACCACCAACACTTGGGTTACTCTTTTACCAACGAATAGTGGGATTGACAGTAAAATTATAACGCCCCCACGGCTGGGAGGGCGAGCATGTTTGGTGCGACCGGGATTCGAACTCGCGACCCTTGGATTACGAGTCGAACGCCTTAACACGCTTGGTCATGCCGGGCCAAAAGCCAATAATGAGTAAGTTAGAAGACAATGTTCGTCAGAATTGGTACTAAAATATCATCTCTTCAGAATAATTTTTCTTTCTTTCTAAAGACACGTGAAGATCTGGCTTTTTCCGTTAACAACGTGCACATGCTTTACTATTAATATTATCAGTCGATTACCCGTTGCGCCAGTGTGTTAGATACGCGTGTGACGTATTCATGACGCTCTATCTGCACAATGACAATAGAGAAAAATAAAGTTAAGCGAAACGGGAAAATCGCGACCCCTATTGCAAATCTATCTATCAGACGTGATAAAACTTTCACGAAGTTGGGGGTTGAACATCGCAATAGTTTCGTTATAGTGTGATAATGATTAACAAGGCAATAAAAGTTACACACTTAGAAAACTCTAACGGGATTTAATCGTTCACTTGACATTTTGAAAGAGGATTATGTGAATCTTTGCCAGTGCTACCTTTGTGGTGGTGTTGAGTAAAGAGTTACGTGAGGGTAAAGCGTAACCACAATAACAGGAATAGCGAGCGATAAGATCGAGCTGGAATTCGGTTACAAACATGTAAAGGTTGATCGTTTCACTGTAGGAATTTACAAGTGTTGGATATGAATTTTAAGGTATAAAGAGAAAACAAAAAGTTAAATTTTGCACTACGAAGAAAAGAGTAGGACGCTTCACGCAACAAACACAGTTGAACTTGAAATAATACTGTTCATTTGACGTTTCGTATTGGTGAACCGAATAATAGGGTCCGGCATGACCAGGTTGTCGTAAACTGAGGGTTGCGGGTTCGAATATCTGTTATTCCGAACATGACCTTCCTTTCAGCCGTGGGAGCGTTATAATGTATCTCTCAATCCCACTGTTCGTTGGTAAAGGAGTAGTCCAAGAGTTGGCGGTTGGTAGTGATGACCAGCTGTCTTCCCTCTCGTCTCACACTACTAAATTAGGGACGGCTGGAGCAGGTAGTCGTCGTTTCGCTTTGCGTGAAATTCAAAACAACTAACAAACAAACCCACCAAATAGATGCATTTGATTTAACTACACGAAAACCAGTTATCCGAGGACTATGACAAGAGTGAATCAATTACAGTGATTCGAATACACATATTCGTAATCACGCTTCTCTTACTTCAGCAAAACGAACACAATATTGGAATCAATGGCCATGAGAAGGTTGGGCTTAAAGCTTGTCCTTCAATTCAACAGTAACACAAGAACAAGGAAATGACGCAAGGTAATGTTCTGTGGAGAAATGTTGCAATTTCAAGGGGGCTGCTTTATCATAACGAGATGCGCCCCAGTGGCTCAGCGGTATGTCTGCGAACTTGCACGCTAAAATACGGGTTTCGATACCCGTGGTGGGCAGAGCACAGATAGCCCATTGTGTAGCTTTGTGCTTAATTCAAAACAACAACAACATAACGAGATATCCACTTGAAGTAAAAATACAGCTGGTATGGAATTAAAACTTTAATTAAAATAAAGTACAGAACAGTTTTGACCTCCTTAGAAAATATATCTTGGTTCCTAATGTGCAAACAGAACGTAGAAAACAAGCACGTTGGTGTAGGTACGGAAACTTAATCGAGTTGCCGAGGCTCGAGGTAAAAGTAAAAAACCCTCTATTATCGTTATGGGATAAGGAAGGAAGTGCAATCGCTCTTCTGTGGCTGCTTTAATATCGTTATGGGATAAGGAAGGAAGTGCAATCGCTCTTCTGTGGCTGCTTTATTATCGTTATGGGATTAGGAAGGAAGTGCAATCGCTCTTCTGTGGCTGCTTTATTATCGTTATGGGATAAGGAAGGAAGTGCAATCGCTCTTCTGTGGCTGCTTTAATATTGGAATTCTCAACTTATTTGTAATAACGATTTGGCGACCTTATTCGTGTAGATGTATGTGTCAACTTCTGTTCATATAGGTACATGTTTCGTCTTCTGATCACGTAGGTATGTGACGTCATTTGCTTATGTAAGTGTATGACGAGAAACCCTCTTAAAGTAAAAATGTATTTCAGAACGGCTGTTATGGGTATTTTATCGATAAGCAGAGAACAACGTTTCGACCTTCCTGGGTCATCTTCAGGTTAACAAGGAGAGCCGTTCTTAGATACAGGCGTATGTCGTGTTCTGATCACTTTGGTGTGTGACGTCACTTGTTTATGTAGGTGATGTCGTGTTCTGATTGCTTTGGTGTGTGACGTCACTTGTTTATGTAGGTGATGTCGTGTTCTGATTGCTTTGGTGTGTAGCGCTACTTGTTTATGTAGGTGATGTCGTGTTCTGATTGCTTTGGTGTGTGACGTCATTTGTTTATGTAGGTGATGTCGTGTTCTGATTGCTTTGGTGTGTGACGTCACTTGTTTATGTAGGTGATGTCGTGTTCTGATTGCTTTGGTGTGTAGCGTTACTTGTTTATGTAGGTGATGTCGTGTTCTGATTGCTTTGATGTGTAGCGTTACTTGCTCATGTAGGTGTACTTGGTGTTCTGATTACTTTAGTGCGTGACGTCACTTCCTCATACAGGTGTATGTCGTGTTCTGATCACTTTGATATGTGACGCCACTTGCTCATGAAAATGTATGTCTAGGCGTATTTATCGTTTTCTGTCCTTCCAGGTGTATGTGTCTTTCTTTGCTCATTTTGGTGTATGTGCCATATTGTAATCACGTAGGTGTGTGACGTCACTTGTTCATTTGTTGTTTGTGTGTTGTTTTTTTCTTCGTGAGGAGACTTCTTTCTTCAAAAAATATTGCTTCAGTGTAAAACATTATTCATTCGTGGAAAAAATAACAGTCACTCAATACACGTTTTCTTTGTCATTTCCACCAGGTGGCCTGGCATGGCCTAGCACTTACGAGTATTTCTACTCACTATCTATGGGTCGTACGTAGGTCGAAGCCCAAGACGAAACATGCCTTCCCTTTCAATCATAGGGGAGTTAAAATGTGACGGTTAACCAAACTATCGTTGGTAAAGAAGTAATTTAAGAGTTAACGCTGATTGTTGCTAACCGATATATTCTCTCTAGTGGGTAGTTCAAATTTATGGACAGCAGGAGATAACTTCAGTAAGTTTGCCATAAACAAAACACATTCGTTAGGCTTAACTATATATCCGTATGTCCATTTTAACTATTTTTTGTGGCTCTGAAACCTTGCAATTGTACTTAACGCCTGTAGTGTGTAGAAAATATATTAATACGAGAAATAAACGATATCATAACACCAAGTTTCGGTTTGTGTTATAGTGAACGCTCCTGCAGCCGTAAAGCGAAACTTTGAGTATCTAATTAAGTAAACACAACAGTTTAGTGTCATAAGGCTCTTTATTTCTAATGTTAATCTAACAACTGTATTATCGTTCAGCGTAAAGCTGTACAATGGACTGTTTGTGCTGTACCAGTAAAAGAAAACTGAAACCCGATTTTTGGAGTTATAATAAGTCTGAAGCCTGTTCACTGTGCCGCTAGGGGGGATGAAAAGTAACATAATCGATAGCATTATTTGTGTGTTTATTTTCCTTATTGCAGTTTCTGAAAACAACAACAACTTAACAAAACAAAAAACGGTAAATTGTTTCCCGTGATGAATGGGTTCAAAGAGGCTGAGATATGCGAAGAGCGAACTATATTTCATATCTTCTCTAGAATTAAGATTTTAGGCGACTATCTGGCGAGGAGCCAGGGACACCAACACTGTCAGCTTTCCTGTTTACTGTATACTTTTGAATAAGTCAGAAACAACAACAACAACAAAAACTATCGAATCGAATTAAACAAATTCATTCTTCTGTTGTTGTTTATATTTGCCCTCCTCGTTGGATGAACTGCATGTGAGATAAACACATCATTACATAATTTATTTTTTCCTTGCCCTCTGGCCCCCGCTGGGACAGCGGTAAATCAACGGATCTGCAACGCTAAAATCAGGGGCTCGATTCCTCTCGGTGGACAAAACAGATAGTCCGAGGTAGCTTTGTTGTAAGAAGAACACATACCCTTTCTTTCTCTATGTAATGTGAACAACCACAGGGCCTAAATGCGTCGAAGGTTACTATTAACGGTCTTAAGACCTACTTCTACTAACCCGTAGGTTATTATTAATGATACACTCCAAATTTGAGGATCATACTTTTATTAGCGCGGAGGTCTTTATTAAAGTTTCGCTCCCAGTCTAGGGTTATACTCCAATTAGCGCAGAAGTTATTATTAGCAATGCATTCAAAGTCTGGGAGTTTTACTTTTATTAGAAAGGAGGCTGTCATTAATGGTACGCTCCAAGTCCGAGAGTCGCGTCTCAAAAAGCTCGAAAGCTATTATCACCGCTACATTCTATGTTTGGGGGCTGTATATTTATTACTTAACCCATGTAATTATAGCTAATTTAAGCCAGTGTACGAATTATCAGCGTCAGATTATAGGAATTTTAAAACGATATGGTAATTTAATAAGAGAAAACAAGCTTAGCTGTGTTCGGATATGCAAGATATAATACTAAAATTCAAACATTTGGTTTCACTGAATATCTGATTGATTGTTTGTTTGTTTAAGGTAAAAAGCGGCCCGGCATGATCAAGTGTGTTGTTAAGCGCTCGAGTCGTAATCTGAGGGTCGTGGGTTTGAATTCCTGTCGCACCAGACGTGCTCGCTCTTTCATCCGCGGGGGCGTTATAATGTGACGGTCAATTCCACTATTTGTTGGTGAAAAAGTATCACAAAAGTTGACAGTGGGTGGTAATAACTAGCTGTCTCCTTTTAATCTTGGGCCCGGCATGGTCTAGCGCGTTAAGGGGTGTGCTTCGTAATCTGAGGGTCGCGGGTTCGCACCCGAGTCGCGCCAAACATGCTCGCCCTCCCAGCCGTGGGGGCGTTATAATGTTACAATTAATCCCACTTTTCGTTGGTAAAGAGAATAGCCCAAGAGTTGGCGGTGGGTGGTGATGACTAGCTGCCTTCCCTCTAGTCTTACACTGCTAAATTACGGACGGCTAGCACAGACAGCCCTCGAGTAGCTTTGTGCGAAATTCCAAAACAAACAAAACCCTCCAATCTTACACTGCTAAATTATGCAATAATCATTCTATGTTGTATCCACTACGGTTTTCGAAACCCGCTTTCTAGCCGTATGCGTCCGCATAATTACTACCTTGCTGCTAGGGGACGTATTTATTGGATTATAAAATTCTGAATGCAGAGTTTCATAAATAAATATTTAATATTGATTCAGATAGTTCATTTTGTGAGTGCTTCCATATTATTCAAGTTTTATATCTCCAGATATTTTCACTTATCGATCTCAGCTTACATCCGGAAGGTGAGGATCACTTCTCCGAAAAAGATTTTTTATTTTCCCCTGTCCAATCAGCAAGCTGGCTTCATCATTTTATATGTCAAGACTCGAGACATTTCTCGTTGCTCTGTCATCTAAAAATAAGAAAGGACTGTCAACCTTGTTCACTTCTAGAGCTTGTATTTTCAATTTTCTCTTTTGCTCTTTAACCGGCACCTTATCTGTCTTGCTTGGACTCGGCTTTTGGGTATCTCGTTTCCGACCTTGATTAAGACGAGGGCTGAATTTCCGGGTTCGGTTGTCATATCGCTCCATTCTGAATGTCTTTGTTTCCTTCCATTAGTGTATATATATATATAGCAGAAAGGGTCCATTACTGTCAATGCGGGGTATTAAAGTGCAGGATACTAACCGTGCAACATCGTGACGGTTGTCACGTTTCTTTCATTTTTAAACAAATTCGTGCGCTATTGCTTTGTAAATATCACAACCTCACATTTGTAGCTTTGTGTATATCTGATTTTAGTCTCCTGCGTTGTAATAGCCATATAAAAACGTAGACTAGAAGAGGAACATGGTATAACAAGTCATCAGTTTGATAGTACAAAATCAAACTGACCTCTACTTACACTTAGGCTAATGACATACATACACAGTTACCACACCGAAAGAACATGGTCATTAAATTGGGATACTTTAAATGCCCATTTACCCCTACGCAATTAAATACATGAATCTATATGATTCAAAATATTCTGTTTTGGTAAGAGAAAATGAAACGTCATCTATAATTTATTATTATACTTCCAACGTTTACGGATTTTCACCTATTTCGTTAATAGTGTGGTAACTGGATTGACAAGATGTGTGGGAGAACACATCCACACCCACCAGTGGCACAGCAGATTCTCTGCGGACGTATATTACTAGAAATCGAATTTTGATACCCGTGGTGGTCAGAGCACAGATAGCCTTTTGTGTAGCTTTGTGTTCAATTATAAACATCAACATCTCCATATTCTTTATGTTTTTAATGTTTGCCAATTAAACATATTAGTGGCAAAGGTTATACACAGGTTTGTACAGTGAGAACGCTAGATGCTCTTGTCATTTGGATTGGTGTTATTACAGGTTTAGAAATTTTAGAAAAATTGTATATTACTATTTGTTGTTTTTGTCACAGTGATTAAGTGATATGGCTTTTTCCTAGTCCAAGAATGTCATTTTTTTGTAATTATACTGGAAATATTTCCTTTTATATATCATACTATAATGGAACTCTCGCTTATATGATACTGGAAAAACTTTTTTATTACACCATGTGCAAACCCCAATTTCTCGAAATGTTTTCTTGTGTGGTTGTTGATTTGTAATAGGGTCAGGATTTTTCCGTTTCTCTTCCGTTTTTCGTCACGGAGAACTTTATTTTTCTCCATTATTAGGGTGCAGATATGACGCCATGAATACGTCACACGCGGATCTGATGCACTGCAGCCACGAGTAATCGGTTAGTATATGTAATGAAATAAATAGCTTCAATACTGTTAATTACTTTACTTGTTAATAGGTTACTAAAATCAAAATTGTAAAACAACAATGAGCTTAATATAGAATAAACTTTTTGCTTGCAAAACCAATTGTAAAGTCCATTCGTCATCATAAAGTCATAATTGACTTTGTCTGTGGTAATAGCACTCAAATGCGTTTAGATTTTATCTGGAAGCTATTGCCACAGATAATATCTGCTACGATTTTATGGTGAGGAATTGAATTTACAATGGATTTTGCAAAATGGCTTAAGGTATAGCATATCCAGTCAAAAACACATAACGTGACCAGAAATCTTTAATTCTCTTTTATTAACCCTAACTTTCTCCCGTGATCCACATACATATATAATCCATGATGGAGAAGACGAGAAAATTCTGATTCCAAATGTTTCTGTAATAGAAGCAATGAAATCCAATGTATTTCGTCCGTCAGCTGTGTAATCCACTGGTGATCTATTCGTGAACATATACAGTGTAGCTTTGTTGTTTTTTTCTATGAAAGTGAGTTACATGATTCACGTTTATACAGATTAGGTTTTCAGTCTCCCGTTCTCGAGGACAAATACACACAAGACGCACCACAGCTGAGAGGGCGAGCATGTTATATTGGCACGACCCGCTCGACATTCAGCTTATAAGTCGAGCGTTGCAACCACCTGACCACGCAGGGTCTAAACTAAATTTACGAAAGTTTTTTGTTGATAAACTACATTACCGGAGAAGAATTCATAGAACTTCCGCTCGTGGGTCTTCGTGTTAGTAATGAAGGTGTCATACAGTTGTCGACCTTGTTTTCTTTGATAGTTATATATTATTTTGCAAGGTGAGTTGTAACAAACATCGAAATATTTGAACTTGAAAAAACTGTTTCTTGCGTTTCTGTGTTCTCTTGAGCTGTTCTTTTACTAACGAAAAGTGTGCTTTATCGTAACATTATAACGCTCCCACGGCTGGAAGGACGAGCAGGTTATGTGTGTGACGGGGATTCGAGCTCGATGCCCTCAGATTACCAATTGAGCGCTCTAACCACCTGAACATTTTTAATACTAGTCAAGTGTAAAATATACTAATCTTAAACATAATTCGTGAAACATATTCTGGCATGTTCCATGACTGGCGTAACAGTAAGGAAGATGCTCTCTCACTTATAATGATAATAATTTGATGATAATGAGTAGTTTAACGACGACATTTTGTTGTCCAGAGGATTTCCAAACTTGTCCGGAATATAACTTAAAAAAAAGAAAATCCTTATTTTTGTTTGTTTACAAATAGTAATTTTTAGGGTTAAATCTATCGAATGAGTTTTGGTGTTGTATGAAACGCTTCCTGAATTAATTTGTTTCAATTAAATATTGTTTCACTAACTTTATGTATAGGCTTAGCATAGCCTGGTGGCTATGGCGCTCAACTCGCAATCTGATGGTCGCAGGTTTCAAATCCCCGTCACCAAACGTGCTCGTCTTTTCAGCTATGAGGACGTTATAAATAACAGTCAGTCCCCTATTCGTTGGTGACAGAGTAGCCTGAAATATGTGGATGAGTGCCACTGACTAGCTGCCTTCCCTCTAGTCTTGTCCTGCTATATTAGGGACGGCTGGCGCAGATAGCTCTATTGTAGCGTTGCGAAATTCAAAACAAGAGGAGCCCGGCATGGCCAGTTGGGTTAAGTCGTTCAACTCATCATCTGAGGGTCGCGGTTTCGAATCCCTATCGCACCAAACATGTTTGCCATTTCAGCTGTGAGGGCATTATAATGTGACGGTCAATCCCACTATCCGTTGGTAAAAAAGGTAGTCCAAGAGTTGGCGGTGGGTGATGATGACTAGCTGCCTTCCCTCTGATCTTACAATGCTAAATTAGAGACTGCTAGCGCAGATAGCCTTCGTGTAGCTTTGCGCGAAATTAAAAAAACAAACAAAACAATAGATCTAAACTTCATATATATACACATATATATCTGTATTGAATTTATCGAACTGCTTAGTTTTAGAAAAAATTTAGTTAACGGCTTGAAATAACACGTCAAACTCTAACAACTGTAGTTAACGGCTGGAAATAACACGTCAAATTCTAACAACTGTAGTTAACGGTTGGAAATAACACGTCATACTCTAACGACTGTAGTTAACGGCTTGAAATAACACGTCAAACTCTAACAACTGTAGTTAACGGCTGGAAATAACACGTCAAACTCCAACAACTGTAGTTAACGGCTGGAAATAACACGTCAAACTCCAACAACTGTAGTTAACGGCTGGAAATAACACATCACACTCTCTAACAACTTAAGTTAACAGGTTGAAATAACACGTCACACTTTCTTACAACTGTAGTTAACGTCTTGGAAGAATACATTACATCTTATTATTCTGTAAACCACACAATTCAGAATTTGGTAACACATTACTTTATAAACTTATCCATTTCTTTCGAGTTTACCGATTTATTTTGTCTTCACAAATGAAACCAGCCAACCCTTTTTTAAAGAATAACTGAATCGATGAGAAATTCAGAACGTGGTCGTGAACACTTTCTGGCAATTAAAGTAAACGAAGCTATGAGACAGTTTTTTCTTAAAAGATATCGAATTTTTGACCTTTAATGTTTTGTTTTTCTGTTCGTTTCTTTGAACCGGAGGAAGACCCGCCTTTCCCGTCAGTTTCTTGTTTACATTGGTCCACACGAAGTTTAAAAATTTCCCTGCAACATCTGTAAACATGTGCAAAAGTCGAATCAGTTCACCACCCCTTTCACCAAATATGAAGGATAATCTGAACACCAAGGGAGGGTGACAAGCTTTTTCGTGGGTGTGTTTTTTATTGTTTTATTTTGCGAAAAGCTACACGGGGCCTGTCTAAGTTAGTCGTGTAAGACTAGAGGGAAGGTAGCTAGTCATCACTAACCACCGCCAACTGTTGGGCTACTCTTTCACCAACGAATAGTGGGATTGATCGAACTTCATAATGCCCCCACGGCTGAAAGGGTAAGCTTGTTTGGTGTGATGGGGATCAGGAATTCTGTTCCACGAAGTTTTTATAATGGAATAATGTCTCATTATGTAGTGTTTCCAATTTTGTAGCACATATTGGAGGGATTTGCACATTTTTATTGTTTGTTTTGAATTTCGCACAAAGCTGCTCGAGGGTTATCTGTGCTAGCCGTCCCTAATATATTAGTGTAAGACTAGATGGAAAGTAGCTAGTTATCACCACCCACCGCCAACTCTTGGGCTACTCTTTTACCAACGAATAGTGGGATTGACTGTTACATTATAACGTCCCCACGGCTGAAAGGGCGAGCATGTTTGGTGCGACCGGTATACACATTTCGATAAAAGTTAATAAGAAACGACCATTACACTACAAACAAATATTTAAGAATGCATTTTTATTTAAACCAACGTGTGAATAAAAATATATTCGTTATGTATATTAACCCTGAAAAAGTCACAAAGGCGAAACACAAAGAAGCGGCGCCTCTGACACAGAAGCAAAGCAGAAGTCTACTTATAATCTAAGCATAAGTTATATATACAAAATAGTGATTGATGTGAAACCTGAGTTGTCCCTGAGGATATTTGCAAACTTTTTGGAATCGACAGTTTTCTGAGTAGCTTCCCTCACACACATTGACGTATGACCCAGCGATCAATATTCATATTAGTTAGAGATTGTAAACAGTAATTTGACTCCTGATGCTTAATGCAAGTTGAAAGGAATCTTTTGTGGATTGATGGAGATCAGAAGGACTTCTACCACCACATTTTTAAACAGTATATTTTTGTTGTGTTTGTTTGTCTTTGAGTTTCATGCAAAGCTACATGAGGGTTATCTGCGCTAGTGGTCCCTAATTTAGCTGTATAAGACTAGAGGGAAGGCAGCTAGTCATCAACACCTGCCACCAACTTTAGGGCTACTTTTTTAGCAACGAATAGTGGACTGACCGTAACATTATAACGTCCTCACGACTGAAAGAGCGAGCAAGTGGCACAAAGACTTGTCTGGGTTTCAATATCTGTGGTTGGCAGAGTACAGATAGCCCATTGTGTAGCTTTGTGCTTAATTTGTTTGGTTTGTTTTGAATTTTGCGCAAAGATACACGAGGGCTATCTGCACTAGTTAATCCCAATCAGAGCGGTGTATGTGTGTGAGGGAGGGAATTATTGACCTTTAAACCCAATTTTAGTACTCCTGTTGTAACACATTAGCGCCATAACTTTATCTCAGTGAAGATTCTATCCGTTAAGAATTTGAAAACTGTTTTTTTGTGATTGAAACAAAGTTTAAATGTAACATAAGGCATAATATGGATCTTTTGCTTCAGTGACCGTTTCGTTTTTTTATGGTTTATAGTAATCTTTACACATGAGTTACGTTAGAATGATTTTGGTTTTCAAACACTTCATGTTCTGGATTATGTAGAAAAGTCATTCATTTCTAGCAGGAAATCTTTTTTCTTAACGTAAAGACGATCTAATAAGCTGGGCATTTGTAACTTTAAGGAATTGTAATTTTAGAATTAGGAGTTCGATTCTCGTGGCGGGCACGCCGTAGGTAGTCCTTTGTGTAGCTCTGCGCTAAAACAAATGGATGAATAGCCATTTAATATTATTGGCCAGGTGGTTTAAGGCGTTCGACTCGTAATCCGATGGTCGTGGGTTTGAATTCCCATCACACAAAACATGTTCGCCCTTTCATCCGTGGGTGGCGTTATGATGTGACGGTCAATCCCACTATTCGTTAGTAAAAGAGTAGTCCAAGAGCTGGTGGTGGGTGATGATGACTAGCTGCCTTTCCTCTAGTCTTACACTGCTAAATTAGGGACGGCTATCGGAGATAGCCTTCATGCAGCTTTGCGCGAAATTCAAAACAAACCAGACCAAAACAGTAACAAGTACCGAGTTCGTGAATTTAATTACAGAACAAAGCTGTTTTACCATTTTTCTCATGGTTTTCTTTCATATATATTTTTTCAACCTGGAGAGGTGTGCATGTGTGTGTTCTTATTGCAAAGCCACATCAGGCTGTCTGTCGATGGGAATCGAACCACTGATTTCAACATAGAGGGCAAACGGCAGCTACAAAAGTGGCACATAATGTTTTCATTTATCCGATTTCTAGATTCTGTTCTGGTCTTGTATATAATTTCTATGTAGGTGGCTGAAAAAAATCAACCCCCAAACTTTTTCTGTAAATTGCTTGCTTCGCCTAAAAAAGAAATTGAATATATTTGCAAAGCCTGGCGTTAGCCTGTTTTTTTTTTTTTTCACTCTTAACTTTTTTTCTTCTTTTCTCTGTCGGTGCTGAGTAACATAAACAAATTGAGCCTTTGAGCCATAACGGTTTTAAACTTTCTTTTACTACGAGCTCGCGATGGCTCCAAAGCATGTCAGATGTTCCTGACGTTTAATTAGAAGCACTCCGTGTTGCCAGCTACAAGGGGCCTTTAGGCTTAACTCTACACTCTTTCTACTATTATACACATGTTGCTAGTCTTTTTACGTGCTGATATAAAGCGATTCGTTGCTGGGTGACAGTTTTGTTTTGCGCTCTTTTAGCTTAGCCGTGATAGCGGAACATTTTTACATTCCCCCAACATAAGGTTTGATATTAATTAAGTGCAGCTAAACCGTTTTATGTTGTGCTCTTTGTATGGTATTGCAAAGTTATAGGCGTGCAGATTAATGGAGAAGTGTGATTGATTGCTTTCGTCCGAGATTTTTAAATAGTTAATAATTGTTCCTTCCATTCTTAATATGTCTTGTTCTAATCTGCATAGCCTACAAACCCTCGTCGTGTTTCCCGGCTCATTTCTCTGTGCGTTTCAACGCGGATTTATTTAAGACGAGACTCGTTCATGAAAGTATAATGTCCAACTCGCGGTGGTACGCGGGAATTATTCCATGCATGGCCGTTTAGGTAGATACAGTCTTCTTTTTCTATTAAAAAAACTGTTAGTGAAATTTCTGCTTAATTCTTCGCGTGTTTTATTAGATAGCCTAACAGAATAAAAGAACTACGTTTTTTGCTTTGACTGTTTTCATTCATTATCCATTTACACTTTTTTCGACAAATTGAATGTTATAAGTTTAAATTTCACTTCACTGGAGTTACATTTTAATTTCGTTTAGGGGAACTTCTGGTCTAGGCCATGCTTTTATTATGTTTCAGTGTTCTCGTCCCGTTGTCGAAAAAAAAATCGCATTTCGTTTGGTGAGGTCATGGGGACGTCATAAGAGTAATATTAAAATCGTTCTATTTGTTCAGACAAGAGCAGTCTAACAGTTGGCGGAGAGTGTGTTTGATTAACTGCCTTTCATTTAGCTTATTGTAGGTAGTCATTGAATAGCTTTGCGGAAATATATGAAAAAATATAAACCAAACTTATTGCTTTTGATAAATTACATTATTATCGGTGTTATATGGGTTGATTGTGCCTTGTGGATTTCATGTTAAAAATACCAACTCATATCTATTTATGGTGTTTCCTGTAAGCCTGATTAACACTCTGTGTTTTCCGCTGAAGGACCTAGTTTGTTTGTTTTTTCGTTTTTTCTCCGACAGATTTGTGCCACGAGCATTCTTCATTTTGCTAACACAAAGCTGATCTGTCGCTAGGATTTAACCTTGAATTCTGGCGTTATAATTCTTAAGCCCACCGTCGAGCCACTAAGTTATTTTTTTTGGACCTTAATGGACCTTCACAGATAAGGATATTTTTACTCACATATCGTATTAAGGCTATCCACCATCATCTTTAATTTTGGACTCGCCCGGCATGGCCAGATGGGTTAAGGCGTTCAACTTGTAATCTGAGGGTCGCGGGTTCGAATCCTCGTCGCACCAAACATGCTCGCCCTTTAAGCTGTGGGGGCATTATTATGTGACAGTCAATCCATTTATTCGTTGGTAAAAGAGTAGCCCAAGAGTTGGCGGTGGGTAGTGATGACTATCTGCCTTACCTCTTGTCTTACACTGCTAAATTAGAGATGGATAGCGCACATAGCTCTCGAATAGTTTTGTGCGAAATTGAAAAACAAACAAACAAATAATTTTGGTCTTCCTACCAAAGTCCGGAAGACAACCAATTACCAGGATCATAGCACTTACCATCCATGCTAAGGGATTGAGTGACGTCACTCTTATAACGCTCCCACAGTTTTAAGTGTGGGAAATGTTTTGTGGTATTACACGGACTCGAACTCTTACACATCAATTCCAAAGGTGACGCATTGATACGAAACAAACGCTCACAACTCCCATAATTAACGACAAAATATTAGAGCATTTATTAAGCTCGCTTAGAAGATGTCTTGTAGATAAATTAATTTATTTGTTATATAACACCGAGAAAAAGAATCACGGTCAATGGAGTCGTTTGTTAGTTGTATATGACTGAATTTGACGAATCTCAGCTTGAGATTTTGATACAAGTGGAATCACAATGAAACAAGAACGGTATTTCACGAGCGTCTCTGTATGATGTAGTTTACACTGATGACCGAAAATCAGAGATGTCGCTATTCGTTGGTAAATATATATATATATTTGTAATGTCGTCTAGCAGATTACTTAGCAAAAATACGTTCTTATTTTTTTTTCACATACGGTATTAAAATGTTAACAAAAGTGACCGAAAGTATGCAAGAACGTATAAAACTAAAACTTTCATCGTAAGGGTCACTACTGTGTATAATACAGCAAGTAATGTGGTTTATGTGGACTGCGAGTCGAGTCGCAAACATTCTTTTTATGAAGAGCAAAAAAGAACAAACAAAGCTAATGTCGTGAATGCAGGTAAACGAAGGAAATATGTAATTATATGTTTTAGTGGATGTGGAACTGGGCAACCAGTGTTCGTGTCCCGCTACTGAAAACAAACAACAAAATCATTTTACGTTTTTGTGATGTTGGGATGCGTTATAGGAGCGTAAGTCATATCCCTCTATTTGCTTAAACGAGAGCGGCCAAACAGTTGGTAGGTGCATTTTATAAGCTGCCTTCTCACCAGCTTATTGTAGACATTCCATGACTAGCTTTGTGCGAGTATCTGACAAGAAACAAACAAACTTTACTGAAATTTTAATCATATTGAGTGTGTTAAGTATGCTTGAAAACCTTTTTTTTTTAATATACTCAGTACGGCGTTAATAAGAATATTAAAAATACGTCCTGGTTCGATACTCTAAAGGTACACTTTGTTGAATATTTTTAATGCGATTTATTGGGGTTTTAAGTAGCGTTAAACGAAACCGTTAGGGTTAATAAACATGCGCGTTCATACGTATGTAATTTATGATTGAAACTATTCTAGAATAATACGGAACGAAAACGAACAGGCGAAGTTCGCGTTTTGAAAAAAGGATAATTTCGTTACTAAACAATGCTCCTCCCCCTTGTGACACAGCAGGATGTCTGGGGAATTATGACACTATAAACTGGGTTTCGATACTCGTGGTGGCCAGAGTAGTGATAGTCCACTATGTATCTTTGTGTTTAACTTCGAATAAACAAAGCTTAATGTTGTGTAACGCAAGAATTCTAGTGTTGATCCTCGCGGTGGAGATCGTGTTAGTAGCTTTGCACTAGAACAAACAATAAAGTCCATCAACATTGTGTGTTCTTCTCGGTGTTTGAGAAGGACTATCGTTCATCTGAAGATTGGCTCTGATTGAGTTCGAAACACTAACATTAAATATTTTACTGATTGCATCCACATGGAGTTTATTAAAGCTTCAGTTCGAAAATATTTTTTTAAAGCCGATTAGTTAAAGTTTGTAATAAAGTAATAAGATTTCATGAACGCATCGTATCAACGCGAATGTTTGCGGACTTAGAACGCTAGAAACCGGGTTTCGATACCAGCAGAGCCCTGATGGCCAAGTGTGTAACTTTGTATTTAATTACAAACGAACAATGACAACATATTGTAGAACTTTTGGTTATTGTTTTGTTTTCATTTCTGTCACATTCTTATGAATATTTTTAATTTCATAAAATAGTTTATAAGCTATTATCGGGTTCCGTTATGTGTTCCATATATCTATATAAAACAGTATTTCTATGATTTTTCGTATGAAACTTGCTATATGAGCAGCGCAAACCGTCAGTAATCGAAAAACAGATACTGATTTTCAAAATAATGCCAAACATCATAATAATAATAAAAATGTGCTCGCTTTTCACGTGCTTGAGGTGTACGCGCACAGTTTATGTCGGTGTTGTTACTCTATTTATCTATCATGCTGGTAATGTGACAATATGGATACTGTTTCTTTGTTTGCACGTGATACTGGTAATTTGTCAGATTTAATATAAGACATTTTTAGAAACGCACAAACTAGTTTTTTCTACTTGTATGGTATAAAAAATTATTTTTTGAAAGGTTAAATTTTAACACGTGCATGCCGAATAAAGATATCGAGGTGACCCATGTATTAACTTTGGTTTGTGTGTCTTCTCTGGGGAATTTATAAAATCAACATCATATATGTGGGTGTGTGTGTGTGTTATACAAGTTTTATTCTTGTTGCTGTGGTTTAAGACAAATTAAATCTGTTATTTTCCATAAGAATGTTTGCTTGGAACAAATTATGTTTATCTGTAGTTGCGGAGAGCATAAGTTACGTAATTAATTATCAGTTACCTTGGAACAGTGGGTCTCGTAGCAGCCTGCCAACCGGAACGTGCAAGAAAACACACTTTACACATTGTATGTTTATCTTAAACTACAAAGTTGGCTTTTTAATGGCGCCACGTTGCTTCTCTTCCAAACACACACAGGCAGATTCAGTGTCAGTCACTAGAAGGTGAATAAGCTTCTATAACTCTCATTCAATTGCTTTAAACCTAACAAATCCAATCTAATGTTTGCTTACATTAGCCCTAATGTTCTGAAGTGCTTGCATTGCAGCTATGCAAGATGATGCAGAATACTTGTTGGAGTGTTTTAGCGTTGTGTGCAACTTGGAGAGTGCAGATACGGAGTTCCAAATTTATCGTGTTGAATAAGATGTTAGAGATTTTAGTTCCACTGTTTAGAACAGATGTAAGGAGTGGTTGGTTTCTTTCAAGTACGTTGAGTTCGACTCTGTACCCTTATATATTTCACTGGAACATTCGATATATCGTACGTTATTTTAAGTTACACAAATAAACACAAACAAAGGAGAAAATTCTGTACATAAAACAAGCATGGGTTCATACAGAAAATAAGTCAGCTAGAAATATGACAGAATTCACTTGGCATCTTGAAAAGGTGTAGAAGTAAAGAGACATATATGTATATGAAATAAGGTTATGTTTGTAAGAGAGATGAGTGATATATATTCACTTGACATTTTGAAAAGGTGTAGAAGTAAAGTGATATATGTGTATATGAAATAAGGTTATGTTTGTAAGGGAGATAAGTGATGTACAAAAATAATACGATTCGCTGGATATCTTCAAAAAGGTATGGCGTATGGTGACGTATCTTATATAGAAACGATTTGATTTCCAAACAGCTTTGTAAATGTAAATTCTATTGGCTGAAACTGTACATGATAAAGTTGGGTGTGTGTCAGCAAGTTTTCATTATTATTTTTTTTGAATGCTTATCATTTCCCGTTCTGTGCGAGAATGTGATGTAGAAACTATTGCTGTGTAGTTTATGGTAACGTATACAAGTCATGATGTTCTGAATATTTCTACACTGTGTGTGGAATTTCAGTTATTGTAATGGATGCTTCTCTGTGCCTGAAGCGTTATTGTGGTCGGTTCTAGATACTGTGTTGTGTTGTATGTGCTTAGAGTTGATAGTTAAAGCAAATATGTCTCGAGTTCTCTTTCTCCTGTTGACTGCCCGAATATTAGGTGGCATTTCCGGAATTCTAAAGCTACAGAACTTGCTGTATTTCTCCTTTCTCGTAAAGCAGATCGCGTTCCTTCAACACTGTAAAATGAAACTTGCAAATCAAGTTTCGGTTTCGGAGGAAATTTGAAACGTTGAGCGCTTTAAGCTGAATGAGATGATGCAGAGTAGTTTTGTAATTTGTAATGAAACTTCAGACACTTTATAAAGTAGTGAGCGCATTTACCATCTATAAATAGTAACGTTATCAACTTAAGACTTCTATATTATTGATAATTACAATTTAATAATTTTAGTGTAGCGTCGCGGGTCGTTACTTCTATTTGAGGCAACACCAGACCTGATGTAGTGTTTCAAAACAGAAGCAAGCTTGCAACGCTAGAAACCGGGTTTCGATACCCGTAGTTGGGCAGAGCACAGATGGACCATTGTGTAGCTTTGTGCTTAATTAAACAACAACAGAAGAAAGCATTCTTAGTAATATTTTACTGTTTGGGAGTAGGTGCTCAGTGAATTGGGTGCCGGATGAAACGTTTGATTTGTTTTTTTGAAATTCAGTCTTGTAAATAAACACTGTAATTTATAAGTTACAGTTTGATCACAAAGGTTACAATGGAAGACGTCTGTGAAAGAAAAGTGCACGTATAATCGAGAATAAGTTCACATTTATAGTTTGGTTTTGGCTTTTGGAATTTCGCGCAAAGCTACACTAGGGCTATCTGCGCTAGCCGTCCATAATTTAGCAGTGTAAGACTAGAGGGAAGGCAACTAGTCATCACCACCCACCGACAACTTTTGGGTTATTCTTTTACCAAAGAAATAGTAGGATTGACCGTCACATTATAACGTCCCCACAGCTAAAAGGACGAGCATGTTTGGTGCGACGGGGATTCGAACCCGCGACGCTCAGATTACGAGTCGAACGCCTTAACCTGGCGATGCTGGGCCCTTACATTTATATTGTAAGTAATAAAACAAAGACGAATGTTTTAAATGTATATATGAAAAATTAAAAAAAGGCTCACAGATGAGAGCTGTATTCAATATTAAAGTAGATTTAAGATTAAAGGCTAAACGTTTCAAGAAATGACAGAAACAAGCGAGAGTTATGATTGAAAAACGCTGCGAGTGGAGAGAGGTTAGCAATTTCGGTTTTTTGTAGAACATTGATGAAATATAAAATATTAAAACGGTGCGCTAGCTAAGAGACTGATAAATATTTTACAGTTAGGAAAACAGTATTTAGGGCACTAAAAATCAACGGTTATCGAACAATGGTGGTATTGAAATAATTAAAGAGTGGTATAATTAATGTTTACAGACAGTAAGCAACTAAAGGTGATATAAAAATATCATAAGAGTGGTATTATTAATGCTTGTCAAAGGTAATCAAATTATAATGTATTAGCAGTTAAAATAATTACTCTGACGTATTTCTGGGCAAATAAGATCTGACATCAAATGAAATCGTTGTTGGGCATGGTCTATTGGTTATCGTACAAGATTATGGATCTGAAGGTCCAGGATTCGTTTCCCGTTGGTGCGAAATCGTGTGGATCATTTCTCTTTCCTCTTGTTTTAAAATTAGGTAGGACTATCGTAGGTAGCTTTTGTGTAGCTTTCCACAATAATTTGAAACAGAGAAATGAAAGCCCTTTAGGTAAACAAAAGAAGTGACTTGGGAAAAGAGGGTAGAAAGGCTTTTACCAACGAGTGCAATCCATAGGAATCTAAAAGTTGTAGACAGTACGCTTTTACTGATGTAAGATAGCTTGATGTCAAAAAACGCAACATTTCTGAACGTATTTTCAATGAGGAATGCAGGGCTTTTGTGAATTTGAACATAGCTTATAGTCTGAACTTCTATCTATGTTGTTTTGTTTGTTTCGTAATATAAAGGCCCCAGTATGGCCAGGTAGTTAGTGCGATCGACTCGTAATCTGAAGGTCGCGGGCTCGAATACCCGTCACATCAAATATTCTCGCCCTTTCAACCGTGGGGAGGTTATTACGGTACGATCTATTCCATTGTTTGTCGGTAAACGAGTAGCCCAGGAGTTGGCGGTGGGTGGTGATGATTAACTGCCTTTCCTCTAGTTTTACACTACTACATTAGGGACAGTTAACGCGAATAGCCCTCCTGTAGCTTTGCGCGAAATTCCAAACAACCAAATTTGATATGAAGCCTGCTTTTGGGGCCTAGTTTAGATAAATAATCTCATAAGATGAGAAGAATGCGTAACAAAATAAATGTTTTCAATATTAATATAAATGTATGGAATTACGATCAAATTAATGTTTTAGTTGTTCATGCGTTAAATTTAGTAATTCAATATGAACAGTACTGTATGACCTCAAGAGCCAAACGGTTGTGTCAGTACTGTATGACCTCTAGAGCCAAACGGTTGTGTCAGTACTGTGTGACCTCTAGAGCCAAACGGTTGTGTCAGTACTGTATGACCTCAAGAGCCAAACGGTTGTGTCAGTACTGTATGACCTCTAGAGCCAAACGGTTGTGTCAGAAAGCTCATAGGGTTCAGACGTAGACCCCTATAAGTTTGAACTAATGATCAGAAGGAAGAAATCCAGTCACCACCATCCTACGCCACAAGGACTTTCTTTGTCGAACCCTGGTGAGTGGCATAGTTGCGCGAACCTTGGATCTTCGGATCCACAGTCTTGCTGAAGAAAGCTGCATCTTAACTTAAAATCGTATTTCTAGATTTACTTGGTATTTGACGTTTTACTGAGTGAGTAAAGTAATATCACTAAACAAATCTTAACTTTTTACTTACCCCTCCCCTCCCACATATGTAATCCACATCTCACACTAATCTTAACCTGTTACTTACCCCTCCCCTCCCACATATGTAATCCACATCTCACACTAATCTTAACCTTTTACTTACCCCTCCCCTCCCACATATGTAATCCACATCTCACACTAATCTTAACCTGTTACTTACCCCTCCCCTCCAACATATGTAATCCACATTTCACACTAATCTTAACCTGTTACTTACCCCTCCCCTCCCACATATGTAATCCACATCTCACACTAATCTTAACCTGTTACTTACCCCTCCCCTCCCACATATGTAATCCACATCTCACACTAATCTTAACCTGTTACTTACCCCTCCCCTCCCACATATGTAATCCACATCTCACACTAATCTTAACCTGTTACTTACCCCTCCCCTCCCACATATGTAATCCACATCTCACACTAATCTTAACCTGTTACTTACCCCTCCCCTCCCACATATGTAATCCACATCTCACACTAATCTTAACCTGTTACTTACCCCTCCCCTCCAACATATGTAATCCACATCTCACACTAATCTTAACCTGTTACTTACCCCTCCCCTCCAACATATGTAATCCACATCTCACACTAATCTTAACCTGTTACTTACCCCTCCCACATATGTAATCCACATCTCACACTAATCTTAACCTGTTACTTGCCCCTCCCCTTCCACATGTGTAATCCACATCTACTAATCTTAACCTGTTACTTGCCCCTCCCCTTCCACATGTGTAATCCACATCTACTAATCTTAACCTGTTACTTGCCCCTCCCACATATGTAATCCACATCTCCTACTAATCTTAATCCTTAATACAGTTTTCTAAAATATGAGTATTCAGTCAATATTGCTGTGTCAAATGAGTGTTTGTCCATATCGTACTTTTTGTTCGTTATTGTGAACGCGAATTAAGCTCTATAGAGTTTTAGAAAAAACGTTTCTATCTCGTATCTAACTTCTAATCATATCTACCAATAATGAAGCCGTCAGTTTCGTTAACGGGATGCTCCCCTAATCTTGATCTCCGCCCTGTCCTTTATCTGATAGGTAAGTTTGAACGGTGAGAAGGCTGTCTGTCTGGATGCATCAAATCCTAAACTGAGGAGTTGGATGGGTCTAATTACGACAGTTGAGGTGTCTTGAAGCTATTTCTAGACAAAACTCATTACTTTCAGCATAGAATGAAACACTTTCTCAATTAACGTTCCGATTTCGTAGTTAGCATGAACGACTTTCCAGACGGTTTTTGTTTTGTTTTTTAACGTGGTGACCTTGTTCATAAAACACAAAAAGCGAGATTGCAGCAATTGACGTCTGGTTTTAGGAAGGGTCAGTGAACTTGACTTTTAATATCGAAACGTTGTGTTTTAATCTCGAGGTCAGTTTCTACAAGAAGTTACCGTAACAAAAAGCGTAATTTAATTTTATGTTTACCATGTAGAATCTCACGTCGTCTGCAGTGTTGTTAGGCTTAACAGAAAGTAGCCTATACAAAGGCACAGTTTAGCTAAATTCTATATTTAAAAAAATAAGTGGATACGTGTTGTCTTTATATTTTTTTTAGAGGGCAGTGTTTTTACAAACGTGTTATATTTATGTATTATAAAACGTTTGGTTTTAATGGATGATTCAGCTTTATATTTTAATCTATATAAAAATACTATTTTCTTCTGTTTTAATGTGATTTTAATAATTATTCAGATGAACTGAAAACATTTTAAACAACTCATCTGGTCCAGAAATAGAGGCTTCCAGCATGGCCAGGTGGTTAAGGCGCTCGTTTCGTAATCTGAGGGTCACTGGTTCAAAATCTCCATCACATCAAACATGCTTGCCCTTTCAGCCATGGGGATGTTATTATGTGACGGTGAATCCCACTGTTCTTTGGTTAAAAAAGTAGCCCAAAAATTGGCGGTGGTGGTGATGACTAGTTGCCTTTCCGCTTGTCTTACGCTGATAAATTAGGGACAGCTATCGCGGATAGCCCTCGAGTAGCTTTGCGTGAAATTCCGACCAAACCAGAAATACAGGAGATCAAATATTCTATTCCAATCATTTTTGTCTTGCTGTATGTTTCGAATCTACTTTAATTTTTTTTATTTTTACTACATTCTTGGGGTTCGATCTCAGTCTTCTTTACTCTGATCGTCTTTCGACAAATTTTCTAAAACGATTATTGCAAGGAACGTTGAGTTGAAAGCTATTCTTTCTGCATCCTAAATATGACACTTCATCAGATATAATGATTTATTGCCCTTTCATATGGGCCTAAGCCTGATGAGAGGATTCATATGGAGGACTCAGAAAAGGTGCTGATTTTCCATCCAATCTCCCAAAAATTGGCTCTAAGTTCTTAGTTATCACGCCAGAGTCTGCTTGGTCAGAGAGTTGAACGCGTGCTGGGTATAAAGTTCGATGTTTTTTTATTTCAAGATGCCAGTACTGTTTACAAGGGAGTTTAATTAAACTAAGGAATGTGGCGAGATTTCTCAGGGTAGTTTGCTTAACTCTGGTTTTATACAAGAGAAATTCAGTATGCGAGACCGTGACAGTAGTTTGGCTGTTTGACTCTAGGGGTCACTTATTTTCATATAATATTCGATATAATGCCTAACTATGAAAGGAATGCTTGGTATGCAATGTTAATAAACTCTAAGCTAGATACGAGCTGGTTATATGTATTATCGTGCAATAGTATGTACATAATAATGTTATAAAATTTAAAATTTTACCATTTCTGTTAATCATATTAATATCTATCTTTGCAATAATAGTTTGTTCAAATGTTGATTTTGCATAGTTTACAAAACTCCAACATTGTTTCAGACACTACTTTTAAGTGTTTGTTTTGCATTTTCCTAATGAAGCTCAGAGTGTTACATGTATTTTACAATAACTAAGGCAAAGCTTTATACGTAGATACACATCCATGTCCAAAAGAAAGCTTTATCAGATACGTTAAAACTGCATATAAAGTTCAAAGTTCGAATTTTTCAAGCATACCAGTGTTGTGTTTATTTTGTAATTATTCAGTAGAGAGAGTGGAAGCTGGTCTGTTTCTGAGTTCAGGACCGAGTCTACCTTATTAGTCCGAATTTGATTTGGTTACTCCATTACTATGGTCGTCAATTTAGAAGAGTAAGTTGTTGGAAGTACCAGTTAGTACCTTCACAAGAAATTTATAGTTAACTCTGAACACTGTCTAAATCCACAAGAAATACAGACATATTTTAATACCATCTAAGTCCACAAGAAATTTAGCCATCTATAAACATTACCCAAATAAATCTATTACAAACTTGGACGACTATGAACACCATCTAACTAATTCCACCATGCATCTAACCACCTAGCATTACTTAATTAAATCTAGACTATTATTAAAATCACCTATAACTAAATCTAGACAACGTATAATTTTTCTTGTTTAGTAGCTTAAAAATTCAATCTGATGCATATATTTGACTATTTGGGTTTTAAACGGTATGTTAAAACTTCAAGTTTAATGATTAAATCTTATCTATTCTGTTTCTTTTAACGGTATGTTACATCCTCAAGTTTTGTTTGAATGATATATATTATTTTCTAGCAGTATATTACAACTTCAAGTTTTATGTTTATCAAGTAACAGTTTGAGTTTGATGATTGGATAACCTGATGAATCTCTATGAATGCGAAAGACCCAAAGATATCCATTGCAATAATAAGGTGGATTCTTTAGAGAGAGTTTAAGTCAAACCTCTGAACTCATAGATTTGTGAGAGGGATCAAAGATGACTGTTTTCTAGGAGAAGTTAATAAATAAATTACCATAACTTCCTTTTATAACCACATATGGGTTTAGTTTTTAGGATTTTAAGTCATCTG
Source organism: Carcinoscorpius rotundicauda (assembly GCA_011833715.1). Classification (NCBI taxonomy): domain Eukaryota; kingdom Metazoa; phylum Arthropoda; class Merostomata; order Xiphosura; family Limulidae; genus Carcinoscorpius; species Carcinoscorpius rotundicauda. The sequence goes on from CM022399.1 coordinate 87,136,045, forward strand.
TTCTTCTATCTAAAAACGCCTAAAATCTAGGACTAAACTAACTTCTTCACAAGGACGTAATACCTAATTTATCTTACACTCTAGAATGTCTGAAAGTTGAACACGTTAACTGGATGGGCGTGACCATGTTGGCTTTTTTATTATTAATAATAATTAGCATAAACAAGATTGACACTTGAAAGAAACAACGACAAACGTAAGTCCCCCACAAAACAGCTGTTACATTTAAGCGAAGGAGTTTCGTGGTTATCAATCCATATACAAATATATATATATATATTTATATTTGCAGTAAAAAACAATTAATGAAATAAAACGTACGTTTAGGTGATTGATTCTATTCTTAATGCATGCCATGACAAAGAAAGAGGCCCTGGCATGGCCAAAGTGGGTTAAGGCGTTCGACTTGTAATCCGAGGGTCGCATGTTCGAATCCCGGTCGCACCAAACATAGTCGCCCTTTCAGCCATGGGGGCGTTATAATATGACGGTCAATCCCACTATTCGTTGGTAAAAGAGTAGCTCAATAGTTGGCAGTGGGTGGTGATGACTAATTGACTTCCATCTAGTCTTACCACTGCTAAATTAGGGACGGCCAACGCAGACAGCCCTCTAGTAGCTTTGTGCGAAATTCAAAACAACCAGACAAAGAAAATGATAGATATACATAGAATACCGAAACTTAGTACTATCTCAGCTTTGAGTTAAAACAGTAGCGTTAAGAACACAGTAAAAAAAAAATGGATAAATGTACACTTTGTCCACATTCCTTTGTTCTTGTCCGTTAATGTTTGAGATTCAATTTCGTATTAAAGAATGTTTCTGGTTGTAAGTACAGATTAAATTTAGTGTAGTTATGTTTTCACATATTTTCGCTGTCACCTCTATCGCGAAACATCCTGCGAAGCTTCCAATGAGAATAGTTTCATGTATTATCATATGATTTCCTACGTGAAATGTATTTCAGATGCTTCGAAAAGAAAAATTCTTTCCTTGTAACTTTTAACATTTAAAACCTTTTTTTTCCCCCGCCCTTCTAGGTAAGAAATGTGACATTAAATCGCGAAGAGTTCCGCACTTAAATCACGAGTGTTTACATTTTATTAATAGTTTAAGCCATTTAATGTTACCTTAATTAAAATTCTTAAGCTTGTTCACTAATTCACAGTTTAGCGATAAAAGTTACAGGACAGGATGAATGAACGACAGTTTCGGATCAGTCTTTCTGTTGTTTGTTTCTCTAGTTGTATACTTTATTATATCCTAGCGTGAAGAACAGAACGATTTATCACGAAACTAAGACTGTTTCGAAACTACAATACAGATTTCATTCTAAACTGTATATTTTAAAAATAAAATAATTAATACTTCCCTCGAGCCCAGTATTACAAATTACAACGAATTTAATACGAACTAGCATGATGTTTGCAGCGGGCAAAATTTATAGGAGCCACTTTAACTTTGGCATGTTGGTCTTAGGTGGGCTAAAACTAGTAAACAGTTGAGGTACGCCCTTTTGGGTTATTACTGCCGACCAACTTGATTGGTTGGCTACTAAGTGCGTTATTTGTTTCGTTTCATGTTCCTGTTGAAAAGTGACAACTGCTTAATAGGAAATATCGATTTTTGTTGTTGTTGCAGACTAGCTAACACTAATAGTTTTACTTCAAGGTTCACGGTGTTATTTTCATCTTTTTTTTTTTACGTTAACGGTTTTGAAATAGTTTGGTTAAAGTTTTAATGTACAAAACTCAGTTTCTTTTTGTGTGTGTAGAATTATGGACGTTGATAGCAAAAAGTGTACATTTATCTCAACAAAGCAGCATTTTCTCCTAAATGATAGTAAATCCACCTGAATTGTGTTTTTCAAGCCACAACAGTGCAATTTGTACTTTAATTAGTCTTCGAATTCCATCTGGATTACGTCTATATAGCCACAACTATGCAATTTGCACTTTTATCAGCCCTAGAAATTCACCCGGATTGCGTTTTTTAAGCCACAGCAGTGCAGTTTGAACTTTAATCTGTCTTAAAATTCCATCTGGATTGTAATTTGCACTTTTTCCAGCCCTAGAAATTCATCTGGATTGTGTTTTTTTAAGCCAAAACAATGCAATTTGTACTTTTATCAGTCTTAGAATTCCATCTGGATTACGTCTATATAGCCACAACTATGCAATCTGCACTTTAATCAGCCCTAGAAATCCATCGGGATTGCGTTTTTTTTCAACCACAGCTGTGTAATTTTCACTTTTATTAGTCCTAGAAATCCTTTTGGATTGCACTTCTCCAGCCCAGCTATGCAGTTTGCACTTTTAGCATGAGAAGTTATGTCTGAAAAATCTATAACAGGACTGTTTTGAACCATAAACATCGTTAAGAAGTTTGAACTATCGAACACAGTTGCGCTAATCAATGACTCGTGTTTACCAACAAATCTGAAATGTCCTGTTTGTTTTTGAATACAAATATTCTATTATGTGATGCACTTTAATATTTATCTTAGAATGGTTCATCATTGATTTAAAAGTATGGTTTGCGTGCCGCATTCTAGATTGAAGAGTTCATGGATCTTTCTCAGAACGCTATGAGAGTGATTTTCAAACACCAAATGTCACAATTTGATTAGAGCAGCCTAAGAGTTGGCAGTGGTAGAGTTCCTTAATTATTTGACATTTTTGTGTAAAGGCCCCCGAGTGGCACAGCGATATGTCATTGGACTTACAACGATACATTTCGATACCCATGGTGGGCAGAGCACATGTCACTTTGTGCTTATTTACAAACTAACCGACGAACCAACAGCTTTGTGTAACATCAGAACTACCATGTTTGTATATACCTATACAGATGAACAAGAACGTATCCATAAATCCTCTTGTATTTTACACGCTTTTAATGAAAGTCACTTTCGTGAACAAACGTTAGACACGTACAAAGCATTGGGTGATCAATAAATTATAGTTATCGAATAGATCTTAAAATAAAATTAACATTTATTAGAAGAAACAAGACAACTTTATTATTGGACGTTTGTGAATGCACGCTCCAGTGCGTAGTCATCTGGTCAGGCACTGTAGTCTCTGGTGTTTCCCCTCCTTTTCTCGTATGATGTGTAACTTGCGTGGATTTAATAGCACCTGTATGGTTACAAGTTTGAATGTATAGTAGCCAACACGTCATTCTGCATTAGATCTATTATTATTATATATTTTCATAAGGGTGTTTCGTGAGAAAATAAAACAATGTTTGCCAAAGGGTATATAGAGACAGGAAAAAAATGAAGAAAGAAACACGCACATGTAAAAATTAGGTTTATTAAAGTCATACCTGTTGGTGAGTAATTACACTTACCAATGCTTGCTTTAGCAAAATTTCATTTCAAAGATTTAAAATTCTGTGTGCTGCCTTCCCATTGGAGTGATATTACATTATGTATTATAATTTGCATTACTATTTTATTATGTACGCATGGAAATCTGTATTCTCAGTCTAGCTTCTTGTGGTTTAGTTTGTTTTGAATTTAGAACAAAGCTACACGAGGGCTATCTCCGATAGCCGTCCCTAATTTAGCAGTGTAAAAATAGTTTGTTTGTTTTTGAATTTCACACAAAGCTACTGGAGGACTATCTATGCTAGCCGTTTCTATGTTTGTTTGTTTGTTTTTTGAATTAAGCACAAAGCTACACAATGGGCTATCTGTGCTCTGCCCACCACGGGTATCGAAACCCGGATTTTAGCGTGTAAGTCCGCAGACATACCGCTGAGCCACTGGGGGGCTAGCCGTTTCTAATTTAGTAGTGTAAGACTAGAGGGAAGGCAGCTAGTCATCACCACCCACCACCAACTCTTGGGCTACTCTTTTACCAACGAATAGTGGGATTGACCGAACATTATAATGCTCCCACGGCTGGGAGGGCGAGCATTTTGATGTGACAGGGATTCGAACCTACGACCATCATATTGCAAGTCGAAGCTGTAACCACCTGACCATGCCAGGCCAAATTGTATGCCAATTTTATATGTACTTTGGTGAGAATGTACCACTGTTTTCAACACGTTTTGAGGTGTATCCGCCATAGAAAAGCTACACTGTACCTTGAGATTTGAGCATTTGACATTTGGTTAACTACTGACTACTTCCTTTTTTTCGTATGATCGTGTGACGGCGTTAAGTGCTGCTTATAATTTTTAAAGTTTATTTTGACGTATTAAGATTTGTCAAGACTTATTTGCACATTAAATGTCGTACTCTAACAACGTTTCTCCACCACGTAGTTGATAGAAATGAGAATTCTTAACCATTAATACATATAGAAATACACCACTTCTGTTGTGTTTATCAGTGGACAGAAACTGATCACATGAACCTTTTGAAGGTCGAGAAGACCTGAATCGAGTCGTCGTGAAGCGCCTGTGCTTCACACATGAGCCAACGTTTCGTGTTTTTCCCAGTCGGTGATGTCGAGAAACCTTTTTTGAAAATAAAATGTTTTTCCAAGCGATCCGCGAATTTGGGGCAAAGGCGAAAGATCATTGAATGTGGTTCACAATATTGGTCAGTTCTGGGTTCTCCATGGGTGTCAGCGTGATCTGCAGTTAAATAAACTGTGTTAATAAAGCCTGGGGTGGGGGAGTGAGGGTGGTTTCAATACTTAATAGCTCCTGCTGTTAAATGTGATTTAATCTGTTTCCAACTCTGAATTAATAAATTTTAGGGACTAATAAGCCACGATTGTAAGAAACGATTAACAGTCAATGTAACTAAATCATTAACTGTATTCAGTTGGCAAGTTATAGTTTTAAAATATTCTCTTACTTTAAGTTTACTTGATTGAAGGACTAGCTAAGTATACCATTTTCTCCATTAAATTCTGGTTATTCCATACTCTGTTGGCTTATTGGTAAATCTTCAGAGTTACAACGATAAAAATCGGCTTTCGATGCCCGTGGTGGGCTGGTCACTGATAGCTCTGTGCTTAACAACAACCAATCCGTTAAAGTTTTGAAGCACTCCTTTTGATATGCAAGAGCAAACACAGTCTTGAAAGATGAACCAATTTGTTCAATATCAAAGTAACAACTAAAGAAAATGAGAAAACGATTTTGTGAAAGAAGAGTAGCGAACAACAACAACAACAAAAATTCGTGGTGGCGTAAAAACGTCTCGAAAGAAGTTTCTATCACAAGAGATCCTTTTTTATGCAATCTGCTTGCGTATATTTATACCTTAAAAATTAGCTTCACATTGCATTCATCGGGAAGTATATACAGTGAATTAAACTTCTATCTCCCAACGCTGATAACTTAGTTGATGAATTACGTAGTTGAAGACTGACACACCCTGGCGGAAGAAAACAATGAGAACTGAATAAGACACGGTCCCACCCTTTACGCTGGCACCTGGTTTTCTTGAAAAATTATCACAGTCGTTTCGAAAATTCTGGCCCACGCCCTCAGGTGGGCTTTTGTGGAAGTAGTGTTGATAATGTTGACTCCTTATTTATATACCATTGAAAACATTGCTTCGTTTAGGAATGCCTTCGAAGGAACCCTATTCAAAATATCACGTCTAATTAGAGCGTATCCTTCTGTCCCGACTGCCCGGGTCGTTGCTAAATACATCCGGGTAATACCTCAGAATAACCGCTATTGTTTACCTATAAATTGATTATTACAGGAAACGTTCCTGATGTGGATAATTCAGAAAAGAACTGACTACCATAAAAACCGAATTAAAAACACCTGTTTCCATTTCCAAATTATACTATATTTGACATCGTTTTATTTTCTGGTTAGGTATTTTCTTAAGTCGCCTCGTGTGTTATTTTTAATACCAGATTTTACAATAAACCTAAGTAATACTGTCTGTTTGAGAAAAGTGTTAACTTCGTAAACGAGGCATCTTTAATGAACTGTATCTAAACTTCTTGGTTTCGTGCTTATTTTAAGTGTATCATTTTTACCACTACAAAAATACCGATGGGGTCCTGATCCCCTCGTATTTTCAAATGCACTTTTATAAACAATTTATGCCTCATTTCGACTGCATGCTTTTGACTTTCTTGTTTCATCATTTTTTAGTGACATATTAAATGCACAAAGATGGTTTAAAGAAAAATACCGTCAGTTTTGTTGCTAATTCTCGAAATAGGCCTAGCCTGGCTTGGTGGTTAGGCAGTCAGCTTACAGTTTAAGGGTTGCAGGTTCGAATCTCATCCCCAAACATGCTCGCGCTTTCAGCTGTAGTGGCGTTATAACGTGACGGTCAATCCCACTATTCGTTGGTAAAAGAGTAGCCCAAGAGCTAGCGGTGGGTGGTGATGACTAGCTGCCTTCCTTTTTATCTTACACTGCTAAATTAGGGACGGCTAGCGCAGATAGCTCTCGTGTAACTTTGCGCGAAATTAAAAAAAAAAGAAACTAGTAAAAATACCTGCTCGTAGTTCAGGTATAAGTACTAATTCCCGCAGAAGACCACTAAGCCTGCTGTTCCAGAACAGGCCTGCAGTCTTTTCTGTAATTGTCTCACAATTCTACAACAACGTACTTGAAATTCAGAAACAAACAATCTAAAAATACGGATCATCACACTATTCATTTAAATAAAAACAATACCAACAACTATCTCTTCCATGTCAACCCGGATCTTTTGTTTCATTAGAGAAATCATGTACAAAAAGTGAAGTCTGTATCTCAGAACGGTTGGTACGGATATTAACACTTTTACTAATAAAGCAGAGAACATTCTTGATGACGAGAAACCTGTTTGTTTTGGAATTTCGCACAAAGCTACTCGAGGACTATCTGTGCTAGTTGTCCTTAATTTAGCAGTGTAAGACTAGAGGGAAGGCAGCTAGTCATCACCACCCACCGCCAACTCTTGGGCTACTCTTTTACCAACGAATAGTGGGATTGATCGTAATATTATAACGCCCTCACGGCTGAAAGGGCGAGCATGTTTTGCGCGACCGGGATGCGAACCCGCGACCCTCAAATGTCACACGGCTTGACACGCTTGGCCATGCCGGGCAATTCAGGTTAAGAAAGAGAGAGTTTGCAACTGACCGTTGCTGAGCACATGTCTTAGGGACTGGAGTATAAATGAGTGCGGGATTGTAGGGGGCGTTGTAATTAGATGTTAGATCAGTTACAAACTCTCTCTTTGTTAACCTGAAGTTGACCTAGTAAGGTCGAAACGTTGTTCTCTACTTTATAATAATAGTGTTAATACCCATTCCAGCCGTTCTGAGATACGTCTTCACTTCAGGTGAAGTGAAGTCTTGAAGTCCAGAGTGTGTGTGTGTATATAACTTCCCTATTTTCCAATCGTCTCACGAAAAGGAAAACAACAACAAACGCGAGCAATACTTTTCAAAGCGGTTTTTCTGTGCACTTGTCTAATTGGTGCGTTTGTTTTAAATTATATGAAGAATAGTGCTCGCAAAATCTTCGGCGTTTCTGCTTTTTGATGCATAATTTGTCCACCAGCTGTGTAGATGGTGCTCGTGCACTACTGATGAATTGTCTGAAACAACTATCCATCATCCAGGTAGAGGGCGAATAGGAGAACCACAGCTCCCTCCCACCACCTAATGACAAATCAGTAACGCCCGCTGTTCACGTTTCTGTTTTGTTTGGGTGTAGTCAGTGTTTTGACACTGACGGTAAGCAAATTCGAGCCCAGGTTACGGAAACTTCTGAGTAAAATGTTCTTGTTACTCTGTTTTTTTCTTCTTCCTTCTATGATACCCCCACTGGTTAAACCAATTACTCGTAGACTCGGTTTTTGACGCTGTAGTTCTTGTTGTCCATTCTTCAAGAGATCACATTTCTAATATTTACCCAAACTCGTAAAAAGCGAGAAAATGACCACCTGTTGTTATTCTGTCCCAGTAGAGTATTGACACCTGTGAAATTATTTCAGTTTTCTTCTGTGGATTGTACATACAGTATTATTTCTATTAGTATTTCCTTTTGTGTCGTGTTGATAGGTTTGTTTGTTTTTTAATTTTGCCCAAAGCCACACGAGGTCTATCTGCGCTAGCCGTTCCTAATTTAGCAGTGTGGGATTAGAGGGAAGAGCCAACTCTTGAGCTACTCTTTTACCAACGAATAGTGGGATTGACTGTCACATAATAACGTACTCACAGTTGAAAGGGTAAGCATATTTGGTGTGACGGGGGTTCGAATCCGCGACTCTCGGATTGCGAGTCAAGTGCTTTAACCACCTGGCCATGCCGAGTCCCACGTTGAAAGGACCAAAGGTTGAGGACGTAACGTTTCTGAATATACTATAATACTTTCATTGAAAAAACAACAGCCAGTTTCTGTTATTCAGTTAAAAAAACTTTATGTCGGTAGGTGGTGCTGCTGACTGCCTTCTTTGTTGTCAGTACTTTCAAATTAAGGTTGGCTATATCTGAATCTTCGAGGTATCACACCTGTCTTTTTAGCCTACGAGCATATATAGCGCTATTCATATTGGGATAAAACCGATACCTTTCTGTCAATGTACATTTGGTATTATACGATTGTTTATAAACAGCTCACTTCTGTTAAACTGTGTCAATGAAAGGACAAGTATATGAGATAGTGAAACATTAACCTGTTCTTATGGTTAGATATATAGGAAAAGTTTTAAGTTCCTTAATAAAGATCCTCCTGAAGCACATTTTGCGAAGCCTTACAGATGATTTCTTTATATACCATTTGATATTTGGTTTGTTTTTTTAAGGCTTTACTTGCTTTTGAAAGTTGTACTTCAGTTGTTATAATTTCGTGCAATTTATTGAACACTGAAATTTTTAATTATGGGAGTGACTAATTGGTTAGTATGTCCAGACTATCAATCCAAGGATTTTTTTGCTCGAGTTCCATTGCTTCATAAACACTCTTCGCAGGCTGAGGCGACGTGTGAGCTAGATAAATTTCGTTATTTGGTCAGGCAGTAGTAATTCGAGTGATATTTTCAGCATGTCCTCCGTGGGTCAGCCGTACGTTTAAGGAATTACAATCCTAAAATCCGAGTTTCGATTGTTTTCTATGGTGGACATAGCGCAGGTAGTCCAACGTACAGCTTTTCACTCGAAGAAACAAAAAAGTCTTCTAGTGTATCAGTTTAAAATTAAAGACGACGACACGCAAGTAGCTCTTCGTGTAGTTTTGGTAAAAGTTCTAAACATTCTTAATAACTAAGTCACGGATCTTCAAAGGAAAGATGGCCGAATATTTATGGTGTTTGAAATGCCTTTATAACGTAGTGTGATAATAGCATCAGGTTATCATTACATCATCGGGTGGATTGTTTGTTTTTAATTTCACACAAAGCTACTCGAGCGCCATCTGTGCTAGCAGTCCCTAATTTAGCAGTGTAAGACTAGAGGGAAGGCAGCTAGTCATCACCACCCACCGCCGGGCCTGTTTATAAAGTTTGTTCGAGTGTATTTTTCATCTCACTTTCACAATAATTGGCTACCCTCCTAATTTTGTTGAATTAATACCGTAACATTAGGTGTCCGCATATAATAAAATAGTTACACAGAAAAGCGTGAAAGAGAAGAGGCTTATCTCCTGAACTTCAGCTGGCCGAATATGATGAAAGAAAAATTAGTTAAGTTACATAAAAACAAAAAATGGAACTGAAGTGTAATATTTCGGAAAGTGTATTTCAATAGTTAAATGTTTCGATGTTTGTGCGAGTGACGGTTTACCATGAAAAAGACGTGTTTATGGTGTCTTTAAGTGTTACAGTAATTTAATTGGTAGGTCTTCTATTTCTTTCTTCGGTCACTGTGAGGCATTTAAGTTTGAGAAGTTCTTGGAACATTTTTTTTCTCTATCAATTAGAGTTTTCTGTTCGGTAAGTGTGTTACCCAGCTCTCGTTTTTCTCGTTAGTGTAATGGTTTTGCAATGATAGAGGGGGTGAACCATTTGGATAGTCCCGAGGCTCCTGTTTCTTCCCACACAGTTCAGTTTTCAAAGTTCTGTTAGGGCTACTCTGCTCATCTGTAAAACCCGCGGACAGAAGTCACGACTCACTCCTTCATCCTCTGTACTTAGAAGATGAGACTGAATCGTTTCAGGATTAGGAAAGAAGAGGGCTTTTTTTTCTCAAAATGTGGGACTAAAATCGTTGATTGTACTCAGTAGCCATCTTGTTTACATCACTTTCTAGCCAATTATGACTCATTTTACATTTGCTGTTTATCTATTAAAATCTTTACACTGTCGTAATTTTAGAGTTTAATTATATATAGTATCTTATATACATTTAAAATAAAACAGACACACACTATATGGCCAAAATTAATGGACACCCGACCATCACACCCATATGTGCTTGATGAACATCCCATTCCAAAATCATGAGCATTAATATGGAGTTGGTCCCCCCCTTTGCTGCTATAAAAGCCTCCACTCTTCTGAGAAGGTTTTTCACTAGATTTTGGAACATGGCTGTGGGGGTTCGCTCCTATTCAGCCACAAGAGCATCAGTGAGGTCGGGTACTGATGTCAGGCAAAAAGGCCTGAGTCGCATTCTACGTTGCAATTCACCCCAAAGAATTTGGTTGGTGTTGAGGTCAAGGCTCTGTGCACGCATGTTCTTCCACACCAACCTCGACAAACAATGTCCTTATGGACATTGCTTTGTGCAATGGGGCATTGTTATGCTGAAACAAAAAATGGCCTTTCGCAAACTATTACCACAAAATTGGAAGCACACAATTTTCTAGAATGTCATTGTATTCTGTAGCATTTAGACTTCCCTTTACTGCAACTAAAGAGCCTAGCCCAAGCCATGAAAAACAGTCCCAAACCATTATTCCTTTTCCACAAATCTTAACAGTTGGATCTATGCATTCAGGCAAGTGGCGTTCTCTTAGCATCCGCGAAACCCAGATTCGTCCGTCAGACTACCAGCTAGTGAAGCATGATTCATCATTCCAGAAAACACATTTCCACTGCTCTAGAATCCAAAGGGGGTGTGAGTTACACCACTCCAGTGACGCTTAGCGTTGCGTATGGTGGTCTTAGGCTTTTGTGCGGCTGCTTGGCCTTGGAAGCCCATTACATAAAGCTTCCGACTAACAGTTTTTGTGCTGACGTTGCTTTCAGAGGCAATTTGACACTTGATAGTGAGGGTTGCAACTGTGGACAGACTATGTTTATGCGCTACGCGATTTAGCACTCGGCGGTCCCGTTCTGTGAGCTTGTGTGGCCTACCGCTTCGTGGCTGAGCTGTTGTTGCTCCTAGACGTTTCCACTTCATAACAACAGCACTTACAGTTGACGGAGGCAGTTCTAGCAGGGCAGGTATTTGACGAACTGACTTGTTGGAAAGGTGGAATCCTATGACAGTGCCACGTTGAAAGTAACTTAGCTCTTCAGATGACACATTATACTGTTACTTTTTGTTTATGGAGATTGCATGGCTTTCTGCTTGATTTTATGTACCTGTTAGCAATGGGTGTGGCTGAAATAGCCTAACCCACTAAATAGAATGGGTGTCCACATACTTTTGGTCATGTAGTGTATATCAAAATATATATGTTCAACTATTCAATGTATTTAATATTACAATTAACCACAACACCTTTTAAAACCAATCATCAAGCTTCGTCTATACAGGGAGGCCCAAAATTATTTTTCCTGTTTTAAAATATTTTAATTAACTGACAAAGGAAATGTTTTGATTTTATATTTTGAGTTTCGCGCGAAGCTGCACTAGCTATCTCTACTTTAGCATTGTAAGACCAGAGGGAAGGCAGCTAGTCATCATCACCTACCGTCAATTCTTGGGATACTTTTTTTTCTAACGAATAGTGGGATTGACCATCACATTATAATCACCCGCGACTGAAAAAGGCGAGTATATTTGGTGTGACGGGGATTTAGAATGTTAGTGGACTTCTATGTGTGCCCCATTAGTGGCTTTCAACACATCTAACATATAAAACTTTATCGCACAGTTACAGGGACGATAGAGTCCGTTGTTCTGGTCTTTATTTCCGTCATGCTTACCATAGGTGTGTGATGCACGATATCCTTAACATACCCCACATTTTTCTCTACAGACTTTTCTACTTACGCTACATTACAGTCACTTATTTGGTTTCTGCAATCCAAACGACGCATTGAGCCCTTTTTTTCTGCACTGTTGTCATTTATGAGGTAACACAACCAATAGGGTTGAAACAAAAACAACAACATAACAATAAAACTGTTTGAGTTAAGCCACGAGAAGTTGACAACTGCATGGTTGAATTTCCTTTGTTATTTTATTATTAAATTTTAAAATAGGAAATGTAATCTTAGACCACCTTGTATTTTGATTCGCATTTTAATACATCTACGGCAGTTTATGTGAGAGTAAAACTTGGAAAGTGATAATTTAACCGCTTACTGTATTATTTTAAGCTTTACAAATTTATATGTCTTTGATATGAAAAATAAATTGCACAATGAACCATCTGTTTTCTGCCAAGTGCAGTAATCATGTTTTAGAGTTACAGCCTTCTAAATCATCAGGGGCAAAAGTTATAGATCGAGATAAGAGCTGCTCTTTCCTCCTTTGATTTTAGGTTATAAGGAATTCTGATGATTAAATATAGAACTATCGATGATGCACTTCAGAATTATAGATCGAGATAAGAGCTGCTCTTTCCTCCTTTGATTTTAGGTTATAAGGAATTCTGATGGTTAAATATAGAACTATCGATGATGCACTTCAGAATTATAGATCGAGATAAGAGCTGCTCTTTCCTCCTTTTATTTTAGGTTATAAGGAATTCTGATGATTAAATATAGAACTATAGATGATGCACTTCAAAATTATAGATCGAGATAAGAGCTGCTCTTTCCTCCTTTGATTTTAGGTTATAAGGAATTCTGATGATTAAATATAGAACTATCGATGATGCACTTCAAAATTACAGATCGAGATAAGAGCTGCTCTTTCCTCCTTTGATTTTAGGTTATAAGGAATTCTGATGATTAAATATAGAACTATGGATGATGCACTTCAAAATTATAGATCGAGATAAGAGCTGCTTTTTCCTCCTTCGATTTTAGGTTATAAGGAATTCTGATGATTAAATATAGAACTATCGATGATGCACTTCAAAGTTACTTCTTTGGAATACAAAAATAAGTTTCATTTCTTGCAGAAAGAAAAATTATTCTGATAACAACATATTTCATTAAAATCCAGATGTTTTAAAACTGTTGTTTGTATCCAAATGTGTTTGTTATAGTAATCTAACTGCTGTTTTATCAGTTATCCTTAATGACTATATATTTAGTTATACATTGGCCGAACGTTTGTTTTTTTTTAGAATTTAATCTAATATCTGATTGGATATACATTTGCTCCTGAAACGCGTGAATTCTATACGATGTAGATTCACAGTGGAGTTTGGTATTCGCTATAGCAAGGTGTTAGAAAACACTTTCTTGAGAGAATAAACCAAACACGGAAAAAAGGAAGATAAGACTCAAATATAACAGTAAAAACAAACAGCAAAACTTTTTTTTTAATTTCTTTGACTAAGTGTTTTGAAATGCTACTGTGGTACGTAACTTTACCCTGAAGTACAGTTGGAAGAAAATTTATGACCAGTTACGCACCAGATCAATTCGTTTTCAGTCACTAATAAAAAGGACTTCCTGCAAGTGTATGGCAGTTACCAATAAAAAGTAGTCAGTGTTATAAATCCAGTTGTGAGCAATAGAAATATGAAACAGGTTGTTGCTTCGACGCATTTTAACAACTTTGGAGCATTTCGCGAGCAATTTCGTAAGGATAATGTAAGCAGTCCTGTGCGAGATAATTACTCCATTAACGTTTTAAATTCTATATATTTGAAGCGATATAATTATGGCAACTATGTAGTTTCAGCTTAAAGGATTTTGATTACACTTTCGGATATGATGGTAACTTGGAATACCATTACAGCATTCCATGGACGATGTACAATACTTATCAAAGTGTTTTTTATGAAGCAGCAGCCTGCTATAACACTGCACATTATTTAAATCTCGACATTACTCCTATCTATACAGCTGTATGGTTACAATACTTTGACAGAATATATTATGATGTATAGTTCCAGTCTCCCTCTAGTATTGTGCGATGTAAGCTATACAAGACAGCTGTTATTACTAAACTTTAAAGTTGTGTTAGTATATTTAATTTATGACACTTGTTTGTGGGCAACATTATCCATCTAACTCAGAATCTTAAAATTAATGGACCCACTAATAATAACACTTATAGGGTTTACAGTGATTCAAAACCAAAAGTAAAGAATTCCTCAAAATATTGTTTATGTTCTTCTGAGAATATTACCCTTGGCACGTGTGGTCGGTTGACAGTTCTACTGCTTGTATTAACTGAGGAATTTATATATAAATATTTAACTATGCGATACATTTTTCTTTGGGTTTTTACCCTGTTTCTGACTGGCTGGGCCCGTCATGGCCAAACGTGTTAACGTGTAATCTGAGGGTCGCGGGTTCGCATCTCCGTTGGGCCAAACATGCTCGCCCTTTCAGCTGTAGGGGCGTTATAATGTGACGATCAATCCCACTATTCGTTGGTAAAAGAGTAGCCCAAGAGTTGGCGGTGGGTGGTGATGACTAGCTGCCTTTCCTCTAGTCTTACACTACAAAATTAGAGACGGCTAGCACAGATAGCCCTCGAGTAGCTTTGCGCAAAAATCCAAAACAAACAAACAAACTCACTAGCCATTGAAAGTTGCAGTTAACCCTCTCCGTGACAGTTCTCTTTTGGGAGGTGGGGTAAATTGTCTCAAAAAGATATTTTTTTTATTTTTGATAGTTCATCGTAATACATTATAGCCTGATAAATTCTTTAACCGACGAATAGTGGTATTGACCGTCACATAATAATCCTCCTATGGCTGAAAGGGCGAGCGTGTTTGGTGTGACGGGGATTCGAACCCGCGAATTACGAGTCGAGTGCTTTAACCACCTGGCCAGATAGATCTGTTGATTAAGTCATCTTACCAAAGAAACGCTGTAGGTTTTCAATTGCTCTACTGGTTTGTTCATTTGTGAGTCTATGGAACGAAATCGGTATTAAAAGCTTCTGAAACACGTGACATGGATAATATTTATGTCACAATTTCAAACATAATTAAAAACAGTAACTGGAAATGCGTAAAGCTGATCCATGAGCTATAAAGTAACGAATGATTTTATATTATTGGCTGTTAAATACCAAGATGTTCCAGTGGTAAGTCTACGAATTTGCAACCTTAAAGTCAAGGGCACAATTCCCATCGGTGGACTTAGTAGATAGCTCGATGTGGCTTTGCTGTAAGAAAACACACACACACGCCAGGCTGTACAATAGACTAAATGTGCTGTTTTTCACTTTGAGAATCGAACTCGAACCAAACAAAGCTTGCGATGAAACCTGGGGGGGAGCAAACTGATAACAACTTTGACACGTATAATTTTTGAATAATTATGGTGTAATTTGCGAAACTTGTATTTACAGATACCATAAAATTCACGTAAGAATGCTTATAAGTGTATATAGAGGATGGTATAAAATTATCTTTCCTATTTTAAAATTTACCAATTAACTAACTAGGGAAATACAGCCATGCAGCTGTAACCTTCTTATTGACAAAGGTTTTATTGAAATATCTGAAGACTTTCACGTTTGCGCCATTAGTGGCTCTAATCACGTCTAACGACATTCAATTTCAGTCCACCTTCGCTGCAACATGTCCACAGTCACAACAAAGATGTTATTCTTGTCTTTAGTTCCGTGATGGTGGCCTGGCATGGCCGAGCGCGTTAAGGCATGCGCTCGTAGTCTGAGGGTCGTGGTTCGCATCCGAGTCGTGCTAAACATGCTCGCCGTCCCAGCCGTGGGGGCGTTATAATGTGACGATCAATTCCACTTTTCGTTGGTAAAAAAAGTAGCTCAAGAGTTGGCGTAGGGTGGTGATGACTAACTGCCTTCCTTCTAGTCTTACAATGCTAAATTAGGGACAGCTAGCACAAATAGCCCTCGAGAAGCTTTGTGCGAAATTCCAAATCAAACAAACAAGTTCCGTGATGTTTGCTATAGGTGTGCAATACACGATATCCTTAATATACCCCCACATTTTTCTCCACAGACTTTTCTACTTACGCTGCATTAGAGTCACTTATTTGGTTTCTGCAATCCAAACGATGTATTGAGCCCTTTTTTGCACTGTTGTCATTTATGAGGTAACACAACCAATAAGGTTGAAAAAACAACAACATAACAATAAAACTGTTTGAGTTAAGCCACGAGAAGTTGACAACTGAATGGTTGAATTTCCTATTTTAAAATAGGAAAGATGATTTTGGGTAACCCTGTATTGTGAATGCTATTTACACCTTAAACTGAGTACAGTTGTTTTAGTGGACTGGATTTGATTAGCGCACATTATATTGCTATTATCTTAGTACTTTAAATAGGTTGCAGATTTGTTTTATTTTTGAATATCGTAGGTTGTTTGATTGTAGAAATGTGCAATAATGATGTATAAATGAGATAAATATGGTTATTAAAATGATCATTACTAGAAATTTTAAAATGTAGTGAACTAATTATACACGTGATTTTTTTTAAATTTTGTCACACGTGGTTCGTAGCAAAACTGTAATGATTGGGACCTCGTTCTCAATTAGGAACTAAAATTTGGTGTGAATTTCGACCGAAGTCACACCAGGGTTATCTGCGATAATCGTCCTCATTTTAGCAGTGACAGTTAGAGAGAAGGCAGCTAGCTATACAATGTCACTCGCCGCCTACTCTTGGGCTACTCTTTTACTAACGAATAGTGGGATTGTTTGCCACATTATAACGCTCCTACGGCTGAAAGAGAACATGTTTGGTGACGGGGACTCGAACCCGCGACCTTTAGATTTCTAGTCGAACTCCTTAACAATCAGATCACGAGAAAATAAAAGAGCGTACCTGAAATGCATCTTTACATACACACAGTGATTATATTTAAGCTACGACATGAAGGCACTTCAAACTCCAGTTTTGGAGTTCATTATTTTAGTCGTATGTGTTGTGCAAACTGTGGGGCGCACCATCTTTCTTGATGAGGGTGCTAATAGTTAGTAGGAGGTGCGCAGCTATGACTATAGAAGCATATAAATTATACTTGAAAGCATAGGTTTAAAAAAAAAGAAACATTTTAAAACGTTCGTATAAACATTGCCTAGTGTTCAGTAATACAGTTACCATGGGAGAATCACGTGTCGAGTGTGCACTGTTTCATAGCACGTGTAAACGCAACTTGTTTATTAAAACTTGCTTCTTTCAGTTCAATAGTTAAGTTGTGTGTGTAGTATTTCTAATTAAATGGGCTCAAGGTTCAGTCTCATAGTATTAAATTTCAAAAAGCTCCAGGGGCATCCCAGCTCCCCCATAGAAATGACAGTGCAACAATATCCTGATCCTAGCTCCCCCATAGAAATGACAGTGCAACAATATCCTGATCCTAGCTCCCCCATAGAAATGACAGTGCAACAATATCCTGATCCTAGCTCCCCCATAGAAATGACAGTGCAACAATATCCTGATCCCAGCTCCCCCATAGAAATGACAGTGCAACAATATCCTGATCCCAGCTCCCCCATAGAAATGACAGTGCAACAATATCCTGATCCCAGCTCCCCCATAGAAATGACAGTGTAACAATATCCTGATCCCAGCTCCCCCATAGAAATGACAGTGCAACAATATCCTGATCCTAGCTCCCCCATAGAAATGACAGTGCAACAATATCCTGATCCCAGCTCCCCCATAGAAATGACAGTGTAACAATATCCTGATCCCAGCTCCCCCATAGAAATGACAGGGTAACAATGTCCTGACCACTAAAACAAAAACAAAACCAATGTAGGGCGCAACAAAATGCGTTTTTAGAAAGAGGGTTTCTCTGCGCAGAGAGTTACCAACACAAAATGAAATAAATGTGTAAAAACGGATCGTTTGGGTTGAGAAATAATATATATAATAAAATATATAATTTATATAATAAATAATAATTAAAAATAAATAATATAAAATTATATATTCAAACATCTAAGCCCTCCCTCTGCATTCCGACACTCAGTTACACAACCCCTTTCAAACATGTGGTCAGCTTCTGGTCAGTTACCTCTTTCTTTGTGAACCTGACGATGACCAAAGTCACCTTTACACGTTTTCGAACACTGCAATCAAATAAACACAACATAACCACAGAAAACACTCAAATACTAAATAAATAAACAAACATAAAGAAACGCAAAATTGAAGAAGCCTAACTTATACAACAACTTAAACCCAAAATAAACCAATACAAAGGAACGCCTTTATACCTATATTAAAATATAATATAATAATTAAAAATAAATAAATAATATAAAATTGTATATTCAACATCTAAGCTCGTTCTCTACATTCCGACACTTATTACATAACCCCTTTCAAACATGTGGTCAACTGCCGGTCAGTTACCTCTCTCTTTGTGAACCTGACGATGACCGAAGAACGTCGAAACGTTGTTCACTCCTCTACGTAAAAAAAATTTTCTCAACCCGAACGAGCCGTTTTTACATATATATTTCTCTACAAGTGGGTTTTCTCGACATCACGAAATGAAATAACTTTCAGGGATAGATGCCAGGTTTAACTTACAATTATTTCATTAAAGTTGAAAGTCATTTTTCACTTTAGCGAGAAGGGTAGCTTGTACAAGATTAGATTAAACGAATCGTACGACGAGTTACGTAAAGATAATTCAAAGAAGTGACTATGGTATCTACCAGAGTTTTGTGAGATATGTTAATGCACACTAAGCTTTCGCTGCAATTCTCTGCACAGACACCATAGTGAATTTAGTTCTTCTGGAACCATTTTGAAAGGATGTATGTATGCTATGCAACCAATCAATCCATTAATCGTCTTGTTTACACGTCTTATACTTTACATTAAAAATGTTTACCTTATGGAGAATCAGTTTACATTGAGTCTCGGCGAGTTACGTTTTTGGAATACGAGTACTGAATGCATTTTGCCTGGTTTGAAAGACGTCTCAAACAATTCATTTTGGAATTTGTTCTTGATGGTTATTTTTTTTCCATGTTAGGTGAAATTGCTGATTGTTGCGAAAACGAGAGCTAATTGTATTTTGAAAAAAAACGAAAAAAGAAACAAATTTTTCTAACTTGAGTGAGAAGCGGTCAATCTATGGACTTACAACGCTAAAATTCGAGGTTCGTTACCCTGCGTTTGACACAGCAAACAGCCCAACGTGGCTTTGTTATAAAACAATCAAACAAACAAAGCATCTGCACTAAAGGCTCTGATATGTTACATTTTCAGTAATTGATGTATCAAATAAAAAAATTTTTTTTTTTACCTAAACGGTTGAAAAGGAGCTTACAACACGACATTATGTGGCCCCACATGGCCAGGTGGTTAGGGTTCTCTACTCATAATCCTAGGGTCGCAGATTTGAGTTTTTATCACATCAAACATTCTCGCTCTTTCAGCCGTGGGGCGTCATAGTGTCACGGTCAAGAGTTGGCGGTGGGTGGTGATAACCAGCTGGCTTCCCTCTAGTCTTATACTGCTAAATTTGGGACAGCTAACACAAAGAGCCCTCGCATAGCTTTGCGCGAAATTCTAGAACAAACTAACACAACATTATTGTTCTCTAATGGCATAACGGTATGTCTGTGTAATTATAACACCAGAAACCGAGTTTCGATACCATGGTGGACAGAGCACAACCAGTTCGTTATTTAGCTTTGTGCTTAACCAACTAACATAACATTATATTTGTCAATTTTCTGTAAAGTGTGTGTTTTTTTTAGCAAAGCCATGATAGGCCATTCGCTGTGTCCAGTGAGGGGAATCGAATCTCTGATTTTAGCGTTGTAAATCCGTAAACTAACTACTATTCCAGCAACGAACTTTCTGTTTGTTTTGGAATTTCGCACAATGCTACTCGAGGGCTATCTGTGCTAGCCGTTCCTAATTTTGTAGTGTAAGACGAGAGGGAAGGCAGTTAGTCATCACCACTCACCGCCAACTCTTGGGCTACTCTTTTACCAAGGAATAGTGGGATTGACCGTCGCTTTATAACGCCTCCAAATCTGGGAGGGCGAGCATTTTTGGCGCGACGCGGGCGCGAACCCGCAACCCTTGGATTGCGAGTCGCTCGCCTTACGCGCTTGGCCATGCCGGGCCAAAATAATTGAATTTCATAGTTTTGTTAAAAGCATTTAGTTGAATAATAATGAAAAGGGCGACTCTTTAGCGTTCGTGAAACAAACACCAAATTCACCAGTTGAAATTTTGTTTCGAAATATTTTAATTTTCGAACGACGTTTTCTTGGATTAAATATGCTTTATTGTGTTTTATTTGTACGAATTACTCTAATTAATTCGTTTGCTTGTTTTTTTAATTTTTCGCAAAGCTACTCGAGGGCTATCTGCGTTAGCCGTCCCTAATTTAGCAGTGTAAGACTAAAGGTAAGGCAGCTAGTCATCACCATCCACCGCCAACTCTTGGGCTACTTTGTACTAACGAATAGTGGGATTGACCGTAACATTATAATGCCCCCCACGGCTGAAAGGGCGAGCATGTTTAGTGCGACCGGGGTTCGAACCCGTAACCTTCGGATTACGAGTCGCACGCCTTAACCCACCTGGCCATGCCGGGCCACTACTTATTTGGTTTTTAGAACTATTCGTTATATATACTTGCATCAGTTTAGTGTTCCAGTTTAATAATGGTGTCTTTCCAGTGTCAAATGCAGTTTTGCAAAAATAAAAACAACAACTGAGGAAAGTTTCTTCGTTTAAAAATCCCAGACAGTGTAGCATATTAATGAAATAACTTAAAGTCAACTAAACACTTTTTAATTTTGTTATCACTATGACACTCAGTAAATAACTGTTATTAACTTGAATTATTCTTGCGAAAGAGAAGTATTGGAAGAATTTTGATAATTAACTAACGAATAGTTAGTGATAGAACATGTAGATCACAGCGATAGTGGCGCTCCCTTTCGCAAGACCATTCAATTTACCGAACACGTTTTTCTTTTTTTGATGACGAGAAACCCACTTGTGATTAAAATGTAACTCAGAACGGCTGGTATGGGTATTAACACTTTTATTGATAAGTAGAGAACAACTTTTCGACCTTCGTAGGTCATCTTCAGGTTAACAAAGAGGATGGTCGAAACGTTGTTCTCTGCTTATCAATAAAAGTGTTAATACCCTTACCAGCCGTTCTGAGATACATTTTTTTCTTCTGTTAATCAACTATTTTGCGCTATCATGTCAGGGTATTTTCCAAGAAGGCAGAGTCAGACGACGTCGAACCTTGGACTTATGATTCCTCTAAAGTATCTTACATTTTTTTTAACGTTTTAGGCACGGATTAAGGTAATGTTGTTCTTTGATACACTGCTTCAAAATCCGTATTTTTTTTTTTATCCAACTCATGGGGAAAAAAAATGTTTTTTTCTTCTAGATTTTTCGTCCATGGAAGACTAGAATTCGTCGGTTTGGTAAGATACTACTATTACTTTATTAAAACTTTGAATGAACAGTATATATATGAAAATCAGAGTGTGTTAATTTTTAAATAAACATACTTGGTGTATTTTAACAGATCTTTATGTTTGTTTTTAATTTTGCGCAAAGCTTCATGAGGACTATCTGCGTTAACCGTCCCTAATTTAACAGTGTAAAACTAGAAGGAAGTCAGTTCGTCATTACCACCCACCGCCAACTGTTGGGCTACTCTTTCATCAACGAATATTGGGATTAACCGTCACATTATGACGCTCTCACGGGTGAAAGGGCGAGCATGATTAGGGTGACGGGGATTCGAACCTGCGACCTTCAGATTACGAGTCGAGCGTCTTAACCACCTGGCCATGCTGGGTCTCAGGTCTTTTGCCTGTGAATAAAATAAATTATTTTTAATTGTTAATCACAAAAAGGCGTATAGTAAGTAGCCTTGCAATATTTGTTCAAAACGTTTTTTTTCCTTCCTTTTTTGCAACTGTAAATCCTGGTAATAACTTCGCACAAAAATAATTAAGTTGTAAAGCATTATTGACAGACTCGAAGGCCAAACAACAATAAGCAATCCGTCTGTTCACAGGATGTTAGCTCGAAAGCTTTGCACCATTTCTGGCTTTCTTAAAACTTTTGGTTCTCACGCGTTCTTAAATCGATTCGTACAAACCGAAGCTAAGCAGACACGTTAATTGAATATATATGTTATAGTTGGATTGCTGCATTTAATGTTGATGTTTCATTTACACAACAAAACCCAGTCAGTTCTGCTGTTTAAGGTGTGCCCTGTGCCTTACAAATACAGTACAGAGGTCGTTCGGGGGGCTTTTCCCCCCTTCTTTCTGCTTTGAAGCCCTTTCCACTCAAAGTAATCACGTGACGTCTTGAAGATTTATATTCCCTCTGAATGGTCTTATGGTATAGTTACAAGAAATAAAAAGAAGTCGTAACCATAAACATAGTAAAGTTTGATCCGATATGTGGAGCCGTTTTCAGATGTAAAATTCAAAAGAAATCAGTTTCTAACGTCGGTAGCTGTATGGTTTTATCAGGTATACTAGGTTACATAAACACAGGGCTTTATAGATCAGGTATACTAAGTTACATAAACACAGGGCTTTATAGATCAGGTATACTAGGTTACATAAACACAGAGCTTTATAGATCAGGTATACTAAGTTACATAAACACAGGGCTTTATAGATCAGGTATACTAGGTTACATAAACACAGGGCTTTATAGATCAGGTATACTAAGTTACATAAACACAGGGCTTTATAGATCAGGTATACTAGGTTACATAAACACAGGGCTTTATAGATCAGGTATACTAAGTTACATAAACACAGGGCTTTATAGATCAGGTATACTAGGTTACATAAACACAGGGCTTTATAGATCAGGTATACTAGGTTACATAAACACAGGGCTTTATAGATCAGGTATACTAAGTTACATAAACACAGGGATTTATAGATCAGGTATACTAAGTTACATAAACACAGGGCTTTATAGATCAGGTATACTAGGTTACATAAACACAGGGCTTTATAGATCAGGTATACTAGGTTACATAAACACAGGGCTTTATAGATCAGGTATACTAAGTTACATAAACACAGGGCTTTATAGATCAGGTATACTAGGTTACATAAACACAGAGCTTTATAGATCAGGTATACTAAGTTACATAAACACAGGGCTTTATAGATCAGGTATACTAGGTTACATAAACACAGGGCTTTATAGATCAGGTATACTAAGTTACATAAACACAGGGCTTTATAGATCAGGTATACTAGGTTACATAAACACAGGGCTTTATAGATCAGGTATACTAAGTTACATAAACACAGGGCTTTATAGATCAGGTATACTAGGTTACATAAACACAGGGCTTTATAGATCAGGTATACTAAGTTACATAAACACAGGGCTTTATAGATCAGGTATACTAGGTTACATAAACACAGGGCTTTATAGATCAGGTATACTAGGTTACATAAACACAGGGCTTTATAGATCAGGTATACTAAGTTACATAAACACAGGGATTTATAGATCAGGTATACTAAGTTACATAAACACAGGGCTTTATAGATCAGGTATACTAGGTTACATAAACACAGGGCTTTATAGATCAGGTATACTAGGTTACATAAACACAGGGCTTTATAGATCAGGTATACTAAGTTACATAAACACAGGGCTTTATAGATCAGGTATACTAAGTTACATAAACACAGGGCTTTATAGATCAGGTATACTAGGTTACATAAACACAGGGCTTTATAGATCAGGTATACTAAGTTACATAAACACAGGGCTTTATAGATCAGGTATACTAGGTTACATAAACACAGGGCTTTATAGATCAGGTATACTAGGTTACATAAACACAGGGCTTTATAGATCAGGTATACTAAGTTACATAAACACAGGGCTTTATAGATCAGGTATACTAGGTTACATAAACACAGGGCTTTATAGATCAGGTATACTAGGTTACAAAAACACAGGGCTTTATAGATCAGGTATACTAGGTTACATAAACACAGGGCTTTATAGATCAGGTATACTAAGTTACATAAACACAGGGCTTTATTAGATACACTAGGTTACATAAAAACAGAGCATTACATTCAAAGTGAGACTTGAACACTGTAACGAATATTTCGTTATCCCATTAGAAACAGACGTGTTATCTGATAGTTGTAGACTTGGCACTGAGCAACTGACCAGAGAAAGGCCACTGATACGCATGCAAGGATACTAGTTGTCCACGTTGGAACAATGCTGACTGAAACCTGTGACCTGTATATTTTTTATATCTCCAACTCGCCTATTTGTTGGCATTCTAAGTATTAGCAGCTTTTACATCAGTGACAGTTTTACTTCCTGACGTGGTACTGTCAGAACAGACTGGTAACTGAAACACATTTTGTCAGATAACACTGTGTAACAAAATATTTTTTGGTTACTGGATAGAAAGTTTTGTTTCCCAATTACTTATGCCTAAAGTAAATGGAAAAGACCTATTTTTCTCTTCAAACTTTGCTTTTGTGATCTGGGAGCGTATAACGAAAACATGATGGGAGATTATATTTGGGGGCTATACGTGAAAGTGATTTGCATTACGGTCGTAAGTCTCGAAAAACCATTCACTTTTAAATATTTTTGTATAACTTTAGTATAAATACATGTAAATCTTGATTCATATGTTGTTTTATTCAGACCATATGTGAATGAAAATGTGCAAATTTGCCCGATGTTTACATATAAAATAGGTTAATATCTAAATTTCATTATCCTGGTCACAAATACAAAGTTTGAAGGGAGTAATGGCCATTTTCTGTACTCATACAGCATCAGCAAGTAAGAAATAACACATACTCTCCAGGAACAAAATTTGTGTTACATAGTGTTATTAAAATTATTGATGCCACTGAGGTTTTCAAACAGTTATACACTGTGTAAACACGCGCATGTCCAGCTGGATCTAACTCTTGACAGGCATCCCAACTGATCACATCTTCATGGATCTAACTCTGGACAGGCAGCACAACAGATCAGATCTTCATGGATCTAACTCTGGACAGGCAGCACAACAGATCACATCTTCATGGATCTAACTCTGGACAGCCATCCCAACTGATCACATCTTCATGGATCTAACTCTTGACAGGCATCCCAACTGATCACATCTTCATGGATCTAACTCTGGACAGGCAGCACAACTGATCAGATCTGTTTTCATATCGACAAACAAATACGCTAAAAATCAACATATTAAGATTTCAAGAACCACGAAATATTTGTTTTTCTATCGCTGTGGGTTACCAACTATACTAATGTCACCGGTATCGTCTAAATATTACATCATACTGTATAATTTCAAGTTTTTGTACAGTGAAACACAGTATGAATAAATTACCAAAAGAAACTGGCAAAATCATCATTGTTTTTTATATTGATTATAACTACAATACTGATGAAAATATTTGCTTAAATTTGTATCACAACTTATACTTTGTTAGGGTCCCTGTAATAAAAAAAAAATTGAATTACAAGAAATTTATTGCACAAACAGTTCACAAAAAATATAGGGTCCCTGTAATAAAAAAAAATTGAATTACAAGAAATTTATTGCACAAACAGTTCACAAAAATGTACTTATAAAACCGGTAGTCTGTTATGTTCTGTCGGAAATTGTAGTACAATAATGATATTCTGTCAAGTGTCATGGACAACAAAATCAACTTAAAAGGAAACGACAACCCTTGAACTAACAACTTGTAACGTACTGATGAACCGTGACATATATATCACGCAAATAATGCACAGTTTTCAACTTAGGTCATCATAATTACACGAATTAACATTTTCATGCTCAAACATATATAAAGTATAAAGTTTTATCATGAGGATGTTACTATCCAGTGGCACAGAGTTAGATCCGAAGGCTCTAAAATCCTGGTTTCGATACCCGTGATGTAACTACTTTGTGCGTATATTCAATCAAAAATAACACCGGGTTACAAAAAATATTTATGTCTGAGGCAAAAATGTGAATAGGTGTTTTTTACTAATTTGGGTGTGCTGAATTCAAATTTATAAACAGTTTTGCTCTATCACCTCTAGCTTTCTGGCTTTTAAATAGTCTCATTTTAGTATATACAGAGTATATACGTGCTTATTTCAACAGTTGCAGCAGCTTATTACAGATAAAACAGGAGAGATAAAGAACATTGATGGAATAAATATACTTGGATGACACAATGTACACAATTCATAGTACCGCAGACAGTTAGAAGTGTGTTTTCTTAGATGATCTGGTGTATTTTGCCTCCGGGATGTCACGCAAGAGCATCCAGCAGAAGTCTCCCATCATTCTGGGGTTCCACTTGCCTTGGTAGTTGCTCTCAATCTTCGTAATGTCTTGGTGGAATCTTTCTCCGTGCTCATCACTCACTGCTCCAAGGTTTGGAGGGAAGAAGTTGAGGTGGGAATGGAGAAAATGAATTTTGAGTGACATTCGGCATCCCATATCCTCATAAGCCTTTAGCAACCTCTGAATACAGGCTTGGTAATTTGGTACGCGTGTGTTACCAAGGAAGCCACTACAGACTGACTTAAATGCTTCCCATGCTCTCAGTTCCTTTAAGGTAAGAAGCTCCTCAAAATCAGTATCCTTCAGCACTTCTCGGATTTGAGATCCGACAAAGATGCCCTCTTTGAGCTTAGCAGCACTGAGACCTGGGAACACAGTAGACAAGTGTTGGAAAGCAGCACCATTTTTGTCCATGGCCTTCACGAAATTCTTCATCAAACCAAGCTTGATGTGAAGAGGAGGAAGAAGCACCTTCTTCATGTCAACCAGAGGATTCTCCTTGACGGTGTGTTCGCCAGGAACGAAAGTGCTTCTAGACCTCCAGTCTTTTTGCTTGTAATGCTGGGATACAGCAAGACTATCCCAGAGACAGAGAAAGCAACAGTATTTTGTGAAGCCCGCTTGCATACACATAAGAAGACCAATGACCTTGAGGTTCCCACACAGAATCCACTGGTACTAGTTGTACTTAACAGCTTCTAAAAGAAGCTCCATATTGTGATAGGACTCCTTTAGATGGACAGAGTGTGCAGTGGGAATGCTGGGATATTTATTCCCGTTGTGCAGAAGCACAGCCTTGAGACTTCACTTGGAAGAGTCTATGAAAAGACGCCAGCCTGAAGGATTATGTGGCAAACCAAGGAAAGTGAACAAGCCAGGTACATTTGTGCAGTAGCACAACTTGTTTTCCATGTCGAAAAATGAAGCAAGGTCTTTGTTCCGATTCCTGAAACTGGTGATCCTCACATCTTCCTGGACTAGGTTCCACTGTTTAAGCCGAGAAGCCAAGAGCTCTGACTGCTGTTTTGACAGATACAAATCACGAGCAAGGTCATTCAGGTCTTCTTGCGTGATCCAGTGTGGCTCGTTGCCACTTGTTCCTGAATAAGAAGAGTCAATATCTTCGGAAGAGATTGACTTGGCAGAATATTCCCTTGGAGGCATTTCTTCATCTGATGAGGAAAGAAGATCCTTATTTACTGGAGGTGTGGGAACAGGAAGATCATCTGAATGGGGAACGGGTCTCATAGCAGATGGAAAGTTGGGATATTTGACCTTTTTTCTAGAAGATGCATTGAAACCAGTTATATTTGTTAGACAAAAATAACAATCATATGCATGGGTTCGTGGCACTCTCCAAACCATCGGGACTGCAAAGTTTAAACCCGCTTTCTTGCCATTAAATCAAGCAGCTAGTCCATTGTAGCAGGGTTTACAACAGATGTGTGGAGCCCAAGATTTGTCCTCATCACCAATTTTACAGTCAAAATAATGAAAGTAGGCAGTTCTGAGGAGGGAAGTGATGGTTCGTCGCTGTGCAACTGTCGTGAAGTCCCCACACACGTAGCAGAAAGAATTGGCCTTGTTGAGGCATCCTCGGTGTTTTGACGAGATTGAAGCTATTGGAGAATCTGAAAAAAACAAAGTAAAATTAAATCATATGTAAGGCAATAATAATTATGTGCGTCGTTGGAAATTGTAAAACAAATATATACCCAAAAGATTGTGTAACACAATTGTATAGGGACACCAACCTCCTGCGCTGACTACCAGTGCACTACTGGCTGTTGATTGAGACGTGTTGGCTACGATTAACTGCCAAAATCCGTCTTGATATATAGCTATATATAATGTAATGCTATCACTTACATTTATTGCATAATAACTAAAAAAGAAGACATAAGTCACACAATATTAGAAATTAACCCTGAATGCATATACGCCTTTATGTACAGTATGCATATCTAAAAAAACTAGAGGTGATGAGTAAAAACGGATTTCAAATCTGAATTCAGCACCCCCAAATTAGGTAAAAACAGCTATTTTTGTGCTTGCCTCAATTTCTTTGTAAACCAGTGTAATCGTTCCACAGTGATGTCTAGATTTTAAACTCTCTCTTAGTTAACACGAACAGATATATACGTAGCCCTGCTTGAAAAGAATTCTACTAAAACTAGGAAACTATAAAGTAAAACTAATAGAATAGGTCTAAAGAAGGCAGCAAGTCCGTTAACAACGAAGTGAGATAAAGCAAAACAGAAATAAAGAAACAAACATTTTCTGAAAGAACTTGAAATATTTAAGGTGCAGCAAGCGATTTCCAAACAAAAACAAACAAGTTTCGTTTACGTCATATCTCGCATATTTCTGATCGCTTGTTCTTCTTGAAAATGTTACAGTTAATAACAACGAGTTTTTAGACATTGTTACAAACAAGGAACGCAATATACACGACTTTCACGTGAATCAAAGTGACGACTGTTCTTTGTTTATTTCGAATTTCGCGTGAAACTACAGGAGGGCTATCTGCGTTAGTCGTCCTTAATTTTACAGTTTAAGAGTAGAGGGAAGGCACTCGATTCGTAATCTGAGGGTTGCGGGTTCGAATCCCGATCACACCAAACATGCTCGCCCTTTCAGTCGTGGGGCGTTATAATGTGACTGTCAATCCTACTATTCGTTGGTAAAAGAGTAGCCCAAAAGTTGGCGGTGGGTGGTGATGACTAGCTGCCTTCCCTCTAGTCTTACACTGCTAAATTAGGGACGGCTAGCGCAGATAGCCCGCGAGTAGCTTTGCGCGAATTTCAAAAACAAACAAACAAACACTCCAAAATGAACCTCACTGTCAACACAATCAACCGAGTGAACGGTTTACCACTGACAACAGAAATAAGGGCGTTGCAAATAATTTTGTGGTAATAAGAAAATTTCTCTTCCACGAATTGATCTATATTGATTTCCCACGGGCTAAGACGTGGTGCACTTCTGCCAATGCTGGCATGGCTATAATCGGTAACGTATCCGACGGTTCTCTCGGCCAATGTTCAATCTATTGATTCTTTGGACTCACAATACACACACTTTGGTTTGACCCAATCACAAGTTCGTTTTATTTATTCTTCACAACGTTCCACTCTTTCCTTTGAAAGTTTCAAGATTTTCAAATGAACCGATTCTCGAAGTTACAGACCAGATTTTGTAAAAGAACGAATAAAACTTCTGTCATTTTTCCCATCAAAAGAAACAAACGCAGGAAAAAAAAATCATCTCTCTTCGTTTTCACATTCCTAGTCCCCCACTGTTACAGCGTTAACTTTACGGATTTACAACGTTAAAATCAGAGGTTCGATTCCCCTCGGCGGATTTCTCTTTTGCAGTGGACCATGTTGGATGAATAAGAATTAGTCTGGTAGTATACTCAGTTAACTATGGTATAAGTGAGACCCGGCATGGCCAGGTGGGTTAAGGCGTTCGACTCGTAATCTGAGAGTCGCGGGTACGAATCCCTGTCGCACCAAACATGCTTGCCCTTTCAGCCGTAGGGGCGTTATAATGTGACGGTCGATCAATTCCACTATTCGTTGGTATAAAAGTACCCCAAGAGTTGGCTTTTGGGTGGTGATGACTAGCTGCCTTCCCTCTTGTCTTACACTTCTAAATTAGGGAACGCTAGCGCAGATAGCCCTCGCGTAGTTTTGTGCGAAATCCAAAACAAACAAACAAGATATAAGTAATAATAGATTTAAACTGGAAGACTGGCAGCTCGTCTTGTTTAACTGGTTACTCCAAGTTCGCTGAACAACATTATATGAAGTAATGTATCACAAAACAGTGTTTTCAATCGGGTTATATAAAGTATGTGTTATGTTAGCTCTTATGTTCTGGTTTTTGAACACGTGTGTGAACTCATGAAGGCTAGACAGAATCTAGGCATACTCTGTGTTCAGAGCTATACGTGGTGTTATAACCTACTCTCGAGTGTATCTGTTATTTACTGGTTTGCACTTACGTTCTAGAATTTTTTTTTTTTTTCACGTAAAATTTCACAATTGTGACCTAAGTGTAGAAAGGTTTGTCTGTGTACAACTCTATACTGAACGTCTGTTAGACCTGCAAACTTGAAAATGTGTGAAGGAACAAACCAGTTTTCCTCTTCCTCGAAATGGAATATATTTACCATGAAACGGACAACTTCTCTGCGACACGAATATTGAGAAGGAACGTTTCGCGCCAAATAATATTTACGAGGATTTCATTTGCAGTGTGATCACCGAGAGCACGCGGCTAACTTGGGAGACCTAATTGTGAAGAGAGTATTTCGGCTTTCCATTCTCCCCCAGGGCCAACTCCGTGACAGTGTGGATTGCTGATCAAGACGGAAAAAAAAATAAATTTATTTACGCAACAATTTTATTTACTGTTGATCAAATATATATGTATTATTCCATTCTCGTTTGTTTGGAAGTGTGTGAAATTTACTTTTATTTAATTACAATACTCGCAAGGAAAACACAAACTAGTTCAAACCTTCTCTCTTTTTCTTTTTTAATCTTTGGTTTCTCCTCTAAATCAATAAGCGTACTTTATACTATCTAAGAAAAAATGCTCCAGTTGTATTGTTTTGCGGGCCCCAGTTTAAAATTAATAGAGGGAAAGCAGCGAGTCAGCAACACCTTCTGCCGCCAACTCTTGTGCTGAAATAGCAACTAGATTTGACCATTATTCTTGTGAAACGTCCACCGCCAACTCTAGGGCTACTCTTAGTATGATTGAACGTCACCTTATAACTCCCCCTACGGCTGAAAGGGCGATCGCGTTTGTCGTGACGGGAATTCGAACCCGCCACCCTCAGGTTACGAGTCGAGTGCCTTAACCACCTGGCCACGTCAGGCGTTACGCGATATAAGCAGTGGGGATGGAATCTGAATCAAAATCTTTTACTGTACTTGGTTTCTTATATTTGGAAATTCATTCCAACTGTGGTAATTTTAATCCGTTACATTATATTCCCCCCCCCAGTGGCTCAGCGGTATGTCTACGGACTTACATCGCTAAAATTCGGGTTTCGATACCCGTGGTGGGCAGAGCACAGGCAGCCTAATGTGTAACTTTGTGCAACAACAACTCACTGGGAAATAATTGTGATTACAAGTTTGTCATTTACGATTTACTCTGAACCATTTTTCTTATTTCTCTCTCCGAGATATTAATAAAATATAATTATCTATGTATGAAAGTCATATTATAGAAGGCTTTCTAGTTTTGTTAACTGTATTTTCTTTCGCAAATATTTTCATCATAAACGCTATACATATCGTATTAGTTTTAGTACTAAATCCCAAACGGCTCAGCTGTAAGTCTAATAATTTTCAACGCTAATATGAAGTCGATACTCACAGTGCACACAACAACTCAAGTAGCCCCTGCGTTCTAGATTTGTGTTTAGCTCATATAAACACAAAATTATCTCCATTATTGGACTCTTTACGATTTTCTATACATCTTGTTTCTTCCTCAGAATTGCCCGGCACGACCAGGTGGGTTAAGGCGTTCGACTCGTATTCTGAGGATCGCGGGTTCGAATCCCCGTCACACTAAACATGCTCACCCTTTCAGTCGTGGGGGGCGTTATAATGTGACGGTCAATCCCACTCTTCGTTGGTTATAGAGTAGCCCAAGAGTTGGCGGATGGTGGCGATGACTAGCTGTTTTTCCTCTAATCTTACACTGCTAAATTAGGGACGACTAGCGCAGACAGCCCTCGTGTAGCTTTGCGCGAAATAAAAAAAAAATCTTTCTCAGAAAACCGTTTGTTTTCTCTCTCTGAAAAATCACTAAATTCCATTTTCCTAGTTTTGCTAGTTCATTCTCAAGCATCACTGACTCCTACAAAACTCCTGCTAAGTTGTACTTCATTAACACTTGTGATGACGTGTTTTATGTTTACCCGTTCTGTTTGAACTCTCCTACCATTTATTAACGTAACAATCCCCATATTTGGTCTTTGTACCGATTCCTAGAAAATCATCAAATACTTAACATATATTTTCTTGTTTTTCTAATAGCAACTGTCACAAATCACTTGTACATCTATAGCTGCGCTCAGTGTCCACGATATAACAGTTACCTAATTAAATACCATTTCAATGTAAGTGAAAAACGACTACCATACGAAAGTGCATCACCTATCATGTCCTAGTAGTTAAGACACTTGACGACTCGCAATCCGGACACCGTGGGTTCGAATCCCCGTTACACCGTACATACTTGCCTTTTCAACCATGGAAGCGTTATAAGGTGCAGTGATTTCTACTATTCTTTAGTAATGAGTACCTTCGGAATTAGTGATAGATGGTGGTCACCAGATGCCTTCCCTTTAGTGTTTAATTGTTTAAATAGGGACAGCTAACACAGATAACTAAACAAGAATCAAGAAGGAAACTTTACTGCTAAGAGGCCTCCACGCAATGTTTTTCCTGAGAAAAAGAAACCGTGAACAAACCACATCCAGAACTCGTAATTAATGCTATAGAGAGTAAATCACACATGACAAGACCATCGTTTTTAAGAAGCCAAAATGATGAAATTTATGCAGCTTTTAAAGAAACATTTAAAAAACTCACATGTTTTTATAAAATTTTGGAAAGTTGAATCATCTTAAAAATCTTAAGAAAATTGTTTGTTTGTTTGTTTGGAATTAAGCACAAAGCTACACAATGGGCTGGCTGTGTTTTACCCACTACGGGTATCGAAACCCGGTTTTTAGCTGTGTGAGTCCAAAGACATACCGCTGTGGGGGAGTAGTTAGAAAAACAATCATATTGCAAAGAAAACAAATTTTGTAAGAGATAAAAAAAATGTTCAGATAAAATTACTGAGTGGATTGGTTTGAATTTCGCGCAAAGCTACTCAAGGGCTATCTGCGCTAGCCGTCCCTAATTTAAGAGTGTAAGACTAGAAGGTACCTAGTCATCACCATCCGCCTCACCTCTTGGGCTGTTCTTTTACCAACGAATAGTAGGATTGACCGTTACATTATAATGCCCCCCCACGGCTGAAAAGGCGAGCATGTTTGATGGGACGGGGATTCGAACCCGCGACCCTCAGATTACGAATCAAACGCCTTAACTTACTTGACTATGCCTCATGTGAATTGGTGCTCAGTTCTTAATATTCGGATTATTGACATTATGATGTTTAAACACACATACGCTGACATATAAACATACATATATACATGTATATATATATTTCTTTAACTATTATTGAGAGTTTGAAACTTGTATTGTGATCTTCACAATTTCAGAACGTTTTGTAAAACTTTGAAAAGATTGATTTAGCTTCTCCTCTTCAGGCTTAATGATCACTTTTTTTTTTCAGAATCCAATCCATACTAGGAAATTTATTTTTACAAAATCACAGCAGGGTCCCAGTTGAATTGACTTCGATCAATGAAAGGTGAATTAATATTATACATAAACAATAAACCTTTGGTGAAGTGCCCTTTCTCTTTCTAGCTTGAATAGAACTTTCAGTAGCTGCCTGAGCAGAATAATTCTACAAAATATCATGTAATTTCTTTTATGGGCTGAATACAGATATCTGTATGTTAAAGAAGTTAGGCCTTGCTTTTTGCTCAAAAAGTACATGATTAGAGTAAATTTCTTTGAATGGATTATTCAGGTGACAAGTGTCTGTTTTTGTGTGTCTTTGGTTGGATATTCTGCCCCGTTTCTGCGAACATTTGTAATAATCTATTATCTTGGACAATAGAAAGTGTATACTTCCCCCTTTAGTAATCAATTACGATAGCAAATAGTTTAATGTGACTTTAAAACGGTGTTGAAATTATCTTCATTCACAGTAATAGCGTTCACTTGTCGACGAGAATTATTCTGGTGTCAACATTAACCACTAGGGGGTGTTGTGCTTTACTTTGCAATAGTTTTTAAAGTCGGCTTAATGACATTTTCCTCGTTATATCAAGATATTAAACAACCAGTAAATTGTAATTAACAAAATTATCTACCAGATGAAATTATACACCAACTGATTCTCTCAGCTGTACGAATATGATTTACACGCCTGTAAATTTTAAAACGCATCAATAGTGAACATTTTTCTTCTCGTTATTGTATACTGTCGTGTTTGCACATGGCTTTCAATTATTTTATTCTGAAACTACTCTCATTAAAACAGAACGTAAAGTATGATGCGTTATTAACGAATTTCGCGAAGGAAACTAAACGCAATAAACCAGTACTCTGGATACGTCGGGTTTAATTATGCATTGCAGTAAGAAAAAGTTAAACGTTACGATAAACGGCATTGGTGTTAGAAGGCGCAGTTGACAGCGGGTAGTAATAAGTGGTTTTATGGACTTGATAACAAAGCCATAACTGTGCCTGTAAAACCGAATCCTCATCATTATATCCGTTTAAAATAGTTTTCCCGGGGAAGAGAACGTGACGTTACTCATTATATCACGCGTCTAATCGTTATTACTCGAGTAGAGCTCGCGTTACTTCTTTTTGAACAATCAAACATGTGATCATGTTACGTTCTTGCTCAGTCTTAAATTTGCTTGTCAGTTTTTCTTTATGTTTTGAATACGCATAGTGGAATAAAATTACTGTTTCTTGGTAGAAATGATGGTACTTATATATCAAAATAACTTTACCTCGTAAAACAACTGTGCCATTCACGTAAAAGGTCGGTGAAATTGAAGTGCCTACGAGTTGGATGTTATCTTATGTGTAATTGGTGGAAATACTACTGGGGAGTTCCTTGTGAATGTAATTACGAATCATGTTTTTAGATACGTATGTTTTTGTTTTCTAGATCCTTTAAATATTTTATAATAGTTATTATTTAAAAGGAAACGCAACACTATAATGCGTAACCAAATCAATAAATATTCAGAAGCATTTTTCATAAAATAATCTTTCTTTTTAATTGTTTGTTTTTGAATTCAGCACAAAGCTTCACGAAGGCTATCTTTGCTAGCCGTCCCTGATTTAGCAATGTAAGACTAGAAGGTGAGCAGCTAGTTATCACTACCCACTGCCAATTCTTGGGCTGCTTTTTTACCAACCAACAAATAGTGAGATTGGTCGTGACGTTATACCTCCCCCACGGCTGTATGGGCGAGCATGTTTGTTGTGAAGGGGATTCATACCCGTGACCCTTAGATTACAACTCGACCATGTTAACCACCTGGCATTGCTGAACCCTACTGAATAGTGTCACAATGTTATGATTACCTGTAAAGGTTAAGATTAGGTTGAGTTTGATTCATAAGTATATCATAATCACATTAATCTGACATCGGTCAGAATCTTTTTACATCAATTTTAGGTCTAGTTCTTCAACAAAGGGCTCAAGCCGGTTTAGTCAGCACTCTATTTAGGTCATGTTCTTCAGTATCGATATTGTTCAAGTTTTTAATTGGTAGATATAGTTCGGGTCTTTAGTATCGCTCAGTATTGGTCCCTGGATGTAAATCATATTTCTTTACCTCTGGATGTAATTGGGTGTGTGACCACTGGACAAAGGTCAGGTTTCTGTCATTGGTTATAAGTTATATTCATACTGTCATGACGATCATCTATGTGAAGGAAACAGAGTAACAAATTTTGGTTTATATTATTGTTCTGCTGATTTTGAATATATGTTAATGTCGTGTATACTTGCCCTTATTGTCTTGGAGAACAGTTAAGTCAAGATTTGTCTTTTTACAACAATACAACGTACTTTTTAAAGTAATCTTCTTTATTAATATATAAATCATACAAAGTATATTTTACTTTCCCGTTATGATTCATACTCACCATTAGCGAACTAAATGCAACACAATTACTCCTACGTAGAGAGTTGTAAACTTGACAACTCTCGGGTTGCCACAAGTGTTCTTCCATCTAGTTCCAACACACGTATATCTTACTGAAAGCAACTCTTTGAATATTCGATATCTTAGCAACAGCGGAAGCAATATTACAACTCGCAGGCGGATGTAACAGTGTTGTTCTTTTGAGACTTGGCTTCGACCATTTCTTACCGCCCTACTGTAAAGGGCGAGAGAGAGAGGAGAGATAATGGGGTAGTAACTTATCTCTCACATTTGGGTTTAGTAGTTATGGTGATTTTACGGCTTCTGGTCCAAAGCTAGCAAACCGACATCTTTCTCTCAGATTGCGAGCATTGGAATCACGCAAGTCGACATTAAATTACATGGCTCCAGAAATAAAAACACATTATGGCAATATCAGAGGACGGACACGAATTCCGCCGCACAAAATGACTTCCTTAGCTGGATCTTCTCAGGATGGGCTGATTTCGCTACCAGAACGTATATATCTGCAAGGGACAACATAAAAATACTAAGAAAGCGATATTGTGCTTGGACTGGCAAAGTACAAAGAGTTGACCTCGTACTTGAAGAAAGGATAAAGTGTGAACTGTTTATTTAAAACATTGAACACTTTGACCTCTTCCATCGTCTACATTTGAATAAATTTCACGAGACAACAATCTCTCATCACGTGGCAGATGTGTGAGCAAAGTTTATCACAGCTTACTTACGATGGCCAGTAATATTAGGTCACCGCGAGAGCTATCTGTGTCTTCGGTACGTAAAGTATTATATGTCCTCTAACAAAATAAATAAACTGATAGACTATCTCAGTTTGAATAAGTTTATTTCAATGAATAATGTGATCCTAGTGAATGCTTGTAAATTAAAGAAATGAGTTATTAGCCTGGGAGTAAAATAAATCAAATTGTTTTGAAGTCTGTTTATACTGTACAGTTTAATCTCTTCGAAAAGAGGCCCAGAGCCGCCTGGAGGGGTCACCTATTATAACTACTTGCATCATTAACTAATACATAGTGTTTTGTCTGACAGTCAGCCATTGGATACTAAAATGAAGTCACATAAGGGATGCTTAACTTTGCAATTTATGCTGTCGGAATGTCAGCAAAATATGCGCATGTCATGAATCATGAGAAGAATTTCGCACTTTGTAGGCGAAATTCCAAAACAAACAAACAAACAATTATGCGAAGTTTAATACAAACCAGGTACTGCTGACCTGCTTGGTCAGTAACTCAAATTTAGGGACATCTGTACCTGAATACTTAGGATTTGTGATCTAACCGTTTAGCTGATTAGAGCATTAGGTAACGTTCAGATTGAAAATTCCAGTTTTTAACACAAATTAAGGACAACTCCACTTTCAATATATTTCGGACTCCTCTTCTAGTTTCGACAGTTTTTCTTCTAATGGTGTTTTTGTGTGTGTTTTTCTTATAGAAAAGCCACATTGTAAATCCGGCGACATTCCGGGGGGCATCTCCTAATGGACTAACAGCTTGAATAATGATAGTAGACCGTTGCAACTTTGGTGGCGTTTTCCATTTGATGTAGATGTCGGCTTTCATTTTATCTGCTGTTTTCATACAATTTATTAGTTTTGTGATCCATCAGATTCTTGCAACGCTAAGATCAGAGGTTCGATTCCCCTTGGTGAGCTGAGCAGATAGCCGTATGTGGCTTTGCTATAAGAAAAACACACACACACTCCACCAGATTCGGAGAAACCTGTTTTTGCTATTGTGAGAATTATCTGTTTCTTGTGACAGAACAAGTCCGACCTATTAATTATTTTATTTTATATATTTTAATCCACGAAACTAATATGATAACATAACTAATTAGCTAGTTAAAATAACGCGCGTGCACCGTAAAAAAAACACGTTATTCTTCTGAAATACGGGTATGGGACATGACCCGGTGGTTAGGTGGGTCATTCGATTTGCAATCTGATGATCGGTGATTCGAATTGACGTCAGCGAACATGATTGCCCCCTTAAGTCGTGTGGGGCGTTATAAACCAATGGTCAAATTCATTATCGGTTGTTAAAGAGCAGTCCAAGAGTTGGCGGTGGGTGGTGTTGACTAGCTGTCTTCCCTTTGGTCTACCACTGCTAATTTAGGGACGGCTAGGGAATAGCCCTCCTGTTGCTCTGTGTTAAATAAAAAAAAACGAACCAAATAATCCTGAAACACACAATTTTAAATTACATTTATTTATTTCAGTTTGCAACTCCCCTTTAAACAAAAACTACTGAATAAGGCGGGATAAAATTGCATCCAACAGTCGATGGGTGGGCTGTGATTTTCAGCTGAATTTACTGGAAGTGTGTATGTCTAATTCGCCGTGCAACTTATTAGATACCCTCACATAACCACGATTCATAAAATAACTGAAAATGTCTATTATCCTTTTTTTATCCTTTCGGACCACCCTGTTTTGTTTCCATTGTTTCTGATTAACCGCGACCGTGTTCAAGTCTCAAAGTTCCATTTTGGTAACACATATTTAGAGTGCCTATTTCTGTCGTACTATAAGCTGTACAGTTTAAATAATAACTTAGTACTTCCTGAGATTTGATTATGAAGTATTCTGTCCGTTAGATGTCGCTCTGTATGCCCTATTCTTATTTTATTTTTAGAATTGTCACAAACCTATATGAAGCTGTTTATATGTGCTAACCGACACTATATTTTGAACTGAAAGACCACGGAGAAGGAAATCAGCTAATCAACAGAACCGCCGATAATTCTTGCATGTTGTTATCTGATCAAATAATGCAATTTGATCATTACTCATATGGTACACCCACTGCTTGAAAGTGGAGAGATTGTTTAGCGACTACAAGACTTTTATTTCAATGTAAATTATCTGTAATGGAAGCTAATAATAGATCAGTATGTGTGTGTACATACAGTGATATATTATTCTCATTATGTAGTCAATATTTTTAAATTTGCTGCTTTTACTTCCGACATGAGCGTGTTTACACTTTTGGGTTTTTGTTTTATTTTGTTTTTGAATTCCGTGCAAACTACTCAAGGGCTATCTGCGCTATCCGTCCGTAATTTAGCGGTGGAAGACTAGAGGGAAGGCAGCTAATCATCATCTTCCACCGCCAACTCTTGGGCTACTTTTTTACCAACGAATAGTGGGATTGACCTAACATTATAACGCCCCCACGGCTGAAAGGGCGAGCACGTTTGGTGCGACCGTAATTCGAACCCGCGACCTTCGGATTACGAGTCGAACGCCTTAACCCACCTGGCCGCGCCCGGACCCACTTTTGGATTCTATTTACTTGTAGACTTTATGGTCAAATGTGCACCTCGGTTGTGTTTGTGAGGCAAGTTTATGTGGCATTAAAAAAGAAACAAAAAATCGATTGCCATTTACTGTGCATATCAACTAAGTTAGGATATATTGCTACCTAAATCTTAACATATGATGACCGTACATTTTGCAAGAAAGAAAAAAAGCATAGACATATATGCACGCACTGTTTATTATATATATAAACTATTGCCAGTTTGGTGGGATAGAGAGAGGGACTTCCTAATTTTCCCTATGGAAAGAGTCAAAACTGATTCGAAGTTTAAATAGTCCAGAGGCACTATTAGAGGCGATCATTCTTTTGAAAGGTTTTATCAGCTTTGGCTAATTTCAATGTAGTGGCACGGATATTGTGAACGAAGTACGCCTGTTGGACTGTAGACGGTTTAAAAATATCTTCGAAATCTCCCCGTTTTCACTCCAAGCCCTCGTGCCATCTTTAATTGCTTTGAGGTCAGTAAGAGATCAGACTCTGTTGATAAAGATGGTATCGTGTTTTCGTGAATCAGAAACAGTGGGAAGAAGTTACTTCTCGTCTCGTGGGCTCTTTACACGACCATTCCAATCTCGCCTGCTGTTCATAATATCAGCGTGTACGCGGCGCTTTGAGAACCTTCGAAACCAGTGACGCGAAGCGGCACGTTGTTATTATTTTTTTATTAGGACGCGTGTCGTCGCCAGTTAGAGACAAAAAAATCCCGAATGAACTGTGGCGTTCGACTCACTTTCGAACGGTTTGACGTGTAGCTGTTTTCTTTAGTGTTAACCACTACTAATTCTTTAATTTTCTTAAATCTTCGTCATATTTAAATTTGGAGGTAAAACGTATGAAAGAGAAAAAAAATCTTTAGTTAAAGAAGAATCGAATTTATATTAAACAAGAACAAGTTGTTTATATTCATCTCACAAACAGTATCTGTTAGTTTATATTCATCTCACAAACAGTACCTGTTAGTTTATATTCATCTTACAAACAGTACCTGTTAGTTTATATTCATCTTACAAACAGTACCTGTTAGTTTATATTCATCTCACAAACAGTACCTGTTAGTTTATAGTCATCTTACAAACAGTACTTGTTAGTTTGTAGTCATCTTACAAACAGTATCTGTCAGTTTATAGTCATCTTACAAACAGCATCTGTAAGTTTATAGTCATCTTACAAACAGTCGCTGTTAGTTTATAGTCATTTCACAAGTATTTCCTGTTTATTTATATTATTCAATATAGTTTTTTTCTTACTTTTGGTGACATAAGACCTTGCACAACAAAAGATCAAGTTATGCAAGTCACCAGAATTGTAACTTTCTAATTCATGTTTGTTTTCAAGATGTCACCTAGTGGACTATACACAGCTGTTTCTCATTGTTTGTAAATATGCTTTAAAGATGATAACTGATGGAAGATGGTCTACTGATTAGAGTGTTAAGACTGTGCATTTTTCGTCGCAAAAACTTCATTTTGGATTGTGGGTGGGTTGTAAGAGTGCCAGTCAAATTTTACAGATCCATTTGGCTGTAAACCCTAATGTTAGTCGTGGCTGTTGTTTTATACCCTAATGTTAGTTGTGGCTCTTGTTTGATACCCTAATGTTAGTCGTGGCTGTTGTTTGATACCCTAATGTTAGTCGTGGCTGTTGTTTGATACCCTAATGTTAGTCGTGGCTGTTGTTTGATACCCTAATGTTAGTCGTGGCTGTTGTTTGATACCCTAATGTTAGTCGTGGCTGTTGTTTGATACCCTAATGTTAGTCGTGGCTGTTGTTTGACACCACCATAAAATGTGGAGCGACTCCGTGCTGCTATGTTAGCCCTTGTGTAGCTTTATGCATATTTCTCAGCCCAGCATGGCCAGGTGGTTAGGACTCTCGACTCGTGATCTCAAGGTTGCAGGTTCGGATCCCTGTCGCACTAAAGATGCTTGCCCTTTTATCCGTGCGGGCGTTATAATGTTACGGTCAATCCCACTATTCGTTAGTAATAGAGTAGCCCACGAGTTGGCAGTGGGCTTATACTACTAAATTTGAGAACGCTAGCGCAGATAGCCCTCGCGTAGTTTCGTGCGAAATCCAGAACAAACAAACAAGATATAAGTAATAATAGATTTAAACTGGAAGACTGGCTGCTCGTCGTGTTTAACTGGTTACTCCAAGTTCGTTGAACAACATTATATGAAGTAATGTATCACAAAACAGTGTTTTCAATCGGGTTATATAAAGTATGTGTTATGTAGCTCTTATGTTCTGGGTTTTGAACACGTGAACTCATGAAGGCTAGACAGAATTTAGGCACATTTTGTGTTCAGAGCTGTACGTGGTGTTATAACCTACTCTCGAGTGTATCTGTTATTTACTGGTTTGCAAAGATAGCCCTCGTGTAGTTATGAAAATAAATATGTAATTTCACAAACCAAATAAATATTTAAAAAAATATGTACACACTACATGGCCAAAAGTATGTAGACACCCCTTATAATTAGTGGGTTCAGTTATTTCAGCCACACGCTAACAGGTGTACAAAATTAAGCAGACAGCCATCCAATCTCCATAGACAAACATTGGTTGTACAATGGGTCGTACTAAATAGTTCAGTATCTTTCAACTTGGCACTGTCATAGGTTGTCACATTTCCAGCAAATCAGTTCGTCAAATTTCTGCCCTCCTAGAACTGCCTCGATCAATTGTAAGTGCAGTTGTTGTGAAGTGGAAATGTCTAGGAGCAACAACAGCTTAGCCACGAAGTGGTAGGCCACACAAGCTCACAGAATGGAACTGCCGAGTGATGAATCGCGTAAAAATCGTCTGTTCACAGTTGCAACACACATTACCGAGTTCCAAACTATCTCTAGAACCAACGTCAGCACAAAAACTGTTAGTAAGGAGCTTAATGAAATGGGTTTCTATGGCTGAGCATCCGCACACAAGCGTAAGATAACCATGTGCAATGCCAAACGTCAGCTGGAATGGTGTAAAACACACCGCCAATGGACTCTGGAGCAGTGGAAACACGTTCTCTAGATTGACAAATCACGCTTCACTATCTGGCAGTCTGACCGACGAATCTGGGTTTGTCAACGTTACCTGCCTGAATGCATAGTGCCAACTTTAAAGTTTTGTGGAGGAGGAATAATGGTTTTGGGCTGTTTTTCATGGTTTCGGCTAGGCTTTTTAGATTCAGTGAAGGGAAGTCTTAGTTCTACAGCATACAATGACATTCTAGAAAATTGTGTGCTTCCAACTTTGTGTAAACGGTTTGAAAAAGGCCATTTTTTCTTTCATCACGACAATGCCCGCGTTAGTGCAAGGTCCATAAAGACATGGTTTGCCGATGTTGGCATGAAATAATTTGACTGACCTGCCCAGAGTCCTAACCGCAACCCCATTGAATACTTTTGGGATGAATTGAAATGCTACTGCGAGCCACGCCTTCTCGATTGACATCAGTGCCCGACCTTACTGATGTTCTTGTGGCTGAATAGGAGAAAATCCCCCCAGCCATGTTCCAAAATCTGGTGAAAAACCTATTGAGAAGAGTGTAGGCTGTTATATCAGCAAAGGGGGTAGTAATACCCAAAAACATGGGTATTAATATGATATTCAACAAGTATATACGGGTGTGATAATCGGATGTCCATATACTTTTGCTCATGTAGTTTATATGTTACTTCATTAGAGCCCATGTTACGCCGTGTGTAATATATCTTTCGTCATGGATTTGATATCGCCTGGTGGTTTTTGCCCTCGACATGTAATCTGCGGATCAAGGATTCAAGTGCTTCACCAAACACAGTTGCCCCCTTCAGTCGCGAAGGCGTTATATTATGACTGCCAGTCTCCGTTTTCCTTGGTAAAGAGTAGCTCTAGAGTTGATGATGGGTTATTTTGGGTAGCTGTCTTTCTTTTTAGGGAGGGCTGGAGGTGATTAGCCCTCGAGTAGTTTAGTTTAACAAATTTTCCTTTTTTCCTAACTGAAATGGAGTAGGAACACGTATTCTATTCCTACAAGAATGACAACGTGAGAAAGGAACCTTTTTTATATAGCTTTAATTAGTATCCTACGAACACAGTTTCGTGACATTTTACTGTAATTATTATTATCGTGAATAAAAAGAACAGTGGTTTATGAGCGTAATGAAGTGGTTTTATTTTTGTGGAACATACTGCGTATTGAAATGTAAAATATAAATAATTTTATTTCGAATCAAGTCTTTTATCCTGTTACAATCTGTCTTTATGAAAATTAATTTAAAATCAAGATGGCTGTCTGCAGATGAGGTTTGGTTTGGTTTTTGGAATTTCGCACAAAGCTACTCGAGGGCTATCTGTGCTAGCCGTCCCTAATTTAGCAGTGTAAGACTAGAGGGAAGGCAGCTAGTCATCACCACCCACCGCCAACTCTTGGGCTACTCTTTTACCAACGAATAGTGGGATTGACCGTCACAT
The DNA here is from genome assembly GCA_011833715.1 of Carcinoscorpius rotundicauda. Taxonomy (NCBI): domain Eukaryota; kingdom Metazoa; phylum Arthropoda; class Merostomata; order Xiphosura; family Limulidae; genus Carcinoscorpius; species Carcinoscorpius rotundicauda. The sequence continues at coordinate 87,180,193 of CM022399.1, forward strand.
TATACACCCTAACGCGCTCGGCCATGCCAGGCCTGCAGATGAGGTAAAGAAGATTACATCCCATATAATTAATAACTATTCTATCATCTGTTTGTTGTAAAACGTACATTACCGTTAAGCCTAACTCGTTAGAGAAAGGTCAGTTAATATCAATTTACCTGAAGAAGAAAGGTCCACCTTTAAGAAATTATAAGGGTTTCTATTTCAGTTTTATCAAGACTTCTTGGACCTTCGTGCTTTTAGAACCTCGTGAAATTTTGTTTCTTGGATTATTATATGCCATTGTAGAATATTTTAGTGATAAATGTGACAGTGCTCATAAACTCGGTCATTAACCTCAATTGTGTCTTGTAAAGTATATTCAGAAACCTACCATAAAAACTTATAAATTATGAAAAATAAATAAATCAACAACTGATGGTTGTGTAAGACTCATGTTGAACTTTACCCTATCCCTGTACTTTCTCCTTGAACAACACAGAAAAGTCCATGGTACCTAACAAGTAAAATCCATTAACGGTTTGGCAAGTTGTGGAAAGCTTCGTACGAACTTACTTTACTCTGGACTTGTTTATTTAAATTCTTTTTTAATATCCGTTCCACTTAATCACTAAAGGGATGAAAGTTGTCGCAGAAGAAATTTGATCCTGAGAAACCAACTCATTCCGTTTCGTATATATCGAAAACATTAAAAGACTTGTCCTTACTTTTTAAAATATATTTTCAACAGCCATATATCTCATTTTATAGAAAAACAACGAAGCCTGAGATCTTGAAACCGTAAAACGATGAAAATTTACAAGTGGATGTGTTTGCTTGTTTGTTTGTTTTTTTATTTCGCGCGAAGGTACACGAGGGTTATCTGCACTGTCCGTCTTAATTTAATAGTTTAATACCAGGGGAGGGCATCTAGTCACCACCACCCACCGCCAACTCTTACACTACTCTTTTTACCAATGAATATTGGGATTGACCGTCACGTTATGACGCCCCCCACGAATGAACGGGAGAGCGTGTTTAGTGTAATGGGGATTCGAGTGTCCTAATCACCTGGTTATGCTGGTGGGGATTCGAGTGTCCTAACCACCTGGTTATGCTGGTGGAGATTCGAGTGTCCTAACCACTTGGTTATGCTGGTGGAGATTCGAGTGTCCTAACCACCTGGTTATGCTGGGACGACAGTGGAAACGAATCCTTTTATTTTCGTTATTGCCGTTTTCTTAGAAATTCATTAAACTCTGCTGTTAAACTAGTACCAGTATAAACCCCTTAAAGACCCATCTTGAGAATACTGGAGGTATCCTATTTGCAGTACCGGTAGAATGCAATGTTTTATTGGAAGAGAATATTCAATTCTTGCTCAGTTAGTTTATTTATAAAGAAGACAGCTATACCTAGCTTTCACAACATACTAAACATCTCTGTTTAGGGTCCGATCAAAGAACGGTATATGAACAGTTTACTGGACGAGGATACTGCCATCCCCCTAGTGGCATAGCAGTTTGTCTACGGATTTATAGGGTTTTGGTACTCATGGTGGGCTGAGCACAGATAACTTAGTACAGATGCTTTTGAACACCATTTTTTGTCTTTGTGTGTATGACAGTACAATCGAGTAATATATGGCTTCAGAAATGATAAACCAGCACTCCAAACTTCAGGTATAGCTCTTTGATGTTGGCTCCGTATGACCAGATGGTTAGGGACCTCGACTCGTAATCTGAAGGTCGAGGGTTCGAATCCCCGTCATACCAAAAAATGCTTGCCCATTCAACTGTAGAGTAGTTATAATGGTACAGTAAAGGTCACAAATGGTTAGTAAAAAAGTATCCTAAGATTTGGCGAGGGTTGGTGATGACTAGCTGTCTTACACTGCTAAATTAGTGACGGCTATCGCAAATAGCCCGCGTTTGGGTTTTCGCAAAATTCTAAAACCGAACAAAACCGTTAATGTTTCCTTTTTTTGAAATGATGTCTTCTTTGTATGTATGACAGTATTATCATATAATATACATATTTTGATGAATAGTAAACCAGCAGTCGAATGTAGAAGTGTTTATATATCTGTGCACTGCTACGTGATAGATGTGACCTCAGAATGACATCTGGGGCTACTATCTATCGGTTTTTTAACACTTATAAATTACTTATACACAATGTCGCTTTTGAAGTGCGCATCGTTGTTGATTGCACATTCTGAAATACGACTTAATTAAAATAAATGAAAAATACAATTCACTTGCTACCTTTATTTCACACGTCAGAGACGTTAAAAGATTTATTTCGTAAAAGTCTTTGAGATGGACAAAGAAGTCCGACCTCGCGTTTTTCCTCCACTTCCATTGAGGGCTCTACGCTTTGGCGTAATTTACGTATGTTAGTTAATGCTACCTAATAATTTCGTTGAGGGCCCTACGCTTTGGCGTAATTTACGCATGTTAGTTAATGCTACCTAATAATTTCGTTGAGGGCCCTACGCTTTGGCGTAATTTACGCATGTTAGTTAATGCTACTTAATAATTTCGTTGAGGGCCCTACGCTTTGGCGTAATTTACGTATGTTAGTTGATGCTACCTAATCATTTCGTTGAGGGCCCTACGCTTTGGCGTAATTTACGCATGTTAGTTAATGCTACCTAATCATTTCGTTGAGGGCCCTACGCTTTGGCGTAATTTACGCATGTTAGTTAATGCTACCTAATCATTTCGTTGAGGGCCCTACGCTTTGGCGTAATTTACGTATGTTAGTTAATGCTACCTAATCATTCCGTTGAGGGCCCTACGCTTTGGCGTAATTTACATGTGTTAGTTAATACTACCTAATCAGAGGTATGTAACAGAAAATATCATCTGCCCTTACCCTAGTCCCTACAAATGAATCCCTTGAGCTGATGTTCACGAAATTTATTGTATATAAATAGCGCCCTATCAATACAATGTCTATTGTATCCTTTCCGGTCTGATGAGCCATTGTATCGACGAATTGGCTCGTCAACACTGGAAACGGTGGATATAGTGGGGTTGATACATTGTTATGTGCTTTTCTTTGTTTTAACTAAGTTCTTACCATTACAGGCGTCACTCTAATGTCATCAATATTACGGTCTCACTCTGTACTATTAACGCCCTTTGTGTATTTTGTGTCAAAAAATGAGAAACATAACACTTTAGCTTTCGCCAATTCTTCACTCTGAGTGTTGTTACATGAAAACAACATCAAATTGCTCGTTCTAATGCACTGCGCTGACTCCACGGTCAGTGAAAGGTGTAAAAATAAGCCATTGATTTGCAAGGATGTCAATATAGTGAACTGTGTAAAAACAAGCAAGTATTTTGTGGGTTAACAATGCAGTGAACAGTATATAAACAAGTGGGTATTCTGAGGGTTAGCCATATAATGAACAGTATAATTTGGGGGTTAACATCATAACAGTTCTTATACCAGTAAATAGTTTTCATTCTAATATTTTAAAGATTTTCGCAAACTGGAAATTTCATCAGAAACGAGTTCAATCATTAAGTCCAAGTTTTTCTCAACAACTGATTTACTTTTGTTTAATAAGCAGAGAGAGCAACAAATTATCTATCAAGTAACGAAGTGAAGGATGATTCGACATGCCTTCCTGCGTGTATTTCACGTGTCACATATTATTTATTCTCTGTGCTCTGCCTTCCTGCGTGTATTTCACGTTTCACATATTATTTATTCTCTGTGCTCTGCCTGCCTGCGTGTATTTCACGTTTCACATATTATTTATTCTCTGTGCTCTGCCTTCCTGCGTGTATTTCACGTTTCACATATTATTTATTCTCTGTGCTCTGCCTGCCTGCGTGTATTTCACGTTTCACATATTATTTATTCTCTGTACTCTGCCTTCCTGTGTGTATTTCACGTTTCACATATTATTTATTCTCTGTACTCTGCCTTCCTGCGTGTATTTCACGTTTCACATATTATTTATTCTCTGTGCTCTGCCTGCCTGCGTGTATTTCACGTTTCACATATTATTTATTCTCTGTGCTCTGCCTGCCTGCGTGTATTTCACGTTTCACATATTATTTATTCTCTGTACTCTGCCTTCCTGTGTGTATTTCACGTTTCACATATTATTTATTCTCTGTACTCTGCCTTCCTGCGTGTATTTCACGTTTCATATATTATTTATTCTCTGTGCTCTGCCTGCCTGCGTGTATTTCACGTTTCACATATTATTTATTCTCTGTGCTCTGCCTTCCTGCGTGTATTTCACGTTTCACATATTATTTATTCTCTGTGCTCTGCCTTCCTGCGTGTATTTCACGTTTTACATATTATTTATTCTCTGTGCTCTGCCTTCCTGCGTGTATTTCACGTTTTACATATTATTTATTCTCTGTGCTCTGCCTTCCTGCGTGTATTCCACATTTTACATATTATTATATTTTCATTTGTCCTGATTAGTAACTATTGACACATCGATGAACGAGAAGCTAAAATCAGAATTATTCGTTTATTATTTGTTGTCTGACATCTAGACTCTGATTTGTTTCAGCTTTCTTCGTTCTCTACGTGAACGATAAATCCTTGGAATTAAAACGAAATCTCAATCCAATTACTTTCTAGACTTCTCATGTAAGCTGCTTGTTTGTTGCATGTTTATATCTGATTCTGATTACAATTTCTCCCCTTGCACACATATTTTAGACATTTTAATAACTTTTAACCACCCCCAAGGCTTTCTCGTGCACTCCAGCGAGCTCCGCTCCGCTCGAAACAACAAATTGTATTGGCAGCTAGTGGATTAAGGAGGGATGTTGTCAACTGGAGAACAAGTTGTTGAAAGTGTTGCTATCGACCGAAGTCGAAAGCTAATTAAACAGGAACTGTCATTCACCGTGTGAAATAAATACCATCAGCTATCTTATCCTAATGATGAACGAATTGAAATTCGTCTTCCATTATGCTCATTTATTTATCTGTGATAAACGCCACCTATTGGCTTGTGCTATAAATAAATCATAGACATGGAAACTACTATTACTCGGTTCGTCTTACGCTCGTGGCTTTTGAGTGAGTCAGAATGTGTTGCAACACTCCTCGAATTTCAACTGCGCACCTTGAGAATGAAACACTATCTGTTCAAACGCGAGAATAATGGTTAGATTATCTATAATTATCTTATATGTGAAGAACCATGTTTGTTATTAAATTTCAAATTAATTATATGTCTCTATTTTATTAAAATGCTTTTGCAGTGATAAACCATTTTGTGTTTTTATGTTGGAATTGAACGTGTAGACATATATAAGGACGCCTGTCGGTGTCACTTGGAGTCGATGAACCATGAGTTATAATATTCGGATCCAGCAGACGCCTATCGGTGCCACGAGGAACTGCAGTTCACGATGTTATGATATTTGGACCCAGAAGACGCCTATCGGTGCCACGAGGAACTGTAGTTCACGATGTTATGATATTTGGACCCAGAAGACGCCTATCGGTGCCACGAGGAACTGCAGTTCACAATGTTATGATATTTGGACCCAGAAGAGCCTATCGGTGTCACGAGGAACTGTAGTTCACGATGTTATGATATTTGGACCCAGAAGACGCCTATCGGTGCCACGACGAACTGTTTGGATGGATGATGATTGACAATATCTCCCAACAATTTATGATTAAGTTGAGCACAAACTGATTTAAGTTTCTGTAAATATTTTCTCACATGTAAACGCACATAAACTTATTCCTGCCGATATGTGTGTGTATCTATGTATATATATATATATATCGAACCGTGGTGTCTGTCCGATCATTCGTTTGTCTCCAGTTCAGAACTGTGCACGCACGGTCCAAACTCGACATTCTCTTTTGACATGACGTGAGAACAAGCTTGAATAGTATTGATGGCAGGCTTTATTTCTACACGAAATTGTTACGAATTGATCACAGTAACATTCACGCTTAGAAATATGACGTAACGTAAGTAATAACAATGCAGGTTTGCTGTATGTTATTGTTGAGGGATTGTTAGCTTCACTGAATTGTTCAACAGTTACTTTTGTTGTGAGCGATACAAGTTGCTCAGAGCTTTGAGTGAAACACAATCTTTTTTCATAGTCCATAAAATAATTTAAACTGATGGATTAATTAAAAACTTTACCTTCACTGGGGACGGGTACTTTTTAATAATCGTTTAATGTATGTCTGTTTCAGGTGTGGAGATAATAAAAATGTGAATATATTGGATGTTTCTATCATTGATTAATTCTAGTGATAAAAACTAATACAGCTTAAACCTTTGCAATTCATAGTTTGTTATCGTGTAAGATTTATTACATTATGTAACAAAAATTTTACTTTATCTTGTTCCTGGGCAGAAAGTGTTACTTCCCAATTGCTTAGGCCTAAAGTAAATGGAAAAGACCTATTTTTCTCTTCAAACTCTGCTTTTGTGAGCTGGAAGCGTATAATGAAAACATGATGGGAGACTGTATTTGGGGGCTGACACGTGAAAGTGGTTTACATTACAGTCGCAAATCTCGAAAAACTACTCACTTCTGAACATTTGTTATTTGTTATAAATACATGTAAATCTTGATTCATATGTTGTTTTATTCAGGTCTTATGTAAATGAAAATGCGCAAATTTGCCCGTTTTTATATATAAAATAGTTTAATATCTAAATTTCATTATCCAGGTCACAAAAGCAAAGTTTGAAAGGAATAATGGTCATTTTTTGTACTTTTACAACACAAGCAATTAAGAAATAACACAATATTCAGGAACAAAATTTGTGTTACATAGTCTTATTCAGTACGAGTAAATTTGCTTTATATTTTAATATTCGCCTAACGTGGACAGACTTCTAGCGATAAATCAATTTTTAAGTAAATCAGCTGGCTTCAATTACACCTTGTTCATTCAAGTTTGCCCGAATAACTTCCCGTATATATAGAATAAATCTCTTCAATAGTTTAATCTATATAAATACTTGATATTCATAATTTTAAACGAAAAAGCTGAAAACTCAACCAGTCACAACAAACGGTTGAAACATTTAACCACTTGCTGTGATAATTTATGAACTAAATACATTCGTAATCAGAGAGTCGTGGGTTAGAATCCCCGTCGCACAAAACATGTTTGTCCTTTCAGCCGTGGTGGGCGTTATAATGTTACGGTCAATCCTGCTATTCGTTGGTAAAAGAGTTGGCGGTGGGTGCTGATGACTGGCTGTCTTCCTTCTAGTCTTATATTACTAAATTAGGGACGCTTAGCGAGATAGCCCTCGTGTAACTTTGCTCGAAATTTTGAAAAAAAGACAAATCAATGTATATTATTTTTACGAAAATAGTAACTGCTGTATATATCTATATCTACAATACTTTAATATTTAGCATGTAAATATAAAAAAAAACTAACTCCATATTTGTCGATAGAATATTCGTCTATCGTTCGCGTTGTTTATAAAGACAGTGTAGAGAGGACGTCACCACTGGGTCTGTCGGTATTTCATTCAAATTCGTTCACACGTTGAGCTCTAAACTTATCCATCACAAACATATTAACTTGTTTTTTATTGGATGAAATGTTTAGTCATGTACGAATCACATTGATATGATAATTTTAAAATATGAATTTGATACCTTTGTTATTATAAAGTTACAGTTACACACCCGCAGTAGAAATGTTCGTAATACGATCATTACGCGTTAAATATAAAACTCGAGAAAGATGCTTATATGTTTATTATTATTCGGGTTAAAAATACCTACTCTGTTTCTGTTTATTTTTTTAACTTCATATAAGTTATTTACTGTTTGAATATCGCATATATATATAATCAGTTTATTGTGTTAAAAGTACCTCCGATGGGACAGCGGTATCTTTATGGTATGTACAAACTGTTGCCTTCTACAATCAGTGAAGGCGTCATTTATGTATCTTTCTATTTAGTTTAGAAAGGTTCTGTTGGGTTTATGTGTGCGTGTGTGAGAGGGGTCGGGGCGGTCATTGGTTCTATTCTAATCAAGTTACTTATGTATGATTACCCAAAATTAATCTTATATCCTTTGTTGTGTTTTAAGACGGCCCACTTGGAGCCAACCACGACTAACTAACTAACTTTGTAGAGGTCGCACAAGTTTCTCCTGGTGGTTGTAATCTCTTTCTATTTAATAGAAGCCTCTAGAGACTGGACCAACCAATGTCTGTATTGTGATAAGAAAGAAGATGGTCAACAAACCACACGAGTGTCATCCGAAACTGCTCTACAGCAAAAACCTTTTCACACCAACTATTTTATTGTTCTGTATATGAAGATTAAGGGTTGCGTCCATCTTTAAACATATATATACGTATGATTAGACTTTTGGATCGTATCTGAATTTTAGTAAGGTTTACTGAACTTATTTCCTGTATTCAAAACATTCCAGGTTACAGCGTAAAACTTGTAAAAAGGATAAGAAAAAGTTTACGTATAAAGATGTATTAATATATTTAAACGCTGGGTGTAAAAGTAATTAACACCAACTAGTTTCTTCATTAAAAGTATATAAAACTTGGATCTTCGATGTCAATCTAGTTGGGCTGGCGAGAGATGCAATTGCTGTAAATTTTAGCTTTCTGCTGTTTATGGTGTGGGTTTTTTTTTCTCTTTATTTATCCCACCTCAACGAGGGGGTATACAACTACTTTAAAACACAAGTCAATAAATTATCATGTATCAATAACTATACAGATTATCATGCTGAAAATTACCACAAAGCTAATAAATTAGAAACAAAAATATATACAAAAGATGTAATTTTGAACAGCAGTTATTCAAATAATACAGGTTACGTATCAAGACAAGAAACCAATAGATCTGTTATTGGCAACAAAATTAAAAAGACAATGCAAATAAAGAAATTACAACTTATCTTAATAAAGTACACAAGTAATAACCTTGGGCACCTTGGTTTGCCAAGGTACCAATGGTGCGGATTGTGTTACCCGATGTTAGCAACATTTTCTTGTATGAAAATGTATGGTTAGTGGAACAAGTGTAATATTAAGCTTGAAAAGAATATTTATTGTAATTTTCATGTATTTTATAAACAACAATTAGTGCCAGTATTTCAGTTAATATCGTATAATTTTTATGTATTTTATAAACAACAATTAGTGCTAATTTCATCCGTGTAATTGAGATGTCCTTTATAAACAACAGATAATGCCATTACTTCATTCGAGAGTGAAAAACGTGAAATTCAGATGCCTTTCAGGAACAACAACTAGAAACGGTACTTCACTCAGAACTGTTAACCACGTGTAACTCAAATAGTTCTTTTAGTAGCGACATCGATAGCAGTACTTCGCTCAGAACTGTTAAACACGTGTAACTCAAATAGTTCTTTCAGTAGGGACATCGATAGCAGTACTTCACTCAGAACTGCTAAACACGTATAACTCAAATAGTTCTTTTAGTAGCGACATCGATAGCAGTACTTCACTCAGAACTGTTAAACACGTGTAACTCAAATAGTTCTTTCAGTAGCGACATCGATAGCAGTACTTCGCTCAGAACTGTTAAACACGTGTAACTCAAATAGTCCTTTTAGAAACAACGTTTCGGTAGCAACACTTTCTGCAGGAGTGGGCCCGACGTGGCCCAGTGGCTAGTGTGATCGGACTGTGAAGCTACGGGTTTGTTGTTCGATGTCCGTTGAGGCAAAATTAGGAAAGGCAATGCTCAGATAACTTCTCGTGTAGCTTTGTACGGAAATTCTGAAACAATCAATGAAACACTCGGAGCTGAGCGTGTAATTCAGATCTTCAATTAATTATCGGCTCATTTATTTTTACGCTGAAATTATTAATTACAACTTCCAAGCTGGATTTGAATACAATACGTGTCTAAAATATAAAACGAAGATAAACTAGTTATTTCTTTTTATGAAAACCTTTTTAGTAAAATCTGTTTCCTATAAAAGCAAAATAAAAGAAAGTGAATGTTAATAATCGTACGAAAGTTGTTATTTTTGTTGTTGTATTTTATTTTGGGGCCGGCATGGCCAGATGGTTAAGGCGCTACACTTGTAATCCAAAGGTCGTGGGGTTCGAATCCCTGTCACACCAAACATGCTCGCTCCTTCAGCCGTGGGGGTGTTATAATGTGATGGTCAATCTCACTATTCATTGGTAAGATAGTAGCAGATAACCGTGTTGTAGCTTTACAAAACAAACAGACAGTTTTGTTTTTATTTCGGACAAGGCTGTGTACCTGTCTGCCTACTGTAGTATAACTGAAAATCTACAACGTTATACAGATTACAAAATTTGAACTTTTATGCACGGAAAGCGCGTCACAAACACATCTGTTTGTGGTTTGTTTGTTTTTTTAAATGTGACCGTCTTTGTTAGATAGTTTTACAAGTTTGTATAACAACCGTCACCATCTTGGAGGTGTGCGTATTTATTTTCTGTTACTGGCAATATTGAAGAAAATAAATGTTTGTATGTACGTGTGTGTATGTGAAATCCTTTATTATCTTTTGCTGTTGTTTTTTTGGTTTCGACTCCTCATACTTTTCAGATGTATCTGGATGTTTCTAAGAATATTCTTCGTTCAACAAAAAATATATATTTATTAAGGTATTGTAGTGGCACTTTGAGAGCATAAAATGTGAGAAACAGATTAAGAGTTAGGGTTAACTTGTTTGTCGTTGTTATTGGTCTTTTGTCCCATTTGGAAAAGAAATTAAATTATGCAGAGCTTATCCTACGAAAAAGAAAGATCTAATGATAGAGTTTTCCAACTAGTACTAGATGTCGCTAGCAGCAAAAGCGATTAGAGTGTGTACCAGTGCACGAGGGGCACTGCAATCAGAATGCATCTTTGTAAGCGAAGGAAGGACTGACTGATCGAAATATTTTAAATTCACAGGCAGTTTCTGAACTAGTTCACCGTGTACGCTTGAAGTATAGCCTGTTGAAGCGAATGCAGCGTAGTAAAACTCTTCTCTGAGTATTTCAACCAGAGATGTAAAAACGCCAATCAAACTGGTATCACGCTATCGCTGAGGTATCATGCTAAAGTCGTATGGCTGTTGTCTGGAATTAGACACTGCGTTACTTGTCTGTTGCTAGAAGGGGGGGTCTGTGTACCCCGGTACTAGGGTTTTCCTTGATCGTTTCGTTCTGTCTAACCAATGTCGTACAATGTGAGTAACAGTATCAAAGCCAGGTAAGTAATTTCACTCTTTATTAGTATGATCATTTTTTTTATTATTATTTTAAACGAATTCTAGGTCGTTTTAAGTTAAAACGTGAATGAATAGTATGATGTTTCACCATGATCACGTTATTCATAAATTCACAACTCTACAACATTTACTGGTGTATGTAATTTGTTAGAATAACAATTTTTCAAACAGTAATTTAGCCCTCGGTGAACTCGGCTTTGCTATAAGAAAACACACACAGACGCACATAATAATTTGGAACTGCTATCTCTCCCTGCGAGTTCTGCTTTCTTGATTTAGGACGTTCTCAAAACTACATGAGTATTATCTCAACCAAAGTACTAATAATTTGCTAGCTAAAGTTTACAATAAATAATTAAAACGGTTAGAGACGAGGTACAGTTGTGTAAGTTACATACGTGATAGCTAGAGTTTATAGTCAATAAATAAAACAGTTAGAGACGAGGTAACAGTTGTATAAGTTACATACGTGATAGCTAGAGTTTATAATCAATAATTTAAACAGTTAGAAACGATGTAATAGTTGTGTAAGTTACATACGTGATAGCTAGAGTTTATAGTCAATAAATAAAACAGTTAGAGACGAGGTAACAGTTGTGTAAGTTACATACGTGATTACTTTTTTTGGTTTTATATTTTTGTAATGTACACGATTCATTTCAAAAGTAACTCTAGATTTGAAAAAAAAATCATAAAAACATTCCCTGTATTCTCGTCATAATCTTGTATTATAATGAGAGTTGTAGAGAATTTGTTAACGAAAATATGTCTATAGATAGAAGCAAACATGTAAAACTAGTTTTCTTATCACTGTAAGTCTGTAATACAAGAGCAGGGAATAGATGAAACCATAACCTTAAAATTGTAAACATTTCTTCCTTTTGGTGGGCCCCGGCATGGCCAGGTGGTTCAGGCACTCGACTCGTAATCCGAGGGTCGTGGGTTCAAATCCCCGTCACACCAAACACGTTCACCCATTCAGCCGTGGGGCGTTATAATGGGACAGTTAATCCAAATATTCGTTGGTAAAGGAGTTGGCGGTGGGTGGTGATGACGAGCTGCCTTCCCTGTAGTCTTTCACTGCTAAAGTAGGGGCGGCTAGCGCTCGTGTAACTTTGCGCGAAATTCAGAACAAACTAATCCTTTTGTTGTCTCGATAACATTTTCTGTCGTGCTCAAGTTATTTAAATATTTTTTGAAAAGGTGTTTCCAAGTCGTTGCTTAAGAATTATCTAAACATTATCATAATAATGGAACATTAACGCAATTTACCGGTTATTTTTTCCTCGTGAGAAAATATTCTGAAATTCCACTGGGTGTTTTATGTGGCCAACTCTCATTACAACATTTTTTTTTTTACTTACGTTTGGAGATCCACCCTTTATTTAAACATGTTGGATAATTGTCTTTATATTAACAAAATTACGCTTCTAGATATCGAGGGGATACAACAGCCGCACCATTGATAACTACAGAAAATTAGGTTCTACTTAGGCTTAAACAATCGCTTTGAAATAACGGTATTTTCTAATGTTACTCTGGGAGAGACGAATCCCTCACAAAACAGTTCTGGTGATGCAGTCAAATCTTGAGAAGTAGTGAGAAAGTCTTTAAAGTCTCCACCGACTGTGGTAATGATAGGGTAATTACTGTCACTTGGACTGGTTAAGAGACGTGCTTTTTATCTCGGCTTTTGTGAGGAAGGCTCCACTTAATTACAGAACCTTTAGCAAACTTTGTCTAGACCACGCCAATTGGACAGATTTATTAGGAGAGTACGAAACAGTAACCCACTTCCCGTACGTTTCGACTCTTTTCTGTTTTGGTAGAACCCAGTAATTGGAAGCATGTGTTGAGCACATGGCTATACTAGTTGTGTGTGTAATACTATATTACACTTTTCTAGACAATCGTCACTCCTCAAAGGTCGAATTTCGGATACAAAGTTGGTTGAAGTTCGTTTCGTATCTGCATGCTTATTGTTAACGTTGGGCCAGGCTTCATTATTGCTAGGATTAATTCTGTGGCTTGTTTGTTTGTTTTTATTTGTCTTTCGAATTTAGCGTGTAGGTACACAAGGGCTATCTGCGCTAGCCGTCACTAATTTAGCAGTGTAAGACTAGAGGGAAGGCAGCTAGTCATTACCACCCACCGTCGACTCTTCGGCTACTCTTTTACCAACGAATAGTAGGATTGATCGTCACACTATAATGCTCCCACGGCTGAAAGGGCGAGCATGTTTGGGTGCGACGGGGATTCGAACCCGCGACCCTCAGATTACGAGTTGAGTGCCTTAACTCACCTGACCATGCCGGGCCTTATTGTGTAGAATAACCACAGTACAACTGTTTAAGTAAACTCGTTCTTACGTGTCAAACATCGCATGTGCTACCATTCATCAACAACCCAAACATTCCATGTGTTTTCGTTCGTAAATTCATTCTTTCAACAGATAAACGTTCGAAAACATTACCCTATACATTACGAGCACCTTTAACAGCGGTTTTTCATTTATTCACATCCGCGTTTATTACGTTTTCATATCTTTTCATTACTTATTCGTCTTCATGCTAGGAACCTGCCTTCGCTCTTTTAACTACAGATATGAGCTTTCTTTGTCTGAAACCTGGAATTTTACCTGCTCTGCATATATATATATAATATATACACACACACAGTTAAACGTGTATATATGTATACACACACACAGTTAAAAGTGGAATAAAAGTTAAAAGAAATAACAACTTATTTTTGTTTGCATGCACTCATCCAGAGGCTTTACACCTTGACTTTATATATGTGGCAACTTAATAGTTATCTATATTAGGCCAAACTATTGGGCGTATAAAATACACTATATTTCACTCCAAATGTAGATGAACACAGTAGAGTTGGAAAACAGTGGTTTGCATGCGCGTAGTTGCCAACATCTTGAGACTGACGTTACATTATTCCTATAAGGAAATTTGTATATTAATAAAAATTGTGAGTAGTACTTCAGAAATATACAAAAATAAAATCTGGCGTTAGATAATTAGATTCCGCTGTTTTAATTATTTACGTAACGTTTCGCGGAACAGATTATAAGTCGGAATATGTTTCCCAATTGTTAAGTCTGCAAACTCATGTTGCTAAAATCCGGGTTTCAATGCAAGTAGCCCACTGTGTAGATTTGTGCTTAAGTATATGACCAAGATAATTAATTAACAAAGTCCAAAATAACTGTTCCCAAAACAGTTTATTTATTCGCCTTTTACTGCTGTAATCACCGTCATTTTGAAAATTGCTTTGTTCTTGAAAAACGTCTATAAATCAAACGGTCTAAAGAGTGCGAGAAGCGACCGAAGGTTTGCTTGTGTCTGACTCGGTCTTCATTACTCAGTTCGTTTCGTTCGACCTCAACTCTGAGCACAAATATCTTTCTTCAATTTACATCTGAAGTTGTCTTGCATACAACGAAGTCCCTTCCGGCCTCGGTCAATTAGGGCAGGAACCACACACGTAGAAGACAGATTTGGATTTCTAGCCAATTAGAAGAACGTGTTGTGTAACTGCGAAACTGCTGCGGACCGACGTGTTTTTGTTTTGTTTTTATTAACTTATAGGAAAGATGAATGGAAACAGCGTTATTACACAAACAGCTTCAATAGAACACGCGCTCGCATGCATAAACAGGCGTGAAAAAACAATTTGAGATGCTGATTTTTGTGTTTTTTGGAAGGTATTAAAAATTGAACTACGATTTTTTATGTCTCATAAAATAATAATTTACTCGTTTGTTCTCCATGACAGAATTTTGAGTTGACTTTCGTCCTTCACTTTAATTAATCAGTTAGGTGGCAGCACTGCCTATCTAGGGGTGACTCAGATTGCTTATGAAAATTGTATTTTAAATATCTCTTCAATAGGTCATCGTAACTTTACAATGCTATACAGTTACCTTTTATAACACTATCTATGTAATGACAGAGCCACAAGTTTTGGTAATGTCTCTAAATATTATAGCAAAGTGTTAGAATGTTTTGTTCTTCTGTTTCTTTTTATCATATGATAATCCAAAAACGAAACAAATGGTGTCAAACAAGTTCACTGAAGTGACAGTTTCAAACGGATTATCTGCTGTTATAAGCATTATTGACTACTAGTAGTTAAAAACAGTGTAATCTATGTCATCATTACGTCTTAAAATTAACGTATTCACGGATATTTGGTGTTTTTTGAGAAAACTTAAGTACAGGATGCAACATCGATTACCTTTTCAATAACACTGCACAGCAACATCGATTACCTTTTCAATAACACTGCACAACAACATCGATTACCTTTTCAATAACACTGCACAACAAAGTTTTTGATTCTTGAACACTGTTGGGTGTTCCTTATAGATTTTTTTGGCAGCTGATCACGAAAATCGCATCCAAATTTGCCCATCACGTACCATTACATCGAAATCTTTAGTTTTACCAGGACATTGCTACAATGGAAAAACGATATCAGGACAACTGGTATCTCTCAGTGCTTGCTGACTACTGTTGGACACTGCAATGTGATGCACGGGACATTGAATACAAACGAAAATCAGGAGTGAAACTTTTAATTATGTTGAACTTAATCGCGTATTAGAAACATAAACGCAATTAAATACGTTGTTGCCGGTAAACAGTTAACTGTCTATTTGTCAGAGTTCCTACGTGATGAAGCAAAACCAAAACTATATTTGTGCACACCCACCAGGTACCTTTCACAATCAGCAAAAAAAACTTTTCAAAAAAATTGTTGTGCAGTGTAATGGATAAACAACAAGTAATATAGTTGGAATCCTTATTGTATTTAGAAGTTGGTTATGAATACAGCCTCCCTGAGTGTATTGATGCAATGAATTAAAGTACAAATAAAGAAACAACTTTACGAAAAAGGAAGTAAATGTAAGGATGGCTAATATTCGTCCTTTAAAACCAGTGTAAACAACATAGTAGGGATGGCATATATATATCATCCTTACATTATGGCACAGACACACAGTGCAGTGAAATGTTAACAGACAAAAATATTACATATCAAACTCAATTGTGATTAAATAGTTATATATATTGCTATATGTTAATTTTTGTGTGTTATTATGTAGAGATGCTGTAAATGCCATCCCTACCATATTGTATGCATTGTTTTGGGTGGGACTGATATCTGCCATCCTTACGTTTATTTCTTTTTATTAAAAAAAACAAAAACCATTTCCTTACTTGTTATAGCAAACATGCTCGCCCTCCCAGCCGTGGGGGCGTTATAACGTGACGGTCAATCCCAATTTTCGTTGGTAAAAGAGTAGCCCAAGAGTTGGCGGTGGGTAGTGATGACTAGCTGCCTTCCCTCTGGTCTTACACTGCTAAATTAGGGACGGCTAGCACAGATAGCCCTAGAGTAGCTTTGTGCGAAATTCCAAAACAAACAAATACTTGTTATAGCCCCTACGATCTATTCATTGCTTAAGAATCACTTTTCATAACAATGTGTTGTTAAGATCATACTATTTCATTACGTAAAGTAAAACAATACTGTTATAATTTTTATTGTCTTTGCTTTGTATGTGTGTTTAAAAAACACTGATAAGTGTTGTAGATTTTCGTATTAGTATTATTACTGGCTGGTTCGTTAAAAAACAACATTACAGGTTATTTAATGAAATAGTTTCGATTTTTTGTTTTAAGAACTGACTTAAAATGGTTGTTTAACTACACTTTAGTTTGTTACGTAAAATAAAACATTGGCCCCCCTTTTTACGTTTTTTAATTATTAAGTCGATGCTGACAGACGTGTTGAGTGCATGCGCGGCATCCATCTAGATATATAAAATAAAATGTTGCTTCACGTGGAAAACGTGGCGTTCTGATTGCCAATTTCTCATCGGTTTAACCGTAGATTCAAAATGCAACTTTTCAGTAGCTAACTTGTTATCTTATCTGCATAGCTTTCTAAATGTAATTCATCTCCATTGTTACATTCCCACGTGGTGAAACATTAGTGCACAGTAGGAAGTTCCGCCCTAGTAAACGCCCCCATCTCTCTCTCTCTCTCGGAGACTTGTGGGCTTTTTTTTGAAAAATTTAGTTACATTTTGAGGGGAGAGTTAGGCTTATCGACTGCAGAGTTACCTTGTTTGACAATACACCTCTGGTATCAAAATTCCTAAAACGAAGCCCCCCAGTGGCTCAGCGGTATGTCTGCGGGCTTACACGCTAAAATCCGGGTTTCGATACCCGTGGTGGGCAGAGCACAGATAGCCCATTGCGTAGCTTTGTGCTTAATTCAAAACATCAACACCTAAAAACGAAATAGGAAGTAACGATTTATGAAGAATAAACGTTCAAGTTTAGGTCTTGAAAGTGAGTAACGCGTTCGTTTGTGATGAACAATGTACTTGTTAACAGCTTTTGAAAACGAGTTATTTTAGTGTGGCTGCTAAACACAATGACACCTGATACGTTGTGATGACCTGTTGTAATTTATTACCCGTTTGACTGTATTTTGCTGAGTCGCTTCTGCTACTGATATGGAGATTGAATTATCACAAACTATTATTTCTTTATCAGATGTTACATTGCAAAAATCGCAGTAAAATAACAACAGTAACTGGCAATGAGACTGTAAAAAACATTGTTTTCCTTGCCAGGTGTTGTATAACAAAAAATACAGTGAAAACAGTAACAACATATAGCAATGAAAATGTAAAAATGTTGTTTTTGTTACTAAATATTAGATTACAAAAATGTAAGTAAAAGAACGACAACACATAGGAATGATAATGTAAAAATATTTTGTTACTTGCCATGTGTTTGATTGAATAATCCCATTAAAACCAACGACAACAACTAGGAGTGAGACTGCACAAGAGGTGTTGTACTGTGAAAAATAATTAATTAATTAATTAATTGGTGTCTTACGTAATTAGTTAACGTAATAACAATAACTGTTTTGAAATAAATGCTAGCAACGTGGAATTGTATATATATTTTCAGGTTAATATGTTTACAGTTTTGATCTAATCACTTTAACAAGTCGCTGTATTTTCTGAACGTGAAAACACCATCTGAAAATGTTCTATTGCGGTATCTGTCCTTTACCTTCTCCAAGCTAAATCGTTTATCCCAAGACCTCACTTGTTGAAATAAATAAATAAGTAACCGAATCCTGGCCATGCTATTCTGGGCAGCGACTGATCGGCTGTTTAAATTATAGACCCTCTGAATGCTACCACGTATAATATTCGAAATAAAACATTTAAAAACAAAATTATCACATTTTTTTAAATTACTTACGCACTAATTTGCTTAATTTTTTGGGTCGCTAACCTCGTTTCCTGCGAGAACTCTAATATATCCATGACTTGCAAAACTAAAAACTAAAGAAAATTTGTTGTTAATTATAAGCTACTATTGGGGCCCTCTAGATAGAAAATAAGTGCTTTCATATAATGTTTACGCAGGGCGTCGCCCAGTGAATCCTAAGGGTCCAGAACACGCAACTCCTTACAGTACAGCCGCGGGCGAGATATAAGAGTGACAGTGAAAACTCGCTATTCAATCAGACGAAAGTATTTCAACGACTGGGAAGTGTGTTGAAGGCTTGCAGATTTCTTTGCAGTCTGTTGATTCAAAATGAGGAGAAGCAATGAAAAGGTAGCTCATAATGTAATTTAACATGTTAAATACGAAACAAGCAAATAACTTTTTTTTTAACACAGAGTGTTGTAACAGGCAAAACAGTGTAATTATTACGTATTAAGTAATAAGCAGTTAGACTTTTTATGTCTGTGAACGGTTAGAAACAAGCCAGTCATTCGAAGGTTTAAAAGGAAGTACAGGCCTCAGCACGTGAAATCACAGCCTACAGAAAAGGACGCTACCAATCAGAGGGCATTAGGCCATTACGTAACGAATTATATTTTCAATTTTATCTGAGGTGAAAAGAAGATAAATCCGTAATACAGATAGTAAACAAGAGCATCCTAGCTCATAAAACAGGTTAATTAGGTACTGTTTAAATTGACAGTAACTCGCATAAACCAGTTAAAGCGCATGCGTGATTCACAGAAATAAAATGGAAGCGTGTTTCGATTATTATTTTAGTAGCGTGTTGTTTGTCAGTTAGTTTGGTTTGCTTTTAATTTCGCACGAAGCTACGCTAGGGCTATTTGCGCTCGCCGTTCCTAATTTAGCGGTGCTTGCTTTTGACTACCTGCCTTCTTTCCAGTGCGGCCCGGCATGGCCAAGCGTGTTAAGGCGTGCGACTCGTAATCTGAGGGTCGAGGGTTCGCATCCCGGTCACGCCAAAAATGCTCGCCCTTTCAGCCGTGGGGGCGTTATAATGTACGGTCAATTCTACTATTCGTTGGTAAAAGAGTAGCCCAAGAGTTGGCGGTTGTTGGTGATGACTAGCTGCCTTCCCTCTAGTCTTACACTGTTGAATTAGGGACGGCTAGCACAGATAGCCCTCGAGTAGCTTTATGCGAAATTAAAAAACAAACAATCTTTCCAGTGCATGAAAATAACGTAAAACAAACAAGTAGGAGTTAGTTTTTCTGAACGTGAAACAGAAATACTGTTGGTACAGTCGTTTATATGTTGTGTTTACAAAAACAAAGCAAAAACAGAAAAGCAGAGTCAGTTTTGTCGTCAATAGCAACAATAACAGTGTTTTTTTTTTTTTTTACCTTATTGGGTGGTATTGTCTTCAGCCTCAATGTACGTTATATATATGAGCGTTATCCACCTAAACGTCTGTAGTTTCATTCCAAGTTAACATTTCACACTTTTAACATGCTTCTGAAGTGCCTTTCGTTTAATAAGAATGTGAAACTCCTAATAAATAAATTTTACATTGAAGATAAATTAGGATCTCGCATCGCAACTCTAAAACGGTTACAAATACTGTTACAACATTAACTAATCTATTAATTAACAAGTTAGACAATGTAATATATATATATATTTGTCATGCCTTGTCTCGTCGGTTTATCTAAATACGAACAGCCACTGTGCTTTGTAATTCCCAGAAGGCCTAGCTGCAACTGTTTGTTGTTGTGTTTTTTTTTAACTACCTTTATTAACCACCTACATTGTCAGAGGATATTGAAATATTACTACAAGAGAAGCGTTCTACGGCAGCTCTATATTGATTTATGGAGCTTGCTATATGAATACTTACAAGAAAAGATCTGATATTGATTTGAGACATGGCCTTTGTGTTAGTGGTAATGGAGCTCACCAAGGCAGTCGTCGTAAATATTGAATTAAAAGACGACAGATAAAGAAAGTTGATCAAATATTATTCAGCAAAAAAATTGATTTTGTCAGGTTTTATGAAGACGTTTCGTAGAAAAGAGTCCGGATTTCCTTTTGAAACCAAACAGATAGTCTGAAACGTTGGATGCCGTCTGTCTGTCTGTGATTATTGAAAGTTCGTGTAAAAATAAGTAGATAAGTGATGGTAGACCCTAAAACACATACGTCACGTTCGAGGGCTAAGATCTTCACGTAGGAGTCCAGGACGATCTTGAGGGAGTCATGGTGTGCAGAAGGAAGGCTTCTAAACTTGGTGTTTTTCAAATGTTCAGACCCGCTACACCTCGTATGTAAAAAAATATTTAATTTAAAAACTGGGAAGTGTCTGAATTCTGTGTTGTCCCCCCGCGGGTATCGAAACTCGAATTCTAGCGTTAATAGCGCGTAGGCTTACAGCTGGGTGCGTCATCTTACGCTCAGTTTGTTTTATAGCAAAGTCACTTTGGGTTATCTGCTGTATCAACCGGGAATCGAACCACGGATTTTAATGTTGTAAGCTCGTCAACTTACCACTGTTTCATCGTGGTACCTTACGCTTACTAATAATTTCAACCATCGCAGGTATATTATGCTAAACTTGTGTTTAAGCACTTCCATTAGTGTTAACAATGTTTTGTATTGCATTCCAACTAAACAGTAAGTAACTTAAATTTATATTCAATGTGCTTTTTTTCTTAACAAGAAACCGATTACTAGTTTTTGCTTATCAGAATAGTATGTGGTATAATTTTACAATAAAAATTTCAGAGTCTGTTAAGAACGCATTTGTTTTGTAACCACAATGAACATTTATTAATTATAGATAGTTTTTAAAGCTAGCAATAACTTATGTTGGAGTTTGGTTAAAAGCAAACTGTATAATATCGATATAAATTTTTAAAAGTTTCCAGAACGTATTTTTTTCTTTCCTTTTTTCTCTTATAAAATTTATAATTACTTACAATATGTCATTATTAACGTTGAAATATTGGTGCAAACATTAGTACTTAATGGATTTAATAAATAACATTAAACAATTGTAATTACAATTAAATATATTGGGATATATATGTTTTTAAAAATGTATTAAGTAGATGAAAGGAACCGAAAATTATGGTAGTTTGTGCTTGAAGTTTAAACAATTTGACACTATTTGTAAGCGGATTAATACCTTAACGCGTATTAATACTCAGTTAAAGTGTGCAAATCGATAGATAGTTACAGTGGATTCTACGAGTAAATTTAATGGGTGGTGTACTACTAATTAACTTAATAATTTAGGACTTTACAGCTATGTTGGGGACGAGAATGCCAACATCAAGGGGTAAATTTATTTTACTTAACTTCATTGGTAAAACGTGTTCTTGTTTGTTTGTTTTAACTTTGGAGAACAATCACCTTTCCATATTTGTCTGCCGGCAGTGAGGGTAATATACACGTGAGACGTTGTGGGCTTTAGCACCCACATCTTACGATACTATCATATATTTTTTTATCATTTTGTTTTCTTTAACGTGTGAAAGTGGCGAACAGAGATTAAAACAGTGGATCGCTATCGTAATGTGGGTCCTACATATGTAGTTACCTACAAAACCCAGGTTACATTTAATATCTCACATTATAGCCTGTACCAAGGGAATAATTTTAATTAATGCAACGTTTCGAATTTCGTTTTGTGCTGTTTTCTTTATGTATATATTCATGATAAATTTTATTCACTTACGAATTTATTATCTCTTAAGAAAAAAACGTTGTAGGGTGTTCTTAATGTTTTCACCGTTTTCTTTTTCGGTATCGTGTTAACGGATAACATTAATGTCACGCGCTTTGTTTCATTACGGATCTTGAAAGACTTATTTTGAAGTTTGTGGACTTTGGAAACATGATACACACTGCCTCGTAAGTTCTCAAATGAGTATTTTTCACTTATCAAGTTTGCTTGTTTCAGATTTTCGCGTGAAGCCATACAATAGCTACCTGTACAATCGTCTCTAATTTTGAACTTATATATAAGAAGGAAGGCACAAATATGGTCACCAGCAGCCACTGTAAGACACTGGGCAATTGTCCTGACCAATTAGAAGAGTGTAAACGTCATTATCTTATAAGCATTCAAGGTCTCAAAAGTTGGGCCCGACATGGCCAGGAGTGTATTCGATTCGTAATCCGAGGGTCGCGGGTTCCAATCTCCGTCACATCAAACATGCTCGCATTTTCAACCGTGGGGGCGTTATAATGTAACGGTCAATCTCACTATTCGTTGGTGAAAGAGTAGCCCAAGAGTTAGTGGTGGGTAGTAATGATTAGTTGCATTCCCTCTAGTCTTACACTGCTAAATTAGGGACGGCTAGCGCAGATAGCCCCCGAGTGGCTTTGCGCGAAATACAAGACAAACAAATCCAAATCGTGGAGCACATTATGGGAGGCACATGGTCGCGAATAATAAATTAGCGGATTTACATTCAGGATTTGTTAAATGTACAGTGATAAGCACTGTTCAAGTCAGTAATTTAAAAAGACGTCATGTTTAACTTCCAACTGCCAGTCAAAGAAGCAGGATATCTGAGTTTAAAATATTGCTTTATTAAAAGTTATATCGATTCTCTTTAAACTGCCTACTTTACACAAATCAGACGTCGAA
Source organism: Carcinoscorpius rotundicauda (assembly GCA_011833715.1). Taxonomy (NCBI): domain Eukaryota; kingdom Metazoa; phylum Arthropoda; class Merostomata; order Xiphosura; family Limulidae; genus Carcinoscorpius; species Carcinoscorpius rotundicauda. The sequence continues at coordinate 87,203,379 of CM022399.1, forward strand.
GTTTCTAAAAGGAATTCGGCCATTTTGAAAATGTCAGTTGTACTCAAATTAACTTCTTAACATTTGAACGGAGGGTAAACAATAAATATGAGAACAATTCCAAAATTAAAACACCCACACACATATATATATTAAATAAAAATGTTTATTTTTTGAGTTTTTAGGTGTCTTATCAGAATAAAAGGTGGGTGTTCAGGTGTCCTGTCCCTATTAAAGGTGGGATTCTAGGTGTATTGTCAATATAAAAGGTAGGTAATTAGGTGTCCTGTTATTATAAAAGGTGAATTTTATGTATACTGTCGGTATGGTTGGTGGGTCTTTAGGTGTTCTGTCAGAATAAAAGGTGGGGGTTTTGGTGTCCTATCAGTATAAAAGGTGAGGTTTCAGATCAGTGGGTTTTAAGATGCCCTGTCAATGTAAAAGGCGCTTATTTTAGTCTTGTTGACTCTTTGTTTTAATGTCGTAATGATGAGTTTTGGTAGAAAATTAAAAGTTAATATCTGGTCGTCATGGAGGCGAAGTAAGGTTACGCTTAGAAAGTTGTGCTTCGAAAATCATAATGCTTTTGCGCATAATTGATAAATAAACAACTGAAACCGAAATTTTTGCAGCAGAGAAGAAGAAATTTCTTCAAATCCTATATATCTAGAAGATAACATTTAGCTTGCAATTCACATTGTATGGAGCAACTTTTGTTTTGTTTTCTTATCTGCAGTCTCATGAGAATCACATAAGTCGGAAACAGTTAAAGAAAACGAACATGGTTCTCACAAACTACTTCTATTCTTTTAAAAAGTGGATTCAACCTAAATATGAAACATAAACAACAAATGTATTGAGTCAGAGTGATATTAAATTAGATCGCTTTTTCGCAGATCTGACGAGCCATGGCATCATGCGAAAGGCTTATTCAGCACCAAATATGGTTTGTTTTTGAATTTCGCACAAAGCTACTCGAGGGCTATCTGTGCTAGCCGTCCCTAATTAACTGTGTAAGACTAGAGGGAAGGCAGCTAGTCATCACCACCCACCGCCAACTCTTGGGCTACTCTTTTACCAACGAAAAGTGGGATTTAATGTAACATTATAACGCCCCCACGGCTGAAAGGGCGAGCATGTTAGGTGCTACGGGGATACGAACTTGCGACCCTCGGATTACGAGCGCACGCCTTAACGCGCTTGGCCATGCCGGGCCCAACTAAATATGGAAGACACAATGTGGCTATCATACTAGTAATATTATTTGTTTGTTTGTTTCTGGATTTTGCGCAAAGCTAAATGAGAGCTATCTGCGTTAGCCATCCCTAATTTAGCCGTGTGAGACTTGAGGGGAAAGGCAGCTAGTCATCACCACCCACCGCCAACTCTTGGGCTACTATTTTACCAACGAATAGTGGGATTGACCGTCACATAATAACGTACCCACGGCTGAAAGGGCGAGCATGTTTGGTGCGACGAGATTCGAACCCACCACTTTGAGATTACGAGTCAAGCGCCTTAACCACATGGCCATGCCGGGCCTTGAATGAAGAAAATGGTGCATTATATTATGTAACCAAGTGTTATAAACCATTACACGTTACAGCCATTCGTCAAGCTCCCCGGGGTTCAGCGATTAGCTGGAGGGTTTATAACGATAAAATATCGACTTTCGATCTTTCAACGAGCACAACACAGATATCCTACTGTAACTGACTAATTGCAAGTCAGCTTATAGTAACACTAAATGTAGGCCTAAACAGTTCCACAAACCTTATCGTATTGTAGTGCACACAACGCTACAAATAAAACGCAATTGGTTATCTTACACTGAGAACATGGTAAGGGTCTTATTGGTTTTGGACATACATGTAATAGAGAATAACCTGATACATACCTGGAACGTATTTTGGAAAATAAAGATATTAATGCGTAAGGAGTTAGTTTAAAACAAAACGTTTTAAAAATATATATTTTTTTAAAATGTGTTAGTGACGTGGAGTCTCCTTTTTTCGTAGTAGGTTCTGAGAAACTTCGCATATTTTTAAAATGTGCGTTTGTTTGTTTGTTTGTTTTGGAATTTTGCACAAAGCTAGATGAGGGCTATCAGTGCTAGTCATCCCTAATTTAGCAGTGTAAGACTAGAGGGAAGGCAGCTAGTCATCACAACCCACCGCCATCTCTTGGGCTACTCTTTTACCATCGAATAGTGGGATTGACCGTAACATTGTAATGTCCCCACGGCTAGGAGGCATGCATGTCTGACGCGACGGGGATGCGAACCCGCGATCCTGAGATTACGAGTCGCACGCCTTAACGCGCTTGGCCATGCCGGGCCAAAACTTGTGGGAAGATAAGTCTTGCTGTCAGATCTTTCAACACTATGTGGGTGGTGAGAATTCACTGTAATACTGAATGTCACTTATAATTAATACAGTCAGTCAGTTATTACATGTTTATTCTTTTCTGATGTCTGGTGACCAATTGATTTCATTCTTCTGTGTTATATTTCAGAAGCTGTCGAACGGTTATATTAATAATGAAATATATTATTTTAGTGCGAAATCGGAAACTCGTTGTTTTAAGGCCATAATTGTATCGTGAATGTGCCCAAGCACTCTGTCATATGGACTGTCATATGCAGTATCAGTATAAAAACCTACCACTAATTTGCACTCCTGCCCTACGTTATTATTCTTTCACCCGTGAGCTCGGCATGGCAAGGTGGGTAGGAGGCGCTCCACTGCAGTTTTGAGATCAATTCTAATATTAACCCTGTGAAACAAGCTCAGCATGACCAGTTGGTTAAGGCACTCGAATCGTAATCCGAGGGTCGTGAGTTTGAATTCTCGTAACACCAAACATTCTCGCCCTTTCAGCCGTGGGGAGCGTTATAATGTGACGGGTCAATCCCTCTGTTCGTAGGTGAAAGAGTAGCCCAAGAGTTGGCGTGGGTGGTGATAACTAGCTGCCTTCCCTCTAGTCTTACACTGCTAAATTAGTGACGGCTAGCGCAGATAACCCTCGAGTAGCTTTGCGCGATGTTCAAAAACAAACAATCTCCCACATCTGTATTTTTTGCATAACTCGTGAAGATACGTATATCGATATAATTATATATGTTATTATTCTAATTCTTGAATTGAACGGAACGAACATGGCGGTCATGCATCAGTATTGGTCAGTACAGTAGCGATTCTGACTGTTTCTACACGTTCATATCGCAGTATTCTTTATGGGCCAACTTAATTTATTATTGTGTCGACTTTATCGCGTTAACCTCAGAAGAACCAAACTATTATTTCGATTATTGTGGCTTAAAGAGCTCCTCAAAAGTAAGAGATTCTCATCCGTTAATTGTCTTTATGCCTGTAGCTTTCACTGCGTTTTATGTAACGACGCTAGCCTGTGAAATTAGTTCATTCTAAAAAGACGTAAGAACGAAGGCTATACTGCGCAGTCGACTTTATCAGTAATCGGATGTGTTTTGTGCAGACCAGAACACGAGTGGCTTAAGACAGGAACTTCAATAGTTCTGTTGTAATGATTTAAGTTTCAAGTTACTTGAATTTTAAGAAGCGCCAATGGCACATTCTCCAGTCGTCGAGACACATCTGGAGGAATTATTTCTTCATGGATGGTAAATTCCTGAAGACTTCACGATTTTCGAGCAGCTAGGTCCATTAGTCTATATTCTTTGCCACTAGTGGACAATCAATGACCTTCTTTATAGCAGAAGTGCTCACGGATGCTGCCTTTGTAAGCCACTAAGATGGCGTGTTTTGAAGTGAGGGTTTTTCGAATGTGAACATCTAATGCATGTGTAAGTGATTTTAACGCTCGCTTTTATGTAAGAAGGCTTACGCGTTTACCGTTCTGCCGCCGCGCAAAACCCATTTGAAATGAGCTGTCTGCCGTTAAAAACTAATAATATCGATAGGAAGCGTTCCCCTACTGCCGTATCAGAGACGTTTTGCCGTCATGTCCCTTCGAGCAACGAAGAATCATTTAGCCCTATAAACGTAACTTTGAAGAAAAGCTTTTATACACCAGAAACGTTAGTAAATTGAAAATTAAAATGGAGATCGTCTTTACAGACTTGTAATGTATATCATACAAGATGTGTATATGTATACACGTGTCCATAGTGGATGGTTTATGTGTTCGCAGCTTCTGAGTACGACAAAGAAAGACACAAATAAAACACATCTCACCCTCAATTGAAAAACGAAAGATGTTATGCAATTCTTGTTAAGCTTTGTTCCAGCTAACTGTGTGTCATCTCACCGATTAATACTTGTGGCTTAGTATTAACGTTAAGACAAAAATGATCCATAGTGTAATAACAAACACCACGGTCAAAGTGTGCACAATGTAATAACAAACACCACGTTCAAAGTGTGCACAATGTAGTAACAAACACCACGGTTAAAGTGTGCACAATGTAATAACAAACACCACGGTCAAAGTGTGCACAATGTAATAACAAACACCACGGTCAAAGTGTGCACAATGTAATAACAAACACCACGGTCAAAGTGTGCACAATGTAATAACAAACACCACGGTCAAAGTGTGCACAATGTGCTGTCATACCTTCTGAAACTTTAACACCTCCCAAGTGTTTCATTAGGAATATAAGATTCAAATCACATAGACTGTATATTTATTAGAATTACAATTGTATAGAATATATATGTATTACATGTACAGTTACATTGATTGTATATGTGTTAAAGTACAATTGTACAAAATTTATATGTTATATATGTACAATTACATTAATTGTATACGTATTAAAAGTACAATTACTGTGTATACAATATGTATTATAGTACAATTACTGTATAGATTATATGTGTTAGAGTACAATTACTGTGTGGACTATATTTGCATTAGAAGTGTGTTAACGTTTCGATGTTATATTTCTCCGTTAGGCTAAACTTGGGGGTTTGACTCTGAGTGTGGAGTGTTGACGCTGGGGGTGAGGGACGTTACAGAATAACAAATTTAATTAGAAAACTCATGATTTCACGATCTATAGAGAAACTCTGAACCGTTTAGTTATGAAATCTACATCCTTATCTAGTGTCTTCATAAAGACAACTTTTGTGTGTTATATCTGGTTATCGTCAATGCTTTGCAATTATTTTCAAACAGACAGATGAAGTAGCAAGGAAGCAGTTAACACAAAATATCCAATCCAGTAGCTATTAATGTCAGCGCTGTTAATTACTCTGGGTCGTACTTAAATGTATGCTGTGAGGAGTGACGTGTCAAGCGTTGCGGTGGGTGTATTTCCGTGATGGAACACATCTTTTGAAACGTTATTAGATAATCAGTTATACATGACTCGTATACAAATCGCTTCAAACTGAGCTTGTTTACGTTATCGAAAGGATGGTTTTTCTTTCCGCTTCACAAAAAAAAAAAAGAAGATAAGAAAAAGAGAGATATAAGAGTGACAGTCAAATTCCATTGTTTGGTTAGTGGAGAGTGTTTCAAAATTTAATGGTGGGTATTGTTGACTAGCTGGTTCCTTTTAAGTGTGCTGATTGAAAACTAGGTACGGTATGACAGATAGGCTTTTATGTTATTTTTCGCGGAAATTTCTTGTTGCCCGACATGGCCAAGTGTGATAAAGCGTGCGACTCGTAATCTGAAGGTCGCGGGTTCGTATCCCTGTCACACCAAACATGCTCGCCCTTTCAGCCGTGGGGGCGTTACAATAATGTGGTCAATCCCACTATTCGTTAGTAAAAGGGTAGCCCAAGAGTTGGCGGTGGGTGGTGGTGACTAGCTGCCTTCCTTCTAGTCTTATACTGCTAAATGAGGGACGGCTAGCACAGATAGCCCTCGAGTAGCTTTGTGCGAAATTTAAAACAAACAATTACTTGTTATTAAAGTTTGATCGATTGTGTACTAGGGTAACAAATTTTCAGTTGTGAGTTATACTTCTGTAAGGCTGTTTAATTGTTCTGTTTTTGTTTATTGTTTAATCGTTACTTGTTTTGAGTTCACAAATATGTGAGTAAAAAACCATACTGATGAACACGAGAAACCGTAAAAGGGACACCTAGTGGCGAAAAGTAATACTAAATATCAGAACTAGTTTGGACCTCACAGGTTGCATTATTATGAGTGCATGAGCGAGATAATGTCTCTTATCTCTTGTACGATGAGACGTTGAAAAAGAAAATCGACGAATACAAAGAGAAATTTAGGCCTAAGAAGATTTATGTTACTCATGTACAACTGCTTTAATTACGTTAGTCAAAGACCAGCAGTTTCAAATGTCACGTGAGACTTGTGATTTCTGACAACGACATTATGATGATTGGTCACGAAAAATCGTGATACCTTAAAGCGATGAGTTTTCAGTCAGGCTTGTGTTTTATGTAATTGCAAAGATCACGGAACAATAACATAAGGTAAATGCTGCTGGAAGGCACTACTGTAATTTTCTGCATTTAGAACAAAATACCAAGTGAAAAGAAACACTTCTGTAAGTTCACGTTGTGACAATACAATAAACTAATTTCTTTTAAATAAAGTATTACAGAGCAGACACAAAGTACGTCTGGGTTTAAATTCTAAGGACTTATGGCTTAAACCAAATAATATGTAATAAATAATGTGTTAAAAATTCTACAACTGTCATATTCGGTGCTGATGAGGCTTCTCGTTTATTCAAAGGCTCATTAAACCGGTGGGGTTCATAAGAAAACCATACAGTCGACAACTCTGCCAATTGATAAATATATATAAAAATATGTGTGGCCCACATCTAAAAAAAAAAAAACATCAGAGGTGGTGCTGCAAGATGACGGACTTAAGTATTCAAAATGGCTGCTGTCCATTTCAGCAATGGATGACGTAAGGCATAATTCACATTAACATAGAACATATATATCCGCTCATTCAGTGAAGTACATTGTGATGTTTTTGTTTTGTTTTTTAATTTCGCGCAAAACTACCCGAGGGTAGGCAGTCACTAATTTAGCAGTGTAAGACTAGAGGGAAGACAGCTAGTCATCACCAGCTACTCCAACTCTTGGGCTACTCTTTTACCAACGAATAGTGGGATTGACTGTAATATTATAACGCCCCCGCGGCTGAAAAGGCGAGCATGTTTGGGTGCGACGGGGATTCGAACCCGCGATCCTCAGATTACGAGTCGAGCACCTTAACCAACTTGGCCATGTCGGACCGGAGTACGTTGTGTGACTGAATTGCATATTTTATTTTGCACGCACGGTAAGTTTGGATAGTTGTAACAGCTCTACAAATTGAAAAGTGAATCAATATCTTCTCATGAAACACTTTTAACTTTTATTTTCAACTTCTTATCACGTCACTTGTCAAGAAAGCACAGCTTGAAATAATAACACCACCTTTTGTCATTTATGTTTTCATAAACACGATACACGTTAGTTTGTGGGTACATCTGCAGCGTATGGGTTTGTTTGTTTGGAATTTCGCACAAAGCTACTAGAGGGCTATCTGTGCTAGCCGTCCCTAATTTAGCAGTGTAAGACTAGAGGGAAGGCAGCTAGTCATTACTACCCACCGCCAACTCTTGGGCTACTCTTTTACCAACGAATAGTGGGATTGACCGTCACATTATAACGGCTCCATGGCTGGGAGGGTGAGCCTGTTTGGTGCGAACCCGCGACCCTCAGATTACGAAGCGCACGTCTTAACGCGCTAGGCCATGCCAGGCCATACAGCGTATGGGAAAAGCTATGGTACAGCCATAACCAGTACGCTATGCCTGTCCTGCACATTCTTAACATTTCCTACCAACTTCTCACCACTAAAAAATCAGGGGTTCGATTTCCTCGGTGGACGCAGCAGCTAACTCCAAGTGGATTTACTGTAACAAAACGCGGTAAATGCGGAAGCTTCAAACAACAGTATGACAATCTCGAAGACAACAAAAGGAGCGTTTTTGTGTTCATTGATTTCCTTGTGTAACTCGACGTCAACATAATTCGCTAATGCCATTCTGATTGTTATGAACTATTATGTTTGTGTACGTATGTTTGTCACGACTATCAAACGTATGTTACCATTCTCACCAAATAAATAAGACACAACTGCAACTGTAGACCGATATGATTGGACAAACCTTATATCTTCACTGGTAAATTTTGTTTGTGTAGAATTAAGCACAAAGCTACACAATGAGTTATCTGTGCTCTACTGCTCTACGCACCATGGGTATCGACGAAACCCGGTTTTTAGCGATGTAAGTCCGAAGACATACCACTAGGCCATTGGGGGGGCTCACTGGTAAAATTTTCAGTTATTACAAATTTGTAAGAACTTTAGTACTTTGTTCTGAAAGAAAACGTGTTTGAGAAGTAAAATAAGCAATTCCCCGAAACGGTTTTTATGCTGGTTTCCACAAAGATTAATGATTGTTTTTGTTGTTTAGTTTGTAGGTTTTGGTAACAGAAATAACCTGGTATCATATTAAAACATTAAGACTAATTCGGTCTTGTAAACGAAAAATGGCGAATATGTAACTGTATGTTAGATTTACAAAGTGCCATCTAGTGGCACAGTGGAATGTCTGCCGACTTAACAATGCTAGAAACCTGGTTTTGATACCCGTGGTTGGCTAAGCGCAGATAGCCCATCGTGTAGCTTTGGGCTGAAGTCCAAATAAACAAAAAAATCACTACAATGTATTTGGCGCTGTGCTTCTTTATCTTAAAATATCCAAACAATGGATTCTCAACAGTTATACATTATTAGAGAGATTTAACAGTGACACTCAGCCTATGACGACAGCTTGGTTGAACAGAATTGTCTCTTTAAAGCTGAAACGAAATCTAATTTGGGGCTAATTATAATATTCTTATGTTAAAGAGACTCCTTGAAAAAAATGTTTCTTAAACTTGCGTTCTTTTATTCATATCTGGAACTGATTTCTTCAGTGGAGAGAACTTAGTATTTTTAAAATAGGATTTAAGAGGCGTGTTGTCCCCTTCCTATCTCGCTTAGTTTCGGGCTTCATATGGTTTGGATTTAAGAGGCGTGTTGTCCCCTTCCCATCTCGCTTAGTTTCGGGCTTCATATGGTTTGGATTTAAGAGGCGTGTTGTCCCCTTCCCATCTCGCTTTATTTCGGGCTCCATATGATTTGAGACATCCGCTGACTTTTGTATTGATTTCCAGACAGCTTTTCTGGTTCGAATATGGGTCCTGAAAGACAATTGCGAAACGAACAAAAACAGTAAGGAGCATCGACAAAAACCTGGTGCACATTGAATAACGAATTAGAAAATAAATAATAAAACTGTCATCTTGTAGTTTAAATGCTAAAAGTGTATAAAATGGACATCGGAGCTTTCTTTGACATTGTTACAGATTAGTTGTAATTGTACCAGTGATGTAAAGCATGGCTGTTTGTTGTCTAAGGCTTCTCCGCGAAATAAATAAATATATGCAAGAAACTTAAAAAAAGTGTTTTTTAATGTCCTTTTCCAACTTCTGTGTGTTGCTTTAGCCAACAGCAAACTTGAGGACTCTTTTAAAACACGAACAATAATTTTCAGTGAAGTTCTTGAAGTTCTACTTTGATGAATATCGTTTTTCCTCAAAAAAGAATGAAGTCTTATATACCAAGTTTGATGTGATCGATGTGCCATCTTTGTTGGTAAGAATGTTTATTTTAGTACACGTTACTTTGAACCAAAATCAAATGGAGAAAGAAAATCGGCGTCATAACTATAATTCATAACTTAAAAAAACCTAATGTTTCTAAAGAACTGTTTATTATCGTGGTAAAGTACTCACCAAACGTCAACAAATATGTACTGATATTTTAAACAATAAAAATGCCATATATTTGGTTTGGTTTGTTTGTTTTGAATTTCGCGCAAAGCTCGAAATTCGAAGGCTCTCTGCGCTAGCCGTCCCTAGAAGGAAGGCAGCTAGTCATCACCACCCACCGCCAACTCTTTGGGCTACTATTTTACCAACGAATGTTGGGATTAACAGTAACATTATAACGCCCCTACGGCTGAAAGGGCGAGCATGTTTGGTGGGACGGGGATTCGAACCCGCGACCCTCGGATTACGATTCGAGTGCCTTAGCCACCTGGCCATGACGGGCCTCATCTATTTGGAGTCAGACTCTTTCGATGAGATTTCTTCTGGACTAACAGATTCTTTAATCTGTATGAAAACCATTCGTATACAAATTGTGGTCAAATTATAGTTTAGTTGTTTTTCATTTATTGTACAGCTTTTCAGTAAGTGGTCAATATTTTTTTTGAGTTTACAAACGAGGTCATGTCCCGGCATACAAGATGGATAGGGCTCTCGACTAGTAATCTGAGGGTCGAAGGTTCGAATCCCCGTCACATCAAACACAATAGCTCCCTCTTGTGTTTACAATTAGAAATAGCTAAGTGTAGATAGCTTCTTATGTGTCCTTTCAGCCGTGGGGGCGTTAAAATGTTGCGGTCAATCTCATTAATCGTTAGTAAAAGAGTAGCTCCAATGTTGGCGGTGGGTGGTGATGCCTTCCCCCTAGTCTTGCTTTGTTAAATAAGGGTACGGGTAGCGCAGATAGTTCTCGTGTAGTTTTGCGGGAAATTCATGAAACAGAGGAGGGACAGTCGTGGCCTTGTGGATAGCTATTTCGGTCTGTGAATCATTCGTGGCATCTTGTAAAATCGCACTCCGGACTGGCAGCGGATGAGCGAAAAGAGTAAGGGTTAAATTTCACTCACTAACAAATCGGACAAAATCCCAGTGTTGGTTGTGATAGGCCATGTTGAATAGCTCCCTCTTGTGTTTACAATTAGAAATAGCTAAGTGTAGATAGCTTCTTATGTGTCCTTGCGGGAAAATTATGAAAAAAACTTTACTCAGTGATATTACTCCGTTTAATATTGATGTGTCTGTTAGTTTCTTAAAACTTCAGGGTGTATTTTCTATTACAGCAACGCCACATCGGGCCATCTGCTGTGTCTACCGGGGGAAATCGAACCCTTAATTTTAGCATTGTAAATCCGAAGACTTACCGCTGTTTACTAGGGTAACTAAGACTTTAGGATTTTATATAATTTTGAAAACTTTTAACGGTTTTTCTCTTTGATTGTTTAAACAAAATAAACAATCTCATTGACAGTGGTTTCAATGTTTCCAGTGTCAAATTCCGACATTCCTAAATGCATTAAATATAATATACAATATATATATATATAATATATTATATAATATACAGCTGTTAATTTCCAATGTGAAGACGATGACGGCCCTACATCAAAAATTTGCTGTGTTTGCGTGTTTTTAATAAGTGTAATTAGCCCGAAGTTATTTAAATGTATATAAACAGACTGCAAAAACCTATAGACACAAGATGGGCGTGATTAGATCAAAAACCTGTAGACACAAGACGGGCGTGATTAGATCAAGAACCTGTAGACACAAGACGGGCGGGATTAGATCAAGAACCTGTAGACACAAGATGGGCGTGATTAGATCAAGAACCTGTAGACACAAGACGGGCGTGATTAGATCAAGAACCTGTAGACACAAGACGGGCGTGATTAGATCAAGAACCTGTAGACACAAGACGGGCGTGATTAGATCAAGAACCTGTAGACACAAGACGGGCGTGATTAGATCAAGAACCTGTAGACACAAGACGGGCGTGATTAGATCAAGAACCTGTAGACACAAGACGGGCGGGATTAGATCAAGAACCTGTAGACACAAGATGGGCGTGATTAGATCAAGAACCTGTAGACACAAGACGGGCGTGATTAGATCAAGAACCTGTAGACACAAGATGGGCGTGATTAGATCAAGAACCTGTAGACACAAGACGGGCGTGATTAGGTCAAGAACCTGTAGACACAAGACGGGCGTGATTAGGTCAAGAACCTGTAGACACAAGACGGGCGTGATTAGATCTTATGTTAATGCCTCTGTTTCTATTAGACCAAAAACAATCGAATGATGTATCAATGAATACTGCGAAAATTATGATGTTTTTCACCTTCCAGTCAGTTTAATTCTCCAATGACCACGTATTTCACTCACGGAGGTGACGAACAGCTGGTTACAAGACGTGTTGGTTCATACTCCGCTTTCTGTTAGACCTAAAAATCACGATAAGATATTGGAAACATCAATTCCTGTTATAAACGGCCTTATTTTGTTAATTTTCAATTCCCATGTGATACGTTTTTATTCACGTGCACACACATTATATTAAATATCCGCTTTCAAATGAGTTGTTGATAGTATAGGATGTTATATTAAGGTCCTTTTCTATGGGGTCGTATAATACTTCATTGTGTTCACGGTGTTGGATAGCTGGGCGTGGTTGGGAAATTTCTGACAGCTGACACGCACAAGTCGTGTTTTATTTATTTTGGCAGAACCAAAAGACTGGCTCCGCCCATTAAACACTTACGTATGTACCTACGTCAAGAATGTGATTTGTACTTCCACTTTGTGGATTGTTTGTGTACTGTTCGAGCTCTTTAACCCCTGATGCGGCGAGTTCTGTTTGTCGTAGGAGAAGAGATATCACTTCGATACACATACACACACACAGACAACGTCATTCTGTCATTCAAGAATGAACATTTTCATTATTTCATAGTTCTCGAATCTCATATCTTTGGCTTTCAAGCATGGTTAAACATTAACTAATCGAGTATTGGGACGTAAGAAATTTATTTACGCAAATCAAATTTTTGTTATAAAGGACTATAGCCGTTTGTTTGAAGTTATCTTATTAACTTAGCTTTAAAGATAAATACTTTTTTTCGTGTTTTTTTTTTACGATCTCTCTATTGGCTTACTAAGAAATGTTCGATAATGTTAACCTTTGAATACTATTCACCTGTTTTCGAAAGAAAGTTCACGATTTCTTTGATATTTAGAGTCGATGTCTGCTCTCAAACCTATTAAAAACAAACAAACAAAAAACAACAATCAACTCATCCATCTACTAAAATCCGGGGTTCGATTCCCTGGGGTGTACGTAGAACAAACAACCTATTGAATAGCTTTGCACAATAGGGATACACAACACCCAAATTTTTACTTTTTCGTGAAGCATTTGTTGGAAGACCGTCCAATACTTCGAAGAAATCAGAATTGATTGCCATAACAAAATTTAAACGATTAAAATTGTATTTTTTTTTCTTTTAGAAAGGAAACTTATTTCAATGATACCTAAGTTATTTGATAGGCAGTTAGTTTTATCAAGTACGAAATTTCGATAAGTAGATGTCTCCCGCTAGGGCGGCGATAAGTTTAGAGATTTACCACTCGAGCAGACGGAGTTCAATTTTACGCCGTGGACATAGCCAATAGTTCAATGTGGCTTCGCTCTTAAACTAACGGATCAATACATAGAAGAAAAGAGAAAATTAGACGTTCTTAGAAACACAAGTTTAAATTTTTTTTTAAAAAATCAGACATTTTACTTGTTTTATAAGGAAGACTGGAGATGACAGAAAACCTATAAATGTTATGACAAACTGTCAAACCGAGACCTTTAAAAGTAATCGAATAAAATCACGGTGTAATTTTAAAGGTTTAGATCATTTATTAAACCACACTTCCATTACATTTTGTATTTCCTATAAAGGCGAAGCTGTTAATATGTTAAAAGTCTTTCCGTTTAAATGACTTAAGACATTGAAAAGTTGTGTTAGATCCGAGTTTAAGGCTGCAATCCAAAGTAAGTTCGTGTATTGTGATTGGCGTATATGAGCAACAATTTACACGTTTGTAATTGATTGTACGTACAACAACTTTGTTTGCTTTTTACCAATCGTTTCATCAGATCTACTGGCATTATGAGATACTAGATAGAACTGGAAAAAATGTTGTGAACAAATTTTTACAATGTATAACCAGGTTTTATTACACGATAATGGTTATGTTATCCGTGAATACGTGGAAAACAGTGTTCTCTCTGCTTTCCGTTGCATCGTGCGGTGTGTCGAGTCTTGTTGCCAGCGGAAGAAGCCGCTAGTCTCTGGACTGTTAATAGACGTTTGGGGCTCGTGTTTCTGTTGTCGTTGTACAGTGAGGGGTCTCTGGGGTACCCACCGCAGCTGTTTCCCTCGTGCTTCCTGCTCATCCTGTTTTAAACAGGAAGTGACGGTAAATCATACCAGGTTCACAAGGTGATCCAAACATGCAAAAAGTTTAAAATATATTTGAACAAAACCAGAACAGTCGCCGGGCGTAACCTTTTCATTGAAATATATAAGTTGATATTTCTCTTTGATAGTTTCACATGGCCAGGTGGTTAAGACACACTTGACTCCTAGTTCGAGGGTCGCAGGTTCGAATCCCGGTCGCACCAAACATGCTCGCCCTTTTAGCCGTGAGGGCGTTATAATTTGACGGTCAATCCCATGATTCGTTATCTTCCCTCTAGTCTTGTACTGCTAAATTAGGAACGGCTAGTGCAGACGGCCCAAACAGTTTTACAAGCGCCACCTAGCGACATTACACAATATTAAATAAGTAAATTATTTGTGCATAAATCAACTCGATGATTCCAGTCTACATGATTTATTATCATGGATCAGTATTGTGTATCTTGAAAATTTAATGTGATCAAGTTGATACAGTATCTGATCTGAAAGCATAATCGATTCTCATGAATAATTAAAAACAACTAGATTTCAAGGTGTATTTTGAAGCTCTCTTAGAGCGGCACAGTTGCATGTCCGTGGACTTATAGTGCTAGAAACGGAGTTTCGATACCCGTGGTGGGCAGAGCACAGATAGCTCATTGCGTAGCTTTGTGCTTAATTAGAAGTAAACAAATTATATTGTGAAAGGGTTAATTTGTGTGTCTTTGTTTTTAGTTCTGAATAAGTAGCTAAAAAGAAATTAAATATCTTATCCAGTTACAAGCTCTGTTTTATCCAAAAGAAATTTATACTGATATTCGAGGCCATGTAAAAAGTCAAAAAAATGTAACATATGTGTAACATATGGAATAAACTACACATTTATATCCCTGCCTATTAGTCCATTTATTAGCGAATACGTCAGTGACTGTGATTAACCGTGACGCAACGTGCTAATTAGAAGTGGTAAAACAATTATCATCTCAGTTTTACGTGATTCAGTGTTCTTCTCCACTATGCATCTTCAAATATATATTTTGAAGATGGTTTGGTATATTCAGTTGTTACATAATCACGTTACTTGGAACCATTTACGCTGCTCTTTCTTAATAATAGAGCTATATGCTGTATTCACAGAGTGGAATCGAACCCCGGAATTTTAATGCTCAAAGTTCTTAAGTGTAACGCTGTCCCACTGAGGGTCGTTAACGCAGCAAGCGAACGGTGCGTGATATAAAGAGATATGTAAAATCAGGGCAAAAGAATTCATAGTATTACTTACTGACCCGTGATAGATTTCTGCTTAGAAAATTCTGGAATATAGATTATAGCGTTACGACTCTATTCTTGTTAAATTTCAACAGTTCAGTCATCAGATCGGCGGCCGTGGGCGACTACTGCACAACACTCTGTTTAAAAAAAATGCATATGATAGCCGTTTCTATAAATTACGTAATACCGTCTTCCTAGGCCTGGCATGGCCTACCGCGTTAAAGCGTGCGCTTCGTAATCTGAGGGTCGCGGGTTCGCGCCCGAGTCGCGCCAAACATGCTCGCCCTCCCAGCCGTGGGGGCGTAATAATGTTACGATCAATCCCACTTTTTGTTGGTAAAAGAGTAGCCCAAGAGCTGGCGGTGGGTCTTACACTACTAAATTAGGGTCGGCTAGCACAGATAGCCCTCCAGTAGCTTTGTGCGAAATTCCAAAACAAAAAACCGTCTTGCTTGTAATTAACGCCTCCTAGATATTTTTATAAAAGTTACCTTGTGTGACAGCAATAGTAATCCTACATGTAATTCACTTTTACCCTAATGTTGATTTGAAAGAAAATAATAAAAACACACACACATTTATTACAATCGAAATCAACAACTCACAGGCGAAAAATAGAATGCAGAATTGCACAAATCCTAGAATTTTTAGTTCCGCCCCTTTGCAATTTGCAACGCCCCCGAGGCAATACAGTATTACAAAGTAGAACGATAGAAGGCTGGAAGAATTTGACACGGGAAGAGTTTGTTTGTTTTAAATTAAGCACAAACCTACACAATGGCCTATCTGCGCTCTGCCCACTACAGGTATCGAAACCCGGTGAGGGTCCACAGACATACCGCTGTGCCACTGGGGAGCTCACGGGGAAAAAACAATTTCTGAAGTTCATTGGAGCACTAATGTAATACATTATTAGTGTAATACATCCGCCCCCAATGTGACTCGGTTAATAATGTCAACTTCGAAAGCATTAGTTCGAAACATCATCGGATGTGATGTTACCGGTAGTGATGCCTTTAGACCTCAACTTACGGGTTATTTTATCATATCAGTTTCGTGGCTATTAGATCATTCAGTATTAAAAATAACAGAAACGATCTCATCTGAAGATTAGGGTTATATAGGATAAATTCATTTATATATAATGTTAAAGCATTTATTTGTTACGTCAGATACGCAGAAGCGATTGGTAGTGTAAGTTGTAATATCGACGGTACTTTTTTAATTTGTGTATCTTGATGTGGTTAGAAGCAACAAGCAAGTTGATAACATAATTTCGAAAATTGGAGTTCCCATGGGCAATTCTATAAATAATAACAATCAGTATGTTTTAGAGCACGTGATGCAGAACCTTTAAATGTTTGTGTATGAAATATTTAGTGTATGAAATACGCACACATATTCGTACGTGTAAAGCGTCAGACCAAGAAACTTGAGAAAATGAGAGTACAAAATAGTCTGAAATGTGAGTATTAAGAATATAACATTAATTAGGTAATGTACGTTGGCGTGTGTTGGAGTATTAAACGTTTGTTGTAATTACGTAAGCACTTATTACAATTTACAATGATTTCAGTGAACGGATATGAAAAGGCTTTGAAAAGAAATTTGACGCGAAATAAAAACGTTATTAATGTTTACTAGAAGATGAGGCCCTTTGTTGAAATCTTTAAAGCAATGACCACAAACAAGCCGCCCACCATAATTCATATTTGAATACAAACAACGTGTTCGATCTTTATTGTAATTAAAAGAATTTAATGAAGGTACTCGCTGTTGACATAACCCTTGAGTGACATACTCGTCTATTGGCTGATATATTTCGTGATGTTGAACACAAGAACCCGAAACCCACGTCCTTATTTTCAGTATGTACTCTGCAGAATGTATTTTCGTAAGTAAACACGTAAATTTGCATACAACAGGCGTACTTTTAAATGTCAAAATCGAATGTTTTACTGAAGCATTCAAGCGAAGCTTTAACAGATATATTACTTGGTGTAATCGTTGAGAAAGTGTCAGTAAATGCGGGCGCTGCATGACCAGTTGGGTTAAGGCGCTCGATTCGTAATCTGAGGGTCGCGGGTTCGAATCCCCGTCGCGCCAAAGATGCTCGCCCCTTTCAGCCTTGAGGGCGTTATAAATTGAAAGTCAATCCCACTATTTGTTGGTAAAAGAGTAGCCCAAGAGTTGGCGGTGGGTGGTGATGACTAGCTGCCTTCCCTCTAGTCTTACACTGATAAATTAGGGACGGCTAGCACAGATAGCCCTCGAGTAGCTTTGCGCGAAATTCAAAAACAAACAAACAAACAAACAGTAAATTCGCCCCACTAAACGGTATGAAATTAATCAAATGCTTTAAAACAAAACAAACTAGTGTTAAACGTAGTTTGTGACTATAAGAACATGCTTTCTAGCACAATTCCCGCATTGCCTCTGTCTTTAGATTTAAGGGAACTGATTTTACACTTAGGAGAGACGTAAGCATTATTTTATTAACAACTGAGGTACAAAAGAGCTTAGAATTACACAGATATATCTTCTGGTAACATCCTAATTAGCAGTTTAATGTCACAGACAATATTATGTTAGTTTTTTTTTTACTTTATATGCAAGTGATTTAAAGCTCCGTACGAGCGTTGTAATGGTTGTGGACCAGAACTCTATACACAAAGCTCTCTTAGTGGAGGTTTGTAAAACAGCAAAAAGTGTTGCAAGGTAGTAAATACCACAGAGCTGAGTAAAACGTTGTGAAGCTCTGTATACACGGTACAAAACTGTAAACGTTGTGAGCGCTGTATACACGGTACAAAACTATGTAAACGTTGTGAGCGCTGTATACACGGTACGAAACTACGTACACGTTGTGAAGCTCTGTATACACGGTATAAAACTACGTACATGTTGTGAAGCTCTGTATACACGGTGGAAAACTATGTAAACGTTGTGAAGCTCTGTATACACGGTACAAAACTATGTAAACGTTGTGAAGCTCCACACAGATGGTACAGAACTCTGTGTAAGCATTGTGAAACTCTGTATGAACCGCAAAAAGATCCGTGTGAAACGTTGTGTAGGTCCTCACAAGTGGTAGAGAGCTCTGCACAAACCGTACATGTGTTGAAGAGCTCCGTACAAATGTTGTGAAGCACTTTACACGTGGTAGAAAGCTTCGTACAGACGTTTTGTAACTCGTTTGAAACTACAAAGATCTGTACGAAACACTGTAAGTGTTGCAAAGGCTGCATTGTTCGATCTTGAAAATCTCCTCGCCTGATATTAAAAGTTAATTATTTTTTGATCTGTAAATAAGCTTACGTATCTTAAAGCATGCTCATCCGCGTTATCAAAATAGTTTTAAAATATGTAGATAAAACGTGTACGTTTTATCTGAGGGTGGGGAACTACAAGTGGCTTTGTTGCTTATCACGTGTGGGTTTATGGTACAAGAGATGCATTTGATTCTGGAATGAGTGAATAGACATTAGTTTTTGAAGTGTAGCACACCAGCTTATCAAAACATATTAACATTGCTGTAGTTGTTTAAATATAAATACATGAATATAAACACACACGCGCTTAGAATTGAAAGAGTTGCTGTTCTTGCGTGTAAGAGAGCGAGCGGCTTGCACGTGGTCATCCTCGACGTAGGAATGACATTTCAGGCACGCACTGAAGCAGAGATGGTTATTGGATGGTGGTTCACTTGACTGAGCACGTTACAATGCAGTGGAGCTGGGAACTTGCTTGGTTGAGTAAACAACGAAAAGGAGAACTCTGTGTCTCTGTGTTTGCTCTTCGTCATAACTCTTGCGCGAGAGTATTTACATCGCCAAAGGCACGCTGAAAGGTTCGACTTCTTGGATCTCACTAACATACTCTTGGTTTTGTTTGTAGGGTAGCAGTGACACAGAACTGTAGACGGTAGGGGCTGGTGAAGTTCTTAGAGGCTTGTGGAAGACTTATTGAATGTGGTCCGAAATAAATCACATATTTACCAGGACTCCAAATTAAATATTTCCCAAATTTCTTCGGCTCCCACTTGAGGCGCCACCGTCGAGCCGACAAAGTGGGGGACACTTGTCACAGGTCAGAATGACGAAGGCGATCTTCGGACCGTCACTCATAATGCCGCAACTGCTAACGACGCTGTTGATGGCCTCAGGCTTTTGGACCGTTTCATTCGGATTACAAACAGGTAAGTTGGTTGTTGTTTTTAATACGTGTGAGTTTAATGTTTCTAAATCATTCTTCGTGTATTATCTGTATGTCATTGTCCTTTTCTTGTTTTGTAAATCGTTAATAGAGTTCGGATTTACGTGCGATGACTTCACTTGAGCAAGGAATTTTGCAATTTTAACAAAAAATTATCAAATTATCACATACCGACAAGTATATGTCATTATATCATATATAAGTATAATTATATATCATTGTGTTATCATTTCGGTCCAATGTGTATTAATTTTTTAAACATGCTCGTGAAACACTTTTCTGAAAGTAGGAGCTATTGTGGTGGTGTAAACATAAAAGTATATAGTTAGGGCAAAAATAAGAAGTGAAATGCACAAATATACCTTAAAAAATAATGATTCTCATACGTTTAAAAAAAATCTGACAGTTTCAATAACTTTAGCGCTTCAGCTGTTCTTCCGAATTTTATTTTTATCCGTAACAAATTTCCACCCGACAAAAACCATGACAAGTTGAGAAATGTCTGTCAATTTTCATTAATATACAGTCGTTATTTTCATTCTTGGGATATTAAATATTTCGTAAGATCGTTAAAAATGTATTAAATGGAAGGGCTGATTTTGTGAGAATGACTTGTGTGTTCGTTTGTCGTTAAGAGCAAGTTACTTGATTGGTTGATTATCTGCGTCGTGGTATCGAAACCAGTTTTTGTTTTTGTTTTTTTTGTAACTCTGGAATCTTACCCGAAATAAATATAAGAACAAGGATTCTTGTTTGTTGGTTTTCAGTGACTTATCTTGCAATAAATGAATACATACAAAGTACTTATTTGTAGTTTGTTACTTAGAAATGTCTTGCGTGTTAGGAACCATTAGAGTTCTACATGTGCACGTGAAGTCCAATGGAGACGGCTCATATCCGAAATTTATCTGCCACGGTTTGCCCCACATTTTGTATTTTTCGCCCTTGCTAGTACAGCGGGTGGTCTACGGATTTACAACGCTAAAATCAGGGGTTCGATTATCCTCGGTGGGTTCAGCAGATATCCCGATGTAGCTTTGCTATAAGAAAACACATACGTATATTTTTCGTTCTTTCTTGCCAGATTCGAGCAGTCACGAGACGTTGACGGACTTCTTTCATAACAGGGGATTTAATATATGTTCATGTATAGATTTAAAAGTTTTTAGTGTATTCAATAATACAGAAAAGAATGGATTAACCAGAAAAGCGTATTTATCTTCTATACTACTTTTAAAGATGTCGATACGGCAGTAAAACCCGAGCCTAGCAAACAATATTAGAAACAAAACTTTAAAAACTGAAGATAAGTTGACAAGCCTGAAAATGAACACACAGACTACAAGTGCAGCTAAATATTAAAGTATTTTATGTAAATAACTTAAAAGATCTCTATTCGTACAGTAGGTACATTTTCTAAGTTACCGCGTTCTTTAGATATACACATAAATTTGGTTTTTATCGCAAACAATAAACGCCGTGTAATTAATCTTTGAAAGTTAAGAACTTCTAAAGGCACTGAAGTCCAATGGAGTTCGTAAATTATTTGATGATTTGAAAATATAAAACTCAAGTCACACGTACATATTACTAACAGTAGCCTTGGTCCTATTTCTGCAAAATAAACCCGGAAAAAGATAGTTATTTCAGCTTAAGCACTTGAGGAATTTGACCCTAAACGGTCTGAGCAGGGACTAGGCCACCACCTGATGTTTGTTATTGATTGACATGGATCAGAGCATTATACATTTACGAACTCGTGTTCAACGTATTCCTGGTAAATGTTTAAACGTACAAACTAACATTTGAAACGAAAGACGTTTATAACCTCAGCTGTGGCATGGAAAATCAATGCTTTAGGAAGGATACTGTTTATGCGGTTGTACCCCCCCCTCCTCCTCCACCCCAGTGGTTCAGCGGTAGGCTTTTAATTATAAAAATCAGGATTTTACATCGATTATAAACAAACAACACGGATAGCCCGTTGCATAGCTTTTCGCATTGAAATAACCAAACGAACAAAATTAACCGAATTTTACAGCAAACATGCCCCTAATTTAGCAGTGTAAGCCTAAAGGGAAGGCAACTACTCATCACCACTAACCGCCAGCTCTTGGGCTACTCTTTTACAAACGAATAGTGGAATTGACTGAAAAATTATAACGCCCCCACGGCTGAAAGGGCGAGCATGTTTGGTGTGACGGAGATTCGAATCTGCGACCCTCCGATTACGAGTCGAGTGTCTTAACCACCTGGTCATGCCGGGTCACAGTGAAAAGAAAAATAACTACTATTTTACGTTATTTGAGCTCTTTATTACTTTCGGATTTACAGTTTAATTGTATGCATTGCTTGACAATATGTTTGATTAATCTATTCATCATAACACCTATCTGCCGTTATGAACTAATTATCGTATGGATGTTACAGTTGTACAAAATTCTCCTACTTATATATGTAGCTATTCAAATTTCCCTGCAAGCTATGCATCGAACCTGACGCAGTTTTACAGAAGTAAATTGTTTACAAATGAAAAACGTGATGTAATTAGTGTTGACACACGTTACGTTTGGCCAGTGTCGTGTTAACATACTGGTGGGCCTTGACCGAAGTGTAAACTAATGTTTCCTCTCCATTTGCTTTGAATAAGGAATACGACTCGTAATCTGAGGGTCGCGGGTTCGCATCCCCGTCGCGCCAAACGTGCTCGCCCTTTTAGCCGTGGGGGCGTTATGATGTAACGGTCAATCCCACTATTCGTTGGTAAAAGAGTAGCCCAAGAGTTGGCGGTGGGCGGTGATGACTAGCTGCTTTCCCTCTAGTCTTACACTGCTAAATTAGAGATGGCTAGCACAGATAGCCTTCGTGTAGCTTTGTGCGAAATTCAAAAACAAACAAACCATTTGTTTTGAAAATACCATACAGTTTGATAAACAAAGTTATTATTGATAAAATTAAACGAAAGGGGAGTAGGTTATTTTAAAAACTGGTTTAAAATTATTGCTATTTTATTATTCACTTCATATTTTACTGTTTATTATTTTACTGGCAACATAAAGTAGGCCCTGTGCAACTCGTGATGACAAGAAAACTACTTGAAGTAAAAATATATATCAGGGCGACTGGTATAGGTAATAACACTTTTACTAATAAAGGAGAAAATAGCCTGAAGATGACCTAGAAAGGTCGAAACGTTGTTTTCTGATTTATTAGTTAAAGTGTTAAAACCCATACCAGCAGTTCTGGGTAACTGATCCTTGTTTTCACTGGATAAAACATCCCTGAATTTGTGTTACTTGTAGTGATATGAATATCCTCAGTGTTAACAATACTTGAAGTCTCTTACCTTACTTGAAGTGGTATGAATATCTTCAGTGTTGTTAACAATACTTGAAGTCTTTTACCTTACTTACAGGGATATGAATCTCCTCAGTGTTGTTAACAATACTTGAAGTTTCGTACCTTACTTGAATTGATGTGTAAGCTCACTTCATCTGACATTTAATCTAAAATGTAAATAACAGGTTATTCAGCTCAAACTCCTAAATAAACACTTGACTGAGTTGTCTTTTTTTATTCTATAATTTTTCAAACATATTCACCATTTCAGCTGTATGAACGTTGTTATATGACGAATATTCCCTCTATTTGTTGATAAAAGAATAGTCTTAAGAGTTGGCGGTGGGTGATGATGACTAGCTATTTTCCCTCTAGTGTTACGTTGCTAAATTATGGACGGCTAACACAGATAGCCTTCGTGGAGCTTTAAACCGAACTAAAATCATTTCTATAATACAAGGCTTTTCAATCAATTATTGATTATTTCAATCGAAAACGGTCTGACTTTAATGCTACATGCTTAAATTCAGAGTGTTAATAAAATTTGAAGTTCCGTTGGCTGCCCCCTCACCCGAAAGAGTAATCCCTGAAAACATCTTCGGCTTCTAGAGCTCTTTGAGCCCCCCAGTGGCTCAGCGGTATGTCTGCGGACATACACGCTAAAATCCGGGTTTCGATACCCGTGATGGGCAAAGCACACATAGTCCATTGTGTAGCTTTGTGTTTAATTCAAAACAACAACAAAGAGCTCCTTGATGAAACGCACGCGCCTCCAACGAACATTCTTCACGTGCTAGGTGTAAATGCAATTCGATTTTGTTGGTTGGTTGGTTGGTTGTTTTAAAGCAGAGCTACACTGGGCTATTTGCTGAATCCACCACGCAGAATCGAACCCCAGATTTCAACGTTGTAGCTCCGTTAACTTACCGCTGTCTCATCAGGGATTTGCTGTTCGAAGAACGCGGAGGCTATTTCTGTTTGGTCAGTTCGTTAAGGAATGTGTTGACCAGCTTCGTACAAATCGGAGGGCGTTATCGTTAATGAGGTTAAAGGCAACCAGTTCTACTAACATGAGAAGGTAGGGCGTAGTCTTTAGAATGTGTGGCATTTACATCATTCTGCAGGATGAGAAGTTAGCACGCCCTTCTAATGCCCACACTATTTCCAACATCGATATGTACATCACATTTTTGTTTGAAAACGGAGTTGTAACTGTCAACTTCGTCTCAACTAGTCATATGTAGAAAGCATATTGGTCAACCAGAGGTGTTTGTGGTACATAACTGTGAAAGAAATACGTTTCATTGGGCGTTTGGTATAAGCATAAGCTTTCTTAAATTTCGGAGTTCGATTCCTCGCGGTTGACACAGATGATTGGTTTTCAAGCATGACTGGTCAAGCCATGATTGATAAACAATGACTTGTGTGATTCTATTTTAGAGTGAGAACTGAAATAAGAGTGGGTGAGACAGTTGTGTATTTAGTATTGCTAATTACAGATCACATGACAGATTATGAGTTGCATAGTTTCCATTGACAATGAACTGAGAGGCGAATTAGAATACTTTTTGTAACAGTGGTTTCGCTTTGTTACAGCTATAACATTACAAGTTCCAAACATAAAGTTTCAGATTCGAAAGGTTTAAATGCTCACCAAATATTGGAAGTTATATAATGAAATGAAATCCATTATTTACGTCTTATAAAAAAATTTCTGAATTGCATTGTACGAACGCCATCAGTTAAGCAGTACGTGTGCTCTAATGAAAGTGTCTTTACTAATGTCCTTAGACCCATCCTTAATCTACCAAATGTTCCGTTATGTTTCAGTTGAGCTTAAGACAAACAATAATAGTCGTACCCTCTCGTGTTTTCTTCCCTCCATACCACGACTTTATCTTGACATGAAAGCCACGCGCTTTGGTGCGTGTCTCGTTCGCTGTATATTCTACTTTTCTTATTCAGCGAGTCTTGATGGATTTAATGGGCAGCTCTGTAAAGAAATCTCCAGCTTTGTGATTCAGGTCACCTTATTATTACTCCCGTACATATTCTAAAACCTCAGTAACAGAATGGGGGAATGTAACGGAGCTAATTATTTCAACAAAAGACCCCTTTATTTATATCCCCCCTTCATATTACACGGTTAAAGATACTCGAGTCTCTTGCTGACAGTTGTGGAAACCCAAACAGTAAGGTTTGTTTACCAGAATATAAAAAGCATTTCTTTTAAAAACTAATGTAGTTCTTGGTAACCAAAGGTGTCTCGTTTAAAAGTCGAACTTCCATTCCATTGCTAGGACTGAACAGAACTTTGCTTGTATAATACGTGCACCTATTTATGACGTCTGTACTGACGGAGGCTGTGATTTTAATTTATTTGAAGTTAAATTAGATAGTGCTTCAGCAGACGACAATTATGTTAAAGAGAAAACTCTCTTTCTTTTTATAAAATGCTCAGCTTTGTAGAATAGCGATAACGTCCAAATAATTAATTTTTAATTTGTATGTTTGTTTGTTCCTTGAATTTCGCTAAAAAGCTACACGAGGGCTATCTGCGCTAGCCGTCTCTAATTTAGCAGTGTAAGACTAGAGGGAAGGCAACTCGTCACCACCACCCACCGCCAACTTGTGGGCTACTCTTTTACCAACGAATATTGGGATTGACCGTCACTTTTTAACGCTCCCATGGCTGAAATGGCGAGCATGTATGGTGTGAAGAGGATTCAAACCCGTGACCCTCAGATTACGAGTCAAGCGCCTTAACTACCTGATCATATCCGGATATGTATCAACATACATTTAATAGGGTGATTTTGAAACTATGAATAATAAAAAAATGAAAATTGGACGTAAACTGAAAAATGTGTAAATTTATTTATTTGATCTTCTGTATCTGTTTGTTTAAGCGTAAAGTTGTGTAATGGGCTATTCAGACTGTGCCCAAAACAGGGATCGAATTCTGTACTTTAACTTTATGGACCATTAAAGATTTACTGTTCAACCACTAGGGGTCAGTTCTGCCGTTATGAACTAATTATCGTATGGATGTTACAGTCGTACAAAATTCTCCTACTTATATATGTAGTTATTCAAATTTCCCTGCAAGCTATGCATCGAACCTGACGCAGTTTTACAGAAGTAAATTGTTTACAAATGTAAAACGTGATGTAATTAGTGTTGACACACGTTACGTTTGGCCAGTGTCGTGTTAACATACTGGTGGGCCTTGACCGAAGTGTAAACTAATGTTTCCTCTCCATTTGCTTTGAATAAGGAATACGACTCGTAATCTGAGGGTCGCGGGTTCGCATCCCCGTCGCGCCAAAGCCCTTTTAGCCGTGGGGCGTTATGATGTAACGGTCAATCCCACTATTCGTTGGTAAAAGAGTAGCCCAAGAGTTGGCGGTGGGTAGTGATGACTAGCTGCCTTTTCCCTCTAGTCTTACACTGCTAAATTAGGGACGGCTAGCACAGATAGCCCTCGAGTGGGTTTGTGCGAAATTCAAAAAAAAAATTATGTATTTAGAATAGCGCACGTACAAAAACAAAGTCTAAAAATAATAAATAAATTACATGCACCACTTGAAGATATTTAAGTACTTATAATGTTGAATTAATTAGTATATAATAATGCTTATTTAAGTAATTAGTGTATATATAATGCTTATTTAATTAATAAGGAAGGCAGAAATACGTAATTAATCTTGATATAATTAAAGAATGTCTTATGACTCATCACTATCGAATTATGAGATTTTCCATGGTATGGGAAAGTCTCTGGAGAAGAAACACTGCTAGAGGGAAAAGCAATATTTCCCAAAGATATTGGATGTCTTGTTTTTAATAAATAAGTTAGTGGTGATAATTGATTGATAAATAGGCTCGTGGATTTACCACAATATAAAACTAAAAAAAAAAAAAGTTTTTGTTTTCTAGAGGGGCCTGGTTGGAGAATATATCCTGTTATTGTCCACTGTAGTTGACAAGGATAAATTTGACGTGGACACTTTGGAAAGTGTTTGTACTAAAGATATTGTTCCTTTATTAGGCGTTCTGTTTGTTTGTTTGTTTTGGAATTTCGCACAAACTACTCGAGGGCTATCTGTGCTAGTCGTCCCTAATTTAGCAGTGTAAGACCAGAGGTAAGGCAGCTAGTCATCACCACCCACCGCCAACTCTTGGGCTACTCTTTTACCAACAAAAATTGGGATTGAACGTCACAATATAACGCCCCCACGGCTGGGAGGACGAGCAAGTTTGGCACGACTCGGGCGCGAACCCGCGACCTTCAGATTACAAAGCGCACGCCTTAACGCGCTAGGCCGTGCCAGGCCCAGGCGTTCTGATCACGTTCAATCTATCGCTTTTATGTTATTGTCTTTTATTAATTTAAGCATAATGTTTAGTGATGGGGGGGGCTACCTGTTAAACTTTGCAGTGAAATCACTTGTAGGGTTATACCAGTTCCCAGAGATCCCTGGTCACATGTAAGTTTCCTGTAAATTGCAACATTAAAATACACAGAAACCAGATATTCAATTACCGAGTTTTTTCTCTCGTATTTGTCGTTACTGCAGTAGTTTTTAGGGTTATAGTAAATTATAGAAAATTATAGTACGGAAACTAAGTCGTAAGCGTGGCCAAGTGGTAAGGGAAGCTCGACTCGTCACGTATTCGAATCACTCTCACACAAAATGTTGACCAGCTGTCTTCACTGTAGTTTTAGTGCTGCATTTAGGGACGGCTAGTGCAGATAGCCCTCGTGTATCTTTGCGCGAATTTGAAACACACACTGTTTTACGAGATGCCGAAATAAAACCTAGTGTTTCTCTCACATGCTTTAGAAATTCTCACAAAGATTGCCTCAACAAGAAAACAAAAATCAACTCTCAAAGGCAAAAGAAGCTAAAGGGGGAAAAAAAATAAAGATAGACACCAAACTATCTCTAGCGTTTCTGAAGAAGAATTAATAAAACCTCGAATTACACATTGCCAAATTTTAGGTAAAAGGTGATTAGTAGGTATCGTAGTGCGAAGATATAGGAATATGTTTGCTTTCTCTGTACATATTCCTCGTTGCAGCATCTCTGTCGTACGGAAGCTCTCTGAGTATCCATACGTAACATTCTACACACGATGGGAGAAGGAGATTGGGACTGACTTCGCGCCATCCTGTCTGGAACCCCTTATCTTTTCATTTTCTGGCTTAACTGACTCTCGCGTGCGGCACAACCGGTGTGAGATTGTATAGAGTTTCGGTTTCCGCGACAAAATCACATTTCCAGTACATATCTGCCACGAGTGACAGAGATCGCCGCGTCCGTTTGCAAAGTGCCGCTTCTGAGGCTATTTAAGAAACCGACAGACCGAGGTGGAGCACTTGAGGTTCCATTATTGAAACAGCGACTGGGTGATCTCGTCTGAAGCCTGGTTTCCATACTTCATGTAAAATCGTGTGGATTAGGAATACCTAAACTAATTACAAGCCACTTGTTTTAACTAGTTTTGGGCAGGAAATGGTTGTACGATTTTCATCTTTAATTAAAAGGTAATATTTCAGGTTCAATAAATCGGGTTCGAATCTCCGTTACGCCAAACATGGTCGCCCTTTCAGCCGTAGGGTCGTTATATATGTGACGGTCAATCCCACTATTGTTTGGTAAAAGAGTAGCCCAAGAGTTGGCGGTGGGTGATGATGACTAATTTCCTTCCCTCTAGTCTTACACTGCTAACTTAGAGACGGCTAGCGCAGATAGCCCTTGAGTAGCTTTGCGCGAAATTCAAAACAAACAAGATTCAACAAAGCCATGCCCAGGGTACTAATATATTCAGAAACGAAACAAAATTGATTCTTGTTACATCTTTCTTTAGCTGCACTACAATTTAGGTTTGTATTCTTTTTGCATCTATAGCTACACTACAGTTTAGGTTCGTATTCTTGTTGCATCTTTCTGTCGCTGCACTACAGTTTAGGTTTGTATTCTTGTTGCATCAGTCTTTAGCTGCACTACGGTTTAGGTTTGTATTCTTGTTGCATCTGTCTTTAGCTGCACTACAGTTTAGGTTTGTATTCTTGTTGCATCTGTCTTTAGCTGCACTACAGTTTAGGTTTGTATTCTTGTTGCATCAGTTGCATCAAACTAGTGGGAAACTTTTTTTATCATGCCAAGTGGTATTGGTTAGCTAAGAAATAAAGGTATAATTACATGTTGTTGTTTTTCCAACGTATTAGAAAAAATATAGTAAATATAAAAAGTTTTGTATTTAAAATGACCTGCAAGATATCGGTAATTGGTTGTTGTTGCACTGAGTGAAGTGTAAGGGTAGCTGGCTGAAACAAGCTAAAACAGGAGAACATTACTGATTAATTATACGTGTAATTGCTGTTTTATAATTAAGTACAAAGCTAGACGATGGACCGTCTATGCTCTGTCCACAATGGGTATCGAAACCCGGATTCTAGCGTTGAAAATCCGCAGACATACCTCTGTGTTCCTTGGGAGCTACGTGGAATGGTACGCCACCTGGTGAGAACGTGGGAAGATCATGAAGCATGGATAAAACAATCAAGTATTTTGTTGTCTGAAACTTTAACTTTATTGTCGAAACAGAAGTGAGGTTGTCCCTAGCTCGGTTGTTATCGTATCAGGACGATGAATCAGAGATATCGAGTTGTCCTTCCTGTTACAACAAAACAGATTTTGCACTTTGGCACAGTGCTCGTGCTGAAAGAAAGCTGCTCAAATCCCATTATTCGGCCGGAGGAGAAAATCCCAAAACATTGACGATAGGTGCTGTGAATTCAAGATCGAGGCTAGCTGTTCGCAGATGGCGTTGGTTTCGCTTTGTGCGAACGCTTTAAACGAATAAATAATCAACGAAACGAAAGAAAAATTGAGAAATTCAAAACACGGTTGAACTAATCCTATTTTATTCACCGAAGGAAGCTCAAATAGAACTTGTAAAATAAAGGAAACAAAAGGTAGAAATATGTGAATAATCCTTTAAAAAACAAGAACGATTCTGTTGGTCACCGTCGAAATGTGTACCTGGTGTCTGTTGGAACCGATTTGATTTATACTTTTACTGACTATCCAAGTCGAGGTATCTTTAGTTGCTACGAATATCTTGTCACATAAGTCGAACCGATAAGTATCAAGAGTTAGGACTACTTCTCTCTGGAATGACCACTTGATTGCTATCTCTTCTTCCCGAATGTCTTCGCTAAACTGAAAGGATCATTAGAGTCTAGTACACTTGTCACCAAGCTCCTGGCTTCTCTCTTAATCACACTGTCAACTGACTCCTCGTTGCTGACTGGATTTATTGTCAGAAAATAGTGTGATGTTTCTTCTTGATTCGTTTAGCTTCTTTTTCGTTGATTGATTTTGTCCGTTGAGTTCCGCTGACCTCTCACACCGTCTGATTACGTCCCCTGTCCCTTACATCTTTCTTGGTGTTCATTTCATTTTGATTCTGTTAGTCGATTTCCCCGTCTAGCTGTCGTTTCACTTTCTCTTTACCTCTGTTTCAATTGAAACAAGATTCATTTGTAAGCGTGCAGTTAGGGAAACAGTTTAATTTTATAGGTCTTCCGTCAATACTTTGAAAAATGGGTGAATGGACGTTTATGTGACTGGCTTGTCGAAAAAGGAAAAAACAAACAGAAATTTTGTTTGAAGTAAAGACAAACTAGATCCTTAATTTATAAATACATAAAAACTTTTGTAAATTTATCTCTGTATACAGATAAAGTTTTGCTTATTATATTGTGTTTGTAAAAATTACCCTTTGGCATAATGGAAGTGATTGTAACTTTTCTTTGGCTTAGGATGCACAATACAAACAATAAGATTTCTACGTATTCTTTTTTATTATTATTCAATAGTATTTTAATATTTTAGTGTTAATACAGAGACCTAATGCACAATACAAACAATAAGATTTCTACGTATTCTTTTTTTTATTATTCAATAGTATTTTAATATTTTAGTGTTAATACAGAGACCTAATGCACAATACAAACAATAAGATTTCTTCATATTCTTCGTTTTTATTGTTCAACAGTATTTAAATTTTTAGTGTTAAAACGAAGAGCGGCCTCCATTTTGTTTATCAAAATATTCTGTACTGAGCTATACAGTCAAATTGAATTTAACACATTACTGTTATTATTTGTGCTTACAGTGTTTCTAGTAGCTTACGAACAAATACCAGATTTATAATGGTAAATAAGAAAACAACAACAACTGCTTTGCCATGAATTACGGTTTAGATACCAGTGTAACAGAATCAAACACTTTAATGTCACAGGAATACCACTGTCAAGTGACTTAAATCGAATGATAGATATTATCTATAGTCGCTTTATCGCTAGATATCGGCACTTCCCTCTCTCTTTCTCTTTTTTTTTAATTTATTTTACAGTATGGGAACTATTTTTCTCTACAGTTGTTTTATATGAATGCCACCTGTCCCATTCTTTCGATCTGTTCTTTCATTCTGTCTGTCACCATCATTCTTATTGGTTATAGAAACGAATGGTTGTTCTGTTCACCGCTTTACGCGATGTTCATCCGCAATGAAAAAAAGATCAGTTAAATTCTATATCAGACTTTCCAATTTTAACCGTTGTTAATTACTGTTGTGGTTGTATAAAAACAGCAATATGTAAGTATTCAAGGTTTGTCACCCACAGAAGGAAGACTTAGTTTGTTTGTTTTTTGCACAAAGCTACTCGAGGGCTATCTGTGCTAGCCGTCCCTAATTTAGCAGTGTAAGACTAGAGGGAAGGCAGCTAGTCATCACCACCCACCGCCAACTCTTGGGCTACTCTTTTACCAACGAAAAGTGGGATTGAACGTCACATTGTACACCCCCACGGCTGGGAGGGTGAGCATGTTTAGCGCAACGCGGGCGCGAACCCGCGACCCTCGGATTACGAGCGCACGCCTTAACGCGCTCGGCCATGCCAGGCCAGAAGACTTAGTCTCTTCTGCTAGGAAAAAAAAGTCTTCGCGTTAATACAGAGCTCACCTGTTACTGGGAAACGTTAAAAAAACACTTGTCTTCTTAGTGTTCTAAGCAAAAGTATTAGTGTAATTTTTCCCGGTACTAAGCATTGATTTTATAAAACCTAGACTTGAAATGAGACATATTAAAAACAACATATATTAACTAAAGCTTGGAATGAATGAAGTCAGTGTGTGTGTGTGTGTGTATAAGGTTATGAATTAACGTTGACTCGAGCCATAAACGAAGCAATCATTAACTGCTTAACGTTTCTAGAAATATTTGCTCCCAGAGACTTTCTACCCTTTAATTATCGTCCGTTATTCATTCTGCTTTAAATCCAAATGTTTATGACGCCAGTACGTCCATAAAAGTCACAAATGTTTCCAATAGGGGGAGGGGTAGTCTTTAAAGGCTAACTACCGCTCTCAGTAACGAGATATTTTAACCTTGCTTTTTTAATGATGATGTAATTCAGTGAATCCGCCAGAATTTAATCTAAAATAACCAACTGAATAGCTTAATTTACTTGAAGTATTTTCCCGCCACTAAGTGAACTTCGGACGGTTCGCTGGTTTGTTTTAAGTAAAGCACAAAGCTATACAATGGACTATTTGTGCTCTGCCCACCACGAGTATCGAACCTCGGTTTCAATCCCGCGGACGTATTGCTGTGCTCCTGATAGCAACGTTTGACGGAGAGGATATAAAGAGGTTGGAAACACATACTAGTTAAGTATGTAAAAATCTGTCAGAGCAAATGATAATTTAAAAAGAGGTGTGATACGGCTATGCTTGGGTGACATTAGTTTCTGCAGACGTCCTTTAATTTAGTAGTAATATGGACATTCGTTAAGACTAAAAGCAATTTATTTTGTCGTAAAAGATACGAAATTGTGGTAAAGAAATGAACGATGAATCAATGTTCATCTATATAAAAGCTTTCGTTTGTGTTAACGACAAATGATCTAACGGTTTCCCACTCGTTATGTCTTCCGAAATCAATTATATGTATATATATGTATGTACATATAAGATAATTTGTTAAACCTTTTTCGTTCTATTTTTTGAGTACTTAATACCTTTAATGCAGAAGAATAAATGAAACATTTAATTAACGATTGGGTAATAAAATATTTAATTGAAGAAAATCTTTATCTATTCCATGCCATTTTTATTTTTTTTATAATTAGGAACGTAACACAGTTTTTTGTTTGTTTGTTTTTTTGCAAAATATTTGGGCAAGGGTCGGTTCCGCGAATTTTGGAGCTGGTGATACGGGTTCGAATCCGTGCGATACCATAAAATATCCCACACTCACCTTTAAGCTGAGGTGGACTTCAGGAATAAGAGCCATTCTCGTAGCTTCGATGGTGGTTGTTCTTGACCGACTACCTTACCTTTCTGGTCAGTTTTTCAAAATTGCAAATGGACACACACACACACACACACAAGAAACCTTAATAGTTTTGCCGTAAATATTTCTGAAAGACAGCGTATATTATATTGTCGTCATTGCTTTATGAAAATAATATAATTTTACGAAACATTTAACAGTGTGTAGCGTTACAAAGATATAAAAACTACATTGAACTTTTAAGGTTTTATTGTTTTATTCGTACTGAAGCCACTTATTCAATACGCGAAAACTAATCCAATAGTTTCAAAACTCTTTTTCGTGCAGAAAATATTTATTACTCTAGCATGTTTGTTTTATCGTGCTGTTATAAAATGCCCCTAAAAGCATAATGGAACTTTCGTTTTTAAAATTGAACGTAAACCCAGCAAGTAAAATATTGGGGCACGATATATAAGTCAGTTTACCTTTTACTATCTGCTTTTAATACTTTTTCTCCGAGTTTCCCGACGAGTCAGTGGTAAGCTTATGGACATACAACGCTAAAATCGGGGGTTAAATTCCCCTTGGCGGACACAACAAATAGCCGAATGTGACTTTGTTCTCAAACAAACATCCTCAAGCAACAAATCCTTTTCTGTTGGTGTATGTAGTTTTGACAACACAGCATCGAATCTCTTGGTAGAGACTTGATAACCTCCCTATTAAGGTCAGATGTCAAGGTTGTTAGACAGGAATAAGATATTCGTGTTTATAGACGAATTACGTTTTATATCGCGTCGTCAGTTATTCAGCAAACAAACACGTATTAGAGATTTGAAATCCACTTAAGAGTTGAAGGAGTTTCTTCGTTGTTTACTGTAGACATTTTAACACTGAGGATTTCGATGGTGCAATTTAAATCGGATTTTGGTTTGCCACATGCCTAGTACAGCTGACGTATTCTGGTATTAAACGAAAAGCCTTTTACGCAGCGAGCGACTTCAGGTAAACACAATATAGACCTAAAATGCTAAATTTAAGTACTTATTTTTCGAAATCCATAATAGACTAATAATAATGTGATGAAACGTTTGATTTGACTATTTTCATTAGAGGTAATAAGTTTTCTTGGTTCGCCAGCTTGTATATTTTAATACTATAGCATATGGAATTCAAAATTAAGGAGCTTAACTGAAAACCAAAGTGCGACATCTGAAATTTGAAATATCAGTGTGTATCACAGATAGCTATTTTAATACTCTTGTGGATCAGCCATGTTTATCTTTCTTCAGTGGTAATTCAACAAAGGGACTTGCACTGTTTATATTTATCTTAGAATAGCTTGCTTATCTTGTTCTGTTAACATTCGCTCGCCTCATTACAGCTATTTATTTAAGTGTTTTTGATTGTTTGTTCATGAATTTCGCACAAAGCCACGCGAGGACTATCTGCGCTAGTCGTCTCTAATTTAGCAGTGTAAGACTAGAGAGGAGGCAGCTAGTTATCGCAACCAGCCGCCAATTCGTGGGCTCCTTTTTTACCAACGAATAGTGAGGTTGAACGTCACATTATAATGCCCACACGGTTGAAAGAGCGAGCATGTTTGGTGTGACAGGGATTCGAGCCCACGACCCTCGGATTACGAGTCGAGCGCCTTAATCACCTGGCTGTGCCGGGGCCTAACTGTTTCTAAGTTGATATTTTCATCCCATTTCTATTTTTCTTGTCATAATGTGACAACGGTTCTTCATTTTCATCAGGTGTTACAAACAAATATTCCACAGTTGTTTGTCTCAAAAGCTAAAATTACACTCGGTTTCGTTGAAACAGAGTTTACGACGTTAAAATCCTGGGTTCGATTCTTGCGTCAAACACATCTGATAGTCTAGTGTGGTTTTGTTCTAAAAGAAAAGTAAACAAACAACTTCTAAACACACACGTGTTACAAATTTTAATTTCTCTCTCTCTCTCTCTCTCTGAGAACTGAAAAAAAAAAATTCGTCTTTTGCGAACTCCGATCTCCTTGTTAATAGGTTTAGTTTCGATAAAAGATACGAACAGAGTTTGCTAATCAGTGTAGTATTTATCGCAGCTCCCTTACCCTCAAACCCTCCGTTTCCGACATTCCTGTCCATCACGCGCTCGTTTCGATACCAAAACGGAGATACGAAAATTTACACTAAATCTTTGAAAAAAAAAAAATCATCGGCCATTGCACGTGCTGCAGCCATATGAGTCATGAGTGAAAACTTTAAATAGCCTTCTGGTAAAAACGTTTTGTGATGAACACTTCAATAAACAAGTTTCAAAACCTAAATGTTTTCTGAAAGCTTATTTTATTTGTGTTTCTTGGTGTGTAAACAGAAGTGGACACGAACATCTTTAACAACTACTGGAAGAACCTTAGTTTATTTTTTCCCAAATATTGAGACACGAGACCACCCTAGGCTTTTTTCTAAACGTCGTTGAGTTGTTTCACTGTTTGATACTGCCATTTTAGACCAATGATTTCAGAGCTTTCTACTACTATTATTCGTGCAAGAATAAGAGAACAGAAGTAGCCGATTCATTTACTTTCCCAAATATGCTCGCCCTTTCAGCCGTGGGAGCGTTATAATGTGACAGTCAATCCCACTATTCGTTGGTAAAAGAGTAGCCCAAGAGCTGACGGTGGGTGGTGATGACTAGCTGCCTACCCTTTAGTCTTACACGGCTAAATTATGGACGGCTAGCGCATGTGACCCTCGTGTAGCTCTGCGCGAAGTTCAAAACAAACAAACAAACTTCTAGTTAATGACGTTTTTATCGCCATCTATTAACACAACTCGTGCAATTTGTCATGCCTAGATCTATAGAAAGCGACTCCTTCTTGTTCTGAGTCCCCTTTCGCAAGCACAGCGGTATGTCTACGAATTTAGAACGTTTAAATCACCGGTTCGATTCCCCTCGGTGGGCTGACCAGATAGTCCTATTTGGCTTTGCTATAAGAAAAGACACACACACACTCCTTGTGTGGAACATCTATTGAAATAATAGTTAATTGGAGATCTTTTTTGAATGATACTTCAGTTCTGAGAATTTAAAGCCACACCTTTAAATTTTACAAACCGCGTTTTCCTCACATCGGGGATTGCGGTTCACCGGTAGGAAGAATTTCAAATGTGTTATCTTCAGACAAACGAGTGTACTCTTCACTTCCTGTTCTCTGTGAGAGACTAGTTTCGTTACCCTGACACCCGTCACGCATCACCTAACACTGGCCATAAATACGTTTTTTTTTAAGCTATTCCAGTCTTTCTATTACAGTCCGTTTGTCGTGACACTGGACTCTTTACAGCGAGTTTGAGTTGTAACATTGTACTGGCACGTAGCCATCCAAAAATGTTAGCAATGAAGACACATTGTTTTGTAATTAGTAGAGTGACGACACACGTGTTGTCGGCACATCGGTGAAAGGATAGATGGAAGTCTTTACTTTCACACAAGTACTGGATTTAGTACCCACTGAGACGAACTGTGCAGATAGCTCTCCTGTAGCTTTTAAAACAAACGAGACGAGCTTGTCCAAGTAGGCACTCCAGTAACAAAAACATGTCTTGTTCTGTTCTTTCACCAGAGGAGACGGACCTCTTCTGTTTGCTGAAGCATGCAGAACCTTGGCAAGAGACGTAGAGATAAAAGTTATAAATAAGAAAAAAAAAGAGAAGAGACCTTTTCAAATTTTATCAGTACCCCTATCCTTGAACGTGGCCACTTCGAACTGCTTATCACAAGTGTACTATGGTTGAGTGGACTTTTGTGTGCTTCCTTGCCACACGAATTTGACTTTGAAAGCGTCTTATCTCCCGGTTGACTTATTTACAGTAATTCATAGGTGCCATGATACCATGAGTAACTAACTGTTTATTAGCGTATTGTACAATATTCTATCAGGCGATTACTTTTATTTACGCCCCCCAGTGACTCAGCGGTATGTCTGCGAACTTACACGCTAAAAGTCAAAATACTCGTACATTCTAAGTCCCTTAATTATCAAACAGGGCAAAAATGTTAGTTCTGTTTTCTTACTTAATCCAATTTTACATCTACTATGAATTCACTAATTTGTTATTTTCTTCA
This sequence comes from Carcinoscorpius rotundicauda, assembly GCA_011833715.1. Classification (NCBI taxonomy): domain Eukaryota; kingdom Metazoa; phylum Arthropoda; class Merostomata; order Xiphosura; family Limulidae; genus Carcinoscorpius; species Carcinoscorpius rotundicauda. Next base: position 87,240,787 of record CM022399.1, read on the forward strand.
GTTTTGCGTCTTCTTTTGAAACCAGAGTGTATTTATTTAATTTGTTACTTACGGCAAGACACTGGGCGCTGTTTAAAGAAGCTAGTGGTTCTTTATGGCTCGATAACAAATTTCATATGCCTAGGGACTGACATCTGACAAAGACCTTTGCAACGAAATCATAAAACTCAAGGCAATTGAAGGGTCTTGTTTTTTTTTCTGTTCTGCGGCCAACAAAGCATTGATAAAAACCCCTTAGGTCAGTGCATTACACGTAAGAGTTCGTGAACGTTTGATGAAAATCTGTGCGCGCGTGACCTCTTTCTTTACCCTAACCATTACTGAGACAAGCCTGGTTTGTTTCATGTTCTGGCACACCACAGCCCCACGTGGCTCGGGATCTAGGATGATGATAAATGGGCCATAGCCGAGGGAAAAGCCATTTTTACCAATTAGCCCGACTTGTTTCCCTTACCCCGGCTACTGCAGCAGGGATAATTCCTACTGTTGCCTGCTGGAAATCGTTGGCAGTGACGTGTTTCTGCCCCGAATCTTTCTGAACCCACACTACGTTTATTCTGGCAACACAGTTACTTTAAACAGGTAGTTAGAAAGGCTTCTGATAGATCCAAGTGATTCCGAGTTCACGAGCAAATCGAATGTGAGTCAAACGTGTATCCGTTGAGTGTAAAATCGACTCGGATCTGTGAGTTGTGAAATTTTGGTTTATTTTGAAAGCTTTTCTTCACACCAATCATATGTCCTCATCAATTTCAAAATGGAAAAGAGAGATTAAGCATTTATAATTTACAAAAATAAAATCAAATATACACAATTATTGGTTAAAGCAAACACTCTGTATAAACCAGAAATAAATAATCCTGTAATTGGTATAGCTTGTGTAAAATGCGAGTTTAACTAGGAACGTTTTTAATATTCTGTCATGTTACTAAAACTTCTAAGGTCTTCTTATTGGCCCGGCATGGCCAAGCGCGTAAGGCGCGCGACTCGTAATCCGAGGGTCGCGGGTTCGAATCCCTATCACACCAAACATGCTCGCCCTCCCAGCCGTGGGGGCGTTATAATGTGACGGTCAATCCCACTATTCGTTGGTAAAAGAGTAGCCCAAAAGTTGGCGGTGGGTGGTGATGACTAGCTGCCTTCCCTCTAGGCTTACACTGCAAAATTAGGGACGGCTAGCACAGATAGCCCTCGAGTAGGTTTGTTCGAAATTCCAAAACAAACAAACAAATTCTTATTTCTTCAATCGAGTACGCCCTCCTGTGGCTCAGCGGTATATCTGCGGACATACAACGCTTAAAACCGGGTTTCAATTCCCGTGGTGGACAGAGCACAGATAGCTCATTGTGTAGCTTTGTGCTTAATTCAAAACAACAACAACAATTGAGTTGCTGCTTCATAATATCACGCAGTGTTTCAGTCTGTGTATATATACACGTACAAAATGTAGTATAGACAAAATGAGACACAGTTAAATAGGTGGGACTAGACTGAACATGTGTAAATATAGGCATAAGGAACGTATCATGGCGATTTCGTTGCTGAAATTATCCCCAACAGTATTGTAATAACGGAATAAATAAGAATAATTTGTTTTGTAATGTTGGAGAAAGGTGGGCTCATTTTATGTAGTCATGTGCTAATGTATCATAGGATAAATGTTTCATGTTTCACCTACATTTCTCAAATGTTAGTGTGGATCGCTTTCCAAAACAATTGTACTAAACAGTAAGTGAACAGCAATCAACTAATGGTTGTGCTTCTTTGTTTTGAATTTCGTACAAAGCTACTCGAGGGCTATCTGTGCTAGCCGTCCCTAATTTAGCAGTGTAAGACTAGAGGGAAGGCAGCTAGTTATCACCACCCACCGCGAACTCTTGGGCTACTCTTTTACCAACGACTAGTGGGATTGACCGTCACATTATAACGCCCCCATGGCTGAAAGGTGAGCATGTTTAGCGCGACGGGGACGCGAACCCGCAACCCTGGGATTACGAGTCGCACGCCTTAACACGCTTGGTCATGCCGGGCCGTTAATGGTTGCGTAATTGATTTTGTAACATGTTCTTCAACTAAATCCTACATAAGATAACAACTTTTCCCAACGTGATGTTTACACAACTCAACATAGAAGAGGAGAAGAGGATATTCTCAAAATGAAATATTTTTAGCCAACTGACTTTTCTGAGAAATTGATTTAAAAATGCAATAAATGAAACAAACTTATAAATAAATATTGTGTCTTCAAGACCATTGATCACTGCCTGTTATGTCGTTTCCGCACGCTTTTGGAGAGTCAAGAATTGAACAAGTGTGTTCCGTTGGGTTCTTGCTGGAAGCAAGCCACTCCAACGAACAGTAAGTATTCTTCTTCTGAAGGAACTTCTGTAGTTACAAAGCACAACGTGGGCAGTATTGTCATTTACAATATACAGAAGCAGTCTCGTACAAATGTCTGAAGTTTCATATTTGTTTTGCACAACTGTCCAGAGAAACATTCCTGGACAGATAGAAATCGGTCTTACCATTGAAACTGATGTCACCCAGACCATAATGAATCCATTATCCTATCTGTCACGTTGTACAGACTATGTTTGATCCACAATCCTATCTTTCATGTTTCCGAGATCATAATGGACCCACCATCCTATATTCCAAGCTGTCCAGATCGTGCTGGATTAATCATCTTATATATTCATGCTACCCAGTCCACGATGGACACATCCTCCTATCTGCCATTTTGTCCAGACCATGAATGTTGAGCTATGTTATGGTCGCGATTGTGCTCCCCTTGTCATTGCCACGTTCTGACATGGTGATAGTCTGTGAAATATAGACAAAAATATTGATTTATTTCTGAAAAGCATTGGCATCCAGTGTGGGATAGTACAGGCGAAGTCGGTTTGAGCCCAGTCTCAATATGTTTACTCATTCAAGAAGTGGGTTTGAGCCCAGTCTCAATATATTTACTCATACAAATTCATTGGTTTCTGTTGCGAGTAGTTGAACACAACAAAACTGAAGTTAAGTCATTTAACAGAGAAGGTCTGCTATGGTGAAGATGTTTTTGATGAAGATGACCTTAATTCACCAGTGATGTTAAACCACAAGTGCCTAGAAGTGAAAAGTACTCACCACTAAAGCCTACTTGTTCCCATTGTCCTCGTATGTTTAGTAAGAACAAAAAACAAAACTGATTTTTGTATGAATGAGAAACAAATATTCAGCAAATGCAGACCAGTATACAGGTTATTTAAAATTTAGAAAACTGAAATATAAAAACAAGAGACTCTATGGACCTACAGGTTATAATTTCAGTAACATTCTGGGCAAAGTCACGAGACTACTTCTGAATCACGTGACACTATTTTTACCATTTTTCAACACTTCTGCCCCCCACCCCTTTGTGATATTTGAAGCATTTATGAAAACACCCTCTTGAAAATCAGATGATAATACATGCATACACGCCTTTCTCCGTAATAGTCTCTTTTTTTTTCTTTAATTATTTTTGGTGTTAAAATAACACCACACTTTACTAAATTTTCAGGTGTTAATCTTCCACCTGTTGTTGAAAGACGGTTTATTTGCAATATCACGTGAATAGGATGCTGCTCAGTAGTCGATATACAAATTCCGAGGGTTCTGGGATACCATACCACAAAAATGCGCTTTGTTGAGAATGATGGTCAAATCCCACCTTTCAGTCAGACAGGAGTTGAAGTCCACGAGCTTGTGGTGTGTGTTGTTGGTTGGCTGTTAGCTCAAAATAGCGGTCATGGGCAGTCGACCTTCGAACATATTTAATGAATTTTCTCAACTCAGCTACATGCGAATGGTGCATCTTCCTGCATTTTGCTGTAAAAACATGTTTTTGTTAAACTACGCTGCTTTAAAACTATATATATATTTACCCGAAACATTTGAATTCAAATTTTTCATCTAACACTTGAAATCTAATTGCCCTTGTTTCGCAGGAAGGGTTTATCAAGTTATTTTGTTAAGCCCACCCGTGAAGGTAGTGCAATTGTTTTAAATGCAACGCATGACATCTTTGTTTCCCAACTGACTCCGAGTAACTTGGCTTATAATGCTAAAAATTAGGTTTCGATAATGAGGCTGGAGAAAGTGCAGATGTCTCATTGTGTAGTTTATTCTTTTTCATTTTCTTGAAGTTAGTGTGAGTGCGTGTGTGTTTTTCTTATATCAAAACCGCATCGGTCTATCTGCTGAGCCCACCGAGGAGAATCGAACCCCTGATGTTAGCGTTGTAAAGTTGAAACCAGTTTATAAATATTGAATACCACAATAGTCCATCAATATACACGAAACATTAATTAATTAAGATTCAAAGTCAAAAGCATTAAAATTTTAACTGGAGGTTTACATTTGTTTCTACAGATTGCTGACGATTCATATACAAATATATATGTATGTATTGCGAAGATCAAAAACCAACGGTAAACGGTATTATAATCTCTTTCGCCAGCCAGCAAAGACCATGTCAAACTTCGACGGAATCGTGACGTCATTGCTGTGGAATATTTGATATTAAAAATTCAGATAACTTTCGATATTGTATGACATGAGTCTTTAGGTGAAATTTTATCATGACTGAAATGTCCATAGCTGTTAAGTTATAGGAAACGAATGAACGCGTTGGAACACTGGTATTAAGTGAAAGATATTACCTTAGAACACTGGTATTAAGCGTAAGATATTACCTTAGAACACTAGTATTAAGCGTAAGATATTAACTTAGAACACTAGTATTAAGCGTAAGATATTAACTTAGAACACTGGTATTAAGCGTAAGATATTACCTTAGAACACTGGTATTAAGCGAAAGATATTACCTTAGAACACTGGTATTAAGCGAAAGATATTACCTTAGAACACTGGTATTAAGCGTAAGATATTACCTTAGAACACTGGTATTAAGCGTAAGATATTACCTTAGAACACTAGTATTAAGCGTAAGATATTACCTTAGAACACTAGTATTAAGCGTAAGATATTACCTTAGAACACTGGTATTAAGCGTAAGATATTACCTTAGAACACTGGTATTAAGTGAAAGATATTACCGTAGAACACTGGTATTTAGTGTGAGATATTAACTTAGAACACTGGTATTAAGTGTAAGATATTAACTTAGAACAGCGGTATTAATGTAGGATATGAACTTAGAACACTGGTAGTAAGTGTAAGATATTAACTACTGTTAATGGTATGAAAGTTAGAACAATGGTAATAGTCCCCCGTTTCTACAGCGGTACGTCTACGGATTTACAACCCTAAAATCAGGGGTTTGGTGCTCTCAGCAGATAGTCCGATATGGTTTTGCTTTTAAAAACACACACACACACACACTGGTATTAAGTTACGATACATCGAGAAATTATTACTGTAGCACTTCTTATGACTAACATTTGTTACTGTTGAAGGTTTCTGTGGAAACTTTAGTGAGTTACTTCTTAATGATGCTTTTGTCACGTGCAAATCTCGGTGGTTAAAAACTGATTGGATTTTTCAAGTTTTGTGTTACTTAAGTTTAAAAGTAAACTCAGTAATAAACGCTATTTCTCATGCGTTTATGCATTCGTGTCCCCAGTTTTGAGCTGAGAGACTGACTAATTAGTTAACGTCACCTATTATCAACTCTTATGATAGAACAGTGAGAGTTTATCGTTACACAAAGCACCCACGAATCCAAAGATGCGGAGAACGTCTCGTCAGCTTTGTCACCATCATTAAAATAATGTCAAATTCTGGTCAGAATTTCAGATATGGAAGGCAGAGTAGAGCCAATAAATTAAAAGTTTGAGTAGGTTGAACTTTTCAGATAGAAATAAAATCAAGGAAAACAAACATAAAATAATAGTAATTGTAAATCTTCATTCAAGTTATTAACTTTTGTTTTCCTAGTCACCAGTAGATGGCGCCGCAAGTAATGTATTACAAAGTGAGTATCTACGAATGTTTTTAATCTTTTACACTGTTCATTATGGAATAAGAACATTTAGCTTAATGACACAAACTAGTATGAAATGTTCAGATTTAGTTAGCAATTAAGTGACACTAAAGAAATTGGAGAGTTAACGATTTTGTTCGTCCAGTTTCGCTCTGAGTGTTTGTCTTTGTCTACAGTAAATGGGCGTGGAGAAGGCTGAGAAAATTATTATTTGCTTGTGAAGATTCACGTTTCTGGCACGCGATCACTGTATAGAGATATAACTTACATTACGTTTGTGCTAGTGGCAGATCACAAAGTGTTTACTTTTGTTACAGGAGCTGGATACTAATTATTGATGAAAAATAACAACTATATTGTAATTGAAGTTGAGTTAAAAGGTCATATGGTGTTTATTAGGGTTGTAGAGTACAAATATTAATTAAAGGTTTGGTTTCGCGCAAAGATGCACGAGGGCTATCTGTGCCAGCCGTCCCTAATTTAGCAGTGTAAGACCAGAGGGAAGATAGCTAGTCATCACCACCCGCAGTCCAGTCTTGGACTACTTTTTTACCAACGAATAGTGGGATTGACCATCACATTATAACGTCCCCACGGGTGAAAGGAGGGAGCATGTTCGATGTGATGTGGATTCGAACCCGCGACCTTCAGATTACGAGTCAAGCGCCGTAACTTAACTACCTGGCCATGCTGGGCCTAAATATTAATTATTAATGAAAAGTACTAACAACTGTATTATAGCTTTATTGAAGTTCTTTAGTAGTAAGCACTAGAGTAATTCAGTAATATGTAATTGGCGTTAAGTAATTAAGACTGAATTAACAACAGTAATAATTAGATAAGCTCCCCGATTCATTTTTTACTTTCCCACATTATCTATAATTAGCATGCATATATATATATATAGTGGAAATTAAATAAAACCCCTCTAACCCAAGATATGAGGAAACTAAATGGTTTTTATTCAAGACTTCTTGAGCCTTCGTGTTTTTCGAGCATCATGAACATACATATTTAGTAACAGCTACTGCTATTGGTCTTTGTCTATCCATGTTATATTAAGGAATAATATGGTTGGTCACCATTCCCGAGTAAGTCATCTTTGAAATAAATATGAAACGAACGGGATTTCTCATTGTTATACATTCATCAGCGCATATCCTTCAAGAGTAAGTAATATGAACTAGATATATCTTTGTTGGATAAATTCACAAGGTGCTAGGCCACGCGCGGCGTGCTTACAGTATTTTTCGACATTACATATTAAAAATTGTGATCATGGAAAACCCGTACATCCAACGGTAAACGTGTCATAATCTCCATAACTAACCAGTCAGCAAAGATTGCTCCAATCTTTGACAGCTACGGATGCATGATATGAGCGTTGTGGATATTTTCAAATCGAGAACTTTGCATAGCTTATCGCTCGGAGCCACGAGTGGAAGTTTCAACAAACACATGTCACTGGTGTTGAGGAATCTCGAGTTTGACATGTTGGTATTTCCTGCCAACTAAGATTAACCAAACACTTGGGGAGTCGAACTTTATCACGTGCCACCACAGAATTCATTTCGACGAGATGGCCTAGTCACTCTTGTTTACCTAGACTTCTTCAAGAAGATTCGTTTTCTACGAGTCTTTCATTGAACTAGACTGTGAAATAAGTGTTTGAGAGGGATTTAAACAAATGGTTAGACCAGATGAATTGGAATTTGAAAGCTAGTGAAACTGTAGAATCAGATTTACCACATCCATTACACGTATGTATTAACTTACAGGCCCGGCACGGCCAAGCGTGTTAAGGCGTTCGACTCGTAATCTGAAGGTCGCGGGTTCGAATCCCGGTCGCACCAAACATGCTCGCCCTTTTAGCCGTGCTTTGGGGGCGTTATAATGTGCGATCCATCGCACTATTCGATGGTAAAAGAGTAGCCAAAGAGTTCCCTCTAGTCTTACACTGCTAAATTAGGGACAGCTAGCACAGATATCCCTCGAGCAGCTTTGTGCAAAATTCATAAACAAACAAACAAAATCTTAATGATCGTGTAATCCTATTGCGAGTAAACTCTTTCATATAAAATCCTTTCAGGCCAGACCAAAGGTACATATGTTGTATGACGTACAAGCCAGCATTTTCTTTATATGGCAATTCAGAACTCTGAAATGTGGTTTATTGTGTAAGTATGAATTTATAAGAAAGAAAAAAAAAACTTTTTTTAGACGTGCTCTGATGTGGTTTGTCATTACTGTTAAACATTTCGATTTGGATTGAACTCTTAACAGTTTAACATGCGCTACAAGCATCGAATTCCCAGATGAAGGCAGAAACATCGTGCTTTTACACCTTATAACCTTGGGTTTTTTGTTATTCAGAACACGAGACTTTCTATGTGACAAGCTTAAGCATATATATTAGGTTTAAATTCTAACCTCTCGGTACAAAATGGAACTTTATTGTACCGCACCTGCTCTCAGAATTTACTATTATTATTAAATATTATTATTGCATCTATCAGAATAGTTTTTATTGTCAGTAAATGCTACATAAAGGTAGAAAATAAGCCTTTTCAACTTAATAGATACAAACCTTTCTAGAATTACTTTGTATTGCGGTGGTATAACTTACACTATTTTACGACATAACAGTTTGAAATATCACTTACATTTAATTGGTGTATAGTTACGATGGTAGGAGATTTGTCTAATTTTAAACTATAATTAAATAGTTAATGGTTTTTGAAATCAGTTTAATTTAATTCGTGTGTTTGTCTTGAGGTGTTTATTTAAGCTGATAAATTCTTATATGATTATTTATTGGTAAACTGATGAGCGAGTTTGTCTGAATTATTAGATTAAAAGTAAATTTGGTCCATTGATGTCAAAGAAAGCGTTTTATTTCTTCGACAACAAGTCAACAAGCTAACAATTTAGATTACCGAAAACAGACCTTTTTTTTTTTTTTTTACACATTTGCTGTTGTTGTTGATTTTCGTTTTCGTAGTTTATGGTACGAATATGGGACTATCTTTTATTCTTTATCAATAGGGGAGTTAATCCAACCTTGATGGTTTGCTGAAAGAGATCTTAGCAGTAGTCTTGGACTCTTCAGAAGGTTGATTTATCTCAGGCTTTCTTGAAATCTAACTAAGTGACCCCTTTTTCACTCTATACTTTCAAGCTCGGTCATGGGGGGGGGGTGAACTCCGTTTGGACCGTCTAACTTTCTAGATTATGGTCTGTTGCACTTTATGTTGGTCATCGTGTTTGTCTTACGGTTCTATCGTTTAAAGTCTATTTCTGGTGTTATATTTATTTTACAGGTCACAGAGTTTTTCTGGTCATATCCCAGGGTGTCAGGTACCTGCCACATCTCATTGTAGGTAACTTCTAATTGTGAATTTGATGGAACTTTTATAACCGCGTGCTATTTGAATCAGTCCATCGTTTTATTTCTTGAGGCAATTTTCAATCCTTTATAACTAGATCAGGTCAAAGAATGATAGCTATAGAATCGAAGTTAATGAACCTGTTGATTCATGGTCCGAGTTACTTAAATTATACTAATTACACAACTGAGATAGTTTGAATATCCTCACCTTCAAGATATCCTTTTCGTGTTGTTGTTCTTTTCGTTTGAGTGATGATAATTGGCTCATTATATTCCGCAAATTGATGAATTACTATTGTAACTGTAGTTGTCAAGGAAGATCTTATGGTCCAAAGTGGTAAGTAAGTAACGGTAATAGCATGTTCTATAACACACAGTTCATGCATGTTTAACGTTGGTATTAGTTAGTAGGTGCAAACAGAGATACGACTTTTCATCCTTGGTTTGCCTACCTTAATATAGGTATTTTATCTCTACAATTATCTTCGTATTATGATCATTCTGATTATCTTTTTCAATATCAAACTGATCCGAGAGTTGTGGATTCGAATCACCGTTACACCAAACATGCTCGCCCTTTCAGCTGTGGGGGCTTTATAATGTTACGGTCACTTTCACTATTCGTTGGTAAAAGAGTAGCCCAAAGGTTGGTGGTGATGACTAGCTGCCTTCCCTCTAGTCTAACACTGCTAAATTAGGGATGGCGAGCGCAAGTAGTCCTCGTGTAGTTTTGCGCGAAATTAAAACTAAACCAAATGAAATTCAACCTATGTATTTTTATGGCTTTTTCAATAAGGTCGATTTTTGTTATTATTTTTTTTTCATTACACTATGTAACAATTTTTTTTTACTTTTCCTGTTTCTGGGCAGAAGGTATTATTTCCCAATTGCTTATGCCTGAAGTAAATCGAAAAGACCTATTTTCTGGCCATTTTCTGTAGTTTTACAACATAAGCAATTGAGAAAATAACACACATTTTCCAGGAACAAAATTTGTGTAACATAGTGTGGTATTTTTGAAATTCGCAGTTTTATAGCCTGAAGTTCACAGTTTCTGTGTAGTTACATGAGGGCCATAGTTTGTTGCTTATCCGAAGTTCAAAGGGTGTTTACAGTCTAACTGAAGCTCAAACTTTCTGCTTAGTTATATGAAGCTTACTGTTTATAATTTATCTGAGGCTTAAAGTTTGTTTAATATCTATCCAAAGTTTACGTAAAGCTTCTCAGTTTATCCTGTTTTTATTCCTATCAAGTCTTTTAAAGGTAATCAATGTGGCCGTATCTTTGGGTGTATCACCATTCGATATTTCAAAGTATCAACGTGATGATAAATGTATCGTCATCTGTTGCTTGGAATTATAAGGAGTTTTAATATAAGATAATCAAACCGGTACTCTTGCGTCCTCTTCGAGTGTTAATAAAAGTTTTGTTTCAGCCTTTCTTTACGTTGCATTCATTATCTTTAATAGAACATGTGTCTCACGTGGCACAAACCTGACCACGGCAAAGCCCCATCAGAAACTTCCCTAAATGTATTAACAGCTGCAGGTTTGACACGTTAGTCTCACCTCAGCTGGAAAGTGGAAATATAAACCTGAGATTCCCTTAGTTGTTAGCTGTAATTTGCATGTATCGTTGGTAAAATGATGATAACATGAAATTAATCCTGATATATAGCTTGAGAAACAATATCAATTTAACTGTTTCAGATAGGCTTAGGTGATGTCTCATTACGTTACATGATACAGTAAGAGTGATAGCTTAGAAAGTAGCAAAGGGAAGTGAAGTTAATCCGATTAATTGTATTTTAATGAAGGTTGCTACTTTACACTTCCTGAATTTGTACATATCTAACCCAAAGTATCTTCATTCAGGCACATATAGGTTTGTTTTGAATTTCGCGCAAAGCTACACAAGGGCTATCTGTGCTAGTCGTCCCTAATTTAGCAGTGTAAGTCGAGAGGAAAGGTAGCTAGTCATCACCACCCACCGCCAACTCTTTGGGCTACTCCTTTACCAACGAATAGTGGGATTGAATTAACCGTCATATTATAACGCCCCCATGGCTGAAAGAGCGACTATGTTTGGTGAGACAGGGATTCGAACCCGCGACGCTCAGATTACGAGTCGAGTGCCTTAACCACCTGGCTACCACATATGGGTATAATTGTTATTTCTTTTGTAAAACTTACTTATTAATAGTCTTTATGATTTTGTACCTAACTTTTATCATTTAAGCAGGTGTAATTGGAGTTGTTGTTTGAACTTTTATACCATATGACTAACAGCTGATTCTAGCTTGCCATAATTCAGACGTTTTTTAGTATAGGTTGAAAAATGCTTTATTTTAATAACTGGTTAAAATATTAGTTCATATCGCTTTATTTTAAATGTGCACAAAAAAATAAACATTTTGATGTGATTTCATGAATATACATCCAGAAGAGCATTCTGCTTCTACAGAGTACCAGTGATATTTCTAGCCTGTTCACGTGTTTCTATCACTTTACTGTCGTAATTGAAAAAAACAACCTTATTTAAAACTTTTAAAGTCCAGTGTAGCGATTTATAAAGTCGCAGTATTATTTTTTTTATTTTTTACAAATGTCCAAACCGTTTTTGGATACAATGTGAATTTTCAGAGATTTCCACGCAGAACTTTACTATAAAGGGTTTTTCCAGAGGTTGATTAGTCTGAGGGCTTGAAACGCTAAAATTCTGGTTTTAATAATCGCGGTGGACAGAACACGGACAGTTAGTTATACCACAAAAATCATCAAAAAGGAATAAACGAGTTGTATAATTCTGCAGTTAACAACAAAGTCCCAGTGACGAAGTTCCAAACTCTGTATTTCTGAGCCTGAAGATGACCTGAGAAGGTCGAAACGTTGTTCTCTACTTCATTTGAAAAAGAGTCAATACCCATACCAACTGTCTTGAGAAACATTAAAACAAGTCCCATTCTGGGTTTCGTTTGTTTTGAATTTTGCGCAAGGCTACAAGAGTGCAATCTGCGCTAGCCGTCCCTAATTCAGCAGTGTGAGACTAGAGGGAAGACAGCTAGTCATCATCACACACCGCCAACTCTTGGGCTACTCTTTTTACCAACGAATAGTGGAATTGACCGTCACATTATAACGCCTCCACGGCTGAAAGGGCGAGCATGTTTGGTATGACGGGGATTCGAACCCGCGACCCTCAGATTACGAGTCGACTGCCTTAACCACCTGACCATGCTGAGCCTGTATGTTTTCTTATAAAAAAGTCACATCAGGCTATCTGCTGAGCCCGCAGAGGAGAATCGAACCCCTGCTTTCAGCGTTGTAAATCCGTAGACTTACCGCTGTACTAATGGTGAATACAAGGTACTCCGATGTTGCTTTGCTGTAAGACGAAGACTCAACAAACCAAAAGAATCACACAAAAAAGTGGAATAACAGAGCGTTCTTTCCAAAAGTAACATATAATATTCCAACTCGCGTAACTCTGAGACAGCGGAAACAGTTACAAAAAATAACCGACAATGTGACTTTCATGTCATTTATTGTCTAGGAAACTCGCCTGTCGGCTTTATCGAAGCTTTGGTGTCTTCTTAAATTGTAAGAGTGATGAAGAAGAGTTGTTTAATGAACTGTGTTTTACTGTGAGGTATTTTATGGCGACTGTAACGTAACTTGTCCTTTCTTCAAATTAGGTTTCCTTCTGCAGTATAATAAAAAGGGCAGTCAGTTTCTTTTCTTTTCGCTTGTCTGGAATAACTCGGTGATAACGTGAAAAATGATTCTCTTAATCTACAATGTCAGATAACCAAGAGATCAGACTCGTAACGAAGAGTTCTTTGTTTTCTTACTTATCCTTATGTGCATCAGTTCCTTTTATTGTCTCGATACTAACTAAGTGAATACGAAAATTCAAGTGTATTGAGTGTCTATTATATAAATATACACAAGTGTTGGATTCTCTTTGTTGTTTCTGTTTTCTCGTATTCCTTCCATTTCTACTTTCTTTTCTGCAGAATATTCTCGAAGGTTAATTTAGAACTAGAGTTTTCTGTAGTCCACACAGCGTAATGAAGCACTTACAGATCGCACTGCTTATAGAAAATTGAGTTCAGAAAATCTTGTGCAGTTCTATCCAAGACCTAGACAGTATTGTGTAGTACAATCCAAGATCTAAATTATGTTGTGTAGTACAATCCAAGATCTAAATTATGTTGTGTAGTATAATCCAAAATCTAGACAGTTTTATGTAGTACAATCCAAGATCTAAATTATGTTGTGTAGTATAATCCAAAATCTAGACAGTCTTATGTAGTACAATCCAAGATCTAAATTATGTTGTGTAGTATAATCCAAAATCTAGACAGTTTTATGTAGTACAATCCAAAATCTAGACAGTTTTATGTAGTATAATCCAAAATCTAGACAGTTTTATGTAGTACAATCCAAGATCTAAATTATGTTGTGTAGTATAATCCAAAATCTAGACAGTCTTATGTAGTACAATCCAAGATCTAAATTATGTTGTGTAGTATAATCCAAAATCTAGACAGTTTTATGTAGTACAATCCAAAATCTAGACAGTTTTATGTAGTACAATCCAAAATCTAGACAGTTTTATGTAGTACAATCCGTTTCTTGGCCTTAAATGATTGAAACCACAAACTCTCAAAGCCACAGCTTGGCATACCAACTGCTAAACCTCTCCTGACTTTATTAACAGAAGGATTTTAAACAACTAATGATTTCTGAGGGCTATATTATATCGATCTGGACCTGCAGTATTTAAAAAGAGATAATCGGTGTATGTAATCCAGAACTGGTGAGTAAAGATAACCAAAATGGTGTATGTAATCCAGAACTGGTGATTAAAGGTAACCAAAACGGTGTATGTACTCAAGAACTGGTGAGTAAAGATAACCAAAATGGTGTATGTAATCCAGAACTAGTGAGTAAAGATAACCAAAATGGTGTATGTACTCCAGAACTAGTGAGTAAAGATAACCAAAATGGTCTATGTACTCCAGAACTAGTGAGTAAAGATAACCAAAATGGTGTATGTACTCCAGAACTGGTGAGTAAAGATAACCAAATAGGTGTATGTACTCCAGAACTGGTGAGTAAAGATAACCAAAATGGTGTATGTAATTCAAAATTCAAAACTGAGCATTGACAAGGTGAATCTGTCAGATCGTGCGGCTCTACCAACTTCAGACTTACCGTTGATTCACTAGGAGGCCTTATAACTAGAGATAATAATTAAATTTTTTCTAAATAATAATTATTATAGTTTGTTTTAGTCAATATATTATTGTTAATGGTATTTTTAAAAATATTGTTAAGTGAAAGAATTATAATTCAGTAATTGTAACTCACATATCGTCCCTATATTACAATCACTTTCGTCCTCTGTGCGCTACAAATTGAAATAAAGTTTAAGAATACATTAGTGTCTTTGGATATATATGTAGGTAACCCAACAAGACAAACAGTTCCGACCACGTTGCTGATATTCTACGAGTGTGAATCGAAAACGAAACCAACATCAAGATATCATCCCAAAATTCTTAAGTTTTATATAAAAATGAATTTATGAGGATGTCAACCAAAACCAGTAAAATATATCTTGCCTAAAAAAATAAAACCAACGTAATTGATTATGTGACGTCACACGAAACATGCTAGTCCTTTCAATCGTGGGGCATTATGATGTGACGGGCAATCTCACTTTTCGTTGGTAAAAAGAGTTGCCCAAGAGTTGGCGGTGGGTGGTGATGACTAGTTGCCTTCCCTCTAGTATTAAACTGCTAAGTTAAGAACGGCTAGCGCAGATAGCTCTCGAGTAGCTTTGCGGAAAATTCAAAACAAAACAAAACGAAAACAATACGTGGCATCTTGTACGCGAAGTACGAATATTGAACTTATCTGATGAGCTCTGTCCGTCGTCTGTGATCCAGTGCAAGCTATAAGTTATCCCATTAGTCCTTATATTTGCAGACTTTGACATTCCTGATTCTTGTTTTTGATGATCACTCGAGATCCGGTGCACCGACCTTATTTTCAAGCTACTAAGTGAATTAGTTTCGTGTTGACAAGCCTCGTCACAAGCTCTTACGTAGCTAAATCAAATCCGTCTACGCATCTCCGCTTTCTTGCGGGAATAAAAACCATCCAACCCAAAATAAGTTGTGTGCATTTATCGTCAGATTCAGAGTACCACAGAGAAGGTATAAAAACCTGCCATTTTTGCAACGCCTTGTAAAACCACCAGAACGTTAAAATCAGATTGTATAACACTCGAGTGTTCTTTCGAAGACTTATTTAATAATAATATTGTTATTTCTTATAATAAGTTGGGCCCGTTTATATTCTGTTGTAAATAAACAGGTATTTAGAGGCGTATAGAAGTATTGTAATTTTTGCTGTTGTTCTAAACCCCCACGGTGTGTTTGTTTCTCGAAGGTGATTCGCCTATTCATCGTTGTTCGGTTTTACGTGTAGTGATGACGAAACTAGTCAATTACTTCAATGTATTTTCTGGTTACAAGATCAGCTTTGGTGTAGTGATTATTGTGGTGACCTCTGAAACTGAAGTGGCCCAGCATGGCCAAGTGGTTAAGGCGCTCGACACGTAATCTGAGGGTTGCGAGTTCACAGCAAACGTGCTCGCCCTTTCAGTTGTGAGAGCGTTGTAATGTTACGGTCAATCCGACTGTACCTTTCTTAAAGAGTGGTCCAAGAGTTGACGGTGGGTGGTGATGATTAGTTACCTTCTCTCTAGTCTTACACTGCTAAATTAGGGACGGATAGCACAGAGTTCCTTCGTGTAGCTTTGCGCGAAATTAAAAACACACACACACAAACAAACAAGAAATAACAATGGAACGAGGGTTCATTATGCGCGTTCCGTGATCGCAAAGAACGCGTTCCAGATTTTGGAACCTTGGGTGCGCTATAATAGTGACTTTCAGATCCTAATAGTTGGTCAGACGAGAATCGGCCACCTACATTCTTTCAGTTCGAAATTAGGAACGGCTGCGCGCATAGAAATCCTAATGAAGTTTCGCTCGAATATCAGAGACAAGGGAGCAGTTACTGGTTCTAATAGAGCTCCCTTTCTGATACGTTGTATTAAACATACAACTCCCGAACACTTTCCGTTCGCGGTTTGATTGTCTATTTTAATGTTTCCGACTTTCATTATTTGTGTGGCTGATATGTTTTTCTTTACTTTCTCTTGTAAGTTGTACTTATTAACGTCCGTGTTATTGCTTCCTATTGAGCTGGTAAAATCAGGTGCCAGCCGTTAACGAAGCTTCGCAAACGAGCCGAAACGTTTGTGAGACGTTTAGTTTCAGCTTAATATGAAGTTTTCTTTATCGTAGAATCCCCACCGCACATACGCAGACTCGCCTGCACTACACGTAAATGAGTAAAACTGCGTGGCCCGAGCACGACCACCCGATTAACTTCCTGGTTTGTGGTTCGAGTCCCGTTAATTGCTTCAAAATATATATAAAGCACGCGCTTCTCACATTTGGACCGTGAGACGTGCTCATAAGAGTGATTGTTAACTCACATTATTCGGTCTTATAAGAGTGACCCAGGAATTGGCGGTGGGTGATATAAATTTGCTACTTTAAAATTAGGGACGAATGAAGCAGAAATCGAACAAGTATAATTATTACGATCACTACGCTGCTGAAAGGAAACTGTGTTATGCCCGTCACAAGAGTGAACCCTGAACATTAATATAATAAGCCATAAGGTATGAGCAAGATGCCCCTCAGTGGAATGTCTGCGGACTTGCACACGGGCCTGGCATGGCCAAGCGTGTTAAAGCGTGCGACTCGTAATCTGAGGGTCGCGAGTTCGTATCTCCGTCACGCCAAACATGCTCGCCCTCCCAGCCGTGGGGGCGTTATAATGTGACGGTCAATCCCACTATTCGTTGGTAAAAGGGTAGCACAAGAGTTGGCGGTGGGTGGTGATGACTAGCTGCCTTCCCTCTAGTCTTACACTGCTAAATTAGGGACGGCTAGCACAGATAACCCTCGAGTAGCTTTGCGCGAAATTTAAAAAAAAGCAAACAAAACAAACAAACTTACACACTAAAAACTGGGTTTCGATACCCGTGGTGGGAAGAGCACAGATAGCCCATTGTGTAGCTTTGTGTTTAATTCTAAACAAACAAACAAAGCATGAGCAACTAAATTAAAATAAACTGAGAGATGGATGGTATTGGCTTCTGTTTCAAGAATTCTACACATCCCAGTGTGTTATAACTACACCGTACATTTATAACATTAGTGAGTAACAGATAGGTAACTTGTGACGTTTTTGGTATGGCCTGTGTAAAACCTGTGGCTATATAAAATAATGTTTTTTATTTTATTTTATAAGATGTCCATTTTACGTTGGACTACAGCAGGATTAATTTCCTTTTTCTACAACCAACGACTTGTCTTTCATATTTTGATGTCAGAATTGGTATTTCCAAACAAAATGCTTATATCTATAAGCGCATTTAGAAATGCTGGCAATTTTTTCGCGAACACCGTGTCATGTGTTTGTGTGGTAGTGCAGGTAATGAGGGAAAGATTGCAATTTGGGGCGATAAGAAAACTGGTCTAACTGAAAACAGATTGTAGTAATGGTTTCTTTTCCCCATGTCTTAGCCGTTTCTAAGTACTTAGAAAAAGTTATGGTTCGAAGAAGATATGTGCAGCGAATGTAAGACGAGAAAGAACCTTTATTACAAGAGAGGTCATGTGTAGGCCTATCGGATGTTGCTTCGACATCCGCACATTTTAAATGTTTCCCCGCGGGACTCATTTAAGTTCTGCGGCTGTAAAGTCTCGATCATTGGACATGGCGCCATCTTTCTCGTCTCCCATTATAATTACTTGTTTGTAAGTAGTAAGACTAGAGAGAAGGCAGCTAGTCATCACCACCCACCACCAACTCTTGGGCTACTTTTTTGCCAACGAATAGTGGGATTGACCGTCACATTTTAACGCCCCCACGGCTGAAAGGGGGAACATGTTTGTCGCGACGGGGATGCGAACCCGCGACCCTCAGATTATGAGTCGCATGCCTTAACACGCTTGGCCATGCCGGGCCCTCCTATTATAATACATTATTGCCTTTTATTAAAGAAACATCACTACGAGGACTGTTATCGGTGAAAATCTTAGTTGAACCAGTGTACAGCCAACGTGCATCTCTATATTGAATGTTGCCGGAATAAACCTCGCAAATCAAGCAAACTAGACGAATAAATTATGTCATAATAACAAATAGGTCTTAGCAAGAAATACAAATAAACTTTCAGATAAGTTTTTAGGCGTAGCATAATGGTTCATAGAATGACTCTCGAGTCTTTTTTATTATTATTGATTTTTCAAGTACAAACTTTTTACTCATAGCTCCATCTTTTGGCCGTCTTGAGATCTAATTACCACCGCGGATAATGAGAATTTCCTCATGTTAGCTTTCAACTGCTTTTCTGTGTCAAGAAACGTGAATCGCTGTTTCTCCGTGTCACGACTGCATTATATACAGCCTTCTAATTACTGTTCAAAAGAAACATTTAAATACAAATTAGTGAGTCTGTTAACAACAATAGGTTTGCTTTCTTACAGAGCTACTGATTCTAAACACTGATTTACAAACAGGTGTATTTTACCCTTTTTCTTTCTTAAAGGCAGTCGCTTAACAACTGCATGGTTTACTTTTTACAACACGGTCCGGCATGGCCAGGTGGGCTAAGGTGTTCGACTCGCAATGCTCGCCCTTTCAGCCGTGGGGGGCGTTATAATGTTTTGGTCAATCACACTATTCGTTGGTAAAAGAGTAGCCCAAGAGTTGGCGGTAGGTGGTGAAGACTAGCTGCCTTCCCTCTAGCCTTACAGTGCTAAATTGAGGAAGGCTAGCGCAGATAATCCTTGTGTAGCTTTGCGCAAAATTCAAAAACAAATAAAAAACGTTTTGCAACATCACTAGCTTCTAACGTAAATATACCATATGTCGGCTAAATCGCAGGTAACTACTGTTTGTTTTACTTTATTTCACTACTGCACTTCTGACCTCGTTCAAATGTCGGTCAATTACTACATTTTTTTTAATTTACGACCTTTTATAAAAGGTTATTGTAAAGAACATTGTATGTTTTAGCCCTGTTCCTGTCCTATGCATCACATGTGATTTACTGGAGATGGTGCTAAGGAGCCGGAATATCGTACGTTATATAGTGCTGAAGAGCCGGAATATCGTACGCCATATAGTGCTAAAGAGCCGGAATATCGTACGTTATATAGTGCTGAAGAGCCGGAATATCGTACGTTATATAGTGCTAAAGAGCCGGAATATCGTACGTTATATAGTGCTAAAGAGCCGGAATATCGTGTGTCATATAGTGCTAAAGAGCCGGAATATCGTACGTTATATAGTGTTAAAGAGCCGGAATATCGTACGTCATATAGTGCTAAAGAGCCGGAATATCGTACGTCATATAGTGCTAAAGAGCCGGAATATCGTACGTCATATAGTGCTAAAGAGCCGGAATATCGTACGTTATATAGTGCTAAAGAGCCGGAATATCGTACGTCATATAGTGCTAAAGAGCCGGAATATCGTGCGTCATATAGTGCTAAAGAGCCGGAATATCGTGCGTCATATAGTGCTAAAGAGCCGGAATATCATACGTTATATAGTGCTGAAGAGCCGGAATATCGTACGTTATATAGTGCCGAAGAGCCGGAATATCATATCTCATACACAGCTACCTTTATTTGATGTGCAGCTTAATGTGGATATAGGAACTGGTTATTTTGGCTCAACATGCGAGATGGTTGTTTCATACAAACATCACATGGGATGTTTGAAGCGCACGTGAATGCAAGTAGTTACTTTAACTGAAGAGAAAATCTAAAACTAGGATTTTTAGCTAATCCATTTTGTTTAAGTATCAATAGAAGGATACGCTCCACTCGTACCTGCTCGGGTCAGTAGCCGAATGAGCGTAACCGTTAAATGATCTAATACAGGAAAAGTGTTAAATTATCATATCGTGACAACTACTTGTACTCAGGTCATGTATAGGTTCGAATGTCACACGTAAAATAGCCTTTCAAGACAAAGAACCGACATAGATCACTCATCTCTCAATTAATAGTTTAGGTTTCAAAACCACGTTTAACGACGTCTTAGGTCGTGGTTTGAAACCACGTGTACTATTTGGAACTAAACTGTGATCATTTGAAAATGTCTTTTACCTCATTTTTATCTAAGAACAGATGGAAACTAAGAAGCATTTTAAATACATAGATTTTTCACCCATATTATGATTCTGTTTTTATTGTGTTCACATTCATGTGTACATTGTTCTACTGAATTACAAGAGCATAAAAAATATGAGAGATTCATAAAACTAACTTAGAAGTGGCTTGTTTGTTTATAAATTTCGAGCAAAGCTACACTAGGGCTATCTGCGTTAGCTGTCCCTAATTTAGTTGTGTAAGACCATAAGGAAGGCAGCTAGTCATCACCACTCACCGCCAACTCTTGGGTTGTTCTTTTACCAACGAATATTGGGATTGACCGTAACTTTATAATGCCCTCACAGCTGACAGGGTGAGCCTGTTTGGTGCGACGGAGGTTTGAACTCGCGACCCTTGAACTACGACTCGAACTCTTTAACCCACCTATTCATACCGGGTCCTTAAAGAAGTGGAATAATTGTTCTGTAGTGTGTATCTCGCAAAATGTGTTCATGGTTCTCGTTATTGGTCAGAAATAAGTGTAGCAGGGCAGTAAGTCAGTTAGTAACTGCTTTATATTGGACGATATTTCTCGTTGTTTATTGTATATACAGTCCTTTAAAGTTTGTTTCTTTATATACTGCTAATGAAAGATATCATAATACTTTTTTTAATATTTCGTATTGATCTAATAAGTGACAGAAACAGTCTTATTGTTTTATACAAAGAGATTAATATCTTAAGTTGCCATGATCTTTTCTATTAGATATATCCCCCAGTGGCTCAGCGGTATATCTGCGGACTTACAACGCTAAAATCCGGGTTTCGATACCCGTGGCGAGCAGAGCACAGATAGCCCATTGTGTAGCTTTGTGCTTAACTCAAAACAACAACAACAACTATTAAATATAGTTTGTGGGAAACGTGTCCACAGTGCGTAGGAGACATTTAAACGTGTAGATATTCCTTTATAGTGTTCACATGTATTTTTTTATCAATTTTAATTTTTTATCCTTCAATCAACGAAAATCTTTCTAGTTCTACACGTTTTGATGCCTCTGCCGTTACACAAAGCCCAATAAAATAAATAGAATGGAATAATCTATTTAGATCTGACTACCCGATCATATTTGTCACGAACTAGGTTTTGTAGCATGTGAAAAAGTGAATTTTCCGACATATGATCGTGTTTGTACTGAGTTCTTGGGGTGAGACATTTCCACCGTTATCCATGACTGACAACACTATAATTTAGCACAAATAGAAAAGTATTGACATGCCCTTTCATTCTTCGTTACAGCCTAGAATTAAGTCTTGAAATTGAAGCTCTCAATCATGAGAGGGTTGGTTAGATGGAATGTAGAAAATATTAGTTATGTTGTGCAGTGAAGCTTTCTTCAGGGCCGAAATATCGATCAAAAGCAGTAAAGAAGCAAGCTGGTGTGGGTGAGAAAACACGTGGAGCTGAGAGTAGTCGGTTTTTAGTTTCTTGTGCACACTGCTGTCGGTTTAGAACTTTATAAATCAGTGGAATCAACAAGCAGTCCAGTGGCTTTGCTGTAAGAAGCACACAAACTGTCCATCAGCTTACCTTTTTTTCTTATGTATATCGAGCTGTGTGTTTTTATTTTCATCTTAAATGTAACTTGATGAATTTAAGACATGTACAGAACATGGCTGTTGATTGGTTGTTTTGTTATTAAATACTGTCATACAATTACCAATTTGTGTTCTGCCCATTCCTAGTATTAGAGACTCTTAAACTTCCTGTTGAGTTACCAAGACAAATGGAGGTCAAAATTTGTTCAGTTAGTGGTTAGTGGACAGGGCAATGTGATATTCAAATAACACTGTTAGCCAATAAAGTTAATTTGTTATAGTTTATTAATTTCCTTTAAAGCGTGCGACTCGTAATCTGAGAGTCGCGAGTTCGTATCCCCGTAGCACCTAACATGCTCGCCCTTTCAGCCATGGGAGCGTTATAATGTGACGGTCAATCCCACTATTCTTTGGTTAAAGAGTAGCCCAAGAGTTGGCGGTGGGTGGTGATGACTAGCTGCCTTCCCTCTAGTTTTACACTGCTAAATTAGGGACGGCTAGCACAGATAGCCCTCGAGTAGCTTTGTACGAAATTCAAAACGAACAAAATTAACTCCCTTACCGAGCGAGCTGAGAGTAACTTGTGTTGAGAATTATTTGCTTGCTTTAATTGCTTTGGAAATCCTGTCAGCTTGTCTACTAGAGCTTTCCAGTTTGATGTCTAAATATGATTTTGATCAGGATAATTCTGAGCTATTTTGCTGTTGTTGTTGTTTTTATTCTAATACCATGTGCTGCCCACATGGAAGCCACATGTTACTTTCTAAAGTAAGCACCAGAGTAAAGAGACGCTTATTCAGTATTGGGTTTCGTCATCGTTTTCAGGTTAGCCAAATAGTTAGCTTTTATTTGTTCATTTTTAATCCGGATGTGACTTGTCTCAACAAGAAACGAAGAAAATGAATACGCCAATACAATGAAAGAAACTTGGAATAAATTAATTGACCTTGGAAATCAAATAGTTTCATAATGAAAGCGTGGAAGAATACCTTTCGTTGAAACGTCTCCACCGATTTACGCAATTATGTAGTAATTTGAAATTATGTAGTATTTGTCACTATCTTGACGAGGGCAAGGAAGACTTTTTTGTACTATTTTTTTTGTACAACAATCGGAGAAACAATATTCATTCCACGTGGTCTCGTGAGAGTTTCGTTCTCCTCCACTGCCTCAGTGGTAGGTCCGAAGACTTACAACGCTAAAAATTGGGTTTCGATACCTGTGAAGTACAATACAATAGCCCATTGTGTAGTTATGCGCCTAATAAAGGAGAATTTCTGTAATAATTAGTATATTTTTGAATGTTTAAGAAAGCGACCATATTGTGTATATTTTAGGTCACTTACACGATTGTTCTTTTTGTAACCGACATAGCCCGGTGGTTAAGGCATTCGACTCGTAATCCGAGGATCGTGAGTTTGAATCCCCGTAACACCAAAGATGTTCACCCTTTCAGCCATGGGAGCGTTATAATGTGACGGTCATTCCCACTATTCGTTGTTGAGTCCCCCAGTGGCTCAGCGGTATGTCTGCGGACTTACACGCTAAAATCTGGGTTTCGATACTCGTGGTGGGCAGAGCACAGATAGCCCATTGTGTAGCTTTGTGCTTAATTCAAAACAGCAACAATTTTTCGTTGTTGAAAGAGTAGCTCAAGAGATAACGGTGGGTGGGGATGACTAGCTGCCTTCCCTCTAGTGTTACACTAGTATATTAGGAACAGCTAGCGCAGATAGCCCTCGTGTAGCTTTGCGCGAATTTCAAAAACAAACTTTTAGTAAACATTTCTAAGAGTACGGATGTTTGTTTAGTTTAATTTACGTGTTGTTAAGCGCAAAGCTGCACAACGGCTATCTGAGTTGTGCCCTACATGGGTATTTAAAAATCAGGATCTTACTGTTATAAGTCTTCAGACATATCGGTGGAGCTTCTGTGGTCAGAGGGCGAGCGCTGAATGTGGGTGAAGTGTGAAATAATCTGAGCGAAAAACTGTATTATATTATTAGAGAGAGAAAGTAAAACTGCATGCATCAAGTTGTACTGTTTTTACTTATTATTATAGTAAAACGTTTAAGATTTGAATATTTAAAGAGTGTATTACGCGTGCAAGGATATAATACGGTTCTGTATTATAACAATAGTCGTCATCACGCTCTGGTTTCACGTGTTTGGACACTTTGTTGTAACGCTCATTCCAGATATTTGTTCCAAAAAATTCTAAACTCGTGACGATGATCTTTGTCACTTAAATTCGTATTTAGGCTCTTTTTAAAGTATGTTAAGAGCTTTTCTACCAATCGTTTATCTGTATTAGAGTGCACGTGAAGTGGTATCCGTTGAATGTATCACTCGTTCGATCAAATGCGTTAATTACTAAAAAAAAAACGTTTTTCTCTACGTGCATAAGAGTTAAAGATATAAGAAGCCACACGTTTTCAAGCTAATTTAAGTGATGAAAATGTTCCATATTCTTTTAAAACACTGTGTAATAATTGAGCTTCGAATAGACGGTGATCAGATAATTAGAGGTTGCATCATCGTTTCTGTCCAATCAGCAATGCCCAGTTTTCCTTTGTTCTTCAATAGCTGAGCACATATACCCCAACTGCTCTGAAAATATCGTCCACTACATACACGAGGACTTCCTGCACGTTCTTCAACTAAATCCCCTTCGCGATAAATTCTTTAAGTGTTCGAAGGAGAATAGAAGGAAGAGAGAGCTGCGTAGAGATCAATGGAACCAAGGTTAGCATCGTAAAGAAACACCCAAGTTGATATCGGAGAATGGCCGATAATAACAGAGAGAAAGAAGGGAAAAGAGGACTGAAAATGGAAAAATAAATTAAAGACTTAGCAGATGGAAAGAATGCAGGATTATTTAGAGGAGTAGAAAAAGAAAGAAGATTTTTTTTTTCCAGCAGAACAAGGGTCAAACTTGACAAAAGTCAGAAAGGGTAAAGTCTGAACTGATAAAAAGGAAGAAAAATTTGAAATGATGGCTATTTCTGAGGGAACAAAAAACAAATTGATGTCGAGAAAAGCTGAACGAAAATGAGACGAAAGGAGGCAGAGAAAGAAACGCGAGTAAGAAGTTAAAATAAATAGATCAAATATCATATAAAAATATATAACTACTGTAAATAAACAATGAGAACGTGGAAGAAAATTTCAAACTCCCGGGGATTTCCTGACTTAAGTATGAGTAAATTTCCCAACCAACCTAACTAAAGATCCCAGAAGGAATGACTGTAATAAAGACAAAATACTTTTCTATTCTATGATAGGGGTTTTGTATCCTACTGTGCACTTTCCCTGATGTAACAGTGCACTTGAATGGTATGGTACATGTAAGCAATGGTTTGATTTGGTTTTTGAATTTCGCGCAAAGCTAGCTACTCGAGGGCTATCTGCGCTAATTTAGCAGTGTAAGACTAGAGGGAAGGCATCTAGTCATCAGCACCCACCGCCAACAACTTGGGCTACTTTTTTACTAACGAATAGTGGGATTGATTGTAACCTTATAACACCCCGACGGCTGAAAGGGCGAACATGTTTGGTGCGACGAGGATTCGGACCCGTGACTCTCGGATTAGGGGTCGAACGCCTTAACCCACCTGGCTATGCCGGGCCTGTAAGCAATTAATTAGTGTCTTTACTCTTAACAGTCCAATGAATGAAGTTAAGAGCAAAGCTTTAAGGAAATACACGATTAGCCAGTGGAAACATTTTCGATCGGTGAAACGATTCTTCCCCAGTTGCGGTCATATTAAAGCTGTGATTCTACTTTCGCGATAGATTAAACTAACGATTCTACACTTGAGTCACATTAAAGCGATGATTTTTAATTCGCTACATGTTAAAACGACGATTCTACATTCACGACAGATTAAAGCGATGATTCTACACTTGAGTCACATAAAAACAAAAGCGATGGTTCAACTTTCGCGACAGCTTATAGCGATTATTTTATTCTTGCGTCACATTAAAGCGCTCATTCTACATTTGCAACCACATATTATATGATTTAATCACCGTATTTGCACAACACTGCTGTTCTATTCACTCACCAAGTCCAAATTTCAATCGTTGACTTCGCTGACCTTTGCACAAGTCCGCTCTCATTTTTCACGACATGCGAGATAATTGATTCGGCAGAATCATTGGCTCTATATGTTTTATACGCGTGTCACTCTTGTCTGATACGGGAAATCGACTGGATTATTCATTGGCGATCAGCGGGGATATGTTTCCCTGCTGGAGTACTTGGTACCATTAACTGTCGCCACGTTTTGTTTGAATGCATACATAGGTTATTCAAGTTATCCGCTGGCTTTAGCCTTCAAGGCACACTTTACGCAACCCCGGATTGTTGTTTTCATTCGTTGCTGAACCCATCTTAAATAGATGGGAGATGTGTTTGATCTCTAGCTTCGTGTTATTAATTTCTTCACACGTATTTGTTGTTGTTGTTTTTTTTGTGAGTTTTTATATCGGTTGACCTTGTGTCCGAGAGTATGTTTCATGTATAAAAGAGGACCATAGATGTTTGTTGTTAAGCTTAATTATTCAAAATGAGGCGTTCGTGGCGTATAATAGAGCGGGCCATTTTGAAATGTTTTAGAATTGCGTGTGATAATCTCAGAGGTTTTAACCGCTTCTTGAATATTCGTTACTCACGGAAATCGTACAATAACTTGTCCTTTGTAGCAGCCCGTGATGACGTGTCTGGTACATAATATCAATTATTTTCAACATTACTAGAATAAATTTTTTCATTCTCATCCTTTTATTGGCTCTTCAAGAGTCTGAGAACAAACTTCTGTCCAATTATCTTTTTTGCATCGAGTTTGAGTCTACGAAAGCGCCAACTGCGCTTGGCTCGCAGTCTCGAATCCCCCGCTCCACAAAACTTGCTCGCGCTTTTCAGCCATGGAGTCTTTATATAATGTGACGGTCAATCCCACTATTCGTTCATAAAATAGTAGCCCAAGAGTCGGCGGTGGATGGTGATGACTAGCTGTCTTCACTTTAGTCTTACACTGCTGAAGTAGCGACGGCTAGCGCAGATAGCCCTCCGATACACTGGATGTTTAATATCTGGTTTACTAGATACACTGGATGTTTAATATCTGGTTTACTAGCTTATTGCATTGCAAACGTTTAACAGTCATAACTGTTGCAGAAGTCTCATTTGAAGGAGAACACCTGCTGTGTGACGACTCGAATCTTGGCCCCTGCGAAATTGATATGTTTCATTAAGTAGCAAACAATATGAAAACTATTTGGTATTGCTATTTGAACTCAGCATGTGTACTTAGCTTTCCACGAATGCTGGCATCGTTTTCGTGGACGCACAACAATCGAGTGCGTTTCTTTCCCTCGTAATAAATGGCTTGTCGTCCTTTTTCTTTCCCGCGAGCGCCACCACACGACATTTTGATAGATGGTGCAATGAAAGACTTGACATGTGCTTCTAGAAAAAAAACCTCTCCATTCCAACTGATGTAGTGTCCTTCAGGTCACGTGCTGTCACTGTATATTTTTTTGTCTCATTTCAAGGATTCTTAGATAGTGTCTGGTATCAACGCTTTGTGTTATTCATAACAATAAACCTGCAGATCATTTCAAAACGTGTTTTCAACTGGCTGGAATCGTTTTAAAAGTATATTTACAAAGAAGATAATTTCACCAATATTTTGAAGAAATAAACAACGAACAAAAACAAAATCTGTGTTGAACGTCGTTGTAACTTACTAGGACTTGTTTGCGACTGTCTTGCTTCCTGAATAATCTTGAAAGATAAAAAATAGTAATAAAAAATAAAGATATTTCTATCTTGTTTTGAAGTCCAACCAAATGTTTAATGTAAAAAATAGGTGCTAATAAAAAAACTCTGAGATCTCATTGCTGTCCTTTCTGTCTATTGTAGTTATCTTTGAACTTCTTGGGTTGTGCACCTACTAAGCCTTATAAAGGAATAACCTTTGACAAGATTTTAAAGTGTGAGTATAATAAAACATGCTGCTACGTTTCTATGGCTTAATGCACGTAACACCTACGTGAAGTTAAAACACGAACGTGTGTTGCAGACAGCAGAAATGACTTGTGAACGTCCTTCGCATTCGAAATCAGAATAAAGCTGTTGCTTAAAATGTTTCGTTATTTGTCAATAATTGCGGTACCTTGGAGAGTAGCGAACATTGTAAGAAATATATAATATGTGGGACTTATCACCAGAATTCGGAATAATTATTGCTCATGATGGTTATTCCTGTTCTCTTCAGTGAAAAATGTTTAAACCACAAAAAAATGCACGTGTTTCTCTTACGACTGTCAAATAGAAAATCAGATCTATTCAGTACAAATGTTTAAACCACAGAAAACTGCACTTGTTTCCCTGACCACTGTCAAGGAGAAAATCATTTCTCTTCAGTGAATATGTTTTAAGCCACAAAAGAACAACTACCCTTGCTTCTCTTACTACCGTCAAATCACATAAAACAAAAACAAAGAAAATGCATGTTGATTTACGAGACCGAGCAGAGAAAACGTAAGATACAATAAGATGGCGGGAACATCCATCAGAAAGTGCTTGCCATTGCCTTGAAGTTTGGATGCGATGTTCTGGTTTATTGTGGCTCATTTATATGCATATAATTTCGTCATTTATATATGAATAGCATTTTATTTTAATACATTCTTCAAATAAATTGTATTTCGAGTGACAGGAAGGTAGAGCAACTGTCCTCTTTCGTACGCCTGTGGTTCTTCTGCTTTCTGACATATGTCCTTGGATGTTATGAACATTATTACTGATTGAACAAGTTGTCCTGGCGAGTAGGGTTGCAGCAGAAAGCAAGAGCCATGTGTTATGGATGCTCACGAGCTGTGGGAGGCTATATATTCAGACGGAAAAGTCTAAAACTCTCTTACATCTCGAAGGAAACGAGAGATTATGTATTCTTAATGGCTTTTGGAGATACTGTGCTCATTGAGTCCAAATGGTTGGTTCTCACCGCGTGGCGCTCGCCTTATGATTTTTTTTTTTTTCTTGAGAGCTGCTGAGTGATGGGTCGACTGGCAAGCCTTAACGGGACGTGCAATATGCCAATTACTTTGGAAAGCACGTGGTCAGACCACATGGTTCTTTCTCAGTCTCTTACCCAAATTCTACGTGCTTTGACTCTGTCGTTCGGGCATCAAGTTTGTGTTGTAAATTATTTTTGCTTTCCAGCCTTGTTAACAAAGGATCGAAATAGACAACACAAGCAACATCTCAGCTTACCCGGCAAAACTAACAGTGACAGAATGTAATCTATTTTCCCCATTGTTTCTCTGAAGTCTGAGATAACGTTAAGTCAGATGGCGTAGTATGTAGTTATCAAACACACGAGTAAAAAGAATCCTGAAATGTTTCTATTACCTGACGGTAATAAAGTATACAAAATACAGTTTAATTGTGTTTCGTTTTGTAAAAATATCAATTGAACTAACTGACACGTGTCATTATATATATAAATATTATAATCATATATATATATAAATATTATATATATAAGTCGTTCTCGTAACCTTTTTAATATCCAATAGACTCCTGCCAATGAAAAATATAATCAGTATTAATATTCTAATTTTGTAAAATACGGAACATGACACTAAATCGTAACAAGTTTGTTGGAGAATGAACGTGAAATACACTGAACATGTTTGCACTCGAAATTCGAGATAAAGAGAAAGAAAGAATCTACTTTTTATATTAAATAGATTCGTATGTATCTAAGCTTTGACATCCGTGAAGTTTTATATTACAAACATTTTACAACTGAAATGATGTAGTGAGTGTCCAATGGTTATGTTATTTATTGGTGATTTGGGACCCAGTGCATTTCAATTGTTCTATGGTGTACTCATTCCAATTGTAGTTTGATTTACATATAAAAGTCATTTTAAAACAACAACAACATTTTAATTTCGTTATTTCTTGTTTTTGTTTTCTCGAACTAGGATGAGTGAACTGTTTGGAGAAACTTATAGCTGTGAAAGACATTGGAAAAAGTTGAAAACCATTGATTTAGGCAATTCGGACATAAAACAAAAAAACTGGCCCGGCATGGCCAGGTGAGTTAGGGCGTTAGACTCGTAATCTGAGAGTCGCACTAAGCATGCTCGCCCTTTCAGCCGTGGGGGGCGTTATAATGTGACGGTCAATCGCACTATTCGTTGGTAAAAGAGTAGCCCAAGAGTTGGCGGTGGGTGGTGATGACTAGCTGTCTTCCCTCTTGTCTTACACTGCTAAAATAGGGACGGCTAGTGCAAATAGCCTTCATGTAGCTTTGCGCGAAATTCAAAAACAAAGAATATGTAATAACTAAGTGATTAGGTTAGAGTCTTATTATGGCAATATATATGTGTGCACACGTGATAAATATTGGTTTATTTGTCAGAGTCGTTTGATTCGTGTGATTTCAGATACATGTTTGAATCTTTAAATTATTCTTAAGTTTCTTAAGTAAAATTTAAAGTAGTTCTTTTGAATTCAGAACTGATACTGTTTGTAACTTCAGTTTCGATTTTCTATTTCAGTTAATTTAAATTACACAATTCTTATAATTATACTTACGTGAAAAATATTTTAAAAAATCCTATGAGCATAGCCTAACTGGGCTTTAGATCCGAGAGCTCATGGTATGCGTCCCTAGGGTGGGAAGACTTTACTTTGTACTTTGGGACTGTGGGTATGCTATATAAGTGACGGTCAAATCCTATTTGTTTTTCGGTAGGACGGCGTTGAGACTTACAACGCTAAGATCCGGGGCTCGATTTCCTGCAGTGGACAGACCCAATAGCCCGCTTTGGATTTGTTTTAACACACAAGTCCACCATTGGTTACACAAATATAATTCAATAATCCGTCACTTGTGAGTGTTGTTGGCTAGCTGCCTTTTCTTTTCTATCAGTTAAGAACTCGGAACGGCTTTTCGCAGATAGTCGTGTATGGTTTTACGAGAAATATTCCAAATAATTATAATATTCTATAAACGTTGTCTCATCATGCCGGGTCAATGAATAACAAGACAACGCAGGTTCGAATCCCTGTCACTCTGAACATGCTCGCCTTTTTCAGCCTTGGGAGCTTTATAATGTGACGGTTAATTCCATTATTTGTTGGTAAAAAAGTGTCCCAAGAGTTGGCGGTGCGTGGTGATGACTAGCTGCTTTCCCACTAGTTTCACCCTGCTAAATTATGGACGGCTAACACAAATAACTTTTGTATAGCTCTATGCGAAATTCAAAACAAACGTACAATACTTGTCATTCACTCGGTAGATAAAAGGAACTGAGTTGTATGGTAGGTCCCTCATGTGCATCTTTAAAATATTCTACGAAAAGAGATGCGATTACGAAAATAAAACATGTTTAAGTATTCTGTCAAAAGTTGTGTTAACACGTGTGTTTCTCATGATATAATTTATATTCGTTACTTGAAATACGTAAGTCTTTCACATTTATTATCTCATAAAGTGCTCATGTTGTTAAAGCTCTGCCTTTAATATGCATTTTATTTTAAGAACTTCAAGTGCTTTTCCGTTTTCGCCTCAAGAAACTCCAAAATACTTGCAGGCACTCTCTTGTCCCTAATTTCGGCGGTCTATCTATACGGTCCTTGTCTGAAAGAAATTGATTTTATTTTATGTTTTAGCATTTTTTCACGCTCAAAGCGAGGGCTAGTAAAGCATTGTAAACACCTCATGAATATGAATACTCAATGAAAAGCGGAAACCAAAGAGTATCTGTGAATTACATGTGATTCCAGGTTTGTATGTTACAGGAAATACAACAGCACAAGTCTCGCACTCGAAGCAGCTGCTTTGTCCATCACGTGTATAATTATGATGCGTAAGCACTCGATTATAGCGCCCTCTAGGGAGCATTATTATTTCTTTATGCGTGTAATTAACTAAATTTGTCACTCATACGCATAATAAAATGAAATAATGACTGTCTTTCTTTTCAAATATGACTTTAGATTAAATAAAAATTTCAAAAATATTTTAACAAACGAGGAAATTTATGAGACGTTCTTTTATTAATGTACATATAAAATTTTAATTACTCATTATTAACAATTAATGATTTTACTTATTTTGTTGTCACTGTTTTCGCCATCACTTCATAACCGTTTTTATTTTTACAAAAGTACCGTATCACTAATCTTTTATTCTGGATTTCATTTTAAAATATGTTAATTATGCAAATTTATTGATGGTAAAACGTTTTGTCAAATACCATTTTTATCTATTTCTTCGGACTTAATGGGCCCGGCATGACCTGGTGGTTATGGCACTCGACTCGTAATCCAAGGATTGTGGGTTAGAATCCCCGTCGCATAAAACATGCTCGCCCTCTCTGCTGTGAGAGAGTTACAATGTGACGGTCAATCCCACTATTCGTGGGTAAAAGAGTAGCCCAATATTGGTGGTGGGCGGTGATGACTAGCTGCCTTTCCTCTAGCTTTACACTGCTAAATTAGGAAAGTCTAACGCAGATAGTCCTCGTGTAGCTTTGCGCAAAAATAAAAAAACAAACAAATCGCACTTAATGTACTCGAATTTTCACGCCTTGAATATATTGCACACTTTTATTATTCTTGCTTTTAGTTCGTTCAAATATTCGGAGGAGAGACTCTTTAATAAATAATCCATTATTTTTATTTCGTTTCAGAAGATAAAAGGAATAATGCTAATACATTTTGTTTTTAGAATCGTGTAAAACAGCCCTTGGAATGAAATCGGGCGACATCAGAGATGAAGATATAACAGCCAGTTCGTCATACAACGATGCTGTTGGTCCTTGGACAGCTCGGTAGGTGTCGCTGTTAAACATTTATTCATCAAACATTCGTTTAGTATTATCAAAATGGTCTAATATTCACATTGGATATGATAGCGAAGAATTAAAAAACAAAACAAATACAGTACATTAACTTACCTGAAGAGGAATATATTTTATCCACGGATGATGCATCATTACAGTTTTCAAATTTGCAATAAAACTCCAGTCAGTCAACTTTCTGTGTAATATTAAAAAAAAATGAGATTTCTTTTTGGTTATAGTAATGTCTCGTGAAACTAAATATTTGATGATTTATCCACCTGTTGTAGCTCTTGCTTAACATATGAGAATTTCAAACGTAATAACCACTTAAACAAAGTATTATTCTCTAAGATGAAATGCAAGAAACTTGTGATCACAGAAACATAAACTGTTGCATTCCAAAGTGTAATACATCGATTTGCACGTTTGTCTTTATCTTCGGTCCGGCATGGCCAAGCGTGTTAAGGCATGCGACTCGTAATCTGAGGGTCGTGGGTTTGCATCCCCTTCGCACCAAATATACTCGCCCTTTCATTCGCGGGAGCGTTATAATGTGTCGGTTAATCCCACTATTCGTTGGTAAAAGAGAAGCCCCCTGGTGATGACTAGCTGCCTTCCCTCTAGTCTTACATTGCTAAATTAGGGACGGCTAGCACAGATTGCACTCGAGTAGCTTTCTGTGAAATTAAAAAAACAAAACAATCTTTATCTTTATTTCCTGCTTTTAATAAATTACGCGTTTTTATTTCTAATGGTGACAAACTGTAGTGAAGAAGTGATGTCTTGAACTTGTCACAATCCGGATAGAAGCAATTTGTCACTTACTGCGTCATGATTATTTATTTAGGTAATCATACCATGTTATTTTTATACACTTTGGGTTTTAAATACGGATTTTAAGCCAAGAATCACTGGTCTAATCCATATGGATTCCAAGGTCTTCATAAACACTGTTTAAACTATTTATTCATATTATTGCTTATAAGTTAATGAGTTTGTTGGTTACCACGTCCCAAACAAGATATGTTTAAAACAAAATTGTTCTTAAATCTATCAAGACAATCCGTAATTGTTGTTTTACCATCTGTGAGAATAACCTGATATTGTTTTATCATCCATGAGAATAACCTGATGTTGTTTAACCATCCGTGAGAATAACCTGATGTTGTTTTATCATCCATGAGAATAACCTGATATTGTTTAACCATCCATGAGAATAACCTGATGTTGTTTAACCATCTATGAGAATAACCTCATATTGTTGTTTTACTATCTGTGAGAATAACCTGATTTTTTTATTATCTATGATGTTTTACTATCTGTGAGGATAACCTGATGTTGTTTTACTATCTATGAGAATAACCTGATGTTGTTTAACCATCTATGAGAATAACCTCATATTGTTGTTTTACTATCTGTGAGAATAACCTGATTTTTTTATTATCTATGATGTTTTACTATCTGTGAGGATAACCTGATGTTGTTTTACTATCTATGAGAATAACCTGATGTTGTTTAACCATCTATGAGAATAACCTGACATTTTTGTTTTACTATCTGTGAGAATAACCTGATTTTTTTATTATCTATGATGTTTTACTATCTGTGAGGATAACCTGATGTTGTTTTACTATCTGTGAGAATAACCTGATGTTGTTTTATCATCCATGAGAATAACCTGATATTGTTTAACCATCTATGAGAATAACCTGATGTTGTTTAACCATCTATGAGAATAACCTCATATTGTTGTTTTACTATCTGTGAGAATAACCTGATATTGCTGTTTTTACATCAATGAGAATAACCTGACATTTTTGTTTTACCATCTATGAGAATAACCTGATTTTTTATTATCTATGATGTTTTACTATCTATGAAAATAACCTGATTTTTTATTATCTGTGAGAATAACCTGATGTTGTTTTACTATCTGTGAGAATAGCCTAATGTTGTTTAACCATCCATGAGAATAACCTGATTTTTTATTATCTGTGAGAATAACCTGATGTTGTTTTACTATCTGTGAGAATAGCCTAATGTTGTTTAACCATCCATGAGAATAACCTGATATTGTTTTACCATCTATGAGAATAACCTGATTTTTTATTATCTGTGAGAATAACCTGATGTTGTTTTACTATCTGTGAGAATAACCTGATATTGCTGTTTTACCATCTATGACAATAACCTGACATTGTTGTTTTAACATCTATGAGAATAACCTGATTTTTTATTATCTGTGAGAATAACCTGATGTTGTTTTACTATCTGTGAGAATAACCTTATATTGTTGTTTTAACATCTGTGAGAATAACCTGATATTGCTGTTTTACCATCTATGAGAATAACCTGATATTGCTGTTTCCAAAGTTATCAGAGCAGTTTGACATTGTTGTACTTTGTTGCTCATAAAGAAAGAAAAAAACAACAAAAGCATTCAGTGAAACCTCAGCGGCCGTCTGGTATTCCAAGAACGTTTCATCAAAGATATCACAAACAAAAAGTTTAACATTTGGTACATTCACCAGTGTAATCACTTAGTGTAGATGGGATCACTGGAAAGAGACGTTTCATCCAATAAGAGCTGTCTTCACGTACGAAGAACACTAGCTCCACAAGTAAAGTGTCGGTAACGTGTCGTTTTTTGCACATCCCTGGAGCTTAATGAGTCCTGCAGGGAAAATGTCTGCGTGGTGAAGTTCTCTTGTCAAGTTCCAGCGGCACTGGCGGTTTTAGGGCGAAAGGAATGACCGAACTGAGCCCTAGGAGAATTTTCTAGAGAACATCCGTGTAATTCTTCTTGTAATGAGGCTTTCTAGTGTGGAAATAGCGAGTATGATAGATAATAAATGTATCGCAATCCAGTTTCGAGTTCTTCTAAGGTGAATGTTAAATGGAAACGTTGCGGTTGAAGTCACAGCAACAAACAAATAAACAAATATTTTTCCCTTGGCATTACGGCTGTTGTTTCTGGAGTATTCCCCACGTTTCTCTACTAGTGTCACAGTTTGTTTTTTTTCAGCCAGAGACACTCTTATATTTCGATACCGTTGGTTTCGAGTTTCGTTTCTTGACAGCTTGAAAGCTGGCGATTGTGTACACGGACTTTCTGAAACTTATAAGTCGATCGTAAATGTAATTCCCACTTATTCTTCGTCTACCAGTCTCTTTCAAGACTATTCGATAAAATCGCCTTCAGCTAGCTGTGTTATTATTTATTATTATTTTTTTATAACATTTTAAAACTGTGAAACAGTTGTGCCCCCCGCCCCCACGCCAGTCTGCGTTCTGTCATGGCCGTTATTCTAGTCTAGCGATGGAAAACGTTTCTTTTAATAATTCTTCAGACATGTTTGTGTCCGTATTGAACGCTCGCTCGTCAACAAAATGAGGGCAAAAAACTTGAAAACAATCAACAGTAAAAGCCTGCAAGTCTATATACGTTATGATAACACGCTATGGTAAACTATTTCCAACGCATTCAGATCGATATCGCATTCAGTTCTGTTTGGTTGAATTTCATGCAAACCTACACGAGGGCTATCTCCGCTAACCGTCCCTAATTTAGCAGTGTAAGACTAGAGGGAAGAGAGCTAGTCATCACCACCCACCGCCAACTCTTGAGCAACTCTTTCATCAACGAATAGCGGGATTGATCATATTATTTTAATGCCCCCATGGCTGAAAGGACGAGTATGTTTGGTGAGATGAGGATTCGAACCCGCGACCCTCAAGTTGTGAGTCGAGAGCTCTAACCACCAGGCCATGCCGGATCCTAGATATGGAAATAGCAGGTGTTGTATTATTACGATGTCTTCAATTTTAGTCACGAGTTCGTCGAACAACTCACGATCACGAGTACAGAAGTGAGATGATGTTAAATATACGACTTTGGAACATAGGTGGCGTTGAAGATGAGTCCAAAAACAAACCGTCACAGCAGTTTACTAGGATGGTGTGAGCGTGGTGGTGACTAGTTGCCGTCCCTCTCGTTTTACCGTGCTCAATTAGAAACGTCTAGCGCAGATAGCCCTCGTATAGCTTTGCGCGTAATTCAATTATTTTTTTTTTTTAATTTCGCGCAAAGCTACTCGAGGGTTTGTTTTTTTTGTTTTTGAATTTTTGTGCAAAGATGTCACTCATTTGGGGACGAATAGTGGGATTGACTGTCACATTATAACGCCCCCACGTCTGAAAGGGCGAGCATGTTTAGTGCGACGGGGATTCGAATCCGCGACCTTCGGATTACGAGTCGAACGCCTTAACCCACCTGGCCATGCGGGGCCTGGTTCGAAACAACAACAACAAAAAACGAACCAAACGTTCGGTTATTTTTATACAGTGTTACTCTTTGTACCTGTATTATTTTAACATCCTCGTTACACAGAAACTAGAACCAAAATACGACTCAGTCCCACTTAATTTTTATCGGGTTTTTTTGTTTGTACAGTAATTATACAATCGGAAATTACATTAGCTTTGGACTTAATGAAAGGAAAGCAAAAAGGTTAACGCGAAGGATGGATGTGTCAGACGAGGTTCATCCGAGCTGCAATCAAACAGACCTTGCTATTATGACAAATAATGAGGAGATGAGTTTGTTATTAAAGCTATAAGAAAGTTCGTAGACGCGGATATAACTTTGACATTGATGGATTATCTGTTGGGTCTTTTTTTACTGGTAGAATAAACGATAGGTTCATGTGATTAAATAATGTTGCGCTTACCCCTTGTGGCAGGAACGGAAGTTTGGGGTAAAAACCAGAGTGTCTTATCACAGACAGCCACTTTTATCTAGTCTATCAAAACACGCTGTGAATCATCAGTATATCTGCTATTCGGGGGGCTTGAAGAGCCCGTCTAAACATAAGGCTTACAATTTTTCTTCATATACCATCAAGACATTTTAATCCTCGCATACTCTGCTGAATGGAACTAATCAGATGAAAGACCGGTCACGTGGGACGGCCCACTTATCGCAAGAAAGCGGCGACCGTCAATCAGGATCATTGATCACGAGGGGGAGCCACCGTGGCGTGAAAGTAAGAACGAGCCGTTCCTCCCAACAGCAGCACCTGCTGATTTTTACCTGATTACACATAATCCTAAGTGTTCACGAGCACATTAGATAATGAATTGTACACGTGTTTTCCTTACTTTCTGATTACCTTGGCTAACGTTTCATCGCAGACCGTTTACCCGAGCACCTACGTTTCTGGCTACTTTTGTTGATAACAATACACAACGTGGCTCGTGTCGTCTCGTGATTCACTGGACAAATGGAGAAGGAAATTGACATTTACAGTTTTAGTTTACATTGTTTAAGTTCCATTATCTCTCCCTCTTTTACGATAAAATGTCATAAAAGGAAAGTGTAGTGAAGTCGCCAGTCGCTGCCTCTGCGTCGTTCTGTTTATGATTCATCAGTCATTAGTTATTCCAGGTGGCGCTACGTTTTTTAATTACTGACGTGAGCCTAATGATCTTCAGAATACAGGCTTGCTCACAGAAACGGAGAATAGGAAAAACGATTACTGGAATCACATTTAATTGACCCTGGGAATTCGTAGGATGTTTTGATATTTATATCACCATTAATATAATCTTCGGTAACAAATCATTAGAGTTTTTGTGCCTTTGCCTCAGTATGCTTGACTCACTGTTGGTAGTGTTTCAGTGATAACCTCATCCGCTTATGTTAAACTTGGGATTTGAATATTCATCTTGTATAACATGTTGTGTGTTGACTTTGTTGTGTATTTTTCTAACGATGTAATCGATGAATCTTTAGATTTCTTTCATGAAGCCCAATATTTTATTCTATTCACCACTCTTAAGTGTGTTTTACCGGTTTCAGGAATTTAACCAACTTGTCTGCCCAATAATTCGTAAAATAAACGGTTAATAGTATCAATTTGCATATTCTTAAACTTCGTAAGTTTACTGTGTAAGTAAAAGAGGACTAGAATTCCGCACGTGTAACTCCTAAATTTGTATGAACTGGACACCACAAACACGAATCACCACATATTATCTTGTTATTAATGTACCATGTTTTTATGTACAGAAGTTTTGAAGAATATACTTTAGAAGGACTTCATTTTTTGTAGGTTAGAACAAGAGGTCAACAGTGGAGCTTGGTGTCCTTCTAAGCAGATTCACAAGGATACCCAAGAATACCTGGAAATCAACTTGCGTACCCTGCACGTGATCACTCAGGTTGCAACTCAGGGTCGTTTCGGTAACGGCCAGGGTCAGGAGTTCGCTGAACACTACAAGCTGGAATACTGGAGGCCAGGTGTCCACCATTGGATTCTCTACAGAAACAGAACTGGACATGAAGTAAGGGCGCTAACATGCAGTTGTAAATGGTTGTGTTTTGTTGTTTTCGTTACCGATTTCTCTTAATATTTCTGACGACAACATACAGGCGCCTACATACTTCCTACGCAATTACAACCATAAAATTCGGGGTTCGATTCCATGTGTAGCTTAACGCTAGAAAACAAACAAACAAGAAAAACGAAAAGTTGTGACATGTGTAACAGTTAGCTCCTCCCAGTAGCTTAGTGGTATCCGTGTCTGCGGACTTACAACGCTAGCAACTGAGTTTCGATACCTGTGGCGAGCGGAACACAGAAAACCCGCCGTGTAGCTTAGTGCCGAATTATAAATAAAGAGGCACGTGCAACTGATGTAATAATTTTGTTTTAGTTGTATCGCAGTTTCCTAAATTTTTCTGGATAATATACGTGTGCACATTTATCATTATCTCTTGAAATACTCGTATTTAAGGGTACATTTATATACATGTATTTGTTTGTTGGGAATACCCTTGCAAAGGAACGTAAAATTTGAACCAACAGACTGGAAGGAAATCTGTATCTACAACCTGTCATTAACGTTTTGGACAGTCAAATTTAATAGTATGATTTGACTGTCACTCTTAGAAAGAAAGAATGCCGTTTCACAGCAAGAGGAAGCGAACCATGGATTCTTGGATTTACATTCCCGAACGCTAGTTCTAACCAACATCAGGCCATGTTTAAAAGCTAGTGTACGTTTTGTTTGTCTTGAAATATTAAGATTTGTCTATGTGTTTTCTCGTTGTTATCATCGTATTAAAATAGGGTAGTTTTTCCACACGCACTTGTAAGTAAAGCCGTCTGTTTTTACTGTCAAAATGCAGTAGGCCATTCCACACGCACTTGTAAGTAAAGCTGTCTGTTTTTACTGTCAAAATACAGTAGGCCATTCCACACGCACTTGTAAGTAAAGCCGTCTGTTATTACTGTTAACATACAGTAGGCCATTCCACACGCACTTGTCAGTAATCATCTGTTTTACTGTTAAAATGAAGTAGGCCATTCCACACGCACTTGCCAGTAAATCATTTGTTTTGCTTATTATCTCAAACACATTAACCGAAACTATGTGAACATAAAGACACAAACGTGTGTATTTCTTTAAAAGTATAGCCACGTGTTTTATTTTTGTTCTCAGAACACGGGAAGATCTACGTCACTATGTGTTATGTTACCATATTTTTGTGTAACGTTGTAATACACACTGTGATGCATGAACAGTGAAACGGTACAAATATTTGTCTACCTTTGTCAGACAGTTTAATTCCGAAACGGTGCATTTGTTGCTCATACAGGGGCAGTCAAGACTGAAACATTAACCAATCAGAAATAACCGGTTTCAAATGGAAGCAAAAACCTTGTGTAAAATCTGTCTGATATATACCGGCCGCGCCAAACGTGCTCGCCCGTTCAGCCGTGGGGGCGTTATAATGTAACGGTCAATCCCACTATTCTTTGGTAAAAGAGTACCCCAAGTGTAGGTGGTGGGTGGTGATGACTAGCTGTCTTCCCTCTAGTCTTACACTGCTAAATTAGGGACGTCTAGCACAGATAGCCCTCAATTAGCTTTGCACGAAATTCAAACCAAGCCAAACTGTCGTATATACAGGCTAATAATGCTGCCAATATGTCGTCGACTAATTAATCACAGCTCGTGTTAAAGTTGCCATAACAACGCACGTGATATACAAAAATTAGGCAAGGGTGTAAACTGATCCGAACAGAAGGCTCTTTTAACAACATTATTATGGAAAAGAATGCAGCACTGGAATGTCTGACGATAACACATACGCACCCACTCGCATTTTAACTTTCTTCCTACGCATTTACAACCATATACTGCTGTGTGCGTGTTTGTGTTTTTTTTAAGAGGAGGACTTATCAAATAGCTTGGCTACGGTTCAACGTACGGTTTTTATAACCTGTGTTACAGTCTTTGGCTTTCACATAAAACAAGCCTGTTGCAACTTTCTTGCTCTCTGGTTTAGGGAACGTGCTGTGTCAGAAGGGTGGGGTGTGGGGGTCTGTGTACTGTAACCTATCCAAATAATGTTCAGCATTTTTTTAAAACTCTAATTTGAAACTTTTTCGTTCTGTAATTACTTCCCTACAGTGTAAAGATTGTATTGTCGATCCAAAGAGTAATTAATCTAAAGGAACGTCAAGCGTCTGCACGTTGAAGACACCCGTCGCCTCCAAAACGCTCATGGGTCTAAGGTTGGACAGACTTAATTTTTCCCTTCGGTGTGCGGAGAGACATTGTCTGGGTAACAGTATAGAGTAATAATAATAAACTGAGCCCCTCACCGTGGCCCTGATGTGCCAAAACAAAAGAAACCCAAAGCTCGTGAACTTTTTGCTGCCTAAAACCTCGGTGTATTCATGCGCACTGAAGACCTGCCGTTCCTACCAATTAAAATAGTTTTTTTTTCCTTGCCAAAGTATTCGTTTCACTGTTTTACACTCGGTTTCTCATGATGTACGTACACTGTAAGAGTCTGTTAAATTTTTACTATGTCTTTGTTCCACGTGTAACTCATTTGTACAAAAAGACAACACACATTGTAAGCGCAGGTGGATGTAGCGAAAAACGAAATCATATGTCGCTTTCAGAACAAAATACTCTCCGTGTTTCAAAACTTCTTCCACTATAAATATCCATATCTAATACTTATGTACACAAAACATAACAATTTTATGCGTCCACTTGTTTTACAAGTTACACATAAATATTAAAAGCGCAGTTGTTTTGTGTCTGTTCCATTATGCATGCTCTCAAAACGTTATTTTCCGTCTAATGTATTGTTTTGTAAAATTAAAGATCACGTTTGATAAATTCAAGGGGGAAACTGTGACACATTATTAAGAAGCCAATGTGGTACTTGTAACAAAAATATAGTTCCTGGGAAAATGGTTTGTTTTAAATTTCGTGCAAAGCTACTCGAGGACTATCTGCGCTAGCCGTCCCAAATTTATCAGTGTAAGACTAGAGGGAAGACAACTAGTCATTACCGCTCACCGCCAACTATTCAGCTACTCTTTTACCAAAGAATAGAGGGATTGACCGTCACATTATAACGACCCCATAGCTGAAAGGGCAAGCATGTTTTGTGTGATCGGAATTCGAACCAGTGACCCTCAGATTACGAGTCGAGTGTCTTAGCCACCTGGTAATGCCGGGCTTCCTGAGAAGAGATGATAATAAAAATGTGTATGCGTTAAAGTGGAAAGTAGAACATGTGTGAACAATTATAATTCGGGGAATGAGCTTTTTTTTCACATTTAAAAAATAATTGTACCATAAAAAGTTGAACACCAGATGGTGACACACACAAACATGCATAAGCGTGACGTGAACGGTCTTATCGTTAAGGTGCTCCACTTACAATCACAGGTTCTAATCCTCGTCACCGAAAGTGCTCGCCCTTTCGACCCTAGGGGCGCTATTACGTTACAGTCAATTCCATTGTGCTTTGGTAAAAAAAGTAAAGTCACTAGTTAGCGGTTTTGACAGCTGCCTTCCTTTTTGGTTTTTAACTGCTAAGTTAAGGATGGATTGCGCAGGTAGTTTTTGCGCAAAGCTACATGGAAACTGTCACAAGATAAAGTAACTATTTTACACGTATCATTGGTGAAAGGTATCGAGTGACTCTTTAAGAGAGCCTATTGTAAATCTAAATTTTTATTCGTGGTCAAACGATACCCTAAATAATAGTATGTGCTCCGATGTGTTGTAAAGGTTTCTCTGCGACGATCGAGAACAAACTTTAATTTTAGTCAACAGTGTATCAATCATGTAATTGCAAACAAAATCTCTTCTGACTCTCAGAATGTGGTGTCACGATTCAACTAGAATATTGGTATGGAATAATTATGAAGTAAACATTTTTATTTTTGTTTAAAGAACCCTTTATGACTTTAGTTTTCTATACGCTTCTGTAGATTACAAGAGGGTTTTTTCCTAAGGCTAGTGAACGTTATGACATGCCTTTTTCTATAGGCATCTATAAGTTACAAGAAGTTATTTCCTAAAGCTAATGAATGCTAATGGAGACTTGGGGTCAGTGAGGTAGGAATGAAAATTCTGTTGCGTTAAAATATTTTACGTCATTGCACATGTTTCTTCCTTTGCCGTTTTATTTCTTTCGTATCTAACACAACACGAGATCTTCTTGCAGACCTGACATCTGACTTGAGAAAACGCCAGGTGATATTTTACAACGTTATATCTTTCAACAACGGAATTACTCACGTCATCATTTTTGGCAAATCTACAATTCATATTAAATCACGTGCTTAACAACAACAACAAATGTCTCCATCTCTCCCTTCACCACCACCATAGTAAGCTCACCTCTGTGCTCTTGCTAGCTCCACGTGGCTTTAAGTTCTTTCA
The DNA here is from genome assembly GCA_011833715.1 of Carcinoscorpius rotundicauda. Lineage (NCBI taxonomy): Eukaryota > Metazoa > Arthropoda > Merostomata > Xiphosura > Limulidae > Carcinoscorpius > Carcinoscorpius rotundicauda. The sequence continues at coordinate 87,284,647 of CM022399.1, forward strand.
ACGCTAATAGAACTGGGACATCAACATGTTCTGTCAAGTGAAAACCGGCCACGTGATCTTTAAAGAAACAGAAACGTCACGGTCCAGATGGCTTCTCCCATAAAGCGAAATAGGTTCCTATTTTACTACGGTCTTGCGAACGGTTATTAATGATAAACGAAGTACATTTTATGTAACCAAAATATATTTCATCTGGGAACTTCGTGCATCTGGTGATATGAAGAGTAAACCAGGAAGAATGGTATAATGTAGGTATTCTGTTTTTAATACATCTATAGATACTGAGGTCGTTTAAGGGTTAACAAATGACCTAAAGGCGTTTCAAAGCAGAAATACTGTGTTTTTGTTTCACCAAACTTTCACTTTACATACCACCTCTCCATCTTTATATATTTCATCTTTCTTGCTGGAACTCAAAGCCCACGTTATCCATTTCTGTAAGGTGACAACATTGAAAGGAAAATTTAGATTTTTCTATTACCTTGATCAATGAGGCATTCCTAGGAACAAACTGATTGTTTTAACGCAAGCGTTAGAACACTTAGGATAACAGATGTTGCCCACGTGAATAACGAACTCACTTGTTTGTACTGTTTGTCAGGGCTAAAGAAAACTTCCAACCTTCTTAATTTGTCGAAAGTGTGTCTTCATAAATAAACAACTTAGCGTATTCTAACTTGCCTTTTCTAACTGGAAACTTTTATTCCTTCTTCTTCTAGTCACACACTGTTAAGTAAATTAGTACTGGTCTAATTCAAAAATTTGCATTATTAGATTGAAGAAAAAGGTGAGAGCCATTATCTGGTACATATATTTATATATAGCTTTTAATTCTCAAAAACTTGACTAACTCACTCAAGTTCTAATTTTTGTATCATGGAAACAACCAATTATCTCAAGTTCTACAACGTAGTTTCGAAATTAGCATTAATGCATACAAGTTTGTGTAATTATTAACTTATTAAGGTAATGACTCCTGAAGATAGGTCCCCGAGTTTATACTGTTTGATATCTGGTAAGAAACGGGGGTTTTTACTCTAAACCCTTTGTATGTTTTTTTCACCATCTGCAATGTTTATTCTGAGATTTGATGTCGTTTATGCTGTATTTTCCCTTGCTGGTAATGCTGGTTAATTTGCAGTAGCTCGATTTGTCGCTTGAGGCCAGTTAACGTTATGGATTATTTTCAGAACATACACGGTGAGTCGATTATAATAATATTTAGCTACGATCTCAGCTGTCACTTGAGATGTGCAGTAGGTTTAGAGAAAGTTTTTAACTGTTTTTATAACTAGGCGCGTGATGTTTCCTCTGGTTTCATAATCTAACCTTTTCTTTAATAACGGTGCGCTCTCAAAATCGTCGGTCCATCCAGTTTGAAAAAGAGTGAAAAATGTTTTTTTCTCAGTCCGTGTTTTATTTTACCGTTTTTACTGTGCAAATGTTTCAATCATTTTTTTCATATTTTGAAATTTAAAAATTCCCTAGCTGACAATGTGTAATCTGTCTAAAAAAATACGATTGTTTTTATAAATTTTAGTTCTTTTATAATAATATTTCGCCATTTACATATATATATATACGGGGTGACCCCTAAGTCCCTACCCATCCATATATTTTATGTATCCAGTGTATCTGTGTGCTATCTCTCATTCTCGCTGCATAATATTATGCGACGCCATGTTCTGTGAGACATTTTCAAGTGTAAATGGGCTTAAATCGGCCATATTTTTTCTGATTTTTTTTTATAATACATGCGTAATTGAATATAACATGATAATATATGGATGGGTAGGAACCCTGTATATTAGCATAAGTTAGCCGTTTCGATTCGTGTCGACTTTATGACTGAAACATCATAACATTAAGACTACCGTAATATTGACCAGATGTAAGCTAGTGCTTATGATTGTTTGTTTTCTGTTTATTTTTAGTACATATACATTTGCGTGGGTCTGTAAATTTGTACATAAACGCAGAGCTATAACTGTAGCGGGCGAGCGGAGCAATCAACCGGCCGGCCGCAAAGCATCGAGGGGCGGAAAAATTAGTGGAAGGCCGTCTACCGTACTCACAAGAGGGTTTAAAATAGGATGTCAATCTCCAGATCCTAAATTATTGAGTTACCGGTTTGCACTAATCTACATATGTGTAGAGGGTTAATAAACAGTATGTGCTGTTGTATAAATAGAGTGTGTTAACACTTGAAAAGTGTTTAACGATTTAGCTACCGTCATCCACTGTTTCAAGCAAGCTCGTCAGAGCAAAAACTGATATTACAACGTACTGTGAAAACAAGAAACGTTTTCAAGAGCACGTGCTCTTCTTCGTCTGTAAAGGATTTCTTTTGCTCTTGCTTGACAGGGTAACATTTCAAGTGTAAACGCCATGAAAACTGGCTTTACTGCACCACGTGCAAGATGTTTCAATGGACGGTACGGGCGACAGCCTCTCTCATTATAATGTGCAGAACAAGGGAAAGCAAAATATAGATGGCGCCATCAAGAACATAGAGAAAGAACGTTGAACTAAGGAGAATGGCGGTTCCACTAGTTTTGTTTTGGCGCATTTCGCATTGCCAGAAATGAATAAAAGAGGGATAAAACTTATTATTTCCTTTAATAGCTGAAGTGACATCTGAAGATTCACACACACTGCCGCCGACAGTTTGATCGTCACGTGCACTCAAACTTCCTTCAATGGTTTCAGTTTTTCATTAATCTTTTCACGAGTGAAGTGTAAAATAAATATGCTTAATCGGATCGATTCATCATAAACATTGAAGAAAAAACGTGTGCTTTATGTGTTTTGGTAACACACGATAGGACAGGAAGGGTGCATTTTAGCAATGCATATAATAAAAGCACAAAAATGATAAAAGGAAAGGCAAAATGCAGTAAAATATTTATTATCATACAATGGAAAATATAACAATACAATAACAATAATTACACAGTAACACCATGAATAGTCAGTTAATTACCCAGTAACAACACCTTGACCAGTTAATTAATTACACAATAACATTTTGATCAATCAGTTAATTACACAATAACAACGAGGCATTTAATTTAACAATGATTAAAAATGAAAGTCAAAATTGTACAGGAAATTATGTCATTATGTGTATTGAGAAATTCATGACAACCTACACCGGTCTTTTAATAAAGTTCTATTGAGATTTGTATTTGATTGAAGATATAAAAACATCACCTAAAAACTGTTCATACACTGAATCTTCTAGTAATATTTTATATAAAACAGTCAATCAGTTCAGGCACTTCTAGATAACTTTAACAACCCTTAAATTGTAACTAATAGTTCGGGCACTTCTAGATAACTTTAACAACCCTTAAATTGTAACTAATAGTTCGGGTACTTTTAGATAACTTTAACAACCCTTAAATTGTAACTAATAGTTCAGGCACTTCTAGCTAACTTTAACAACCTTTAAATTGTAATTAATAGTTCGGGTACTTCTAGTTAACTTTAACAACCCTTAAATTGTAACTAATAGTTCAGGCACTTCGAGTTAACTTTAACAACCCTTAATTTGTAATTAATAGTTCGGGTACTTCTAGTTAATTTTAACAACCCTTAAATTGTAACTAATAGTTCAGGCACTTCTAGCTAACTTTAACAACCCTTAAATTGTAATTAATAGTTCGGGTACTTCTAGTTAACTTTAACAACCCTTAAATTGTAACTAATAGTTCAGGCACTTCTAGTTGACTTTAACAACCCTTAAATTGTAATTAATAGTTCGGGTACTTCTAGTTAACTTTAACAACCCTTAAATTGTAACTAATAGTTCGGGTACTTTTAGATAACTTTAACAACCCTTAAATTGTAACTAATAGTTCAGGCACTTCTAGCTAACTTTAACAACCCTTAAATTGTAATTAATAGTTCGGGTACTTCTAGTTAACTTTAACAACCCTTAAATTGTAACTAATAGTTCAGGCACTTCGAGTTAACTTTAACAACCCTTAATTTGTAATTAATAGTTCGGGTACTTCTAGTTAATTTTAACAACCCTTAAATTGTAACTAATAGTTCAGGCACTTCTAGCTAACTTTAACAACCCTTAAATTGTAATTAATAGTTCGGGCACTTCTAGTTGACTTTAACAACCCTTAAATTGTAATTAATAGTTCGGGTACTTCTAGTTAACTTTAACAACCCTTAAATTGTAACTAATAGTTCGGGTACTTTTAGATAACTTTAACAACCCTTAAATTGTAACTAATAGTTCAGGCACTTCTAGCTAACTTTAACAACCCTTAAATTGTAATTAATAGTTCGGGTACTTCTCGTTAACTTTAACAACCCTTAAATTGTTACTAATAGTTCAGGCACTTCTAGTTAACTTTAACAACCCTTAAATTGTAATTAATAGTTCGGGTACTTTTAGTTAACTTTAGCAACCCTTAAATTGTAACTAATAGTCAATTTAGGTACCTTTATATAACTTTAACAGTAACTCCGTTCTGACTTGTACTCAGTTCGAGTACTTTTTCCAGTTTACTATATTATTCACATAGCGTGTTTGTAAGCGACATGCATCCAGAAGGTTATGTTGCACCCGTACTCGCCCGAAAAAACACGTGACGTTTTGAAAGTTTAATTTCAATAAATAAACACTAGTTGACTAAATGTGATGGAGATTAAGTAACGATTAAATATCACTTTGTATTTCTGTTTTTATTAACAGAGAATTCATTCTCTCTCACTGGAAGGTACAGTGGGAAATGTTTGTTTGTTTGTTTTTTTTAATTTCATACAAAATTACATAAGGGTTATTTGCGCTAGCCGTCCCTAATTTAGCAGTGCAAGACTAGAGGGAAGGCAGCTGGTCATTACCACCCATCGCCAACTCTTGAGCTACTCTTTTACCAACGAATAGTGGGATTGACCGTGATATTATAACGCCCCCACGGCTGAAAGAACGAGCATATTTGGTGCGGCGGTGATTCGAAACTGCGACCCTCAGATTACGAGTAGAACGCCTTATCCTACCTGGCCATTTTGAGCCCTCAGTGGGTATTGATTCGGTGTTTTGGTATACAACATTTTAATTAATTTTCAAATAATTAATTGTTTATGATATTGAAAGTTAATCCATGTATTTTTTTATTTTTATACCCGTTTTTTATCCCTCTATTTTTGGTTCTGTTTTAAATTGTTAAATACGAATTATTTTTCAGTTTCTTGTTTATGTAATGAAGCCTCCCAGTGGCACAGTGGTATGTCCGCGGACTTACACACCAAAAACCGGGTTTCGATACCCGTGGTGGGCAGAGCACAGATAGCCCATTGTGTGGCTTTTTGCTTAATTCAAAAAAAAAATGTAATGCATACTTGAAATATATGTTCAAAGCGCCATCTTTTGTTTCTCGGGTGAATTGTCAAAAATAATTTATAACGTTCTCTCAATAAAAATACACACAGTCTAAGAAAATGTCGTATTTATAGTATATGAATAGTCAAATATTCATCACTCATCTAGTGCCCCTGCATGATTACTCTACCACTTTGCTCACACATCTGCTAGTTTTTATCGAACAGCTGTTCTCGAGAAACAGCACTCACATTAATAAAACCTTTAATACTTTGTAACCACACAAATCTTACTTCACTTTTAAAATCCTGCTTTATCGTGGGATAATTATAAGCGTACCCACTTTCTTGCTGCATCTTACGGTTTGGTTTGGTTTGAATTTCACGCAAAGCTACACAAGAGCTATCTGCGCTAGCTTTCCCTAATTTAGCAATGTGAGACTAGAGGGAAGGCAGCTAGTCATCACCACCTACCGCCAACTCTTGGGCTACTCTTTTTACCAACGAATAGAAGGATTGACCGTCACATTATAACGCCCCCACGGCTGGGGAGGCCGAACATGTTTGGCGCGACTCGGGAGCTGATTAATTGTGGTTGTATAATGTGACGTCGACCCCACAATGTTGAAATTTAAAAAACAAAACAAAAAAACACCAGAGAACCCTACAGGATAACCTTAACTATTTATTGTAGGGACTCAAAATTTCTATGTAATGCAGTCAGCGATACCGAAATTCGGGATTATTTTCAACAGTTAAATTCAATTACAGACTTTCGAAAAGTTTTCTTAAATGATCAAGCAAAGTGAAGATAACGAAATCTTTTCATTGGCAGAAACCAGTAAATCGGAAAATAAACTTTAAACTTTCCTTTAACGTCTTTCACGGTAGAATAAAAAGACGGGAAACAGAATGAGGTAAAACAAAACGAATACATTACACGAGTTAATTTGCTTCGTCAGTTTCTTGTACCCAGTCACGTTGAAACACTCCCTCTAGCGACAGCCTCTTTCAATGAGAATGCACCGTTTGTAGCTCCACCTATTGTTGTAATTTAATCGGGCCACATCTCTAATCGATTTCACCACGATTAAAATGAATTTTAAGCCCGATGCTGAAGAGATTTAGCTAATTAAATCACATTAACGTAATGGTGGAGTTTATAAATAAGCAGTCAGTTTACTCATATGTTGACTTAGTGTGAGTTTGAAAACTTTAATGGACTGCAACTGCTTATTGAAAGTTTGTTTGTTTGTTTTTGAATTTCGCGCAAAGCCAGACAAGGGCTATCTGCGCTAGCTTTCCAAAGTTTGGCAACTACTTATCATGAGCTACTCTTTTACCAACGAATAGAGGGATTGACAGTCACATTATAACGCCCCCACGGCTGATATAGAGAGCGTGTTTGGTATGATAGGGTTTCGAACCCGCGACCTAACAGGTGTCTTTGTTACCAACCTATCATTATACTGTGCTTTAACCACTTGGCCACTATAGCACTGTCTCCAATGGAGGATGTAAGTGTATGGAAATCCCATTTTTGGAACATATTCTATTTCTATGTGAATACAAGCTCAAAACATGAATAGTTATTTCAGTTTATACCCTGAATTTATAAGGTCTCGAACTTAAAATATAAATGATATGTCCCCGAACAAAAACATTCCATTGTTTAATTCTGAGTACTCTTGTAATATGTATTTTTTGTGTTTCATCAGTCTTCACAATACGTTAGTGTGATATAGACATTAATATTTCAAAGAAATAATTTTCATTCTTGGATATTTTTCATATTCCCATGTGTCTATGATCTTAGTAAAACAAGCACGGGTCTGGCATGGCCTAGCGCGTAAGGCGTGCGACTCGTAATCCGAGGATCGCGGGTTCTTGCCCGCGTCGCGCCAAACATGCTCGCCCTCCCAGCCGTGGGGGCATTATAATGTGACGGTCAATCCCACTATTCGTTGGTAAAAGAGTAGCCCAAGAGTTGGCTATGGGTAGTGATGACTAGCTGCCTTCCCTCTAGTCTTACACTGCTAAATTAGGGACGGCTAGCACAGATAGCCTTCGAGTAGCTTTGTGCGAAATTCCAAAACAAACAAACAAAACAAAACAAGTACGTGCTAGAAGTCTTGGTAGAAATTAAATATATAGCCCCCTGCTAGTTCAGCGGAAAGTCTACGGATTTACAACGCTTAATTTAGGGGTTCATTTCTCCTCGATGGACCCAGTATACAGCACATTGTGGCTTTGTTGTAAGGAAACACACACACACAGAAATGAAATAGAAACTCTATAACCCGACCTTTCTTTTTCAGGGGTAAATGTACGCTAGTAGAAACTTCTGAATACAGTAATAGACATTTGAAAAACAAAACAAGTTCAGTGTCTCGAAAGAAAAGATTTTTGAGGGTCTCATCGGCCCCATCAGAAGGCCTTCTAATAAATGAATGTTGAGCTTTGAACAATAAACCTCTGACTTAACAGTAATAAGTCACTATGTTGAAGCTGTATCCACCAATTAGTTGTTTCTTTCTGCAGTAATATGTAACCATTTGTTGAGGAATCCAGAAATGTATACAACGAGAAATGTCTCGTTGTCACAAGGAAGTTAGAATTGGTTTCTGTCAGTACAGTTGGACAAATGTTATGGATTTATTGTGGTGTATTATCTATGGAAAACTTACCATACTCGAAACTTTTATGAAACTTGTGAAAAACCGCCGAGACCACAAGCCAGGCTCTAAGAATGTTGGTTCTTGTCAAGTTGGAAACGCGGTCGTATTCGAAGCTAAACTGCAGATGTGAAGTTAGTAATGTCCCACTTGTTACAAGTGTGGATGTGATTACGATGGCATACCAGTTACTCAGAAACCTAGCCTGACGACTTGCCATCATACGAAAACAAGTGTAAGAAGACAAGTGAAGGTCAAGTGAGGGGCAAAGAATACAATGACATCTTTTGGGCGAAATGCAAGAATATAACAAGGATAAGGAAAGAGATAAGTACTAAAATAATGGTGTAATAGTACGGTAGGACAAATACGCTTTAACGATTATTCGAATCAAAGAAAACACCAAGACACCTCAATCTCAGACTTTAGGATGCTATGGGATACCTCAACACTTATCCAAATAGTTGTTATAACACACCCAAAGCTACAATTACGAAGGGTGTTTGGTTGAACCACTTATCAAACCCAGGATTCTTGGATCCTCAGTCAAAAACCAAAATGGACCCCCTAAAGTTCTCTTACATAGAACGTCTCATTGTTATTAGTTTCATTTTTTACCCTAAACTTCCCTTACATAGAATGTCTCATTGTTATTAGTTTCATTTTTTACCCTAAACTTCCCTTACATAGATTGTCTCATTGTTATTAGTTTCATTTTTTACCCTAAACTTCCCTTACATAGAACGTCTCATTGTTATTAGTTTCATTTTTTACCCTAAACTTCCCTTACATAGAACGTCTCATTGTTATTAGTTTCATTTTTTACCCTAAACTTCCCTTACATAGAACGTCTCATTGTTATTAGTTTCATTTTTTACTAAGATTATATTCAAACATATTTATCACTTCCAAAAATTACCCTGGATAAATGGAACACTAAATATCTCTTTTTAATTGGCGTTTCATTGGTTAAGTTTACCCCAAACCGTCTTTCTAAACCGTTGTGTTACTGCTTGGCCCAGATGTATATCCGTTGTTTCAATAAGTGAAACTAAGATACGACGCCTTGTACTGCGACGGTTCACCTCTGGGAATAACGTGTTCTCGAGAAACATACTGGGATAAATGAAAAGGGAAATAGTACTGACAGGTTTTGACTGGAGATGGAGTCACTTAAGAACGGAAAAGATTTTTCCTCTGTGATTTTAGTTTCTTGCATGTGATTGGTTTGTGATATGTTTACTTGATCAATCTCTGTACTCTCCTACGCAGAGCTTTCAGTCGCTCATAACATGATTGTTCTTATTCTTAGTACCATATTAAAGTTGTAAGGTACATACAGAATACAGTGGGACGAGAGAAATAAAACCATGTCTTATATTCGATTACAAAAATTCTATGAAAGAGTGAAACAAAAAATTTCCGTTTGTTTCTTTCTTGAATTTCGCGTAAAGCTACTCGAGGGCTATCTGCGCTAGTCGTCCCTAATTTAGCAGTGTAAAACAAGAGGGAAGGCAGCTAGTCATCACCACCCACCGCCAACTCTTGAGCTACTTTTTTACCAACGAATAGTGGGATTGACCGTCACATTATAACACCCCTACGGCTGAAAAGGCGAGCATGTTTGGTGCGACGGGGATGCGAACCCGCGACCCTCAGATTACGAGTCGTATGCCTTAACCCACCTGGCCATGCGTATTTTTGATGGCTGAGAAACCACAATAAACGTGTGCATAACTTGATGCCTAATTGTATTTTGAGTGTGTTTTCTTTTATCAAAACCACATCGAGGGGAATCGAACTTCTGGCTTTAACGTTGTAAATCCGAAGACTTCCTATCGTAAGACTGAAGAACATTTATCTTCTAACTTCTTTGGACGTTATCCAATTATACATCGGTATACATTTCTGGATTCCTCAACAAGTGGTTAGATACTACTGCAAAAAGAAACAACTAATTGGCCGATACAACTTCAAAATAGTGATTTATTCTTGTTAAGTTAGAGGTTTATTGTTCAAAGTTCAACATTTAGTTATCAGAAGGACTTCTGATGGGGCCGATTTGATCCCAATTTTTTTTTCTTCCGTAATCCTGAATTTGTTTTGCTTTTCAAATGTTCATTAGTGTATTCAGAAGTTCATACTAGCATAGGTTTGCCCCTGAAAAAGAAAGGCCCACTTTTCGTTCGGGTTATAGGGTTTCTATTTCATTTCTCTGTGTGTGTGTGTGTGTTTCATGACAGTAAAGCCACATTAGGCTATCTGCTGAGTTTACTGAGGGGAATTAAACCCCTGATTTATGCGTTGTAAATTCATAGACTTACCGCTGTAAGACCGAAGAACATTTATCTTGGAAAAAATATTTTGTTGCAGATTTTAGGGTAATATTGTTTGAAATAATTACACATCGATTAATGTGTGGTCTTTATTGTAAACAGAATACTTTGTTTAATCAAATAATGATAAAACAGTGTCATGATTTTGTTTGTAAATATACTTTACAAGTAATATTGTGGACATTTTTGTAAATATTTCTATACGAATGGTAAAAAGGCAAAAAGTAACAATTGCGAAATATTGGCTTATCATAGTTTGAATCCCACTTCTTAAAGTGCCTGTGTTAATACAAAACACCGACTTATCATAGTTTGAAGCACACTTCTTAAAGTACCTGTGTTAATACAAAACACCGACTTATCATAGTTTGAAGCACACTTCTTAAAGTGCCTGTGTTAATACAAAACATTGACTTATCATAGTTTGAAGCACACTTCTTAAAGTACCTGTGTTAATACAAAACACCGACTTATCATAGTTTGAAGCCCACTCCTTAAAGTGCCAGTGTTAATACAAAACATTTGCTTAATAACAATTCATTTTGTAAAACGCCAGTGTTTGGAGTTGTTTTGTCTTATAAACTGTGTGTATGATAAAAGTCAGAAGTGTTCATCTGTTGTTTTTTTAAAAGTTATATACGTCAAAATCGATGTAACCTTTCTTTAATACAGTTCAAATTAACGATATGTTTTGCGTTAATATTCTGCGTCAATCGGCAGACAGAGAGACGAACAGCAGAGATTGGTAACTTTCGCCGAAACCATTTTGAAATTAGGGTAAAGGATTAATTACACTCGCGGGATCTTCTCTAATGGCTGCAGAAGTTTTGTCTGTTCCTTCTCGCAGCTGGGGTGTAATTTCTTTGTTGTTCACCTAATGCCACTGATGCTTACATCCAATTATGTTGAAATCAATGAAAGCTTCAGACTCTCCTCTACCCCCATAGGTAAGTAAGACTGCTAATCTACGTTCGAAGCCACGTCCTCGGTATAACCAGTCTTCGTTGAGAAAGGAGCGCGCAGTTATTGTGGCCTCTTGAAACACGCACTTTTGCCAAGATTTACGAGTTCATTTACTCTGGGAAAATCCTGTAAAACAAATACTGGAATGTCATAAAAGTGTTTCACTTTTAGCCCTTACTATAATGGTTTGCAAGAGATTGCATATAAGCGTAGTTTGGAAGTGATATTAGTTATTCAGGTTGCACGTTGGACAGGAACAAAATATCACAAGTTTGTGGTTCTAACATATTATTACGCTTCTTGTTTCTGTTTGTTTCTTTGTTTGTAATTAAGCACGATGCTACATTATGGGCTATCTGTGCTGTGCCTACATCAAATATTGAAACCCGATTTCTAGTGTTATAATCCCGCAGAGTCACCGCTGTCTTCCCCCATCCCGGGAGACCTCCGCTTTTTGCCTCCCTCCCAATTTTTCGTTGTTGTTTTGTTTACTTTTTCTAATATGTGTTGATGTATTAATAGTAAAGGTAAAAACAGTGGGCAACAGTAAATATATGTTATCTAATAACACGCGAGTTAAATCTTCTCAAAATTCCTGACTCCTCTCCCTCACCTCCAGAGTGTTTTCGTACAACACTTCTCAATCCATAACTGTTGCACGTGACCCTTTTTGAAGTATTTTGAATATAATCATTTTCTTTCTAAGAAAACTGAGGAGAACTAACGTTACTTAACGTTTCTTTTGTGTCACGTGATGAACAAGTGAGGCGTGGTTAAGGGTGGGATCTGGTGATTAATTAACTTACATTACATCATTTCCGATGACAAGGAAATGACAGCGTGCCGTAACTTTGTGTGGAAGATGTGTCAGAGAATAGGCAAGGAGGACGTTATACGACGTAGTGTCAAAAATAGACTCCAAATACTTTGGCGTGCAACTTAAAAAATGTAAATCTCTTAATGATGCAACGTCTAGTTCGTCTGTGGTGATGTTTGACATCGTATTCGATAAACGTCTATCTTAAAGAATGTCAAATGATTCGATTCACATTGCCGGTATTACACTCTCTGGTCTACAGAATGTGAGTCGTTGAAACGTAAAGAACTTCAAGATATTTCATAGTTAGAGTTTGTTTTCTTGATTCAAATCACCATCAGTTTTCGATAATTTCCGTTAATTAACTCTTCGCGACACCACACAAATATGTATATATATGATCTTTAAATTTTTCTTTTTCTCTTAACTGTTTGTTTTGAATTTAGCGCAAACCTACACGATGGTTACCCGCGCAAGCTGTCCCTAATTTAGCAATGTAAGACCAAAGTAAAGGCAACTGGTCATAACCACCCATCGCCAACTCTTGGACTACTCTTTTACCACCGAATAATTGGATTGACTGAGACATTATTACGCCCCCACAGCTGAAAGAGCGAGCATGTTTGGTATGACCGGGATTCGAACCTGCGATCCTCAGAGTACGAGTCGAACGCCTCAACCCACCTGGCCATGCCGGGACCTAAGAAGTGGATGACGCTGAACTTGGTCCAATACGTAAAACGACGGGTATCAGTTCAGTGAATGTGAGATACAACTAAAGATATACAGACCAGGGGAATGAAAGATAGCGTGTAATTCTTAACTAATGGGCCTGGCATGGCCTAGCGCGTTAAGGCGTGCGCTTCGTAATTCGAGGGTCGCGGGTTCGCGCCTGAGTCGCGCCAAACATGCTCGCCCTCCCAGCCGTGGGGGCGTTATAATGTGACGGTCAATCCCACTTTTCGTTGGTAAAAGAGTAGCCCAAGAGTTGGCGGTGGCTGGTGATGACTAGCTGCCTTCCCTCTAGTCTTACACTGCTAAATTAGGAACGGTAATCCTCGATGTGGTTTTGATAAAAGAAAACACACTCAAAATACAATTAGGCATGAAGTTATGCACACATTTATTGTGGTTTCTCAGCCATCAAAAATACGCATGGCCAGGTGGGTTAAGGCATACGACTCGTAATCTGAGAGTCGCGGGTTCGCGCCTGAGTCGCGTCAAACATGCTCGCCCTCCCAGCCGTGGGGGCGTTATAATGTGACGGTCAATCCCACTTTTCGTTGGTAAAAGAGTAGCCCAAGAGTTGGCGGTGGCTGGTGATGACTAGCTGCCTTTGCTCTAGTCCTACACTGCTAAAATAGGGACGGGTAGCATAGATAGCCCTCGAGTAGCTTTGTGCGAGATTCCAAAACAAACAATCCATGCATCTTAACTAGATACCTGTATTATATATCCATGCTTAATTCATACCTAAATATCTGTTGTTTAGTCATGTACAATTATCTTCTAAATGTCTATGTCGTGTGGCCATGCGTAATTCTTTATTTAGTATATGTGTCATGTTAAGTACAAACATCATGTACAATTCCGTATTAAATATGTCATGTTATCGTATATTATTTTATACCCACTATATGTATTGAGTGACGTGCACACTGAATATTTGTATATTCCCTCTGTATTTAGTAATATTGATTTAAAAAAAAAAAACACGTCTATATTAATTACTAGCCGGACTACCCGCCCCCTGGAGGAAAGTTATGTAAATTCATTGTTAGGGAAAGGTAGGCTTAAGGTGTGTAAAGTTGCTTCCCTTTTATGTAATTGTGAAAAACAAACAAAAGAGAAATGTGCATAAAAACTATAAAATGTAAAATTCCAAATTTATTTGTGTCTCCGCATGAATTAAATTTGATGAAGACAAAGCGGTAGGAAGCGAAGTTGTGATAATAAAACCCTAAAAGACCCACAAAAACAACTACAAAAATGAAAACTTGTACCTCCGCAGGGGTGTAATGAAACCTCCATAAAATTTTGGTGAAAATTCATCCGCACTCTGCGCGAGGTTGTTACGTGTAGACACAAGAGATCCTGCTATTCAATTTACGTAGATATAAGTTACTTACATTTATTTCTGGCATTGGGTAGAAGCCACCACGCTACAACAATCTTTGTAATTCTTTTTCCTTTCAGTATAGAAAATGGTACAGTAGAAATCGAAACATGGGATTAATTAAGGTTTATCATTTCTTTAAACGAAAGGATCTGTACAGTACGAGCGTGTGTGTGTTTTTTTATTGCAAAGCCACATCGGACGATCTGCTGAGCCCACCGAAGGGAATCGAACCCCTGATTTTAGCACATAAATTCGTAGACATACTGCTGTACTACAGGGGAGCTTTTTTTTTTTTAATGTCATTATCACCCTGTATTCCCAGGTGGTCACCCTCCTACTTAGCTTTGGGGATCGGCCGAGAAGTGCAGTATGAACAAGTTGCGAAAGTTTTCCCCTAATTGTTGATAAATATGTATAATGTTAAGTTTATCCCCTAATTGTTGATAAATATGTATAATGTTAAGTTTATCCCCTAATTGTTGATAAATATGTATAAGGTTAAATTTATCCCCTAATTGTTGATAAATATGTATGATGTTAAGTTTATCCCCTAATTGTTGATAAATATGTGTAATGTTAAGTTTATCCCCTAATTGTTGATAAATATGTGTAATGTTAAGTTTATCCCCTAATTGTTGATAAATATGTATAATGTTAAGTTTATCCCCTAATTGTTGATAAATATGTATAATGTTAAGTTTATCCCCTAATTGTTGATAAATTTGTGTAATGTTAAGTTTATCCCCTAATTGTTGATAAATATGTATAATGTTAAGTTTATCCCCTAATTGTTGATAAATATGTGTAATGTTAAGTTTATCCCCTAATTGTTGATAAATATGTGTAATGTTAAGTTTATCCCCTAATTGTTGATAAATATGTATAATGTTAAGTTTATCCCCTAATTGTTGATAAATATGTATAATGTTAAGTTTATCCCCTAATTGTTGATAAATATGTATGATGTTAAGTTTATCCCCTAATTGTTGATAAATATGTATGATGTTAAGTTTATCCCCTAATTGTTGATAAATATGTGTAATGTTAAGTTTATCCCCTAATTGTTGATAAATATGTATAATGTTAAGTTTATCCCCTAATTGTTGATAAATATGTATAATGTTAAGTTTATCCCCTAATTGTTGATAAATATGTGTAATGTTAAGTTTATCCCCTAATTGTTGATAAATATGTATAATGTTAAGTTTATCCCCTAATTGTTGATAAATATGTATAATGTTAAGTTTATCCCCTAATTGTTGATAAATATGTATAATGTTAAGTTTATCCCCTAATTGTTGATAAATATGTATAATGTTAAGTTTATCCCCTAATTGTTGATAAATATGTATAATGTTAAGTTTATCCCCTAATTGTTGATAAATATGTATAATGTTAAGTTTATCCCCAAATTGTTGATAAATATGTATAATGTTAAGTTTATCCCCTAATTGTTGATAAATATGTATAATGTTAAGTTTATCTCCTAATTGTTGATAAATATGTATAATGTTAAGTTTATCCCCTAATTGTTGATAAATATGTGTAATGTTAAGTTTATCCCCTAATTGTTGATAAATATGTGTAATGTTAAGTTTATCCCCTAATTGTTGATAAATATGTATAATGTTAAGTTTATCCCCTAATTGTTGATAAATATGTATGATGTTAAGTTTATCCCCTAATTGTTGATAAATATGTGTAATGTTAAGTTTATCCCCTAATTGTTGATAAATATGTATAATGTTAAGTTTATCCCCTAATTGTTGATAAATATGTATGATGTTAAGTTTATCCCCTAATTGTTGATAAATATGTGTAATGTTAAGTTTATTCAAACGATCATAGAAAATTTCTACACGCATTTTGATTTTTTTAAGAATTGCAGATTCTAAAATGCAAACGTACTCCAGAATATTCCTAGTAGTTATAACATGATTGTGTAGTTCTTCTGTTCTACAAGCTTAAGTCTAATAGTGTATTTGATGTTATTATTCTCTTTAACCTTACAGCTTCTTCAAGGCAACAGGAATACTTATGTTCCTGTGAAAAAGAAAGTAAATCCACCAATCATTGCTTCCAAAATACGGTTCGTTCCCTACAGCATTCTTCTTCGTACTGTGTGTATGCGAGTTGAAATATACGGCTGTGCGTGGACAGGTAAATGTTTAACAATGTTTTATTCCTATTCCTATTAAAGTTTGATATCTTTATGTTCTTTTAAGTGTATAAAACTTTGAAACCAGGTGTCGCTTTTCATATTTGAACTCCCGCATTTTCCCGCCTGTCTTATCAGTTCTCTCTTCTTTTTTTTTCTTTTCTGAACGATTACATTCTTTGCTACTTTCAACAACTGAGCGAACTTCTTTTTATGTCGTAATCATACTCAGTTTTGGTCTGTTCAAAATATTCGCACGAACTTTGTTTCAACGGATTTAAATTAATGGTGGATAAAATGTAAACGTTTTATTTGTCAGTTTTAGAATTTCGCGCAAAGCTACGCGAGGGCTGTCTGTGCTAGCCGTTCCTAATTTTGCAGTGTAAGACTAGAGGAAAGGCACCCAGTCATCACCACCCACCGTGGGATTCTCTTTTACCAACAAATAGTGGGATTGACCGTCACATTATACTCCCCACGGCTGAAAGGGCGAGCATGTTTGGTGCGGTCAGGATTCGAACCCCCGACCCTTGGATTACGAGTCGAACGCCTTAACCCATCTGGCTATGCCGGGCCACAAACATTTTGTACAACAGTATATTAAAATATTATCACTGTTCTCTTTTGTTAAACTGTACCATAACATAAGTTGCTAACCTACGCACCTGCTCTTCAGTGGCACAAAGCTAGAAACCAGGTTTCGATACCGGGAAGAGAATAGACAGCCTTTTATGTAGCTTTATGTTTAATTAAAAACAAGCCAAATAAAACCTTCGCACCTCCTAACGAGGGGAAAGGGTATTACAGGTCTTACCAGGTGGTTAGAGGGCACTCCACTCTTAATCCGAGGGTCGCGGGTTCGAATCTCCGTAACATCAAATATACTTGCTTTTTCAGCTGTGGGGGCGTTACTTGTGACGGTCAATCCCATTATTCGTTGGTAAAAGAGTAGTCCAAGAATTGGTGTTGGTGGTGATGACTAGCTGCCTTCCCTCTAGCCTTAAACAGCTAAATATGGAACGGCTAGAGCAGATATTCCTTGTGTAACTTTGTGCGAAATTCAAAAACAAACCAAATCGCGTGCGTCTGTGCTTCCGCGCGTGTACCACAGAAACTGGTCGGCCGATATGCACGAGATGGGAAGTTAGTATGGAACATTCCTCTCCAAAGTTGGTCAGGATTCCCTTGAAGGATTAATTTATATTGGGCAGAATGAGACTTTTTTGCGGTTTGGGGTTAATAACTCTGTACCAAATTTCTTGGGCACATTGAGAATTCTCATAACACTACAAATAAAATTTTGACGCTTTTAATGCAAACGCATCCAATCTCAACAAGGGGCGGCGGGTCGCCATGTTCGTTGATAATAATAAATAAGGTAAAGTTTAGGCCTAACTACACTAGAGCAGAAGGAAAACATAACCAAGTTAGAGCGTTAATTTATCTTTTGATCAAATATAGACCATACTTAAAAAAAGGCTTAACTAATATTAGGCCTAAGACAAGTGAACTTGCAGATTTCATTGTCTGCGTAGAGAATTCTTGTGTATTGTTCTAATAATTACGTGTTACAAAAAGTAGTGTTGCAGTAAAGATACCAGTTTTACTGCAAATGTTTTGAAGTCTCTGCGAGTTTCTTGTGAATACATCCTCACCATTTTCTCATATAATTAATTATATGTTTATTGTGTCGTTGTTATTTCAGACTTAATTAATGTTATACCTGCTATATAAGTAATGCATGCCAGTTTATTTGCATAGACGAAGTTATTTAATTTGGTTAAGCATGTTCTACACCAATTAACTCGAAACGATTTTGAGTTTCAACCATTTGACTGTACGTCTGTTTGTCTCTGTCTGTTGAAATAATTTGTGCAGTTCAGTTGTTTTAAGAGAATACAAAAGGTGATGTCAGTTTTAAGGTAGATGTGATGTAACAAAGATATTTACATTTCATTATTTCAACAGTTTGGGTTTGAGTATACACGTGTTTCAACGTGGATTGAGTGTGGTTTCACGTGCCGGGCTGCGTATCGGAACGTGTCAAGTTCGAGAGCATGCTACGATCTTTTAACCGCGGGCGTATTATAAAAGAGGCATTAAGTTCTGTTATACAGAGTCGACAAAACATTTGAGCCCTCAGATTTTGTTAGCTAGCTAGCTGTCCGCTTTTTGGTCATTTGTTTCAAATGGAATATTTGATATGATCATTTAGACGTATATGATATTTGATGTGATCGTTCAGACGTATATTTGAATCCTTCCTATCACATTGGTAAATAAGCATTTGTTTCTCTGTTTCTATATTTGTAACTTTCCATCTGTCAATTGACAGATTTCAGTGTATCTGTCAATGAAAGTAAAGCGCTCAATAACAATATGATGTCATATTTTAGCTTAGTCGATTGGCCTGACGTGTTATTGTCAGTAGAACTGGCTTGTGTCATCGACAGATACAACGATTTACTTTAACGTATATATAACGTCTTTTAGTATATATATATTACTATTTTACTGCACTGTTTTTCCCAAGCTTTATAGTTTGAGGTTGAGACGTTCTGTCATTGCGTTCTAAACTGTCCTATACCTTGATTAACTTTGCTGCTGGGCAAAGAAACGTTGTTTACCACGTAAGCTGAGGTTAGTAGTTCGGAACGAGAGTGGAAGCTATCAAAAGTATGGCCACCGATTGTGTGAAGAACACTGTTGTTCAGTATCACGGTCAGGTCTTCTAGAGTTCGAAACATTAATGTTGTTTGATAAAGCAGTGGGTTGCCGCTTAATGTAGAGTTTGTGTTTAGAAGAACAGTGACGAAGATTCTACCACCTGGGGTTTTCTCAGCAATTCCCTATAATTCTCTGATTATTCTAGGCCTAACGAGAAACCAGCCATTTCAGTGTTCGCCTATTTCCAAGGCACTGAGGGAACGTCATGCTAATATAATTGGTAAAATTGTGTTCAGTGTGTCTCACCACATCCTGTCCTGTTTGACGTTGGAAATACATTCGTTCATCCGATTTCAGTGTTCATGGAAACGTTAATTTGATTGGTTTCATCTTTGTCTTTTTCCACTGTAAATTTATTGATGTCATGAAGTTTACTTCTGGTCATAATGAATTTGAATATTTACTCGCAGTATATTAAACAATTTTCCCTTCTAAACGCTTTTGAGTCGTTAAACTGTTTTTTTGACACTCACTTAGGTTATATGAAATAAAGAAAATGAAACAATAATTCAAAGGCTTTATAGGGTTAATACGACCAGCTCAGTGTCTCAGATTGCTCAAGTTACAAGTTACAACTGTTTTTACTAAAGTGTTGCCACTTAAACAGTTAATACTTCTGTCCATTATATACAACTGTGAGTGTGTTGTACACGTGGTACTTATTTATGGAAGGTAATGTAACTTTGTGTTTGTTTGTTTTTTAATTTCGCACAAAGCTACACGAGGGCTATCTGCGTTAGCCGTTCCTAACTTAGCAGTGTAAGATTAGAGAAAAGACAGCTAGTTATTACCACCCATCGCCAACACTTGGGCTACTCTTTTACCAACGAATAGTGGGATTGATCGCAACATTATAACTCCCCCACGGCTGAAAGAGCGAGCATGTTTGGCATGACGGGGATTTGAATGTGCGACCCTCAAATTACGAGTCGAGTGCCTTAAATACCTGACCATGCTGGGCCTTTTTTTTTTAATCAGGTGTTTAGCAACAATTTTAATAGTACAAAACTACGCGTCCCCCAAATGGTACAGCGGTAAATCTAGGGATTTACAACGTTAAAATCAGGGGTTCGATTCCCCTCAGAGGACTTAGCAGATGGCCCGATATATATTGATGTTACCACATAAATGACATTTTATGTATGAACCTAAAATGTGTTACTCTCTGAAGTAACAAAACAGTTCCTCTATTTTCAGTGCACTTACGTCTCTTATGTGCATAATGTTCTTGTTTTGGAAAGATATGGTTTTAAAATACTTATTCACCTTGTCTCTAAAGAGTTTTTTATTATTATTTACAGAGGTTTCATTGGAACACTTACTTGGTTGGGTCATTGAATGTTTGACTCACGACTCTTACACTTAAGAAATGGGGCTTGAAACAGACACTTCGTACAAACGTTAAGATGGTTCTTGTTTGAAATAACGTAGTTTCCTTTTATTGATGTCTGTTAAGCAAATATTTTTGATAAATGTACTTTTCAGTTGTGGGTCTCGTACTATTGCTTTACTGGTTACTATTCCAAGACATCAGTGTCGTTGCTTTAGGCGACATATGAATTTTAATTGGATATGTTGCTGTTTTTAAAATTAATTTTTACCTTTTTTACCACTAGAGGGACTCCTATCCTACTCCATGCCTCAAGGAGAAAGGCGAGGCCTCGAACTGGACTTCTCGGACAATACATACGATGGGGTAAGGGACGACAGCTACCTCAATGGAGGTCTTGGTCAACTGACCGATGGTGTTGAGGGAGGCGACAATTTTAAAGCGGACGTATACGGCTTTGGAAAAGGTATGTCAAGGTCAAAAACTGTACGTTCATATTAAACATCCTAAAGTATCAAACAAATATTGAACATGTTGTGTAGCAAACTAGATTTGTGTTGTAGTTTTCTTATTTTGAATGGTTAAAAAACTTCTCCACTATATGAGTTGGTTACTTTATGTTTTAAGGTAGTTTATCGTTGATGGAAACTTCATTTAAATATAATAGTTTTGGGCCCGGCATGGCCAGGTGGTTAAGGCACTCGACTCGTAATCTTAGGGTCGCGGGTTCGAATCCCCATCACACCAAACATGCTCGCCCTTTCAGCCATGGGGGCGTTATAATGTGACAGTAAATCCCACTATTCGTTAGTAAAAGAGTGGCCCAAGAGTTGGCGGTGGGTGGTGATGACTAGCTACCTTCCCTCTTGTCTTACACTGCTAAATTAGGGACGGCTAGCGCAGATGGCCCTTGTGTAGCTTTACGCGAAATTCAAAAAGCAAACAAACAAATAATCTCACTTTCTCTTATCTATTGGTTTGTTGACCAATCACTAATCCCTTTATAAGTATGTGTCTGTTTTCTTGTCTGTTTATCGATGTTTGTTTCTATATTTTTTGTTTATCATTTGGAATGTTTGTTTATTTTCCTCAATATAAGAGCCGTATAATTCATGTATAATCTCAAGTGATATGTTCACTGTATTTCTGTTTGTTTTTGAATTTCCCACAAAGCTACTCGAGGGCTATCTGTGCTAGCCGTCCCTAATTCAGCAGTGTAAGACTAGAGGGAAGGCAGCTAGTCCTGACCATCCTAGGCCAAATCTTGGGCTACTCTTTTACCAACGAATAGTTGAATTGATCGTCACATTATAACGCCCCTACAGCTGAAAGGACGAGCATATTTGGGGCAACGGAGATGCGAACCCGCGACCCTCAGATTACGAGTCGTACGCCTTAACATGCTTGGCCATTCCGGGCTACTTCTGTTTGTATTAGCGCCCTATTTGCTGTACTGAATTTATAATATGATTGTATTTCATGGATACTTTATGTTGCTTCTTCCATTTGTCTCGTCATCAGGCTTCGAGTGGGTGGGGTGGAAAAATGACTCGTCCCACTCCAGACCTTTGGAAATTGTGTTTGCCTTCGACACTGTTCGCAATTTCTCCTCCATGTACTTCCACTGTAACAATATGTTTACCAAAGACGTCCAAGTGTTCGCCTCGGCTAAACTTTGGTTCAGCATTGGTGGGAAATACTACTTGGGAGAGCCGCTTCGTTTCTCTTACATGGCCGACAAATTTATCGACATGGCTCGGAATGTCACTATCTTCCTGCACCATCGGTTTGGAAAGTTTGTAAAGGTGGAATTAACGTTTGGTTCTCGTTGGATTCTTATTAGTGAGGTATCTTTCAGTTCCGGTAAGTAACTACTGCTTTCTGAACAGTTTTTAAGTGGAATTAGTGTTTTCAGCAATAGTTCCTAAGTAGAATTAGTGTTTTCAGCAATAGTTCCTAATTAGAATTGGTGTTTTCAGCAATAGTTTCAAATTATTATTATTAGTGTTTTCAGCAAAAGTTCCTAATTAGAATTGGTGTTTTCAGCAATAGTTTCAAATTATTATTAGTGTTTTCAGCAATAGTTTCAAATTATATATATATATAGTCAACTCCGAAGTCTAAAATAAATTAACATGAAAAACATGAACTAATTTGTTTGTATAACATGTGGTCTGGCATGGCCAAGCGCGTAAGGCGTGCGACTCGTACTCCGAGGGTCGCGGGTTCGTGCCCGCGTCGCGCCAAACATGCTCGCCCTCCTAGCCGTGGGAGCGTCATAATGTACGGTCAATTCCATTATTCGTTAATAAAAGAGTAGCCCAAGAGTTGGCGGTGGGTGGTGATGACTAGCTGCTTTCTCTCTAGTCTTATACTGCTAAATTAGGGACGGCTACGCACAGATAAGTACTAATGTGGCTTTGTTCCATTATTAGAGACAAACGAGTAGTTACTAGTTATATTACAGCTATCTTTCTAGTCTTACACTGCTAAATTAGGGACGGCTAGCGCAGATGGCACTGGTGTAGTTTTGCGCGAAGTTCAAAACAAACCAGACCAAAACGGACAGAGATATCACTGTTTAATTGTGGCGGGTTTTTCTTGACCATCTTTTCATGCCTTGAGTTGCTTCAAAATACTTTTAAAGCAGTCTTATTTTATATGAACAAAATGCGGAAGAGGTTGTTGTTTCTTGTTTGTGAGAGAACTATCAAGGAAAAGGCTTAAGTCTCTTATAAACAATAGTCAAGAACAAACTGTTTTAGTGATTGATGTGTTAACTAAAGTACGTGCAACTTCCTGGATACGGCCAGCAGGTGGCGACGGTCTGGTATCTCGAAAAGGAACCCCATATGTTAGAGTTCTCCAGTTTGTTTCTCGTCGCAAGTTCAGTCTGCTTTCGTTTTTGACACAATAATTTGCCTGTTTTCCTATGTAATCTTAAGACGTCTTTGGTTCGACTCCTGCTGGCTTGACACGTGTCGGAAGCCATACGTGAGGATGAACGAGTTTCTATATAGAGATATCCTCGTAAACAAGAGTCCATATTCCCTGCGATGTTAGGCTGTTAAAAAGATAGAAAACAGTGCTGTAGCCTCATGTGCGTACTCATAATCTGCAAAGTTAGCTTTGAGCATTTAGAGTAAGGACATAAAATTGAAATTGGTTACCTAAGAAATCAATTATTGAATGTTTAGAAAACAAACGCGGACGAAATGCCCTCTAACAGATCGAAATATTTGTACATAAAACCCGTCATTGTGTTATATTTTATATTTTCTAATTTATAATTTATTTGACATCAAGACTGAACAAACTGGATTTTCTTCAGTAAAAGTCCTGGTGTTACGTTTCATATATAGATATCAATAAAATATATCTTACTGTAACAATTTCATTATTGTTCCTACCTATAATTTACTTTATTCTGTAAAGAGAAATACAACAACAAATAATACTGTCATAACAGTAATATTTGTAGAAATATTTTTTTTTTCCCAGTTCCGGCTCAAGGTAATTTTACGGAAGAAGAACCTCCTGCAGCACCCCCTATCGGTAAAATTTCTTGAATTTATTTTAGTGAATTTTTGTTCTGATAAAGCTATACCACTTAAGTGAATTATTGTGAATTTTGTTTTCCAGTATGATTATATAATACACAGCCCCCTGGTGTATTAATATTTAACTTGAGGACTTGTAACATTGAAAAAGTGAAACTCGATCCCTGAAATAAACACAGACAACATAGTTAAACAGTAGCGTAATTTTACACTTAAATTAGATACGTATCTTACAGAGTGTGTGCATGAAATCACAATAACTGTTTGTTTTCAAGCACAAAGCTACACATTCAGCTGTGTTGTGCTCACCACGAGTGTTGAAACTAATTTCTTAGGTTTGTGACCTCTCAGACTTATCATTGAACCACGAGGAATAATCATCATGATAAACATAAGCCTAAAAATTTACAATAACAATAATATTCAATATGATAACCAGCATTAATGAAACTAATTTTACAAATTATCTTATGTAATTATCAACAAAACTACAAGATTTGCGTAAGTGACCAATACACAAAACACACAAACACTTGAAGTGTTTAGTGCTCATATGACTGGCCCGGCATAGCCAGGTCGGTTAAGGCGTTCGACTCGTAATTCGAGGGTCGCGAGTTCGAATCCGAGTTACACCAAACATGCTCGCCCTTTCAGCCGTGGGGTCGTTATAATGTTACGGTCAATCCCACTATTCGTTGTTTAAAGAGTAGCCCAAGAGTTGGTGGTGGATGGTGATGACTAGCTGCCTTCCCTCTAGTCTTACACTGCTAAATTAGGAGTAGCTTTTCGCGAATTAAAAAACAAAAAAACAACCTCATCCGACAAGAACAACTAGTAGGAGCTGGCAAAAACCAACAACAAACTATAATCGCAAATAGAGCTAATTATACCAATGTAACACGTTTGTCTTTCAACGTTTTCTACTCGTTAATTCGTTTTACTTATAACAAATCCAGTCTCCCCAGTCTCTGCCCTTAGTAGTGTATTTCGTATAGACATTATATGAATATTTTCCTGCTTGGCTTCCCGACTTAGACTGTAGTCATTTCAATGTAACTTTGCAAGGCTCAATCAAAGGATCTCTCGACTTCTCTAGCGAGGGGATCTGTATTTGCTTCAAATAATTAAACCTGATAATGATGGTCCATTACCAGTAAATTTAAATCTTAGTTTAATCATTGCTTTTGGTTTCTTCCTTTTATACTTAAAAAGAAGTTGTTGACCTATAGAATAGCGACATCTGGTGAAAGTCCATCGATTTGTTTCCCCAACATCACCTTCCACTGCTACAGCCGTATATAAAATAAGTGGTTGTGTGTCCTCACATTGCTTCTTTCTTACCGGTTGGAACCTTTGTTGTAATTCCAGTCAGTACAGCAGTAAATGATGACTCCTTATCCAGTCAGTATGTGGGGTTAGTCATCGGTGTTCTTGCTGCTGTAATACTACTTCTCATCATTGTCATCTTTATCATCATTGCTCGGAACCGACGAAGAAAGCATGCAACACCACATACTATGTTCAAACCTGTTGAAAACCGAGTCACCATCAACATGAAGGTAAGCCAAGTTACTCCACTCTAGTATTAGTTTGTATTGGAGCCACCAGTTGGCTAATTTGACTGATTTTTAACCCTAATCTAAAGTCATCATCAACATAAAGGTAAGCCAAGCTACTCCACTCTAGTATTAGTTTGTATTTGACTTTCAGTTGGTTAATTTAACCCTAATCTTAAGTCATAATCAACATGAAGGTAAGCCAAGCTACTCCACTCTAGTATTAGTTTGTATTGGACTCTCAGTTGGTTAATTTAACCCTAATCTTAAGTCATAATCAACATGAAGATAAGCCAAGACACTCCACTCTAGTATTAGTTTGTATTGGACTCTCAGTTGGTTAATTTAACCCTAATCTTAAGTCATAATCAACATGAAGATAAGCCAAGCTACTCCACTCTAGTATTAGTTTGTATTGGACTCTCAGTTGGTTAATTTAACCCTAATCTTAAGTCATAATCAACATGAAGATAAGCCAAGACACTCCACTCTAGTATTAGTTTGTATTGGACTCTCAGTTGGTTAATTTAACCCTAATCTTAAGTCATAATCAACATGAAGGTAAGTCAAGCTACTCCACTCTAGTATTAGTTTGTGTTAGAGCCACCAGTTGGTTACTTTTACTGATTTTTAACCCTAATTTTAAGTCATCATCAACATGAAGGTAAGCCAAGTTACTCCATTCTGGTATTAGTTTGTATTAAAGCCACCAGTTGGCTAATTTACAGCTTTTTAATGACTTTTAAATCTGGTATTGGTTAAAAAAATAATAAATGCGTCTAAATTTCTTTTGTGCTGACTTCACCAAATGCTTGTTGTCACTTAAAAATAATTTTATGTTTATCCGCCCCGCTTTATATCCCTCCTAAAAAAATATGTCACGTTATATTATTATTTTGTTCTTAAATTTCACGAAAGAGGTCGAAAGTTGTTTATAGTTACATCTTCTGAAAAGTATAAAATGTAAAGAGAAAGAATGAAAAGTAATTATATCAGTAGAAGTGTTAGATTAAAATAATATAATTATTATCTTCCATATTTTATACTTTTGATCTTGTAATGATTTATATAACAGTTCAAAATTGTTCAACTAATGTAATTAATAGTTAATGTGCAATGGAACACTTTAAGTGTTCAGTTATTTAAAAACAAATATTTTAATGGAGGTGGTGTAAATTTGGGAAGGGTTTAATGCAAATGTCGCGAGAGGGCAGCTTTGTACATATGGTAACTTCAGGTGTACGGTGTTATGCGATTCACCAAGGATCTGGGAATCAGCTATTCACCGTGTTCACCCGTGGGACGTCAAGCTAATGGCAATGTCTACGGCCAGGTGGCGCTGGACGATGCAGACCCGGACAAGCTTCTGTACCAGGAACCCCAGGATTTCAAGCCTTTTGGAGGATTATACAGTAATGGTAAGGCTATTATCACAAGATTTACCTGAAAAAAAATTGACCATTAAGAAAAGTTAAAAACAAAATTTCATAATTTTCTTAGGCCTGTCATGGCCAGGTGGTTTAAGGCACTCGACTCGTAATCTGAGGGTCACGGGTTCGAATTCCTGTCACACCAAACATGCTAGCCCTATCAGCTGTGGGGGTGTTGTAATGTTACGGTCAATTCCATTATTCGTTGATAACCAAACAAAACCTTTTCATAAAGGAAATCACTGACAATAATTTTGAATGTTATGGGGTTTTTTCGCTCCCCGCCAGTACAGCGGTATGTCTATGGATTTATAACGCTAAAATCAAGGTTTCGATTCCCCTCGGTTGGCTCAGCAGATAGCCCGATGTGGTCTTGCTATAAAAAAACATACAAAGTGTTTTTTTTTCTCTCCTTCTTTCCAACAAATCGTTATTGGTCTTGTTTCGGTAAACGGAGACAAGCAAAGAAGTTCTTTGACTGTAGACTTTCGATACCCGTGGTAGACACAGCGCAGGTGACCCACTGCGTGACCTTGCTTAACTACAAACAAACAATAACCTTCGTGAACACACACTGAAACAACAATGTCAGTGATCAGATATATCACGAATTATCCGTTTCCACAACAATGTTATTTGTTTTATAACAAAGACGCATCGAACTGTCTGTTACGTCCAACGTATGGAATTAAACCCCTGATTTCAGCTTTACATTCTCTCACCGGGGGCTTTCACAGCAAACGAACGCACTTGTGAACTCACTCGTGTGATGCAACGAGACACTTTGCTGGCAGAACCAAACACTTTGGAATACATCTATCTAAAGTTAGAAAAAGATACACCTTGGTGCTCACTAACAGACGTTAGTGGTAAAAAATATGCTGGTAATATGGTAGTTAAGGTTTCCCAGCACCAAACTTGTTGGTGTTTGTTATGAAGCACAAACATGCACAAAAGTATTATTTGTGTTCTTCCAACCACTGGTGTCGAAACCCGGTTTCTAGCGATGAAACTCCTCAGACACCTCGCTTGGAGGGACACACGAAGCTTCTGGTGTCTATAAACAGCCAGATAAAAATCATTTTAAAATATTTTATAATTAAAAGGGTAGGAATAAAAATGTACTATACAAAGTTGAAATAGTGTATATTGTTATAGAAACCAAGGAGCCATTAAAACCTTAAAACATGGCTATTCGATACAGTGTCCTCTTCGTCTATGACACTGTTTAAAGTGAATTGAAACAGGCGGGAAACACTGCCTTAGTGGCGACCTTTCTTGCATATGAAACTAAAGGGTCAACAGACTGGTCATTGCCGAGCCGTCTCAGGACAGCTTCTTACCTCTGGTCGCTTTATAACAAGAGATTTGATCTAGGACTGTTTGGTTTCTTATTCTTTATCACAGCTGTTGTTCGTCGAATTTCGTGCAAAGCTGCTCGAGGACTATCTGCGCCGTCTGCCCCTCGTGGGAAAAGGGAAGAGTGAAAAAAAAAAGAGTTTTGTTATTTTACATCTAATTAATTAATTATAGCAATTTAATTGAAACTTTCTTCGGTATTGTTTGTTGTTAAGTGCAAATATACACAACTGGCTTTCTGTGCTCTGCCCACTGCGAATACGGGAACGGGATTCTTAACGTTATAAATCCTCGGGATTTGCCGCTGAGACACAGGGGGCACATAAAAGAAAGATAATGTTCACCAGAGGAAAGAAGAAAAGGAGAAAAAAATATGTCCAGCGATTTTAATTGCAGAAACTTATTTAAAACCGAAACTAGAAAGTAGTACCAAGTCCTTTGTGGTCCTTCGAAGTGTAATATGTTTTAATATTGAGGTATTTAGCTTTTCAGGAAATGTCTTTCACCAACCAACGATTAAATCTAAAAGTTTAAAATGTTTGAAGTTTAATCGGTTTTATTTCTGTCGTGGAACACACCATTATTGTCAAGTCGTATATACTTAATATATATATATATATCCTCAAGACTCGACGACTTCAAGAGAATACGCTGTTCCAGATGTTCAGAAGCCTTCGACGCCTCTGGGTCACCCGCCTCCCACGCCCCTTAACAAACCCCCATTTCCCCAGACTTTACCCAAACCGCCCCATCCTCCTTGTGAGAAACACTATGCAGCTACAGATGTGGTGAAGCTTCCCAACATTCAGGGAGTGAGTGGCAGCACCGTCTACGCTGTGCCTAACGTGGAGATGCTCAACAGAGAAGAAAATCCTGTTCGGGAGATTACGAGACATAGACTGAGATTTTTGGAGAAGCTTGGAGAAGGTCAATTTGGAGAGGTAAATATTCTTCATCTGGATTTCGACTTTAGTTCTTAAGCTTCCTAACATCGTAAAAACTACTAAGTAAATACGTGTGTAACTTACAGTTGCTTGACCCCTTAATCTATGGGACTGATGTTTACCAAGAAGGCTTAACATATGCCATCATAAGAAATTAGTGCATGTGGCATAATTGTATATCGGGAAATTTCTCCTCATCGGACAAACCCAGCAATAAACTACTACTCTTGTAGTTCATATTTATTGTATTGATCATTGTTAAGAGTCAGCCATTGTTGAAGGGCTATTGTTATTTCAATCAGGTCCACCTCTGTGAGGCAGAAGGGATTCCTGAACTGGTCGATGTGCCTTGCTACGGGAACAAAACCCTGGTTGCGGTCAAGACACTGCGACAGGACGCTTCTGACCAAGCTAGGACGGACTTTTATAAGGAGGTCAAGATCCTCTCCCGGCTTAGGGACCCGAATATCGTACACGTGCTGGGAGTCTGCACACGCGAAGAACCTTTGGCAATGATTGTAGAATACATGGAGAATGGAGACCTTAACCAGTTTCTTCAACAACACATTCCTGATGGCGCCGCTTACAGATCGGTCAATGCCAAAACTCTAAGGTAGGTCGCTTCATTTTTCACGCCAGCGAATACAAAAACGTTAAACTAAATCGATTTATTGATTGATTTAAACCGCCAGTCTAAAAGAAAGAATGTATTCATTACAAACCAAACGTACATTGACAGTAAGTGTGTTTTCGTAACTAAGCAGAGTGAAAATTTTAAAATAAATCACTTTGTTAACTAACATCTGTCGGGTTACGAAACGAATATTTGTATAACAAATCGAAATTAACAGTGTGGGTATAAGAAATCTAAAGCGTACCAGCAGTGTGGGTATAACAAATCTAAAGCGTACCAGCAGTGTGGGTATAAGAAATCTAAAGCGTACCAGCAGTGTGGGTATAACAAATCTAAAGCGTACCAGCAGTGTGGGTATAACAAATCTAAAGCGTACCAGCAGTGTGGGTATAACAAATCTAAAGCGTACCAGCAGTGTGGGTATAACAAATCTAAAGAGTACCAGCAGTGTGGGTATAACAAATCTAAAGCATACCAGCAGTGTGGGTATAACAAATCTAAAGCGTACCAGCAGTGTGGGTATAACAAATCTAAAGCGTACCAGCAGTGTGGGTATAACAAATCTAAAGCGTACCAGCAGTATGGGTATAACAAATCTAGAGTAAACTGTGAGTGTAGGTAAAATAACGTTAGAGGTTTATCTAATGGAATAATGTTTAACTGATTCTTTTATGTTTTTTAAGGAAATTTCCTTAGTATTCTTTAAGTTTTAACCCACAGCTATGCTGAACTTCATACCCAATCAGTATCTGTTTTCCTTTCTGTCTGAATTACTTTTTTTGCTCTAACAGCTACGGCAGCCTTATCTACATGGCAACTCAGATCGCCTCGGGAATGAAGTACTTGGAATCTCTTAACTTCGTTCATCGTGACCTGGCAACTCGGAACTGCCTGGTGGGCAGAGCGTACACTCTTAAAGTAGCAGACTTCGGCATGAGCAGAGGGCTGTACACCGCTGACTACTATAGAATCGAAGGGAGAGCCGTGTTGCCCGTCAGGTGGATGGCATGGGAGAGCATTCTATTGGTGGGTAACAATCTTATCTGTTCTATTTTTGATAGTGCAAAATTCCAAAGACCTGTATTTTTTGTAGCCTAACAATGTTTATGCTCTAGTGAGAAATACGATTTTGTTTGTTTATTTTTTTAACTTCGCGCACAACTATTGGACAAACAGCTGCGGCGGTGCCTCCCTCCTTCCTTTTCATTTAGAAGCGGCAGAACACGTGGAAATTAGATGGTGAAAATCACCCGCCGTCGTCTCTACGGCTACTCTTTACGCTTAGTGGAAATGAGCTTCACGTTGTAACGACTCCACGCTGATGAAAGGTCGTGCTATATTCAGCGACGGGATTTGAACTCACGACCAGCAGGTTGTAAGTCCAATGCTCTAACCACCAAGCTATGCTAGGCCTAGTAAATATTAAAATTAGCCCAAACCGCCTGACACTTAAGAATGTACTGGTATAGAACACTCACGTTTTCAACGGCTTGGTGATTCGAAATTATGAAAATATGAGTTCAAAGATGTAGTAAAACATTTTCCTTGGATTTACCTCGAAGCTGAGTCATAAAACTAATGTAAGAAGGGGTTCCTTGCCAAACTTCAAAACTTGGAAACCAAAATTATCGTGTGTTGTTTTTTGTTGTTGTTGTTGTTTGCCTTTTCACCTTGCGAGAATTTTAAACAGCACCAAGGTGAGACAAGAGCATAGATGTTTTGATAAAATATATCTGTATAACTCCATTGAGTTGAAAGTTTAAAGGTCACTTTAATAAAATATATTTGTATAATTCCTTTGAGTTGAAAGTTTAAAGATCACTTTGATAAAATATATTTGTATAATTCCTTTGAGTTGAAAGTTTAAAGGTCACTTTGATAAAATATATCTGTATAACTCCATTGAGTTGAAAGTTTAAAGGTCACTTTAATGAAATATATTTGTATTATTCCTTTAAGTTGAAAGTTTAAAGGTCACCATTTACTTCTTAAGATTGCAACCCAAAAAATAAATCGCAAAAATTAACACAATCGTTATATACTGTCTGATTTTCAAGTCTGTTGTTCACAGGACAAGATATCATGCCTGGTATGGCTACCAGGTGGTTAGGGCGCTCTACTCGTAATTTGATGTCGTGAGTTCGAATCCCCGTCGCACGAAACATGCTTGTCCTTTCAGCCGTGTAGGCGTTATAATGTGATGGTCATCCCCACTATTCGTTGCTAAAAGAATGTTTGCCTTCCTTCTGGACCCGGCATGGCCAAGCGTGTTAAGGCGTGCGAGTCGTAATCTGAGAGTCGCGGGTTCGAATCCCCGTCCCGCCAAACATGCTCGCCCTTTCAGCCGTGGGGGCGTTATAATGTGAAGGTCACTCCCACTATTCTTTGGTAAAAGAATAGTTGGCGGTTGGTGGTGATGACTAGCTGCCTTCCCTCTAGTCTTACACTGCTAAATTAGGAACGGTAACCCTCGTGTAGCTTTGCGCGAAAGTGAAAACAAACCATGACAACAAATATTATTTTTGTAGTCATTTAGGACTTTTATGTTTCAGACAAAAAGCCATCTGTGCCTAATAACTGTTGTGTTTTTTTACAAAAAATAAAATATTGAAATATCGCTTTAACATTACTTGTTGTTTTCATTTGATTGAGGTTTTCCTTGTGTTTTACGAGCCGTACGAGTGGTTCATGTCCTTGATATATAAAGTATGACGTAATTCTTTCTGTACAACAAGAAGAAAGAACCTTAACAACTTCATATTTAACGCTTGCTTTTGTTTGTAAATCTTAACCCTTTTTTTTATAGGTACAGTGATTACCCTCGGCCATGAGTTGTATGTATCGTAAATAGACAAACATGTATTTAAACCTTAAATGTTTGCATCTAACTGAACAGATTAAAACAGTTTTACCGGATGTTAGTCATCCCGTAAATTATACCATACACGTCAGAACGCGAAGTTTGGTGTGTGCTCAGTAATGAGGTTCAATTCTAAATCAAGTAATGTACCATTTGAATAACTAATTTTAACTTCTAATCAGGAAAACTTTAGCTCATTAATTATGTTCACTTTTAATGCTGGTTGATTAAACTCGGTATCAAACCATCGTTCATTATTTATTAAGTTTATATGAACTTTCGCGTCGATTTCGAGTGAACGTTGAAAATTCGAAACACTTGCCTATTTTAAGACAAGTCTTTCAGAATCAACAAATGTTTCTGTATCTTTACATTAGAAGTAAAAATAGTTTCAGGTATTCATCAATAATAAAGGTAAATGATTTCATTTTTCTTATAGCAAAGTCACATCGGGCTATCTGCTTAACCCACCGAGGGAATCGAACCCTTGATTTTAGCGTTGTAAATCCGTAGACATACCACTGTACTAGCGGGGGGCTATAAGGGTTGAAAGCTCCTCTAAGTTATTCACGTGCAACCTTTTGGTTTGTTTTGAATTTTGCGCAAAGCTACACGAGGGCTATCTGCGCTAGCCGCCCTTAATGCTGTAGTGTAAGACTAGAGCGAAGGCAGCTAGTCATCACCACCAACTGTTAGGTTACTCCTTTACCAACGAATAGTGGGAGTGACTGTCATATTATAACGCCACCACGGTTGAAAGGGCGATCATGTTTGGTGCGACATGGATTCGAACCCGAGATTGCGAGTCGAGTGCCATAACCACCTGGCCATGCTGGGCCTTTTACAGCAACATTAAGTACCTTTTGTAACGATCTTGTTAAAATACGTTGAACATTGGGAAACAGGAGCGAAGTAAAAACTAATACGTTTAGTTTTGTACTCTAGTTTTTATCTTATGTAATACTTTTTAGTTTTGTTTTGTTAGTTTACTGTAAAACATACTAGTGTGTGTATACATATGTAATTCACCACATTATTTCCAGTAAACTCTCAGTCTTCATATTTAACATTAGGAAAATAAACAACTACGTATAACACTGTGTAACACAAATTTTGTTCCTGGATAGTATGTGTTATTTCTTTATTGCTTATGTTGTAAAAGTACGGAAAATGGTCATTATTCCCTTCAAACTTTGCTTTTATGACCTGGATAATGAAATTTAGAAATTAACCTATTTTATATGTAAAAACAGGCAAATTTGCATATTTTCATTTACATGAGGTCTGAATGAAACAACATATGAATCAAGATTTACATGTATTTATGCTTAAGTTATATAAACATGTTTAGAAGTCAGTAAGTTTTAGAGATTTGCGACTGTAATGTAAACCACTTTCACGTATCAGCCCACAAATACAGTCTCCCATCATGTTTTCATTATACGACATTATATGTCACAAAAGCAAAGTTTGAAGAGAAAAATAGGTCTTTTCCATTTATTTTAGGCATAAGTTATTTGGAAATAACACTTTCTATCCAGGAACAAGAAAAAGTAGAAATTTTATTACGTTATTGTCACATGTCTTCTGTATAAATATTGTTTGTTACTGACTGTTATTTCTTCATAGAGAACGTGTTTTTTTGTTTCAATTTCAGGGTAAATTTACGACGAGGAGTGACGTGTGGGCCTTCGCCGTCACTCTCTGGGAGATACTTACATTCGCCCGCCAGCAGCCCTACTCAGACTCCACTGATGAGCAGGTCATCGAGAATGTTGGGCACTTCTATCACAATGATGGTCTGCACGTGCTGCCTTCTCAACCGCCAAATTGCCCCAAGGAAATCTACGATCTCATGCGGGAATGCTGGCAAAGGAACGACAACGATAGGCCTAACTTTAGGGAAATCCATCTGTTCTTACAAAGAAAGAACTTAGGATATTCCCCTCAACTGTAAGCTGAGAGTTGAGAAAAATTATCACTGGGAGATTTTTGTTGTTTTTTGTTTTTTTTTAAAGGGTGAGTCCTACTTCGTTCTGAGAGGGGATCTGGTTCTCTACTTCAAATTCTGCATTTATTTTATTCTAAATATCTGCGTCGAAACTACTAACTCCTTTAGCCTAAAAACTTAGCTTAATAGTCAGCTGGGGAACAAGCTGTCTCAGCTAATCAACTCTGAGAAATGTGAAATCCAACCTCAAGGGCTGATCAATTCCCAGCTTTATATTCTTCCCAATAACCAGGCTACTTGACAAGTTGTGTCTTTCTTCGATGCCGAGAATGGTACTTCGTAATTTAGAAAATAAAACTCCACGTGATTGGCTGACTGGTGATGCAAAACCAGCTCAGACGTAACGTGAACTCCTTCGATGTATTGAGAGAGCGAGAAAAACAGATTCGACTTTCTCACCTTGTGAATGCATGAAATTTAGCCTAACCTTTCTGGAGAGAGACTATACTGTAAACGTGACTAGGGCGCCATCTGTGATCTCTCCATGACAACCATATCAGTTCCAATTCTGAAGTCTATCGATGTTTTCGTTTTGTAAATGACTGGAAAAATTACTTGTATAGACACTTTAAAAAAATGTATTGTGTTAATTGTTTAAACGTATGGATTATAAGGTATTTGTATGTTGAAATGACAATTTGATTATTTGTACTTACAACGCAAATACGTCTCCTTTACCGTGTTCCGGCTGAGACACTCCACTGATGACGTATGCACATTTACGAAACTAAATGTTCAATTTTTGGCCTTGATTATCTGTGAATTTGTAAAAATATTGCTTTATAAGATTTGAAGCTGTTTCAAAATGTATAAATATATTAAAGGTGGTCTTAACATGATGAAAATAATAACCTGTCGTTTACGCACTTAGCTATAATATTTATAAATCTCGATTTGTAACAATCTTCATATCTGATCAAATGATCGTTAATGGTGAATTACTTCAATTTTATAAAAGCGTGTTTGTGTTTGTGTGTGTATTCGATTATTGATCCGGTGTGTTATGAGTGGAAAACTAAATGAATATATGAGGCATTTTTGGGACTTTTTTTTTCTAGTTTCTCGGTCGACAGAAAAACAAACAAACAAGTGTAATTACGAGAGTAATTATGGAACCGACAATTAAATAACAAAAGGCAAAGACAATTTTATGAATAAATTAGTTAGGGACAGACCTTTGGAGTGGCGTAATTTATGTTATCAGTTTCAATTTGTTTGTTTGTTTTTATCGCAATACGTGAATTGTCAACTGCGTTCATCGTCAACGTTCTTCTGTGATAAGCGGTTAAAAAACAAGTATTGTATACTTTGTAAATATTGTGATAGGAGTGACGTCACGCAGGTAACGTGGGGGGAAAAAACACGCTCAAGTTTGTGATTTTTTTGCAAATCTGAAGTGGAATTTTAGCAGAATTACCAGAAAGAAAGCAAAGTGATTACACTGAACAAATAAGTAAGGCAAGGAATCTGGAAACGTTAATTATATTAGAAGGGAAAAAAACAACCGTTTCAAGTTGGATTGTGGTTCTCTCGAAAGGATCGTGTTGTAACAATAATTATTTAACGTACTTTGTTATTAAAATTATCTCAAACAATTTTGTTTGTTATATTATTTACTTCTGAAACGAAGTTGGGGGGAAAAATATTTCTTTAACAGCCTTGCTTTATGGAAAGGTAAGAATATAGTGTTACGTCACAGAAATCCTTTTTTGTGAGATGAATGTGGTTGACTGAAACAGTTTTATCCGTTATCTATATAAGAGTGTGATCGTAAAAAAATAGAAACCACTCATAAAATCATAGTGTTGTCTTTTTTTTAATTTCTTTTTAGTTTTAAAGACAAAACTAACCATGGTTTGCTTAGTTACAATCATTAGAAATTATTTCAAACAATATAGTTATATATTTTGATTTAGTTATTTATTTAAAGGCCTAGTCTGGTTTTGAATTTAATCGTATTTGTAACAAATTTTTTTTAAGGGGGTGTGGGATATTTTTGAAATTTTCTGAACACTTTGCAAGTTCATTTAGAAATGTTTAGATATTAAAAAAAATGTAATGAATTTTTGTGTCGTCACTTTTTCTAGCCTTTTATTACAACGCTAAAATCAGGGGTTCGATTTCCCTCGGTGGGCTGAGCAGATAGCCCTTTGTGGCTTTGCTGCACGAAAAACACACACAAACTCTAGCCTTTTATCACGAGTTTGCGGAACTACATCTATTGAATTCTTCGGGACTGTTCTATTTACACTGGCTTCAGTGCATCGCAGTTAAGACGTAGGCGATCATAAAGATTCCAGTAGAATTTATTTATAAAAAGGTTTCGTTCGTCACTTGTTCACAAAAAAAAAAAAATATTCCCATACGATTACAAAGCACAGCGAGAAAACCAGAGTAAGATCGCAGAAGTTTAAACTATAGACTTTCATAAATATTTTGTGTGAACTGCGTTCAGCGGAAAACTAAGGGTAATTTAAATATGGATAAAGGTCATTCATTTGTTTTGATATGTTGGTGGTAATTAATGTTTAACATATTATGAGCCCGAATGCAAAATGTGCCGAACTTCGTTTACGAGTTCTGAACACCAGATGCCTTCTGACTAATTATAAGAGTTGTTTTTTTGTTTTTTTTAATCTGATATACGTGTTATCTAACTGAATTTAGGCAACTTTATCCAGAATCGGTATCATTCTGTATATTTTCTTTTGCTTGTATAAATTAAATTGGTCCACTTTATAGTGTTACAATCTGGGTTTTTTTTCTGTTATAAATGTATGTATATTTTATGTAAAGGGAAATTTCACTGTCTTTATTAAACTGTGTTCTATCTCTCTCTCCGCCATTTTCCAGGAATTGTTTATTTGATTTTCCAACATACACGCCAGTCCTGCTCGATACGTACATAGAGGGCGCTAATTTCAAACTAGTTTATTTCCGAAGTTAGACTGCCTGAAAGATCTTCCAGACTTCGGATTATTGATTTGATAATTATACTCTCGGGATAATAATATTCAAAATTACTTCGCGTAAGTACGTTTTAAAACCATACTCTGATATTCAATAAAAAAAAATAGACGATTCATATGCAAACCAGTAGCGAATAAATTCATCTAACGCTGTCTTATTTCATATGTGGTTGCAATTATTTATCCATACTCTAATACTTGTGCAATCATTTATTTACGGATGTCTTTCCATTGTACTGGCAACTGTTAAAATAAACCATTTGGTGTTAATTTATGAAAGTGATGAGTGTTTAAGAAAATACAGGCCGAGCCTGTTAAGGCGTGCGACTCGTAATCTGAGGGTCCCGGGTTCGCATCCCCGTCGGGCCAAACATGCTCGCTTTTTCAGCCTTTGGGGCGTTATAATGTTACGGTCAATCTCACTATTCGTTGATAAAAGAGTAGCCCAAGAGTTGGCGGTGGGTGATTATGACAAGCTGCCTTCCATCTCGTCTTTCACTGCTAAATTAGAGACGGCTAGCGCAGATAGCCCTCAAATAGCTTGGCGCGAAATTCAAACACAAGCAGTTAAGAAGATATTGAATCACGTGACATAAGTAACTGTAGTAACACGGGTGAGCTGGATTGGTCAACTAACTTTTTGTAGACATTTATGGCTTCTTTGGTCGTTTGTGTGAAAATAAATAATTAATACTTATAATAATTTGTAGTAAGTATTTTCCATATTTCTAGAATTAAATGTCTTAGGAAGCATATCAGTTAGTGTTGGTACCTCAGAGCTCCTGATTAGCCAGTGTCACTAAGCTAGAGCTCCTGATTAGCCAGTGTTAGTAAGCTAGAGCTCCTCATTAGTCAGTGTCACTAAGCTAGAGCTCCTGATTAGCCAGTGTCACTAAGCTAGAGCTCCTGATTAGCCAGTGTAAGTAAGCTAGAGCTCCTGATTAGTCAGTGTCAGTAAGCTAGAGCTCCTGATTAGCCAGTGTCACTAAGCTAGAGCTCCTCATTAGTCAGTGTAAGTATGCTAGAGCTCCTGATTAGTCAGTGTTAGTAAGCTAGAGCTCCTGATTAGCCAGTGTCACTAAGCTAGAGCTCCTGATTAGCCAGTGTCACTAAGCTAGAGCTCCTGATTAGCCAGTGTAAGTATGCTAGAGCTCCTGATTAGTCAGTGTCAGTAAGCTAGAGCTCCTGATTAGCCAGTGTCACTAAGCTAGAGCTCCTGATTAGCCAGTGTCAGTAAGCTAGAGCTCCTGATTATCTAGTGCCAGTAGACTAGAGCTCTCGGTTATCTAGTATCAGTGGACTAGAGCTCCCGGTTATCTAGTGCCAGTAGACTAGAGCTCCCGATTATCTAGTGCCAGTAGACTAGAGCTCCCGATTATTTAGTGCCAGTAGACTAGAGCTCCCGGTTATCTAGTGCCAGTAGACTAGAGCTCCCGATTATCTAGTGCCAGTAGACCAGAACTCCCAGCTTTCTAGTGCCAGTAGACCAGAACTCCCGGTTATCTAGTGCCAATAGACTAGAGCTCCCGGTTATCTAGTGCCAGTAGACTAGAGCTCCCGATTATCTAGTGCCAGTAGACTAGAGCTCCCGATTATTTAGTGCCAGTAGACTAGAGCTCCCGGTTATCTAGTGCCAGTAGACTAGAGCTCCCGATTATCTAGTGCCAGTAGACCAGAACTCCCAGCTTTCTAGTGCCAGTAGACCAGAACTCCCGGTTATCTAGTGTCAGTAGATAGAACTACTAGTTATCTAGTATCAGTATGCTAAAACTCCTCGTGGTTTTTAAAGGGTGATAAGTAAAAGCTCCTGGCCAGCTCGTGACGACACGTTAGAACTAGTGGTCAATTGTAACCTCTGACCAGTAGGTTAGAGCTACTGGCAATATACAGTTATGTTTGAAGGGACTTTAAAACTCCTGGCCACCAGGTAATACTTGGTACTGGACCAGCTAGTGGCAATAGATAAACGTACCCATCAGGTAATAAATCAGTGTTTTCACAATATTCCACAAATTCATTCACACATATTTGAGTAACACATCAATCATCCTGATACGTTACGTATTTAAAGGTGATCCTGACAAAAAGCAACTTGAATTACCAAATGTTTCAAACAACTTTTAGTGTCATTTCTGCTTATTTAAAGTAATTTCCACAAATCGTTGTAATGAACTTGTATTAATCGTTGTCCTGGTTTCTAGATCATACAACTGTCCAAACCTAATTATTAATTTTTTTTTAACTAGGTGATATTTTATAATTAGTTCGATTGTCACGACAGCGACAGTTTTCTGGTCTGACACATTTCGTGACACTCGAGTAACATTTACTGTATCAGCACTATATTTTGTGTGTGGATGTATTTTACGTGATGTTGGACCGTAAAAAGTGAAAACATCTGTAAATCAGTAAGTGCTTGTTTATATTTGCTGAACAACTATGGAAACAATGGACAAACCAAAATAGTATAAAGGTAAAATTAGCTGGAAACGAAACATTTCTAAAGCGAGTTTCATTTATGGGAACTGAGACATTAGGTACATTAAAAACAATAAGGTTTTTTTCCAATATCTAAATATAAAAAATCTACAAGTTAAATCATTTCTTAAGAAAACAAAATCTTTGCCTTGTCGGAAATTCAATGGACAAATTTGGATTGGTATTGAAACGTGTAAAATTTAAATTTTGGACAACGCAGTTCATGTCAAATTGTTACTTTTGAATACTAATAGTAGACCGAGTCGCTGCCTCCCACCTTGGATGAACCGAGAGTAGTCTGTTTGGTGGGGAATGTTCCCATTTGTAAAGAGCAGATAGATGGGTTGAGAATGCCCCCACATGTAAATAACAGCTACACGGTGGGGGGTGTCTCCACATCCAAATGACAGCTACACGGTGAAGGATGTCTCCACATCTAAATGACAGCTACACGGTGGGGATGTCTCCACATCTAAATAACAGCTGCACGGTGGATCATGTCTCCACATCTAAATGACAGCTACACGGTGGGGAATGTCTCCACATCTAAATGAGAGCTACACGGTGAAGGATGTTTCCACATCTAAATGACAGCTACACGGTGGGGGTGTTTCCACTTCTAAATGACAGCTACACGGTTGGGGATGTCTCCACATCTAAATGACAGCTACACTGTGGGCCATTCTCCACATCTAAATGACAGCTACACGGTTGGGGATGTCTCTACATCTAAATGACAGCTACACGGTGGGGCATGTCTCCAAATCTAAGTGACAGCTACACGGTGGGGGTGTCTCCACATCTAAATGACAGCTACACGGTTAGGGAATCTCCACATCTAAATGACAGCTACACGGTGGGGGATGTCTTCACATCTAAATGACAGCTACACGGTGGGGATGTCTCCACATCTAAATAACAGCTGCACGGTGGATCATGTCTCCACATCTAAATGAAAGCTACACGGTGGGGCATGTCTCCAAATCTAAGTGACAGCTACACGGTTAGGGAATCTTCACATCTAAATGACAGCTACACGGTGGGGGATGTCTCCACACCTAAATGACAGCTACACGGTGGGGATGTCTCCACATCTAAATAACAGCTGCACGGTGGATCATGTCTCCACATCTAAATGACAGCTACACGGTGGGAGATGTCTCCACATCTAAATGACAGCTACACGGTGGGGGGTGTCTCCACTTCTAAATGACAGCTAGACGGTTGGGGATGTCTCCACATCTAAATGATAGCTACACGGTGGGGCATGTCTCCACATCTAAATGACAGCTACACGGTTGGGGATGTCTCCACATCTAAATGACAGCTACACGGTGGGGCATGTCTCCAAATCTAAGTGACAGCTACACGGTGGGGGTGTCTCCACATCTAAATGACAGCTACACGGTTAGGGAATCTCCACATCTAAATGACAGCTACACGGTGGGGGATGTCTCCACATCTAAATGACAGCTACACGGTGGGGCATGTCTCCACATCTTAATGACAATTACATAGTTTATCTGTTTTACATTGACAATAACTAAACGGTAAATTAGCGACTTATATTAAATGGTCCGTCAGATCTGGGTAATTTGTATTTTAGAACACAAAAACAACAGAAAAAGCCTTCAAATTAACTATTTTATGAAAAGTTACAAAAGAAACAATATGAAAATGAAACGTTTTTTTAATTTTCACCGAAGCTGTTAATAACGTTTTATTAAACGAGGCTTATATATTTATTCTGAATAGCACTGATTTATGAAGTGATTCTTGCTCTGATGAAGGAATGCACATTTTCGTTTTCAGTTATATTTTTATAGTGAAACAGTTACACGTTTTTAACGCCACATGTATCTACGAATTTGATAAACCAATGTTGTTCAGGAAAAATAATAAAACAAAATTGAGAAAATAGATTTCATTTCCTCTTTTTCTAAAGCTATAACATTCGATAACAGGACGATAATTTACCTTATTTTCAACTTCAGATGACCTTTGGCTTCTAAAATTCGATAGAATGATTTGCTGACGAATGTCGAGAAAATTAAAATTCTAGTTCAGAATGGAACCTTTATCTTGCAAATGTAAAGAGAAAAAAAAAGGCTTAGGTTTCTAAAACACTTAGCGCGCTCTCGTCATAGTAGCGAACATAATGGATTATCAGTTTCTATTGAACAGGATTGGAGACGTGGGGGAGAAAACACAATAAGCATATTGACAAGAAGTAGTAACGCAACAAACGGAAGAAGAAAACAACTACAGCAAGTCTTCAACGAGAACATTGCGAATATAAATGGCGAAATTAAACATGATGATAATGGCTTTAATTACACCGATAATCATGTTTTGGCCCTAATGGAAGATGGGGATGATGACAGGGTAAAAATACGTGATGTAAGAATGCAAAATAACGTATCTGATATCGAGATGTGTCTTTGGAACAGATGTATCTTTACTGAGTGTGTGTTTTCTTCTAGCAAAGCTACATTGGGCTGTCTGATGAGTCCACTGAGGGGAATCGAACCTCTGATATTAGCGTTGTTGTAAATCCATAGAATTACCGCTGATCCAGAGGGGAAATTCTTTGACGAAAAATTACCAAGTCAGAAATCAGGGGGCCTGGCATGGCCGAGCGCGTTAAGGCGTGCGCTCGTAATCCGAGGGTCGCGGGTTCGCGCCCGCGTCGCGCTAAACATGCTCGCCCTCCCAGCCGTGGGGGTGTATAATGTGACGGTCAATCCCACTTTTCGTTGGTAAAAGAGTAGCCCAAGAGTTGGCGGTGGGTGGTGATGACTAGCTGCCTTCCCTCTAGTCTTACATTGCTAAATTAGGGACGGCTAGCACAGATAGCCCTCGAGAAGCTTTGAGCGAAATTCCAAATCAAACAAAACAAACAGAAATCAGGGGAAAATGAATTATTTAATTATAATGATGAATTAAGCCGTATTATTACTCTAAGTATTTTAGTAATAAAGAAAATGTTGTTTTTTCTTAGCCAATGATGCAGAATTAGTTATTGCTTAACACCGGAAAATAAGAATTCAAAGACAGCAAAGAATTCAAAGAAATCAAATGCTTGTTTGTTTGTTTTTTAATTTCGCACAAAGCTTCACAAGGACAACTTGCGCTAGCCGTCCCTAATTTAACAGCAGGAAGGCAGTCATCACCACCCACTGCCAACTCTTGGGCTACTCTTTTACTAACGAATAGTGCGATTGACCGTAACACGGCTGAAAAGACGAGCATGTTTGGAGCGACAGCGATGCGAACCCACGATCCTGAGATTACGAGACGCATGCCTTAACACGCTTGGCCATGCCGGGCCTTTTTTATTTTCATAGAGTTAGGTACACCTAACGAGAAAGGCCCACACGTGATAATCTAGTGGTGTGTGGCCGCAGTTGCGATTCGTGACGCCACTAGCGACATTTTAGCGCTAATGTAGTTGATTCATGTGAGTTTCTAATCTTTCGACATTGGAATATCTTTCTGAATACCATGTTAAAGTTTGTGTCCAATATAAAGTAATCATTTAGCCAGATTTTTAGTTCTGTGTAAAGAGAATTTTGTAACAGATAATAAATTATTCCAAATGATAGAGCCCCCTAGTGGCTCAGCGGTATGTCTGCGGACTTACACGCTAAAATCCGGGTTTCGATACCCGTGGTGGGCAGAGCACAGATAGCCCTTTGTGTTGCTTTGTGCTTAATTCTAAACAACAACAAACAACAACCAAATGATAGCGCCCTCTACAAATTACGTTTCAGACAACTCAATTGTTTCTTGGCGCGCATTGGCGACAACTAATACCTTTGCAGATAGCCACAAAAATGATTCGATTTTTCTATTTGCGTTGTCCCACAACGAACAGAGCTAAGAAGTAATTAGTTTACAAAATAGAAACTTTATTTTTTGGTGTCATTGTTTTCAATACTGTATACATTTCTGTATAGGTCGACAGTATGTAATGAAACATTTAAAAAAACAGAAACAAAACTGTGCGCGCGTTTTCTTATAGCAAGAAAACTTGCGATCTACTGCGTCCACCGAGGAGAATCGAAACTCTGATTTTAGCGTTGTAACTCCGTAGACTTACCTCTGTACCAACAGGAGACTAACTTACTCTATCTATAGAGAAGATTTCAATATTACAGATCTAGAATCATGTAGGCATTAAATCCCAAATTCTTCAGTTTTTTAAAAATGAATTTCTAATGTAGTTTTTTTAAGTACTTCTTCTTACAACTTATTAGAAAACCACAAAATAAATTACTCTTCTGGTTTACTACAGTTATTCCAGAAATTACACCGTTAAACACAATCAAACGTACAGAGCTCACTTATCACCAAATTC
Organism: Carcinoscorpius rotundicauda; assembly: GCA_011833715.1. Taxonomy (NCBI): domain Eukaryota; kingdom Metazoa; phylum Arthropoda; class Merostomata; order Xiphosura; family Limulidae; genus Carcinoscorpius; species Carcinoscorpius rotundicauda. Next base: position 87,329,273 of record CM022399.1, read on the forward strand.
CTTATTCTAGTTTTTCGTCTTTTTGTTGCACAGAATTTTATCATTGTTATAAAATTCGAGTTTATAAAATGATAATTTTTGGAAAACAAAAGGCTTGAAATGTCAGAGGATCTAAAGTATTGACAAAACGTTAACTGAGCGGGAACATTCAGTCCAAGCGAGAAACTGTTTCTCTTATTTGTTTTATTGAATTTAAATGTGACGTTTCTGTTTTTAAAATGCGTATTGTTAAATTTACACTTTATATTTAAAGAGTGATGTTCACAGTTTTCTGTTCCTAGCTTACTCTGAGGTTATTAAACAAATAACCATTTTTTTCAACGATGCAGTGTTTTTATCATTACAACCTGTAAATGTTTTGTATTGTATGAATACTTCTATTGTGACAACTAACTCTGTGCCAATACTCATTTAGAATTACACTTTAGTTTTGTTATTTGTCTCTAATTAAGCACAGATGCTATCTGTGCTAATCACGGGTATTAAAACCTGGTCTTTAGCGTTATAAACTTTCAAAGTTACTGATGAGACAGTAAAGGGAGTTTTTTGTTTTTGTTTTTTTTTAATTTCGCACAAAGCTACTCGAGGGTTATCTGTGCTAGCCTTCCCTAATTTTGCAGTGTCAGACTAAAGGGAAGGCAACTAGTCATTACCACCCACCGCCAACTTTTGGGCTACTCTTTTACCAACGAATAGTGGGATTGACCATCACGTTATAACGTTTTCACGGCTGAACAGACGAGCATGTTTAGTGCGATCGGGATTCGAACCCACGACCCTCAGATTACGAGTCGAACGCCTTAAGCCACCTGGCCATGCCTGGCCTGTTTGTTTGACTGTAGTTTTTAAACACAAAGCTTCACAGTGAGTTATCTGGGCTCTGCTCACCACTGGTATCGAAATCAGGATTCTTGAGTCGTAAGTCCGCAACTGTGGGACAGAAACTGTTTTATAACATTCTTACAAACACATTGTAAAATTAAAATATCGCAGTAACGAATGCATTTCGTGACAAACTTTTACACACACACAAAACAGAAAGCTTTTAGAATAATTAAGTATCTGATTACTTGTTTGTTTGAAACACAGTTTGTGTTTATCTTGTGTGTGCGTGTACTTTTTTAAGGAAACTTTACACAAAATATATTTTTAATCGTTTGAAATACAAACCACGACCATTTCGGTTAAAAAAGAAGAAAAAAAAACCTTTCACAAACGAACAACTTAGAAAGAAAATTTCCAAATTTCCTGTTTTTAAAATTCTTTCTGTAATTTTCTACTGTTTTGCAGCGTGGTTTGTCGTCCATCAAAAGTTTCCTGGATGGTTCATTATATCGTTTTACGTAACCCAAGTTTTTACATTCAGTAAGCTCCAATTTCAAGCTTTTCTCCTCAAGAAAATAACTGAAATTTTTTTTCTCCAAGCATGTGGTTTCTTTCTTAAAAGAAATAACTACAGCATTAGGGTAATTTGTGGGAAAAACTAGAACAATTAAATTCAGTTCACAGCCAACGTACACACAGACAGACACCCTAAATATTACAAAACAAAACCCAAATGCAGAAATCATTATTTGCTGTTTCTATTTTGCTTTTTTCATGCACGTGGCTACATTCTTCATAGGTCTCATATTAAAATAACCTTTCTAAAGGCCACACCAACTCAAAAACTTACTCCTACATGATTCCTGTTTTTCATACTACATTAAACTCAATGTTATCATTTTGTGTCTGTCCAAGCTTTTCAAGGGATTCTGCTAGGAAAAAAAAAATAATAATCTAGCGCAGACTTGTATAATTTTACTAACATTCCTGAAGAACTGAATATGTAAAAATAGCAAGCAGAATCATCCAGGCGAGACAATCAAGCGAGTAACTGATGGAGTTTATCTGAAACAATTCGAGTTTACGCAAGCGTTGTAGAATATTGAATTAATTAAATATAAACCTTAAGAAAAATTCAAATCGACTACTGTTTGCGAAGCAGCCAGCTAAAACATTCTCTTTTTTTTCGCTTTTTGTGTGAAGTAATTAATATGCTTTCCGTAATGAAAGAATTTCAGCGCTGTACAAGACACGAGATTTATCAATAGTTTATAATATAAATATAAATAAATATATATATTAAACAAATGCAACAACTAGGCCTAAAAGTACAGGCTATGGCTTCAATGACAAATTAATCTCGAATTATCTGTCCTTATTTTAAAAAAACAACAACAAATCTCTTGTAATTTAAGACAACACTGTTTTATGTTTCACTATTATCATGACATTATGTCTTTGTATTTACAATATTATATACCACTAGAGGTATATCTTTTTTTGTTTTTTTGAAGTTATGGAAATGTTTATTATGCAATGTGAAAATCTGTCGAGTTTTTTAGTGGTACCAAATTGATTACATCCTACGTGCCACGAACAACAATTGTCGTCTAAGCAATCGCGAACCTGACTAATCAATTTCTTTAGCAATCAGTCATAGTGTGTATGTGTGTGAAAAGGAAAGAGGGTATAAGTCTCGCTCTTGACTAATGACGCGTTGGAATAAAGTGACAAGCTGTACACTGTCTTCTTTATGGAAGTTCGAAAAACAGCCATTTATTAAAGTTTCCCAATTATTACGAGGTTGCTTTGAATACAGTTTGTCACGTAAAACGAAACAAAACAACAATAAAGACATACGTTTTCCTAACAGTTTGTTCTTCTTGAGTTTTGCACATTGTTTCATCGCTTTCTATTAATTATGTTTTCTGTTCTCTCCATACCGGGACAAATTGTTAACTAAATCCCAAAGTATGTCCTTGTCGAAAAAAAACAAAACAACAACCAAAAAGCCTAATTATTACCGTAAGTGTGCTTGGTAATAAGACTATACAATTTTATTTAAATTTGTCCTGTAAGCGTTATAAAAGGTCTAAGGACCCCACAATTAAATTGGTCTGAAAACGTTGTTTTATTGTCAACGACAATCAATTCGTGAACCAATTAACCCCTTTCAGTAGACGCACAGTACGGACAACACCTGTCTCGTATTCACCTTTTACGATTTAATGTTTAACCATGAATAGAAAAGATGCTCAGCACCCCTTCCCAATTGGCTCAGAGTTATGTCTGCAAGCTTACGAACGCTACAAACTAGATATCGATTGCGGAGATCAGCACCTAATAACAACCACGAACAAGATGTTATGTTGTACCAAATTTAGGCTAGCTTTAAACGTGTGTTTTCTTATAACAAAGCCGCATCTCGCTATCTGCTGAGCCCACCGAGGGGAATCGAATACCTGATCTTAACGTTGTAAATGCGTAGATATACCGCTGTATTAGCGGGGAAGCCTAGCTTTTAACAACCGACTGAACAAAATTATTTACAGTAACTGGGATCTGGGATATAAAGTCCACCAAACACCTATCTTTTAACAACTGACTGAACAAAATTATTTACAGTAACTGGAATCTGGGTTATAAAGTCCTCCAAACACCTATCTTTTAACAACTGACTGAACAAAATTATTTACAGTAACTGGAATCTGGGTTATAAAGTCCTCCAAACACCCATCTTTTAACAACTGACTGAACAAAATTATTTACAGTAACTGGAATCTGGGTTATAAAGTCCTCCAAACACCTATCTTTTAACAACTGACTGAACAAAATTATTTACAGTAACTGGAATATGGGTTATAAAGTCCTCCAAACACCTACCTATCTTTTAACAACTGACTGAACAAAATTATTTACATTAACTGGAATATGGGTTATAAAGTCCTCCAAACACCTATCTTTTAACAACTGACTGAACAAAATTATTTACAGTAACTGGAATCTGGGTTATAAAGTCCTCCAAACACCTATCTTTTAACAACTGACTGAACAAAATTATTTACAGTAACTGGAATCTGGGTTATAAAGTCCTCCAAACACCTATCTTTTTAACGACTGACGTAAGGTTGTCATTTTGTATTAACAAGTTATGTTAGAAATATGACGTATAGCAATGAAATCTATAAATTTAATTTGTAAGTCTGTCTAGATATTAAGAACTGCTTGTGCCCAACTGCTCGCCTTTTCTTTTAACTATATTACTGATGAAATGGTATGTCTCTCAGGGGTATGTCATTTTAACTATATTACTGATGAAAGGGTATGTCTCTCAGGGGTATGTCATTTTAACTATATTACTGATGAAAGGGTATGTCTCTCAGGGGTATGTCATTTTAACTATATTACAGATGAAAGGGTATCTCTCTCAGGGGTATGTCATTTTAACTATATTACTGATGAAAGGGTATGTCTCTCAGGGGTATGTCATTTTAACTATATTACTGATGAAAGGGTATGTCTCTCAGGGGTATGTCATTTTAACTATATTACTGATGAAAGGGTATGTCTCTCAGGGGTATGTCATTTTAACTATATTACTGATGAAAGGGTATGTCTCTCAGGGGTATGTCATTTTAACTATATTACTGATGAAAGAGTATGTCTCTCAGGGGTATGTCATTTTAACTATATTACTGATGAAAGGGTATGTCTCTCAGGGGTATGTCATTTTAATTATATTCCTGGTGAAAGTCTTGACTCTCAGGGGTATGTCATTTTATCCCTAATTCTTACCAAACATGTAGACATCCATCCACCACCGTCTATGCCACCAGTATCCCCCCCCATCTGAGGAAATCAAAACAATTTTCAGGAAACCAGATCAGTTTAAGCTAGATGAGTTTGAATGTTTCCTTTTTTTTTTCTTTCGTCATTGCAACGTTCGAATGAAGCATAACTGAAAATAGAAGTAGTACAGGAGACAAGCAAGAAAACAAACATCTATATTACGATCATCTGGTGTACGTATAACTTCGGCCAAGCACCAATTGGAAGTCTATTTAACACAGCCATTACCCGATTATTTTATTCCCTCGGGACATAAACTTAGCAGTTCTAGCAAAGTTTTATCTCAGGAAGGATAATAAGGAAGAGGCAAGCCTTTCTGATGGCTCTAATACTCTATATAATTCCGGTGGGCTTGAGGGAGATACGGATTATTTCACTGTGAATGAAAAGCAAACATTAAGGGGTGAAGGAGATGAAAATTTAAATATCTTTTACTATTCCTTCATCTTCAGTATTAGGTAGTATATATATATATATATGTATGTAGAAGTGTTATAAACATACAGTCAGGCTCGAATCTTCATCGTGTAAGTAATTTTCGAAGAGCACGTGAAACACGGACACAAATTAAGCTTTTAGTTTGCTTTTTCTAATTTCGCTCAAAGCTAGTCGAGGACTGTCTGTGCTAGCCGTCCCTATTTAGCAGTGTAAGACTAGAGGGAAGACAGTTAGTCATTACCACCCATCGCCAACTCTTGGGCTACTCTTTAACCAACGAATAGTGGGAGTGGCCGTTACATTATAACTCCCCCACGGCTGAAAAGGACGAGCACGTCTGGTGTGATGGGAATTCGAGCCCTTGACCCTGATATTACGAGTCGAGTGCCTTAACCACCTGGCCAGTTCGGGCCTACACTGGTACAAGCTTCTCTACGTAAAATGAACAACGTCCTTTTTCTTCAATCTTAACGCATTTTGCATTTGTTAAATACTATTAACTTACCTCTATTCTATAAACATGTCGCATATTGCAACGTGTTCTAATGACATTTAACAGAATATTTATAAGACATATAACAAATGTTGTGTCTTGTAATTCTACTTTCCAGAAGGTATTAAAAGATATCACAATTACAAAGTGTTACAATCCTACTCTACAAAGCAAGCCGGGTTCGAATCCGTGAGATAGCGAAATAAAAAAAAACATTAAGGTTCTGCTGACGGAACAGAAGGTCAAATTTAAAGACAACAGTAAATAGTCTTAGTAGCTGTGTCCTAAACATAAAATATCAATACTACCTGACATTAAATAAAACTGGGCAAATATTTTTTACTGCTATTATGATTTTTACAACGTTATAACCACTTGCATCACAAACATGTAATAATTAGTGTATAGTGATCTGAGATGTAACTATGTTTTCCTCATTGTTGTTTGTCGTGGTATCCAGCACAAACGTTATTTAAAGTAAAGAGTTGTCGTTGCTGTATCGGTGCTAATTGGTTAATAGATGCCTCACTGGTAACCTTGGCGCCAAACTTTTATATTTTCTCATTATATGATGAAGACTGGTGGTTGACAGTTTCATGGACTTTGAAGATCTGTATGAGCAGTACAATTAATGTAGTTCTATATTACAGAGACCACGTGGGTTTATACATAACTCACCAGTGACCATAAAAAGCTTTTAATGGGATTCTTTGAGGAAGTACACAGCTACAGCAAGCCTAGGATCTGTCATGAGATCTACAGCCGTCCACGAAAGTTGGAAGGATGGCTTGAAAGTTGCTTATTGTTGTTTTTATTTTAGAGGAAAATGATCTATCTGGTCATAAGTAGTCAGGATGGTGTGGCCATTAGATACAGCAATGCCATAAAACGTCAGGCTTTTCTCGGGTAACTTTGCCTGGATACGAATACATAATTTTATGCAAAAAACAGCAACAACCAAAAACAGAACCCCCGAACTATAAATCCACACTGCCAAATAGGATTAATTGGTACTTCCAAAGAAGGATACAGATGTGTACAGAAACTCATGATTGGAGTAAATTAGAAAACCTCCTGATGACGTACAAGATCGAATATCTTCATTATGTATTTCAGATCTAAAAAAAATAATAAAACAGAAATGATATAACGAGGGATTATAAGCACAGTTCATCTGTCCTCACCATAAGAGGTAGAAAAGAGACCTCACCATAAGAGGTAGAAAAGAGACCACACCACAAGAGGTAGAAAAGAGACCTCACCACAAGAGGTAGAAAAGAGACCTCACCATAAGAGGTAGAAAAGAGAGCATAAAGGTTGTGTCAAAGACTTTTTTTATTTTCGACTTTAAACTTCTACGCGTGAAGAAGAAAGAAGCCCTGAAAGAACTGTCTCAGCCACCACAAGAATATGTTTGCCATTCAGTGATACTGTTTATGGTTGTCTACTCATAGATTATACAGAACAGTTACGAATTTCCACTCATTGCAAGAAATAAAAATATTTCTTACTCTAAATTTTGGTTTTATCTACATTTGAAACAAAACACTTTTGGGGACCCTGCAGAAATATATTTACTCTCAAAGGCAACATTCGTTACTCGTGTATCATTTATTTTAGTTGTGCGCCTTTAGGACTAGAACACCCAAGTAACTTTGTTTGTTTGTTTGTTTTGGAATTTCGCACAAAGCTACTCGAGGGCTATCTGTGCTAGCCGTCCCTAATTTAGCAGTGTAAGACTAGAGGGAAGGTAGCTAGTCATCACCACCCACCGCCAACTCTTGGGCTACTCTTTTACCAACGAATAGTGGGATTGACCGTTACATTATACACCCCCACGGCTTGGAGGGCGAGCATGTTTAGCGCGACACGGGCGCCCAAGTAACAGTTGACACTTTAGTGTAGAATGTATAAAAGAGCTTGCAGTTTTTAACGGACTTCCGTTTTTGATACACTCGACCAGAAATAATGGTCGTAAGAGCCCATGCAATAAAATATTTAAATTAAACGTACTGTTGGTAACACAAACTGTGTAGTGTCCGTTGCAGCCACCAGGGTCGCTAAACCATTATATTTTAAGTCGAGTTTCTTAAAGTGAACATCTTACACTGCTAAATTAGGGACGGCTATCGCAGATAACCCTCGCGTAGCTTTGCGCGAAATTCAAAAACAAACAAACAAAACAAAACAAACGTAAATGTTCCCTTCTTGCCTGAAGACATATATCATGAAATAAATAGCTTCAGTACTATTAATTACTACGTCGATTGTTAATAGGCGATAGAGATAATCGACATAAAACAATAATTAATTTAACATAAAATAAACATGTAAATGACAGAAATTTCTTTTACAACTGGGAGTGATTTCACAACAGAATCATTTTAATGGTTGCTACATACAGAGACAGCGAAATATGTGAATAAGTTTTATTACAAGTTAGACTTGGAAATTGTGCTTTCTACACATATCGCTAAAAATGTGAAATAATGTTTTATTTCAAAACGCATAAACACATTTTAAAGTCTTGGTACGGACCCATAATATTATTGGACATTTTTGTAAGCGAAACAACACACGCGAGTAAAAAGACAATTTCTGATTCGCTTGCTTTACTCGCATTACTTTTACTCTGGTTTGTATCTCGCTACCATATATGTCTATCAGTGTATTAAACAAACCGCTATATGTTGAAGAAAGAATGGAGAAGAATCGAGTTTTATGTGGAGAAAAGTAAATAAATGTCAGTCATTCGAAAAAACCGCAACAAGGAAAACAATAATGTGACGCACCACACAGAATCTTGAAGTGTTAGTACAAAGATTACTCCGAGACTAGTGTTATTATAAGACTTACTCTCGAGCGTTAAGCATAGGTTGAAGGAGTAACGGGACATTCTAGACACTTCAAGACACGTTTACCGGTTATGTGTTTTTGCAGGTGCCAAACTGCAATGTTTATTTTAACAACAAAGCTGAACGCGAGGAAGTCTTCCAATAAAAAAATCTATATTTTCGTACACGCGTCTCTGTACCACCTAGAATCAAATTTCCGGACAAAATAAGGCTTTCGTTTGTTTATCTTGACACGTCAGTCATTTTTTTTTCTTTAAATTTGCTCAAAGCTATACGAGGACTATCTGCGCTAGCCGTCCATAATTTAGCAGTGTAAGACTAGATGGAGGGCAGCTAGTCACTACCACCCACCGCCAACTCTTGGGCTACTATTTTATTAACGAATAGTGGGATTGGTCGTAATATTATAACGCACCCACGGCTGAAAGGGTGAGCATGTTTGTTGCGACGGGATTCGAACCCACGACCTACAGATTACTATTCAAACGCCTTAACCCATCTGGCCATGTCAAACCATTGACACGTCAGGTCTACCCAATTACAAACACTCCAACAATGATACAATTAACCACTTGGGGAGTTCGTATCTGTCACGCCCTCTAAGTACGTACATGTGCACTCACTAGTTATTCGTCTGTTGATAAAATTATCTTTCAATTTATCATTTCTTCCACTCTCCCATTTCTCTATTTATCGATCTATTTAACTAATAATTTTAAACATTTTTTTTTTTTGTATTCCTAGGTTTTGAGTCACATTTGTTTGGAACACTTGCTCATAAATACACAAACCTTTCTATGATGGTTATCCCTAATCTTGAACCGAAAAACTATGAAAAATTATTGTTTTTTGAATTTCGCGCAAAGCTACACGAGGGCTATCTGTGCTCGCCGTCTCTTAGAGTGTAAGGCTTGAGAGAAGGCAGCCAGTCAACAGCACCCACCGTCAACTCTTTGGCCACTCCAATTGAATATCGGAATTTGACTGTCTATCTTATAACGCACTGAAACAGACCCAGAGCACAGAGCACAATTTTATAGCAGGCAAAGACCTTTGGTTTCACAGTTCGTCATTCTAATCACAAAGCCACGCCAAACCCACTTTGTTCAGGTCTTTGTGCTAAAATAATAAAAAGTGACATCTGTTTGGTAAACTTTTTCACAGAGAGCTCAGTTACTTTATTTGCAAGTCACTAATCACCTGTGACTATATAGAGATTTCATTCCTCCCCTTGTTTATTTATTTTTTTGTAAATAAAGATGTTTATCCATGTTAAAAGTTTGAACATATTATGTTTGGATTTTGTGTGTTTTACTTACTGCCTTAAATACAAGTAGCATATAAAAGTGTATTATGTTTTTATTGCGTACAAGTTTGGACACTGTTAAGATTAAAACTATAAATAGAAGACAATTTTGAAATTTCAACCCGATCTTGATCATAAATTTCGTAAAAGTATGTTTCCCACAGAGAATTAACTAAGTCTCTATTTTTTTTATGTTGCAATACTTTTAACACGCCCACAACCCCCTGGTGGTATCATGTATAATTTCCCCCTCATTTAGCAGTTCTAATTAAAACGATCACTCATGAACAGACTTTAGTAAGTGTGATTTATCACATCTCACCAAGAACCGTTTGAGTGCCTAAATACACATGTGTATCAATTAATAAGAGATTCTTACACCTTGTTTTAATGAAAACAAATTACTGTTTTTAATTGGGCCAGCAAGTTTTCTACAGTTTTTACCTAATATGCGAGACTAACGTGCTTATTGGTTTAAAACTGAATGGCACATACTTCATTAAAATTTTAATTAGATGATTAGAAGCCATAGTTTACTTCTTATAATAAATACTAGAGGGCAGCAGCTAATTATCAAAGACGTTTCACTTTTAAAAAACGAACGGATAAACGATATTTGTGTACAGGTTTGTTTTGTTTGTTTGTAACAGACATTGTCGTGAAGACAAAATGTGAAGGGTTTGTACATCTTGAACACTAAATCGTACTGAACTAGTTTATCACGTTGGATGAGTATTGTAGAACATTTAGTGGAGTCGTACGATTTGTATTAAGAACTTGGAGGTCCGGCATAGTCAGGTGGTTAAGGCACTCGACTCGTAATTCGCGGGTTCGAATCCCCGTCACACCAAATATGATCGCCCTTTCAGCCGTGGGGGCTTTACATAGTGACGGTAAGTCCCACTATTCGTTAGTAAAATACAAGCCCAGAGTTGAAAGTGGGTGGTGACGACTAGCTGCCTTCTCTCAAGTCTTACACTCTAAGAGACGGCGAGCACAGATAGCCCTCGTGTAGCTTTGCTCGAAATTCAAAAAACGATAATTTTTCGTACCGAACAATTCAGACTGCTAAGTCTCGAACTTTTCAAAATCCACATATGAAATTACTAAACAGAGAAACAAACTGTGATGTAGATGGACAAAAGCAGAAAATTGTAAACAGCTGATCAGATTATATATGTTCTGCTGTTGCTGTTTTTCTAAGTAGGAGCTCACTCTGTTCATTCTGTTGACATCAAACACAGCGGAGGCTTAGGGGTCATTTCTGCTCATGTTATGTGGCCATATAAAAAGGTGATTACGTCTATATAAGTTCTGTATCTGAAACCACCAATCTGAAGTAAAATGTGTCGACGTAAAAGTTGTAGATAGCAGCATCGTTACTCTAGAAAACTAACTTGTTTATTGACATAAGTTCACTTAGAAACAACGACAGAGATATATCTCAGACGTTAAATGGTTTCCAGCGAGTCTAAACATTCCTCATCAACGTAGTTTCGATGTTTCACACCTACTTCGAAACAATAAAGAAGAGTACAACTATATTAATTAATGATTATCACTCGACTTAAGAGAGGTGTAGTAAGGGAACTCCGTTAATTTATAATTATGTCTGGACTTTAGAAAGCTTCAATACGAACACTATTCATTAACAATTATCCCTCGACCTAAGAGAGGTGCAGTAAGGGAACTACGTTAATTCATATTTATATCTGTGATTTAGAAAACTTCAATACCAAAACAACTAATTAATAATTATCACTCGACTTAAGAAAGGTGCATTAAGATAACTGTATTAATTCATAATTATATCTGGACTTTAGAAAACTTAAATACCAAGACTATTAATTGATATTTATGACTCGACTTAAGAAAGGTGCAGTAAGGGAACTACGATAATTTGTAATTATTTCTGGACTTTAGAAAGCTTCAATACCAAGACTATTAATTGATATTTATGACTCGACTTGAGAAAGGTGCAGTAAGGGAACTACGATAATTTGTAATTATTTCTGGACTTTAGAAAGCTTCAATACCAAGACTATTAATTAATAATTATCACTCGATTTAGGAAAGGTGCAGTAAAGGAACTGCGTTAATTTATAATTATATTGGTACTTTAGAAAACTTAAATACCAAGACTATTACTTTATAATTATCACTCAAATTATGAAGTATTCATTAAGGGAATTGGTTTAATTTATAATTATCTTATAGTCAGGCTATACATTTTTGGAGCTCAACCAAAATGATACTGGATGGCCACTAATTGATTTCTCTTGTATGGTTTCATACCATTTAAAATATAAGCATGAGTCTGTTTTTGTTTTTGGATAAACGCACGGTCATATTTGAATAAACAAGATAAAAGTTCGTGTCTTTTTTAACTTCGTGCAAAACATACAATAAACAACATTAACAAAGAAAATTTCGATTTAATTATCCCAGCTCTCGACTGTTACACAGAATGCTTTTATGATTCGACTTTGTAAATATTTTCTATACAAGAGATTAATAATTTGGTTCTTGCATGAGAACTGAAGCGTTACAGACGTCAAAATATGAAAGATGAGAAATGAAGTCATTAATCAAATGAAAATTGGAAAAAGGGAGACAAACAGACTCCAAAAGTTTGATAGACATCGAACAAACCTTCCATAATTAGTGTTCTGTGTTCCCAATAATCCAAAGCTGCGTCGTTGTAAATGCAATGAATTGTTTTGTTAATATTGAAAATCTGATGAATTTCTGTGTTTCCACCAAGTAATGCAAACACTTCATTTCACATTCCCTCGTACCTGTTGGATTGCTACGTGTTATGACTCAGTGTCATGAGAAGTTATTATCTTTTAGTTATGTTCGTATGCCCGAGACTTAGGTTTGGCAGCATCTGGTGTCGAATATTTAAAGTCAAACAAGTTTACAACTTTGGAGATCAAATACCAGACGTCATTTATCACGTTTCATGGTTCGTTTACAACCTGATTCATTGGTCAGAGTCAGTAAACTGCAACGCCAATCGGATTACCTCTTCTCCATCTAGTTTTGCGTACAGCACGAGAGAAAACTGGACAAATGGGAGTCGTTTATCAAAGTAACGATATGCGTAGGACATTTACTTTAATTTAAATACCCAATGTAACCGTACACTAAAGTTTGATCAGTTAACTCCCGTGTGCAAAGATACCTTCACTGTGATGACGAGAACCCTACTTAAAGGTTTGCTTGTTTTAGAATTTCGCACAAAGTTACTCGAGGGCTATCAGTGCTTGCCGTCTCGAATTTATCAGTGTAAGACTAGAGGAAAGGCAGCTAGTCATCAACACCCACTACCAACTGTTGGGCTACTCTTTTACCAACGAATACTGCAATTGACCGTCGCGTTATGACGTCCCAACGACTGAAAGGGCGAGCATGTTTGGCGCGACGGGGCCCATTTAAAGGAAAAATATATCTCAAGACGGCTGGTGTTCGTATTAAAATAAAGTGGAGAATTACGTTTCGACCTCCTTAGGTCATCTTCAGGTTAACAAAAACAGAGTTTGCAACTGCCGGGCACATGTCTTATGAGAATATAAATGGGTACGGGATTGTAGGGGGCGTTGCAGTTAGATGTTAGATCAGTCTCAAACTCTCCCCTTGCTAACCCGATGATGACCCAGGAAGGTTGAAACTTTTTTTCTCTGCTTTGTTAGTAAAAGTTTTAATACCCATACCAGCCTCTGTGAGATACATTATTTGTCATTAACCTATAGTTTCTTGATGGTGAATGTTACGTAGTACAGATCAACGTGTTTTCATTTACATATCTCCTACCCCCCCATCTATGAGGTAAAAAATAAAATTCTAAACAAATAAAACAATCATATTAAACACAATAAACTGGTAGAGATCTTGATATTAGAGTAACGAGTTTCAACACAGTTTTATTTAGAAGATAACATGGAACTAAACAAGACAGGCAATATTGTTCCTCCGATATCAAAACTTCTATCTACTTGTTTCCTTTACTGGTTTTTCTTCTTGTGTTTGTTTTCTAATATACTACACGATATATTGTGTAATTTATTTAGGTAGACTTTTAAATTTACGTTTCCAAAGCATTTCTTGTTTGTTTGTTTGTTTTTGAATTTCCCGCAAAACTACAAGAGGGCTATCTGCGTTAGCCGTCCCTAATTTAGCAGTGTAAGACTAGAGGGAAGGTAGCTAGTCATCACCACCCACCGCCAACTCTTGGGCTACTCTTTTAACCAACGCATAGGGGGATTTATCGCATATTATAACGTCCCCACGGCTGAAAGGGCGAGCATGTTTGATGTGACGGGATTTGAACCCGCAATCCTCATATTACGAGTCGAGAGCCCTGACCACTTGGCTACGTGAAGCCGTGAAGTATTTCTTTGTTTTCAGTTACTGATAAAACAATGATAAAGTATCGCACTACGCTCGTATTTTATCATATCATTTGACTGTACAACAAACAGCACAGATTCGCGAACCTGACGGATAGAAAATCCGAATCAGTTACACCAGAGGTGCACATTGAAATACGTAACTGATGAAAGCTTCTGCACACCCAGCAAAAAAAAAAAAAATCTTTAAGTTCTTCAAGTAAAACCAGATTAGAAATATTATTTCTTTTGTTGTTTGTTTTTTGCTTGACCAACTCAAGCCAGTAAAATGAAGGGGAAGTTACTTTGTTGGTATTTTATGCTATAAAGTATGAAATATTCTAAGAACTGAAGAGGGACATTGAAGTTCTAGGCTTGTCAAACGTTACTGATACAAGATGGACGGAAGTCGGAAGTCTAGACAGCAACAGCTACATTATTATGATTTTATAAGCTGGGTGTGGCCGAGAGTTAGCGCTCCGTCTGCGTGTCGGAAGGTCCAGCGCTCAACCTGCAATAATCCATTAAATACGCTCCCTATATTTTTAGCTGTAAGATGGGTGCGTTACAATCGTGTCAGTCAATCACGTAATTAGGCTAACAGTTGTCACCGAGACAGCAGCTGCTCTCTCTGGTCAAAATTGCAAAATAGAGGATGGTTATGTCTGAGTCTTGAGACAACCGACTGGACGTTCAACCCTCGTACGTTATAAGCTTTAAGACTAAAAGTGCAAAGGAATAAAAATTAAATCAGTTTTTTTAACAACAGTTATGGCTACTAAGTCCCTTTATAATTTTGTCAGATTCCCTATTTCGTGATGCACGCCCTCTACATTCCTACACTCAGTTACACAACCGCCTTCAAACATGTGGTCAGCTACCAGCCAGTAACCCTTTCTTTCTTTGTGAACCTGACGATGACCAATGAAGGTCGAAACGTTGTTCGCTCCTTTACTAATGCCTTCTCTATCCACACCAGCCGTTTTAAAATAAATAGTTTGTAAATATATAAGGTTTCTTATCTCCTTACTATTTCTTGTTGAGCTGAGCTGAAAGACAATATACTAGACTGTGAATACAAGGATCCATGGTTAGCGTCTCATTGTCGAAAAAATGGCGCCTTGCAGTTTGGGACCGTCCATAAATTATAAGAGAGATGTTAAAAGTCCACCATTCGATTAGAGCAATCTGAGAGTGACGATGTATTACGTAGACTAAACCTCTTCCGTGTAGAGTATGAGTTTGAACCTGAAACTGACGAGTGCAGGTAACTAACTCTTGGGAACATATTTGAAACAAACCAAATGAAACTTAGGTGATTTGTTAATCCTCTTTCCAACCTAACGTCCTCATTTCCCAGTCTGAAAGAAAGAGTTTATTTTGAATGCCAAGAAAGAAAGCTCGAGGGACATTTGTTCCCTCTAAGCAAAGTAAGCAGGATTGAAACCCAGCATTTGGAAGGCATTATATTGCCTCTAAATAATAATGTTTGGTAATCTTAACTTTGGAAATGATCACTAGGTATACACTGATGAATTAAAATGAGAAAAAAAAATATGTGTTCGTGTAACTTTCCCAAATCCTCACTATCCATACCCTTCAGAAACTCAAGCTTTGTGTTCGCTTGGGGCAAAACTTTTGGTTAAAAAATAAATAAACACAAACATTCGCACTTTATGTATTCGAATTCTAGATAAAATAAGCAAAACTACTTCAACAAGCTTAATTTATGTTTGAACGACACGATTGTACGAATCGCTTAAAGAAATTTACTGTTCAAACAAGAGCCTTAAAAAATGTGAAGTTGACCGTCTCGTGTTGTCTGACTTTGCAGAGAGGTTAAAGCCAAATCCATCATCTGGTTTCGTTTGGGTTTGTTTTGAATTTTGCGCAAAGCTACAAGAGGGCTATCTGCACCAACTATCACTAATTCAGCAGTGTAAGACTAGAGGGAAGGCAGCTAGTCATCACTACCCATTTCTCTTGGTTGGGCTACTCTTTTACCAGCGAATAATGGGGCAACAACCCTTCATTGAGTTTCTCGTGTGACCCTTGTTTGGACATTTACTTTTTAAATCTCAGGTAGGGATTTAATTTTTTTTTCTCTTATAAGATTCTATTGCTTTTAGACCACAACAAACAGCTGGATCATAACTTTTAATGAATATGATAGACATTTATTGGCTTGCTCTTTTTTGGAATATTTTGTGTTATATTTTCTTTTTTGGCAAGCAAAAAAAGACAACAAAAACGTTTAATATCCATCCGAACTATTTTTAATGTCTTAATTTTGTGGTCACCAGTAACTTTAAGGTAGTTTGATTTCTCTTCCCCCTCTATTACACTTATATTTTTGTTATTTATATATATGTTGATGACGAAATTACTGTTGGTTATGATGAGAAAAACAATCGAATCCATTACTTCTAGAATTCAACGTGTCTTTAGTGAGACAAAGACAGTTTCCCAAATTATCTAGCTTAATAATATTGTGCTGCCATCTTTTATCTAATATAGGAATCGTTGTTGTCTTTCTCATACGCAAGTTGATTTTGTTGGAATAAATTTTCTCAAAAGTAAGTGATTTTTTTTACTATTATTTTTTAGCTCAAAGCTACACATTAGGTTTACTTTGCTCTGTTTACCGCGGGAATCAAATCCTGGATTTTATATATGTAAGTCCGTAAACTTACCTTTCAATTTCCTGGGCTGAAGGGGAGACATACAAAATAAATTAGTCGTTCTAAATAGTTGATGACGAGAAACCCGCTTGAAATCAAAACGTATCCCAGAACGGATGGTATGGTTACTGATTGTTTCTTACAGATTTAGGTCATTTAAAAATATATTTAAGGTCGTTTCTAACTTTTACTGAAATGTTGAAATTATCTAAAGAAATTGCAATTTTCCCCTTGGTTACTCATTTGCATGTATCAGAAACATACCACTAGAGACCACATATATTCATGATAAATTTCTATAATTACTAACAAATACTTCGGAATAGAACTTCGTAATTAAGTAAAGTAGTCTTACCTTCACATATCATTTCTTTGGCGTCTTTTTTTCTCTTCAAAAAAGGACATTTTTTTATTTCGTAACCCTTATTATTCCATTCCTAAAGTGGTTTAGAAGTATGCTTATAAAACAAACATTTAGGATTCGATACTTTCTTTGCGCTTAACAACAAATAAATGAATATGTTTTCACAATTGATTATCACATTTATTTGCTCGTTTCTCTTATTAACAGATAATCTCCTAAGATTAAAAATAATTATTGGTTTTCACACAATAATCTCCCTGAGACCCTAAACCTGAGATTAAAAAGGTTTTATGGGAATATATTGTACTTAATGCAAACAATAAAAAAGGCCCCGGCATGGCCAGGTGATTAAAGCACTCGCTCGTAATTCCAGGGCCGCAGGTTCGAATACCCGTCGCACCAAACATGTTCGCCCTTTCATCCGTAGGTACGTTATAAAGTGACGGTTAAACCCCCTATTCGTTGGTAAAACAGTAGCCCAAGAGTTAACGGTAAATGATGAAGACTAGCTGCCTTTCCTTTAGTCTTACACTGCTATTTAGCTAGCGCAGATAGCCCTCTTGTAGCTTTGCGCGAAATTCAAAATAACAAATAACGCACTTGGCCATGCCAAGCCAATAAGGAAGGTAATAGCGTAATGTAATTTTCGGACAACGTTATTTTATTTACGATTCATTACTAATAATTGTTTTAAAGAAAGAATCAGAGAAAGAATGAAAAAGAAATAATAAGAAAATAATCTAAATTAAACTCGATGATTGCTGTTAAAATTAAACAAACGAACCAAAACAATTTACAAACATCACGCTCGTGGATTTCGGCCGTAATATTTCACTAAGCACAACAGCTTGGAGGAGACGTGAAACGTAGAAATAACATTGGATGAAATATCCATATTTAAACGAATTATGACCAATGACCAGTACTTCAAAATATGTGTGTTGTAACAACAACATCAATAAGATTATATATATCTGAGCAGCTAATAAACAATAGCCTGTCTATCTATTAAAACATTACTCTCATTTATAACTTTTAAAACGTATATTCAAAAAGTATGTTTAAATTTCGTAATATAGACAACATTGTTTTTCGTAAACAGATGCATATGTTGCCTAGCTGGTCGCCACGAACATGTGGCGCGTACGCATAAATGCTCCAGATGTACGAACAAGTTACAAATGTGGACTGGAAACGTTTGTTGGAACATGTGTTACAATGGATATATTAAGCTGTAAAGCACGTGATACCCATCAGTACAAGAGATTTGTGTATTTCAGGCTGCGAACATTACTTAATACCTTATATAAGAACGTACAGTATCAAGAAAAGAAATAAGACATTTCGGCCTCTCTTCAATTGGCAAGATATATATCCTAAGTCTTAACACTCTGCGTAAAAGGCAAAAAAATTCTGGGTTTTATTGGCTAAATACATAGCAAGTACAGTGACTGCGCACGTGTCTGTATAAGTTTACTCTAAGGCCATGTTTAGTACTTGGAAAGTACTATTTGACATGGTAATGAATAAGTAACACTTAGATAACATGGACATACGAAGTACCACTGGTAATCACTAGCTTATAAACAATATTATTTAACATTAATTGTAACAGATTAGAAGCTCGTTTAAAATCTCAGGTTTAGTTCTAAATATTTCATAAACATTTAAATAAATATCGAACAATAGAAGTGTGTTAGAAACAATGAAGTTGCCTTAAAAATAATTTCGCAAAGTGCAGAGCTCGATTATTTAAAAAAAGAAATAAGTAAAATTAAATACAAGTTATGTTTTGAACTGAAAAAATTGTTATATGTTAAGGAGTTGTGTGTTATTAAACAATTGGCTTTAATGGATAAAAGAGGTCGCTGCAAAAAATATGCAGTTTTATTTGTTTCGTTTTTCAATCGAGCACAGACGAATTTACTTTAACTGTTTTCAATTTATTCCTGCATGTTTCTGCGTCGAGATGATCCATAGATTTATAATAAAAAGAAAACTTCATGGAGAATATCGTAATCGCGTGCGGGTCTCACACAATGGGGGTTGTTTTTTATTAAAACCTACCATTGACGTCACGATCATGTGATCAAGAAGCCTTATTCATTGGTCGGAGTTGATTTTTATTTGTCATTTTATCTGGGAAATTACGTATCTAAATAAAAAAGTAAGACAACATTGATCTAACTATCCAAACGAAAATGTGTCGTTCCGGTTCGTATGAGCATTCCAGCCATTAAAATCCATAATTTCTGACAATGCTAAATTCTGAGTTCTAGACGTCGAATAGAGTGGACATTGTTAGTTCAATCCTTGAGCTGTTCCCGTTAATGGTCAGCTGCACGTGCTGTGACCATTCTAAGCCATACCATCGTTAAAAATATTAGGAATTGAAACTTTCTACATTTCTCTGCCATTTCAAAAATTACCACGTTGCATTAAGATCTAAATAGTTTATAGAATAAAGAACATTTAAAAAACGTATTACAATCAAGTAGTGAGAACAAAAATATCATTATAGTGACACCTGGATTAGTTTGCTGCCTTTAATTCAGTCCTGAAAATTGTGTAGTTATTTATAAATACAGAAAGCTAAAAATGACCAAACAAAAAAACATAGCTCATTTTTTACCATGTCACGTATAACGTAGGCTTATTTATAACATAGTGCGTGCTCAAATAGAGAGCATATATTTGTTAAAATGAATATAATACGTAAAATAAATGAGCACGATATATTCATTCTAGTTAATTATTATATACACTCATACATTTACAATATATGTATACAATTGTTTTAAAGGTATCGAAGTGTAATCGTAAGCAAACGTGAGAGAAAAGAAGAGTAACTTCGTAATCTGAGCTTGTAGCAACTAGGATACAAAGAGAGATGGCACATACAGGAGTTGAATACATTTGGCTTTATCGTCCAATGAAACTTACTCGTAAAGCGGGATAACCCTTGAATAACTGTTGAGTTCCATTTTTTTACAAGTATTTGTGCTCTGAATTACTTGTGGATTCATAATTTGCTGACAGGCGAACAACGTACCACCAGTATTAAAAATTATCACACTAATTACTGATTAATTCTATTTTGTATACAGATTTTATTTTAGTTATTTTTACATTGAGCGCTATCGCAGGTAAAATAAATGCAATTATTCAATTCTGTTTGTTTCTTCGTTTGTTTTGAATTTAGCACAAACCAACACGAGGAAGATTGGTGCCTGGATGTTAACATCCGCTTGTGCCGTTGGAATCAGAATGCAGAAGCAAAAGCCATGTGTGCCTTACAAAGGCATTTTTTTCAGTCTAGGTAAGTACTTCTCGATAAATTTTGGGATCAGTGGCCCTTGGAGATAATCTTTTTGCCACTGGAATCGGCTTTTCAAACGTCCCATTAGTTAATTCAGTATGTATTAAAATATTATGTCTCTGTTGGTTTATTTGTTTTCTAATTTTGAACTTAAAAGTAGGCCTACTAACCTTCAAACAATTTTATACCAAATATCGGTTTAATTGCGGTCTGGATCCAACGAAATATTTGTCCGTCATCTAGTCAGATGTTTAAATTCCAAATGATCCTTGAAATTTCTTGTCTAACTTTCTGATTCTGTTGTCTCATAATATTTATTTACATCATTACCACCTTTCTCCTGTTGGCTTAATGTAGTCTGGTTCATAAAAAGATTAAAGATTTTATGGATGGACCATTTGGAATATGGTCAAAAGTGTGTGGACACCCGACCATCACACCCACATGTACTTGTTGAACATTTCATTCCAAAACCATGAGCATTAATACAAAGTTGGTTCCTCCTTTACTGCTATAACAGCCTACACTTTATTGGGATGGCTTTTCACTAGATTTTGGAACAAGAGCATTAGTGAGATCGGGCACTAATGTCGAGCAAAGAGGCCTGGCTCGCAGTCGACATTCCAATTCATCCCAAAAGTGTTCAATGAGGGTGCGGTCAGGACTCTGTGCAGGTCAGTCAAATTCTTTCATACCAACATCGGCAAACCATGTTTTTATGGACCTTGCACTAACGCGAGCATTGTCATAATAAACAAAAAAGGGCTTTTTTCAAACTGTTTACACAAAGTTGGAAGCACACAATTCTCTAGAATGTTGTTGTATGCTGTAGAAATAAGACTTCTCTTCATTGGAACCAAGAAGCCTAGCCAAAACCACGAAAAATAGTCCCAAACCATTATTCCTCCTCCACAAAACTTTAGAGTTGGCACTATACATTCAGGCAGGTAGCATTGACAAACCCAGATTCGTTTATCTAACTGTCAGATAGTGAAGCGTGATTCGTCAATCTATAGAACGTGTTTCCACTGCTCCAGAGTCCACTGGCGGTGTGCTTTACACCACTCCAGCCGACGCTTGGCATTGTGCTAGTGTGCGGACGTTCGGCCATAGAAACCCATTTCATGAAGCTCCCAACTAACAGTTTTTGAGCTGAAATTGGTTCTAGAGATAGTTTGAAACTCCTTAGTGAGTGTTGCAACTGTGGAGAGACAATTTTTTACGCGCCATATGCTTTCAGCACTTGGCAGTCCCGTTTTTTGAGCTTGTGTGGCCTACCGCTTCGTGGCTGAGTTATTGTCGCTTATAGACATTTCCGCTTCATAATAAAAGCACTTACAGTTGAGCGGGTTAGCTCCAGCAGGACAGAAATTCGACGATCTGACTTGTTGGAAAGGTGGCATTTTGTGATAGTGCTACGTTGAAAATAACTGAGCTCTTCAGTACGACAACAACAAGGAAAACAACAGGTAAGAAATTATAATGATGTGTGTTCTTGATTGTATTTGTCCATAAAACTGTGATTCTTTTTTAAATATTTTTATTGTATAAACTTGTGCATAAATTCTACTGCCAATGTATATTTTTCTCTGGAGATTGCATGGCCGTCTGCTTGAGTTCATAAACCCGTTAGCAATGGGTGTACCAGAAATAGCTGAACCCACTAATTAGAAGGAGTGCCCACATAAGTTTGGTGAAAATCCATCATTGTAAAGTATTAGATTAATCGTTTATCTTTCTTCGTTTCGCTTTTATAAGTTAAAAATACATCAAAATAAAATAACTTTACATAAACAGAAGCATATATGTATCAAAAGTACTGTGTACATCTACGAATTGAGTTTCTTAACTTTAGTTAGTAAAACGTGCTCTTACTGTATTAGGATTATTAGAGTTTTCCAACAATATCTACAAGTCCATGCTGCTTTGAAAGGTCAAAGTTGAATTCAGTATATTTGATTCATTCAACACTTTTCATTTCCCTAACTTAGCCAATACATAAACTTTGACCTTTATTGAGAGATGAATATATTTTATGTGCACAACATATTTCACAACGTATGACGTGTAGTGTTGATAGCCGATAAACAAATGTCAGTAAAGAGAAAGAGAGACCAGTGCAATTCTATAACTGGAGGCCTGGCATGGCCGAGCGCGTTAAGGCGTGCGCTCGTAATCCGAGGGTCGCGGGTTCGCGCCCGCGTCGCGCTAAACATGCTCGCCCTCCCAGCCGTGGGGGTGTATAATGTGACGGTCAATCCCACTTTTCGTTGGTAAAAGAGTAGCCCAAGAGTTGGCGGTGGGTGGTGATGACTGGCTGCCTTCCCTCTAGTCTTACACTGCAAAATTAGGGACGGCGAGTACAGATAGCCCTCGAGTAGCTTTGTGCGAAATTCCAAAACAAACTATAACTGGATGCTTTTTTCTAAGTTACCATAAGATGACATACCGCTAGTTAGTTAGTGATTTGTTAGGGATTAATATATTCGAAATTTGTTTCTGTTCTGAACTGACCAACAAAAAACAACATCATTTTGTGTCGAATTTTATACAAAGTCTATTTTCTAAAGTTTCAAATTAGAAACTTAAATGAAGGTAATCGTAAAACAGATATGTTGTGGAATATGCAAGGATTCTTTGTTTGTTTTTTTGGAATTTCGCACAAAGCTACTCGAGGGATATCTGTGCTAGCCGTCCCTAATTTAGCAGTGTAAGACAAGAGAGAAGGCAGCTAGTCATCACCACCCATTGCCAACTCTTGGGCTACCCTTTTACTAACGAATAGTGGGATTGACCGTCACATTATACACCCCCACGGCTGGGAGGGCGAGCATGTTTAGCGCAACGTGGGCGCGAACCCCCGACCCTCGGATTACGAATCGCACGCCTTACGCGCTTGGCCATGCCAGGCCAATATACAAGGAAAACAACAGGTAAGATATTATAATGATGTGTGTTCTTGATTGTATTTGTCCATAAAAGTGTGATTCTTTTTTAAATATTTTTATTGTATAAACTTGTGCATAAATTGGTACATGCGCTCGAGTTCCTTACTTTGATATGTGCGCGCAAGTTCGTTAATTGGAAGAGTTGTTTGAGCCAAAAGTAAAAACAGGTACACGCCCCAATCAACAAAATATATTTGAGTTATCTGGCATTGAAATATAAATAATTACAGTAACTAAAATACATACAATATAGAAATACCTTTATTGGTCCTTTTTTAACCTACAATGATTTTTTTATTTTGTAAATAATTATTTTATATTGGCACGGTGTGGCACTACCATCGATATTTCCAGCTGTTATCAAATAATATTATGTACCAGGAAACTGTGTAGAGAGACGACACGAAGAACTGATCACTTACCTACCAGGAAACTGTGTAGCAATAGAAGTAGAAACAGAAGTCGAAGAATGAAATAGCAGCTAAAACCTGGTGGTGAGAAAAGTAAACTGGAAGGAGAGAGAAGACAATGATTGACAGCCCCCCACTATGATTCTCATTTCACTTACGAATCTCAAACATTGTACGATATTGGTTGCATGATTACAGTTTGTGAACACTGTGTGGCAAAGAAACGTCCAAAGCTCCAACAATGCGTTGTTCTGATAGCAGAATTCATCGTGACTCTTAAAAAGTCTCGCACGGACCAT
This sequence comes from Carcinoscorpius rotundicauda, assembly GCA_011833715.1. Lineage (NCBI taxonomy): Eukaryota > Metazoa > Arthropoda > Merostomata > Xiphosura > Limulidae > Carcinoscorpius > Carcinoscorpius rotundicauda. Next base: position 87,353,451 of record CM022399.1, read on the forward strand.
TTAAAGTCGCTGTCACAAGAAAGTGGGGAAGAATCTCTGGAGTTTATAACTATGACTAGGAAGTAACAACTGTTTTCAAAATGATTTCCTCCGAGGCTACTAGAATGTATAAAGAAGACTGGATACCCACATTCAAAATACAAGGCTATGTCTGCCATAGCATTGGTTCATCATAGCCTCTTCCCAATGAATCGCACAATTTTTTACAAATCAATTTCATGAGAAACTCGCGGGAAGAGACAAAGAGAAGAGAATATTCTAGAAGGTTAATAAAATTTAATATTCTTTTTAAAAAAGGTTGCACTTCCAATCAGAAGCTTAAAACCAGCGGAAGTAAACTTCGTGTAAAGATTGTTTTTCTTTGTTTTCGTTAATTTTGATTATCCTAATCAATCAAAATCATATTTAGACATCAAACTGGAAAGCTCTAGTAGACAAGCTGACAGAATTTCCAAAGCAATTAAAGCAAGCAAATAATTCTCAACACAAGTTACTCTCAGTAAGGGAGTTAATTGTGTTTGTTTGCTTGTTTTGAATTTCGCACAAAGCTACTCGAGGGCTATCTGCGCTAGCCGTCTCTAATTTAGAAGTGTTAGACTAGAGGGAAGGCAGCCAGTCATCACCAACCACAGCCAACTCTTGGGCTATGTTTTCACCAGCGAATAGTGGGATTGACCGTCACATTATAATGTCCCCACGGCTGAAAGGGCGAGCATATTTGGTGCGACCGCGATTCGAACTCGTGACCCTCGGATTACGATTCGTGTGCCTTAACCACCTGGCCATGCCGGACCTTTCAAACACTGTTTATTGACTTCTACTGCATACTATTCGAACACAAGGCACCAAAACACATGAGACGTTATTGTTATTATGTGTCGCCCCCACTAGTACAGCGGTATGTCTCCGGATTTACAATGCTAAAATCAGGGGTTCGATTCCCCTCGGTGGGCTGAGCAGATAGCCTCATGTGGCTTTGCTCTTAGAAAAACACACACACGTTATTATGTGGTTTCCGGTTTAATTTTGAACGTTATTATCCTTAAGTTCTCTTACGAGTACTGAATGCAACAGAACGTTACGAAAGAAGCATGTATTTAATTTATTGTTTAACACCGAAAAGGGTAAACAACACACTTTAGCTTTGTAATTTGTATTCACTTTCGTGTTTTAATTAGAAAAAAAGAAATATAGTTTCAAATAAAACATAAACATATTTACCATATTCGGCTGAAACCTTTAAACTGTGAAGGCGTTCAAGATAAACATGTCGCTTTTATTGTCGGTCAAAAACACCAAACGTTATTAACATGAAACATTTGGTTGCCTTAGCAGAATTTTGTTCAAATTAAGTAAATAAATTATATAGAAATAGATGTTAAAATCGACATAAAATAATGAAAAAAGAATGCATAGTTACTGGTATTATTAGAGAATTGCAGGGGTAAAATCCGGGGTTTCTTTCTAAGAAGTGAGCAGAACGAAGACAGTCGAATGTACAGTGTTCGAATATAAAAATACGACAAGGAAAAACCTCTGATAAAAAACGCTGTTTAATGGCACATTAGCATTTGAATCTTACAACCCTCACACTGGTATGACTTTATTCTCGTTAACAGTGCTAAGTCTACGGATTTATAACGCTAAAATCAGGTGTTCGATTCCTCTCGGTGGACTCGGCACATCGCTCGATGTAGGCTTGGCATAAGAAAACACACATATCCTCGTTAACAGTGTATGAATCACTGAACTTTAAAGTCACGGTCCGGAACATTAACCACGCTGTTTAATTTTTTTTTTTCATTTTCAGTAGCTATTAATAAAAATTGGAAAACATCCCATCTGTTATTTTAATTAAAAAACAAGAGAATAAATACAATTCTAATATTCTATTAAACACAACTTAATATCATCCGTACTCCTCTAATATCTTTCTGCCACAGGTCCTTGAACCTCGGTGTTTTCAATTGGACTTTCTGTCTGATATTTGGCCAGTCTGTAAGGAAAGTCATGATCAGAAAATTATATTATTATTCTGAAAACAGAAGTGAACAGCGACCGACCCTACTATTTTAATAATATTTCTAAACATATTTTCTATTTTAACTCAAACACGCGACAACAGATGGCGCTTTAAGTATTTAATTGAAAGAATTGGAAAACAATAACGTACACACTTAGCAGCTCTGCCCAAAAATACTTCGCAACATTAGACACCTTTCCATAAATGAATAGGCCACCGGTTCTTTAAAACACTTTGAATATGTCTTTAATTAACTAATAAACATTTTGTAACTTTCTAGAATAAAATAATACGATTACGGCTTCTTCGAGATACCTCGAATTTTCGTATAACTGTACAATGGGTAAAAATATTGTTTTAAACATGAAATAATATGTACTCTTTATTTCTCAAAATTAACTTGTAACTATTTTAAATATAACGATCACAAAATATCCGCGACCGTGAGTGAGTGACCCTCAGAACATGCTCTAAAATATCCTCCCTTCTAGCTGGGTCATCCTCATGACACGTTGTGGCTAACACTCCACTATTGGTACATAAAGATGTTCTACAGTGATAAGAAACTATACGATAGTCAGTTTGCCTATGAAAAAAAATCTATGTAATATTAAATAAAATATGCTATCGTTGAAAACAGTTAAGCTGGAAAAACATGAATTTTTTGATAAATTACACATTGTTTTTGAGTTTGTTTGTAGTAACCACAAAACTACTCTGTAGGTATCTGTGCTGTGCCCTATTTGTATATCTAAAGCCTGATTTTGGGCAATTGTTGCCCTCAGATTTACCGCCGCTGTGACCCTAAGTGATGGTTTTAGCTTATCATATACTGGACACGTTTGAGAAACTAACGTTTGGAAACCTTTTTCTGGTGAAAAAATGTTATCCAGACTGGGTTCAAGAGTTTCTACCTTCAACCAATCAAAGAAGAGTGCTAACTTACGTAACAAAAACATCTTTTTTATCACAATATGTTTGACAGCATTCTGTTTGTGCATGATAGAAGATTTGTAAAAGTATGTCTCAGTAACGAATATGTCTTAATGAACGAACAGTTCAACTTTATTTCATGGCATAAATATATTAATAGGCGAGCTTTATAACTGTTTGTTTAGGGTTAAACCTACCGAACTTAATAACTGACTCACAAGTACCTTAACAACAGCTTTAACAATAGGGAATTTGTTATTCTAATAATTAGAACTTTTCAACCAACAGTATTGGTAGTGTGGATTGAAACAATATAATTACTAAAATCAGAATTCTTCTGTTATAAAGGTTGTTGTCACTGTAGTTTACAGAATAATCTTACACTTGTTTTTTTAATCTTTGGTTAAATGCAAAGTTTCATAGTTGTCCATTTCGCGCTGTGTTCACCGCGAGAGTTTTAATAGAGTACATAAGATTGTTACTTTCATTAGATGGTTTATAAATTTCTGGAAGAATTGGAATTCTACGATCGCCTACGATCATCATTGAACAATACTGTGCACTTAAATATCTTATTGTAAAAAGCGTGAGGGTTAGAAGAACCCAAAACACATTTTTTTTGTCAAGGTAAAATTTGCACAATTGGCCATCTGTATTGTGTTCACTTCAAGGGTCGAATATTTTGGTGTTATAAACTTTCATACTCACTGCTAAATAACCAGACAAAAGAAATTCATCACGAATGTTATAGAATCGGAAAAATAACACAAAAAGCAAACTTTATAAAATTATTTTTTCATCACTGTCACTGTTATGGTTTATAAAAAATCTAGATAAGAAGCACACTTACTTCTCTGGGTTCTCTATCTCCAGTATTGTGTCAGGAAGTAGTCTGTTAAGTGTTTCTGGTAGAAGTAAGACCATAGTGGCTGCTACTATTGACAGAACACCATAGGTCACTGAAGGTACAGCGACGTGTGTCGATTTACCCTAGAATAATAAAATATAACAACTTAGTTGAATTAATTCTTAAATTTATGAATTGAGAACTTGTAAAAAAAATTGTAATCTGTTAAATGTAAGAATATTTTACAAACAGAATAAAAGTTTAAGAAATCGTTCAACATCAGCAAATTAGTATGAAACGTTAGTATTTTTACGAAGACATTATATAACTTCAGCGGTGAAAAACTCACGTGTGATCAGCGAAGAGATATCTTTCTCCCAGTTAACTGGACCTATATCAACTCAGAATTACTTCGCTCATCAATATCCAGTTTCATACAAGATATAAGACACAATATTCTTTGTAAGTTAGTCTGGATTTTCATAAACTTTCGTAAGCAAGTGCAAAGCCTCGGACGTTTACACTTCTGTCAGAAATGGCAGATAACGGACACATTTAAGGTCGTCATTGGAGTCGTGTTGATATACAGTGGGGTTTTACCCATATATGAATGAGTTTATCCTGCTAAATTCTTTGACATTTACCTTTGAGTTGTTTAATGTGTTAACTTGTCCAATGGCGTAAATATAAACTGTTTAAAATATATTTAAAAAAAAGGAAATTGATACAGCTGTATTAAGCATTAACTAAAATCTAATTATCTTATTTATAAGTTACTTCATTTGGCATTAAATGTTTTTACTTGATTTCTTATATATTAAAGTATCTTTATGACAGGCTATTTTTTTAAATTTTGAAAAAAAAGTATTTGTATATTAATCACACGAAGTCAGATTTTCTACATCAAAACAGTTAATGCAACACGTGCTCTAGTACACTTTAACAGATAAATGTTTGTGCACGTCTCGCAGCTCCAGAGATTGTCATAACCCATACTGACTTGGTAAATATTGACCTCGGCCTGTATTTGCAAGGATGGAATTGAAACGTGATGAACACGTGTTCATCACAAGTTTGTTCTAACTCACCAGTTCACGAACAAAAGGGGCTATTGCTGCTCCCACTCGTGAACACAGGATAGAAGTGCCAACCCCCACAGTTCGGATAATAGTGGGGAACACTTCCCCTCCATAAACAAACACGAGACTACCAGCAACGGATATGAACATCTTTCCAACCATAGTTAGCGAAATCTTTGTCGCCATCAGATCTGTACAAAATAAATACACACATTTGAAACATCAGTAACCAAGCAACCATCAAACTGCTGCAGTAAGTTATACGATATTTTATACACTTACTTTACATAACTGGAGTCTGTAACTGTTACAAAGTTACTAAAAAAACGTAAATTCAATATAGATTAACGTAAATGATCAAATATGCTTGTATGTTATTACTCGTTAATGTAAAAAAGAAGACGTTAGAAAGCTAAGTTCTAGTAATATTGACGATTATTGAATGTTACTTGGTTTTATTATTTTTATGCTTGGAAATTAGAGTTGAATAATAAAACAATAACTAGATTTAATAAGACTAAAGTACCAGTTATAAGATTTTCATTTAGACTTTAGTACTTTAACGAGTGGTACGCTTGACGCTGGTTTGTGCTTAGTTATAATATAAGTTGCAGTGAGATTGTAAAACAAATTAAATACTTTGTTCTATTAAGAAAATATGGTGAAAAACTACTTACGTGTCAAACCCAGACTAAACAGTGTTAACAACATGCTACCGATATGTGATCATAGTATACAAACAATCTAATGGTTAAGTCTAGTTTGGAGGTTAAGCATTTCTAGTTTGATAGATGTGATAAGTGCAATAAATGGGATTTATTCTGAAACTCCGACTATAATACACTTTAAGGGAAGCTAGTAGAGATTAGTATTTTAACTGTTAATAAAGTTATAATCACAGGTGATTTTAATTTCAGACATATTTATTAGGAAATACTAAAGTCGAACCATGAGAAAGAAAGGTTCCTTAGAACTGTTCAAGATGGATGTTTTCACCAATTGATTAAGGAACCCAGCAGAAATATTAAAATTTTAAATTTATTATTAACTTCTAATACAGAAAAAATTGAGAGGGTGGAAACTGGAAAACACATTGGTAAAAGTGGCAATTGCTTAATTGGGTTCGATGTTTTGCTGCATATGGAGATGAAGATATTTTGGTTGCACAATAAAAACAAATATTGGAAGGATGTTACAATAGCTATCTGTTGTGAACTGGGCAGCTGAGTCATTTCGAGACACTTATCAGATATGGAAATTTTTTTCAAGGATAAAATGTTTAAAAATTCGAAACAAATATAACCCTTAGAGAAATGAAATTTTAGCTGCAAGTAAAAAAAACAGTTCGTCTCACAAAGGATATGAGAGGAACGTATTACAAACTTGTGAAATTTAAATTTAGGAAATTATAGAACAGTGGTTCCCAAACTGGGGGTAAATTACCCCCTGGGGTAATTTAACAATTTATCGGGGGTAATGGAGGGGTGACAGGAAAAAAGTTAAAATTCTGAAAATCAAGAAAATATTAAGGTAGCTGGTATTAGGATTAATGTTAACTTAGTCTTAATATGTGAAGTTGTAAATTAAACCTATTTTACGTATGTAATAAAGTTAAACCAAATAACAATAAACATCAAAAACTAATATACAGTAGTAGAAAAGAAAAAAACATATATCTAAGTGTGTGGTAACCTAAAAGTATTTTGACAAGTATGCTTCAGAATACAAGTCACTCAGTAACCCTGATGACTCATCGACCTGTCCAGTACGCGTTACTCACTGCCTGAGGTTGCCTCTATTTCACATTGTCAGTTTCTATGTGAGCATCAGCCGAGGTAGACAAAACCTGGTATGTATGTGTACTGCCCTGTGCAGTATAGTTAGTATTTACCTACTATTACATCATTCCTATGCTGAATAAGCTCTTTTAATGCTATCTAGAATGCCATGAAAAAATAAATAATAAGTTCACATTGTTCACACTTTTGTATGCAGTTTTTCTTTTTCTTTTTCTGCAGATTAAACAACAAAATGTCTAAAAAGCGCACCTACTCTGACGCCTTTCTTCGCGATGGCTTTGTGAATTTACCTTCTGGTGGAGAGGATCGGCCACAATGTGTAGTATGTCACAAAGTGTTGACAAATGAAAGCCTCAAGCCATCAAAACTCTCCAGAAGTGCCATCCAAATCTTCAAAATGAGGATCAGGCTTATATTCAGCGCCGGGCTGTAGCACTGAAGAATATCCAGTTCGGTTCATCTGGAATTCAAGCCCAAAAGCTTCAAGCTGCGGTCGAAGCATCTTACTTTGTTGCATATAAAGTTGCCGAACAACAAAAATGCCACACCATTGCAGAGAATCTGATTATGTCTTGTGCATACGAGATGGTAAGCAAGGTATGTTGGGAGGATCAAGCGAAGAAACTGAGTGTCACATCTCTACCAAACAACACAATCCGCCGACGAGTCGATGACATGGCATCAGATATTCTGTCCCAAGTTACAACAGAGATCAAGGAAAGCTCATATAGCAAATTCTCCTTGCAATTTGATGAATAGTGTGACGTAACCAGTTGTGCTTTTCTCCTTGGGTTCGTTCGTTACGTCCACCAGGACAAGATCAAACAAGAGTTCCTATTATACGAAGATCTGCTGGCAACCAGGAAGGGAGAAGATATCCTCAATATCATCAACAGTTTCTTTACCACGAATGGATTGGATTGGAACAGGGTTCAACAGGTAGGGAGAGATGTTTATATAAAGTCTAGATTAGTATAAATACAATGAATTACATGGCATATAGTCATATAGTTTTATTTGTTGTACAAGTAGCTGTAGTGTAGCTAATATTTTATACATAATTCACAAAAAGTATCGTGCCTGTCGTACTGAAATACTAAAGTACCAAAATAAATTAAATTAAATTAAAACCATATAATTATAACGCAAAAGATAAGTAAGAATGGCTAACTGATCCAATCTATAATGGTTTTTCTTTTTTAATCTAGGTCTCCGTCGATGGAGCACCATCGATGATGAGTCGTAATCGTGGATTACGGGGCCTCATACAAGCTGTGAATCCAGAAATTTCTGTAGATCATTGCATCATTCATCGGTACTCTCTTGGATCAAAAGGCCTGCCTGGTAATCTGAAATTAGTATTTGAAGATGTGTTGAAAATCGTCAATTTCATCAAGTCCAGGGATGTGAATTCGCACATATTCAGGAAGCTGTACAAGGAAATGGGAGAGCAGTGTCAAGTTCTGCTCTACCACACCGATGTTCGCTGGTTGTCACGAGGCAAGGTTGTACGTCGAGTCATTGATCTCCGAACGGCTCTTCAGGAATTTCTGAAACAAGAAGAATCTCCTTTTGCTACCAAGTTCACTGATAAGGAGTGGCTTGCTCGACTTTGTTACTTGGCTGACATATTTGCGGAGCTGAACAGTGATAATCTGCAACTCCAGGGCCAAAACACGACTGTCATTGATGCCCATCACACTGTGCCTGCATTTCTGGGAAAACTGAGACTCTGGATTCGACGCTTGGAGAAGAAAGTGATCGCTCAGTTTCCCACCCTAGACCAGTTTGACGAGGACAATAGTTATGATACTGGATCACTTTTACAGACCATCAAGAAAGAGATGAGCGACCATTTGAAGGGGCTTGAAACAAGCATGCAGCACTACTTTCCAGAGAGTGACCTAAAAACAGCCAGTCTTCAGTGGATCATTCATCCCTTTTCTGTACCTGATGAGGCCATTCATGATGCTGATTTCCCTGCAAAGGAGGAGTGGATCACAATGTGAGCAAATAAAGCCTTGAAAGTCAAATTCCAAAACCAAAATGCAGATTCCTTTTGGATTTCACAACTAGTTGGCTCGCCAACTCTGTCCAAGAGAGCCTTGAAGTTGTTGGTATCATTCCCAACAACGTATCTGTGCGAGAAGAGGTTCTCAACCGTGCTGGGGATGAAAACAAAAAAGAGAATTTGCTTGAATGTTGCAAACGATGCCAGGCTGGCACTTTCAACCACAAAGCCAAGAATTCCTCAACTACCTTCAAGTATGCAACTCCATCCATCCCACTGATGTTCTTGACATCTTTGGCAATATTCATTGGAAATGCACAATGATCAAATACAATAATTAAAAGTGTAATTCAGTCTAAATAAATTATATAAATAAATTGTAATTAAATAAAGTGCATTATATTTCTAGTTTAATTTAGCCATATATATCAATGTTGGTAACATTTTATGAAAGGGGTAACATGCTCAATGTACCATGTTAAATTGGGTAAAAAGTTGAAAAAGTTTGGGAACCACTGTTATAGAAGATGAAGAAAGCTGGTCAAAGGGGACTTTCAAAAGGATGTATGAAAAAATTGATGATAAGGAATTTTACGGTTCATTAGAGGTAAACGTCATGTTAGGACGGTGATAGGATTCTTGAGAAATGATAAAGAAAGGCTTGTATGTTGTGATTATGAAATGGCTAGGGTGTTAAATTATGGTTTTTCTTCAGTTTTTACTAATGAAGACTTAATCAGTATTCCTCATCTTGGGCAAATAATAGATGAAAACAAAGTTGAACAAGACAATTACATAAATCCTGAGCTTACTAGAACAAAACTAGGATGTTTAGAAAATTATAAGACTTCTGAGTCATATATTCCCCTGGGGATTTTAAAATAAGTCAAGAATTGAATATGTGAGCCACATGCCACATTTTGTATTAATAGCACTTAAATACTTGACAATTACCAAGAGGTTGAAAACTTGCTAATGTGACCCCTATCCTGAAGGAAGATAATAGAAGTTGACCCAGTAATGAAAGGCTTATTAGCCTTACATGAGTAATGGGAAATGTTTTGAAAAGTCTGATAAACGATACTTTCAAAGGCATTTAACAAAGTTTAATTTTTTCGGATAGTCAACACAATTTCATTTTGCCTTACAAACCTTTTGATACGCTTTGAAATGTTACTGAATGATGTAGATTTGGCGTATCTGGATTTTTTAAAAACAAATGACAAAGTGTCACATAACAGGTTTGTAAAGAAACTTATCTCTGTAGGTGTGGGAGATAATTTAACTAATTGGATAGAAGATTGGCTTTATGGAAGAAAGCAGAGGGTTGTTATAAATGGAGTTCGGTCAAAATGGATTAATGTTACAAGTGATGTTCCTCAGGGCTCAGTTTTAAGAAATTTGCTCTTTTTGATTTATTTTTAATCACAAAGACAAAAGAATGGTTAATAAATTAGTTATACTTGCCGATGATGTCAAGGACTTGACTGTGTTGATGGCAGTAAAATGAATGATGCTGCCTCACAAAAGGATTTACATCATCTAGTGAGTTGGGTAATTAAATGGCAGATAGGTTTTAATTATAGCAAATGCAATACAATGCATGTAGTTTAGCATAATTACAATTATAATGATAATTTTGATGAAAATGGCGTTAAAAGAAAAGGATGGTTGATGAGTCTCTTAAACCATTTAAACAATGTGCTGTTGCTAGATTTGGGGCAAATAGGATTTTAGTTGTATCTACATAAATGTTGAATACAAATCTAGAGAGGTCATATTTTCATTGTATAGATCACTGGTTGAGACACATTTGAAGTATTGTGTTCAGTATTGGGCTCCTTACCTCAGGAAAGACATTGAATTGTTGGCAATGGTTAAGAGGAACATGATTTAAATGATACCTAGGATCGATGGTTTGACATATGAGTAGAGATTAAAACTGTTTTCTCTTGAAAGTAAGAGATGATCTGATTGAAGTGTTTAACATAATAAAGCTTACTAATAATGTTTTACAAACTTGACATTGAGAATTGTAGAACTAAGGGACACAAGTATAGACTCAGCCAAACCAGAAGCCGTACTCAGCTAAGACAATTTTATTTTTCAAAGAGGGAATGGAAGTGGTTGGTTTCAGTTGTCGTGGAGGGAGTAAATTTGACTGACCTTAAAAGAAAACTCAAAAACAGAAATATGAATAATAAGAGGTGGTTTTAAGTTGTTTTAATTTATTAAGCTAATAATTGTAGTTTGACCTAGAAGATGGGACAGCCGAGATGTGTCCCGAAATGTCATGCTATGTTGAATAAATATAATCTCATAAAATCAACTTGAAACGCTTGTTATTACTTCAGTTTGTTACACGCAACATCTATTTCAAAACATTACAACTCTGCTAAAGATAATACTTTATAATTTTCATGTAAACAAACGATTTCCAACAAACTTTATACATACCTTCCGGAACAGCAATCACCAGAACACAAGAAACACATGTAACCACGAAAGATAGTATCATGGACGGTTTCCGCTTAACGAACTTTACCACTAGAGGGAGTACTATACAAACAGGAATTTCCACAGCAGCTGCGATAAGTAAGTTGATGTAGATACTACCTCCTAGTCTTGCAGAGTCAAAGGTCAACCCGTAGTATAAAAATGATATCGTAAAACTAAATATCCATAAAAATCGTAACAGAGGTTTTCAGTCTTCCTTTTCTTAGGTTACAAACACACACAATTCTGATATACAAGTGATGTATTTTTTAAAACTCTTTAACCCCCTTCATGTACTGTACAAATCTGACTAAGCTCAAAATCTACGTTGGTGGTTTTTCTACATTGTAAACAACTTTCTAATTTTAAGCAACAAATATCATAAAATAATATTTAAAAATATAAATGTTAACTACATATATGTCGGACGATTTACGTTTCCTTTTGAATTTCGAGCAAAGATACACGAGGGCTATCTGCACTGGACGTCCCTCATTTAGCAGTGTAAGACTAGAGGGAAAGCAACTAGTCATCACCACCCACCGCCAACTCTTGAGCTACTCTTTTACCAACGAATAGTGGGATTGATCGTCACATTATAATGCCCCGATGGCTGGGAGGGCGAGCATGTTTGGTGCGACCGGGATTCGAACTCGCGACCCTCGGATTACGAGTCGCACGCCTTAACACGCTTAGCCATGCCGGGACTTAGTACATTGGACTTTATACGATAGCCCAGTATGGCCAAGCGTGTCAAGGCGTGCGACTCGTAATCTGAGGGTCGCAAGTTTGCATCCCCATCGCGCCAAACATGCTCGCCCTTTCAGCCGTGGGGAAGTTATAATGTGACGGTCAATCCCACTATTCGTTGGTAAAAGAGCAGCCCAAGAGTTGGCGGTTGGTGGTGATGACTAGCTGCCTTCCCGCTGGTCTTACACTGCGAAATTAGGGACGGCTAGTACAGATAGCCCTCGAGTAGCTTTGTGCGAAATTCAAAAACAAAACAAAACTTTATACGACTACTTTTATATGCAAAAAACGGCTCTTTTGGGCTCAGAAAACACTTCAAATAGAAGAGCGAACAACGTTTCGACCTTCTTCGGTCATCGTCAGGTTCACAAAGAAAGAGGTAACTGGCCGGAAGCTGACCACATGTTTGGAAGGGGTTGTATAACTGAGTGTCGCAATGTAGAGGGCGCGGTTTGATGTTTGAATATATAATTTTATCTATAATATTAATATAGGTATAATGGTGTTCCTTTATATTGGTTTATTTTGGGTTTAAGTTGTTGTATAAGTAAGGCTTCTTTAATTTTTCGTTTGTTTATGTTTGTTTCTTTATTTAGTATTTTAGTGTTTTCTATGGTTGTGTTGTGTCCATTTGACTTGCAGTGTTCGAAAACGTGTGAAGGTGACTTTTTATGTTCTTTGAATCTGGTTTCCATTTTTCTACTTGTTTCTCCTATATAGAAGTCGTGGCAGTTATCACATTGTATTTTATAAATAATGTTGGTGTGGTGTTTGTCAGTGTAGTTCTTACATAGTATAGACCTTAGTTTTGTGCCTGGTTTTTGAATAAATTTAGTGTTAACTGGAATGTTATATTTTGTTACTAGTTCAAGTCCAATCTAAATCAACTTAATCATAAAGCCTTAATGGCCAGTTTCGATGTTATATCCCTCTTCACAGAAGTTCCAACAACAGAAGCCTGCAAGATAGCCTTAGAACTCTATATTCGAGACCCTAACCCGATTATAGACATTCCCAGTAACCAGTTAGCAACCCTCATAGAATTCACCACAATAAAGACAAACTTCATGTTCAACAACCAAAACTATATACAAACAAATGGCCTAAGCATGGGCAACCCAGTATCGCCAGTTCTAGCCAATATTTTTATGACACAAATTGAAACACAAGCAATTAATACAGCATTACATCCACCACTATACTGGTACAGATATGTAGATGACACGGTTGCGGGATTCAAATCTACAGAACACATACTTAACTTTTTCACTCACATTAACTCTATACATCCCAACATTAACTTCACATGTGAACAGGAAGAAAGCAATCAAATATCATTTCTTAACCTCAAAATTATAAGAACCGACACACAATTCAAAACAGAAATCCACCGAAAAATCACCCATACTGGACTATACATTCCTTGGGACTCAGCACATGAAACAAAACAAAAACTCAACATACTAAGAAACCAGATAAACACAGCCATAAAACTATGCTCACCAGATAAAATTAACGATGAATTAGATAAAATAAAACAATACTTCATCAACATCAATAAGTTTCCTCCACAAACCGTAGAAAACATTATACGCACACACCCAGACAGAAAGCAAAATCAACCAACAAAAGTAAATATATCTCACGAATCAAAAAATCACGAAACCATATACTGCTGTATACCATATATTCCTGACATCAGCAAACAAATAACCAACATTTGGCAAAACTAGTAACAAAATATAACATTCCAGTTAACACTAAATTTATTCAAAAACCAGGCACAAAACTAAGGTCTATACTATGTAAGAACTACACTGACAAACACCACACCAACATTATTTATAAAATACAATGTGATAACTGCCACGACTTCTATATAGGAGAAACAAGTAGAAAAATGGAAACCAGATTCAAAGAACATAAAAAGTCACCTTCACACGTTTTCGAACACTGCAAGTCAAATGGACACAACATAACCATAGAAAACACTAAAATACTAAATAAAGAAACAAACATAAACAAACGAAAAATTAAAGAAGCCTTACTTATACAACAACTTAAACCCAAAATAAACCAATATAAAGGAACACCATTATACCTATATTAATATTATAGATAAAATTATATATTCAAACATCAAACCGCGCCCTCTACATTGCGACACTCAGTTATACAACCCCTTCCAAACATGTGGTCAGCTTCCGGCCAGTTACCTCTTTCTTTGTGAACCTGACGATGACCGAAGAAGGTCGAAACGTTGTTCGCTCTTCTATTTGAAGTGTTTTCTGAGCCCAAAAGAGCCGTTTTTTGCATATAAAATTCTCAACTAGTGGGTTTCTCGACATCACTGATTTATACGACTACGTCCAGTAGGCTTTAAACCTTATGGTTAACAACGTAACACTGACGCGACCCATCTGCTTAAGCCTTAATATGTTACACGTATTACCTCAAAGCATTTATTGTCTTTGGATACTTACGTAACAAATGTTATTTCTATAGTTCTACGCCGCAACCGTGGTGTCTTGAACAAATCCAGTACTGTTAAGGTCGACTTTTTTGTTTTCTCCTGAATTTTGATTAACACAGAAAAATAATAAAGTGATTATGGTTTTCATTATTTTATCGATATTCAGTATTTTAAAGTTAAACCGTCTTGAGTAAGACAGTCAAAAACGAAATTTACATGCCCAATAAGAAAGCAATGCATCGGCTGTTCTAAAATAATAAATTCCTATTGCAAAGTCAGACTGCCACCTGTTGGTAGTCGAGAGGTTAAACAAGTTAAAAACAAATAAAAGTTTTATAAAGTTTATCATTACCTTTCAGACAATCATCTTATTTTATCTCAGCAAAGGACGGTTTAGAAAATATAATTGTGTGAGCTTTCGATAAATAGAGTTAACTTCAATTTTCTTTGATATTTAAAACTGGTGAAAAAAATATTTGATACAAAAATATACACATACTTGTTAATTATTTTATGTTATATGCTTTATACTATATCAAGCAATTAATATCTAAATTTAAGAACCAATATATCTTTTAACTTAATATATATATTTAAGACAAAATATATCTTTTTAAGCTGAATGAATCTTGGAAATTTTTATTGGAATTATGGTCGAAAACGTTGATAAAATTGAGGAAACCCAATGGAAAAGAATCACTGTATTCTAATTATTAATATTTTTTATTTAGGAACTCAGACATGCCTAGTTAAACCAGTATGTTAAATAAAGCTACATTATTTACTGTATTAAACTTTCATTGTGATAATTGTTGGTTGCTTGTTTTTATCAAAAGGCATTGATAGCCTTAAATAAGTTATTTACAAAACGCTATTTACTTCACTAATAATATCATAAACTTCATAACGTCTATCAACATAATAGTGAATTACTTTCGATAAAATCAGAGATATATTTTTTAACAATCTGTTAATAGTTGTTGCACAAAACAAGTTACAATGTCGGATCAACAACAATAATTTAAAATAGTTATCATGATGTTTATTTGTTTTTTGTTGTGAATTTCGCGCAAAGCTACAAGAGGACTATTTGCGCTAGCCGTCCCTAATTTTGTAGTATGAGACTAGAGGGAAGGAAGCTGATCATCACTACCCACCGCCAACTCTTGGGCTACTCTTTTACCACCGAATAGTGGGATTGACTGTCACATTATAATGCCCCCACGGTTGAAAGGGCGAGCATATCTAAGGTGACGGGGATTCGAATACACGACCCTCAGATTACGAGTCGAGTGTCTTAACCCAACTGACCATGCCACGACCTTATCATGATGACCAAATGAGACCGATTTTGGACGTTAATTACTTAATTTTATAGGAGTGTCCCCAATTAAGCAAACCTCAAATAAAAATCATTTTCTCAACTTTATTTTTTTTAGATGCAATATTTTGCTAAATAGCTATCGCTAACTATAAATATATTTCAATTATCTGTTATTATTTTATTTATGGTTCTTCTATTTTTAATTGTCAGATCCTGGGCAGAGAATGAAATAGTATTTAAAATCAGGAGACTACCCGATCGTAGGCTTTCTTAACGCGAAACTGACAGACCAAAAACAAAACACCCAACTTTAACTGTTAAGAATACTTCTGGCTACTTAAAACAAAAGAAGAAGGAAAGTTAGTCGCCATGTTTATGGGACACATAAATCATAATAGTACAGAGTACGTTATTGATGGCTGAAAATTACGAATTTTCAATTTCACAATGCGAGTACGCTAACCACAAGGTCGCACGTGACCACTGATAAAATAAATATGGACATTATGTTAATATGGGTGCCTATGGAACAATATATGATTGCTTGAACTTGAGACTTTGAGGTTAAAAATATCTATTTATTTACAGCAATATAGTAGTGATTTTTTTTTCGGTTTTTGTAGTTTTTGTACAAACGTATATTATTCTACTATCATAGAAATGACAAATAGCGTCTGTTCTCACCCACTTTTTTGTAATTTTATTTTTACTGTTTAACTAACATTGTTTAACTTTGGCGATATTCTAGAGGGTTTAAAACGCCAACATCCTAAGTTCAATTCTTACGGTGGATACAGCGTAGGTAGCCCATTATCCACGGTTGCGTTTAAAATAAATTCAGCTACAATGCAAATAATTAATATTTTACAAACACTTTTTTAAGTATTTAATTACGTGAATTAATTACCCCTTCGATCTTAGCTTCCAATATCTTCATCTTGTGATCCAGGTTTGAAACACTTAGTTTATTGACACTAAGAAACCTCTTGATGGCATCCTCTGCATCTATGTACTGCCTCCTGGTGAGAAGCCATCTTGGAGATTCGGGCAAAAACCTAAAATATTATTATACAGCTACGGTTAAAGCTGTTATTGAATGTATTAATACTCTTTATACACACCAACATTAACACATTAATTCGTTTAGTTATCATGTGTAACCCTTTAGTCACCATCAATGAATGAAATACTTGAAGTGTTTGGATGACATGTGACAAACAAACTTCGTTATTAAGTATCATTATTATGCTATTGAATGTAAAGATCGGATAACATAGCACTGACTTTAATTTAGGGAATTTGGTAATTGTATTTCTGAAACATTAAGGTAATGGTTCGACTATAAATAGTTTATGTTTCACGAGATTACAAACGATATTCTTCAGCTCACCACCAGGCGGCCAACATCGGAAGCCACCCACATGTGGTTGCAACTTGAAAATACTGCCAGTCCTTGATTATCCAAGCAAGTCCAGGAAGAATGATTAATCCTAGGGTCCATCCAAACGAAAATGAAAGCGCTACCCAAAGTCGATACTCTGGACTAATCGTTTCCATCACTATAGAAACATACCAGAAAAAGAAATCCTGAATTACATAGTGATCTACAGGGTGGCCCGTAAGTCCCTACCCATCCATACGTTATTATAAACAATATTGTAATACTAATGATGAGTTGAGGGCAGCTGTTACCGCGGCATTTGGAACAATAACTACTGCTATATTGAGGAACAGAACATGGCGTCGCATAATATTATGTAGCGAGAATGAGGGACAGCACTACACTGGATACATAAGATAAATGGTTGGGTAGGGACTTACGGGCCACCCTGTATATCTGTTTTACGTCACCATTCAAACTGAGGGAAACCTACAGTTAAATAATTAATGTTTACAACAATGTTGACTTGAACAATGCAAACTATTACTACGAAAAAACAAACAAACTTCATTAATTAAAATTTTATTTATACAATGAAATTGTTATAATTACAATGATATCACTGGACGAACAATGAACACACTTAATCCATAATAGTAAATATCTAATTCGTAAAACAATAAACGTCTAAGAGAAGGAAAACTTAACACTTCGACTTACTTACAAGTAATTTCGCTTTTGTTTTTCACTCCTAGTAAGTAATTAAAATATTTTTCTTGTGCAACATTTAATTTTATTATATATATTAATTACTTCAACAACATTATCTGGAGATGAAAGTGAATAGACTTTCTGCTGTTACTTACAAAGACAAACACCCGCATTCTGTATACCAGCCACCCCCATCGCTGAAGTAAAGCGCGTGACGTAAAAAAAGGGTAAATTTGGAAAAGCTGCCCCAGCGAAGCTTGGCACAATACACAGACACAGGGAACCCAGCAATACTGGACGTCGTCCAAACCTAAGATCATTAAAAAAAAAAAGTCCATAATACTATAAATACTCCAACGAATATGACATGTGAAAGTAGAGACCCGGAAGTGTGGGATGAAACCTAAATCAACGTGTTTAAAAATTAATTTGTAAAATGAATCAATTCGGTGTCCGAGGGCGACGGGCGACAAATTCCCAGCGTCCATTATCACAGCAATTCACAAAAGATGCGTTTAGTAAGTGACCTGTATATCAGTATTCATATTCAGTATGTAGCTGTTGGAGTGAAAAGTGGATTATTTGTGAAATACTTCAGTAAATAAGCGACCTTTGCCATGAGGTGAAATAGCCCCCAGTGGCTCAGCGTCAAAACTGGGGACTTATAAAGCTCAAAATTGGACTTACAAATACAAAGTGAACAGAACACAGATTTAACAGATAAAATAAGCTTTTTTTTTCTTAAGGATTCTCCTGAAGTAGAAAGTCGTCCAGCTACTGAAACACAACATGTATTTGTGTGACACTAATTTCATTATATCTGTGAAATAAAGTAATTTTCTATTTGTAAAACAATACTTTCAAGATATCTATGAACTAAAGTAGTTTTCTATTTGTGTAACAATAGTTTCAAGATCATTTGAACTAAAGTAGTTTTATATTTGTGTAACAATACTTTCAAGATCATTTGAGCGAAAGTAGTTTTGAATGTTTGAAACAATACTTTCCCTCCAATACAGCGGTATGTCTGAGAACTTAAAGACGCTATAAACCGGATTAAATATCCGTCGTGGGCAGAGTTCATACAGCCCATTGTGAACTTTGAACTTAATTTCATAAAAGAAACATACTTTGAAGAAACCCGTGAGTTACTGTTTGTTTTGTATTTGTGTGACAATAATTTTTCCCCCCCAGTGGCACGTCGACATGTCTGGGGACGTTAAACGCTAAAATTTAAGTTTCGATAGTTTGGTAACTAATTCTTCACCGTTTTAATTTCATCGTGGTTGAAGCAATACACAGTTTCGACGTTTGGTCTCATTATTTCTCAAACGTAAAAAGCCTCATGTTTTGATTTCCATTCACTAGAATTTATTGTTTGTTTTGTTTGTCTGTTTTTATTTAATTTCGCGCAAAGCTACGCAAGGGCTATATGCGCAAGCCGTCCCTAATTTAGCAGTGTAAGGTAAGACTAGAGGGAAGGCAGCTAGTCAACACCACCCACCACCAACTCTTGGGTTACTCTTTTATCAACAAATAGTGGGATTGATCGAAACTTTATAACGCCCACACGGCTTAAAGGGCGAGCATGTTTGGTGCGACCCTCAAATTACGAGTCGAACGCCTTAACACGCTTGGACATGCCGGGCCCCGCTAGAGGTTAAAATTTTTCAAAGTGTCACATTCTTCCAGGCCTCTGTTCTGCCTCATGTCCGTTAAAAACTTGCTCACATGGGCTGTGGATAATAACTGGTCAATATTTTTACCTCTGACCTCATGTGTTTTGCTCGTTATCTTATTCATTTCTCGAAGATCATGAAATAGGGCCCATTCCTGTACTGAAAATATATCGCAGCGAAACAAGTGTGTAGGATTCGGGGATAGAACCTTGGTATTGCATCCAATACCACTGTCAAAAGGTTCGTAGAAAAAAAAAATGGTGACGATTTTTTTTAAGGTAATCACATAACTACACAACAGGCTCCCGTGCTCTGTCTACCATGAGTATCGAGAGCCGGTTTCTAACATTGTAAGTCTGCAAACATTCCGCTATGCTACTGAAGGGCAAAATAGTGATGGAAGCATTGAAAAAGTCATACAATGCTGCCGCCTAATGTAATTTCTATAAACTACTGAGTTTAGCCTTGTAATTTGTTATGCATGTGCACAAAATATTTTCCTGTCCTTCACAGGTTCACCTTCCAGGCCAAGCGTGTTAAGGCGTTCGACTCGTAATCCGAGGGTCGCGGGTTTGACTCCCGGTTGCACCAAACATGCTTGCTCATTAAGCCGTGGGGGCGTTATAAAGTGACGGTCAATCCCACTATTCGTTGATAAAAAGAGTAACCCAAGAGTTGACGGTTAGTGGTGATGACTAGCTGCCTTCCCTCTAGTCTTACACCGCTAAATTAGGGACGGGTAGCGCAGATAGCCTTCGAGTAGCTTTGCGCGAAATTAAAAAAAAACAACAAATGAAAGAAACGAATAAATCACCTTCCAGCCTATGCTGTATACCTATACCAACTTAATGTTCGCCACCTACATTATAATAATATTAAAAATAAACATATATTTTAACAGCATTTTGAGTTTGAAAGGTAGGTTCAGTCCTTTATAGAAACATCTGACTATCAAAAAATGTTAGGGTTAGAATTACACCAAACATGTTTTGTAATTTTCAGGATGAGATTATTAATAAACACATTAATATTTACAGCAAATTCAAACTGAATTATAGTGGGTTTTATTTAAGAATTATTTTAATTAATTCCTATTGGAGTGTATTTACTATAAATAAGTTTGGTTTATAAAATGATAAACTAGGCTCTTTCATACTTACCTGTCACTGAGATGACTAGACAGAAACACTCCAAACAACATTCCCAGCATAATTACAGTCTGGTTCAGGG
Organism: Carcinoscorpius rotundicauda; assembly: GCA_011833715.1. NCBI lineage: Eukaryota > Metazoa > Arthropoda > Merostomata > Xiphosura > Limulidae > Carcinoscorpius > Carcinoscorpius rotundicauda. Next base: position 87,374,187 of record CM022399.1, read on the forward strand.
AGACGAGCCATTCGCGATCACAAAATAAGTTCCACTAAAAAGACATGAAAATCTAGGCCTAAACAAGAACCCGAAAAAGAAACCAGAACTGGTTCTGAATCTTTACATCATGATAGATTAATCAACGGTGTTGTTTAATTACCACTAACAATTTTTATACGCAAACAACACAATATTATAATTCAAGTGTGTTATAAAATAATTTATTTCTCTTGTTTCACAAGACTTTGTTTATTTGTTTGTTTGTTTGTTTGTTTTAAATTTCGCACAAAGCTACTCGAGGGCTATCTGTGCTAGCCGTTCCTAATTTAGCAGTGTAAGACGAGAGGGAAGGCAGCTAGTCATCACCACCCACCGCCAATTCTTGGGCTACTCTTTTACCAACGAATAGTGGGATTGACCGTCACATTATGACGCCCCCAGGGCTGGGAGGGCGAGCATGTTTGGTGCGAAGGATATTCGAACCCGCGACCCTCGGATTACGAGTCGCACACTTTAACGAGCTTGGCCGTGCCAGGCCTGTTTCACAAGACACACTCGCACTCCCGTTATATAAGTTAGTTCCAGTAGAGGGAACGACACTAGTGTTCATAGCGTAGTTTACTTTCACTGAATCATTCTTTTTTAATAATCGTAAAATATGTTATTTCTTGTTAAAAAGAGATATTTGTAATCCTGAAAAATAGCCTACAGTAGAAAAGGAAGCAATACTCGCACTCTTGTAAAACAAACCACTTCTAAGGTAAGAAAAGCGATGCACTGTCGTGTTTGTGTTTATCGGGCACAAATGGGTGAACACAGCAGATAGCTCAATGTGCTGTAAGTAAACACACACTCGGATTTACATGATTGACCATCTTCTCAATGGAGGGATTGAGCTCTCAGATATGGGATTACGAACTCTCAACCTGAACCACTGAAAAAACTCGCAGTCTTGGCGAAGCAAGTAACTCCCAATGAAAAGTTTTATAATTGCAAATCTTTTACGATGCTAAAATAGTTCTACTTAATTAATCGAAAGTTAAGTAATCCAACTAAAAATGAAAGAGACTTCAGTGTCAAACCAGTTATAGATTAATATTAGAAAAACAAAAGACAATTAGATTTTATCGGAGTTTATTTGGAGGAAAAGAAAGAAAGAAAGGTTGACTTATGTAGGTTTTTGCACATAACAATTTTAGGCTACGAATGTTGGACTACAGAATTAGTTATTTACAGTGTATAACCTACCTGAGTTATTATTGTGTTATCTGTAGAGCTGTAATCCCACTTTGCACATGGAACCGTGACATTCTGATCAGTTATTACATCCCAGGAATCAGGTAACTGTACTAACGTGTAGCTGTAGCTTTGACACTGGCTAAATTTTTGCTCGTTAGTATCGAACGGTATTGAAACATTCTTCCATTGGGTAGTTGTCCAATTCTCTAGTTCATGTGGTTTGGCACACCAGTGGTCTGTATCGGGAGCCAAAAATGGTATGGCCAAAATATGCCATGCTGTCGGTACTCCTCGGTAAACAATTAAGATTATTATATAATATTGAAGTCGTCCTAAATTACCTATCACGTCAGTGATTTCCATGATTTGTCTTGGTTGTTGAATTTTGACAGGTTTATTCTTGCTTTAACTGCACAGTAATCTTTCAAGTCTAAAACGGATACAGAAATAAGATGTTGGATGAGCAAATACCTCACAACTAGAGGATTACGAGATGATTGCAAATCTTTTACGATGCTAAAATAGTTCTACTTAATTAATCGAAAGTTAAGTAATCCAACTGAAAATGAAAGAGACTTTAGTGTCAAACCAGTTATAGATTAATATTAGAAAAACAAAAGACAATTAGATTTTATCGGAGTTTATTTGGAGGAAAAGAAAGAAAGAAAGGTTGACTGATGTAGGTTTTTGCACTTTAACCTGTGTTGGGTCTTTTAACAGAGACACCTGACGATAACAACCGTTAAAGATTTATTTTAAAAATCGTTTAATAAAACAAACGAAGAACCCACTGAATCGTTTAATCGAGAGTGATCTGACGAAAAAGTGGGTCTTCACCCTGATAACCTGCTCCAAATATCCAAAAATGTGGGGCGTGTCTTTCGTTTCAGATAAAGGGACGAGATCCTTGGATCTACAGTCCTCTGTCCGTTGTTATCCACTAGTCTCGCTCGTCCCTAAAAATTGAATAATAATGTTTTCTAACTCGAGATAAGTTATGAACATTGTTTATACGAACTTTTCTCACAAGTAACAGTAACGATAAGTTTCCAAGTCTATTTTGAAACCTAAAGTTGTATAGTGAAGGAAATTGTTGAGTACAAATAGGCCTACTTGTGTAACTATGACAGACGACTTTTTTAATGTTGAGAAAACCATTAACCTTGAATAATATCTTCTGTTCCCTTTCTTTTTCTCTAGCCTATCCTTATATGGGCATAACACCGACAACGTTATTTTAAATGTAATCGCGAAATTAATTTTAATATAAATATAAATAAAGATCTAATTGCAAACCTGACGACCAATTTTCTTTTTCATTGGACGTCCTTGAACTATAACACATCTTATACCGTGACTCGTCTTCTTCTTGCTTATCTAATAACACGACAAGTGGCTTCACTACCAGATGGCGCTGCTATTATCTTAAAATTTGATAAAAGGAATAAAAACAAATACGCGTGACAATGCTCTAATCAGTGGTTTCCACACGTTTCATCTTGATTCTCCCTAGTCAATTGTTTAATAGTATACACCCATTCAGATACATTACTTTTGTTTCAGTTTGTTCTTTGAAAACAAAACTTCAAGGGTAAACAACGTTCTAGGTATATCTATTAAACAGTCACACCAAACATGCTCGCCCTTTCAGCAATGGGGGCGTTATAATTTCACGATCAATCCCACTATTCGTTGGCAAAAGAGTAGCCCAAGAGTTGGCAGTGGGTGATGATGGCTAGTTATCTTCCCTCTAGTCTTACACTGCTAAATTAGGGACGGATAGCGTAGATATCCCTAGTGTAGCTTTGCACGAAATTCTAAAACAAACAAACAATCTTCCTTGTTTGACGTGAGTTATCGGTTCTATCACTTGCAAACTTCTCATTTCAATGGTTAGTTACGTACCTACTGTTGTATTCTGGTATATCACACTTCAAGATATTTGGTTGGTAGATGGGAGGTATTCTTTGCCCTCGATTAGCTTCGTGCGAAATTCAAAAACAAACAAATGAATAAAAAAATCATTAAATATTAGCTCGTCAATTAAACTGAATATCAACTCTTAAACTAAACAGTTTTGCATACACAAAAATGTTAATTTGAAATCATTCTTTCCCTCACTTTCATGTCTACAGCAACGTTATAATTTATGTGGCTTCTGTTACAAATAATCACTTCCTTTGAAACGACCATGGAATTTTAACGCGGTAAAACCAGAAATTTTTAAATACTCTATTACTTTTTACTTTCTATTTACTCTTTACATAAATTTTATTCTAATTTTTCATCGATATAAAATTTCCGAAAATTCTTGAGAAGAAAACATAGATCGAGCTCCACTCTCTCTTATTGGTGAAGAAAATCACTCGATTATAGAAGTTTTTCTTTTGTGGTCTTGCACGTGGCTTTCTAATTCATCCAAACTCCAGTCAGAATCTTCCTTCGGGGGCTTACGTTCCTGAATATGGCTATCCAGTCTAGTCCTCGGAACTCTCTGATTCTGATGATTTAACATGGAGAAACAAATCCCGTAGTTCTTTAAAGTAAGGTTGTCTTATCGATTTATATTTACAATAGAATGTGAAGATGCTGTCTTATGTTCAGTTAGTAGAAATTCTGGTATGCAAGACTTGTTGCTATAGAAGGTTTTCTATGTGACTCTTCGAGACACGTGATCGTGTTTATTATTTTATTTGAGTTAATGCTATGTTGCACATCCTCCTTACCGGTAAGAAGATTCGCCTCTTTCTTTTCTTTCTAAAAGTAAAAAAAGAATCAGGATAAGTTGATGTCAGGTATCATTATATGAAAATTACCTCTTGAAACTACCGGTAGATAACTGGACTACATCAACACTTTTATGAAATACTCATATTTTAAGCATTGTTATTGTTTTGAATTAAGCACAAAAAGCTACACAATGGGCTATCTGTGCTCTGCCCACCACGGGTATCGAAACCCGGATTTTAGCGTGTAAGTCCGCAGACATACCGCTGAGCCGCTGGGGGGCGTATTTTAATTAAGTAATTGACTCTTTAATTGATTTCTAATAAGTAAAAAGGAAAGGGTGTGTTTACCACATTTCTCTGGTACCAAACAGAATAAAATGTAAACAATTACTAATAAGCGATATTAGAAATTTGATAATTTCAGAAATAATCAAATTGGGAAAGAAATTGAAATAAAAACAAATATTTTGGAGCTTACAGCTGTACTTTAGAGAATGATAAATTGTATGATGTATATTTTAGTTTGGTTGCTCCAAATACTGAAAAAGCTGTGAGGCGAATTTGTTATTTTGTGTTAATTTGTTTGTTTTTAAAACATTCAAACTCGACTTTCAAAGTTATAAGCATTCGGTCCTACCTCCGAACTTTATCAGTGAGTGTCTTTATATTTTAGTAATTTGTTTGTAAACGGTTTGGCCTCCAGATGGCGCTGCGTCGTTCATCAGTGTCGATATGAATTAAAGTGAAAGAAAAATACGAACACGATAATAATGATGCTTTATAAAAAGCAAAATGAAACACATTTTTAAACTCTATGAGGTGCGTAAATGAATCCACTGCTCTTAACTAGAAAGTTTCTAGCTAACATAAATGTAGATTTGTTGGAGAATTTATTGCTGTTTACAAATTTGGCATCACGAAAGGGGGTTTGAATATCAGATAAGATAGACCAAAGTTATAAAGTTATCCAAGCAAAAACAATTTAGCTAATGTCAGTTTATTAAACATCATAATAAAACAAGCAAGTATAAATAAAGAATTCATGATCGCAGGGTAAGTTGTGAATTCCTAGCCATCTCCTATTGGTAGCTTTATAAACTAAAACTAGCTGCTGGGGTTCATAACATAATCAAATATTTTCTCTCTGAAAAATAACAAGAGAAAGGATAATAAAGTTCTATGGTTTTATCTGAAACAAGGGAACTAGTGTGGTATCCCATACTCCTCAGATTACCTATATACGTCAATTGGCATTGCAATTGTAGTATATGAAGGATAGAAGTCCTCAAATCATGCATCACACATATATAAACCTGTAGGATAAACATTTATTAAATGTTTGGAGACGGTTTGAATGGTAATGAAGAAAATATTGTTACATACTAGCCCACTGAACGGAAGTTACGTAGATTGATGATCAATGAAAACTTATGTTAGGACACGACGAACTACTTCACTCATGTGTAACTAGCCCAATGAAAACCATGAAATAAAATACTTAGAAAACTCCCCTAGCAGGCTTAGCACTGTAATTTATAAGGACTTCAATACAATTGAAAATATATATGCAAAAACGGCTGGTTTGGGTTGAGAAAATATTTTACATAGAAGAGCGAACAACGTTTCGACCTTCTTTGGTCATCGTTAGGTTCACAAAGAAAGAGGTAACTGACCGGAAGCTGACCACATGTTTGGAAGGGGTTGTATAACTGAGTGTCGTAATGTAGAGGGCGGGGTTAGATGTTTGAATATATAATTTTATCTATAATATTAATATAGGTATAATGGCGTTCCTTTATATTGGTTTATTTTGGGTTTAAGTTGTTGTATAAGTAAGGCTTCTTTAATTTTACGTTTGTTTATGTTTGTTTCTTTGTTTAGTATATGAGTGTTTTCTATGGTTATGTTGTGTCCATTTGACTTGCAGTGTTCGAAAACGTGTGAAGGTGACTTTTTATGTTCTTTGAATCTGGTTTCCATTTTTCTACTTGTTTCTCCAATACAGAAGTTGTTGCAGTTATCACATTGTATTTTATAAATAATGTTGGTGTGGTGTTTGTCAGTGTAGTTCTTACATAGTATAGACCTTAGTTTTGTGCCTGGTTTTTGAATAAATTTAGTGTTAACTGGAATATTATATTTTGTTACTAGTTTTTGCCAAATGTTGGTTATTTGTTTGCTGATGTCAGGAATATATGGAATGCAGCAGTATATGGTTTCGTGATTTTTTGATTCGTGAGATATATTTACTTTTGTCGGTTGATTTTGCTTTCTGTCTAGGTGTGTGCGTATAATGTTTTCTACGGTTTGTGGAGGAAACTTATTGATGTTGATGAAGTATTGTTTTATTTTGTCTAATTCATCGTTAATTTTATCTGGTAAGCATAGTTTTATGGCTGTGTTTATCTGGTTTCTTAGTATGTTGAGTTTTTGTTTTGTTTCATGTGCTGAGTCCCAAGGAATGTATAGTCCAGTGTGGGTGATTTTTCGGTGGATAAAGGAACGCCTTTGCACCTATATTAATACAATAAAATAAATAAATTATATATTCAAACATCTAACACCGTCCTCTACATTCCGACACTCAGTTACACAACCCATTCCAAACATGTGGTCAGCTTCCGGTCAGTTACCTCTTTCTTTGTGAACCTGACGATGACCAAAGAAGGTCGAAATGTTCTTTGCTCTTCTATGTAAAATATGTTCTCAACCCAAACCAGCCGTTCTTGCATATATATTCCCCTACAAGCGGGTTTTCTCGACATCACTGACAATTGAAAATGCTTGAAATTGACCAGCTTAGAAGTATCTTTCACATCTCTTCCCAAATGTGAATAAGTAGAAAATGTGTCATATTTTTCCAGTTTTGTTGTCCGCACATTTCACTTTATGCAGTCAGTACACAGCTAAGCGACATGACATAAAGTTAAGATTAATCCCTAGCTGTGTAAATGGATCATGTTTGTGAATGTCTGGAGGCAATTGCGGTGATAAAGAAGAAACCTATATTACGTTCATGTATACAACTTCTCGACAACGTTGTTGTTACCAAGTGTCCATTCAAACCATCTGCAATTTTGTCTTCCAACAACTGACACCGCGCCATCAAATTTAAACTTTTGAAAGAGTTGGTGGAAGATCAGAGAGAAAACATTATGGCCCGACATGGTCAGGTGGTTAAAGCACTCGGCTTGCAATCTGAAGGTCGCAGGTTCGAATTTCCGTCACACCAAACATGCTCGCTCTTTCAACCGTAAAGGCAATATAATGTGACGGTCAATCCCATTATTCGTTGATAAAAGACTAGCCCAAAAGTTGACGGTGGATTGTGATAACTAGCTGCCTTCCCTCTAGCCTTACACAGCTAATTTAGATAGGGCTAGAGCAGATAGCCCTCGTGAAACTCTGCGCGATATTCAAAAACAAACCAAAAAACAAACATACAAAATGTATAGAACGTACGTAAATAAACGTGAGTGAAAATACATCACATTCTTATCATATTTGCTTATTTGAAGTTAAGCACAACGGTACACAAAGGTCCAGCTGTGCTACACCCAACACGGCTATCGAGAGCCGGTTTCTAACGTTGTAAGTCCTTAGACAAACCGCTTTACTACTGGGCATGAAAGAGTAAATTACGATGACATTCATCACACTACTTCAGGAAGACGAGAATTCCGGTCTTTTTTACACTCTAACGTTTACTCTCAGATGATTAACAAGCTAGTCGTCATAGTTCTGTACCAGAAGCAAGTATTTAATATTTTTTTCTATCATCTTCATTCATGTGTATTTAATTTTTTCTATCACGTGACCTTCTCTGTTCACTGATTTAATTATTTTACATCCACAACATTTCCGTTTCGTAATGACACTACAACATAAAAGCACCAATAAATAACACAGATGATTTGATTTGACTGTTATTTGCACGTCAATATTGCATCAATTTAAAATGGAATATTGTTGAAATATAGAGATAATGATATTTAGCAAAGACAGTCAGTTTGTTTGTTTGTTTTTGAATTTCGCACAAAGCTACTCGAGGCTATCTGCGCTAGCCGTCCCTAATTTAGCAGTGCAAGACTAGAAGGAAGGCAGCTAGTAATCACCACCCACCGCCAACTCTTGGGCTACTCTTTTACCAAAGAAGAGTGGAAATGACCGTTACATTATAACGCCCCCACGGTTGAAAGGGCGAGCATGTTTGGCGCGACGGGGATGCGAACCCGCGTCCCTCAGATTAGGAGTCGCACGCCTCAACACGCTTGTCCATGCCGGGCCGTTTAATAATAATTAAACCCGCTAATAAATTTCAGTTTCAAGACCTTATAAAAATAAACTAGAAATCATTAATTAGTTAGAGAACTTGTTTGAAAGAAAATGCCTTTTGTATTTATTTCAAGCGTTTTCCAATTACTCTAACTGTAACAGTTTAGGTTGCCAATGTTTTACACGTTTGAACGTCAAGTATTTGTAGTGATTGTACGTTATTGTATTTACATATAAAACAGGTTTAACATTAATATACTTACAGGAACGTTTTTATTTTACCAGAAGAACTCGTAACATTACAAAAAGTGTTCCACAATTTAAGTTCTTAATGATTCTCCACACTTAATGTACAGTTTATTGTAAACGAATGATACCTGATTCCCCTTATATATTCCTCGTTACTACAAGTGTTTGTAACCGATTCATTATTTATTATTGTAGTTAAAAGCACAGTAATTAATATTTTATTTCTCAGCCACTTTAACTGCATAATTAAGTATATTCACAAATTGTTCAATTTGTACTACCTTAGAAAATATATTAAGATCTCTTCAACAAAACATCAGAAAATACTGTGTGTTTTTTCTTGCCTTAAACCAGTTATTTAAAGTGTTATTCCTACTTCAGCAATCAGGAGAGGAATCGAACGTTCTGATACTGATGGAACTGAAATGGGAAAATACAGGTTATAAACAAAACGACTTAAGTTCAATTTGTTTTTGTTATGTGATAGTATTGGAGAAAGTTTCATTACATTTCGTATACCTACGGTGGAAATAACGAGATAATCACAGAGTTTAGAGTTAACGGAATCCAAGAAGTTCCGCTTTATATTCGAACGCGGATATTCAGATACATATGGATAAAACAACATGCGTAATAAAGTATCAGTTTATATTTACTTCATTCCGCGATAATCCAAGTAAAGATATTTACTTATCATATCTTATGACAACCAAATACACTGACTGTGTTTTTATATCAAAACAGGACGATCGTTTAATGTGTCACGTGATTGAACACCATTTCTGCAGATACGTTCGTAACAACACAAAAGACAAGAGCAACGACTTCTCAGACTTTCAAGAATGTATGGCTGTCGATTCCGACTTACTAACAATTTGTAAACTGAATACTGTTTATATGTTTTACTATTAAAATAAATCTATAATTAGTGTCCACATGAACTACAAACGAAATAGAATTCCTTGGAAAACTATCGGTAAAAATCGAAAGGGAAAATGCGTGGACTGTCTTTTTGTTACAAACAGATCTAAACCTCTGGTCTAGTTAACCAATTTTTTTTCTAAAATAGTCAACGTTTCAATAGCATAACAATACTAGGAGGGGAAAAATACTTATGGCGTACAATTATTGGTCCAAAAACTTACTTCAGACGACAGAAAAGTTCAAACTGTGAACAGTGAATTAATGTAAATAAATGATGTGGTTTGGTGAATGGTGTTTTACCTGAGTTGCTGTGGGTGGTGAAATGTTAAGAGATTTATTATTTAGGATAGCAAATAATGTCCACAGTGTATTGAAATATTAGAAGAGATCGCGTCTTCACACATTACTACATTTTTTTAACCCTCGTTCTTAAGAAATTGTAAACATTTAATAGGAAGGAAAACAACACGCGTGCAACACAAACATCGTCACTATCCTATGTCCAGTAATATTTTTCTATCACGACATTTTGTCTTACGTTAAAGGTAAGCTTTGAATAACCTTACTTGTAGTACAACTTTCGTTTGGAGAAGGAACATGTCTCTTTATTGGTTCCTGGTCGACATGGATCTGAGTAAAAGAGCTCTAGATGTAAACAGTGTTAACTTTTACAATTAAAAATAAAATAATGGATGTAGCATGTAATTAATAATTCACTGCTTAGTTTATTGAAAACAGTTACACCTTTTGTGATTTATTTAAAAATTAGAAGTCACAAACAACACTGTTCACACATATAAACGTTTTGAATGAAAGTGCAACTTACAACAAAGATTAAGCCTCAGCCTGAATGCATTAGAACATTCGGTGTCTTCATTAGGTTGCACGTTTGCTAAAATAAAGTACAAGACACTTCAAGTATTGTTGACAGAAGAAACACTACTTTGTACTGTTTATTTGGAATTTAGCGTAAAACAACATCATGGCTACCTGTGTCTGCTCATCACGGATATCGAAACCCGGTTTCTAGCACTGGAAGTCCATAGATATATCGCTGTGCCACTAGGGGAGGGTTTGAACTGATATGACATTAATGTTGTTACACCAAACTTCCATAAGTCTATAAACTACTTTTTATTAAACAGATCAAGAGCTAGGTAAGCTATAAACTAAAGTTTTTAGATTTTGTTCGTGCCTAACAGGATTTTGGATTTATGAGCTTTCATGAAGAAAAGTAGTTAATAATTTGTTATGAGTCTAAAATATATTTATCGTATCGCGAGTCAACGAAGGTTTAAACTCAACATATTTTCATAATTAGCAATAAGTAAGGATTTGCAATAACGGATATCCCGTTGTACTTTGCTATAAGAAAAACGCACATTTTCATAATTAAAAAAAATGTTACGTGACTAGAAGGAAAAAAATTAACCGAAAAGTCAGAAAGAACATAAAAATAAAATTAATTAGGAAATCGTGTTTTTATTCTGTTTTGGTGAGTAAACAATCCGCAGTGCTGCATTTTTTCTAGAATTTTGTCTTTTTCGTTGACTGTTGTTGTTTTGAATTAAGCACAAAGCTACACGATGAGCTCTCTGTTCTGTGCCCACCACGGGTATCGAAACCCGGATTTTAGCGTTGTAAGTCCGCAGATATACCGCTGAGCCACTGGTGGACTTTTCATTAATATATGACATGTTTAACATTAACTTCCACCAGATGAAAACATCCACGCAGATCAAAATTAAAGATATTCTCAGTAATATGTATACAGTTAATAAGATAATATGTTGAATATTAAAGTAGCTGAATAATGTAACAGATTACTGGAACTTCGTTGTGTGTTTATAACAAAAGAAAATTTTTCTGCTGTAACACTGCATCATTTTGTAATTTCAGTATTTTCAAAAACGATAAAAGAAAACTGCGACAACACTCAGCATTTTTGCTTTTTTTAATTATATGTTCTATGACTTGTAAAGAAAATAAAAACAAAACCTTTATAATTTCTAACATATGGTTATTTCGTTTCCTGAATTCACGGAATGTCTTATTTTACTAGATGTGTAATGTTATTGATTAAACTTCTCCATATATGTGTACGTATTTAGTTATTGTTTATAATAATAATAAACTAATATTTCTTTCGTTATGATAAATTTATATCTACAGACAAATTTGATTTTCTACGGTTTAAGACCTTAGGCTTAGCGCAGAAACGGTAGCAGTGAACCGCATACAGGCAGTTGTTAAAAAGGTGATTTCATGAATTTTGAAAAATTAACATACAATCATTAAACATATATCAAACTTACAATACTTTGCAGAAATTGTAGTAAAAATGGATTGAATACAGTTCATAATTCAAAGATTTTCACTTCTAAACATTACCAAAGTTAATTCTTATAAGCATTTACCTTCCATAAAATTAGTAACGATGACTGGTTTTTACTTTATCCTCCATTTTCTTGTCCGGTATTTAGTATGCACTTACAAACGCAGGTATCAGAAACTTCATTGTCACTATAGCTCGATGTTTGCTTCTTATAGAAAATTTTAAACGTTTGTGTCTAAAGCAAGTACGAAAATTTTCCTTATTTCTGTATTGCTAAAAAACCAAACTAATTCATTGTTAATATTATTATTATTGTAAGCACGTGTTTTTATAACACTTGTAGACAACATTGACTCTAGACAAATAATATATTTTAAAAATTACGGATTAAACACCAAAAGCTGGCAAAGTTCAGAAGTTAGAAGGTGTGAAATTTATGATTAGGTGACAGAAACCACAATTATATTTGTAAACAGCTTTGATTTGAATTCAAAATACACACATTTAAATGGATGTGGAAAAAGGAAATACATCTAAACTTAACGTAATTTTTATGACAAAATAAAGTTTTGTTGTTTGACAACAATACTTGTTAGATAATCACAAATATTGTTGTGAAGATAGTTCAAACAACTCGCCTGGTATGTATTTACATGACTTAAACGAAAAACAAAATTGGAGTAAGTCACAAATTATGCTTTATTTATTCTAGTCATCATTTTCGGCAAAGGTCCTTCGTCAGGCACACAGTCTATCATACAAAATCCCATATGCAATAGTCGTTTAGTTCATCAGTAAAAGATTGGCTTGAATTATAGTGAATAAATCTTTGAACGCGTAATTTTCGCTTATTGTAAATGTGATATTATTGTGACAGTTATAAAATATCAAATATATGAGATTACATAATTTATGCATCTCGAATATGGTTATTTCATTTTCTGTTACAGAGCTACAGAAATGTTAAATACAAGACTAAAGAAACGATAATTTCTCTAGTTAAACATATTTGGGGTTGTGTGTTGAGTTTGGAATTCTCACCTTAGGAAAAATAATGAATTGTTGGAAAGAATTCACAGAAGTTGTTTTTGGAATTTCGCACAAAGCTACTCGAGGGCTATCTTTGCTAGCCGTCCCTAATTTAGCAATTTAAGACTAGAGGGAAGGCAGCTAGTCATCACCACCCACCGCCAACTCTTGGGCTACTCTTTTATCAACGAATAGTGGGATTGACCGTCACATTATAACGCCTCCACGGCTGGGAGGGCGAGCATGTTTGGCGCGACGCAGGCGCGAACCCGCGACCCTCGGATTACGAAGCGCACGTCTTAACGCGCTAGGCCATGCCGGGCCTAATTCATAGAAAGACAACACGAATGACGACTAGGATGGAAAGGTTGCAACACGAAGATAAATCAGATCTCCGAAACCGTTTTCTGTTTAAGAAAAGATGAGTCAGAGAGAATCTGATTGAGGTGTTTAAAATCATAAAGGGGATTCATAATGTTGACCCGTCATTTCTTTAAAACATCATTCACTAAAATAGTGGCACCATATATTATGAAAAATAAGTCGAAGAAGATACATAATTTCAGTTTTTTGTTATTGTAAAAGAAAGAAATTAATTACGAAAAACAAAGTACAGTGAGGCAAAGTAATGAAGTATGCTAATTATTAATATTTCTTTGAAATTTGGTTATTATGTTTATGGAGAAACAGTGATTGCCTGTAATTATCCAGTAATTGGTTACAGCTGTCTTCAACTATATTCTTACTTTGTGAATATTGGACAGTACCGTGTATTTGAGTAACTTTATGGTCACTTTATAATGTGACTAAGTTTAAATCGTTCACAATGTATGTTATAGTATGTGTTGTTGTTGTTTTTCTTTTGGCATTTAGTAGGGACGGCTAGCGCAGATAGCCCGCGAGTAAAACCTGCGGGTTTTATCTAGATAAAGAACGTAAACATCTTGAGAAGATTTCCAGCAATAATGGTAATCCAAATCACTTTATTATATTGTAACTCGATGAAGGTTCTGGTAAGAAGGTCGAAAGCTCATAAGTAAAAATACTTCAACGTAGAAAAAAAAAAACACATATTAATTTACTTACGCTGGAAATTATTTGGAGCTAATAAATCAAATTATTTTGCTTACGGTATTTCTAATGATTGGAAACATAAAGAACAGACGTTGTTCATATATGAAAACAGTGAAAATCATCAAATTGTAATGATTTTATTTATAATGTGGATACAAAGAAACAGCAATGGCGACACTGAACTGGTCAATCAGCATGCTGTATACCAGAAAAGTATTCTATAACGAAAACGAGTTGTTATTATTTATTCTAACCGGGTGCGAATTGCCACTTCAAGGTAGATTGTCGAATCGTCTAATAATACTGATCTCTTGGTTGAAGTAAAATTATTAACTCACTAAAATAACACATTTTTTTCACAACACATGTATCGTTTTTGTCATCAACTATTTAAAAAGAATATATTTCTCTATTTGGACAATATTTGTTTAAAAAATACATTGAACGAATTAAAAAGAATCAAAATTCTTCCCGCTATCTGTTATTTCTACTCTCGACCCAGATCAGTTTACTCTCATTACCAGATATGCTCTACCCAGTGGGCCTGTTTAACCCTTCGAAAAATGTCTAAATTATGGTTCTCATACTGAGAGCAATGACTGGAGATGTAATCTAAAAACGATTTTTATATTAAAGAAGTAATAATTGAAGAACAATACCGTTTTTTTCAGTTTTTTTTCATTAGCTAATATAGTATTGAAGGAACCAAGTACAACTGTACAAGGATCCGAAATATTTATGTACAGCCTTTTTAATTACACAATTTGAGAGACACATTTCTCAATCCTGATGTTGTTTCATGGTGTGAAACAGCTCATGAGAACGTTCATTTTCTAAAACTAATAATGTATCAAAACTATCTTAATATGCACTCACTTCTCTTGTCTTTCATACTATAGTGTTTAATAACATTATTTCTAACTTTGCTAAAAGGAAAGTTAGAAAAACGTCTTCGTTTGGTTTTGGTCAATTAATGAGTTTCTTTGTTTTTGTTTAGTTTGGTTGAAACATTAGTCACCTGGCCCGGCATGGCCAAGCGTGTAAGGCGCGCGACTCCTAATCCGAGGGTCGTGGGTTCGCGCCCGCATCGCACTAAACATGCTCGTCCTCTCAGTTTGTGGGGCGTTATAATGTGACGGTCAATCCCACTATTCATTGGTAAAAGAGTAGCCCAAGAGTTCGCGGTGGGTGGTGATCACTAGCTGCCTTCCCTCTAGTCTTACACTGCTAAATTAGAGACGGCGAGCACAGATAGCCCTCGTGTAGCTTTGCGCGAAATTCTAAAAAACAAAACACTAGTTGCCATTATATTAATTTACAATATTTTCACATTCTAATTTTTGTGCAACTTAATAAATCACAAAGTCACATTTGGATGTGGATTGTAGTACTTGTATTTATTTGGAGGAGTTCACATGCCGTTCTATCAACCCACGTCCCATCTTACCTAAATCCGGTCCTTGTTTGTTTAGTCTTCTTCTGTTTAGTTTTCAGTGATGTCTTCTATGTTTATAAAAACATCACCTATCTGTTGAAGAAAGTTTCGTCCTCTCACTTTCTGCAGATTTTGTCACTGGAAGATGTTTCATCCTCTGCATTTCTTTTGACTTCATATGTTTTCGCATTTCATGTTTTGTAGACTTCGTCACTGAAAGATGTTTGACAGAGTTTTAAGTACATGTCTATAGAGAAATAGAGGGGAAGGTGGATTATGCTACAGTCGTATCTCCAAGGTTTGGCGATAGGTGTCGTCGTACCCATTTATATTTAAATATAAACCATATTATTGTCGAAAAGTTATGATTTCGCTGAAATGAGATATTCAAATAAAACTATTTGAAAAGAACGTTCAAATGTAGTGTTTACATAATTCTCAAAAGACACGTGTTCCAGGGTCAGGCCTAATAAATGTTAAAAAGTTTTTGCCAGTGCTACATTCAAAAGTACAGTTTTGTGAAAAGCAAACAAATAAACATTTAATAATCGCTCAAAGGGTTAACGATGAATTTACGGCCTTACAATGTTAAAATTCCGAGATTTGGTTCCCCTGGTGGATAGTTTGTTTGTTTTGGAATTTCGCACAAAGCTACTCGAGGGCTATCTGTGCTAGCCGTCCCTATTTTAGCAGTGTAAGACTAGAGGGAAGGCAGCTAGTCATCACCACCCACCGCCAACTCTTGGGCTACTCTTTTTACCAACAAATAGTGGGATTGACCGTAACATTATAACGCCCCTACGGCTGGGAGGGCGAGCATGTTTGGAGCGACGTGGGCGCGAACCCGCGAATTACGAGTCGCGCGCCTTACGCGCTTGGCCATCCATGCCCCACTTGGTGGATAGAGTGCAGATAGCCAAAAGACTTCATTAAAATAACAGTATATATTCTCTTTTTGTTCTTGTTGTTTGAATGTGTGATAGTAGCCAATGTAAATCATTAGGCTACCAGTTAATAGCTCTTGTTAAGCCACACACATTGAGCCCTCGTGGTTTACATTAATAAGAGAAAATTAAATTATTAAAATGTAAGTCAACACACGTTAAGTTTAATGCCATCTTGTTGGATATATTGGTAACTTACCAGAGCTTTTTTATTTTAAAGGCGCATTTGAAGTGTTTTCGTTTTCAAGATATTGAAGTTAAGTTTACTTACGCAAGAAATATGAGTTTACAGATTTTAACATTTTAAGTCCACAAACTTACCGCTGTCCCGCTTAGATACATGATACCTTTAAATAGTTTTTAACAACTAGTTACATTATTGATTAACAGATGGCAACCGCATATAACACGCGACACAGCATTATAACAGGAAATGTAATGTTTTCGAATTTAGCAATTTTGCAAAGTCGTTTCCAGCATTACTCATTTACACCTTCATATCCAGTTCAAGCCCGGCATAGCCAGGTGGGTTAAAGCGTTTCAACTCGTAACCTGAGGGTCGCGGGTTTGAATCCCTGTCGTACCAAACATGCTCGCCCTCCCAGCAACAGAACGTTACGAAAGAAGCATGTATTTAATTTATTGTTTAACTCTGAAAAGGGTAAACAATACGCTTTGTAATTTGTATTCACTTTCGTGTTTTAATTAGAAAAAAGAAATATAGTTTCAAATAAAACATAAATATATTTATCATATTCGGCTGAAACCTTTAAACTGTGAAGGCGTTCAAGATAAACATGTCGCTTTTATTGTCGGTCAAAAACACCAAACGTTATTAACATGAGACATTTGATTGCCTTAGCAGAATTTTGTTCAAATTAAGTAAATAAATTATATAGAAATAGATGTTAAAATCGACATAAAATAATGAAAAAAGAATGCATAGTTACTGGTATTATTAGAGAATTGCAGGGGTAAAATCCGGGGTTTCTTTCTAAGAAGTGAGCAGAACGAAGACAGTCGATTGTACAGTGTTCGAATATAAAAAAACAACAAGGAAAACAGCTCTGATAAAAAACGCTGTTTAATGGCACATTAAATGGCATTTGAATCTTACAACCCTCACACTGGTATGACTTTATTCTCGTTAACAGTGCTAAGTCTACGGATTTATAACGCTAAAATCAGGTGTTCGATTCCTCTCGGTGGACTCGGCACATCGCTCGATGTAGGCTTGGTATAAGAAAACACACATATCCTCGTTAACAGTGTATGAATCACTGAACTTTAAAGTCACGGTCCGGAACATTAACCACGCTGTTTAATTTTTTTTTTTTCATTTTCAGTAGCTATTAACAAAAATTGGAAAACATCCCATCTGTTATTTTAATTAAAAAACAAGAGAATAAATACAATTCTAATATTCTATTAAACACAACTTAATATCATCCGTACTCCTCTAATATCTTTCTGCCACAGGTCCTTGAACCTCGGTGTTTTCAATTGGACTTTCTGTCTGATATTTGGCCAGTCTGTAAGGAAAGTCATGATCAGAAAATTATATTATTATTCTGAAAACAGAAGTGAACAGCGACCGACCCTACTATTTTAATAATATTTCTAAACATATTTTCTATTTTAACTCAAACACGCGACAACAGATGGCGCTTTAAGTATTTAATTGAAAGAATTGGAAAACAATAACGTACACACATAGCAGCTCTGCCCAAAAATACTTCGCAACATTAGACACCTTTCCATAAATGAATAGGCCACCGGTTCTTTAAAACACTTTGAATATGTCTTTAATTAACTAATAAACATTTTGTAACTTTCTAGAATAAAATAATACGATTACGGCTTCTTCGAGATACCTCGAATTTTCGTATAACTGTACAATGGGTAAAAATATTGTTTTAAACATGAAATAATATGTACTCTTTATTTCTCAAAATTAACTTGTAACTATTTTAAATATAACGATCACAAAATATCCGCGACCGTGAGTGAGTGACCCTCAGAACATGCTCTAAAATATCCTCCCTTCTAGCTGGGTCATCCTCATGACACGTTGTGGCTAACACTCCACTATTGGTACATAAAGATGTTCTACAGTGATAAGAAACTATACGATAGTCAGTTTGCCTATGAAAAAAAATCTATGTAATATTAAATAAAATATGCTATCGTTGAAAACAGTTAAGCTGGAAAAACATGAATTTTTTGATAAATTACACATTGTTTTTGAGTTTGTTTGTAGTAACCACAAAACTACTCTGTAGGTATCTGTGCTGTGCCCTATTTGTATATCTAAAGCCTGATTTTGGGCAATTGTTGCCCTCAGATTTACCGCCGCTGTGACCCTAAGTGATGGTTTTAGCTTATCATATACTGGACACGTTTGAGAAACTAACGTTTGGAAACCTTTTTCTGGTGAAAAAATGTTATCCAGACTGGGTTCAAGAGTTTCTACCTTCAACCAATCAAAGAAGAGTGCTAACTTACGTAACAAAAACATCTTTTTTATCACAATATGTTTGACAGCATTCTGTTTGTGCATGATAGAAGATTTGTAAAAGTATGTCTCAGTAACGAATATGTCTTAATGAACGAACAGTTCAACTTTATTTCATGGCATAAATATATTAATAGGCGAGCTTTATAACTTTTATCGAAGAAGGTCGAAACGTTGTTCGCTCTTCTATTTGAAGTGTTTTCTGGGCCCAGAAGAGCCGTTTTTGCATATAAAAGTTCTCAACAAGTGGGTTTCTCGACATCACTGAGCTTTATAACTGTTTGTTTAGGGTTAAACCTACCGAACTTAATAACTGACTCACAAGTACCTTAACAACAGCTTTAACAATAGGGAATTTGTTATTCTAATAATTAGAACTTTTCAACCAACAGTATTGGTAGTGTGGATTGAAACAATATAATTACTAAAATCAGAATTCTTCTGTTATAAAGGTTGTTGTCACTGTAGTTTACAGAATAATCTTACACTTGTTTTTTTAATCTTTGGTTAAATGCAAAGTTTCATAGTTGTCCATTTCGCGCTGTGTTCACCGCGAGAGTTTTAATAGAGTACATAAGATTGTTACTTTCATTAGATGGTTTATAAATTTCTGGAAGAATTGGAATTCTACGATCGCCTACGATCATCATTGAACAATACTGTGCACTTAAATATCTTATTGTAAAAAGCGTGAGGGTTAGAAGAACCCAAAACACATTTTTTTTGTCAAGGTAAAATTTGCACAATTGGCCATCTGTATTGTGTTCACTTCAAGGGTCGAATATTTTGGTGTTATAAACTTTCATACTCACTGCTAAATAACCAGACAAAAGAAATTCATCACGAATGTTATAGAATCGGAAAAATAACACAAAAAGCAAACTTTATAAAATTATTTTTTCATCACTGTCACTGTTATGGTTTATAAAAAATCTAGATAAGAAGCACACTTACTTCTCTGGGTTCTCTGGGTTCTCTATCTCCAGTATTGTGTCAGGAAGTAGTCTGTTAAGTGTTTCTGGTAAAAGTAAGACCATAGTGGCTGCTACTATTGACAGAACACCATAGGTCACTGAAGGTACGGCGACATGTGTGGATTTACCCTAGAATAATAAAATATAACAACTTAGTTGAATTAATTCTTAAATTTATGAATTGAGAACTTGTAAAAAAAATTGTAATCTGCTAAATGTAAAAGTATTTTACAAACAGAATAAAAGTTTAAGAAATCGTTCAACATCAGCAAATTAGTATGAAACGTTAGTATTTTTACGAAGACATTATATAACTTCAGCGGTGAAAAACTCACGTGTGATCAGCGAAGAGATATCTTTCTCCCAGTTAACTGGACCTATATCAACTCAGAATTAATTCGCTCATCAATATCCAGTTTCATACAAGATATAAGACACAATATTCTTTGTAAGTTAGTCTGGATTTTCATAAACTTTCGTAAGCAAGTGCAAAGCCTCGGACGTTTACACTTCTGTCAGAAATGGCAGATAACGGACACATTTAAGGTCGTCATTGGAGTCGTGTTGATATACAGTGGGGTTTTACCCATATATGAATGAGTTTATCCTGCTAAATTCTTTGACATTTACCTTTGAGTTGTTTAATGTGTTAACTTGTCCAATGGCGTAAATATAAACTGTTTAAAATATATTTAAAAAAAAGGAAATTGATACAGCTGTATTAAGCATTAACTAAAATCTAATTATCTTATTTATAAGTTACTTCATTTGGCATTAAATGTTTTTACTTGATTTCTTATATATTAAAGTATCTTTATGACAGGCTATTTTTTTAAATTTTGAAAAAAAAGTATTTGTATATTAATCACACGAAGTCAGATTTTCTACATCAAAACAGTTAATGCAACACGTGCTCTAGTACACTTTAACAGATAAATGTTTGTGCACGTCTCGCAGCTCCAGAGATTGTCATAACCCATACTGACTTGGTAAATATTGACCTCGGCCTGTATTTGCAAGGATGGAATTGAAACGTGATGAACACGTGTTCATCACAAGTTTGTTCTAACTCACCAGTTCACGAACAAAAGGGGCTATTGCTGCTCCCACTCGTGAACACAGGATAGAAGTGCCAACCCCCACAGTTCGGATAATAGTGGGGAACACTTCCCCTCCATAAACAAACACGAGACTACCAGCAACGGATATGAACATCTTTCCAATCATAGTTAGCGAAATCTTTGTCGCCATCAGATCTGTACAAAATAAATACACACATTTGAAACATCAGTAACCAAGCAACCATCAAACTGCTGCAGTAAGTTATACGATATTTTATACACTTACTTTACATAACTGGAGTCTGTAACTGTTACAAAGTTACTAAAAAAACGTAAATTCAATACAGATTAACGTAAATGATCAAATATGCTTGTATGTTATTACTCGTTAATGTAAAAAAGAAGACGTTAGAAAGCTAAGTTCTAGTAATATTTGACGATTATTGAATGTTACTTGGTTTTCTTATTTTTATGCTTGGAAATTAGAGTTGAATAATAAAACAATAACTAGATTTAATAAGACAAAAGTACCAGTTATAAGATTTTCATTTAGACTTTAGTACTTTAACGAGTGGTACGCTTGACGCTGGTTTGTGCTTAGTTATAATATAAGTTGCAGTGAGATTGTAAAACAAATTAAATACATTGTTCTATTAAGAAAATATGGTGAAAAACTACTTACGTGTCAAACCCAGACTAAACAGTGTTAACAACATGCTACCGATATGTGATCATAGTATACAAACAATCTAATGGTTAAGTCTAGTTTGGAGGTTAAGCATTTCCAGTTTGATAGATGTGATAAGTGCAATAAATGGGATTTATTCTTAAAATCCGACTATAATACACTTTAAGGGAAGCTAGTAGAGATTAGTATTTTAACTGTTAATGAAGTTATAATCACAGGTGATTTTAATTTCAGACATATTTATTAGGAAATACTAAAGTCGAACCATGAGAAAGAAAGGTTTCTTAGAACTGTTCAAGATGGATGTTTTCACCAATTGATTAAGGAACCCAGCAGAAATATTAATATTTTAAATTTATTATTAACTTCTAATACAGAAAAAATTGAGAGGGTGGAAACTTGAAAACACATTGGTAAAAGTGGCAATTGCTTAATTGGGTTCGATGTTTTGCTGCATATGGAGATGAAGATATTTTGGTTGCACAATAAAAACAAATATTGGAAGGATGTTACAATAGCTATCTGTTGTGAACTGGGCAGCTGAGTCATTTCGAGACACTTATCAGATATGGAAATTTTTTTCAAGGATAAAATGTTTAAAAATTCGAAAGAAATATAACCCTTAGAGAAATGAAATTTTAGCTGCAAGTAAAAAAAAACAGTTCGTCTCACAAAGGATATGAGAGGAGAGTATTACAAACTTGTGAAATTTAAATTTAGGAAATTATAGAACAGTGGTTCCCAAACTGGGGGTAAATTACCCCCTGGGGTAATTTAACACTTTATCGGGGGTAATGGAGGGGTGACAGAAAAAAAGTTAAAATTCTGAAAATCAAGAAAACATTGAGGTAGCTGGTATTAGGATTAATGTTAACTTAGTCTTAGTATGTAAAGTTGTAAATTAAACCTATTTTAAGTATGTAATAAAGTTAAACCAAATAACAATAAACATCAAAAACTAATATACAGTAGTAAAAAAGAAAAAATATGTATCTAAGTGTATGGTAACCTAAAAGTATTTTGACAAGTATGCTTCAGAACACAAGTCACTCAGTAACCCTGATGACTCATCGACGTGTCCAGTACGCGTCACTCACTGCCTGAGGTTGCCTCTATTTCACACTGTCAGTTTCTATGTGAGCATCAGCCGAGGTAGACAAAACCTGGTATGTATGTGTACTGCCCTGTGCAGTATAGTTAGTATTTACCTACTTTTACATCATTCCTATGCTGAATAAGCTCTTTTAATGCTATCTAGAATGCCATAAAAAAATAAATAATAAGTTCACATTGTTCACATTTTTTGTGCAGTTTTTCTCTTTCTTTTTCTGCAGATTAAACAATAAAATGTCTAAAAAGCGCACCTACTCTGACGCCTTTCTTCGCTATGGCTTTGTGAATTTACCTTCTGGTGGAGAGGATCGGCCACAATGTGTAGTATGTCACAAAGTGTTGACAAATGAAAGCCTCAAACCATCAAAACTCTCAGCTCACCTCCAGAAGTGCCATCCAAATCTTCAAAATGAGGATCAGGCTTATTTTCAGCGCCGGGCTGTAGCACTGAAGAATATCCAGTTCGGTTCATCTGGAATTCAAGCCCAAAAGCTTCAAGCTGCGGTCGAAGCATCTTACTTTGTTGCATATAAAGTTGCCGAACAACAAAAATGCCACACCATTGCAGATAATCTGATTATGCCTTGTGTATACGAGATGGTAAGCAAGGTATGTGGGGAGGATCAAGCGAAGAAACTGAGTGTCATATCTCTATCAAACAACACAATACGCCGACGAGTCGTTGACATGTCATCAGATATTCTGTCCCAAGTTACAACAGAGATCAAGGAAAGCTCGTATAGCAAATTCTCCTTGCAATTTGATGAATCATGTGACGTAGCCAGTTGTGCTGTTCTCCTTGGGTTTGTTCGTTACGTCCACCAGGACAAGATCAAAGAAGAGTTCCTATTATGAGAAGATCTGCTGACAACCACGAAGGGAGAAGATATCTTCAATATCATCAACAGTTTCTTTACCACGAATGGATTGGATTGAAACAGCGTTCAACAGGTAGGGAGAGATGTTGATATAAAGTCTAGATTAGTATAAATACAATGAATTACATGGCATATAGTCATATAGTTTTATTTATTGTACAAGTAGCTGTAGTGTAGCTAATATTTTATACATAATTCACAAAAAAGTATCGTGCCTGTCGTACTGAAATACTAAAGTACCAAAATAAATTAAATTAAATTAAAACCATATAATTATAACGCAAAAGATAAGTAAGAATGACTAACTAACGCAATCTATAACAGTTTTTCTTTTTTAATCTAGGTCTCCGTTGATGATGGGTCGTAATCGTGGATTACGGAGCCTCATACAAGCTGTGAATCCAGAAATTTCTGTAGATCATTGCATCATTCATCGGTACTCTCTTGGATCAAAAAGCCTGCCTGGTAATCTGAAATTAGTGTTTGAAGATGTGTTGAAAATCGTCAATTTCATCAAGTCCAGGGATGTGAATTCGCGTATATTCAGGGAGCTGTGCAAGGAAATGGGAGAGCAGTATCAAGTTCTGCTCTACCACACCGATGTTCGCTGGTTGTCACGAGGCAAGGTTGTACGTCAAGTCATTGAACTCCGAACGGCTCTTCAGGAATTTCTGAAACAAGAAGAATCTCCTTTTGCTACCAAGTTCACTGATAAGGAGTGGCTTGCTCGACTTTGTTACTTGGCTGACATATTTGCGGAGCTGAACAGTGATAATCTGCAACTCCAGGGCCAAAACACGACTGTCATTGATGCCCATCACACTGTGACTGCATTTCTGGGAAAACTGAGACTCTGGATTCGACGCTTGGAGAAAGGAGTGATCGCTCAGTTTCCCACCCTAGACCAGTTTGTTGAGGAGAATAGTTATGATACTGGATCACTTTTACAGACCATCAACAAAGAGATGAGCGACCATTTGAAGGGGCTTGAAACAAGCATGCAGCACTACTTTCCAGAGAGTGACCTAAAAACAGCCAGTCTTCAGTGGATCATTCATCCCTTTTCTGTACCTGATGAGGCCATTCATGATGATGATTTCCCTGCAAAGGAGGAGTGGATCATAATGCGAGCAAATGAAGCCTTGAAAGTCAAATTCCAAAACCAAAATGCAGATTCCTTTTGGATTTCACAACTAGCTGACTCGCCAACTCTGTCCAAGAGAGCCTTGAAGTTGTTGGTATCATTCCCAACAACGTATCTGTGCGAGAAGGGGTTCTTAACCGTGCTGGGGATGAAAACAAAAAAGAGAACTTGCTTGAATGTTGCAAACGATGCCAGGCTGGCACTTTCAACCACAAAACCAAGAATTCCTCAACTAGCTTCAAGTATGCAACTCCATCCATCCCACTGATGTTCTTGACATCTTTGACAACATTCATTAGAAATGCACAATAATCAAATACAATAATTAAAAGTGTAATTCAGTGTAAATAAATTATATAAATAAATAAAGAATAGTAAATAAAGTGCATTATATTTCTAGTTTAATTTAGCCATATATATCAATGTTGGAAACATTTTGTGAAAGGGGTAACATGCTTAATGTGGCATGTTAAATTGGGTAACAAACTGAAAAAGTTTGGAAACCACTGTTATAGAAGATGAAGAAAGTTGGTCAAAGGGGACATTCAAAAGGATGTGTGAAAAAATTGATGATAAGGAATTTTACGGTTCATTAGAGGTAAACGTCATGTTAGGACGGTGATAGGATTCTCGAGAAATGATAAAGAAAGGCTTGTATGTTGTGATTATGAAATGGCTAGGGTGTTAAATTATGGTTTTTCTTCAGTTTTTACTAATGAAGACTTAATCAGTATTCCTCATCTTGGGCAAATAATAGATGAAAACAAAGTAGAACAAGACAATTACATAAATCCTGAGCTTACTAGAACAAAACTAGGATGTTTAGAAAATTATAAGACTTCTGGGTCATATATTCCCCTGGGGATTTTAAAATAAGTCAAGAATTGAATATGTGAGCCACATGCCACATTTTGTATTAATAGTACTTAAATAATTGACAATTACCAAGAGGTTGAAAACTTGCTAATGTGACCCCTATCCTGAAGGAAGATAATAGAAGTTGACCCAGTAATGAAAGGCTTATTAGCCTTACATGAGTAATGGGAAATGTTTTGAAAAGTCTGATAAACGATACTTTCAAAGGCATTTAACAAAGTTTAATTTTTTCGGATAGTCAACACAATTTCATTTTGCCTTACAAACCTTTTGATACGCTTTGAAATGTTACTGAATGGTGTAGATTTGGCGTATCTGGATTTTTTAAAAACAAATGACAAAGTGTCACATAACAGGTTTGTAAAGAAACTTATCTCTGTAGGTGTGGGAGATAATTTAACTAATTGGGTAGAAGATTGGCTTTATGGAAGAAAGCAGAGGGTTGTTATAAATGGAGTTCGGTCAAAATGGAT
The DNA here is from genome assembly GCA_011833715.1 of Carcinoscorpius rotundicauda. Taxonomy (NCBI): domain Eukaryota; kingdom Metazoa; phylum Arthropoda; class Merostomata; order Xiphosura; family Limulidae; genus Carcinoscorpius; species Carcinoscorpius rotundicauda. The sequence goes on from CM022399.1 coordinate 87,400,124, forward strand.
TAATGTTACAAGTGATGTTCCTCAGGGCTCAGTTTTAAGAAATTAGCTCTTTTTGATTTATTTTTAACCACAAAGACAAAGGAATGGTTAATAAATTAGTTATACTTGCCGATGATGTCAAGGACTTGACTGTGTTGATGGCAGTAAAATGAATGATGCTGCCTTACAAAAGGATTTACATCATCTAGTGAGTTGGGTAATTAAATGGCAGATAGGTTTTAATTATAGCAAATGCATGTAGTTTAGCATAATTACAATTATAATGATAATTTTGATGAAAATGGCGTTAAAAGAAAAGGATGGTTGATGAGTCTCTTAAACCATTTAAACAATGTGCTGTTGCTAGATTTGGGGCAAATAGGATTTTAGTTGTATCTACATAAATGTTGAATACAAATCTAAAGAGGTCATAGTTTCATTGTATAGGTCACTGGTTGAGACACATTTGAAGTATTGTGTTCAGTATTGGGCTCCTTACCTCAGGAAAGACATTGAATTGTTGGCAATGGTTAAGAGGAACATGATTTAAATGATACCTAGGATCGATGGTTTGACATATGAGTAGAGATTAAAACTATTTTCTCTTGAAAGTAAGAGATGATCTGATTGAAGTGTTTAACATAATAAAGCTTACTAATAATGTTTTACAAACTTGACATTGAGAATTGTAGAACTAAGGGACACAAGTATAGACTCAGCCAAACCAGAAGCCGTACTCAGCTAAGACAATTTTATTTTTCAAAGAGGGAATGGAAGTGGTTGGTTTCAGTTGTCGTGGAGGCAGTAAATTTGACTGACCTTAAAAGAAAACTCAACAACAGAAATATGAATAACAAGAGGTGGTTTTAAGTTGTTTTAATTTATTAAGCTAATAATTGTAGTTTGACCTAGAAGATGGGACAGCCGAGATGTGTCCCGAAATGTCATGCTATGTTGAATAAATATAATCTCATAAAATCAACTTGAAACGCTTGTTATTACTTCAGTTTGTTACACGCAACATCTATTTCAAAACATTACAACTCTGCTAAAGATAATACTTTATAATTTTCATGTAAACAAACGATTTCCAACAAACTTTATACATACCTTCCGGAACAGCAATCACCAGAACACAAGAAACACATGTAACCACGAAAGATAGTATCATGGACGGTTTCCGCTTAACGAACTTTACCACTAGAGGGAGTACTATACAAACAGGAATTTCCACAGCAGCTGCGATAAGTAAGTTGATGTAGATACTACCTCCTAGTCTTGCAGAGTCAAAGGTCAACCCGTAGTATAGAAATGATATCGTAAAACTAAATATCCATAAAAATCGTAACAGAGGTTTTCAGTCTTCCTCTTCTTAGGTTACAAACACACACAATTCTTATATACAAGTGATGTATTTTTTAAAACTCTTTAACCCCCTTCATGTACTGTACAAATCCGACTAAGCTCAAAATCTACGTTGGTGGTTTTTCTGCATTGTAAACAAGTTTCTAATTTTAAGCAACAAATATCATAAAATAATATTTAAAAATATAAATGTTAACTACATATATGTCGGACGATTTACGTTTCCTTTTGAATTTCGAGCAAAGATACACGAGGGCTATCTGCACTGGACGTCCCTCATTTAGCAGTGTAAGACTAGAGGGAAAGCAACTAGTCATCACCACCCACCGCCAACTCTTGAGCTACTCTTTTACCAACGAATAGTGGGATTGATCGTCACATTATAATGCCCCGATGGCTGGGAGGGCGAGCATGTTTGGTGCGACCGGGATTCGAACCCGCGACCCTCGGATTACGAGTCGCACGCCTTAACACGCTTAGCCATGCCGGGCCTTAGTACATTGGACTTTATACGATAGCCCCAGTATGGCCAAGCGTGTCAAGGCGTGCGACTCGTAATCTGAGGGTCGCAAGTTTGCATCCCCATCGCGCCAAACATGCTCGCCCTTTCAGCCGTGGGGAAGTTATAATGTTACGGTCAATCCCACTATTCGTTGGTAAAAAGAGCAGCCCAAGAGTTGGCGGTTGGTGGTGATGACTAGCTGCCTTCCCGCTGGTCTTACACTGCGAAATTAGGGACGGCTAGTACAGATAGCCCTCGAGTAGCTTTGTGCGAAATTCAAAAACAAAACAAAACTTTATACGACTACGTCCAGTAGGCTTTAAACCTTATGGTTAACAACGTAACACTGACGCGACCCATCTGCTTAAGCCTTAATATGTTACACGTATTACCTCAAAGCATGTATTGTCTTTGGATACTTACGTAACAAATGTTATTTCTATAGTTCTACGCCGCAACCGTGGTGTCTTGAACAAATCCAGTACTGTTAAAGTCGACTTTTTTGTTTTCTCCTGAATTTTGATTAACACAGAAAAATAATAAAGTGATTACGGTTTTCATTATTTTATCGATATTCAGTATTTTAAAGTTAAACCGTCTTGAGTAAGACAGTCAAAAACGAAATTTACATGCCCAATAAGAAAGCAATGCATCGGCTGTTCTAAAATAATAAATTCCTATTGCAAAGTCAGACTGCCACCTGTTGGTAGTCGAGAGGTTAAACAAGTTAAAAACAAATAAAAGTTTTATAAAGTTTATCATTACCTTTCAGACAATCATCTTATTTTATCTCAGCAAAGGACGGTTTAGAAAATATAATTGTGTGAGCTTTCGATAAATAGAGTTAACTTCAATTTTCTTTGATATTTAAAACTGGTGAAAAAAATATTTGATACAAAAATATACACATACTTGTTAATTATTTTATGTTATATGCTTTATACTATATCAAGCAATTAATATCTAAATTTAAGAACCAATATATCTTTTAACTTAATATATATATTTAAGACAAAATATATCTTTTTAAGCTGAATGAATCTTGGAAATTTTTATTGGAATTATGGTCGAAAACGTTGATAAAATTGAGGAAACCCAATGGAAAAGAATCACTGTATTCTAATTATTAATATTTTTTATTTAGGAACTCAGACATGCCTAGTTAAACCAGTGTGTTAAATAAAGCTACATTATTTACTCTATTAAACTTTCATTGTGATAATTGTTGGTTGCTTGCTTTTATCAAAAGGTATTGATAGCCTTAAATAAGTTATTTACAAAACGCTATTTACTTCACTAATAATATCATAAACTTCATAACGTCTATCAACATAATAGTGAATTACTTTCGATAAAATCAGAGATATATTTTTTAACAATCTGTTAATAGTTGTTGCACGAAACAAGTTACAATGTCGGATCAACAACAATAATTTAAAATAGTTATTATGATGTTTGTTTGTTTTTTTGTTGTGAATTTCGCGCAAAGCTACAAGAGGACTATTTGCGCTAGCCGTCCCTAATTTTCTAGTATGAGACTAGAGGGAAGAAAGCTGATCATCACTACCCACCGCCAACTCTTGGGCTACTCTTTTACCACCGAATAGTGGGATTGACTATCACATTATAATGCCCCCACAGTTGAAAGGGCGAGCATATCTAAGGTGACGGGGATTCGAATACACGACCCTCAGATTACGAGTCGAGTGTCTTAACCCAACTAACCATGCCGCGACCTTATCATGATGACCAAATGAGACCGATTTTGGACGTTAATTACTTAATTTTATAGGAGTGTCCCGAATTAAGCAAACCTCAAATAAGAATCATTTTCTCAACTTTTTTTAGATGCAATATTTTGCTAAATAGCTATCGCTAACTATAAATATATTTCAATTATCTGTTATTATTTTATTTATGTTTCTTCTACTTTTAATTATCAGATCCTGGGCAGAGAATGAAATAGTATTTAAATCAGGAGACTACCCGATCGTAGGCTTTCTTAACGCGAAACTGACAGACCAAAAACAAAACACCCAACTTTAACTGTTAAGAATACTTCTGGCTACTTAAAACAAAAGAAGAAGGAAAGTTAGTCGCCATGTTTATGGGACACATAAATCATAATAGTACAGAGTACGTTACTGATGGCTGAAAATTACGAATTTTCAATCTCACAGTGCGAGTACGCTAACCACAAGGTCGCACGTGACCACTGATAAAATAAATGTGGACATTATGTTAATATGGGTGCCTATGGAACAATATATGATTGCTTAAACTTGAGACTTTGAGGTTAAAAATATCTATTTATTTACAGCAATATAGTAGTGATTTTTTTCGGTTTTTGTACAAACGTATATTATTCTACTATCATAGAAATGACAAACAGCGTCTGTTCACACCCACTTTTTTGTAATTTTATTTTTACTGTTTAACTAACATTGTTTAACTTTGGCGATATTCTAGAGGGTTTAAAACGCCAACGTCCTAAGTTCAATTCTTACGGTGGATACAGCGCAGATAGCCCATTATTCAGGGTTGCGTTTAAAATAAATTCAGCTACAATGCAAATAATTAATATTTTACAAACACTTTTTTAAGTATTTAATTACGTGAATTAATTACCCCTTCGATCTTAGCTTCCAATATCTTCATCTTGTGATCCAGGTTTGAAACACTTAGTTTATTGACACTAAGAAACCTCTTGATGGCATCCTCTGCATCTATGTACTGCCTCCTGGTGAGAAGCCATCTTGGAGATTCGGGCAAAAACCTAAAATATTATTATACAGCTACGGTTAAAGCTGTTATTGAATGTATTAATACTCTTTATACACACCAACATTAACACATTAATTCGTTTAGTTATCATGTGTAACCCTTTAGTCGCCATCAATGAATGAAATACTTGAAGTGTTTGGATGACATGTGACAAACAAACTTCGTTATTAAGTATCATTATTATGCTATTGAATGTAAAGATCAGATAACATAGCACTGACTTTAATTTAGGGAATTTGGTAATTGTATTTCTGAAACATTAAGGTAATGGTTCGACTGTAAATAGTTTATGTTTCACGAGATTACAAACGATATTCTTCAGCTCACCACCAGGCGGCCAACATCGGAAGCCACCCACATGTGGTTGCAACTTGAAAATATTGCCAGTCCTTGATTATCCAAGCAAGTCCAGGAAGAATGATTAATCCTAGGGTCCATCCAAACGAAAATGAAAGCGCTACCCAAAGTCGATACTCTGGACTAATCGTTTCCATCACTATAGAAAGATACCAGAAAAAGAAATCCTGAATTACATAGTGATCTACAGGGTGGCCCGTAAGTCCCTACCCATCCATACGTTATTATAAACAATATTGTAATACTAATGATGAGTTGAGGGCAGCTGTTACCGCGGCATTTGGAACAATAACTACAGCTATATTGAGGAACAGAACATGGCGTCGCATAATATTATGTAGCGAGAATGAGGGACAGGACTACACTGGATACATAAGATATATGGTTGGGTAGGAGCTTACGGGCCACCCTGTATATCTGTTTTACGTCACCATTCAAACTGAGAGAAACCTACAGTTAAATAATTAATGTTTACAACAATGTTGACTTGAACAATGCAAACTATTACTACGAAAAAAACAAACTTCATTAATTAAAATTTTATTTATACAATGAAATAGTTATAATTAAAATGATATCACTGGATGAACAATGAACACACTTAATCCATAATAGTAAATATCTAATTCGTAAAACAATAAACGTCTAAGAGAAAGAAAACTTAACACTTCGACTTACTTACAAGTAATTTCGCTTTTGTTTTTCACTCCTAGTAAGTAATTAAAATATTTTTCTTGTGCAACATTTAATTTTATTATATATATTAATTACTTCAACAACATTATCTGGAGATGAAAGTGAACAGACTTTCTGCAGTTACTTACAAAGACAAACGCCCGCATTCTGTATACCAGCCACCCCCATCGCTGAAGTAAAGCGCGTGACGTAAAAAAAGGGTAAATTTGGAAAAGCTGCCCCAGCGAAGCTTGGCACAATACACAGACACAGGGAACCCAGCAATACTGGACGTCGTCCAAACCTAAGATCATTAAAAAAAAAAAGTCTATAATACTATAAATACTCCAACGAATATGACATGTGAAAGTAGAGACCCGGAAGTGTGGGATGAAACCTAAATCAACGTGTTTAAAAATCAAATGCCCGATAACATGTTTCTGCACAAAGGTTGAATCCTTTATATTAACAATATCTTGGAGGCTCATTACGTCGTTGTCATAACGACCGAATGACGACCGTTCGTCTTGACGATGCTTAAGCATTGTATTTTTCTTTTTTTTTTACTGATTTCTGGTAGGTTTGTCATACCAAAAGTACACCAACCATGTCTGTGTAATTTCTAAAATTAATCAATTCAGTGTCCGAGGGCGACGGGCGACAGCTTCCCAGCGTCCATTATCACAGCAGTTCACAAAAGATGCGTTTAGTAAGTGACCTGTATATCAGTATACATATTCAGAATGTAATTGTTGGAGTGAAAAGTGGATTATTTGTGAAATACTTCAGTAAATAAGCGACCTTTGCCATGAGGTGAAATAGCCCCCAGTGGCTCAGCGTCAAAACTGGGGACTTATAAAGCTCAAAATTGGACTTACAAATACAAAGTAAACAGAACACAGGTTTAACAGATAAAATAAGCTTTTTTTTTCTTAAGGATTCTCCTGAAGTAGAAAGTCGTCCAGCTACTGAAACACAACATGTATTTGTGTGACACTAATTTCATTATATCTGTGAAATAAAGTAATTTTCTATTTGTAAAACAATACTTTCAAGATATCTATGAACTAAAGTAGTTTTCTATTTGTGTAACAATAGTTTCAAGATCATTTGAACTAAAGTAGTTTTATATTTGTGTAACAATACTTTCAAGATCATTTGAGCGAAAGTAGTTTTGAATGTTTGAAACAATACTTTCCCTCCAATACAGTTCTCCAATGAGAACTTAAAGACGCTATAAACCGGATTAAATATCCGTCGTGGGCAGAGTTCATACAGCCCATTGTGAACTTTGAACTTAATTTCATAAAAGAAACATACTTTGAAGAAACCCGTGAGTTACTGTTTGTTTTGTATTTGTGTGACAATAATTTTTCCCCCCCCAGTGGCACGTCGACATGTCTGGGGACGTTAAACGCTAAAATTTAAGTTTCGATAGTTTGGTAACTAATTCTTCACCGTTTTAATTTCATCGTGGTTGAAGCAATACACAGTTTCGACGTTTGGTCTCATTATTTCTCAAACGTAAAAAGCCTCATGTTTTGATTTCCATTCACTAGAATTTATTGTTTGTTTTGTTTGTCTGTTTTTATTTAATTTCGCGCAAAGCTACGCAAGGGCTATATGCGCAAGCCGTCCCTAATTTAGCAGTGTAAGGTAAGACTAGAGGGAAGGCAGCTAGTCATCACCACCCACCACCAACTCTTGGGTTACTCTTTTATCAACAAATAGTGGGATTGATCGAAACTTTATAACGCCCACACGGCTTAAAGGGCGAGCATGTTTGGTGCGACCCTCAAATTACGAGTCGAACGCCTTAACACGCTTGGACATGCCGGGCCCTGCTAGAGGTTAAAATTTTTCAAAGTGTCACATTCTTCCAGGCCTCTGTTCTGCCTCATGTCCGTTAAAAACTTGCTCACATGGGCTGTGGATAATAACTGGTCAATATTTTTACCTCTGACCTCATGTGTTTTGCTCGTTATCTTATTCGTTTTTCGAAGATCATGAAATAGGGCCCATTCCTGTACTGAAAATATATCGCAGCGAAACAAGTGTGTAGGATTCGGGGATAGAACCTTGGTATTGCATCCAATACCACTGTCAAAAGGTTCGTAGAAAAAAAAAATGGTGACGATTTTTTTTTAAGGTAATCACATAACTACACAACAGGCTCCCGTGCTCTGTCTACCATGAGTATCGAGAGCCGGTTTCTAACATTGTAAGTCTGCAAACATTCCGCTATGCTACTGAAGGGCAAAATAGTGATGGAAGCATTGAAAAAGTCATACACTGCTGCCGCCTAATGTAATTTCTATAAACTACTGAGTTTAGCCTTGTAATTTGTTATGCATGTGCACAAAATATTTTCCTGTCCTTCACAGGTTCACCTTCCAGGCCAAGCGTGTTAAGGCGTTCGACTCGTAATCCGAGGGTCGCGGGTTTGACTCCCGGTTGCACCAAACATGCTTGCTCTTTAAGCCGTGGGGGCGTTATAAAGTGACGGTCAATCCCACTATTCGTTGATAAAAAGAGTAACCCAAGAGTTGACGGTTAGTGGTGATGACTAGCTGCCTTCCCTCTAGTCTTACACCGCTAAATTAGGGACGGGTAGCGCAGATAGCCTTCGAGTAGCTTTGCGCGAAATTAAAAAACAACAACAAATGAAACAAACGAATAAATCACCTTCCAGCCTATGCTGTGTACCTGTACCAACTTAATGTTCGCTCCCTACATTATAATAATATTAAAAATAAACATATATTTTAACAGCATTTTGAGTCTGAAAGGTAGGTTCAGTCCTTTATAGAAACATCTGACTATCAAAAAATGTTAGGGTTAGAATTACAGCAAACATGTTTTGTAATTTTCAGGATGAGATTATTAATAAACACATTAATATTTACAGCAAATTCAAACTGAATTATAGTGGGTTTTATTTAAGAATTATTTTAATTAATTCCTATTGGAGTGTATTTACTATAAATAAGTTTGGTTTATAAAATGATAAACTAGGCTCTTTCATACTTACCTGTCACTGAGATGACTAGACAGAAACACTCCAAACAACATTCCCAGCATAATTACAGTCTGGTTCAGGGAGACGAGCCATTCGCGATCACAAAATAAGTTCCACTAAAAAGACATGAAAATCTAGGCCTAAACAAGAACCCGAAAAAGAAACCAGAACTGGTTCTGAATCTTTACATCATGATAGATGAATCAACAGTGTTGTTTAATTACCGCTAACAATTTTTATTCCCAAACAACACAATATTATAATTCAAGTGTTATAAAATAATTTATTTCTCTTGTTTCACAAGAGCTACTCGAGGGCTATCTGTGCTAGCCGTTCCTAATTTAGCAGTGTAAGACGAGAGGGAAGGCAGCTAGTCATCACCACCCACCGCCAATTCTTGGGCTACTCTTTTACCAACGAATAGTGGGATTGACCGTCACATTATGACGCCCCCAGAGCTGGGAGGGCGAGCATGTTTGGTGCGAAGGAGATTCGAACCCGCGACCCTCGGATTACGAGTCGCACACTTTAACGAGCTTGGCCGTGCCAGGCCTGTTTCACAAGACACACTCGCACTCCCGTTATATAAGTTAGTTCCAGTAGAGGGAACGACACTAGTGTTCATAGCGTAGTTTACTTTCACTGAATCATTTTTTTAATAATCGTAAAATATGTTATTTCTTGTTAAAAAGAGATATTTGTAATCCTGAAAAATAGCCTACAGTAGAAAAGGAAGCAATACTCGCACTCTTGTAAAACAAACCACTTCTAAGGTAAGAAAAGCGATGCACTGTCGTGTTTGTGTTTATCGGGCACAAATGGGTGAACACAGCAGATAGCTCAATGTGCTGTAAGTAAACACACACTCGGATTTACATGATTGACCATCTTCTCAATGGAGGGATTGAGCTCTCAGATATGGGATTACGAACTCTCAACCTGAACCACTGAAAAAACTCGCAGTCTTGGCGAAGCAAGTAACTCCCAATGAAAAGTTTGATAATTGCAAATCTTTTACGCTGCTAAAATAGTTCTACTTAATTAATCGAAAGTTAAGTAATCCAACTAAAAATGAAAGAGACTTCAGTGTCAAACCAGTTATAGATTAATATTAGAAAAACAAAAGACAATTAGATTTTATCGGAGTTTATTTGGAGGAAAAGAAAGAAAGAAAGGTTCACTGATGTAGGTTTTTGCACATAACAATTTTAGGCTACGAATGTGGAACGGGTTGGACTACAGAATTAGTTATTTACAGTGTATAACCTACCTGAGTTATTATTGTGTTATCTGTAGAGCTGTAATCCCACTTTGCACATGGAACCGTGACATTCTGATCAGTAATTACATCCCAGGAATCAGGTAACTGTACTAACGTGTAGCTGTAGCTTTGACACTGGCTAAATTTTTGCTCGTTAGTATCGAACGGTATTGAAACATTCTTCCATTGGGTAGTTGTCCAATTCTCTAGTTCATGTGGTTTGGCACACCAGTGGTCTGTATCGGGAGCCAAAAATGGTATGGCCAAAATATGCCATGCTGTCGGTACTCCTCGGTAAACAATTAAGATTATTATATAATATTGAAGTCGTCCTAAATTACCTATCACGTCAGTGATTTCCATGATTTGTCTTGGTTGTTGAATTTTGACAGGTTTATTCTTGCTTTAACTGCACAGTAATCTTTCAAGTCTAAAACGGATACAGATATAAGATGTTGGATGAACAAATACCTCACAACTAGAGGATTACGAGATAATTGCAAATCTTTTACGATGCTAAAATAGTTCTACTTAATTAATCGAAAGTTAAGTAATCCAACTGAAAATGAAAGAGACTTCAGTGTCAAACCAGTTATAGATTAATATTAGAAAAACAAAAGACAATTAGATTTTATCGGAGTTTATTTGGAGGAAAAGAAAAAAGAAAGGTTGACTGATGTAGGTTTTTGCACTTTAACCTGTGTTGGGTCTTTTAACAGAGACACCTGACGATAACAACCGTTAAAGATTTATTTTAAAAATCGTTTAATAAAACAAACGAAGAACCCACTGAATCGTTTAATCGAGAGTGATCTGACGAAAAAGTGGGTCTTCACCCTGATAACCTGCTCCAAATATCCAAAAATATGGGGCGTGTCTTTCGTTTTAGATAAAGGGACGAGATCCTTGGATCTACAGTCCTCTGTCCGTTGTTATCCACTAGTCTCGCTCGTCCCTAAAAATTGAATAATAACGTTTTCTAACTCGAGATAAGTTATGAACATTGTTTATACGAACTTTTCTCACAAGTAACAGTAACGATAAGTTTCCAAGTCTATTTTTAAACCTAAAGTTGTATAGTGAAGGAAATTGTTGAGTACAAATAGGCCTACTTGTGTAACTATGACAGACGACTTTTTTATGTTGAGAAAACCATTAACCTTGAATAATATCTTCTGTTCCCTTTCTTTTTCTCTAGTCTATCCTTATATGGGCATAACACCGACAACGTTATTTTAAATGTAATCGCGAAATTAATTTTAATATAAATATAAATAAAGATCTAATTGCAAACCTGACGACCAATTTTCTTTTTCATTGGACGTCCTTGAACTATAACACATCTTATACCGTGACTCGTCTTCTTCTTGCTTATCTAATAACACGACAAGTGGCTTCACTACCAGATGGCGCTGCTATTATCTTAAAATTTGATAAAAGGAATAAAAACAAATACGTGTGACAATGCTCTAATCAGTGGTTTCCACACGTTTCATCTTGATTCTCCCTAGTCAATTGTTTAATAGTATACACCCATTCAGATACATTACTTTTGTTTCAGTTTGTTTTTTGTAAACAAAACTTCAAGGGTAAACAACGTTCTAGGTATATCTATTAAACAGTCACACCAAACATGCTCGCCCTTTCAGCAATGGGGGCGTTATAATTTCACGATCAATCCCACTATTCGTTGGTAAAAGAGTAGCCCAAGAGTTGGCAGTGGGTGGTGATGGCTAGTTATCTTCCCTCTAGTCTTACACTGCTAAATTAGGGACGGATAGCGTAGATATCCCTCGTGTAGCTTTGCACGAAATTCTAAAACAAACAAACAATCTTCCTTGTTTGACGTGAGTTATCGGTTCTATCACTTGCAAACTTCTCATTTCAATGGTTAGTTACGTACCTACTGTTGTATTCTGGTATATCACACTTCAAGATATTTGGTTGGTAGATGGGAGGTATTCTTTGCCCTCGATTAGCTTCGTGCGAAATTCAAAAACAAACAAATGAATAAAAAAATCATTAAATATTAGCTCGTCAATTAAACTGAATATCAACTCTTAAACTAAACAGTTTTGCATACACAAAAATGTTAATTTGAAATCATTCTTTCCCTCACTTTCATGTCTACAGCAACGTTATAATTTATGTGGCTTCTGTTACAAATAATCACTTCCTTTGAAACGACCATGGAATTTTAACGCGGTGAAACCAGAAAATTTTAAATACTCTATTACTTTTTATTTTCTATTTACTCTTTACATAAATTTTATTCTAATTTTTCATCGATATAAAATTTCCGAAAATTCTCGAGAAGAAAACATAGATCGAGCTCCACTCTCTCTTATTGGTGAAGAAAATCACTCGATTATAGAAGTTCTTCTTTTGTGGTCTTGCACGTGGCTTTCTAATTCATCTAAACTCCAATCAGAATCTTCCTTCGGGGGCCTACGTTCCTGAATATGGCTATGCAGTCTAGTCCTCGGAACTCTCTGATTCTGATGATTTAACATGGAGAAACAAATCCCGCAGTTCTTTAAAGTAAGCTTGTCTTATCGATTTATATTTACAATAGAATGTGAAGATGCTGTCTTATGTTCAGTTAATAGAATCTCTGGTATGCAAGACTTATTGCTATAGAAGGTTTTCTATGTGACTCTTCGAGACACGTGATCGTGTTTATTATTTTATTTGAGTTAATGCTATGTTGCATATCCTCCTTACCGGTAAGAAGATTCGCCTCTTTCCTTTCTTTCTAAAAGTAAAAAAAGAATCAGGATAAGTTGATGTCAGGTATCATTATATGAAAATTAATACAGTTCAACTACCGGTAGATAACTGGACTACATCAACACTTTTATGAAATACTCATATTTTAAGCATTGTTATTGTTTTGAATTAAGCACAAAGCTACACAATGTGCTATCTGTGCTCTGCCCACCACGGGTATCGAAACCCGGATTTTAGCGTGTAAGTCCGCAGACATACCGCTGAGCCACTGGGGGGCCATATTTTAAGCAAGTAATTGACTCTTTAATTGATTTCTAATAAGTAAAAAGGAAAGGGTGTGTTTATCACATTTCTCTGGTACCAAACAGAATAAAATGTAAACAATTACTAATAAGCGATATTAGAAATTTGATAATTTCAGAAATAATCAAATTGGGAAAGAAATTGAAATAAAAACAAATATTTTGGTACTTCCAGCTATACTTTAGAGAATGATAAATTGTATGATGTATATTTTAGTTTGGTTGCTCCAAATACTGAAAAAGCTGTGAGGCGAATTTGTTATTCTGTGTTTATTTGTTTGTTTTTAAAACATTCAAACTAGACTTTCAAAGTTAAAAGCATTCGGTCCTACCTCCGAACTCTACCAGTGAGTGTCTTTCTATTTTAGTAATTTGTTTGTAAACGGTTTAGCCTCCAGATGGCGCTGCGTCGTTCATTAGTGTCGATTTGAATTAAAGTGAAAGAAAAATACGAACACGATAATAATGATGCTTTATAAAAAGCAAAATGAAACACATTTTTAAACTCTATGAGGTGCGTAAATGAATCCACTGCTTTTAACTAGAAAGTTTCTAGCTAACATAAATGTAGATTTGTTGGAGAATTTATTGCTGTTTACAAATTTGGCATCACGAAAGGGGGTTTGAATATCAGATAAGATACATCAAAGTTATAAACTTATCCAAGCAAAAACAATTTAGCTAATGTCAGTTTATTAAACAGCATAATAAAACAAGCAAGTATAAATAAAGAATTCATGATCGCAGGGTAAGTTGTGAATTCCTAGCCATCTCCTATTGGTAGCTTCATAAACTAAAACTAGCTGCTGGGGTTCATAACATAATCAAATATTTTCTCTCTGAAAAATAACAAGAGAAAGGATAATAAAGTTCTGTGGTTTTATCTGAAACAAGGGAACTAGTGTGGTATCCCATACTCCTTAGATTACTAAAATAAAGTTCTGTGGTTTTATCTGAAACAAGGGAACTAGTGTGGTATCCCATACTCCTTAGATTACTAAAGTAAAGTGCTATGGTTTTATCTGAAACAAGGGAACTAGTGTGGTATCCCATACTCCTTAGATTACTAAAGTAAAGTGCTATGGTTTTATCTGAAACAAGGGAACTAGTGTGGTATCCCATACTCCTTAGATTACTAAAATAAAGTTCTATGGTTTTATCTGAAGCAAGGGAACTAGTGTGGTATCCCATACTCCTTAGATTACTAAAATAAAGTTCTATGGTTTTATCTGAAACAAGGGAACTAGTGTGGTATCCCATACTCCTTAGATTATCTATGTACGTCAATTGGCATTGCAATTGTAGTATATGAAGGATAGAAGCCCTCAAATCATGCATCACACATATATAAACCTGAATATTGTTACATACTAGCCCACTGAACGGAAGTTACGTAGATTGATGATCAATGAAAAGTTATGTTAGGACACGACGAACTACTTCACTCATGTGTAACCAGTCCAATGAAAACCATGAAATAAAATACTTAGAAAACTCCCCTAGCAGGCTTAGCACTGTAATTTATAAGGACTTCAATACAATTGAAAATATATATGCAAAAACGGCTGATTTGGGTTGAGAACATATTTTACATAGAAGAGCAAACAACGTTTCGACCTTCTTTGGTCATCGTTAGGTTCACAAAGAAAGAGGTAACTGACCGGAAGCTGTCCATATGTTTGGAAGGGGTTGTGTAACTGAGTGTCGGAATGTAGAGGGCGGGGTTAGATGTGTGAATATATAATATATTTATTTTATTGTATCAGTATAGGTATAATGGCGTTCCTTTATATTGGTTTATTTTGGGTTTAAGTTGTTGTATAAGTAAGGCTTCTTTAATTTTACGTTTGTTTATGTTTGTTTCTTTGTTTAGTATATGAGTGTTTTCTATGGTTATGTTGTGTTTATTTGACTTGCAGTGTTCGAAAACGTGTGAAGGTGACTTTTTATGTTCTTTGAATCTGGTTTCCATTTTTCTACTTGTTTCTCCAATACAGAAGTTGTTGCAGTTATCACATTGTATTTTATAAATAATGTTGGTGTGATGTTTGTCAGTGTAGTTCTTACATAGTATAGACCTCAGTTTTGTGCCTGGTTTTTGAATAAATTTGGTATTGACTGGAATGTCATATTTTGTTACTAGTCTATGCCAAATGTTGGTTATTTGTCTGCTGATGTCAGGAATATATGGTATACAGCAGTATATGGTTTCGTGATTTGTGATTTGATTCGTGATATATATTTACTTTTGTCGGTTGATTTTGCTTTCTGTCTAGGTGTGTGCGTATAATGTTTTCTACGGTTTGTGGAGGAAACTTATTGATGTTGATGAAGTATTGTTTTATTTTGTCTAATTCATCGTTAATTTTATCTGGTGAGCATAGTTTTATGGCTGTGTTTATTTGGTTTCTTAGTATGTTGAGTTTTTGTTTTGTTTCGGTGGATAAAGGAACGCCTTTGCACCTATATTAATACAATAAAATAAATAAATTATATATTCAAACATCTAACACCGTCCTCTACATTCCGACACTTAGTTACACAACCCATTCCAAACATGTGGTCAGCTTCCGGTCAGTTACCTCTTTCTTTGTGAACCTGACGATGACCAAAGAAGGTCGAAATGTTCTTCGCTCTTCTATGTAAAATATGTTCTCAACCCAAACCAGCCGTTTTTGCATATATATTTCCCTACAAGCGGGTTTTCTCGACATCACTGACAATTGAAAATGCTTGAAATTGACCAGCTTAGAAGTATCTTTCACATCTCTTCCCAAATGTGAATAAGTAGAAAATGTGTCATATTTTTCCAGTTTTGTTGTCCGCACATTTCACTTTATGCAGTCAGTACACAGCTAAGCGACATGATATAAAGTTAAGATTAATCCCTAGCTGTGTAAATGGATCATGTTTGTGAATGTCTGGAGGCAATTGCGGTGATAAAGAAGAAACCTATATTACGTTCATGTATACAACTTCTCGACAACGTTGTTGTTACCAAGTGTCCATTCAAACCATCTGCAATTTTGTCTTCCAACAACTGACACCGCGCCATCAAATTTAAACTTTTGAAAGAGTTGGTGGAAGATCAGAGAGAAAACATTATGGCCCGACATGGTCAGGTGGTTAAAGCACTCGGCTTGTAATCTGAAGGTCGCAGGTTCGAATTTCCGTCACACCAAACATGCTCGCTCTTTCAACCGTAAAGGCAATATAATGTGACGGTCAATCCCATTATTCGTTGATAAAAGACTAGCCCAAAAGTTGACGGTGGATTGTGATAACTAGCTGCCTTCCCTCTAGCCTTACACAGCTAAGTTAGATAGGGCTAGAGCAGATAGCTCTCGTGAAACTCTGCGCGATATTCAAAAACAAACATACAAAATGTATAGAATGTACGTAAATATACGTGAGTGAAAATACATCACATTCTTATCATATTTGCTTATTTGAAGTTAAGCACAACGGTACACAAAGGTCCAGCTGTGCTCCACCCACCACGGCTATCGAGAGCCGGTTTCTAACTTTGTAAGTCCTTAGACAAACCGCTTTACCACTGGGCATGAAAGAGTAAAATACGATGACATTTCCAATCATCACACTACTTCAGGAAGACGAGAATTCCGGTCTTTGTTACACTCTAACGTTTACTCTCAGATGATTAACAAGCTAGTCATCATAGTTCTGCACCAGAAGCGAGTATTTAATATTTTTTTCTATCATCTTCATTCATGTGTATTTAATTTGTTTCTATCACGTGACCTTCTCTGTTCACTGATTTAATTATTTTACATCCACAACATTTCCGTTTCGTAATGACACTACAACATAAAAGCACCAATAAATAACACAGATGATTTGATTTTACTGTTATTTGTACGTCATTGTTGCATCAATTTAAAATGGAATATTGTTGAAATATAGAGATAATGATATTTAGCAAAGACAGTCAGTTTGTTTGTTTGTTTGTTTTTGAATTTCGCACAAAGCTACTCGAGGCTATCTGCGCTAGCCGTCCCTAATTTAGCAGTGCAAGACTAGAAGGAAGGCAGCTAGTAATCACTACCCACCGCCAACTCTTGGGCTACTCTTTTACCAAAGAAGAGTAGAAATGACCGTTACATTATAACGCCCCCACGGCTGAAAGAGCGAGCATGTTTGGTGCAACCGGGAGTCAAACCCGCGACCCTCGGATTACGAGTCGCACGCCTCAACACGCTTGTTTATGCCGGGCTGTTTAATAATAATTAAACCCACTAGTAAATTTCAGTTTCAAGACCATATAAAAATAAACTAGAAATCATTAATTAGTTAGAGAACTTGTTTGAAAGAAACTGCCTTTTGTATTTATTTCAAGCGTTTTTCCAATTACTCTAATTGTAACAGTTTAGGTTGCAAATGTTTTACACGTTTCAACGTCAAGTATTTGTAGTGATTGTACGTTATTGTATTTACATATAAAACAGGTTTAACAATAATATACTTACAGGAACGTTTTTATTTTACCAGAAGAACTCGTAACATTACAAAAAGTGTTCCAAAATTTAAGTTCTTAATGATTCTCCACACTTAATGTACAGTTTATTGTAAACTAATGATACCTGATTCCCCTTATATATTCCTCGTTACTACAAGTGTTTGTAACCGATTCATTATTTATTATTGTAGTTAAAAGCACAGTAATTAATATTTTATTTCTCAGCCACTTTAACTGCATAATTAAGTATATTCACAAATTGTTCAATTTGTACTACCTTAGAAAATATATTGAGATCTCTTCAACAAAACATCAGAAAATACTGTGTGTTTTTTCTTGCCTTAAACCAGTCATTTAAAGTGTTATTCCTACTTCAGCAATCACGAGAGGAATCGAACGTTCTGATACTGATGGAACTGAAATGGGAAAATACAAAACGACTTAAGTTCAATTTGTTTTTGTTATATGATAGTATTGGAGAAAGTTTCATTACATTTCGTATACCTACGGTGGAAATAACGAGATAATCACAGAGTTTAGAGTTAACGGAATCCAAGAAGTTCCGCTTTATATTCGAACACGGATATTCAGATACATATGGATAAAACAACATGCGTAATAAAGTATCAGTTTATATTTACTTCATTCCGCGATAATCCAAGTAAAGATATTTACTTATCATATCTTATGACAACCAAATACACTGACTGTGTTTTTATATCAAAACAGAACGATCGTTTAATGTGTCACGTGATTGAACACCATTTCTGCAGATACATTCGTAACAACACAAAAGACAAGAGCAACGAGTTCTCAGACTTTCAAGGATGTATGACTGTCGATTCCGACTTACTAACAATTTGTAAACTGAATACTGTTTATATGTTTTACTATTAAAATAAATCTATAATTAGTGTCCACATGAACTACAAACGAAATAGAATTCCTTGGAAAACTATCGGTAAAAATCGAAAGGGAAAATGCGTGGACTGTCTTTTTGTTACAAACAGATCTGAACCTCTGGTCTAGTTAACCAATTTTTTTCTAAAATAGTCAACGTTTCAATAGCATAACAATACTAGGAGGGGAAAAATACTTATGGCGTACAATTACTGGTCCAAAAACTTATTTCAGACGACAGAAAAGTTCAAACTGTGAACAGTGAATTAATGTAAATAAATGATGTGGTTTGGTGAATGGTGTTTTACCTGGGTTGCTGTGGGTGGTGAAATGGTAAGAGATTTATTATTTAGGATAGAAAATAATGTCCACAGTGTATTGAAATATTAGAAGAGATCGTGTCTTCACACATTACTACATTTTTTTAACCCTCGTTCTTAAGGAATTGTAAACATTTAATAGGAAGGAAAACAACACGCGTGCAACACAAACATCGTCACTATCCTATGTCCAGTAATATTTTTCTATCACGACATTTTGTCTTACGTTAAAGGTAAGCTTTGAATAACCTTACTTGTAGTACAACTTTCGTTTGGAGAAGGAACATGTCTCTTTATTGGTTCCTGGTCGACATGGATCTGAGTAAAAGAGCTCTAGATGTAAACAGTGTTAACTTTTACAATTAAAAATAAAATAATGGATGTAGCCTGTAATTAATAATTCACTGCTTAGTTTATTGAAAACAGTTACACCTTTTGTGATTTATTTAAAAATTAGAAGTCACAAACAACACTGTTCACACATATAAACGTTTTGAATGAAAGTGCAACTTACAACAAAGATTAAGCCTCAGCCTGAATGCATTAGAACATTCGCTGTCTTCGTTAGGTTGCACGTTTGCTAAAATAAAGTACAAGACAGTTCAAGTATTGTTGACAGAAGAAACACTACTTTGTACTGTTTATTTGGAATTTAGCGTAAAACAACATCATGGCTACCTGTGTCTGCTCATCACGGATATCGAAACCCGGTTTCTAGCACTGGAAGTCACAGATATATCGCTGTGCCACTGGGGGAGGGTTTGAACTGTTTGTTTGTTTGTTTTGGAATTTCGCACAAAGCTACTCGAGGGCTATCTGTGCTAGCCGTCCCTAATTTAGCAGTGTAAGACTAGAGGGAAGGCAGCTAGTCATCACCACCCACCGCCAACTCTTGGGCTACTCTTTTACCAACGAATAGTGGGATTGACCGTCACTTTATACACCCCCACGGCTGGGAGGGCGAGCATGTTTAGCGCGACGCGGGCGCGACCCCGCGACCCTCGGATTGCGAGCGCACGCCTTAACGCGCTCGGCCATGCCAGGCCTAGGGGTTTGAACTGATATGACATTAATGTTGTTACACCAAACTTCCATAAGTCTATAAACTACTTTTTATTAAACAGATTAAGAGCTAGGTAAGCTATAAACTAAAGTTTTTAGATTTTGTTTGTGCCTAACAGGATTTTGGATTTATGAGCTTTCATGAAGAAAAGTAGTTAATAATTTGTTATGAGTCTAAAATATATTTATCGTATCGCGAGTCAACGAAGGTTTAAACTCAACATATTTTCATAATTAGCAATAAGTAAGGATTTGCAATACTAAAGGATTCGATTTCCCTTCGGTTAATACAGCGGATATCCCGTTGTACTTTGCTATAAGAAAAACGCACATTTTCATAATTAAAAAAAATGTTACGTGACTAGAAGGAAAAAAATTAACCGAAAAGTCAGAAAGAACATAAAAATAAAATTAATTAGGAAATCGTGTTTTTATTCTGTTTTGGTGAGTAAACAATCCGCAGTGCTGCATTTTTTCTAGAATTTTGTCTTTTTCGTTGACTGTTGTTGTTTTGAATTAAGCACAAAGCTACACGATGAGCTCTCTGTGCTGTGCCCACCACGGGTATCGAAACCCGGATTTTAGCGTTGTAAGTCCGCAGACATACCGCTGAGCCACTGGTGGACTTTTCATTAATATATGACATGTTTAACATTAACTTCCACCAGATGAAAACATCCACGCAGATCAAAATTAAAGATATTCTCAGTAATATGTATACAGTTAATAAGATAATATGTTGAATATTAAAGTAGCTGAATAATGTAACAGATTACTGGAACTTCGTTGTGTGTTTATAACAAAAGAAAATTTTTCTGCTGTAACACTGCATCATTTTGTAATTTCAGTATTTTCAAAAACGATAAAAGAAAACTGCGACAACACTCAGCATTTTTGCTTTTTTTAATTATATGTTCTATGACTTGTAAAGAAAATAAAAACAAAACCTTTATAATTTCTAACATATGGTTATTTCGTTTCCTGAATTCACGGAATGTCTTATTTTACTAGATGTGTAATGTTATTGATTAAACTTCTCCATATATGTGTACGTATTTAGTTATTGTTTATAATAATAATAAACTAATATTTCTTTCGTTATGATAAATTTATATCTACAGACAAATTTGATTTTCTACGGTTTAAGGCCTTAGGCTTAGCGCAGAAACGGTGGCAGTGAACCGCATACAGGAAGTTGTTAAAAAGGTGATTTCATGAATTTTGAAAAATTAACATACAATCATTAAACATATATCAAACTTACAATACTTTGCATAAATTGTAGTAAAAATGGATTGAATACAGTTCATAATTCAAAGTTTTTTCACTTCTAAACATTACCAAAGTTAATTCTTATTAGCATTTACCTTCCATAAAATTAGTAACGATGACTGGTTTTTACTTTATCCTCCATTTTATTGTCCGGTATTCAGTAGTGCACTTACAAACGCAGGTATCAGAAACTTCATTGTCACTACAGCTCAATGTTTGCTTCTTGTAGAAAATTTTAAACGTTTGTATCTAAAGCAGGTACGAAATTTTTCCTTATTTCTGTATTGCTAAAAAACCAAACTAATTCATTGTTAATATTATTATTATTGTAAGCACGTGCTTTTATAACACTTGGAGACAACATTGACTCTAGACAAATAATATATTTTAAAAGTTACGGATTAAACACCAAAAGCTGGCAAAGTTCAGAAGTTAGAAGGTGTGAAATTTATGATAAGGTGACAGAAACCACAATTATATTTGTAAATAGCTTTGATTTGAATTCAAAATACACACATTTAAAAGGATGTGGAAAAAGGAAATACATCTAAACTTAACGTAATTTTTATTACAAAATAAAGTTTTGTTGTTTGACAACAATACTTGTTAGATAATCACAAATATTGTTGTGAAGATAGTTCAAACAACTCG
Organism: Carcinoscorpius rotundicauda; assembly: GCA_011833715.1. Lineage (NCBI taxonomy): Eukaryota > Metazoa > Arthropoda > Merostomata > Xiphosura > Limulidae > Carcinoscorpius > Carcinoscorpius rotundicauda. The sequence continues at coordinate 87,421,780 of CM022399.1, forward strand.
CCTGGTAAGTATTTACCTGACTTAAAAACAAACGAAAAACAAAATTGGAGTAAGTCACAAATTATGCTTTATTTATTCTAGACATCATTTTCGGCAAAGGTCCTTCGTCAGGCACACAGTCTATCATACAAAATCCCATATGCAATAGTCGTTCAGTTCATCAGTAAAAGATTGGCTTCAATTATAGTGAATAAATCTTTGAACGCGTAATTTTCGCTTATTGTAAATGTGATATTATTGTGACAGTTATAAAACACCAAATATATGAGATTACATAATTTACGCATCTCGAATATGGTTATTTCATTTTCTGTTGGCCCGGCTTAACCAGATGGGTTAAGCCGTTCGACTCATAATCCGAGAGTCGCAGGTTCGGATCCCGATCGCACCAAACATGCTCGCCTTTTCAGCCGTAAGGGCGTTATAATGTGATGGTCAATCCCATTATTCGTTGGTAAAAGAGTAGCCCCACAGTTGGCGGTTGGTGGTGATGTCTAGCTGCCTTCCCTCTAGTCTGATACTGCTAAATTAGGGACCGCTAGTGCAGTTATCCTTCGTGTATCTTTGCGCGAAATTCAAAACAAACAAACAAATAAACAAATCTTACTTGTTTCAAGATCTAGGATCTTATAGGGAAGTTAAAAAGTTTCTATGCCTTCCTTAAATTTCCCCAATTTCACTTAAAATATTTAAAAACATAAAAGCATCATAAACAAACTGTTTACATACTGGATGGAACAGAATTAGAAGAAAGTTATTTATTTTTATCTATGAAGATACCCGAGGAGCTGAATATAAAAATCGTAGAGTTAATAACATTAAAGGCCTACTACTAATGTCTTCTTACAAATATAATTATTTATAATCAGACTCCATCAGCTTAGAAAACGTGTTCACCATAAGATTTGTTATCGTAACAAACTGATTATATAAACATTGTTCTCAGCACTTCTGTGCTTGTTGTGTTTCAGTTGATCTAATAAGCTCAGGTCTTAGGTGTAGCAGATAAGTTACCCAACCGGACCGAAAGGTGGCTGTATGAAAGAAAGCAGAGGGTTGTTATAATCAGAGTTCAGTGTAAAATAAATTAATGTCACGAGTTTGGTACCTCAAGGATGAGTTTTATGACCTTTTTTTTTAATGTATACTAATAACATAGATGAAGGAATAGTAAATAAAGACAGATTTTATAACGATATTAAAGTACTGGGTGTTGCAAGCTGTGAGGATACTGCTGATTTACAAAAGGAATTAGATCATTTAGTGAATTGGGTAAATACCTGGCGATGGGTTTTAGTTATAATAAATGTAAGATAATGTATGTTGATATTAATACATTTGAATTATAAGTATAATTTAGATGGGAATAAACCTTATCAGCGTTATGGAATAAAAGGATTGCGTTCAGTCTCTAAAGACATCCAAGCAATGTGCTGTTGATAATGTTAGAGCAAAAAGCATTTCAGGTTAGAGCTACAGAAATGTTAAATACAAGACTAAAGAAACGATAATTTCTCTGGTTAAACATATTTGGGGTTGTGTGTTGAGTTTGGAATTCTCACCTTAGGAAAAATAATGAATTGTTGGAAAGAATTCATAGAAGTTGTTTTTGGAATTTCGCACAAAGCTACTCGAGGGCTATCTTTGCTAGCCGTCCCTAATTTAGCAGTTTAAGACTAGAGGGAAGGCAGCTAGTCATCACCACCCACCGCCAACTCTTGGGCTACTCTTATATCAACGAATAGTGGGATTGACCGTCACATTATAACGCCTCCACGGCTGGGAGGACGAGCATGTTTGGCGCGACGCAGGCGCGAACCCGCGACCCTCGGATTACGAAGCGCACGTCTTAACGCGCTAGGCCATGCCGGGCCTAATTCATAGAAAGACTACACGAATGACGACTAGGATGGAAAGGTTGCAACACGAAGATAAAATCAGATCTCCGAAACCGTTTTCTGTTTAAGAAAAGATGAGTCAGAGAGAATCTGATTGAGGTGTTTAAAATCATAAAGGGGATTCATAATGTTGACCCGTCATTTCTTTAAAACATCACACACTAAAATAGTGGCACCATATATTATGAAAAATAAGTCTAAGAAGATACATAATTTCAGTTTTTTGTTGTTGTAAAAGAAAGAAATTAATTCGAAAAACAAAGTACAGTGAGGCAAAGTAATGAAGTATGTTAATTATTAATATTTCTTTGAAATTTGGTTATTATGTTTATGGAGAAACAGTGATTGCCTGTTTAAGTAATTATCCAGTAATTTGTTACAGCTGTCTTCAACTATATTCTTACTTTGTGAATATTGGACAGTACCGTGTATTTGAGTAACTTTATGGTCACTTTATAATGTGACTAAGTTTAAATCGTTCACAATGTATGTTATAGTATGTGTTGTTTTTTTTCTTTTGGCATTTAGGCCTGGCATGGCCGAGCGCGTTAGGGTGTGCGCTCGTAATCCGAGGGTCGCGGGTTCGCGCCCGCGTCGCGCTAAATATTCGTTGGTAAAACAGTAGCCCAAGAGTTGGCGGTGGGTGGTGATGACTAGCTGCCTTCCCTCTAGTCTTACACTGCTAAATTAGGGACGGCTAGCACAGATAGCCCTCGAGTAGCTTTGTGCGAAATTCCAAAACAAACAAACAAAAACTTTTGGCATTAAGACAGACTTTACCACAAACACAGGCTTCACGTGTTTTCTTATCATCGTTTATGTACTTTATTAAATAATTTCAAGTAATTAAATGAAATGTTCACAAACTGAATGACTTCACAGCTGTTTTGATATTATAATAAAAGATAAAATAGGAAGAAGGGTTAACCGAGTAACGTAAACAGACACATTGAAACATAATTAGTGAAATATTCAATCAAGTCAAGTCGTGTAAAAAAACAAACTGTAAAATTGAAAACACGAACAATGTTTAAATAGTTTATGAACGGCTAACACTAACTGACGGCTTGTTTGTTAGGTTGTCACACATCAACAGAAATAAAACGTATATAATAAGCGGTAAATATGTATTGAAAAAAAAACGAAACTCATGACACATTTTTAGGGCAGTGTTAATATTATTCACAACAATTTCATATTTCTATCCTAAATTGTGATTTAGTACTAACTCACTCTTCATCTATATTCAACAAATAATAATTTATTTCACAAATTTTATTTGTGGGCACTGTAATATTAAGTTATCTTTCGGTAATAAACTAGTATATAATTATTTTGTTCTGCCTCTATCTAATGCCCTTTTAATAGCGTCTTCAGTAAGTAGATAATGTAACATTTTGTTTCCATTATTTTATTTGCAAGGCCCGGCGTGGCCAAGCGTGTTAAGGCGTGAGACTCGTAATCTGAGGGTCTTGGGTTCGTATCCCCTTCGCGCCAAACATGCACGCCCTATCAGCCGTGTGGGCGTTATAATGTAACGGTCAATCTCACTACTCGTTGGTAAAAGAGTTGGCGGTGGGTGGTGATGACTAGCTGCCCTCTTTCTAGTCTTACACTGCTAAAGTAGGGACGGCTAGCGCAGATAGCCCGCGAGTAAAACCTGCGGGTTTTATCTAGATAAAGAACGTAAACATCTTGAGAAGATTTCCAGCAATAATGGTTATCCAAATCACTTGATTATATTGTAACTCGATGAAGGTTCTGGTAAGAAGGTCGAAAGCTCATAAGTAAAAATACTTCAATGTAGAAAAAAAAACACATTAATTTACTTACGCTGGAAATTATTTGGAGCTAATAAATCAAATTATTTTGCTTACGGTATTTCTAATGATTGGAAACATAAAGAACAGACGTTGTTCATATATGAAAACAGTGAAAATCATCAAATTGTAATGATTTTATTTATAATGTGGATACAAAGAAACAGCAATGGCGACACTGAACTGGTCAATCAGCATGCTGTATACCAGAAAAGTATTCTATAACGAAAACGAGTTGTTATTATTTATTCTAACCGGGTGCGAATTGCCACTTCAAGGTAGATTGTCGAATCGTCTAATAATACTGATCTCTTGGTTGAAGTAAAATTATTAACTCACTAAAATAACACATTTTTTTCACAACACATGTATCGTTTTTGTCATCAACTATTTAAAAAGAATATATTTCTCTATTTGGACAATATTTGTTTAAAAAATACATTGAACGAATTAAAAAGAATCAAAATTCTTCCCGCTATCTGTTATTTCTACTCTCGACCCAGATCAGTTTACTCTCATTACCAGATATGCTCTACCCAGTGGGCCTGTTTAACCCTTCGAAAAATGTCTAAATTATGGTTCTCATACTGAGAGCAATGACTGGAGATGTAATCTAAAAACGATTTTTATATTAAAGAAGTAATAATTGAAGAACAATACCGTTTTTTTCAGTTTTTTTTCATTAGCTAATATAGTATTGAAGGAACCAAGTACAACTGTACAAGGATCCGAAATATTTATGTACAGCCTTTTTAATTACACAATTTGAGAGACACATTTCTCAATCCTGATGTTGTTTCATGGTGTGAAACAGCTCATGAGAACGTTCATTTTCTAAAACTAATAATGTATCAAAACTATCTTAATATGCACTCACTTCTCTTGTCTTTCATACTATAGTGTTTAATAACATTATTTCTAACTTTGCTAAAAGGAAAGTTAGAAAAACGTCTTCGTTTGGTTTTGGTCAATTAATGAGTTTCTTTGTTTTTGTTTAGTTTGGTTGAAACATTAGTCACCTGGCCCGGCATAGCCAAGCGTGTAAGGCGCGCGACTCCTAATCCGAGGGTCGTGGGTTCGCGCCCGCATCGCACTAAACATGCTTGTCCTCTCAGTTTGTGGGGCGTTGCAATGTGACGGTCAATCCCACTATTCGTTGGTAAAAGAGTAGCCCAAGAGTTCGCGGTGGGTGGTGATCACTAGCTGCCTTCCCTCTAGTCTTACACTGCTAAATTAGAGACGGCGAGCACAGATAGCCCTCGTGTAGCTTTGCGCGAAATTCTAAAAAACAAAACACTAGTTGCCATTATATTAATTTACAATATTTTCACATTCTAATTTTTGTGCAACTTAATAAATCACAAAGTCACATTTGGATGTGGATTGTAGTACTTGTATTTATTTGGAGGAGTTCACATGCCGTTCTATCAACCCACGTCCCATCTTACCTAAATCCGGTCCTTGTTTGTTTAGTCTTCTTCTGTTTAGTTTTCAGTGATGTCTTCTATGTTTCTATAAACATCACCTATCTGTTGAAGAAAGTTTCGTCCTCTCACTTTCTGCAGATTTTGTCAGTCTAGAGTTTTCACTGGAAGATGTTTCATCCTCTGCATTTCTTTTGACTTCATATGTTTTCGCATTTCATATTTTGTAGACTTCGTCACTGAAAGATGTTTGACAGAGTTTTAAGTACATGTCTGTAGAGAAATAGAGGGGAAGGTGGATTATGCTACAGTCGTATCTCCGAGGTTTGGCGATAGGTGTCGTCGTACCCATTTATATTTAAGTATAAACCATATTATTGTCGAAAAGTTATGAATTCGCTGAAATGAGATATTCAAATAAAACTATTTGAAAAGAACGTTCAAATATAGTGTTTACATAATTCTCAAAAGTCACGTGTTCCAGGGTCAGGCCTAATAAATGTTAAAAAGTTTTTGCCAGTGCTACATTCAAAAGTACAGTTTTGTGAAAAGCAAACAAATAAACATTTAATAAACGCTCAAAGGGTTAACGATGAATTTACGGCCTTACAATGTTAAAATTCCGAGATTTGGTTTCCCTGGTGGATAGTTTGTTTGTTTTGGAATTTCGCACAAAGCTACTCGAGGGCTATCTGTGCTAGCCGTCCCTATTTTAGCAGTGTAAGACTAGAGGGAAGGCAGCTAGTCATCACCACCCACCGCCAACTCTTGGGCTACTCTTTTTACCAACGAATAGTGGGATTGACCGTTACATTATAACGCCGCTACGGCTGGGAGGGCGAGCATGTTTGGAGCGACGTGGGCGCGAACCCGCGAATTACGAGTCGCGCGCCTTACGCGCTTGGCTATCCAGGCCCCACTTGGTGGATAGAGTGCAGAGAGCCAAAAGACTTCATTAAAGTAACAGTATATATTCTCTTTTTGTTGTTGTTGTTTGAATGTGTGATAGTAGCCAATGCAAATCATTAGGCTACCAGTTAATAACTCTTGTTAAGCCATACACACTGAGCCCTCGTGGTTTACATTAATAAGAGAAAATTAAATTATTAAAGTGTAAGTCAACACACGTTTCGTTTAATGCCATCTTGTGGGATATATTGGTAACTTACCAGAGCTTCCGTTACGTTCAAGAGCTTTTTAATTTTAAAGGCGCATTGAAAGTGTTTTCGTTTTCAAGATGTTGAAGTTAAGTTTACTGAGGCAAGAAATATGAGTTTACAGATTTTAGCATTCAAAGTCCACAAACTTACCGCTGTCCCGCTTAGATACATGATACCTTTAAATAGTTTTTAACTAGTTACATTATTGATTAACAGATGGCAACCGCATATAACACGCGATACAGCATTATAACAGGAAATGTAATGTTTTCGAATTTAGCAATTTTGCAAAGTCGTTTCCAGCATTACTTATTTACACTTTCATATCCACTTCAAGCCCGGGATAGCCAGGTGGGTTAAGGCGTTTCAACACGTAACCTGAGGGTCGCGGGTTTGAATCCCTGTCGTACCAAACATGCTCGCCCTCCCAGCCGTGGGGGAGTTATAATGTGACGGTCAATCTCACTTTTCGTTGGTAAAAGAGTAGCCCAAGAGTTGGCGGTGGGTGGTGATGACTAGCTGCCTTCCCTCTAGTCTTACACTGCTAAATTAGGGACGGCTAGTGCAGATAGTCCTCTCGTAGCTTCCTTCCACTGAATCATGTAGTGTTTTAACACTTCCGTTGTTCTTTCCAGGATATTTTGCCTCTCCCAATCACTCCAAATGTCCTGATACTTTTCCTCATTTCAGACAGTTTCATAGCGGATGTACCTTTGGACAGTGTCAGAGGGTCTACGAACAGACTGGTCAATCAGAGTAGTAGTTACATTTAGTCCAATTAATTCATTGAAGTTAGCATGCTTTTTACAGTTAGGCACGAAGCTGCACGCAGGACTTTACTCACCACAATTATCAAAGCTCGAGTGTTATAAGTCCACATACCTGCTGCTGTATCACTAGTTTGAGGGGGGGTCTCACTGTTACTGCTCCCCTCCTCCTAAATCTAAGTCCATATTTTAAGGTTGGGGAGGCGGTAATAATCAAACTATTTGAACCGGACTTCCCTAGAGATGACAGAAGGCATTAACGGACAGACGCCTTTCGTCTAGTTTATCGTTTCAAAGTTAGGAACGAACTGGCCAAATTAATAAACAGAATATGTGTTAGTGGTCACTCTGTAAACGGTGACTGACATTACAAAACGATCCGGAATTAAGTTTGTTTGTTTTGGAATTTCGCACAAAGCTACTCGAGGACTTTCTGTACTAGCCGTCCCTAATTTAGCAGTGTAAGACTAGAGGAAAGGCAGCTAGTCATCACCACCCACCGCCCACTCTTGGGCTACTCTTTTACCAACGAATAGTGGAATTGACGGTAACTTATAACGCCCGCACGGCTGGGAGAGCGAGCATGTTTGGCGCGACCCTCAGATTACGAGGCGCACACCTTAACTCGCTAGGCCACCGTAATTAAGACAGATAGGTGGTCACTGTATGAAGGTGGCCGCTTGTTTGTTTGTTTTGGAATTTCGCACAAAGCTACTCGAGGGCTTTCTGTACTAGCCGTCCCTAATTTAGCTGTGTAAGACTAGAGGGAAGGCAGCTAGTCATAACCACCCACCGCCAACTCTTGAACTTCTCTTTTACCAACGAATAGTGGGATTGACCGTCACATTATAACGCCCCATGGCTGAAAGGGCGAGCATGTTTAGCGCGATGGGGATGCGAACCCGCGACCCTCATATTACGAGTCGCACGCCTTAACACGCTTGGCCATGCCAGGCCAAGATGGCCACGAATGCACATTTTACTGCGATGGATTTATACCACAGTTTCATGAGCGTGTCGGTTATCTCATAGTTTCTTCAGCGTTGCACTTCTATTACAGTGTCACCAGTATCGCAGCGAGAACTGTAACTGCATGATACAGAATGCTTATCTTTATTTATCAGTATTCTAGTACAGGTTGTGTGTGATAATTCCTACGTATTAATAGTGTTACAGTACTATGAATGGTATTATATTCAGCTGTATTTTCAAAACCCACAAGTTATTGTAATTACTACATAAATTCCGCGTACAAAAGGAGTAACCGGTTCGACTGAATAATTAATAAAATTTAATAAAATATTCAAGTAGATTTAAGTAAATAACTTCAATAATAAACAATAAAAAATTTGGGTTTTTGAATAACAATGAACCTAATTTTCATACACTGCTGGCCAAAATTTTAAGGCCAATGAAAAAAAGAAAAACATTCATTTTGCGTTGTTAGATTTAACCACTTATTTGAGTGGAGCTTCGAAAGATGAAAATAAGAAAGGGGAAAATTAAAATAAAAAACGTTTTTAGCATTTAATAGGAAAAAGTGAACACGATGAAATTAGCCTAAATACTAGCTGGTCAAGAGTTTAAAACCAAACTGAAACGAAGCGTTAATCTGTAAACATGGAACGAAATTTAGTCATTTGTGTTCAAGCATTAGCGTTGTCAATATCTCCTGTGTTACATTAGGTAAAAACATGGCAAAGGCTAAAAAGTTGACAGAGTTTGAACGTGGCAGAATTGTCGAGCTGCAAAAGCAAGGTCTCTCTCAACGTGCCATCGCTGGTGAGATTGGGCGATTTAAAACAGCTGTTGCAAAATTTTTAAAAGACCTTGAGGGATACGGAACGAGAATTTCAAGTGATCGGGCCAAGAAAATTTCAACGGCGTTGAGCAGGAGGATTCGACGGGTTTTCCGGCAAGACATCAGCCGATCGTTTAACCAGATTAAGGCCCTTACGGACGCAGAATGCAGCTCAAGAACAATAAGACAGCATCTACGAGAGAAAGGCTCTAAAAACCGTTTATGTCATCAAAAGCCACGCCTCCATACCACGAAACAGCTCGGGTAACTTTGCTGAGAAGCACCAAACATGGGAAAAGCGGACGAAGAAATAATTTAGCCTGGATTGTTCAGATGGCTTCCAATGTTACTAGCACGATAAGGATATCCCACCATAGACATTTTCTACACGACACAGTGGAGGAGGCTCAATCATGATCTGGAGTTCTTTCTCCTTCCATGGAACAATGGAGCTTCGGGTTATACAGGGGAGTCAAACAGCAGCTGGCTACATTGGCATGTTGAACAGAGTATCATTATTGACTGAAGGCCCTCACTTGTGTGGGAATGACTGGATCTTTCAGCAGGACAACGCTGCAATTCACAATACCCGCAAGACAAAGGACTTTTTCATGGCAAATAACGTGACTCTTTTGGACCACCCAGCTTGTTTGCCCGAACTGAACATCATTCACGTTTGTTTGGTGGTGGATGGCAAGGGAAGTCTACAGAAATGGACGTCAATTCCAAACAGTGCATGACCTTCGCGAAGCCATCTTTACCACTTGGAATAACATTCCAGCCAGCCTTCTGCAAATGCTTATATCGACAATGCCAAAGCGAATATTTGCAGCTATTCGCAATGACAGCCGTGCAACTCATTACTGAGACCTCTTGTTGGGCATTTCCTACCCTGTTTAGGACTTCTTTCTGGTATGATCTTAAACTTTTGACCAACTAGTATTTAGGTTAATTTCGTACTGTTCACATTTTCCCAATTAAATATTAAAAAAGTTTTTTTCCCCCTTTTTTTATTTTCATCTTTTGAAGCTCTACTCAAATAAGTGGTTGAGTCTAATAACGCAAAATGCATATTTTTTCTTTATGTTTATTGGCCTTATGATTTTGGCCAGCAGTGTATATGATAACTTATATGAAAAACAAAATTCAATCATTTTAATAGTTAACCAAAAACAATTGTTATTCACGTAATTAGTTTGATTTGTTTTGAAATGTGGTTAAGGCGTTCCACTCATAATCTGAGGGTCGCGGGTCTGTATCCCCGTCACACCAAACATGCTTGCACTTTCAGCCTTGGGGGCGTTATAATGTGATGGTCAACCCTACTATTCGTTGGTAAAAGAGTCGCCCAAAAGTTGGCGGTGGGCGTTGATGACTAGCTGCCTTCCCTCTAGTCTTACACTGCTAAATTTGGGACGGATAGCGTAGATATCCCTCGTGTAGCTTTGCGCGAAATTCTAAAAAAAAACAGTCTTCTCTGTTTGACGTGAGTTATCGGTTCCCTCACTTGCAAACTTCTTATTTCAATGGTTAGTTACGTACCTACTGTTGTATTCTGGTTTTTCACACTTCTAGATTTTTGTCTGAAATTGGTTGGTAGATGGGAGGTATTCTTTGCTTTAACATATACAGATGCTGCTGCAGAAAGAAAAGGCCAGTCAGTCTGGTAATGAGACACTATAATTAATAATTATTTATAAGTATTCTGTTTATTTGTTCATTTGTGTGTTACCCCAGTGGCTCAGCGGTATGTCTGCTGACTTACAACGCTAAAATACGGGTTTAGATACCTGTGGTGGGCAAAGCACAGATGGTCCATTGTGTAGCTTTGTGCTTAATTCAAAACAACAACAACAATCAATTGTGTGTTTCTTTCCTTGCTGTACCATTTCAATTTGTCCTCCGTTTATCATTTCTGGAATCTACGTTTTGCAGCTGCTCTTAAAGGTAGCCGCTGGAAATCCATTGATTTAAATAAAAACTACATTAAAATTGTGCTCGAAAGCTTCTGAAAATATGAAATAAAAATTATCGAAATTTTGTTCTTTTCAATACATTTATCTTCCGTTAAAATTGCACCATCCCCTAGCATAGGACAGCTGTATGTCTGCGGGCTTGTAACATTAGAAAGCGTGTTTTAATACCGACAGTGGGCAGAGTACAGAAAGCTTTTTTGTGTAACTTTGTACTAAATGACAAACAAAACTACTAAAATCTTACTTTAATGTTTACTTCCAATGAATATTTTATTATATCAAAAAATGTAACTTTTTTTTCTAACTTAGAATGTAACCTTAAAAACGAATTTTTTTTTATTGTTATCTTTCATGACTGATTCTTTATGGAAAAAAATTAAATCTTTCCATAAATTATGTTCACATCCATGCTAATAGTCCCTTCTGATGGGTCAGATATAAGCTAACATACATCCATACTTGTAGTCCCTTCTGATGGGTCAGATATAAGCTAACATACATCCATGCTAGTTGTCCCTTCTGATGGGTCAGATATAAGCTAACATACATCCATACTTGTAGTCCCTTCTGATGGGTCAGACATAAGCTAACATACATCCATGCTAGTAGTCCCTTCTGATGGGTCAGATATAAGCTAACATACATCCATACTAGTAGTCCCTTCTGATGGGTCAGATATAAGCTAACATACATCCATACTAGTTGTCCCTTCTGATGGGTCAGATACAAGCTAACATACATCCATACTAGTTGTCCCTTCTGATGGGTCAGATACAAGCTAACATACATCTATGCTAGTAGTTTATTCTGATGGGTAAGATGTTAGAAAACATGCACCATTTATAGTAGTCTCTTCTGTTGGGTCATATATATGTTAATATACATCCATGCTAGTAGTTTATTCTGATGGGTAAGATGTTAGATAACTTGCATCCTTTATAGTAGTCCCTTTTGGTGGGTCATATAAAAGTTATATGAGAGAGTCGTGGGTTAGAAAGGTATGTTAACTCAGAGGATGAAGTATAACACTCAGAGTCGTGGGTTATAAAGGTATGTTAACTCAGAGGATGAAGTATAACACTCAGAGTCGTGGGTTATAAAGGTATGTTAACTCAAAGGATGAAGTATAACACTCAGAGTCGTGGGTTATAAAGGTATGTTAACTCAAGGTATGAAGTATAACATTCAGAGTCGTGGGTTATAAAGGTATGTTAACTCAGGGTATGAAGTATAACACTCAGAGTCTGGGGTTATAAAGGTATGTTAACTCAGGGGATGAAGTATAACACTCAGAGTCGTGGGTTATAAAGGTATGTTAACTCAGGGGATGAAGTATAACACTCAGAGTCTTGGGTTCGAGCCCCACGTTGGATTAAAAAAAAACTTTCGCCCCCCCTAGTAACTCAATGTAAAGTCTGAATGCTTATACTGCTTGTACCAAGTTTCAATACCCGTGAAGAAACAGCACAAATGAACCATTCTGTAGCTTTAATAACAAAACCGTTCTAGTAACTAAAATCTGTCAGGGATATCAGATTTCTCGAGACCCCACAACGTGTAACTAAGGTGTTTATGTGGTCACGTAGTTTATCAGATTTCTCAAAACCTCACAACGTGAACTGAGATGTTAATGTAGCAAATTCTACCAATACTGATTCTCTGTATGTTTATCTATTCGTAACGTCATTATCTACTAATTACTTCTTCAATTCACGGGACTCGATAAATTAATATGCATTTTAATTAATTGCGACCTTCGTGTAATACCTTCAGTATGATATTTTAGTTTTTAATTGCAAGAGCTAGAAATGTCTCTAATATAAAACAAAGTGAAAAGTGCTTTCGTATCGCGGAACTTAAAAAAAACCCGGAAGGAAATAGAGGTAGTGATATCCATAACATGAAAGAGAGGTACAAAAAAAGAAGAAATAAAAACAAATATTCTAAATAAATACGCCAAATAGTTTAGTTTAAGAACACCAGGCTTCTCATATTTCGAACTGTACCACAATAGAATTTTCACAGATTTAAAAAATAAGCGTGGAATATTTTTATCACTCAGTTTGTTTGTTTGTTTTTGAAATTGGTACTCGAGGGCTATCTGTGCTAGCCTTTCTGATTTAGCAGTGTAAGACTAGAGGGAAGGCAGCTAGTCATCACCACCCACCGACAACTCTTGGGCTACTCTTGTACCAACGAATAGTGGGCTTAATCGTCACATTATAACGCCCCCACGGCTAGGAGGGCGAACATGTTTGGCGCGACCCTCAGATTACGAAGTGCACGCCTTAACGCGCTAGGCCATGCCGGGCCCTTTATCACTCAGAAAGAAAAACGCTGACGTTTCCTTATACTGCATGGATCACGTGAAAAGAGCGTAAACACAGCTCTTAGACTAGGGAAAGATTACACAATCGAACAAGGTCATATAGCTGTTATATGTTTACACATCATATCTAATATCACCTCAAACGATTTGGACAAGTCTATACTTTGAATTTTACGTTCGCCTGTTGAAAATGTTCAGTGCAGTCGTGTTTTGGATTTGGAATTCGAGCTGAAGTTAAGAGGCAGCGTCTTTCTGTTGTTCTTGTAAGTACTTAGATCTACAATTAGCGTTTATTTATAGAGCTAACTACTGAATTATTACCAGCTGTTAACAATTGTATATCAGTAATTTATTTTCTGTAGCGTATTCCTCCTCACGGTTAGTGTAGAAACGTGACTTGCTTAAATCCGGAGTTCGATTCCTCATTCAGGAGAGAGTGCAGACTGCCTATTTTAAAGGTTTCCATTCAAAATTTTATAATATATAAAACGGAGTTAAAAGTAGCGCTTATTTATGGAGCTAATTAAGTAATTACTCGCTACTAACAATTAAATAATATGTAGTTTCGTTTCTGTAGTGTAGGGTCCCCCCCTATGTTCCCGTAAATTTACATAGCTTCCCACAATGGCTAGGACACACACTATTTATTGTGTAGTTTTGCGCTAAAAAACAAACAAACAACAAAACGAACTGTAGTTTGTGTAAACTATCAAATATTTTAGTTATGATTGTTTGTTTGTTTGCCAACCGTCCCTGGGTTTAGGCTGGTAGACTAGAGGGAAGGCACTTATTCAGCACCCCTCGCCAACACGTCGTGGAACCGAATCGATAAATTCTGCCACCAACCTTATAACAAAAATCACAGGTTCGAATCCCCTTCACACCAAACATGCTCGACCTTTCCGCCGTGGAGGCGCTATAATGTGACCGTCAATCCCTCCATTCGTTGGTAAAAAAGTAGCCAAAGAGTTGGCGGTGGGTGATGATCACTAGCTGCCTTCCTTTTAGTGTTACACTACTAAATTAGGGATGGTTATCGCAGATAGCCCCCGAGCAGCTTTGCGCGAAAAAAAACAAAAAAACCCAAACAAATCTTATTTACAAAACGACACACGTTGTCTGAGGACATTCAATAATTAGACGTGTGAAAACTGTTTAGAATATTCTGTTCAGACTGGGTTCATGCAAAGTTCATGAAACATGAAACTTTAAATGAAGTCAACATGAATACAGTCTGTAAATCTATCGATGAACTCTTGTTTGAATATATATATATATATACATGAGTCTGAAAGTCATGTAGTGTATTACGTATTTACTTGAGTGTATCATATGCTAATTGTTTGGAATCTACAGCTATTATAGATGCCGACATGAATAAACACCTTTTAAATCTTTAAATGACGAATCTGGATTCAAAACAAAATATTTAATGCTGTGATTCGTGTTTTAATATATCAAAAATAACATTTGAGAAATGTGACCTTTTATTCTCTGCATTGGGTTATTAATAAAACAAAAACGTACTGTTTGGTTTTAGGGTTAGTGGCCACTTGGTGATCTTGTGTTCAAAGTAAGGAGAAGGAAGTATGATAACCCAGGCATTGATCAAGATGCTGACAGACCTTGGTTGGATAACCACTATCTCTGTAGGTTTTCTGACCTTTTTATTGGTAAGACACTTCTTAAAAATTCGAAAATATCCTCCTGGACCATTTCCACTTCCTTTTCTGGGTAATCTTCTTGGTAAGTTGCAACGAGAAATAATTATGTTGTTAGGAAACCTTAAAGACAAACATTGTGCAACATGTGTGTACACATAAAACTATTTCAAATTTACTCGTATGGAATCAGATTGTTCGTCGTATAGATAACAAATATCTTGATAATTAAAAAAGTGGTGTTTTCCCCCACATTAGTATCGTCCACAACTTCCCACAAAATCTTAAATTCACATAACTAAAGCTTCAGAACTCTGAAGCTACCGAATGTTCATAAATTACGTTTTATGCTTGTTTGTTTTGTTTTTTATTGCCACCAGTACACCAATTTCCAGAAATGACACGAAGATGTGACGTATGACCCACGTGTTTATTTTGCTTTCCAGAATTCAATGGCAAAAAACCTCCGTTTATAAAAATGGTAAACTGGCAAAAGAAGTATGGTCCAGTGTTCACCTTGTGGGTCGGTCGTCCAGCCATAATCGTCAATAACTGGGAAGTCACGCGGGACGCTCTCATAGTTAAAAGGAATGAGGTGATAGGGAGAAACAAAACTTTGCTTGGTAGGTGAAAAAAATTACATTCGTATCTTGAAGTTTAAAACTTTGTATGTTTTTACGATGTGAGTTTTATATTGTTTTACCTACCTATACATTATCGAAGGTTTTAGTCAGTTATAAAAGTATTGTTTACGAAGATTGTGTGCTCAACACAGATCAGTGTTATTGTTAAGTAGTTTCTTTGCCGACCTCTTTATTTTTTTCTGTGTTATTTCTTTATTATATTTAGACACATGACGAGGGCAATCGAATGACTGATTTTAACGTTGTAAAACTGCAGACTTACCTATGTACCAGTGGGAGAGCAGATAAAATAAAGCCATGTGACATTGTTGCGCAAGCAAATGAAATAAATGGCCTAAACGCTGAATACACACTTTATCACTGTTAACAGAAGAATGGTTTATTTTGCGGAAACAATAATACTGATAGGGCACGAGTCCACATCACGTGTGTTATCTATGGTATTTTATTTCCTATTAAACAAGAATCTACATAATGGGCTCTATGTACTTTTTCCTAACGCGGGTATTAAACCCCAATTTTTAACGTTCTGAGCCTCCAAACTTACTGCTGAACCATCTAATCTGTATTCAAACATATTTACAACCTCATCTTCGTAATGCACAGCTATGTCTCACAGTGGCTTATACTTCATTATAAACCATAAATATCAAATTCGATTTGAAAAGTTTTCATTATGTAAGGCAGAAGCATCTCAGCCCAACATTGCCAGGTGGGTTAAGGCGTTCAAACTCGTAATCCGAAAGTCTAGGGTTCGAATCCCTGTCGCACCCAACGTGCTCACCCTTTCAGCCATGAGGGCGTTATAATAATACGGTCAATTCCACTATTCATTGGTAAAAGAGTAACACAAGAATTGGTGGTGGGTGGTAATAACTAGCTACCATCCCTCTCGTCTTACACTGCTAAATTACGGACGGCTAGCACAGATAGCCCTCGAGTAGCTTTGTGCGAAATTCCAAAACAAACAAACAATTCTTTATTTTTTATTTCGTAGATACAGAAATGACAGAACGCTCTGAAAAAAGCGAGAGCACTCGAATTTTACGTGTTTTTTTTTCAAAAGTAACAACACAACTGATCAGTGTGATTTAGTTTAAAACGAAGTGCTTGAATTATTGAAGTTTAAAGTAAGTTCCAGTAGAATCAGATAACCTGTTTAATAATACCTCGGAACACGCCCATCTTCACCACAATGATTGTTTCGGGTCAATAAGTTCTCTTTCGTAACCATAGTTTTTCACGTTGTATATAGGGGGTTTAGTTTGAATTTCACGAAAGGTTGCACAAGGGATATCTACTCTAGCCGGCAGTAATTCAAAGTAATAGATTAGATGTAAAACAGCTAGTCATCGCCAACATTTAGGCTGCTCATTCACCAAAGAATAGTGCGACTAAACGTCACATTATAATGCTCCAACGGCTGAGGCCCGGCATGGCCAAGTATGTTAAGGCTTTCAACTCTTAATCTGAGGGTCGCGGGTTCACATCCCGGTCGCACCAAACATGCTCGCCCTTTCAGCCGTGGGGGCGTTATAATGTGACAGTCAATCCCACTATTCGTTGGTAAAAAGAGTAGTCCAAAAGTTGGCGGTTGGTGGTGATGACTAAGCTGCCTTCCCTCTAGTCTTACCTTACACTGCAAAATTAGGGACGACTAGCACAGATAGCCCTCGAGTAACTTTGTGGGAAATTCATAAAGCAAAACAAACAAATAATCCAACGGCTAAAAAGTGAGAACATATTTAGTGGCACGAGGATTTGAAACCGCGACTCAATTGTTGCGAATTGAGCGCCCTCCAACTACCTGACCAACAACAAAAAACGGAGATTTGTATTTAGTTGTTGGTTTTTCAATGTGAATAATTATGAAGAGTAAAAGTGTACACAATAATTCATAGTGTGAAAAGTGATTATTTTACTGTCATAGTGAAACTTGTGTTCTTAATTATTTAATATTAAATTTTACTGCAGCCGAAATAATTAAACAAGGCTATGAAGACATCGTTTTTGCAGACTATTCTCAAGAATGGGAGGTTTTGCGAAAGATGGCGCACTCAGCTGTTAGGTGAGCATAATAAGCATTTTATAGCGTTACACCGTGAGGTATATAATGTACATGTAATGTAAAAACGAACGACAATTATGTATAGAATGCTAATTAATTTACACTGAAATGCTTTAGTGTCTAACCACGTCTTTACAACCTCTGTCGTCACGTCCGTTCACGTTCCATCTGATGACTGTGCATCCTAACAGCTACAAAAAGTACCGTCGTAACGCAGTCACGCCCGATGCACATCATTCCTTCCAGCTATTTCTCCATAATCCGCCTGACGCACAAAGATGATGGTTCCCCGTACCCATTTTAACAGTTTGATTGTGAAAGAAAATTCATAAGCACTGTATTTGACGACTTGCTCATTACGTATTTTTATAAGATAGTACGAATATCCACTGTATTCCCCAGTTCCTTCCGATATGCAGTAGTCGAACGGAAGTGTCGTTTACTTCACTTGTAGAATTAACAAATGAGGTTCATCCACCAGGAATGTTATGTGTTCGCGTCATTCTCAGAACACTGATTTCCCATGGTTAAAATGTTAATGACACTGTAAACGTGTTTGGCAGTAAATATATCGTGTTAAAATTAATTATGATCTGACTGAACAGAGGTATTTGTTTGTTTGTTTTGGAATTTCGCACAAAGCTACTCGAGGGCTGTCTGTGCTAGCCGTCCCTAATTTGCAGTGTAAGTCTAGAGGGAAGGCAGCTAGTAATCACCACCCACCGCCAACTCTTGGGCTACTCCTTTACCAACGAATAGTAGGATTGACCGTCACATTATAACGCCTTCACGGCTGGGAGGGCGAGCATGTTTGGCGCGAACTACCGACCCTCAGATTACGAAGCGCACGCCTTTTCGTGCTAGGCCATGCCAGGCCGAGAACAGAGGTAAGAAACTGAACAGAAGTTTTTTACTGCAGTAAAATATTTCATTTGTAAATGGCAAACACGTATTTCTCAGTGGGTCACCTTTACATCTTACAATGCTATAATTCGGGATTCAATATCTATAGTAGACTAAGCAAAAATAGCCCTCTGTGCAGTTTTGTACCAAGATAAACAATAAATTGGAAGATACGAAAGATAAAAAAAAATATAACTTAGTCAGTGAGCGAGTTTGCAAGATATCAGACTTTTTGGTATACGTTCAGATTTCATGCTTATCTTGTATGAATTTCTTTCCTTTAGAATTGTGCCTAAACAGTTATACTCCCATAGATTAGATAAGACAATAATACTTTTGATTGATAAATACAGGTTAATACGTGTTAAGTATATTCTCTAAGCTGTGTCAGATATAACTGGTATAATACGTATCCTATGATAGATAGACCAACACGATTACAGTTTTTCACGATTCGTCCACATGTGAACTGTTTAGAATTAAAACTTCATTTCATCTTTTTAATATTAAGCTTCAGAATGTACATAAAAAAATGTTATAGCGACATATTCACAAGCATGATATGCTATTGAAATAAAAGATTATAAATTTTGTTTTCTCCGGACGTTGTATCCGGACATTTCAGACCTTTTTTGAGGTATCAAATATGGGGTGTTTTGTAAATTCGTACTGTCAACAGTAGTCAGATGGTATTCGGAGAAAACAGAAAGTGCCTAACAAGTGCCCCCCAGTGGCTCAGCGGTATGTCTTCGGACTTACACGCTAAAATCCGGGTTTCGATACCCGTGGTGGGCAGAGCACAGATAGCCCTTTGTGTAGCTTTGTGCTTGATTCAAAACAACAACAACAAGCCTAACAAATAAATTTCCGTGATGTTACTCCATTGTCTCTACATAATATATTTAGAATTGACAGAGAATTCAAAATTATGCGACAGTTATAAGGCAACGACTAATGTATTTAAAATAAAAATAAAATATGACGTAAACACAAGAATCATTGTCTAAAATCGAATGTTTCTAAACTCAAATTTCCTCTTCTGCAAAAGACATTATGAAATTTTTTTTCACATAAAGTAAAAATATCAATTCAACTCTTCATTTGCTAATCACCAATTTTCTCAAATTCTTTTCGATCACTCGAACAGGAAATACGCTGTGAGCGAGAAGTTAGCAGAGCTCGTGACTGATGTTGTGAATAACACTGCTCAGAACATGCTTCAGGAAAACCAACCTTTTGATCCAGTAAATCATCTTTACGTTATTCTTTACAATATTATTGCTTCCTCAGCGTTCGGGAAAAGGTAAGTTAGGAAAAAGACAAATAACGTATTTAATGCCATTTTATAAAATGTTGACGTTGTAGCACAAACCTGCCTAGATATGTAAGACGTTAAGGCCGGGATGGTCAGGTGGGTTATGGCGTTCGACTCGTAATTCGAGGGTCGCAGGTTCGAATCCCCGTTGCACCAAACATGCTTGCCCTTTCAGCCGTGGGGGCGTTATAATCTGACGGTCAATCCCACTATTCGTTGGTATAAGAGTAGCCCAAGAGTTGAAGGTGGGTGATGATGACTAGCTGCCTTCCCTTTATTCTCACTCTGCTAAAGTATGGACGGCTAGTGCAGATAGCCCTCGAGTAGCTTTGCGCGAAATTCAAAAACAAACAAAAATCTAAGACGTTCAAATACGTTTAATTGCTTCATAATTTAATCATACAGTTCTGAAAGCTGATGGATTTGATTGGTTGATGGCCTCATATTTCATGGAACAGGACTTTTTTTTCTCAATCCTTAGTTAAATAACATTCAAAAAATCGTAAACAAGTAGCAACCTTAAAAGTAATAGCTAGACGCAAACAGTGTTGGCAAGGAAACATTCACTTCGAAGAACTATTTGGTTAATTATTGTTGTCGTTTTTGAAATACGCACAAAGGTACATAACGGACTATTTGTACTCTACCTATCGCGCGTATCGAAACCTGGTCTTTAGCATTATAAATTCGCAAACAAGCCACTGTGTAGGGGGGGGATTAACTATTGGTGATAGTTCGAACCCCAATTTTCATGTATTTAAATTTAAATATGTCTTCGAAAATCTGGATTAAGAAAAAATGTATTTTAAAAACCGATCGGGTGGGAAAACGTTTCACAAATTTATTTGTGGATCAATGAAAATGAATTATATATAAAAGTTTTGTTTGTTTGTTTGTTTTTGGAATTTCGCACAAAGCTACTCGAGGGCTATCTGTGCTAGCCGTCCCTAATTTAGCAGTGTAAGACTAGAGGGAAGGCAGCTAGTCATCACCACCCACCGCCAACTCTTGGGCTACTCTTTTACCAACGAATAGTGGGATTGACCGTTACATTATACACCCCCACGGCTGGGAGGGCGAGCATATATAAAAGAAAAAAGGTTTTTATTCAAATCCATCTTAACTTTATATCATTGTGTTTTCTCACATGAGAATTGAGATTAAAAATAACGTAGCTGCCAAAATTTGTTTAAATAGGCTTGGCGTGGCCTATGGTTAATGTGCCTGGACTGTGAATCCAAGGATTCGCGGCTCGCATCTTTTCGCCGCAAAAATTCCCTCTGCACATTGGTGCCACTGACAAGTTATAAAAGTGAAGGTCAAGTTTCATTCTTTGTTCAGACTAGAGTATTCCAAAAATTGACAGCAAGAGTTGTTAACTAGCTGCCTTCCCTCTGCCTGTCAGTTAAAAGTTAGGAACGTTATACGCAGATAGCCTTTCGGTTTGGTTTGTTTTGAATTTCGCGCAAAGCTACACTAGGGCTGTCTGTGCTAGCCGTCCCTAATTTAGCAGTGTAAGACTAAGGGAAAGGCAGATAGTTATCACCACCAACCGCCAACTCTTTACCAACGAATAGTAGGATTGACCACTACATTATAACGCATCCACGGCTGAAACAGCGAGCATGTTTGGTGTGACCTAGATTCGAACCCGCAACTCTCAGATTACGAATCAAGTGCCTTAACCACCTGACTATGTCGAGCCAATAGCCTTTTGTGTGGCTCTGTGCGAAAATTCTTAAAAACGATGGAAATAAAAAAATAAAACAGTTTAACTAGACTGCCACTAGAGGTACCTTCCTTTTATGTTTTGATGGTTCACATTGTATTTCGATGGATTCCTTCTGTTGTTCCCAGGTGAAGAATTTCTTGGCAGTATGTATCTCATAGGAATAACCGATATTGATTACTATAGGTATAACGAAAATGACCAGGAATACAAGGATTTGAAAGAACAGAGCGAACTGTTTTTGAACGAGTTCGGCAATGGTCTACTAAGCGATTACATTCCGTTCCTAAAAATCTTCTATATTAATCGAGAACAAAAACTGGTAAAGTCCGTGAAGAAGTTCCTGGCAATTTTGACAAACAAGATCGATGAACATAAGAAAACTTATAAACCAGGTAGGTTTAGTGGCGTCCAATTCTCTTCCCATCTTACATTTGCTACTACACAAGTATAAGCCTACCATGTAAACTTTTTGCTTGACGTCATTATTCTATCACTATATTTTTAATTTAAATTTATAATAACTTTACACAGTAAAAAAACTCAGTAATGAATAAATTATCTTACTGTCCAGAACGTCATTAACGTTTTATTTATTTTCTACACTAAACTGTGAAATATACATATCGGTAAAAATCTATATTATGCAGCGACTCAAAAAATAAACTATTTTCGTATTCTGATTCCTTCTCTTTTTCAGATGTCATTCGAGATTTTACTGACGCCCTCCTGTCGGCAAAGCTGGAAGCAAAAGAAGAAGGCAAAAACTCCCTCCAGTATCTCAGCGATGGAAACTTGGCCCAAGTAATATCTGACCTTTTTGCAGGTTGGTGAAGTCGTATTTTTTAACTAAATTAGGTTTTCTGTGGTTAAGACGAACGTATTCATGTTACAAATAAAAACAGTTAAGCGAATTTTCTTTTCCTTCCACAGCTGGCACTGATACAACACAGATGACCCTGCGATGGATGGTTCTTTTGATAGCCAACTCTCCTGATGTCCAGCAGAAAATGTATGAAGAAATAGAGAGCGTAGTAGGTGAGGTAAAACTTTCGTACTGACAAGTTTTAAACGGAAATTGAACTGGATGATGAGGTAAACGTGTATTTCAGTTGTTAAACTAACTAAGGAAAGAAACATCGTGTTTCTCTTGACAACAGTATTACGACTTTTTATATTTTAACATTGCAGTCAACTTAGTCTCTCGAGCATTCACAAAAATTAGGAAAGCATTTGTCATACCTGAGGTCAACAGCGCATTTCTTCTCCTCGCTGGTACAGTCGTAAGTCTACGGATTTACAACGCTAAAATCAGGGATTCGATTCCCCTCGGTGGACTCAGAAACATGTTTGTTTTGGAATTTCACACAAAGCCACTCGAGGGCTATCTGTGCTAGCCGTCCCTAATTTAACAGTGTAAGACTAGAGGGAAGGCAGCTAGTCATCACCACCCACCGCCAACTCTTGGGCTACTATTTTACCAACGAATAGTGAGATTGACCGTCACATTATAACGCCCCCACGGCTGGGAGGGCGAGCATGTTTGGCGCGACGCGGGCGCGAACTCGCGACCCTCGGATTACGATAAACTCAGAAACAAAAACAATCTATTTAAATGTTGTGCGTCGCATATTATATATTAAGTCATTTTATAGTTTGCTTTAAAGCATTAATGGAATTTAAATAAGTAAATAAATTTGTATTTTACTTTTGAAGATAATAATAAATTTTACCTTCAAGTTTTCTTTGCTGAAAGCGGATTGATATCCACAAACTGTAACCGGTAAAATATTCTTTACCTGTAATACCACGTGTGTACATAACGTATATTGTTACGCACTATCACAATCATAAAAATATATGTGACTGTAAATTTTTTTTTACCTGTAATATTATGGCAAGCTTTTACTTGTTTACATAAACACTTGTAAGTTTATTCAAGTTTTGTGTACTAGTAAGCTCTTTTACTTACCGAGCACGGTTCATTTTATATGTTTACTTTTGGTTAATTTTAATTTCACTGTAATTATTAGCAATAACTTTCACGATATTTTTTAATGTTTTTGTCATTATTAATCTTTGGCCTCATTATGAATACTGTTTGTCTAGTGTATGAGTTTTAGGGCTAGTTTCAATCTCCGAAGTATCCGAACCTCGAGAAATATTATTGGGATTATGGCCGAAAGCATTACAGGCGATGGTTCTCAAATCATTAAATGATGTATTATCTGTC
The DNA here is from genome assembly GCA_011833715.1 of Carcinoscorpius rotundicauda. Lineage (NCBI taxonomy): Eukaryota > Metazoa > Arthropoda > Merostomata > Xiphosura > Limulidae > Carcinoscorpius > Carcinoscorpius rotundicauda. The sequence goes on from CM022399.1 coordinate 87,445,508, forward strand.
GCGTTCACTGCAGAGAATCGACCCACAGATTTTAGCTGTGCAAAATCTTAACGCTGTTCCACCGGAGAACTTCTTATACAGATGTGGATTCATTAATTTATATTTAAAAATCCTGTTTTCCTTGTCCAATAAAAGAAATCAATATTTATTTTTAGCTTTTAATAATGTAGTGGCTAACCTAACATATCGAATATTATCTAATATTCCTTATGGGAATTTTGACGCGTTCATAACATAGTTCCGTTTATGATAAAACTTCAAAGAGCAGATGCTATTCTATATGAAATTATAGAAACAAAATAATCAGTATTGATAAATTTCCTTTTTCTTTAGAGTATTATTTCAAATCCATGTAGTCATACAAAATAGTTTGGGTGTCCAGTAAATGGAATAACTGTTTCTGGTGATTTTAGGAAACACTGATTTCTTTCTCAGTTTTTAGAGTGGGTGTTTATCGATTAAAAATAAGAATAAGAAATCATATTTTCATAAGAACAATATAGTGGTGTTGAATACAACCAACTTAAGTGTATAACATACAAAGTAACAGCGTTTAGGGCCTTATACATCTGTATAAATTATAGTAAGAAATGTGTTGTGATTACTTAACCGGTTTTGTTTTGTAGGAAACCGACCTCCGGTTCAAGATGACAAACCACAGTGTCACTACGTAAGTGCCGTAATCATGGAAACGTTACGTTTCGGAACGATTGCGCCACTGGGTGTTGACCACAAAACTACGTGCGACACAGAAATAGGTATGGTATACTACATTAAACATAAAACTATGTATGGCACAAAAATAGTTATGGTACACAACATCAAACATAAAACTATGTATGGCACAAAAATAGGTATGGTATACTGCAGCAAACACAAAAATAAGTAAGGCACAGAAATAGGTATGGTATACTGCAGCAAACACAAAAATAAGTAAGGCACAGAAATAGGTATGGTATACTGCAGCAAACACAAAAATAAGTAAGGCACAGAAATAGGTATGGTATACTGCAGCAAACACAAAAATAAGTAAGGCACAGAAATAGGTATGGTATACTGCAGCAAACACAAAAATAAGTAAGGCACAGAAATATGTATGGCATACTGCAGCAAACACAAAAATAAGTAAGGCACAGAAATAGGTATGGTATACTGCAGCAAACACAAAAATAAGTAAGGCACAGAAATAGGTATGGTATACTGCAGCAAACACAAAAATAAGTAAGGCACAGAAATAGGTATGGTATACTGCAGCAAACACAAAAATAAGTAAGGCACAGAAATATGTATGGTATACTGCAGCAAACACAAAATAAGTAAGGCACAGAAATAGGTATGGTATACTGCAGCAAACACAAAAATAAGTAAGGCACAGAAATAGGTATGGTATACTGCAGCAAACACAAAAATAAGTAAGGCACAGAAATAGGTATGGTATACTGCAGCAAACACAAAAATAAGTAAGGCACAGAAATAGGTATGGTATACTGCAGCAAACACAAAAATAAGTAAGGCACAGAAATATGTATGGTATACTGCAGCAAACACAAAAATAAGTAAGGCACAGAAATAGGTATGGTATACTGCAGCAAACACAAAAATAAGTAAGGCACAGAAATAGGTATGGTATACTGCAGCAAACACAAAAATAAGTAAGGCACAGAAATAGGTATGGTATACTGCAGCAAACACAAAAATAAGTAAGGCACAGAAATAGGTATGGTATACTGCAGCAAACACAAAAATAAGTAAGGCACAGAAATAGGTATGGTATACTGCAGCAAACACAAAAATAAGTAAGGCACAGAAATAGGTATGGTATACTGCAGCAAACACAAAAATAAGTAAGGCACAGAAATAGGTATGGTATACTGCAGCAAACACAAAAATAAGTAAGGCACAGAAATAGGTATGGTATACTGCAGCAAACACAAAAATAAGTAAGGCACAGAAATATGTATGGTATACTGCAGCAAACACAAAAATAAGTAAGGCACAGAAATAGGTATGGTATACTGCAGCAAACACAAAAATAAGTAAGGCACAGAAATAGGTATGGTATACTGCAGCAAACACAAAAATAAGTAAGGCACAGAAATAGGTATGGTATACTGCAGCAAACACAAAAATAAGTAAGGCACAGAAATATGTATGGTAAACTGCAGCAAACACAAAAATAAGTAAGGCACAGAAATAGGTATGGTATACTGCAGCAAACACAAAAATAAGTAAGGCACAGAAATATGTATGGTATACTGCAGCAAACACAAAAATAAGTAAGGCACAGAAATAGGTATGGTATACTGCAGCAAACACAAAAATAAGTAAGGCACAGAAATAGGTATGGTATACTGCAGCAAACACAAAAATAAGTAAGGCACAGAAATAGGTATGGTATACTGCAGCAAACATAAAACTATGCTAAGCACAGAAATAGTTATGATATGCTATAACACCCAAAAATTTACGTATGACACAGAAATAGGTATAGCAGACTACCTAAACCACACAACTACGTGTGACACAGAAATAGGTGTTGTGTGCTATATCAACAATGGCCTGCCTTTTATTATATTTTTGTTCGTGTACTACAGCATATGAATCAAGTAAAACTTCCAAATCATAAAGAATTGTGTTCAGGTTCGAGGTAATTCACATCTCTCTTTGTATTAACAATATATATAAATACAGGGTGGCCCGTAAGACCCTACCCAACCATATATCTTATGTATCCAGTGTATCTGTGTGCTGTCCCTCATTCTCGCTACATAATATTATGCGACGCCATGTTCTGCGACACATTTTCAAGTGTAAATGGGCTTAAATTGGGCATATTTCTCTGAAAAAAAATATAATACATGCGTAATTGAATACAACACGATAAGATGTGGATGGGTAGATAAAAAGATACAAAAATGAAAATGTTATTTCATAATTTCTAGCAAACCTATACAAGTTATCTTCACAAAGCCGTCCTGAACTTTGAACTGACAGACTGAAGGTGAAGCAAGTGGACAATGGCACCTACCGTCACTCTTGTTTCTTCCAAAGATGGGATTTAACTTTCATTTTTACAACGCAATCACGGCCACAGTGTGTACGGAACGCGTTTTACCTATAGCCACTAGATCACTTCTGACCTTATGAAAAATGCAATTAAAACCTAATTAACACAGTTTAATGAATAAACCCTTATTTAATATATGAGAATATTTAAAAATAAACAATTTCGCAGATAAATATTATTTAAAGTGAAAATGAAACTCGTTGTTGAAATAAAACGTATAAACTTTTGTAATCTGGTTGTCCTCCAGAACTTTCCAAATTGGTTGTAAACGGAAACAGTTATATTACCCAGTGTTCGAGACCGATGCGCCCTCTAATATTTTCAACCATCCGCAGAACAAGTTTGTTTTCGAGCCCATCGGCATCAAGGCAATGAGCGGATGTGTGGTATAAGTTTTTTGTTGTTGTTGTTTTTTTTTCTGGGAGGGGATTAGTGATGGATATTTTTAGACCATCGACCCTATTGGATCAATCATTTCGGTTTTTTTCACATCTTGGTTTTAGGTTTTCATTTATTTATAATCTAAATTTAAGACACAATTTGATTATCAAATTACATTTGAATTAAACATGTTTTGTTTGTTTCTTTTGGAATTTCGCACAAAGCTACTCGAGGGCTATCTGTGCTAGCCGTCCCTACTTTAGCAGTGTGAGAATAAAGGGAAGGCAGCTAGTCATCACCACCCACCGCCAACTCTTGGGCTACTCTTTTACCAACGAATAGTGGGATTGCCTGTAACATTATAACGCCCCCACGGCTGGGAGGGCGAGCATGTTTGGCGCGAACCCGCGAACTTCAGATTACGAAGCGCAAGCCTTAACGCGCTAGGCCATGCCAGGCCACGTAAGTATATAAAACAATATTCTAACAAACAAACAAACCAAACTTGTAGATTTTATTCAATGTCTTTGACGTTTTAAGAATAGTCACAATGGCTGATCGTAATAACTGACCCCTACCCAACTTTTATATCAGGCTAAAGTCATTCGTGGTAGGGGCCTTTGGTAAACAAAAAAGAAATGAACGTCACTTCTGTTGAAATTCAGTTAATAGATATCCTATGATCGCCATGATGCCTAAATTGTACTATGCTATATTAATAACAAGTCTGATTTTAGCAGCAGCACCCCCCGCCGCTGACTATAACAAAATTGTGTAGGTTAATGGGAAATCAGAAATATAAAGTACTGATCATCTCAATTAGAATGAGAATACATGGTCATATGTACTATGGTGTTAAATAGTTCATGTTAACATGCTGTGTACGTGATTCGATATACTGCTATAGGCCTAAGTGTTGTATGTTTACTTGTAACATGTTATTTAGGAACATAAAGTTCATTGTTCAGTGCACTATGTTGTGTGATTCACTACAGTGCTGTTGATTAATTGTAACTTTATTTTATAATAAAACCAATAAATGAGAGTTCATAATCATGTTTATTTTATTTGTTTCTAAATTAATTCCGTGAAATTTATGCTGTAGTAACAAGGAAAAGTTTACTTGTGGTCGGGTTTTAAGTCACTGTTATTTTGTCGATCATACCCTCCCACCAAAAATCCTCTATCTACTCCTGGATTTTAGGTTTAAGTTTCAGTTGCGAAGCTACCTTATTCTCGCTACAACAAAAAGCTGTTCGGATATGATAAATCAAGACATTAAGAACACCTAGAAGATGACTAGTTGATGCCAATAGATACAGCAGTTTTCATAACTCCAGCTTTGCTGATGGCAAGATGTCTGGCCAAACTAATCTTCGCTGGACTTTAGTGGATAAATTACTCCAGTTCTGTTATTACCCGAAATCTACAAAAGTGCCAAATGTGTTTTGAATTATTTGAGATTTGTGTGTTGATAGTAAATCTTATGAATGAGACCCTTTAATATTTTGTTGAAAGTCAACCTTATGAAAGGCATGTTTTAATTTATGTAAACAGTCAATCTTATGAAAGACATGCTTTAATTTACGTTACATTTAATTTTATGAATCAAACGCTTTGACCATAAACGATATTTGTACCCTTTGTTTCCAGGTGGACATAAGATTCCTAAAGACACAATGGTCATATTCAACCTTTGGGCTCACCATCGAGACCAGACCTATTGGAAAGACCCGCATGTTTTTAAACCTGATCGTTTCCTAACAGAAAACAGAACAGTGACCAACGAACGTACCAGTAGCTACCTTCCATTTGGACAAGGGCGTAGAATGTGCTTGGGAGAAAAACTGGCTTTGGCAGATACTTTCCTTATTATTGTTCGACTTTTGCAGCATTGTAAGTTTTCGTTACCAGGGGGCGCTGGATCTGCATGCTTAGATCCGCAACCTCTCGCGCTTTTCAGCATTCCCGTTCCTTATAAAATAGAGGTAACACCTAGGAAAAAGTAGCTCTGAATCAGTGGAATTAGGAATAATTCTTTTTTATTGAATTCAAATGATTTATAAACAAGTTCGTGATAAACGTACGGTTTCAGGACAGATACATGTTCTATATAAACATACATAAAATATTAAATGTGAAATATAAAAGGCCATCTAATGTAATTCTTGTTCAAAGTGGTATTAAGACCTTACACTATCTTGTGTGCTTTTTTGTTTTTCGATGAGAAATAATTACGTGAATGATTTTTTTTCCTTCTTTTAAACATTTTTGAATGAGTTAAGTTCGTCTTTTGTTGAATGTGCAAAAATAGATAAATAAATTGTAACAAGTGATATGTGGCGTTATCTGTCCTACAGACCGGGAACTTTACTGAAACTATATATATTTGTGAAATTCATATAAATATTTTGCAGCCGAAAGTCAAAAAGTTGTATTACCTCATGAAATGTTATTTATTGCCGTAACTATTATTCATATGTGTATTTCCTATCCTCAAGTGTGTTTTTCATGTGAGTAATAACTTGATTTCTGTCATTTCGAACTTGTTGTGAGTAAGACTTATCTCGGATATTTACATTCATTGCACAGGTATTCGAACAAATATTAAATCTGTTCCAAATTTATATTAAAAAACATCAAAATTATGCAAATTCTCCTTAAAAAACCGGAATATACAAATGTTTCTGGGATGGCCAAGTGGTTAAGACGCGCGACTCGCAATCTGAGGGTTGCGTGTTCAAATCCCCTTCACACCAAACATGCTAGACCTTTCAGCCGTTATAATGCTACATTGAATCCCACTATTCGTTGGTATAAGAGTTACTCAAGAGTTGGCGGTGCGTTGTTTACTAGCTGCCTTCCCTCTTATCTCACACTGCTAAATTAGTGACGGTTAGCAGAGATAGCCCTCGTGTAGCTTTGCGCGAAATTTAAAACAGACAAACAAACGCTTCTGAGTGCAACAACTATATAACAAATCACTTCCACTTCTGAGACAAAATCGCTGATGCAACATACCTCGTCGAACTTTGATTGATATACAAAGAAAATGTTTAGGTGTCTGGATTTATCAACATCGAACCGAGTGGTAATCCATATATTTAGGATCTTGTCGAACGTTTGTAGTTCAGATACAAGTCTGGAATAGACAGAAACTTGTATTCTTCGAAACAAGTCTATGTTTTCATATTATTATTTTTAACACGAACATTGAATCAAGAACAGTTTCTTCCATCTTTTAGACACATTGTTTAGTATTGTGAATATGGCTAATAATTAGCCAACAAAAGTCAGGATTAAAAATTGTTTTCAAATCTTTCCACCTAGTGTCGCTTTATTTGTTTTGTATGTTTCTTATTGCAACATTTATTTTGTTTTGAATATTTCTCACAGCTAATCCATGAAAAACCAACGATTCCGAGAACCTAAATTCAAATTTCATTTTCCTCCCTATTTATAACACTCGTGTCCTCTGTGACTGAATTTTCAATGGTCTACGAGCGCCCTGGAGAAAAGTGCATTCAAGGTATTAAAATGATCAACTCAGTTGTGTTTGTATTTATTATTGTAGTGGATTCTTTAGTAATTCCTACAATAAAACTAAGTTGTTGGGATTGACCGTTACATTATAACGCCCCCACAGCTGAAAGGGAATTTGAAGCGTAACCTCCTCAGATTACGAGTAGACCGTTTTAATTTTTAGACCACTCTGAAGCTTGCAACTCAGCCATTAAGACCATTTCTTAAAATACTGTGATTGGTAAATTGCCGTCTCCTTATTTAGATAAATCCAAATTTCGAAATAAATTATCATTAGAAACACGACTTTTACTTCCAAAAACTCTCGACACCAGTATACCAATTCCTAATGACGAGAAACCGACTTGAAATAAAAATGTATCTCAGAACGGCTTATATGGGTATTAACACTTTTATTGATAAGCAGAGAACAACGTTTCGACCTTACTTTGCCATCTTCAGATTAACAAATCCAACTGCAACGCCCCCTACAAAACCGTACCTATTTATACTCTCGTCTTTCAGACATGTGTCTGGCAACGGTCACTTGCAAACTCTCTTTTTGATAAACTGAAGATGATCTAGGAAGATCGAAACGTTGTTCTCTGCTTATCAATAAAAATTTTAATACCCAAACCAGCCGTTCTGAAATATGGTATACTGCGTACTTCATTTGTAAAACACTATCTACATTCGCGTGCTAAACATACAAATCAAGTGAAGCACATGCCTTACCTAAACAGTGACGATCACGGACAAATTAGAGATCACATTCATTTTATCTAAACGACCAGATCAGAGACACCTGATCTTCCAGGAAAAGTATCCCATAAGCTAGAGTAAAGACAACTAATAAATGGCACACGCCGCCTATGTGGACACTTACTCCGACAGTAAAATTAATTATCACGGATATAATGCTTCCATTGCTGTTTAGCGACATATCACAGTTCGAACCTTGGGTTTGTTTGTTTCGAAACTAAGCGCAAAGCTATACGAGGGCTATTTAAAAGTCTCTAATTTAACAGTAAGACTAAAGGGAAAGCAGCTAATCATCAATACCCACCGGCAACTCTTTTACCAACAAATAGCGGGATTGACCGTTACTTTATAACGCCCCCATGGGTGAGCAACGATGATTCGAACCTGCTACCCTCAAGATTACGAGTCCAGTGCCCTAACCACCTTGCCTCGAACCTTAGGGCTTCTAGAAGGTAATCCAGCAAGCTAACAACTCGTACATAAACAATAAAACTTTAAAAAAGCGAAAACAAACGCCCAGGATTTTATTAATGGTAACATTAAATTTATTGAGGTTCATAATAATACGCAGCAAATTGAAATTACATTATTAAAAAAAAATGGTTTGGCTACTTTCAGCTCGGCGGCGAATGTTCTCTTCGTGTTACAAACCAGCTTTATACACTGACAAATTACACATTACCGATAAATAAATATTAAAACGTACGATTTACACAAACACAGATAAGTCTGGTTCAAAGCAGTTAATACACTTTAGAACTGTGAACAAAATAAAAACAATCGGATTTTGGCAACAAAATCATAACATATTGTTATAACCTAAAACCATTATAGTGTTAAGGTTATCTTAAAATATTCAGACTAGTTTTAAAGACATCTTCTTTCAGGGCTGTAGCTAGAATGATTTGAGCGGTAAAAAACAGTACAGAACTTAAATAACATGTGGCTCCATCTTACCTCTCTCCAATGACCAGGCAGTAAAAAGAAAAAAAAATTATTTTCATGTTTGTAATTCTAGTGATTTTCAAGAAAAATGGTAAATTTCTTCAGAAGGTCAGATAAAACACTCAACACGAGCAGTCACAATGCAGACACGTTTTACAAGGTAAACAACGAGTCTAAACAAATAAAGCGAAGACGAGGTTTTCTTCAAACAGTTTAAATTTTGTGGTTGGCCTATCTCTAACAGTGCGTAATTAATATAAAACAAGTAAGCCTGAAATTTAAATAAGTTTTATGCAAAAATAACACATTGATATACTTTTATATCTTAAATATCCATAAATGTTTGAAAACATTTTTACACACCCTACACACTTGCACCGAATAGAAAATAGGCCTTGTGAGGTATCCACTTATGGATGATGTTATCCAATGTGACACGCTAATTATAGGTGGCGTAGGCATTTTGATCTGTTTCGCGAGCAGTATGTTACTGTGGAATTATTCTAAAAAGTACTTCAGCACGAGAGGTTATTTGTTTCACAACTTTTCAGGAAAAGTGTTTGTTTGTAACAAGCTAACTGCCGAGTTAACTGTACATATAGAGTTTGGAAGGCCCGTCATCTCAGCTACAACCCTGCTTTTTTTTTCGAAATGTGAATAACATAATTTCTAATATAAAAAAACACAACAAATAAATGACCTGAAATTTATTTTCAATTTCTCTCTTAAATATATATATCGTGTATAAACTCCGAGACGCCCTTAAATATCTTCAACAAAATCAACATAAGTAAATAATGCACATGTGAAGGAAAAATTAAATTTCTTTTAAACTTTGACTTCATTTTCCAAACATGACTTCGAACGAATTTATAATCACTTGTAAAATAGATACCAAAAATCCAATAATAAATAATTGAAAAACGCATCTGAATTCTCCAGTTATTGTAAACTTTCATCCTATGAAGCACTTCCAATAATTATATAGCTTTTCCAACGAAGTGGGAACTTCGTATAATTGAAAATTATAGTTTTATCTAATCAGATAACAATAAACAAATTGGCTTTTAGTACTCACAAAAGAAGAACCGACTATTTTATGTTTGTCTTAATCGAATTTTATAGTGAGTCTGAAAAAACACGGGAATTTCATCAGTGATATAAACATATCGAGTAACTGAAAACATGCAACACAAAATACAAAAGAAATAAGAGAGCCATGATATAAGGTATAGTATAGAAACCAGTTGTTTTTTGTGCTAAATAAAACGAATTAGTAAATGTCAAAATGCATACTAGAAACAAATTACCTTATAACACCAAATTGTTCTATGCAAGTACACCAACTGTACTGTCACTTTCAGTTTGTGTTTTAGTGAACGCTCTTGAGGGTGTAAAGCGAAACGTCGGGTGTCTAATTTACTAAATTCAATATTTTGGTGTTATGAGATTGTTGATTTCTAGCATTAATGTCTTCAATGCAACAACACGTATTACAAAAGATAAAATCTCATTACTATTCTAAAAAAACACTCACAAATAAATAATAAATTCTAAATAATAAATGTATTAAAAACATTTGTGTCTGTGTAAGGAGCTCTGAATATATGAATGTTTAAACAAAATAATTTCATTTAATACATTAGCAAAGACAAGAAAGTACAACTTTTCTTTTTTGTGCTGATATTGATTTAATAGAAAAAGATCCCACCATTAAAATGTTACTTTATGTTCATTAGAACTGGAAACTGACCAAAGAATGACATGCAGTTGACTATCAAAACATTTCAATGTACATTAAGAGCATTTCATTGTAGAGTTATTTACTTTTTGTTCACAGTTGCATAACCATTTACTTATGAATTAGACAACAAATTTCACACCGAGTGCATAATGCATAATTTATGTACGAAACCAGTACTTGTACTGACCAATACAAACGGCAGAAGTGCATAACGCAAGCTTTGTGTGTGTATGTGTATATATATATATACACACACACACACATGTAACTTCTTTGTAGGATTACACAATTCTTGCATGAGTTACAAATTAAAAATTTCACGAGATCATTGAACTCTCGAGATAATTCACATAAACTAATTAAATATAGTTTAATACTGAGTCACCATGCCTAAAAACGTTATTCCCTTCATTGTGTGTATATAGCATCATATCTAATAACAAGTTGCTTTTAAATAAAGTACTATGGAATATGCTTTGACAAGTTTATTATACAAGAAAAGAAGAACAACAGTGGACTTAGAAGCAAAGATTCCTCATCAGAGAAGCAGAACTTATTCAGATATAGCAAAGACCTTGAAACATTGCTAGGGTTACCATCTATTGTTAAAGATAACATGAAACATTTGTTGTACTCGTAGCGAGAACGCTAACTACAGAAGTTATCACTACAAAGTGTACGTAACGTTTCGTCAGACATTAAAGAGAAGACACGGTATCTTTAGTGTCCTCTTCAACCATCAGACATTGAATCAAACTTGCAAACTTGTTACATTAATGCCATTACAACCATTCTTCAAAAAGTCTAATCCTAAACAAAAATGGAAAGTCACAATCCACTACATGTTTAACTTTAGCTCACAGAACGTAAACTTACTAATTTTGAAAAAGATAAAACTGTTAACTGGGAAAACGAAACCTTTCCAGAACTTCTTACCATGGAACTGTCTGCACAAATTCACAGGTGGACAACATACCTCCTGTTTCCTAATGAATTGAATAACAGGAAGTGTAGAGATTACATGTCTATAATTTTTTTTATTCACTTTCTAAATGTTCTATCCTTTCTCACGAAACTTGTCATAAGAAAGTTTATTATATTCATTCATCTAAAAAATATTTTTTTCATAAAAATCTTTCTTGGTATAACTGGAGTATTCTTCTACAAGCACTAAAATCTCTTTCATCAACAGTTTTAGTTTGTATATTAACATTACATCACTACCAAACCACATTAGTTACAAATCTACCTAACAATAAATATATGCCATAAACTGTTATATTTTAGAACATAAATGTTAACAGTAATAATTTCAAAAGTTCTTCTAGTTACACAGTATTGCACATTAAATTTTATAATGGTGTCAGGAACAAGAAATTACCCAATCACTGTAATCATGATAAGAAAGTAGAGCTTGCAATCATGTTTACATATATTTCAAATGTTCAACAAGTATTACATATTTATTTCATCATTTCACAAGTTCTGTGATTTATTGTACACAACTTTATCACATCTATTGATGTAAACAGTCTTTTAGGCTTACAAAAATTGCAAGATTGTCGTTTTATATCCAATGCCATTCATATCTCTCCCTCAGTAATAAAGAATTACACATATGTTGTATTTGACTATTAGACAAGTAATTCTAAATGTCATCCTTGAAATATGGGAAAAAAACAACTGTAAGGCTACAGAGTTTTGAGTACATTTCACTTCACCATATAGTAACGTAAATTAATTTAGGCACATGACTGATACTATGACATTTAACCAAATTCATTATTCACTGTTATATAGCAGAACAATATGTTTATGATTTGTTTTTCACCAATAACCAAAAATATTTAACATATATATACAATAATAAAACTGATAGTTTCAATGTGTTTTACTATTAAGTATTTTCAATTTAAACAAGTTTATAAAGTTTTTCACTTGTTGTAATTTTTGATATTATACAAATGAATTCAGTAATTAATCACAAAATCAAAAACTTTGTAATTTCAGGTCATTAAAATCATAGGTGATTCAAATATTTAAAACTTACATGCAGAGGGCTTACAATAAAATCATTTTGAATGTGGATTTTCCTAAAGTGTTACGTTCTTGAACATCTGAAATGAAATGTCAGTGTTAGCAGTTCACATGGTTGTTATTATGGATCTCTGACTATATCTGAACATCTGAAACAAAATGTCAGTGTCAGCAGTTCACATGGTTGTTGTTTATGGATTTCAAGTTAAATCTGAACATCTGAAACAAAATGTCAGTGTTAACAGCTTGCATGGTTGTTGTTTATGGATTTCAGGCTAAATCTGAACATCTGAAACAAAATGTCAGTGTTAACAGTTCACATGGTTGTTATTTATGGATCTCAGGCTAAATCTAAACATCTGAAACAAAATGTCAGTGTTAACAGCTCGCAAGGTTGTTGTTTATGGATCTAAGGCTAAATCTGAACATCTGAAACAAAATGTCAGTGTTAGCAGTTCACACGGTTGTTGTTTATGGGTCTCAGACTATATCTGAACATCTGAAACAAATGTCAGTGTTAGCAGCTCACATGGTTGTTGTTTATGGATCTCAAGTTAAATCTGCAATTTTCTTGACATAACACAAATAACAAAAATAAATAAATTTGAAATCATAATCAGCTTGGGGTAATTTACGCATAGATATATATACACTCAACCTAAAACTCTTCCTAAGTATTACTATGAGTGACATGTAGTACAAGTTGTGAGAATTAGTTTGGATATCTATACATACACACATCTCTACACTGGGGTAGTTTTCAGATATATACATGTACAAGTCATTACATTTTTTTGTCCGCATCACAAAAATATAAAGAAAACCTTAGTGGTCAACTTAGCAGGAAAGTTGAATAGCCTCAAGGTTTTATTGTTTTTCAGACTGAAATATTAAAAGTACTACATCAACATATTTTTCCATCAATAAAACCACATAAAGTCTCATTAGGTGACAATCTATATAACCAACATAGCTGGGATGAACCCACCTGAGCAAATGAGAACTGTAACTATTCAAAACTTCAATTTTTAGTTGATCAGTGTAAGAGGGACACTGAATGTGAGGTTATGTTTTCATTTTGATAAGTAACTTTATTTTAAATGTTGAAGAAAGAAAAGCAAAACTAAAGTATCTAATCTCAGGATTTAATATAACTTCAACGATGTCCTAAATATGCAGGGACTTTTCCTTAAAAAAGATTTTAAATTGTTTGTATCATTTTTCTTGTGCTAAGCCTTTTTGGGATTTTTTCTGCTATAGGTCACATGTATAACTGTGAAAATAAAGACAAAAATGAGAGCACCTATCTACAGAAAGCTGCATATCGGCTACTCAAAATGTAGCTCCTCAAACACACTTAATCAAGAAAACAGCTGGAATGAATGACACATATAACAGTTGTCAGTTTCAGTTACAATTTCTATTGAAGAACACTTCAAGCAATGGAGGGATCCCAACAAAACTTATTGTAACTTGTGTGTGAAGAGCGTCAGGTTGAAATATTGATTGTATTTTCTCTAATAAAGCCAAGTTAAGTTTGTTTACACATACATCAATGCTGATAATGCATATTTTGCTATTTTTTTGTGACAGTATAAAATGTATTATCACTGCTTTAGTTTTAGAAATTATCATTTCGGTACTTTTTTTCCCATAAATAGCTTTGTGTATACAATCCACGCATACAAAATGACTAAGCTAACAAATCTAAGTAATTCAACATTGCCATCTGGAATATATCATCAGCATTCTTGCCTCCACAAGGGTTATAGCCTAACAATAGACAATTTTTACACATGTCCATAACTAGCAGACAAACTTATTTTTGACATCACTGACACATGGGGGTAACAAAATTATGTAAGCAAATAATAAAAAAAATAGAAGAAAGGGGAAATCATAACCTCAAGCATGAAAAGGTCATTGACCTGTACTTTCAGCTGTTCATAATGCTGGAATGAATGTTGAGAAAAGAAGTGAGGTAAAGAAGAAAAACACTAAAAGTAGTCATTGATTTTAAAGGCATCTTGGATGGCATTGAGAGAGTTGACCAACATTTATTACAAAAAAGAAGTGTCACAAAAAATCTTCCATCTCTTAGAACAGCCATTTTAGAATTAATGTTTTGTATTCCAAAACAGGAGGTTAGAGGAACCCAAGGTTGTAATAAGACAATGCCATCATTCTTACTGTCCAAAATACTCTGTTCTGAGTTAGTAGTTTCCCTTCTGGAAAAACTGTTTTTAATTCCACCCCAATCAATATTACTTTCAATATTCATTTCATAAGCTAAAAATGGAACACCAATTTACAGGCGACAAATAGAAAACGTACTCTCCTGCCAGAAAACAGTGTATTCTACTGACTAGAGTACTGGACACAGAACTTAGAATAAATCTAGTACAGATTAGCTGAATAGCATTCCAATGCCATTTAGCAAGCACTGTTTTAATACATAGTAAAATGCAAATAAACATGGGCAAATAATTGAAAATATAACAGCAACAAATAGTTTGTCCAAATTAATTTCATGAAATTATGGAAATGGTTAACCTAGACAAGCTTAATAAATGAGTTTTGTTTTTAATACAGTTTTTTTAGTCCACACTATGACATGTTTAATCAGCAAATAGGCATCATAATTTATCTTTCCACAACAAATGAAATATATTCAGAAACCTTGCAACTGAGCAAGTAGTCAGTAGGATCTGAAAGAAACTCAAATTTTATAATGAACTTTGTCATTTACTTATGGTGCATGAATTGTTTTGTTTTCAATCGTACAGAAGATAAACTAACCCATAATGTTTTTGACACCTTATATATGGGATATATGCTCATATAAGTACTACATTATTCGCAATTGTGGTTGCAAGCATTCTAGTAATTCTATTTACTGGTAATTGATCAGTTAGTGAAAGGCTTTAATTCATCAAATAATATTTGTTAGTGATCTCAAACTACTTGTTTGAGCTTAAAATAGTTTTTAATACTAAAACAAATTCACCTTTTTACTGATACGTGACAAGGAAATATCTGTATGTATTATTTTTTATTGCTGATTATAGCTAGCTGTAAAAGAGGACTTAATGAAAATTCTTTCTTAGTGACATCTTCTTTACAAGTTGCTTCCTTACTACCAAAGATGAAGAAGTTAGACTCACCTGAAATATGTAAAATGAAATCTAATTTGACATTAAATGTTACAAATATCAAAGCCACAGCATAAAAAGTTTACTTGGATCCTGGTGTGCCACGTTTTAATTTTTCTCTGCTTGCTGCTCTGATACGCAGTGCTGCAGGAGAAGCAGTAATAATGCGAGATGAGAATGGTAAGTGGTCAACTGAACTGCTCAATCTTGCATTTTCAGGAGACTGAGCATTAATTCGATCTGAAGAGCGTGATACCCTTGGAGAGAGTGGTTTCTTTCTCTGGACCCCAGCTCGTGATGAGGGAGTAGCTACAGATACACTACGAATCACTGCCCCTGATGCAGAGGAGGCAGTGCTCCTACGAGCTGATAGCTCGCGAGAAACCCTAGCTGGAGCTCTTCTTGAAAATTTGCTAGGGTACTTATGAGGAGATGCAGCTTCAGCACTGGTAGAGACACCCACTCTCATGACAGGCCTCTCATCACCCTCCTTTGCCTTATCGCGACTGACAGAACGATGCTGGTTTTGAAGCTTTCTCTGCAGTTCCTGCTCTAACAACTCTGCCTCTTGAAGACAATGATTAACCAAGGTTGACTCCACATCAATTTCTGTCACTAAGTCCTTTCCTAACTCTCCAAGTTCACTTCCTCCAGAGGAGACTGGAGAGAAACTACTAGCTGGCGACACAACAGATCTCGTTTCTGAAAGCAAAAATTGGCTGGAACCTTCTGAGCTGTAAAGTCTGGTATCCTGCTTTACTGTAAAAGGAGAAACCTTTGCAACCTGATTATTCTTACCAGCGGGTGAAGAAAGAGCACCACTTGTTTTTTTAGGAAGGCGAGATGGAGAAGCACTTCCGAGTTTTATTCGTCGATATTTTGAAGTATTAGTTTCTTCAGTTAGATTAGCTCTACAAGTAGAAGAATCTTTTGTGGGTGATGTAGCATTATTTTTAGACTTCAATCTAGCTCCAGGTGTCACTGATATGGGGAGAAACAAGAATTATCTCAAAAGAATACTTAAGTCACCAACTATTAAACTGATAAAATATTATATCCAAAGGCATACTTTCACACATTAGTTGTTGGAGATTTGAAAGTTAAAAGCAAAAATAGTATTTCTTTTCAATATTGTCTTTATATTAAATAATTTAAATAGCTTTCAGCCAAAATTTTAGTTTTCAAAGCAATGTTTTAAATATATCTATGTTTTATATTACACAGTAGAAATGCCCAACATCATAAAATAAAATTGAACATACACACACACATACACCGTGCTTGTCTCATTTACTCTATAAGCCTTGTACAGATCAATGAAATTCAAAAATCAGATTTCATACCTTCTAGTATTTCATCCGTTTCACTTGTAAAAGTCTGTTGTCTAGACTTTTCTGACAGTGTTGGATTCGAGCATCTTTCAGCACTGACAGATGTACTAAAGCTAAAATCTTCAACAGATGTCACAGAAGTTGTCGTAGAAACATCTGGAGAATGTGCACTGTTTTCATTTTCTTTTTTATTCCTCAAGTTTTTAGCTACCTCTTGTTCATGACAGGATTCAGTCATCAACCATTCCATCTCAGAACTTGCAGGAACTGTCCCAACAGTGGATGCCACATCACTTCTGTTTTTTGACTCCTCATGAGGAAGCGCATTATTGTCCAAAGCAACTGATGTTGTGTCTTGCTTAGACAACAGTTCATTTCCCTGTTCTGGACCATTTTTCAACTTATTTTTTGATTTAACTGGATATGTAGCATATTTATCACTGGAATCTAAGACATCTCCTCCCCCTCGAGTCTTCTTGGATTTCTGTGCAATAAAACTATACATTATTTGAGACCTTTACTTGCTGGCAACTGCATCTGCCATTTCTTAATTTTATGGAGGCTTATTCTACCTACATATGTCATTATAGATTCAATATAATTAAAAAACAAATGCTTCACCAACTCAGGCTTAATGTTCAGTTAGTAGCACACCTTCTGAACCATGTGATATTTACTTATACAAATAACTTCTACACAGTTAAAAGACATTTTTTTTTACTCAATTCTACTGTTTCTGTAAACAAACACATTTATTAAGTATATAATGTCCATTAATACGTTTTTAACTTATTTAGCAAAGCAGTACAAAACTATTAATACTTTGATATATATCTCTATGGATCAACAAAGACTACAATTAAAAACCAGTGGATAAAACAGGACAACTTGTTCATGTCTTCAAGTGTTTCGGGCACATATCAATGTGTAAAAATTTTTCTAAACAATGCTCTAATTATAACTTGAGTTAAAAGTATCATAATGGAAATGACCAAAGTACCCTTACATTCTAGATTTTGTCACTTATTAAAATAATTTATGTCTGAACCAGTCGTAAGTTTCCCATTCAGTGCTACCCTTCATACATTATTTGTGCATGCTGCAAACTTGTGCTCTCCTCATCAACCAATAACATACTCATATGGTGCACATAATTCCTTCTGCATTCCTTTACTTCACTTCAAAGTCTGGCAGAAGATGTGAGCAACAAGCAACTGTGAGAAGGGTACAGTACTTATCAGTATGTACTTAGTGTATGAAAACTATAACTTCCAATACAGTACTTATCTTTTCTCACAAGATTATTTGGAATCCCACAATGAAAAGGAGGAGGGTTGATGTAAGGGAATAATAACAGAAGCACTACTGATATTGTATGAAGGATAACCTTGACTGTGAGAGAAAGAGATCTGGATATCAGGGGAGAGAAACTGCACCACTTCTAAACCAGGTGTACTCTTCACCAGTGTGTATAATTAGTAAAACACAATGGCACAAACTGCAAGGTGTAGAATCACTAAGACAAGTTGGGTCACACTTGGCAAATTAACAACATTTAAAACATTCTCTTCAGGTTACCAATATCCATCCAACAGTAGGATGAGGATCATACCATCTTTACCTCCAACCCATTAACTGTGAATTAAGACCCTCCCCAATTACTGAGTACTACAGAAGCATCAAAAACCTACAGCAATTTGTGATTGGCCATCCAGCATCACAAGGATGGATTCAACTTGTGTGAGGACTCATGTTGATTGGTTCACTCAAATACAACGCTCCAGTGTTGGGAACCTATGTCCATACAAAGCTAAAACAAGGGCTCCCAATCAAAAGAGGTGAATTTGATGTGTAAAAGAACAACTACAGTTGATATGGAATGTGCAACAGGAAACCACATCATCTGGCAAGGTAATGGATAACTCAATTTTATATGTAAATTAACGAAAGAAGGCCATATTCAATAGTTTGATAAATTCACTGGTTTACAAAGAAATTGAGGCAAGCACAAAAATAGCTGTTTTAACCTAATTTTGGGGTGCTGAATTCAGATTTGAAATCCGTTTTTACTCATCACCTCTAGTTTTTAGATATACATACTGTACATAAAGGCGTATATGCATTCAGGGTTAATTTCTAATATTGTCTTCTTTTTTAGTTATTATGCAATAAATGTAAGTGATAGCATAGCTATACATCAAGACGGATCAACAGTTTCAGGAATCGGAACAAAGACCTTGCTTCATTTTTCGACATGGAAAACAAGTTGTGCTACTGCACAAATGTACCTGGCTTGTTCACTTTCCTTGGTTTGCCACATAATCCTTCAGACTGGCGTCTTTTCATAGACTCTTCCAAGCGAAGTCTCAAGGCTCTGCTTCTGCACAACGGGAATAAATATCCCAGCATTCCCACTGCACACTCTGTCCATCTAAAGGAGTCCTATGACAATATGGAGCTTCTTTTAGAAGCTGTTAAGTACAGCCAGAACCAGTGGAGTCTGTGTGGGGACCTCAAGGTCATTGGTCTTCTTATGGGTATGCAAGCAGGCTTCACAAAGTACTGTTACTTTGTCTCTGGGATAGTCGAGCTGTATCCCAGCATTACAAGCAGAAAGACTGGGGGTCTAGAAGCACTTTCGTTCCTGGCAAACACAGCTTCAAGGAAAATCCTCTGGTTGACACGAAGAAGGTGCTTCTTCCTCCTCTTCACATCAAGCTTGGTTTGATGAAGGCCATGGACAAAAATGGTTCTGCTTTCCAACACTTGTCTACTGTGTTCCCAGGTCTCAAAGAGGGCATCTTTGTTGGACCTCAAATCCGAGAAGCACTGAAGGATACTGATTTTGAGGAGCTTCTTACCTTAAAGGAACTGGGAGCATGGAAAGCATTTAAGTCAGTTTGTAGTGGCTTCCTTGGTAACACACGCGTACCAAATTACCAAGCCTGTATTGAGAAGTTACTAAAGACTTATGAAGATCAGGGATGCCGAATGTCACTCAAAATTCATTTTCTCCATTCCTATCTCAACTTCTTCCCTCCAAACCTTGGAGCAGTGAGTGATGAGCATGAGAAAGATTTCACCAAGACATTACGAAGATGGAGAGCAACTACCAAGGCAAGTGGAACCCCAGCATGATGGGAGACTTCTGCTGGATGCTCTTGCGTGACATCCCGGAGGCAAAATACACCAGATCATCTAAGAAAACACACTTCTAACTGTCTGTGGTACTATGAATTGTGTACATTGTGTCATCCAAGTATATTTATTCCGTCAATGTTCTTTATCTATCCTGTTTTATCTGTAATAAGCAACTGTTGAAATAAGCACGTATATACTCTGTATATACTAAAATGAGACTATTTAAAAGCCAGAAAACTAGAGGTGATAGAGCAAAACTGTTTATAAATTTGAATTCAGCACACCCAAATTAGTAAAAAACACCTATTCACATTCTTGCTTCAGACAAAAAATATTTTTTGTAAACCAGTGTAATGGATCAGTTCCTGTGATTGTTTAAACAGTTTCAGGAGACCACATCCACCAGCGAGGGGATGGACCAACTTTTCTGAAAATCATGTTGCACATACACCAGTAAAACACCACTGCCCAACTCTCAACTGAATGGTTATAGCCTACTTTTCTGAGGAACCTATTCAGGAGGGTGCCTACATAATCCATCACCCACCCAGCTTGGAAATGGAAAGTGCCAAGAATAAATGTGAGAATTCTTTGGAGAGTCCAGAGGAACATCATCACCAGAGACAACACAATGGGTGACCATGAAACCCTATTTTGACAAGAAGACCATTCTGAGTTATTCACTCCAGGCATGTCAGGAACAGGCAAATATCTGCTTCTGCTTTACCTAGCATGGGTAGCATGGTTTGGAATAAACATGTTCACAAAGTAGATAACCTCCCATCGATCTTGTGGAACACCCCATCTCAAAGATGAGTATGCAGAGCCATGGACTATAGATCACAAATCTACATAATTTACAGTATAAATTTTAAATTAAAAAATACTTGTTAAGGCACCAATGGCCACAAGGTGGGATCCATGTGATAAAAGGAAAGAAAGAGGAAAATGAGCAAAACACCAACACCAGTCAAGGTCACATCAAAGACTGGAGCACAACCCCAGATGGAAGACAAAACCCCAATGTCAACAAAAGCACAATTTGATGAGGAAAGTGGGAGATGAAAATACAAAGCATGATTCATGCACCAAAGTGGGTAATCTCTTCCAAGAGACTACTAAGATGAGAAGTGAGAAAATGTGAGAAGCCGGATAGGATGGGAAGACACATGGAACGAAGTCGGGTACGAAGATGAATGTTTAATCCACGAAGAACGTAAAACATAAAAAAAATACGTAACAGAAAATCACAGATAACAGCTTGTATAATTTATTACACTAGACTATTAACAAATATAACAGATATAACACAAATTATATATATAATAACAGTGACAGACAGATATTAAGTTATAACATTCAAAATTAATTACAAAACAAAATAATATTAGTTTCAAACTTCAAAATAAATCACAACACAAAACGGTACTGGCCTGCATCTAATATAATGATCTAAAATTAAAGTCTCAAATTCCAGTCTAGGGTGTGAATTTGGTCCCACGAAGAAATTCCGAAACAGTTCAATGAAATCGCCGTCTCTCAGCTCAAGCAGTAATTCAGATGTATCGTAGAGATTGACGAAATAAAATCACAGCTTCCGTAGATCTAATTTCAATCACAAATCCAAGTTGAATATTCACAACAAACACTTAATCTTTCTCAAATGACTAACTCTCTTCTTTTGAAATGAAACTGGTGTCTGAATCTCACACTTTGTCTTCGAATAAAACTAATGACTGAATCTCTCTCCCTCGAATAAAACTGATAACTGATGACTGAAACTCTCACTCTTTTCTCCGTCTTTTATACCGATAGGCCTATTTCTCGAACAATCTTGCAATTTCCATACAACTCCAGAGCTATCCACGCATATCCGTTCTTGCACGAGACTACACTTCTAGACAGAAAGTCACCAGCACTCATTTACAAACATGTGATTGGTCTACTTAATTCGAGAAAGTTCTAAAATGTTACCCGAAATGAATAACAAAATATTAGTTTAAACTTCTAAACAATAATATCAATATGGAAAAATGAATAATACAAATGAAAATTCAAACACAATACGACATGTTGTCGTTTACAAAATATTTACACATATACATAACAGACATGAATTGGCCCAGTATAGAAGATCCAAAGTTTGAAAACAGAGATCTCTGGAACAGATGCCCACTTCATAGTTGATAAGACTGACTCTCATAGAACTGTTTGAAATAACTATTATCAGATAGTGAAAGGTAAGAGAAAGGAAGCAGCTTAATGGTTAACAAACTGTGAGAAAGAAGAAAAAAATCAATAAGCAAGACTGTCTCATCTGCAGATTGATGGCCAAAAGTTTTGTAGTGACTGCTTTAAGTCCTCCAACCCTGAAAAAAAGTGTTTGTGAGATGTGTAACCAGATGTGGAGAAGACAGTGGCACACTAACTGTCTTATGGGCTTAGTTCAGTAATCACTGCACATCATTTCTGAAGGAAGAAGAAAGGTAAATGGTAGCAAAAGAGCATCCTGTGTAAGATTCCATCACAGGCAGTAAGTGACCAAACCAAGAGGAGATGATTAAAAAAATTGAATGAAATGGGGATGTGAAAAAGAAGGTAGAGTGGAACTGATGTTGGTGTCAAATGGAAGGGATTAGGCAAGTCAAAGTAAGAACCTTTCTAATGTAAACAACAAACCCACAAAGATGCTCCAGAAAGTAGGTGATAAGTGCAAGTGGTCATCTCCTGCTTGGAGTGAGCTTAAAGAAACCATACATCCATGTAATAAAGAAATCAAAACCCCAGAGCCTGAAAATAATGAGCAAAAGCTTTTATGAAAGGAACCACCTAAGGAGCTGAGGCAAATCTAAAGAAAGTGCTCAAACTGGGCAAGCCACCCTAAGTTAAGCAAATGAAAGTGAAAATGGAAACTGAAGAGATAATGGAACATGGAGGTAGGCAATAGAGATAGCCATTAATGGCATCTATCACCAGGTGAAAACACTTATCTAAGGGTAGAAAAAAAACTCCATAATGAGTCTCGGGAGTGCAATGAAGTAATCGAGGCAAAAAAATGGGTAATCAGCTGTCAATCCCCAATAAAAAATAAAGAACGAAAAATCTCAAGAGGGATAGTGAACGAGTTCAATTGCCTGATGCAAAGTAAGCCCTGATCTGCCTCTGACAGACACAAACATGTCACAGAATCTCAAGGAGAAAGAAAGGAAATGGGTTATGAGAAACAGAAAGTGAAAAGAATCTGGATAATGAAACCTTTCAAAAACACTCTTTGCATTTATAGATCACTTAGCATTTAAAGGAAGTCAGTGACGTAGAAATACCAACAGTCAAGCTCCTACAGCACCGAATTATTTCATTGAGGAAATCAATGAAAAAAGGAACCAGAACTGAGAGAACAGGGATGGGTTGGGAAAAATGGGCAGAACATGAGGTTCTAACAGAGACAAATGGGCTGTAAAAGTGATAATGGTAGACTGCCATCAGGCTAACATCATTCATAGCTTGAGAAAATCTTGGAATTGAAAAAATACGTAAGGCCATAGAAAAGGAGAAAGATGTAAGACCCTTAGATACATGGAGGGTAAAATGACTTGAGTCAAAACCAAATCCCTACCTAGAAGATTCCAACAACAACACACAACATACAAGGTCAGAACTGAGGATAAAGTACAAGTTAAACTGAAGGATCTCAAGTGAAGGGTATTGGCAAAATACCCTTTAAAATAAAAAAGATAACTGAGAAGGGTATGTGTAAGGCTAACAGCAGATTCAGGATCTGCCCCCAAAATAGGCTTTAAAAAAAACACAATAGATGCCCAAAAAACATATAGTCAACCCAATGGTAAGAAAGGATAAACTGATTTAAAGTCCTCAGAGGCTAATCAAACTAATCTCCTAACAGAAATGCAAGGATAAAAGAATGATAATAACCAGATAATCAAAGGATGGAAAAAAACTAGATGACAGAACTGTAAAATAGAGAATGGGGTGAAAAAAGATAGGTGACAAGAATAAAACAACCCAAACCTAAGACTGAAATTCCAAGAAGATAAAATTAGACCTAAGAGAATTCTCAAGTTGGGAATGGAAATGATCGGTAAACTCTAGAGGTGTAAAAACATCAACAAAGTCCTCATCAGCCAACAAAACCTCAGTTGCTTCATTAGAAGCCATGACAAAGTCCTGAGAGAAAGGTTGGATCCTGTAGCACTCAACCTCCCTACACGTGAGAGCAGATAAATCCATCATTGGATTGCCCACACCTGAAGCCCACAAAAATCACTAGTCACTATTGTAACCCTTAAAGTGGGAAGGTGAATTTAAAAATGCACTGCACAAAAATGTCTCACAATATTCAAGAGCAGAAATATAAAGACATGAATTAAGCAATAAATACAAAAAAAAATGATCTCGTTGAACAAATCAAATCAACTTTAAAATGAACGAGTTCATGGGAAAATTCAGCAATCGATAAATAAAATAATCTATAGACTCAAATGATAAGTGTAAGTTCAGTGGAAAACTGTAAAGGGAGTTGTATGGATAACACATGATGCTTTGCATGAGAGACATGTTGGAATATACTAATTTCGACAAGTGGGGAGTGCAAAGCTTATGGCATGAGTCAAACAAAAATTTGCATGTAGAGGGCAGCACTGAATAAGAATAGCTAATCCTGAGATTAGAGGTGAGTATTCTATCAGAATAATGGACTTAAATAGCGCTCTAACTTGGCCAAATCAGCCCAGTTTAAGACCCCAAATTTACCTTAATAATTTTCGAACTACAGATTCTAATATGTTTTGTAAATTTCAAGAAAACTTTACAAGATTTTAGTAATCAATAAAAGTAATTTGTCAACAAAATATTAGAATTCCAAGGAAGTATTTCCACTTAAAATCTTCTCCATAAATATGTAGTTAAGTTATTGAATGTTTCAATAGCAAAGTGATTTTCAGGTTAAAATTAAAAATATCATTCATAACCGAGAAAAGCTCAAATTCCATTTGTGTAGACTCAGCATAGCCAGATGGTTAAGATGATTGACTCTTAACCTGAGAATTGCAGGTTTATTTCCCCATTGCACCAAACATGCCTGTCCTCTCAGTCATGGGAGAAATATAATGTGAAGGTCAATCTCACTATTTGTTGACGAAATAATATCCCAAGAGTTGGCAGTAGGAGATGATGAGTAGCTGAATTCCCTCTAGTTTTACACTGCTAAATTAGGGAAGGCTAATGTAGATAGCCCTCGTGTAGCTTTGAGCAAAATTTAAAAACAAACAAAACAAACCATTCATGTAATCTCTGAAACTTCCTAGGTAAATTTAAATTTTTTTAAAAATAAAGCTTTATACTTCATGTGTTATTTTCTCGACCCTTGCTCTATACAAGGTTAACCAAATTGACCAACCTCGTAACCACAAAAACAAAAAGTGAGATAAATCTAAGTTACCCTTTCTTTATCTGTGGAATAACTTCATACTGTAACATGCAACTACATTTATTTACCTTGAATAGCTTTAAACACATAGTAGTATACATTTGTTTTCACTTAAATTATGATTTATTTCACTTTGAATTGTGTCTAGCTAATATTCCCACTGCATAATTAATGTGATTTGTGATTTTTTTTATAGCAAAGCCACATAAGGCTGTCTGCTGAGCCCACTGAGGGGAACCAAACCCCTGATTTTAGCATTTTAAGTTCTTAGACTTACTGCTGTACTAGCAGGGAGCCCGCATAAATAAACTACCAGGTGAACATGTAGCTTATGCTACCAAATAAAATTACCTTATGAACAGACTACCCACAAGTTTCTTGTAAGTATCGCTCATGAAACTTTATTATTATTTAACTATTCTTACCTAAAGAGTTTCTAATTTTTATGTTTTAGTTACTTTTATAACAAGTAAAAGATACACATGAAAAACAAGAAATAAATTTATTCCCCAAGTCTTTTTTTCTTCTTTTGTTTACTGTCAATAAAATCGATCTTACTTTTATATTAATGGTACTACTGCAAAAAAATACTTTTTTCATTTAATCAAATAATGTCCAAGAAAAACACAGAATAAAAACAAGCAAAAGCAGATAATGTCCTATCACTATCACAAGAGCCATTAAAAATTCAACTAAGCTTGTAGATGTGTTTCATTTGGGAATAAAGTTTGAACTGAAAGTGAAATAGGCAATTCTCTGTCCAAAAAGCAACATAATATAACGTATTATTTAAAAGATAAACACCTTATCTTTCTATTGGTTATAAATAAGATAGTACTGCCAGAAAGAACTATTTGCACTTTGGGAAAGAGGTGTCTGGTTGTTGTTTTTTTAAACTTCACACAAAGCCACATGAGGGTTATTTGTGCTAACCCAGCCTACTCTTAGGCCACTCTTTTATCAATTAATAGTGGGATTCACCAGCACAATGTAATGCCCCACAGCTGAAAAGGCAAACATATTTGGTGGAATGTGGATTTAAATCCTTTGTCCTCAGGTTGAATCACTTGGCAATGCTGGACCCAAGTTTATAGCTCTGCAGCCAATAAGATTGAAGGCTATAAAAATATGCTTTGTCTGAGCAATGATACATTATATTGAGTAAATTTCATACTCCTTGAATGGATGGTAAATAAATTAGAGAACAGGGATATTCAGAGATCAAATGTCACAATTCGCACACCAGGGAAAATTGAGAATTTTTTAATTTTGCCTTATAAAATTAAAAATGTAACATTTACACAACATTAAAACTTCGTTTATTAGCTACATGTTAATGCCAAGTGCTATACAATAATAATAAAATCATTAACTGAATATTAAACTCACAAAAAAAAAGTGAAAAATACAATGTCTAGGTTCTTCCTCAACACGTAACACACAGAAGTAACATCAACCATGAAATTTATTCTATTAATACACACATTCACATGTGATAATAATCCCTGCAGATAGAAAATTACAATTAAATAACAACTTGTTTTGTGTCAAATATCCACAGCTGACAGTAATGGTTCTTTATCATCCACAAGAAATGGCATTTCACCCCGAATCAAAACCTCACCTGCAGTAAACTTGACAGCTGCGGTGGTGGCGCTCTTGGCTTTTCAAATTCAATCACAATAACTGCAGCTGAAACGTGAAAATACTGCATAAAGTTTCTATTTAACAAAAGTTATACCAGTTGATAATTTGATGGGTGTGATTCTCACACTTTTGTTTACCTCATATTGTTTCAATGAATTCTGTCAAATATCACCAGTTTCCAACTTAAGTAACAGTTGTAATTAAAATTGCATGGCTTTATTATTTAAGAATATACTTGTTGTGATTATTGTCAGAGAAGAAAGCATTGTTATGCTTTGGTTGTTTCTGCAAATGTAACAAAACAGACAAATTAATTTTGGGATATTATTTTCAGAGATTAAAATGATAAGAACCCAGTAATACAAAAGTTTATTTTTGCAGAACAAATACACTATCGGAAATGCAAATCGGAATTCAAGTTTAGTAAATTATTACAATATTGTTTTTTTATCTATTATTTAAAAAAAATCTTATTTACTCTTTTCGGAGTGCTAAATAAAAAACGTGTGTAAATACTTCTTTAGTCATGAACCTAACTTTGAGCTTCCTGAGAATATATAAAGAAATAAATACAAAAAAAACATTTTAACACAATGGAAGACATACTCGCAGATTACTGGGGACTTGAAATACATTTCAAACTTGTTTCACACTATTTAATGCTTATAAAATAATAATAAAGGAAAACAACTAAGAGTCATACTGCTATTTAAATTTCACACAGACAATTTTCTTACATGAAAATGTTTTCAAAGTTTAGTGTTACACAATATTTTTAAAGGTGAATAAATGAAGTAAAACTGATAAAGTATGACATTTAACATCAACATGACATCTCACAAAAAGTAAAAAACTTCTGATACAAAAAATGCTTTATAAGCTCCACTAAGATTTAAATATATATTAAAAAAAGTCCTACAATCTTTGATTTTCTTCTGAGATTCTGGAGGCAGAAGATTCCAGTTTGAACAATGGACCACAAGGTTTGCATGTTGGATCAGAAAACGTTCACACAGTCTTTGAAGATGATGGAGATGTTTAATAAAATTCTGTAAACATTTCACGTGTGTTTAATTCTTTATGAACAACATTTATTACATACTAGACTCAGACAAAAACAGAAAAATACTCCTTGAGTTGATAAAACTTCTCTTATAATTCTGTGAAGTACATTCCTACTTTTTAACCCAACTTGAGTTCAATCATTCAAACAGTTACATCTTATTCACAAGTTTATTACTTCATTATTCATAACACACAATGTAATAGATCAATACTACAGTTGTAACCTCTTCATAACACACAATAGGTTAATACTACAGCTGTAATCTCATTATGACACACAATGTAATATGCCAATACTACAATTGTAACCTCTTCATAACATACAATGCAATATGTCAATACTATAGTTTTAACCTCATTATTACACACAATGTAATAGATCAATACTACAGTTGTAACCTCATTATGACACACAATGTAATAGGTTAATACTACAGCTGTAACCTCTTCATAACACACAATGTAATAGATCAATACTACAGTTGTAACCTCATTATGACACACAATGTAATATGTCAATACTACAGTTGTAACCTCTTCATAACAAAGAATGTAATATGTCAATACTACAATTGTAACCTCTTCATAACATACAATGTAATAGGTCAATACTACAATTGTAACCTCTTCATAACACACAATGTAATAGATCAATACTGTAGTTTTAACCTCATCATAACAAACAATGTAATAGATCAATACTACAGTTGTAACCTCTTCATAACACACAATATAATAGGTCAATACTACAGTTGTAACCTCATTATGACACACAATGTAATATGTCAATACTACAATTGTAACCTCTTCATAACAAAGAATGTAATATGTCAATACTACAATTGTAACCTCTTCATAACAAAGAATGTAATATGTCAATACTACAATTGTAACCTCTTCATAACAAAGAATGTAATATGTCAATACTACAATTGTAACCTCTTCATAACAAAGAATGTAATATGTCAATACTACAGTTGTAACCTCTTCATAACACACAATGTAATAGATCAATACTGTAGTTTTAACCTCATCATAACAAACAATGTAATAGATCAATACTACAGTTGTAACCTCTTCATAACACACAATATAATAGGTCAATACTATAGTTGTAACCTCATTATAACACACAATGTAATAGATCAATACTACAGTTGTAACCTCTTCATAACACACAATAGGTTAATACTACAATTGTAACCTCTTCATAACATACAATGTAATATGTCAATACTACAATTGTAACCTCTTCATAACATACAATGTAATATGTCAATACTACAGTTGTAACCTCTTCATAACACACAATGTAATAGATCAATACTGTAGTTTTAACCTCATCATAACAAACAATGTAATAGATCAATACTACAGTTGTAACCTCTTCATAACACACAATATAATAGGTCAATACTATAGTTGTAACCTCATTATAACACACAATGTAATAGATCAATACTACAGTTGTAACCTCTTCATAACACACAATAGGTTAATACTACAATTGTAACCTCTTCATAACATACAATGTAATATGTCAATACTACAATTGTAACCTCTTCATAACATACAATGTAATATGTTAATACTACAGTTGTAGCCTCATTATAACACACAATGTAATAGGTCAATACTACAGTTGTAGCCTCTTCATAACATACAATGTAATATGTCAATACTATAGTTTTAACCTCATTATAACACACAATGTAATAGATCAATACTACAATTGTAACCTATTCATAACACACAATGTAATAGATCAATACTACAGTTGTAGCCTCTCCATAACATACAACTCTGGTGTATTTTCTAGTTGGGTGTTTCATGACAACCTTCAGATTTTTATACTTGTTACAAGTTGTAATTGCATGTATTTGTGTTAAGCATGGCCCTAGGAGTTCCTTCATCCCAGTTGAACGTCACGACTTCATACCAGTATTGGTCTTGGAAGTTGTCAACATTGGGCAACTTGTATGAAAACACAGGAATGCTGATCAGAGTTATTGTAAGAAGTTTTTATTAAGTTGTAAAGCTTGATAAAAACTAAATTGTGCCAAATACAGAAACGCATCATTTTTTCTCTTTCTCCCAAGCTTTAGAAAGTGCGAGTGCTCAAAAGCTAAGAAGAAGAAGCACCACAATTGGACAATCAAATGTTCCTTCTGTTTGATGTACATATTGTGTTTCTATCTTTCTTTATATTTCAAGTGTTTCTTATTAAGCTTTGATTTACAAATCCTCAACTTTCAGTTGCTACTCCATATTTAACTGTTTAGAACAATAATAACATATCATAAAGTATCTATTCTAAGAATACATCAAGAATGATTTAACTAGAGTACAATATCCTAATTCCATGAGTTATGGGATTCTACTAAGGGAGAAGATGACTCAATTGTACTTAACCCATTCACTACCAGCTCAGTTCATCTGCATATTTGCACCATAACTTTTGATAAAGCACTTGTATCTTCACAAAATTTGGTAGAGTTTTAGTAAAGATAGAAGTATTTTGTATACAATAAATAAAATTTGAAATGGAATATTTTTATTAAAGATTTGTTTGTGAAAATAGTGTCTGTTTCATTACTAGCCTGAAGCCAAAGTGATTTCCTGTTATGATTAAAAACTATTCGTCATCTTAAAAATCTCAAATATTATATGAATAATCTTTAAAATTTCCTAAATACATTTAAAATGTTTGTTTTCAGTAACATTTTATATTTTATGTTATTTTTTATACTCTAACTACATGGGGTCTGTCATTTGACCAACCTTGTAACCATCATAAAAAATTAGGAAAGAAGAATAAATTATGCATTTTTCATGTTAGAATGACTACATATTAGAACACAAAAATACAAATGTTTAGTCTAAGTAGCTTAAGTCTCATAATGCTATATACTTCTTACATTGACCTTACAGTCACATCTAGCTAACATTACACAACTTCACTGATGCAGTACACATGCACTAAGGTCACATGTCCAGTAATATAAAACTGACCCTTAGACATCTCTGTGTTTTAGTGGACTACTATTTTCTAATATAGTCACTTCAATTATTACACACCATATATGTGTTTACAGATTATTACTGTAGAATAAATTATTAAATTTATTTTTCTTAAAATATAGAACAATAAGTCAAGAAATGAAGCAAACAATTATCTCTTCTTGCTACAACCTTTGCACTCAGTCGCTACTGGACACAGTGCCTTTAAAATTTTGCACATGGAGAATATCAAAGAAAAATCTGTTTGCAGGTTTTACACATACAGTTGAATAGCCAAAAAATTATATATAACTACACTGATACCATAAAATTCCAATATAATTTATTAAGCTTGGCAACTAAAGCTCATTTAGATTTTTAAAAAACTATCAGACTTTGAGGAGACTGAAAACGACACTTACCTCATTGAAAACTTGGATTTAAAACCTTCTTAGCCTTTTCACAGATTAAAATGGCTGAGAAAACCCCTCAGAAGACATTCTAAGCTATTAATTGTTCATTTACATGCAATATACTATAGTAAGAGTATACAAGACACTGTTTCAAAAAACAGAAAGAGTTGAACAGGGCCACTGTGTGTGATTCAGTACATGAACCATATCTCAGTAACATAAAAAGATACAAGGTTCTAATTTTTTATTCTAGCTTGATAATATTAGTAATTTAAGTTTTTAATTTGTATGAAAGTATAGACTTAGTATTTTGACATCGCAAATATTGAATTTTAAACAGTGCTGCATTCAACATACGTGACTCACTAAAATCTATATTTAGATATGTTATTTTAATATTTACTTTTAAACTGAGAAATTAACTTATATATAACATTAAAGTTTGAATTATAATCTACAATTTCATTCCAAACTTATTGATATAAATTTATAAATAGTCATCCAATAAAAGTTTGAATGCAAGTCAACAAATGCGATGACACAGCCTCTGAGCCCTAAACGATCATGAAAGGGTTAACTAATGGGCATCAGAGAACCTGATAACAAAAGCTGTTTAACAATAATTGGCACATTATCAAGTAACTATTCTTAGCATACAACAAGAACGATCTAACCTACGTTCAGTCCCTAATTCCAGGGACTTGTGTGATCTTGTCAAGAGGAGGAGATGACTCAATGGTACACCTGCCTGATGGCCATCAGTGGACCTGAATACGACAGCAGTTCAACTGCACTACGATAATACATTATCAAGTGGCTATTCTATGTACACAGCACGAATGATCTAACCTGTGTCCAATCTCCTAATCCCTGGGAGTTCTGTGACTCTATCACGAGGAGCAAATGACCTAACTGTACATAGGTACTGCAAGCAACATTTGGAGTTAACTTTCCTACTGCTGCACAGATATTGTCCTCTACAGCTGTCACATTCCAACTCTGACCCTTAAACCAAAAACATCTATAAAACACTTGATGCTTCCAGTGCAAGTTTTACTGTGCAATATTAGTAACGCTCCTTTTTGTAATTTAAATAAATACATTTTCTCTAAAATCATTCTTAAGAAGAATTCATAAAAACTTAAGAGAATAGTTAAAATACGCTTTGCAACACTTTAAAGTGGGTTAAAATACATCAAATACGAATTCACAAGTCCAAAAAAATATACAATTTATTTCCATAAAATAAAGTCACTTGACAAAATTATTTGTAAAAACCGATTCTGACAATAAAAATATAAGGTACAGTTGGTTTACTGATTAATACATTTCATATTCTTTTATTTTGTCACCTACTAGTAGTTATAACGAAGTTATTTTAATTTTCACTGTGTGAATATAAACAAAAATTAAATAAACTGCCTCATCTAACGGAGTCTGGAACCTTCTAAACTGTTTCAAATGAAAATACATTTACTTTTAACAAATCAAAAATTTCAAAATAAGCCAAGCACTAACCTTCAAGGACAACTTTTCTTTCATACGAAAATGAAAACATGCATTCCTGTTTCCTTTTTAAGAGGTAACCACTAAACTTATGAACAATATGCAGTTTTGAAATAGTTATTTGTGGGATAACAGATTGATTTCTGTACAATGTGTCATTTAAAACAGTAAGAGATGACCACATACACATTACTACTATTTTATCTATGATAAAAACTCCAAACTATAAAATAAGAAGCACATTTTGTGTCCAACAACTCAATTAGATGTAATAGCAGTTATAAAATTAAATGCAGAATTGGTACAGGAAAGGCCAAAGTGTATTTCAGAATTCATCCACCATATTAAAAACAGGTAATATCAAGAGGGTAATTCACATGAAGTAATGAGTTGGTTTGTTACAGTGAACAAACTGTGAACCACAAACATCGAGAAAAATGAACTGTTGGAGACTGGAGTGTTTTTCAATCAATTAAAGAGTTCCTTGAACAAACTGTGAACCACAAACATCGAGAAAAATGAACTGTTGGAGACTGGAGTGTTTTTCAATCAATTAAAGAGTTCCTTGAACAAACTGTGAACCACAAACATCGAGAAAAATGAACTGTTGGAGACTGGAGTGTTTTTCAATCAATTAAAGAGTTCCTTGAACAAATTGTGAAGCACAAACATCGAGAAAAATGAACTGTTGGAGACTGGAGTGTTTTTCAATCAATTAAAGAGTTCCTTGAACAAACTGTGAACCACAAACATCGAGAAAAATGAACTGTTGGAGACTGGAGTGTTTTTCAATCAATTAAAGAGTTCCTTGAACAAATTGTGAAGCACAAACAGTGAGAAAAGTGAAGTATACTGAACATTTGTCAGAAGTTTAAAGTTAACTTTCTAAAAATTAATAAAAAGAGAAACATAAAATGTCTTACCTTTCCTAAAGCTAAAAATCCATCACTAGTCAACACTTTATCAAAATTGAGAGCTGTGAATCTTATAGAATCTTCAATAAGACGTGTCACTAAGCCAAAAACTGGTTCGGTCCACTTAAAGGGAGGAAGTGAAGTCATTAGACGATCACAACTGAGTAGCATCTCTACTGTCGTTTCAACCGACTGGGGGAAAAAAGCAGTTCTCTAATAAGACATGATTTCTTCAAGTTCAGGTTACATTTAAAACACCAACATTTAAATTCTACAATATTATACACCACACTGCCACTTTTTTTCCCTACTAATACAAAATGAAAAGAGAAACTACAAAACATCTAATAATAATCATTTTTATACTCTTCACATAAATATTATCAAAATAGTACACAGAAAATAATTTTATTTGTAAGTAAAATACATAAATTTCTAATTTAAAAAGTAATGAAATACTCACTAAATTCTGAAGAGCACTTTTGTAACATTTCTCGAGGAATTCATTTGGAAGAGAAGCAAATGCTTTTTGTGCCCAAATCCTGACAAAATACTTCCCAATCCAATGAATGGCCTTGTTCTGAAGCTCTTGTAATCCACACGTGGCTGTGAGGGGCAAACATTCTGCTACTCCAACAATACAATGATTACAAGGCTAATTGGAAAACAAAAGTCAAAAATGATTCACAAAATATCCTAACAGACCTAAAATGTTTTTGTATAATTAGGCAATGAAACACAAAACCATTCTGTTAGTGGTGATCAAGTAAATACAGAACCTTCTTTGTCTTGAAAAACTTTATGGTTAATTTAAAGAAGAATCCTTCAAAAACATTTCATCCTTTACAGTTTCCACCAAAGAATGTGAAAATTAAAACTCAGCCTGGTGACATAAATATCAAAATATTGGGAAAGTCAAAGTTATTTACAGATTCTTAAAATTTATTAAGTGCAGTATCATAAAAATACAGTTTTATTATTTCTAATTAATTCTTTTCTGCATAAGACAGTTTTTCTACTCTTTCTCAAAAGCTGTTGTACTGTTCCATGATTTCCATGTTACATGTAGCACTTTTGCTATTAACTGTCTTTTGGTCAATAGTATGCACATAACTCTAAGTTTCCTTCAAATTGTTCATTAATTTAAATTTATGCATCACTTAGTTATTCAGTTTTACTGCTCATAAAGTTTTTTCAAAAAAATTCTATCCAAAGTTCATTATTAAAGTAGAAATACCTGTGACAAATTTATAAATATAATATTTCCAACTAACTTCCAAGTTCTTGGATGTTTGTTTCTCATTCTTATATATCTTTTTATTTCTTGAGTTTTGGTATCCTTTTAGTTTAAATTTAATTTTTTTTAAATTCATACTGCTACTTGACTCTGAATCATGAAAAGTCTTTCTTTGTTGAGTAACTTTCAGCTTATTAACAAACACATAACTCAACATAGATTGATAGATAATTCTTCTTCTGCCTTCTAACACATTATAAAGAAATTTCTTCACGTGACAAACTAGCCTTCATGACCCTCAGTTCGAACTAATCATTTAGCATGCACAACTTGTGTGACAAATCTCCACTGATAGGAGCATGACACACACTACCAGAGCAGCTGGGTCCCTTTGTATTACATTTTGAGTACCTCACTTTTGACGTATCAAAACACACCAAAATGGGTAAGATGGGTTGAAAGTATCTATCAGAAATAATTTCCAACACAAAGAAGCGATGACTTCTAATATGATACATGCTTGCACTCACACAATGGCTGGAATCCCACTTTGAACAGGTAGTGGTGTTACAGAGAAAACAAGAGACTTGCCAAAGAAAGCAACCACGGAAAGTCCAATAAGCGTTCACGTGAATTGAAAGAAATCCCATACGAGAGGGACCCCACCAATACCAATTTCAGGAAATAGTATGCCCTTTGCCCCAAATGAAATGAAGTATCATGAAATAGGCAGCACAAAGGACCAAATCATTGATGAAAAAAGGTCTTGGAAAACATTAGAATGATTTTCTTCCCAGCTCAGCCCAAAACGACTAGAGGAGGTTCCACATCCCATCCATGGTATTATAAGACAGGGGAAAGCACCAAATGACTAAAAGAATACATACAATAGAGCACAGCCAAACACACAGACTGAGAACAGCATATACATGAATCCAAACCACATGTGAACACAGTACTATATATTCTTTTTTTTTTTACTTGTAGTGGTAAGTAAATTAAAACAATCAAAATGAAGGACTGCATTAAAAACATCAAATCCAAACCTCTGAATAATTATATTAGTTGATTGCAACTAAAAACAAGCTGAAACAAAAATAAAAAAGACTGCATTCATTGAAATGTTTGCAGATGACAAGTGATAATGCAGGATATAAAATTCAACCTTGGTTTCGGAGGTGACTGTGGAAGTAGCTCCCGCATTGTGGTGGGGATACATCATAAAAAAAAATAAAGGAATAGCAATAGAATTTAAAATCAAAATAATAGGTATATAAATAGAAATTATGAAGGCAAGATGTGGCTGCTCGAGCCCACATCATCCCACATCTATTTAACCCTTCACTGCCTGCAAACAGTTGTGGCAAGGTGACTGCTCTCCAAAACACATAAGGAGCCAAAGCAAACCTGAATGGAAAATCCCAGAGCTAGAACACAGTCCTCATAAAGTGATGCAGTGGAGAAGGCTGGGTGTGACTGAGATGGGAATTAAAGAAAATCCTCAAACAAACCAGATATTACAAAGACAACTTCACCACTTTGAACAGACAACCTATCCAAGCCATCTCTTCAAGGAAGAAATTAATGTGGAGGAAACATTTCAAATGGAAAGTAGTGAGAAAAAGTTAGTCATCAATGTAATGATGAATCCAGAGTTCCAACAAATAATGATGTCGAGTGAAGGCCCTGACTACTTGACAAAATACGTGAGTAGCTAAAGCAAGTTTCAAATGGAAAAGCCCACAACTGGAACATGCTCCTCACTAATTAACCCAAGAAAACAAAGTTATGAAAGATATAAAGGTACGGGAAGATAGAAGACAACAATAAGATCAGGAAAAAAGGAAGACTGGACCAGGGATCACAAGTAATTATGCAACTTGGTAATATCAACCCAGGACTCAAAAAAATTGGATGCAAATCCCAAATACAGTGTTATGTAATCATGCTGCAGTCCATAATTCTCTGAGGGAAGGTGAGCAAACAAATCCCTAGCCAGAAAATCATCCCTTCCCAAGGAGTCCCAACAACACATAAGCCAGTTAAGCAAACAAAAAAGCCTCACTAAAGTTCTCACCAGTTGGGTGGTCAAATGCATATGTGTGTACACCAAAATAAGTAGAAGAAATATTCAGAATAAGGCAATTGTCATTTCAAAGTCAATGCCAAGGTAATGAAAAAGACCTGTAAATAGTTTAACGACTTAATAAAAGCACATGGAGCAAAGGACAGATTAAAGAATATGGCAGTGAAACAATAAGCCCCTAAACCACTTTTTCACAGCAAAAGAAAAAAAAGGATCATAGAGCAGGAACATAATAATCTTGTATATTCACCTTTGTCATTCAATGGCCTTGATCAAAGAAACTTCCATAACACTCTCTCTATTTTTCTATTTTTAAAATGAAGTGTATCCAGGTAAATATTGAATTAAAATGTGTTCCCTTATAGCCTATTTTCTTCAAAACTACAATGGGATAGTAGTGAACATTATGAAAAAACTTGATGCACAACATTATGAAAGGAACTCACAAATTTACTCATCCAGATGGTGCAAGCAATGAGTGAATGTGAAGACTGAAGCAAAAGACCTGTTGAATTGGTTGGTTGGTTGATTTAGTGTTTTATGGCCCATAGCAGCTAGGCTATCTGCACCAAACATCCAATAAAAAGGTAAAAGTAAAGTAAATGTGGTAAAATTAATAAAAGAAAGGTGGAACAAAAGATCATTTAAAAATATACATAGCATAAAACCAATGTTGACATCCAGTCTACAATGTTCAGAGAAAAACTATAGTAATAGAAGTTGTAAAGGACTTTCTGTAGCATAATGGTAATGATCATAACACACCAGGAAAACTAACAGGTAAGCACAAGAACCACTGTCAGTCACCCGAAATTGGCCTTTCCAGTCCTGGTTCTGGGTTGCGTGTCATTATGGCCATTTTCAAAAAGTAAAGTAACAAAAGTTCTAAAAGACATGTAGCAAAATTGTAATAATAACTCACTAGGATGATTAAAGGGTAGTTCAAAGAGCAGTGTTAGTCACCTGAAGTTGGCCTTTCCAGTCCTGGTGTCAAGTTATTTAACGTTACAGCCATTTTATAATTTCAAATTGAACTATAAAGATTGTGATTCTTAAAAGGGAACCACATTAAAAAAGGTTTAATGTATAAACTTAAAACACCTAAATGACATTAAAATGATTAATGGCCTTTAAAAAAACTAAAAACTTTATCAAGGTGGACAATGTCCCCATCACCAATAACACTGTCTAATGTCATGTTATGTTAAAATGGTGCTGTTGTTAAGAGTCGTAATGATGGCAAGAAAGTAAAATGTGGATTATAGTGATTTGAGTGTCACAAAGACTACACACTGGCACATCAGTTTCAGTAAAAAGAAAATAGTTAATTGAAAAACTGCAACCAATGTATAGTCTAGTTAGAACACCTTTTTCCTTCCTATCCTTACAGAAGCAACACGGCCAAAGTCCAATATAGGGTTTTATTTGGAAAAGCTTGTCTTTGCATTGCTCACTTTAAGTCGACTGCGAGCTGGCACGGAGCCGGGCCTTGAATACAGGACTAGAGACCATGTATTGAATAGGCACAGTGGTGATAGTGCCAGAGCAAATAGATTTAGTTGCCATGGCTGCAAGCTCGTTCCCGTGAATACCAACATGGCCTGGTATCCAGAAAAACTGGATAGAAGTAGCAGTTAATGAGAAATGGGCCAGTCGGTTTTGAATATCAGCGAGAATCGGGTGTGAACCAACGTGAAGCAATTCCAGGGCCAGTAGAGAACAAAGCGAGTCAATATAAATAGTGCAGTTTGAGTACTGCTTAGCTTCAATATGCTCCAGGGCAAGAGAAATGATGTACAAATCAACAGTGAACACAGAAGCTGTAGAGGGGATTCTGAATGCAACCACCAAACAATAACAAACCATGGCAGAACCCACAGAGTCACCTGATTTGGAAACAACCATATGTATTGATATGGAAAGATTGTTTGAAAGATGTTCAGTAAATAAAAGATGGTACTTCCAATTGGAAATATCTGCTTTTCTCAGATGACTTAAAGAAAGGTTACATTTGGGGACTGTAATAACCAATGGTGGGATGGGCTGACCAGTGGATACTGCAATGTTATCCAAGGACAGACCCAATTCATCCAACTGCACCTGGATACAAAGGCCAAAAGGAGCAATGGAAGATCATCTGTTCTGAAAAAGTATGGCCCACTGGGGAAGGAAAACACAACCCCATGTGGAATGCTTTAGTAAGGAACGAAATTTCGAAGAATATAGTAAAGACAGTTGCAATCAGCAAAGGTGTAAAAAAGGTTCATGAGATTCTATGTATAAGCTCTAAACTGGTGAGGTGTGGAAAGCCCCAGTGCAGAGCCATAGTCCTTGATGATGAATGGGGTCCAGCATCTTTAAGGCTGAGGGTGTAGTAAAGCCATAGACCAGTGATCCATAGTTGAGTTGTGATCGAATAAGAGCATGATGTATCTTTAACAGAGCATTGATCCGCTCCCAAACTGGTGGTAGAGAGGACACGGAGGATATTCAGTGCTTTTGTGCATTTGACCCGTAGTTGCTTGGTTTCAGGGATCACAGGCAGTGAAATCTCACCGATACAGAATTCAGGATCAAAGTGAATATCCCACTGGCAGAAAAAGTGCATGCAAACAGTTTTAGAGAGAGAGAAATTAAACCCATTTTCCAAGGTCCACTTCAGTACACGATCAAGGGCAGTTTGTAGCTGCCACTTAATATATCTCATGTTCGAGAAATAACATGAGATGAGAAAGTTGTTGACACAGAACCCGTTTGCAACAGTGAGAGGAAGTTGTTCAGTTATGGTATTAATCTTTATTCTGAAAAGTGTAACACTCAAAACACAGCCCTGAGGGACTCCAAGTTCCTGCAGAAAAGTATGGGAAAGTGTCAACAACTTAAAAACCTGTCCATTAAAAATTTTTTAATAAAAATGGGTAAATGGCCAAGTAACCCATATATGTGGAGGTCTCGCAAAATGTCATACCTCCATATTGTGTCATAAATCTTAACATCACATAATATTGATACAAGATGTTGTTGTTTGAGAAATGCTTCTCTGATTGACATTTCAAGTTGTATCATGTAGTCCATGGTGGAGTGCTGTAGTTGAAACCCACACTAGGTGGGAAAGAGGAGGTTTTTTGATTCAAGGAATCAAACAAGACGAGCATAATCATCCTCTCTAAGGTCTTACAGAGACAGCTCGTCAAACCAATTGGACGGTAGTTTGAAGAAATCTTGGGATATTTCCCATGCTTAGAGAAAGGTAAGATAATAGCCTGGTGCCAGGCATTAGGAAAACATTATCCTGCCAGATCCTTTTAAAACCAATTAGAAGAATATCAAAAAAGCAGGAGATAAATGGTGCAGTATGTTATTGTGTACATCATCTGAACCAACAGAGGTACTGCTAGACTGATGAAGAGCCAGTTTCAGTTCCGCCAGTGTAAAGGGACAATTACAGTCATAGACACAGTCAGTTCGAAGGGAGAGAGGTGAAAGCTCTGCCTGAATCTTGATGGCTAAGAAGGTGGAAGAGCAAGCAAAACAGCTAGATACCCGGCAAAAGCTCTCACCTGGAGTATTGGTGATACTCCAGATATCAGCTACTTCATGGCCATCAGAGAGTAAGATCAAGAAGGGGACAGAAATTTAGTGCCCACTGACCTTTTGAACCCTGTCCCATATGACTTTGGAACTGATGGTAGGAGATATGCCAGTTGTTAACTTAATCCAAAATTCCTTCTGGCTTTGACATCTTACCCACCTAGCATGTGCACTATCCCAGTGGAAACCGATGCGGTTTGAAAGTGTGGGATATCT
This sequence comes from Carcinoscorpius rotundicauda, assembly GCA_011833715.1. Classification (NCBI taxonomy): domain Eukaryota; kingdom Metazoa; phylum Arthropoda; class Merostomata; order Xiphosura; family Limulidae; genus Carcinoscorpius; species Carcinoscorpius rotundicauda. The sequence goes on from CM022399.1 coordinate 87,486,711, forward strand.
ACGGAAAGTATCTCAGACCCGTTTTTGAGTCTTTCTTGTCATGTGGCAGGCAGGATTCCACCACGGATTAGGATATAGTAAAAAACGTGTCAAGGTTTTAGGAATATATTCAGCAGCTGCTTGTATAATACAGTCAGTTACCGCTGCTACACAGTCATCTATTGATGACTGAGAGACGATGGCAGGATCAAGTTCTGCGAGAGCAGTGAAAGTGGACCAGTCTGCCTGATCCAGCTTCCACCGGGGCATGCAGGTTGGGTGGCATCGACCACAGCCAGTTTCTCTCAAAATTATAGGAAAATGTTCACTGCCTCGTGGATTATTGTCAACCCTCCATGAAAAATGGGAGAATAATGAAGTGGAGCAAACTGAGAGATCAATAGCAGTAAAGGACTGACTAAATGCATGAAAATAAGTAGAACAACCAGAACTGAAAAGAGAAATGTTGTGATCAGAGTGCATATGCTCTACAGAGCATCCCCTCCTATCAATAACAGCACTCCCCCAGAGGGGATGATGTCCATTAAAGTCCCCCAGGATTAGAAACTGATTAGGTGATGGCAACTGTTCAATGAGAGCATCAAGGTCTGATTGATCATATGTCTCTCCAGATAAAAAGTAGAGAAAACAAACAATGATGGTATGACCCAAGGAAACACTGATGGCTATGACCTACAAGGGTGTGTTGAGTGACAAAGACAGGGTGGGTACATGCTGATCAACCAACAGTACCACCCCTCCATGTACTCATCCATCACACAGCCTGTCGTTTCTGTACATAGAAAACTGCCGAAAGATGACTGGGTCAGCAGGTTTCAGAAATGTTTCCTGTAAGGAAAGACATACAGGATGGCAGAAAGCAATCAGCGTTTGGATGTCATTCAGATTAGAATGTAAATCTCAACAGTTCCATTGTATCAAGGTGGCCATTTTTAATGAGGTGTAGGCGAACTGGCTGGATAACCCTTCTGTTTATGACTACGTCTTTTTTCCTAACTGTCCTTATTCAAGGGAGGTCTATCAACCTCCATGGATCCTGCCCTGGGTCGATTGGGCAGGTCTTTGTTGTTGGAAGGGGATTCCAGTGACTGAGAATGCAAACGAATGTTTGTTTTGCATCTTGGGGTGGGAGAAAAAGATGTATCTGAAGAAATGTCTGGACCTGGAACCAAAGGATGTGGATATTGGGGTTTGTTGGAATGTATGCAAGAAATAGAGATGGGTGTAGAAGTTGATTCATCAACTTTTTTAACCATGGAGGTCAAAAGGCTTTTCATTTGTTTTGAGAACGGTTCTCTTGGAAGCACAGAGAGATCTGTCTGCACTCCCACTGAAGCTGACATAGGGCAGTAGCATATGTCAGAGATGAAGTGGTAGACAGCAATTTCCGAGCATCAGGATAAGTAATGCTATGAGTCATTTTCAAATGCTGCACCTCTTTCTCCTCCAACCATTGTGGGTCTGTTTCACACTCATAGGCATCGAGATCTTTGCCACCACAACGAACACGTGAGTGACCAAACCTCTGACACTGGAAACATCAGAGAGGGTTTGGAATGCATGGCCATACCCTGCAATTTAGATAACATGCCTTGATGGTCACAAGTGCATGTGGTGAATTAAATATCAAAACAAGGATATTTGTCTGTAGTGTAACTCTATCTTTGTGAGTGGAGATGCATCTGACTCAGGAACGTTCTTCAAATCCTTCTCAACAATAATTCCTCCTGATGAATTCAAAGTAGCATGAGGTGTTACCTCAACAGGTATATCCCAATTGCCTTTGAATTCAAGAGGAGTTCACGGTATTGGGAAGTAGATGTTTCAACCAAAGTCTCCAGATCAAAGCTTCTTTACTGACTTTTGAAAGCCAGCAAGTCCCTCCAGTCCCTTCTGAATAAAAAAGAGGGACATTTGACCTAAATGTTTTTTTGAAAGAGAATGTAGGATGAAAAAATGAGGTACAACTGGTCGTACAGATATTGAAGATTGCTGATTAGTCTTCAAGACATGGTCATTTACTTATTTACTGTTTTTTCACTATTGTATTTAAGTTTTTATTTGGATGATCCATAGAAAAAAAGAAAATTTCGGTGCCCACTGACTTTACCCACCATGGAGACCTATGAGAGGACGCACTACAATGCCAAGCAAAGACACTGCAGCAACTCCAGGGTTTCGTGAGCACACTATACCCAAACACCAGCATCAGACACAATGTCCACAACACCTGTTGAGAACTTCCAACACTGGTACTTGGTTGACCCTAGCCAAAGTGGACCAGCCAATTGACTCAAAAGGGCCACCCAAAGGCTGCACGTCTACAGGAATTCAAGGCCAAAATGGTGTGTTAGGGTTGGACCCCTCAACCACCAGGATCCTCTCCTCCCTTTCACAGGTTGTCACGCATGGCAAACACGTTGATGGATGTTTAGATCCCAGAGGAGGTAGCCTGAAAGAACAGAACCTTCCTTGGGAGGTTCCCTCACCACGTACAGGAATCCACACCAATGGGGGACCTGTTGAAACCAAGATTCCCATAGAAAAACAAGTAATCAGTGGTGAACCACAAGAAAGTTGAGAGAGAGGATTTGTCCAGAAAATGAAAAAAATCAAGAAGCAGATGGAAGAGACCGACCCTGCTTACTTTAATTTTAGATCACTGAAAGTAAACAGTAAGAAAGTATTATTGGTCTATGTTATGGACATCAAGTAAAATGCAAACAATGAAGGCAATGCAGAAGAATGAACATTTCTTTCTAAAAGAAGTGCAGCTACCAAAAGAAAAAACTGGATGCCAAAACCCTGATAAAACTCTCACTGTATACAACACAAAGTAGGTGCATGATCCTGATTAAAGGAATCAGAAGAATGACAACACCTAATGACTGTGCAGGAAAAGAAAGTATCAAAAGAAGGCAAATGATGCTTTGCAAGACAGAAAACTAATAAGCGATACAAAATAAGAGACCATGTGGAATACTCACACAGACACACACAAAATGACTACTCTCAGGTTCATGAACTTGGAAATACGAGTGATATAATATTTTCTAAAAGCATCAACAAAACCCTGAATATCATAATGAGGGTTCAGATACTGAATTGTCTAGCAAGGCACAAGCACCCTTGAGCGTAACAGAAACTTGTTCATGGTTTGAGATAGGACATACCCAAGAGAAAAGAGAAATTGGGCCAGTGAAAGCTTTTACAAGCAAAAAAAAAGGGCCTGAGAAAAGATTGATAGTCTAAAATCATGAATTTTGTAAACTGAGCATTCATCACATGATCATGTAACCCACCATGGACAACAATAGACAAATTTAGTGTTATTGGTGCAAATATGTCAATCAATACGGTCATGGGTTTGCCCTGCATGCTGGAAGCAAACTCTGTGAGTAAAACCTTTAAAACAAGTTGTAGCAGTTTTAATGCTGATAAGAGTATTTACATCAGAATTAGTGATGAATTTCAAATTTATTGGAGAAAAAAAAATCAATGTGACTATCAACAAAAACATCTGGATTATAAATAGACAGCATAGTTTAATACATATTCTCCTGAAGCAGGCACAGTGAGTCACATGGAAGGTAGGACAAAAAAGAGCAACTGTGGATAAGTTGACACATGTGCTACTTTGCATATGTTTGTTTGTTTTTAAATTTTAAGCAAAGCTACACAAGGGCTATCTATACTAATCATTCTTAATTCAGCAGTTTAAGACTAAAGGGAAGGCAGCTAGTCATCACCACCCACTGCCAACTCTTGGGATACTCTTTTACTAATGAATAGTGGAATTGACTGTTACTTTACAACACCCTCACAGCTGAAAGTGAGAGCATGTTTGGTGTGACAGGGATTCAAACCTGCAACCCTCAGATCACAAGTCAAGTGCCTAGTCACCTGGTCATGTCAGGCCACTATGTTGTGTCATGGGCATACAAAACTTCAGACACATCTGTCGACAACTTGAAAACAACTCAACACAAGGAGATTCTCTTCATACTTCAAATATAAGTTTGGCTTTTTTGAAACTCGTTTTACTTTAAGAGTTTCAGTCCTGATCATATTTACTGAAAAGTATTTATTGTCCATAACTAACTCACCTGTCAAATGGCTTAGCCATACAAAAATGAACAGCACCAAAGAGAAAGGTAAAAAATGGCCTATAAAGATAAGTATACACACCTTGTGAAAAAAGTGACAATAGTTCATTTTCAGGTTGAAAAGTACCACTTCCTTCAAGCTGTCCAGGGCTAACATGTCCGAAAGTTGTGCTAATTCAACAATGTTGACATTCTTTGGGAAATTGATAGCTCCACTGTATATATGACACAGAACAAAATGAACTGCTGAATAGCTATACCTAAACAAAACAATATAGAAACATTATATTCTCACAACATGCTGACAAATATTTCCAGCATATTTAAGATGTTTTACTAACATGTACATGTAAAAGAAAAAAAAAACTTGAAATCAACATTTTCTTGAATCTTGCTACTAAAAATTTCCTCTAGAAACCTACCTGAAAGAGATGTGCTATTTCAAACTACACATACACCAATAGGAGACATTAGGGATATGCGAGTGTTTACTTATAACAAAGCCACACTGAGCTGACTGTAAACCATTACAGGTGTGTTCATTCTCCCAGTAACATCCGTGCACTATACAGAATTCAGGCTCTAGCTTTAGAAGTCACAAATTAGAAATTTCATTTCAAATGAAAACTATAATGTCTTAATTCAAGATGCTAACTCTAAAACATATAATATTACGTGAATTAAACCACCTTTATATTATTAGTTAACACTTATAAATTATTTTGTTTTCGACATGTCTAAGCTCGATAAACAAACAAATAATTGCAAACTTTATAAGGATATGCTTCACTTCTACTATGAAGAATAAGAAACATTTCACTAAAAATGTTAGCAGATATAAGTGCAAATTGAAACATACAAACCAGGAAGTTGTGTTCCACTGACCAAAAGTATCATAGTATTAAAAATGGATTTTTAAATCATAATATGATAATGACCTCAAAAATGGATTTTTAATTGATTGTAATGAAAAAAAGATAATTTTGAAAATTTGGTTAAAAGTTTATTTATGTACTATAAATATGTTCTGCAGGGTACTTGCCAAATAATATGCAAGCCAAAAAATACCCCCCCACACACCAATGTTATCTCCCGATTGTCACAAACTTTAGACTTTAGTATCTTCATTTAAACCAAAAACATTTCAAATGAAATGTGAGATGATAACAAAAAATGTTTTTTGGAGTTACAAGGTCAGTTAATTTTTAAAATCATCAAATAATAAGACATGTTAAATGCTAAGCCTGTAATTAATGAAAAACCTAACAGAAAATTGAAGTTATAACAATCTTATTTATTCTAAAATGAATCTATAACAGATAATATTTTACTATCTTTTTAAGATAGTAAAAAATAACCATCCTGAAAAAATACATGTTACCTTATACATTAACATCAGTGAAAGTAGTAGGAGATACACGTTTCAATGATAAATACTAAAATATACAACACTGATACTCTTCTGTACCATCGTTAATAAATGAACAGTACATAATAAATATAATTATCTCAGCCACTTGACAAGTATGGTATGAATCTTACAATCAAAACAAAGTGGACAGGTTTAGTTCCACGTGGTTTTTCTTTATTATGCATGAAATGGTAAAATAAACACTGAATTTACTGAATGTAAGAAGTAAAATTATCTTTACACACAATACGTTTATACATCAAACTTCACTATGGTTACAGTTGTTGTAGTTGTTTCCATGTTCAAGACATTTTTGAAGCTAACAACAGTAATAGGTATACATTAATCCAAAGGCAACTAAAGCCTGGATGGCAGTGTCCTTAATCAGTCACAAAAACAGTCTTACCCTTTTAAAGTGATAACATCATCTGCACTTTCCCTCCTGTCTCCTTTCAGTATGGCCTCAAAGTATTTACTCCGAGTCACCAAGATGCATCTATGATAGTTAACATATATAAAGTAATTTAGTGATAATAAACTTTGGTTCTTACAATAACAACTGTATGACTTCCCTTTCCATATAATGTACTGTTTTAACTTGAGAAGATCAACAAATTTCCAAACTAAAGTTGATTAACTGTTTGCTTCAGAAGGTATGGAATTTTCTTGTTTGATCTTTTTTTGTTAACTTTGCTAAAGTTGAGAAGAAAGTAAAACAGGTTAAAGAAGAAGATCACGAAAGAAGATTTTCAGATTTCTTCCAAGAGCATTCACTGGATTCATATGACTTTTTGTTTCCTACATCATCGGTGTCATCATCACAAATAGTGGTGAGGATGAAAGTTCCAGTCCTCGTTCTGTTGTGCATCAACATACACTCATTTATTAAATTTATTCTTTTGCAAACAAGTCTGTTTCATGTTACACAGAGAAAGAAGACAAATCATCACCTCATCAGAATGGCACAACCACAATGATCACAGAAATACAATACACCCCACCTTATGCTGCCTCCTGTTGGATGACAAGGTAACTATATAAGTGGCATACATCACAGAACTAGGACAAATAAAACTCTCAAAAACCATGTACCTTATACTTGTACACCTTCTAGGAGCACATTAAATAAGTCCATATGCTCCATAAGAATAAAATACAGCAGTCACACTATGTACACCCATATATGATCCATGGAAATAGAAATATTGTACACACAATGTATGCCCATATATAATCCCTGGGAATATAAACATTGTACATATCAAGTACACCCATATATGATCCCTGGGAATAGAAATATTGTACACACAATGTATGCCCATATACAATCTCTGAGAATATAAACATTGTACATATCAAGTACACCCATATATGATCCCTGGGAATAAAAATATTTTACACAAGTATGCCCATATATGATCCCTGGGAATAGAAGTATTATACACAAGTATACCCATATATGATCCCTGGGAATAAAGGTATTGTACACACCAAGTATACCCATATATACTTGTGAAATATTATTCACAGCAAGTATGCTCATACATGATTCATACATATGGACTTATACATTCAATAATTCATTAAATTTGGAAGCTAACTATTTTGAACTTCAAATTTCTTGGACTAGCATATCACTTACAAGTTAAAACTGGTTGTCACACACAAACACTTATACGAGTGCAAGGCAGGCATTCTGTATCTTCAAATAAGCTACTATAAATATGTAAAGTTTCTATTGTAAAACTATCATTTGTAATAATGTATATAATAACACGATCTACAAAGGTTATTTATAAATTTTTGTGTTTACTAATTAGTAGTAATAAAAATATTTATTATGGCACAACATAAAATTAAAGTGGCAAAAGAAAAGAAGCGAATTTGTTTGGTCTGCATTTTGTGCAAAGCTACAAGGGCTATCCGTGCTAACCATCCCTAATTTAGCAATGAAAGACTAGAGAGAAGGTATCTAGTCATCACTGTCCATTGCCAACTCTTGGGGTATTCTTTTACCAACGAATAGCAAAATTGACTGTCACATTATAATGGCCCCATGATTGAATGGGTGAGCATGTTTGGTGGGACAGGGATTCAAACCCATGACTCTCAGATTGCTAGTCAAGCATCCTAACCACCTGACCATGCCAAGACATTAAGAAGCAAGTTAATGCAGGATGTGAACAGAATGTTGAATACATGCTTAGTTTACCTTCATTATTAAAACACTCACTAAACAATATATGGACTCTTCAGTAGCCAATCAAAATATATATATATAAAACACTGTTTGTGTTATCCTCTTGGACACAGGTTTAGGCTTACTTGCACATGGATACAATATCAGCTATTAATTCTAGGCTTTGTAACAATGTCTGCTGCTTCAAACTTTTAAAATCAGGTCTGCAATTTCCAAATTATAGGCCATTTTTAGCATCGTTTTTCTAGCTATTCTGTTGTATTCTAATGAGTTAAGTTCTATAGAACCAAATGCAAGTGTATTTTCAAGCACAGTTTTCCACCTTCTTCCTAAAAAATAAGGATAACCTTTTAAACCTTGTAACTTATGAAAAATTCACGTCACTAGCCACAATCAGTGTCTGCTTCAATGCACATTATGACAACTAAGGTTTAGAACCAAGTTTTACATTTTTAATGAAGAACAACAAATTATTTTCCTGTAAACAATCTTTTTTTGCAGGATGAAGTATTAAAAACAGGTTGCTAAGAACCATTCTAGGTTCTGCAGGTTTAAAAAGTCAAGCTTCTGAGAAATAGGTTTTACAGGACACTAGAAGTCCTGTAAGTCAGTCAAAAAATTTTTCAATAACATTCTGCTCCAAATGACTAACACTGTCTTCACTCCTTTAACTTTGTGTTTATAGTATTAAAATTACTTGAAACTTTTCAAAAACCTCTAAACAGAACAGGGCCGTATTAAGACCTTCGTAGGTCTTAAGCACTGAAAAGATTATGGTGCCCCATATATACATAATTTGAAATAAAACTAATACTAAACTGTAAAACGAATTTTTATCTTTCCAAATGAAACGAAACTCAAATGTATGTTGAAATTAAAATTGCTAAATTACAGAATAGTACATGACATACATTGAAACAATTTCATATATTTTATATTGATCAATGCAGACCTGGTTTTGGTGAGGACAAGCAATAGAAAGAGAATACAAATGGGAGAAAAGCATGTATTGGAGTGTAAGAAAGTCTAACAAAATTTTGTTGGTGCTCAAAACTTGTATTTAGTCTGCCAATTGGACAATCCAGGACTGACACAGAAGGCTAACAGCCTGTTTCACTGATTTTGGGCTCAACTGTTTGTAACACAATTTCCCATTACAGAATATAAACAAGAATTTTTATTCGCCACTTTAAATTTGGGCTCAATAAAAAATGTGCCTTCTCAACATTAACAAATTCCTGCAAAATTCTTAATTTTGTGAGGAAACTCTCAAGTCTATCAGTGTCTGTTACAAATTTTCAATTTCAAATTTGTTTGAGTGTGAACTACCTGCACAAATCAAATTACTTTAGCCAGGTACAATTCAAAATTCAAAAGAATCATAGTTAACTCACACATCTTATGAAACTATTTTTAAACATTTCCATTGTAGTATTATGTACACAACTGAGAAAACTTTTACTAAAGTACATTGTTTATATACATATTTAATATAGGCACAGTTACTTACTTGTGGGCCCTAATATCTTTATCTCCTACTCTGATGACAACATCAGAGTTTATTTCTTCCAAGAACATTCGGAGTAAGTCTTCACCCAGCTTAGAACAAACATCATAACCTTTATAGGAAGTTATTCCTTCTGTTTCTAAGCTGTGTCTGTCTTGTGAATGATCTTTGTCTAAAGTTTGGAAACTGATGGGTCCTAAAATAGATGAACTTACATCAGATACTTCTGAGTAAATAGTCTCAGAATCATCTTCAACATCATAGACTGATGTCCAAGGAAGAGGAGGAGAACAGAGGAGACTTTTTTCCAAACTGTCAGCAGTGGTTTGTATAGATTCCCTTTGGTGATCAAAACTCTGGTTTACCAAATGCAACTTCTCAACAGAACCCAACTGTTTCTCAACATTACCAAGTTCCTGTGAAGTTCTCAATTTTGATGATATTTTAGGCCAACTTTCCTGTTCATCATAAATTTGAGAACCTAGATATTTTGCAGATTCATTTGAAGACTTGGATGTTAACAATTTTGTGGATGCATCTACAGCATCATCTGAAAATTTTGAAGTTACTGAATCTTTTAAAATTTCATCTGACATTTGATCACTACATGAAGTGAGATCTATGGTAGCTTCAGATGATCTTTTAGAGCTTCCTTTAGTTTTTAAATCACTAGTACTTCTCATCTCTTCAACAGAAGGTAACTGCAAACCTGTTACCATAAGCGATTTCTCATCTGTAGGTACAAATTTTACTACTTCTTGCTCAAAAATACCTGTATTATCAAGCTTTGTACCAGAAATGACTATCTCTTTAGCAGGGCTTGTCAATAACACTTCGTTTGTGCACATTAATTTTTTAGGGCTCTGAGGTAAGGCTCGTTCAACACTTGTAAGTTGTTGTTGCTCTGAATTACCATCATCTGCAAACTGACTTGTTGCTTTAGTTAAATTCTTCAAGCTTGAATATTTTGTCTCGGAAGAAATTTCACTATCCATGCAGGAACTTTCTTTAAATGATTTCTTTTTTTCACATTTATTCTCAGTCTTTTCTTGGATTTTCTCAGTTTCAACAATTTTCCATTCTTTTGTGTCTCTCTGTTCAATTTTCTTTCCATTGGCTTCTTCTAAAGAATCCCTGCTGGGAGATCTCGAGACCAGAACAGAACCACTTACAGGAAACTCTAAAGCAGTAACATCCTCTGGTTTTATCGAAGCTTTGACAACTACATGATCAGACGATAAACTCATTGGCTCTTGTTTTACTTGCTTACGTTTTGTTATTGGGCTCATTGGTAGCAAGTATGTCTGACATGTGTTTCCAATCTTGACAGAAGCATCAAGTTCTCTGTGTTGAGTCTCCGATTTGCTTGTAATTTCTTCTTTCTTTTCTGACTGTAAATGTGTTGGCAGTGCAAGTTCCTGGTGCTTTACTGGACTTAAACATGTTTGTTTTTCTTGTCGGTGAACCTTTTCACACAGTGATTCTTGAGACACTGTGATAAGACTACCTTCTTCTACCCTTTCAGTGTTTTGGTCAATAAGACTACTGTACATTTCCTGTGCAGCTCTCACACTATCATTCATTTCTCCATTGATTTCAACAAACATGGATACAGACATCCGATTCTTCCTTTCTTTGTTCTTTTGTTGGGTTTCTTGTAATTTCTCAGCATCTTCTGAAGTAACAGAATCAAGATCTACATACATGTAACAAGAGTTAACCTTTTCAGACCGTGAACTCTTTTCAACAGTTTTTTCTTGAGATATTACACTTTGTCTTTTAGTTTCAGCTACATATGAAGTCTTCTGGAATTCTTGGGAGGAATCTTTTTGTGTATCACCACCACCACTAGGAGTAGCATCTATGTACATGTAAACACCTTGCTGTTTCTGTGTTTTACTTGTAATGTTTTCCTGTGAAACAACACTTTTCATGTCAATATACATTGGAAACAGTGACCCTGAACACACTGAAGAAGACACTGGTTTGTTTTCAGATATATCATCAACTACTTTTTCATTATGGGAAGATTTCATGCATGTACACGTCATCACTGATGATATTAGGGAAGAATGAATGTCTGTATCAGACATCAAAGACTGGGTTTGGGACATAAAACCAGAGTCAGTCATGCCTCCATCAACATGATGGCCTGAAAAACTTCGTGCATGTGTAGTTATTATACTAGGTTCGTTAATTTCAACTCTATCTGTCAAAATATTTGTCTGCTCATGAAGGAAAAAGGACTCCTTTTTCAGTTCTGGTTTCAGTCTTGTGTCTAAACTGTCAGACAAAGGAGCTTCCTCGGAAGTCAAGGTGTCATCTTCTTTTTCCTTCATAGGTTCAGTTGATTTTTGGTGTTGAGAAGAATTCTTGAGTTCAAAAGTGTCACTTCTGGGTATATTGCAATTTCTAATCTGAGGAACATACAGTTTATCTTGTAAATTATCTACAGAAGGTTCAATGCGGCTAGAGGACAGTATGGAGCTTTCAATGCTTTCCTGTAAATGTACCTCAGAAGACTTCTCCCTTGAAGTATACAGTTCTTGAGAAGGTCCTTCAGCCAGATTCAACTCTTTACTACTTTCTCGCTCAGGTACACTGATTCTCCAAGCAGTGCAACTGTCATTGTTTAAAATATTACATTCTTTGACTAGCTTCTCACTGTCTTTGGTTTCCATGACTAGTTTTAAATCATGAAGTGAAGTCACATGGTCTATGTCTCTCTTTGATTCCTGTTCAGTGGTTGTTAATTTGAGAACTTCTTCAGGCACACTAATGGCTTTTTTATCTGGAGACAGTGGACTACATGTTGGTGTTATATAAATATCACCATTTGACGATAAGTAGCCACTAGAAGCTACAACATTGTCTTGCTCATAAACTTTAAATGTGGAACTATCTTGTTGAATTGGAGAAACAGCACTACCAAACTTCTGAGCTTCTGAAGAGTTCTTGCTCAACCAAACAGCCTCACATTCATACCTTCTGATGTCATCTTCTGAGTAGACCTTCCTTCATACATAAATTCACAAAATAAATTAGAGGTTCTGTAAAGTATTTATAACAATTAGTGTACTACACTACTTTAGAACAGAAGTCTCAAATTTATCCCAACTTTTCAATACACTTTCTTTAAAAAATTACTATAAGGACAAGGTTACATAATGAAATGACATCATAAAACATGCAATTGGTACCTCAAAATCCATCACAGATACAATATAAATTTCTCATTGTATTTATAGAAACACTGAATACAAGGTCTGAAGAGGTCACCATTTCGTGACGACGAGAAACCCACATGAAGTAAAAATGCATCTTAAAACAGCTAACCCTTTTGTTAATCTGAAGATGACTTAAGAAGGTTGAAATGTTGTTCTCTGCTTAATTTTGGTAAAAGTGTTAATACCCATACCAGCCATTTTGGGATACAGGTCATTATTTCATTGTAAAAAGCCATTGGTTAGGCTTCATTTAAAGAAGTTTGTTCAGTCTTTGGTTCCTTACATTAAAATTAACACTGAAGTGTCACAAAAAGTTAAAAGAATAGTTACTTATTTTATGAGCATAAACTAAGATCTTTCAAACTATCTTATCTTGTACAAATTAAAAAGTTAGGATCTGATTGGAGAGTCCAAGATTATTAATAAAATTGATAATATTTATTCATTTATCATGTTTTTTTTTTTCACATTTGATAGCAAGAATGGCAGGACAAAAAGAAATAGAAATTTTAGCATAACACTAGTTATCTTCAGTTTGGACAATTTTACTGTTCTAACATGACGGTTACTCTCTGGAATAGACTGTCTTTAGATGTGGTTGATACAAATAACTCTGTGAGTTTAAGAGAAGGATCAACAAATGTTTAAATTATCAAAGCTGGATTTGACTTTTTTTATATAAATTGGATGGTACAAGCTCGTAAAGTCAGCAGGACCCTTGTTGTCCTTTAAATGTTATGTTCAAATACACATATAATTGTGACTAGTGCTTTTAAAGTTCTACTGGAAGTTACTTCTATTAAATAATGACAACAGCAAATAACAAAAAAACACGACAATGAAAACAGAACTGAATACAGTATCCAATATTTTGAAGTTTTGTTTTAAATAAGATATTACAAATCACATAAACTTCCAAATTAATAGTTCAAAACAGATCTATGTTGTGGTACATTTGTTTTTTTAAAGTACAATATCAAATTAGTTTTGTTTCAAAGTTTATTCATAGTTCAAATTAGTTTTGCTTCACACAAATATCGATGAAAAATACATCAATTGTCTCAACCTACAAAATAAGCAACAGTTACATGTGTGTTTGAATATGAATTATTTTCAACTTATAAAATTAAACGCTTATCTCACAAATTAAACAGCAGCTTACATATTAAAAAAATTATACTTGGTTAATCTCAGGCCTCAACTTATATAGGAACAAGCTTTGTCCAGCAAAAACTCTTTTCATCACTGTCTCAATTGCTTACTCTTAGTTTATAAGAACATGACTTTCTTTAAGAACAAAACTAAAAAGGCTTTATGAATAAAAAAAAATCATGACGATATGACACTAACTGAGAGGCAACATCTTGAAAAAAACATTAAAACTTTCTGTAATCAAAATTGGTATAGAGAAACAAATTGGAGAGAAAAATTTACTTCTTGTCATCAGATCAACTCCACAGAAAATGTAATTCTGTGATGTGAATACTTGTAAGATAAAGGAATGGAAAGAATAGTAACCGTAAATTAAAGTCTCATAAATAGATTATTTAATAATATGTAATTAAACACTGTCAGAAAAACAGTAACAGAAAAGAAATTTGCATGCTCTAAACTGTTTAACATAACTTTTTGATCTGTTGTGATTACTGCTAGACCGAAATTCTTTCGTTTTGAACTCTACAATTTTATCTTGAGAGAAATAATTCGATGACTAAAAAAGATTTTGTTGGTTTATCTTAGCACTATATTACTCGTTGAGCTATGTGCAATCTATCCACCACATGGAATCAAGTCACGGATTTTAGTGTTAGAAGTCATATATAAAGTTACTGCTGATCCAAACAGAATATATCAAGAAAAGTACAATAAATGTGAAAATGAAGATTTAAAATATCATAGAAAAATATGGGCATCTGAGGCTGATGTGAAAAGGGACCTGAAAGATGTAAAAAAAAAACAGTCTCTAGGAGAGAAAATAGGTGAAAGAGAAGAAGCAACTGATCTGGCCAAAGAGGGACAACAAAAAACCACTGAAAGTAAAAGTACTAAAATGAAGTGTCATTTAGTTCATGAAACATTTCACAAACAAAATAATCACCCCTTGCGCTAAAATGAAGAAAATTCTACAAAATGTTCACCACTCTATCAGACTTTTTCAAATATCTGAAAAAAATTTCATTGTTGTTTTTAAAATTAAACAAACAAGAAGTTAATATGAAATGTACATGTCAAATAAGTGTGAAATTTTCGTATTCACTGACATACTTAGTTAAAAATTTATTTTGGATTACTTTCAAGTGTGTTTGCTTTTGAATATTTTTTGTGCTCTATTAACAAAGTATCTTCAGGTATTGAAATCGGAATACTATTTGCTACCCTATGTTTCATTTTATGTAGATTCAATAAAGTGAAACGTGATCTCTAGTTTCTGTGTTTTTACTTGTCAGTAACTGTAAAAGATGGTCTGGCCTATAATGGTAAAATTGCTTTATAGGGTGATTTAACAGTTAGTTATATCTTAAGCTAGATAATTAGTGAAACTTGCTCATTAATTATTCTCATATAAGACTTCTATAGTTGGAAAAGTAACCAATAACATTAATTTTGATTATTTGACTTAGTCACAACACACACTGATTAAACTGAACAATCTTCAATTAATGAAAACAATAATAATGATAAATCATAATGGTAATATTTCAATTACTCCGTTGGAACAATAATAGAAAAAAGTAACAATGGAAAAAACCAATTTTGATCAGTTGATTATTTTCGTGACATCAATGGATGTAATGAAAATTTCAATTAATTAATTATTTTACAATAAATTTACATTACACAAACTGACATAATCAATATTCAAATATAACCAATTATGTGAATTAAGTTATTCTTTCACTTCTGGATACATCACACTTAAATCTCATGTTAATAATAGCCAGTCCATTGTACTAAAAGTTAATGGTTGTTTATAAATTTATACACAATAATTGTTACACACCAAATATTCTTATATTTATTCAATATAGATTAAATCTAACTAGAATTACTATATTGTTCTAAGGCAAGTAACTGTTGAATTATCCTCTACCAATCAGAATAGAGAAGGAAAACCTTGACGTGAATTGTTTATTTTGGATTTCATACAAACCTATATAAAGTTCATCTGTCCAGATTCGTTCTCTAACGTTAAACTAAGAACTATAGAGAAGGAACCTGCAATCAACAATCAAACTATTATTATCTGACCTAGAAACAAAATTTGACTATCACTCAAATAATCTCCCTTACAGCCTCAAAGTGTGGAAAAAAATTTTAAAGCAGCAGTCTGAAAATGCTAAACACTAAGTCATGGTCACCCCACAAAAGGACTTACACTTCATAGCTGTTGAAGAAATACAATATAAATAAATTTGTTGGCAATTGTTTAATTAAAAATAATCTTATATGTGCATAGAGAATGACTTCTTTTCATTAATATCTATCTGTTTATGACTAAAACATTTCACAAACAATTTACATTCACAACAATATGGAATAAAAGGCTTTGAATACATTAGCTCTAAGAAAAATAAAATGGATAATCACCTTAAAAAACACAATAATTCCACATTATCCAGGTCAGAATTATATATATCATTTCTATTCTCATGATTCTGGCAAAGTTCAGTGTAAAATGTTGGCACTCGAACTTTTAGTATGCCCACATGTGCTTTAACAGATAAAGGTGTCTGTGAACTTGAAGACTTGATAACGACGTCAGAGAATAATCCTTCATTTAACAATCTGTAAAACAATAAATGTGTTGTTAATAATAACATACAAACAAAACAAGACCATCTGGTCATTTTAAACTGTCGTTACACATCCACGTTTGGAAAAAAGATAATTTAAAACTCTCCCATATTTTTAAGGAAACCACCTTGACATCAATAAAAATGTTAGCCTCAGCTAATGTTGAGAACAACTCCTTCCACAAGTCAAAATTGACCGGTCATAACTGAAGTCTAGTCTGCCTTTTCCAAATCTTAACCTGTCTTCTCATCCTATTTTGTTCAGAATATAGTGCAAAGAAATCAGAAGCCTTCATCCTACTTATCTCCTCACTGATTTAAAAAATTAAATAAGATCCCCCTTACTGTTGAAAAAAGAATTGAAATAAAAACTTTATACTTACAATTAGAATAACTAATGCTAATAATTTTTTCCATATTGTTTATAGTGTGACATTTGTTAAAACTTCATTAAAAATGTAACAACTGAGTGGAATATATCAATATAGAAGATGCTCTACATAAGGGTAAAGAAAATATTAAAATCTTGAATATTATTACGCACTCATTAGATACTGAGGTTGATAAATCACTTTCTAATTATAAGTACAAATTATCTTTCAAAAATTGTATGTTGATAACATTTAATGTGATAGTACAAAAAATTTCTATGATACATAGTACATTAAACCTATTTGTATTTACAAAAATTATTCACCCTTAACATATTGCAAAATGACTGATTAAGAGTTTTGTTGTTTAAAATAAATCTACATTCGCTGCTTGGCAACTTCTCCCAGCTAAACACATGCCGAGCATCAGCATCTTGCAAAAATACAGAAAAAGATTTTTTACTAATTTTAAAGTTATACAACATTCAGTTGCTTTATCACACTTAATCAAATCTCTCTATAATTCGATATACTGTACACATATTTTTTGTTCTTTAGTTATATATACACACACAAAGTAATCCCTAAAAACAAACACTTTACTTACTGAAGCAGATCGTTCTGCAACTTCCTCTGAAGTTTGGTGCGCAATTTTTCTTGTTCTTTTGCACATTTTCGCAAGAAGCCTGTACTGGGTTGTGGAGGGATTCCAACACTCCCCACCAGGCTGGCCATTGGAGCATCATTAGTTCAACACCTAATCTGCATTTCCTCTTACTCCATGTCAAATCTTTCAGCAAAACCAAAATAGCAATAGAGTAACCATAAAAATACACCCACTCACTCAGCAAGCCCACAAATGGTCAACACATGGCTACATACTACCTAAATGCTAATTAGGGAAAGATCTGTGTACGTTACATATATAAAACTAAGATAAAATTAACCAAATGGACAAAAATATAACAAATAACAAAGGCCAAAATTAATTGAAGATCACACAACACATAACTTGAATTTAAAAACTTCATGAATTATTTATCTAGATAATTTAAAAAATATATACCTTCAGTTCCTTATTAATAAACAAAAAAAACCATTAAAGATAACACATGCAGGCAAGTCAAAAACAGTCAACAAGAGTCAGAAAAAAGAATGAACTAAACAGTTGACACATTCTAAAATTAATTTTCAATACTATGATGAATTAATACGTATCCAATACAGTACAAGTACAACTTGTTTATTCCATTCCAACCTACTGCTTAAATGGTCAGTTACTTGACACTAATTACAGCACATGTAGTGTATCAATCCATACGTTGTGCGTATAAAAACTCTTCAGTCAGAGACAGACGTACATGTACATTTGCATGTGTTCTACTCTTCATATCGCCTTACATCATTGAAAGTATGCAATTTCCCCAGTTTTAATAAATTAATTAAAATTTATCTCACTACTATTAGATCTATGAATAATATGTTACACAGTTTTTAAGACCAAAAACAGAATAACCAGCTCTTTAAATTTTCTTAATTATCGACAAAGTATGTATATTAGAACTCCAGGAATAGCATACGTGTATTAATAGTTTATTTATTCCTCTTGGTGCTACATCACTTTGTCAACTCATTTCACTACAACATATATATTTACACATTAATTTGACTGGTCGTTAAGTGAAAGTGCTGCACTCGTCAAACTCCAGTATTGTAATACCTGTACCAGGTTTAAGGAAATCTTATGCCTCAATTTCCAAATTTTATGAAATTAATTAACAGCTTTTAAATTTCTTGTTGAATTCAATACAATATTCATGCAAAAAAAAGACACAAGTTACATAAACAAATACCCAAAATAATCTTTAAAACAAATCCCATTTTATTATTTCAAGAAACAGGAATTAGTTCTAAATTTGTAAAAACGTCTTAACTTTAGAAGTTTAAATAACAGAGGGCAATCATCAGGTTATCAACACACAAACTCTGAAAATGAAAATTAATTTCCAAAATTTATGTTTTTGATTTACAAATTTCCACATGACAGTGTTGCTGAAAATGTTTCATTGAAAAATTCTCCAAGATCATAGTTTGGGTTGTTTTGAATTATGTGCAAAGCTACTCGAGGACTCTCTGCACTAGCCATCCCTAATTTAGCAGGTGTGATGGCAGCTAGTCATCACTACACGCTGCCAACTTTTGGGTTATTCTTTTGTCAATGAAGAGTGGGATTGACCATCACATTATAATGCCCCCATAGCTGAAAAAACAAGCATGTTTGGTGTGATGGAGATTCGAACTCTTGACCTTCGGATTACTAATCGAGTGCCTTAACCACCTAACCATGCCAAGCCACTCTAAGATCATGCTAAATCCATTATATTTAGCTTAATAATATGACTGAATACTTCAAGTACACTGTGTCAGAATATAATAAGCTTAAAGTGAAACCGATCAATACACAAAGTCTCATAACTCACGGTGATACTGTGGAAGAGATGAAAGCTACCACTTCATGAATTAATAAATTACGCACCAAACTGAGCAACGAAAGTAAATGTATATAACGAAAGAATACATTATGGAGTACACTAAATAATTTACAGATAGAACTGTCATAATAGCCTAAATCATACACTATAAAGTCAACAGTTTTAAACCTATTTTTTAATTAAATAGTTTATATAAAATCAAATAAACAACGCTCTAGACTTTTACTGTCTGCTCTTTAATGTTTGCATACTTCAGGCTTTTTACATTCAAGGATAACTGTGATGAAGAAATTTCACAAAAGCATACACACAGACACACATACACATTTCCTGTCAGAATAACATCGGAATCAGAAAGTACCTTTTGGTCCCTCAAGCCTGTCACCCAATGCTTAAATTATACTTTGATTTTCAAAAGGTCACTGATCCCCCCTTTTACATACTTGTAACGTACTAGCCTCCACTATTGCAATTTAATCCATAATCCAATTGTCCAGTTAGAAAAATAAAGATATTTAATTGGATCCCATTTTTACCAAAGTGGAAACTGTGTTCTCTTGTCTTCAGAACACAACACAACGAAATCAGAGGACTTTATCATATCAACCAAGCTACTAAGTTTCATTGTACATTGTTACAATAAAATTCTCTTATTCATGCATATATTTAAGTGTGATACTGACCAGATGACAAAAGGTCTTTGACACTGCATAAATAATTTTAGCCCATCAAGTCTGTCCTGATTCCCAACTTTCCCCCATTCAACAAGCAGAAAATTAACCATTAAATACAGCCATGATCCTTCAAATGTTCATCAAAACTTTCACAATTGTACTTTGTTTCACCATATTCACTGTCCTACTAAAAAAATAAGGATGAATTTGCCATAAGTTAATTATATTGCATTTTGCCCTACTCCCCTTAGAATTAAACACACAAAAATCTGATACCTCAGTCTTATCAAGTAACTTATAAATCATGAATGCTTCAAAAGGTCATTTTATACTATTTTCTCATCAAGAAAGATTAAGTTAAGAAATCTCAACCCATCCTTCTGTGAAAATACACCATCCTCTTAAGCCTCTCAAACAACTCGATGTTCTTCCTAGAAGGGGACCAAAGCTGCACACAATATTCCAAATGATCCTCAACTGTTATAGGTATCACAAATCATAAAATAATGTACTCGTTACTTTTGATTTTCCCTATCAAGCAAATAATTCCATAGTTCCAAACACTGCACATGAGTATGCTTTATCATTATAAACAATTGGTAACATACTGAAGCATCACTTAACCTTCTCTGTAAATTTTACAAACAATATTTTATTTTATGGCTTGTATTCATCTAATGACCCTTTCCTTCACTCTTTTTAATCATTATTATCCCCAATCTAAAGAGAAACTTAAGTTGTGTTTTATTGTTTTATAGAGAAAAAAAGTTTTTATGAAACAATATATAACTATCTTATACTTTAATGAGTTTGTTAAATGAAGAGCAGAGAAAACCACTTACTGTGAATTATATTAAAGGAATTTATTTTGTTGAAAATTAAATAACTGTTGTTCATAAATGTGGATAAAATTAAAGTTATGGAAAACTTCAAAATAAAGTATATTATTATACACACATATATATATATGTATATATATAGAGAGGCTAAGTATGGGTAATGGTTTATATAATGTCTTCAATTGAAGTTGTTTGAAGAGGCATTTAATCAGTGATTCTATTAACCATTAACTGCAGGAATGTGTGTTGTGCTTACGTCTTACTGGTTCTTATGTCTAAGTATATTTATTGGTCTTAATGTACAGAACACACAATGAACATTCATCACTGCCCTTCTCTGAAGAGTTGCTAATTCTCTCTTTTAATTTAACTAACTCCCATTACACTGTTTTTGGCACTAATAATAGCCTATACAAAACTTGCTTGTTGTAAATATTATAAGTTTCACACTCTAGAAGATTATTTTAAATTGTTATATTGATATATTGAAGGAGTATGTTGTGTTTTATAATACAAAATGTACATCACGTCAACCAAAACATCTTTCATAAAAGTCCCAAGGGCTATGAAAAATTGGTTAAG
The DNA here is from genome assembly GCA_011833715.1 of Carcinoscorpius rotundicauda. Lineage (NCBI taxonomy): Eukaryota > Metazoa > Arthropoda > Merostomata > Xiphosura > Limulidae > Carcinoscorpius > Carcinoscorpius rotundicauda. The sequence goes on from CM022399.1 coordinate 87,507,914, forward strand.
CAAGACCATAACACTTAACATTCACCAACAACAAATTTAATTTTTAGTACTGTTTTAATTGGTTTTGGTAATAAGCCATGACTTATACATATGTGTAATATATTAATAAAACTACTAATAACGGATACATGGATTTTTCACGAATATTACTATTTTATGAGCAAATTGCAATTAAATAACCTAACAATGCTTTTAACCCTCATACATGACACAAGCAGAAAGCAATATTATTATACGCCCTTTAAGTTTAAATTGTTGTTTAATAATCATAATTTATAGGCCTCGTATAGTTTAATAATAATGATATTAATATCGAAAATTTACTTGTTTTAATTATTTTATTACTGTACTACTATCACTAGTATTAGAATTATAACCTTAAAAGTGGTACATAATACTGGGCTGTGTTAAATTACATACTGTCTTAACCAAAGAATAGGAATTAAGTTGCATATTTACGTACATCTGCAGTACTAACCCAAACGAAATCAAAAATAATTTACATCGGATGATCCATAATCAACCGTCAGTGTCATTTCGGGATAACTTTTATTTTTAATAAAAGATTCACAGTTAAACCTACTTTTTAGTTCTACTCTTGGTCTTTTCGTTTCTTTAATGCCATCTGATACTGACGAAAAATTGATAATTTACTTTAATCATAATGCTGTTTCACACATTTATAAAATAATTTTTTTCCCAGTTTACTCAGTGTATTTCTTACGAAGTTGTCAATCTCATATCACCTGAGCTACATATAAACAAACCGCATAACCCACAAAAAAAAAACTAATCATAGGGCACGCACTACCATTGTTGAAGCGCCACTTAATAAGATTCTCTTACTTTTTTTCATGTAAAGTAATATTTTAAAAGCCAAAATAAAATATGTTCACACCTTTTAAGTACTTGCTGTTCATTTTATCCAACCTGGCTACTGGATATTAGCATGTGAAGCTTTACAATTAAAGCAAACCTAAAATTGCTTTTCGTAGTCGAAATCTTTTGTGTAAATTTTGTGTTCTTCTATTTCCGTTTCTGAAGTATAGCTGCTAATCAACTGATAAACCAACGTTCTGTGATACGTTGCTTGCACTGAAGTGGCTGCAATTTAAGAAATGCCTAATCTCTGTCGATGATATATTGATGCTTGGTTGCACATTTAATTCTACTTGAGACTTAGCATGGATTTTCAACAGATAACAAATACTTGAAAGTGAGACTAGAGAAGCGTTAATATATGCATACACAGGTGAAAGTTCTCATTCATTTTGTGGAAAGGTACAATGCATCTAACAACTATGTGAAAACTGCAGTAAATCAAAACTGATTGCAAACCATGGAAAAAGAAAGAGATCTAAAGTTTCATTGAATTTTCTCCATATTACTGAAAAATTGTATCTACAAACATCTTGATTATATCTGAAAAAGACAGATCTGTCTAAATATGTTGTATGTTCCGCCATAAATAAATCACTTCATTGCTCTTATAAATCATTGTTAGTCTATTTGTTAATAACAAATACCGTGATTATATCGCAACACTAGCAATGATAATAATTGGCAAATGAAACTTTTTTGATGACGAGAACAGTTTACTCATGTAACAGTGATAATTTTTAGTAAAAATACGATACGTAAAAAGTTATTCATGAGCATAATAACATTTACTTTTTTCCCATACAAAAATCACTTGGTAAATGAAACGATAAAGGTTAGGTTATCAATGAAAAGGGTAACATCATATAATAACATTTTAAAACTGAAACAGTCCTGAATATACAGCTGAACATCTGTTGACTGTTGAGTAGAAGTAAACCTTTTTATAGTAATATGAGTACAATATGAAAAAGAAAAAGAATTACCACTTAGACTCATTTTAACTCCAACAGTGAATTATTTAGAGCAACAACAGATCTCTTGTTGGAGGTGGTTGTTTTTAAAAGATATTCTCCCTTGCATGGGTCAAGAATTTCTAGATCAAACCTATTTCATTTGGAGCTAGAAGATCTGATCTGTTCTGGAGGTGTTCATTTTTTTATGGTTGTTTTTCCGCACTTTTAGCTGCTGGACGTTACCGTGACATTTGAGTATTGTCGTCTGCTGAATGGCAAACTTATCTAGAATTTCTCTTCGAGCTGTAGCTTATGACTCTATGGTGGTAGGTGGTGGTGACTGTAATTGCTTTCTTTTTTAGTGTACATTGTCTGCATTTCCTCTTCATAAGATGCTAAACGTCTTGGAGTAATTAATTATTGTGTGTCTACAATTGTAGCTTTCCTTGGCATGGTGTAATAATATCTATAATTGAGCTAAAGTAAACCTCAAAGAGGCTTATTCCTAAGAATTTTATTTGTTGTTGTGAACTGTTTTCTGATTGTTTGCATATACGCAGTTGATGTTTGATAGATTAAACAACTAAAATATAAGGTATTAGTAAAGATTGATAGTTAAACGTCATACTGCGTCATACAGGTTACGAAGAAATATTTTTTACAGTAATTAAACAGTTGGTACAGTATTAGACATATCTTTGTACATTTTTTGGATTAATAAAGTGTCTGCATATTAAACTGAGCTCAAACTTATGGTTTTATACCTAGGTAATAACGAAAAACTTTTTAACATCCTTGGCCCCCCAGTGGCACAGTGGTATGTCTGCGGACTTACACACTAAAAACCGGGTTTCGATACCTGTGGTGGGCATAGCACAGATAGCCCATTGTGCAACTTTGTGTTTAATTTTAAACAAACAAACAAATATAACATCCTCAAGTGACACACTTTGCAGAAACCTAAAAAAGCGATCGGGGGTCGCTGGAATGTTGAGAATAAGTTGCAATTTTTAACTGACAAAATATAGTGATCGATTACTGAATATCATAATTCTTAAATTTCCATGAAGAAGATAGCCCGTGTTATAAAAAAGAAAATAATCTTTCTTTCTCTTTCTCTCTCTTTAATGCTTATGAAGTGAAATATGTTTATGACAAAAGAGGGCGCATGACGTTATGGAGATTTTAAGATGTGTTTCTAAGGCGTTAGGTGTATGTTTTTGACGTGTTAAAATAAGTCAGTTTTTGTCATCTAACTGTTCCTGTGATATTTAGTTTTGATTTTATAATACAGATATTTGTTAATAATCATATAAGAAACAAAGAAAAATGTCTTCGATGGCTAGACTATCATATGGTTACAAGAAGAAACTAGATAAAGATGCTGTAAGTTCACTAAGCAGCTTTCATAAACTCGAGAATTATTGATAGGAAAAAAGGATTTGGCTCTTCTCTTACTGTAATGTGATACATATTATTTGTTTTGTTATTTATGACCTTCAGCATAAGTATGACTTTGTTTGTCGACATCCTTTGTCTTTAAATATTAAGTTTTTATTTTATTAATATTGATAATGAATTTAGGTCTGTTGTAAATGTATAAATTATCCCTAAAATGCTGTATTTTGCAATTTATAGTACTAATTATTATTAATAATAATATTTTTTATTACTTGTACTATATATGCTTGCTGTTTAGTCTTAAGTCAATGGACTAAGACGTAATAAAAATAAAAAATACAGCAATTTTGAGTTTTCACTAGTTGCTGTTACCTGCTTTAAATTAGTAAAACAATCAGAAGAGCCAATACATATTAACACTAACAGAGAGGCTAAATTGCACACCTCAAGTTTTATTATGTTTTTTGTTGCCTTAGAATTGTTCTACGCTGAAGTTTTCGTGTTTAGAAAAGAAATAACAGGCAAAAATAATTGTGAATGCGAAATAATAAGTTTTTAAGCTTTTGCAAGTACCACTTCTGATAATGTTCTGGTTAACTTGAGTAGAAAACAATTCCAAACTTTAAGGGTAAGTCTCCCGAGTGCAGGTGCAGCACTGTCGGCCATGCATTGCATACTTTTACGGTTTCCTGTTATAGAACTTGAATGACAGTGAACTGTAGAATTAAGATTTTTCTAATGTATTTCTGTGATTTGTAGTATTAAACTGTGTTGTGTATTTCTTTGTTAAAAGTGTTATTTAGCTTCTGTATCATCTACAAGAGATGAGAAAGAAATATGTTTACAGCAGTTAAACAGTTGGCAGTGACAGTATTAGACATATCTGTGTACATGTTTCAGGCTAATCTCTGGTTCTTTACTGCTTCAGAAAAAAACAAAAAACATTTCTCATAGGCTTGTCTTCATGGTTGGAATATTATAAACTTAGTATTATCAGGATAATATTCTGTTTTTGCATCATTTCCAGCAAGTCAATTTCCTTTTTGTAATAAGGAAACTAAAAATAAATATTTGATCAAGTATTACTTCTTGTTTAACTTTAAAATTTAAATTCAAAATTTGTATAAATAGATCCTATAATTCAGACAGCTCATTGTACTATTGCTAAACACTCAGCTGTAGGTTTTTATCTTTTATCAAACATTGTTTGTTTCCCTCTGTAATACTTATATTGATATTTATCTCACTCAAATGTTCTTGTTCATATTGAAAACAATTTAAAGAAAATTAGCAAACTTGACTTTTTATACTATTACTGTTTTGTTTTAAAACTCAAGAATACGAGGAAAATGAAAACGTAATAATGAATGTTAAAAATGTGCATTGCAAAGGCTAACATTTTGGAAGTTTGGTGAATTTGCTACATTTTTTTTCTATTATTGTGGCAAAAGTTGGATGTTTTTTATGTATCTATATATTTGTTTGAATGTAAATCAATTTATATTTTGTTTATTACTGAATCATTTCCATTATATTCTAAAATAAGAGTGTAAACATTTTTTTTCATACTTTTATGTTTTATTAACAAATTATTTATTTTTGCATTTTTCATCCACTAAATAATATCAGGAATAAAATAATATTTTAAGGCTAATTTTGGAAGATTTTATGGTTTTGACACACAATTAATTTAGAATTATTATTCTTTATTCAGGTTTTAAATAAAAAGGTTCCAGAAAACCCAAGGTACAGATGTGTTAGACCTGTTGTTGATAGTGGTAAGTATGTTTTCCAAAGTATTAGTGTACATGTATTTGACCTGATTTTAATTTTTAATAATTAACATTTCAACGAAACAAGTGGTGTTTCTAACTCTCAAAATAAATTATAAATAACCTTTGAAAGGTTATGCACATCACATACTGAGCCAGTCTTCCAGGCTGCAACTTTAAAATTTAAGAAAGGGTTAATAAATATTTGGAGCATCGGAACTGGACTCAGTGATTAGTTTTCTGTTTTTGGAGTGAAGGTAGGAGGTGAGAATTTACTTTAAGAAAATTTCACTTGTGTATGTAATGAAGGATCTTACAATACAAATGTTTTGTACACGTAAACATCTTCTACTACAGATCTCCTTATATATGTTTGTTAACATTTGATAAATTAATAATAGTAGTTACTTAGAATATTATGTAAAAGTAAACAGTATTTGTTGATAAAGATGATAACAAAGTTGTATATGTTATGATATGAACATACTAATAAGTCCATTTTGTTAGGTTTTAGTGTGAGAAGATATGTGGGAAGGATGCAAGAAATTTATAAAAGTAAGTTGTCCCAACAACTCATCTTCTTATCTGTAGGATCAATTTAAAACTGACAATATTAGATACCTTATTACATAAGATATGGGTAACAATGGACCATTTAGTTCTTTAAGATTTCTTTCACACCCTACAATTGGAAAAGTAAAAAAATTAAATCAACTTTTATTTTCCAAAAAATAAAAATAATTAATTCCCCATTAAATTCACACTGGATGCTGGCACTGCCATTGGTAATTTGTTCCATAAGTTAATTACCATGTTGGAAATATGAAATTTTCTTAACCTTAGCCTAGTATATGTTTTTATCACATTTGTAATTTTTGTCCTCTCATTCTGATATCTTCAAATTATAGCATAAAGAAATCAGGGACCTTTAACTTATGAATTTCCCCTGATAATATCAGGATAAGATCATGTTTTACCCTTCTTTCTTTTTTTTTCAGAAAAGAAGATATTAAGTGGTCTTAACATATCCCTACAAGATTATCCTTCTAACTTCATAATCATCCTAGTAGCACTTTTCTAATCAATCAATATCCTATCTTAAATAAGAAACCAAAACTGTTATCAGTATTTCAAGTGATTTTAAGCCCATTATTTTTACTTGGAGATAATTACCTTTTTGGCTAGTAATCAATATTTATATAAATATTAGCAACAGTACATTGTTTCACAGGCTCCAGTAATATGTTCACCATAGCAAGAAGTAGTTCCCACCCATCTGGAATAGACTGATTCCAATGAATCTCACATGCAACAACCTTCAACCAATAAGTGTGAAATGTACTCTCTTGATGCATGTGACTCCCTCTATTTAATTTCACAGAATCATCATTTTTTTGTCTGACAGTACTTGTCAAGACTCTTTTTTTTGGGGGGGGTACTCTTTGTATTTTTTGAATTTGGGAATTTAAATCATTTCTGAAATACAATTTCCTCATTATTTTTCAGTTAACTGAATTTCTCAGTCTTTTTTTTTCCCTCTTAATCTTAAATATTTTTCATACTGAGCTTTTCACTGGCTATGAATCAATTTTCATTAGTTTACTATCAGGGTGACTACCAATGGGTAAAACTGACCTCAATTAGAGTCTCTGTAATTGAGGTCAGTTTTACCCACGGGATGGGCATTCCTTGATTTTTCTGGTGTATTTATTCCATGCCCAGTTTTCTTGCTTTTGTCGCACCATTAAAAATAAAAAATTAAAGATCATTGTAGGTATTCCAATTTAAAACTTTGCATCTCAGAAAGAAACTCAAAGCAATAGAGGGCGATCAGAAGAGTCTTTCTCTTCCTCCTACTCGTGAAGTTAAATTTTGTGCTGAACTTGTAATTAAAAGCCAACCCAAAAGAATTTTAAGTATACCAGATTATGCTGAAGGCTGGTGCCAAAGGTCCATTAGTGGTCTGTGAGAGGTTAAATATTGACCCCTCCCCCTCAAAAAAAAACAATGCAAGAGAATAGGGATCTGTAAATCCAAAAGCCTTAGAATTTACTTTGGGGAGGAAATGGGAGTACCCCAAGAAAAGACACTTTCATGATTAGCGATCCAAATAATTTACCCTGATGGTGCACGGAAGTAGCTGAAAAGGAAATCATGGTTAGTAAAGCTTTCACGGAAAAAACGACAAATAAACAAACACAATGACAAAAGCACCAGGTGGATATAGATAGGCCATTCGTGGATGTAAAACTAAGTGGTCGATTCTATCCGTATTGATGAGTAATTCTGTTTGGGATGAATTATTTCTTCTTACTGAATGTGACATTGATGTCTGTTGTGACTGATGGGTCTGTGGTCTTAACTTGGGTTGGTTGAATCTGGCTTGTGGCTGTTGAAGATTAATGTCAACATCTGAATACCATTACTTCCCTGCTACAATATTTATATACAATCCATTTCCTTTGTGAAGTGATCCACAGCAACTTTGAGAGGTTTTCATGGGGCACTCTCCTCATAATTACCTCTGTGTTTGCTGTTTTTGACTTTTGCTTTACACATATGGTTTCTCTGATGTTGGGATATCTTATCTGCAGTATGTTTTGGTGATGTACCTGAGATTTTGCAATCACACATGAATTCAGAGCATCAACACTCTATCATTTTCTCTTTGATTACATGTATTTCAATTTATAGCCCTTCTTAGCTTTTACTTGTTCCTTTCTTTAGGAGTTCCTCATCTTATTGTTTTACTCAACATAGGTGGTAATGTCACCTTGAATACCAGCAGCTACCCAGCTGGTTCCAGTCCAGTGGGAGCTTGCTTGTCGAAATGGGTTCCCTTTGGCAATCTTTGCCACACTTCCGTGGGTTATTCAGTCCAAAAATTCTTTTTCTCCTTCCTTTATCTGTAATACCCATTGCCTCCAGATCCTACATCAAGTCAATGTTTGTCTGAGGCGGTACAAACCAATGAACCTATTCATCATCTTTAAAGCTTTTATTCCAGGCTGTTTGTCATTCTCAAGACAACCAAATACTGATAGCCTGTGGTAGATTTTTCTTTATTTGTGGAGAACAACTCATCATTCCTTATGCTACCTTTTATTTATTTATTGTGAAGTGGTTTATTAGTTTTGCACACTGCTCTTTGGCTTGCCTTAGCCCTGTACATCTTTTGGCAAGTGGTCAAAGCATTCAGCCATCACTTGCAGGCTGAAGGGTTGCTCCTACCTCGGCACACGAACAACTGACTTCTGTTTACTAGTTCCAAACAAAAGTCTGCATAGTACATTTATTAGCTGCTTCTGGAGGTTGCACATGTGGGCTGCTTACTCAAATTAAAGAAGTCCTTTCTTATGACTACACAATATCTTGTGTCCATTTGGATATTTTTGTTAACATCCATCTCATTTGAGCCCAACCTTCTCTTCAATTTCATTCTATGAAGCTTTCAGTTTTCCGTGATTTTATTGATCCTTTTATTTCAACTTGCAAGGTTCTGTTGTTTTTGGGGATGTGGTCATCCATGGCAGCTCTTATCCCCTCAGGTCATATGCGTATGCATTTCTTCAATGGGCTCTTCATGACCAGTGGAATCTTATGAAAGATATTTTGAAGGTTCATTTTCTCTTCCTTATTTGTTTGTTGATTATCTGCACTAGTGGTTGGACATGGCTCAAATGTCAATGGGTGTTCAGCTTCTTCCTCATAATCCAGATTTATACATTTTCATGGACATATCCTTTTAGGGCTGGGGGACATGGGTCAATCAACAGGAAGCTTGTGGCTGAGAGGTTTTATCATGTAAATATTCTGAAGCTTGTGGCTATATGTCATACCTTAGTTCATTTTCTTCATATGGCAAGAAATCATCTGCTAATGATCTATTCTGACAATTCTACAGTGGTTGCTCATCTCAATCATCAAGATGGCACCTGTTCTTGATCTCCATTTTTTAGGTCTACATGCATGCTTGACTTTTGTTTCATTGTATGTCTGATTCTAGGTGCTTTTAAACATGTTAACAATCAGCTTTCCATGAAGTGATTTCTCAATCCTCTTGTTATCCAGTGGTTTTTGCCTTCAGTGGGATATTCATCACCACATTGTGTTCACTGTCGCTTTTAACACCAAATTGCTCATGTTTAGTCTCTGTTTCCTCATCCTCTTGCTTTGGCTGTAAATGTCTTCAGTCCAGATTGAATCAATAAATATTTGTATGTCTATCCTACAAATTGCTTTCTACCCAGGGTGATTTCAGTCATCTATATCAAGTCCTTCTGATGCTTCTTAACTGGCTCAACTATAGTTCCCATGGCTACTCCAGCTTCAGGCTATCCCTTCGTTATCAATTCGTCTTACTCCATCTGTCAACCTCAGTTTTATCCATTCCTTCTTGTCCTACATCTTGATGCCTAGTTTTCATCTTGTCTTTGATAAGGAGATCTGGTTTGTTAATCGGTAGTTTCTTTTCCAGCTCATTGCATTTGCACTTTCAACAGAAAGGTTTACCAGTGTAAATGGACTGTCTTCTACCATTGGTATTTGGGTCAGGAATTTTCACCTGTGTTCAGGGTCAGTGATGAGGAGTGAAATTCTCCAAAACCAGTATAACCTAATAGCATACATTGATCAAAGTGTAGATTGAATTGGGCCTCCCTTGAACTAACACTTCAAAATTAAACAATTTTCAGAATACCAAGCTCATTTATTAGAGGAAGGTGATTTACAACTGAGATTGTTTTGATTTGCAAGTTGTGGTACAAACCCAAATATACTGTCTTCTCCTCAAGTACAACATCCTCAATACAGCTAGAACACAGAAGAGCTTAGACTCATCAGAGAACTTTACTAATTCAATAATTAATTTAATAAGCAAGCAATTTTCAATGTTATTAATATGAATACTATAATTATATAAATAAATAATATATATATTAATATAAAGCTCTGACATCTGAGTTACTGCACCAGTAACAAGGGTTCAGCTTTACTGGACTCCATTAAAAAGAACTTGTTACTTTCTCCCACACAACCACATAGGAGGCCAATTCATTCATCTTTCTCCAATCCCTGTCATTGGGAATTTCTTCGGCAGTCATTTGCATGCCACCTTATCAAAACTGTTTTGTAAATTTAAGTTCACCAAACACATCATTTACACTGCCCAAATGTTGAGTAAAACCCTGAATGAAACCCAAAAAGAACAGGCTAGTAAGGCAAGGTTTACCTTACATGACATAACTGGAATCTCAGTTTTGATTTTTTATTTTATTTTCATTCATAATTGGAAGCAGTTGGTTGAAAAAGGTTTTTTTTAAGAACAGCTCAGTGTACCGAACGCTTGTTTTATGTAATTGTAATGAAGAATACATCCTGAATTTTCCACATTCACTGTGGTAAATAAACTGATTATCTTACAAATATATATATATATAAAAAAACTACTGTAAATATTTTGATGATGTCACTCCATGCAGGAACATGTAAACTTCCCTAAATAGTAACATGAATATGTAAAGCTTTGTTGTTTATCACAAGATTTCATTTCATAAAATATGCTTTAAAGTTTTACCCCAGTTTTCATTCTACCTTTAATTTTTCAAGTAATATGCAAATACAGTAATGTTTTCCAGTTAGTTTTCAATCAAGTTTATTACCATAAAAATAAATAAAAGCTCTAACCCTTTCCATACAGATAAGTTAAACTGCACATCACAGTTATTTAGAGTTGCATCTGAAATTTAATTACTTTATCTCCAGCGTATACGAACAAACTGGACATTAAAACATAGCTAATGAATAGTAAAATATTAATATAATATAAGGTGTGCTTTCTTCATTTTAAAACAATATATTTAAATCAATTCTCAGTTTCTCCACATCCTATAGAAAGAAAAAGGTAAAGAACAAAATTTAAATTTGAAATCTTCTCACTTACTGCTCCAATTAATAATTTCATTTATTAAAAACAGACATTTGAAATTGTGGAGAAATATTTGCAAACACTTTTATTAATCCCAAGTAAACAACGTAGAATATAATTAATTTGATTCAGAGTTTCTTGTATATATAATGCCACATTAAAAAAGGGATGAATAACACATTTTAAAGATTTAATTAACATGAAATTATAAGCTAATTATGAGGAATTTTGAAGTATTATGACCTTAAAGTAAGCTGTAATTTTGTGAAAGTTTTAAAATTACTTTACTTTGCATTGAAGATAATATAGGTGAAAAAGGAATTTGATTGAACTTAAAAAAATGTCAATATTTATTTACTTCAAATGCATTTTTTGTTCATTTCTGCTAAAAGCACTATTTAGCTGTTCACTTTTCTGTAAGATACTGATTTACAGCATACGCATTTCTGCTAAAAGCACTATTTAGCTGTTCACTTTTCTGTAAGATACTGATTTACAGCATACGCATTTCTGCTAAAAGCACTATTTAGCTGTTCACTTTTCTGTAAGATACTGATTTACAGCATACGCATTTCTGCTAAAAGCACTATTTAGCTGTTTACTTTTCTGTAAGATACTGATTTACAGCATACGCATTTCTGCTAAAAGCACTTTAGCTGTTCACTTTTCTGTAAGATACTGATTTACAGCATATGCATTTCTGCTAAAAGCACTATTTAGCTGTTCACTTTTCTGTAAGATACTGATTTACAGCATACGCATTTCTGCTAAAAGCACTATTTAGCTGTTTACTTTTCTGTAAGATACTGATTTACAGCATACGCATTTCTGCTAAAAGCACTATTTAGCTGTTCACTTTTCTGTATGATACTGATTTACAGCATATGCATTTCTGCTAAAAAGCACTATTTAGCTGTTCACTTTTCTGTAAGATACTGATTTACAGCATACGTTTATTACTTTATTTTGTTTGCAGATGTGAAGTACAAAAGAGGAGAAATATTTAAACGAATTAAGCTCTCAACGTTTGTGACTTTGGTGAGTTTTTTGGGCTTTTCTTTACCAAGGTTGTTCGAGCAGTCAGCATGTTTATGTAAAACTTATATTATCTAACATTTGCATTGTAATAAGAGTTTAATATAACAGATATGAATCGGTTCATATTTGCATTCTATTCAGAGATTAATAACATTGAAACAATTTGCATTTGCATTCTAATAACAATAGTACCAAATAGTTATTTATTGTGAAACATGAAGATAGTTTAAGATAAACTTGGAATGTTTCAAGGTACACTAAAACTTGTATAATTAATTGAGGAATAACTTTTGCTATTTATTATGTATTTTATAAGAAAGCATTTTTATCCATCTCAAAATATTGAAGATTAACAAGGATACTAATATGTTAATAAAACATTATGTTTTGGTGGTGCACCATTTGAAGCTAAGTCAACAAAAGTGTGTCGATGGAATCTTTACTCAAACTGGGTTCAGTAAATTTACTAATGTAATTTCTGTTTGTATTCTAACAACAAATATGCGTGTATTTATATTTTGGACAGTATATCTCGGTTTACATAAATTAGTGTAGTACATTTGAACTTTTTGTGCTAACTTACTTTAAGTTGCTATATATTAAGAATTATTGAGAAAATTTCATTCGCAGGTTATAGAAGTCGCCAAAGAATTACAGCAACAAACAAGAGAAGGTAAGGGAGAGATCCCAAATTTTAATATATATATTTCTTTAAATTGTTTCTCTATGGGGTTTTTCTTGCTATAACCTTCTTGCCCCAAATATCCTTTACTATGCATGACACAAAATTTTAGTGTCTTTCATAATTAAATTAAACTATTTTTTTGTTTATATAATACCAATTAGCACAGCATAAAATCTTAGCTCATAACCCCTACATTAATAGTACATACATTTTAAGTTTTTAAATTTCTAAGGAATACTGAACTTCTAATTTGACTAACATGATGCATTTTCTCTGGATATTCTCTCATCTCTGTTTCATCAATCACCCCGTAGGAAACTACTATAAAATTAAACATAAAGTACTCACTATAAAATTTTCATAATTTTTATAGCCTTCAAGTTTGTTTCGCTACAGAGCTATCAAGTAAAAATCAGACCTCTTCTGTCACATTGTCTCTTTCAAGAAATGTTAATAGTTCTCTGTTACGTTAATTATACAGTATCTACTACCAATAGAAAGTCAAGGCTTTCGAATAATGTATTGTATAATGTTGTGTTATGAACACAAAATTGTCAGTTTCACTTCGAAATCAACTTCAGTTCCTGAAAGAATCACAGCAATGTTTGATACATTTGTAACTGTTCTTGTTACATAGTTAAAAAGCCACAAAAATTGTGATTGTTTGAAAACAATTTTTTTGTATGTTCTATGTTTTTAATGTATGTTATTTGGTGCATTATTTAATTAAATAAAAATTGTTTAATGCACTACTGTTATTACTTTTAAAATTTAGGGTTAAAGAATACGTGGTTAAGTACTTTATTTCTTATATTCATTATTTATTTATGATTATAAAAGTAAGTAAAATGTAAAAATATATATCTCTTTGAGTTAGTTAAGGTTAGATTAGATAAAGTAAACAATATTGATATAATAAAAATGTTTCACAAGGCACTCATGAGAGTAGTATGGAGTAGCTAAACGGGTAATGTAATTTGATAATGTAACATGAGCGTCTCATCTCCCTAGTGGTTTACAACTTGTATTGGTGTGAACAGCAGGTAAACACAGTTCAAAGATCAATAAAATGTAAGCTCAAATATATGTTACAAATTTAAAGTTTACTTGATAAATGCATAAGAAAGTGAATGAGATTTGTTTCCAATAAAATATAAAGTTTTGTTGAGAAAGCATTTAAATGTTTATGAGATTTCAGAGATTACACAGATAAAATTCGGGATTTTTGAGACGAAGAAAAGTATTTTTAATCTCAACTTGAAAATCCATACACGTGGGTTATTCAAAACAAATATTCAGTATGTTCATGAATGAATTTTTATTTTGGTTTATTGAAAATACTTCTCTGAAAAAAATGATTTTTTATGTGTGAAAGACTGCCTTATATTGTGAAAATGTGCACACTATATTGAAAGTTAGAAGTGTTAAATCTGTAAAGACTTGCAAGTACAGGGAGGTCAGGTGGTCGGTCAATTTGACCGACCCTGTGTGTAGAGAGTAAATGTTGTAAAGTCTTATTGATTGATGAAAGATTCAAAAGTTTATGGTAAGAGAAACTTGAGGAAAGCTAGTCTTGTACAGGGCAATAGCTTTATTTAACCTACTACTAGAACATTTAAAGCATATTTATGATAAATAAAATTTAATTGTAATCTTGATATGAAATTTACATGGAGAATTCACATGTATCATTCTATTTACATTATGCAAACACATCCACAGAGACACACTACTGTATATTATAGTTGTAAACACATTCACTAGACTATTGAAAAGTTTTCGAAGTAAGAATATCAATTTTCTTGAAGTAAAAAAGAATTCAGTATATAAAAAATATGGTTAATGTTTCTAGACTTAGCTTGTAATATATTTAATTTATGTCACATGCATCCAGCATTTACAATATTTCAATAAGAGTACAGGAGTACATTTTGGATGATTCAAATACTTTTAATTGTACCAGACACGTTTATTTTGTTCTGAAACATTATGTGTAGTCCTGTACATGTCTGTTAATGGCAGTCTAAGCCTCCTCAGTTGGATTCACGTTTTTCCTCATCTTGAATACATCTGTATTCGTGGATGAAACAGTTAGCTGGCACACCCACATGTATAAAATGACAAACAATTTCCTTATTGTTACACTCTATCAAGCATGTAACTGAAAAATATTTAACAGTGCACATGCTCATTTACATGATCTCATGCCAGCCACACGCATTTTAAAAAAATCAGTTTCATCAACCTTTTGTTATTGTACTTTCAAAAGAAACAACTATATGAATTAGTCATAAGTTAACAGGAAGAAAGCATTGCTAGAAGTAAAACGTTTTATTATGAATAATTTTAAGTTTGTTCACACCAGTATAATAATATTTGTGTGAAAACTCTTCACTCACACCATAGTTTTGTTGTTCCATCCTATAGGGTCATATATGGTCATCCTATACTGTAAAGTGTTTGAAGGTTCCAGTTTGAAAGAGTTTTCAAACACTAGTTTATCATATATATATATGCTTTCCAGATTAATTTTATGATGGTGGACAAATGTTGATATTCCAGGAAAGACTAATAATTTTAAATTTAAAGAACAACATTGAAATATGCTTGTAAATATTAAAAAATTATTACTATTAAAAAATAGTAAAAAAAGTTTAATTTGTATATCTTTTTGAATGCACTCTGAATGGTAAAAAAAATGTAGATAAAAAGTGGTTAATTTTATAGAAGTAAATGTCACTGTGTTAAGTATTTATATACATGGAAAAAGGACTTTTAGTGATGTATATTGTAAGATAATGTTATTTTATACACTGCTGTAGTTTCTCAGTTATGACATGAAGTGTGGAAAGCGTTCAACCCGTGAATTTTTATGAATACGGGAAATTTAAGATTGTGATTTATAGGTTTGTTTACTCTAAAAATGTTGCTAAGTTATTATAAAACCTAGTTCTGTTGTTTTAAAATTAACGTCCTGCTAACTTTCTAATTCTTCCTACACAGTACAGGTGTTCAAAAAACTTGGCAGTTAAAAGTACTGTCTTTTAAATTTGTATTTTGTAGCATCAAAATATTTTCAGTTAGGTGATTTATTTTCCTTCAACTCTGGATCATTAGCTATTCTTGAATTAGAACTAAGTTGTTTTTTAAATCCTAGAACATTGCTAGAAATGAAAATTTGCATCTGGTAAGTTTTATCTTTTTGAATATTCATTATAGATAACGGAGAGTGTAGTGACGTAACATTGGCCAGAGGTGAGACTAATTATAGAAACTCGACTGGAGTGCAACAGTATTCTAGTGCACAGAGTGAAGTTTCTGAACTGGATACTACAAGATCAACATTTCAAAGGTAAGGCAGTCACATTTTGCTTTTACATACTTTCTGTGAGAAGTGTTTCAAGTGAAATCAGCATACAGGTTATTTACTTTTCTAAGATGTATTAAACAAGGTGTGAATGCTTTGAATTTCAATATTGTTAGATTATTTGATTTAGTTATCCTTCAGAGATGTTTTACTATCTATGGAAAGATCTTTAAGAAATTATACTTTAACTGTTGATTTTAACTTGTTCAGTGCCGCAGACAAGATAACTCGTCCAAGCCGATCGGTAACACAGTGCCACGGACGAGTTAATTTGTTCTCAGTAATACCTAACTTTAACACTAGATGTCAACACCATATATACATTTGACCTACTTACAATTTGTTTCACTTTCAATCCAAAATGGCGTCACGAAAAAATTAAAAATTGAAGAAGCTTTAAAGTTGTATTGTAGCAGTTAAAATACTTGGCAGTCAACAGGTTAAGAAACCAGACAAAGTAAGTTCTAACTGTCCATCTGCCAAGATACTACATTCAATTTGCTGTGTTGGTTTATTTGATAATGCCACAATAAGTTCTCGAATCCCTATTTGTAATTTTAAGTCAGTTCGAACCTGTAATTGTTGATTTTTATATAATTCTTTAAAATAATAATAATTTAATAAAAATTAAACTTCCAATGAAACTCACTTTACATTATCGATGTTATTCATGCTGTAATATTTCTATATCAGTATTTCCTATACGTTACATCACGTTATAATTTGTTATATTTCCCACTACTTTTTGTTTTTATTTTATTTCTAGTGTTATCTTTATAAAGATGAATTAACATTTATTATAACTGTTATCAGTTAATTTTTTTGTGTACTGTACATGTAAATAAGACAATACACTAAACACAGTATGCAGTGATAAGACAACTTATCCAACTTTAAATGACTTACAGTTATTATGTCCAGTTTGCATGTTGTTTAATGATGCTAATAAATTTTTGTTTATTTTATCTTAGTGTCATCAGTGGAATTGGAGAATTAGACTTAAGAAAGGGTGTTAAAAATTCTCCAGAATGCAATCCAGTTTCTCTGGATGAAGCAAGTTTACCCTATGTGCTGTTAGATGTTCGAGACAGAGATGCATATAAAGAATGCCACATTATTATAGGTTAGTTTTTGTCATTTTTCCAGTTCAACAAATGTTTTGGTTCAAACTGTTGAACACTTTGTTTGATATGATAAAACTGGGCACACAAAAAAACAAATTAATCTGAAGATTTTTATAATTTGCAAGATATTTATCAATATGTGGGTAAATATCAAGTATATTTATTATTTACTTGATAATAAATCTCCTAAAAGTTTGTTATATTTGAGACGTATAACTTGGGTGTTGGACAGATTGCAACCTCAAAAACCAGTCTTTGCAGAACTAATCTAATGCAGAGTAATAATAATATGATGCAGAATATTAAAAGTTGTCAGATTTAACAATAACATTTGTTTAGAATACATATTGATTATACATCAAGCAATATATATGTTATAATTAATTTTAAACGTGATCCATTTTTGTTGAATTTATATAAATAGTATTGAAATTCATACAGAACTGTAATTAAAGCTCATTTGTAACTGAACCTGGTGGTTAATGCATTCATCTCGTTACCTCAGGGTCGTGGGTTCAAGTTCCTAATTGCCAAACATGCCTGCATTTTCAGCCATGGGGTATTGTAATGTCATGGTGAATCCCACTATTCATTAATGAAACAGTAGCACAAGAGTTGGCAATGGTTAAGTGGTGTAGTTGCCTTCACCCTGTTGCACCAAACATACTTGTTCTTTCAGCCATGGGAGCATTATAATGTTACGATCAATCCCACTATTTGTTGATAAAAGAGTAGTCCAAGAGTTGGTGGTGATGATTAGTCGTCTTCCCTCTAGGCTTACACTGCTAAATTAGGATGGCTAATGCAGATAGCCCTCATGTAGCTTTGTGCGAAATTCAAAAACAAACAACAAAATCGAGGTACCTTTCCTCTAGTATATCACTGCTAAATTAGGAACAGCTAACCCAGGTAACCTTTATGTGGCTTTGTGTAAAATATAAAACAAAATAAATCACTTGTATGTAGAGAAATACATGATAAACATGCAAGGTTGAAATTGTAAACTAGAAATCAATGCCAAGGATTGTTGACATAAGTGATACTTTTATGTTTTAACATATTGTGAAAACCTTTTAAGATTTGTAAAAACAATACCCATGCCAGTTTACCGTGACTTACCAAAGCATAATAAGATTGTTTTATGTTACCACTCCTTGGAGTCCTGAAGGAACAGATCTGTTGGTAAATCTGGGATTTTAACAAAACTCAACTAAGAACAGTTGTTTTGTAAAACATCTGAACGTGCTTAATATATTATTCTTATCTTTTCAATCAGCCAAGAATTATCCATACACGATGTTGTCCAGGTCATGCAACTATGAAACCAAAGAATTGTTGGATTTTGTATCCTTTTGGAAATTTCATAAATACAAAATTACTTTTTAATTATTAAAGATGTTTGTTAAAAATATTTTTCTGATAAAACATTTTCCAGACAGACTGAATTCCCATTGGTTTTATATGATTTGTTGTTTCATTGAAAATCGCAGGATAAAAACTGAAATACATCTGTTGAAAGACTCTTTATTTTTACACGTCATTTACTTGGAAAGTAAAACAATTTCCACCGAGGCTGTTATTTCTTGTCTTTCAATTTTTATGAGGAGGTTCAAATTTATGATTATTAGAGAAAGGGGATTTGTGGTTTCAAAATTTTTAAAATTAATTATTTATTACATAATATTAAATTTTTACATGATTTTTTTTAAAGATAATGGCATAATTAAAAGTTTGACAACTTGATAGATTATGAACAATTGTACTTTGCATAATGAAGCTGGTACAAAACTTTATGATTGTACAAGGTAATACAAAAAAAAATTCCTGAATTCCCCTGGTTTGAGAATTGTGATATTTGCTGTTTAGGCATCTCCTTATCTATAATTTATTTACTACCCCTCCAAAAAGTATGAAATTCAACATAAATTACTTGTTTTGATGTAGTCATTGTTCACATAAAGCATAATATATGGCCTTCAGTCTTGTTTGGGTACAGATGTACTTGCTGCCTTCTCTCTAGTCTTACACTGTAAAATTAGGGATGGCTAGAGCATATAGCCTTTGAGTAGCTTTGTGCAAATTTCAAAAACAATCAAACGTAAGAATTAGGAATGTTTTAGGTCATATGAGGTAAAATAAATAAAAATAATGAAAACTTTTTACAAGGTGCTCTCACAAGCGACTTGCAAATAGCTTGTGTGTTTTGTAATTTCATTGGGAAACATAAATCTCACATTTGCCAAGTTGTTTACAATTTGTTTTTTGGGGGGGATATTAGTTAGACACAGGTCATAGAGCAAGAAAACAATACATTTAAGTAGATGTAGATTTATACTGTTACAGGTTTGAATATAAATATAGTTTAATGTTACAATTTGAAGTCATTATAAAAAGAAGACAGGTTAATTTTTGTGGTGGTTACAAGTTCGACCAAACTGACCAAATTCACATGGAGTTAAAGTAGAGAAACTAACAGATGAAACATAACATTTTACTGGAAAAAATGTTTTAAAGTTATTGAGGATTTATAACTTATGCAAACAAAAAGGTGAAGAAAAGTATTTTTAATGTTAACATGAAAATTGTTTTTACACTCTTAGCATTTAACACTTTTACTACATCTATTCAGTGAAAATATTTAGTGAAAATACTTTGTTAGAAATTTTGATTTTTTGCTTACAAGTGACTCAATGTGTACTGAAAGCTTGCAAAATTTCAAAATATATAAGACATTAAAACTTATAGTATGAAAACTTTTAAGTTGAATTTGGTGTAAATTTTTAGGCTCAATCAGTTAAGCTTGTAGTGAGAGTGTTAAAATTTTAATTCAGATAAACACAAGTAACACCTCTGTTGCATTAAAAGTCAGTTATATATTAAAATAATATTTTGATGTATAACAATTAATTTGCAGTTATCCTTACTTTGTAGACATTAGTTGTGTTTTCACTTGTGTATAGTTGCTTTCATAACCAAAATCCCAGAAAAACAGACCATGTAAAATCATTGTAATATATGATGAAGATGAAACAATTGCCCCCAATGTGGCATCTACTTTAGTTCAACGAGGATATGATAATGTATTTTTACTTTCAGGAGGTAAATTTATCTTGTTTCTAAACCATGCTATTAGCTGAATTCTGAGTGATTTTCAAGTAACGGCTGCTAGTGTTGCCTGTTTAAGATTTTGCTTTATGTAAAAGAATTGTAGTGTGCTTCATAAAGTTTAACACCTGCTCTACTGAAGTCGCAAGACACACTTTTCCTTATGTTTTTGTTGCTTTTTAATTTACCGTCTTCAAAATTTTGGAAAATGTTAGCTTCACCCCCAAAATTATTATTTTTCTTTTACTTTTGAAACTATATGCAACTTGCAACTGTAAAATGTGATTTTGGGTTAAGAGTAAAAACAACAACAACAACAACAACAAATTCCAGATGTAACTAACAAAAGGACAGTTAATGTCATAGCCGAATGATCTCATCTTCTGTTGATTTCCAAGTTTTATTCATGTTGAGTTTTAAGTAATGGGTGTTTATTTTTGTTGCTCAAAACTTCTCTGTTTTTAAGCAAATTATGTGCCAAAGTTATACTGATATCCTTCTTTTAACTCTGTATAAGCTCATTTTTGTCGTAAGAACAATTTCTGTAGTTCTGGATTCACTCAAAATAATCCATGTGCAAATAATGCCGCAGTCATATCCCAAAGATGGAAACATAAAATGTGCTACATTTGGAAAAGAATTATTTTGGAATAATTACTCAAAGTAATGTTTGTTTAATTTTTTAAAATTATACCTCTGTTTGCTGTATTTCACAAATTCTCCTGAGTGTCTGATTTGTCACTACATCAGAACACATTGTTTTAATGTGACACATGATCACATTCCACTGATGTTTTTTGTTAGATACATTTAATACATGAGCATATCTGGATTGTATTTGTCAGTTTCAGTAGGTGGCATAATTGTATTCACATATTGTTTCTCATCACTTCCAAATATTCCACAGTCAGTGTTTAAATTACGCTGTGTCACTTCCAATAGTGACATCACCACATGTCATAAGAGTGTGTGTATTTTTTTGTCACTTTTTGTTATATTTATGTATTATATGGTTTATATTTGAATTTTACTGTGTAAATTCCAACAGCAACTTCAAATGTGACACAGTTGTGCTTGTTAAATACATATATATTTTATTGGGAGTGTTTTGCTAGCACCGTGTCACCTTTAATAGAGACATCAATGTATGATATAATCATGTTTGAATTTCCTCACACGATGTCCAGCACTGCCTCCAGTTTGCAACATATTTTATAATTATTATTTCTTGTTCCTTATTAATAACCATAATCTCATATTTATTATTGTGTACATTTAATCCAGTTATTAATACAGTGTATTAATTCCAGTCATAATCTTAATGTAAGGATTGACCATAAATGCAGAATTTAGTCATTTATATATGACTGTTATTACAGTTAGTGACGTGAACATTTGAGTTTTGAAAAGAGGATGATAAATTTATTATTTCAGTTTACCCTAGGCTGTGTGTTAAATATATCCTTCTATTTTACTAGACCTCCACTAGTCTTAGTGAGACTGATTACCCTGGGCTGTGTGTTAAATATATCCTTCTATTTTACTAGACCTCCACTAGTCTTAGTGAGACTGATTACCCTAGGCTGTGTGTTAAATATATCCTTCTATTTTACTAGACCTCCACTAGTCTTAGTGAGACTGATTACCCTAGGCTGTGTGTTAAATATATCCTTCTATTTTACTAGACCTCCACTAGTCTTAGTGAGACTGATTACCCTAGGCTGTGTGTTAAATATATCCTTCTATTTTACTAGATCTCCACTAGTCTTAGTGAGACTGATTACCCTAGGCTGTGTGTTAAATATATCCTTCTATTTTACTAGACCTCCACTAGTCTTAGTGAGACTGATTACCCTAGGCTGTGTGTTAAATATATCCTTCTATTTTACTAGACCTCCACTAGTCTTAGTGAGACTGATTACCCTAGGCTGTGTGTTAAATATATCCTTCTATTTTACTAGACCTCCGCTAGTCTTAGTGAGACTGATTACCCTAGGCTGTGTGTTAAATATATCCTTCTATTTTACTAGACCTCCACTAGTCTTAGTGAGACTGATTACCCTAGGCTGTGTGTTAAATATATCCTTCTATTTTACTAGACCTCTGCTAGTCTTAGTGAGACTGATTACCCTAGGCTGTGTGTTAAATATATCCTTCTATTTTACTAGACCTCCGCTAGTCTTAGTGAGACTGATTACCCTAGGCTGTGTGTTAAATATATCCTTCTATTTTACTAGACCTTCGCTAGTCTTAGTGAGACTGATTACCCTAGGCTGTGTGTTAAATATATCCTTCTATTTTACTAGACCTCCACTAGTCTTAGTGAGACTGATTACCCTAGGCTGTGTGTTAAATATATCCTTCTATTTTACTAGACCTTTGCTAGTCTTAGTGAGACTGATTACCCTAGGCTGTGTGTTAAATATATCCTTCTATTTTACTAGACCTCCACTAGTCTTAATGAGACTGATTTAATTCCTTCTTTTATATTTCTTCCATCTGATCAGTATCAACTGTTCTCAGTACAGCAGGGGATTTTGCCGTGTTTAAATTACCTAATTAAATTCTGAGTTGAAAGTGATCTAGATCTGTGAAGTGGTTAGATTTAACGCAAATTAAAAATTTTCAAAACATTTTTGGAAATTCTTTATCACAATACAAATATTATTTAAACGGAATACTCTTGGATCTAGCATGAACATATTGAAACGTAATATTGCAATATTACATTGAAATACGTAATGTTTTAATATGAAAGAAGTAAAGAAAAAGTGATTATTATAATATAAATTTGTTTGAATTTCTCAAGGACAAAAAATGTTTTGATTTAAATCATTTTTTGTTGTGGAATAGTTTCTTATTTTATTTATAAGAATATTTAAAGGATAGAAATGATTAAACAATCATAAGTTAAACAAGATGTAAATTCTAAAGTTTCAAATTTTATTTTAACTCAGATGTGTTACTTGCAAATAAAATTGATATATCTTGGTGGTCTTGACTATGTATGTTATGCAAGAAAAACTTAGATTAAAAAGGAAAAGACAAGAATTGTATTTGTTGTATATCTTAGTAAATTTCTGTGAATACTGCACAAGTGTCTTACAAGTTACAATTTTTTTAATTGTTTATTTAATTTTATAGTTGGCTGGAACTTTTAATGACTTGAATTACTGTATTCTAATTTTTATTTCAATGTTTCATACAGATATATCTTTTAGCAGCTTAGTCACTTTTGTAAACCATTTGGTATTTTTTGTTTAAGGGTTAAAGTTGGCAGCTTTGAAATTTCCTCAAGGACTAATTACTGGCACACTACCAAAGTCGTGTATTTCTCAGAAAAGCTCACCAGTTAAGAAAAGGGTGACTCTTAGTGCCCGATCTTCTGTGAGCAACAGTGAACCATCTACTCTCAAGCTCAATTCTCTACATCAGTTAGGACACAGTACGAAAAACCATCTTACCTCAGCAGATATCCTTTTGTTTAGCTTCATTGGGTGATTGTCTTTTGTTTGACCGAGTTATAAAAAAAGGTTCCAACAGCTTTGTATTATAAGCCATGAAAAGAAGCTGTTTTTCCTTAGTGTCACACTTTTTCATCTTTACAATAATTTTCATTGTAATGGCATCACAATAGCATTGTGAAACAACTGGCTGGCAGTTCCCAACCACTAATATTTTTATTCTTTTGTTGTTGTTTGTTAGCTTAGCAACTCATAAAACATCTGTTTTTTTGTTGTTGTTTTTTCAAGAACAAACATTTAGTCGATAGTTTTGTCATCTCTTGACCAATTCAAATATAATTACAGTTTTCAATCAGGAGGGTAATCCACAAGACATCTCTTTCCTCTTTATTAGCTATATTTCTGTGTGCCAGCAAAACAAGGCATGGGGTGTGCATATACCCAGTTTGATTTTATTATTCATCAGAATCTCTACCAGCCTACCCCAAACTGAAATTCTTTGAAGTAGGATTAAATTAATCTGTGAGACCTTGGACATGGTCAAATACATCAATTGATTGAGTTTGACCTCCTGAGTCAAAAACTGTAATTAGTTCTTAAATCAGTTAAGAGATAATGAACTGTGAATTAAAACTTTGTACTTCAACAAGTAAACAAACTAAGAGCTGTTCTATGGTCCAATTTGCCATGGCTAAAATTGGTAAATTACCTTTACTTTGTATTTTTTTTTTATAACATTTACGAGGTCTGTCAAACTGACTAAACTCGTGTAGAGTTGCTATAGAGAAAATAACAAAATATTAAGGTTTACAGAAAAGGTTTTATGGATTATGCAGATAAAAAATCAAGATAAAGCATGTTAGAAGTTACAGTATGGAAACTTAAGTTTAATTAGGGTTACAAACTTTGTTGATTTCGCTAAGCCTATTGTGAGGGAGGGTTAACATGGCTCGTGAATCTTTATAAAATATGACAAACACTGAATAAATGTGAAATCAGATTTTTTCAAATTAGGGCTCTTTATTAAACATTTGTCCATAAATATTCAAAGCTACAGTGAAGACTGCTGAGAATGCAAAGTAATAATAATTCATGTCAAGATTAAAAATAGTTTCTTCCTCTAAAAATTTCAAATTTCGTTTGTGCAACCCCTAAAACCTCTTTAAA
Organism: Carcinoscorpius rotundicauda; assembly: GCA_011833715.1. Taxonomy (NCBI): domain Eukaryota; kingdom Metazoa; phylum Arthropoda; class Merostomata; order Xiphosura; family Limulidae; genus Carcinoscorpius; species Carcinoscorpius rotundicauda. The sequence goes on from CM022399.1 coordinate 87,532,798, forward strand.
ATATGTTATCAGTAAATCTTTGTATTTTATGTGTTATGTTTCCAACTGCTAACTCTATATGGACTTGGGTAACCACATTAAAAAATTAAACAAACCAAAACAACAGTTGTTTATCCTAAGTAGCTTAAGAGTAATGACAATGTATCTAAACAACTTAATGATATTATTTTATTGCATTTTGAAGCATGTTTAATTATTACCATACAAATTGTAAGCTACTTGCCAAACATTAATGTACTGAATGAAATGTATGAGCTGTTTGTGAACACAATGTAGAATTTTTAGGTTAATTTTTTCCCATTATTTTGCCTAATCTAATCTAATACATTTCTGTTTTTTTTTACATTTTACTTACTTTTATAGTAATAAATAAATAATGCACATGAAAAACGAGAAATATAGTACTCATCTTAAACATTTCACAAATCATCCTGCTTTATGGTTTTCTCCCACTTCAAGTGCTGCATTATATTTTTATGAAGCTAAAACATGGAAAACTCCAATCATTTCAAAGTAAAGCCAAAGTAAAAGCATGTTTTTAGTGTAAAGATAAAACAGTAATTACGTGTCCAAGCACATTGGATTATAAAACAAATACATTTCGAGATTAATACAGTTTGGAAATACCTTGAATGAGTATCAAAGAAAATTTTATTACAAGTTTAAAGCAGTGAAAAATGTGCAATGTTTCAACAAGGTTTTGTCGTAATGACTGTATGTCCAAGTATGTGTTTTTTCACGTGTTAAAATCACATTATTTATCAACTATTATATGGTCAGTGTCAATACTCACTTTCTGTTTTGTATCAAGGAATTGCAAAATATTTTCTTTAACAAGATCACATATTGATCTTCTTCAGGTATATTTAGACCGATTCCTAATCAGTGCAACACCAAGCACATGTATGTATATCATTTTTATTTCCTTCGCTGACTTTGCCAAAATACCATAGAACCCCAATTTTTTTCCCCAACTATAAAAAAAAAAATTGCCTTTTCAAAACATTTCGATGATTAATTTAGATGTTTATTTTAGATTTTAAAAAATTTCCCTCGATCCAGTGTGTATATTTTAGTAATGTAATTTACAAACCATGGAATATTATAGAATTAGCAAGAACTTTTAAAGAACAGATTAACTAATTATCACTTGCATTTGATTATTTATCTTTAATAGTTTTATACTGAAAGTAATTTCATTTGTACCTAATTTCTCTGCAAGGGAGGTCAAAGGCTACCTTGACAGATAACCTCTTTTAATCATTTGCACCACAATACAGTTCTGTGTTGTCAGTTAGTAAAATGTGTGCCTGTCATGAATCATTAGAAAGATTATGCAGTCTGTTGGCTACAACACAATATAACACATTAACTTGAAAAGCAAGAAATAAACATTTGTTGCTTTAATTATGGTTTTATTTTATCGTAAAATAGAACACTCAGAAGCCCTGTGGAAATGCATCTAGTTTTTATAGTTTGTTTCTTTATAATTGTATATGCTAATGTTAAAGACAAAATGTCACAACAGTATTCACATACATAATTTCCAGTTGTTTTCAGTCTGTTTTAATTCATCGTATAGAGACTTAAATTAACTTAGGTTACTATATGATGAAGTGAAATAGACTCAAAACCCCATAGATATCTTGACAATTGTTTAATGAGTAATATTTACCTTCCATTCTGTAACATACAGAAATATAGTATTATTTGGGTTTACTGTTGTAACATTTGCTACAGTACTTCTCAAGATGGCCTGGCAGGGTCAAGTGGTTAGGGCACTCATCTTGCAGTCTGAGGCTTGCAGGTTCAAATCCCCATCACACCAAACATGCTCAATGTTCTGACCATGGGAGCATTATAATGTGACGGTCAGTCTTACAATTCATCAGTAAAAGAGTAGCTGCCTTCCCTCTAGTCTCACAATTCTAAATTGAAGACAGTTAGAGCAGATAGCCCTCACATAGTTTTCTGCAAGTTTCTAAAACAAACAAACACACTTCTTAAGGTTGTCATGTTTACCGGAACATTTTACATAACCTTCTAATGAAACCATGTTTGTGATCACATCATCCGAATAAAACTAAATAATGTCTTAAGCCCAGAAGTTAACACCTGAAGACAATAATTAGTCTGTATTAATTTGTTAATTTTGGCTATGTAAAATGATAGGAAAAAATATTAAATTGGTAATATCTTCTTTGCGTTTAAAAACTTATTAACTTAAATGCCTTCCTTATGTTTAAAAACTTATTAACTTAATATCTTCCTAATGTTTAAAAACTTATTAACTTAAGTCTGTTTGGGAACTGTTTTGTTGGCTTTTTTTTTTTGTAACCACAGTTTTCATTTATTTAGAACTGTTTTTGTAGCTCATAATTTCTTTTTGTAAACTACAGTTTTCATTTACTTGGAATTTAGTTTAATATCTCATAATTTTTTTGGTAACCACAGTTTACGTTTATTTGGAATTTAGTTTTAAAGCTCATAATTTTTTTGTAACCGCAGTTTTTATTTATTTCAAATTTAGTTTTACAGTTCATAATTTGTTTTTGCTAACCATTTTCATGTTTTGTATCTCATATTTTTTCTTTTTTTGGTAACCACAGTTTTCATTTATTTTAAATCTAGTTTTATAGCTCATAATTTTTATTGTAATCACAATTTTAATTTATTTAGAGATTAACAGAAGGATTTGTTTGAAGTGTGCAGTTAGATAACATTTCTTGGTAGCTCGCTTCAATAACAGTGTGTGAAAATGTTCTCGATGTTCATATGTACAAGATACATAAATATGAACTCGCAATGAGTTCAGAGAAGTATAGAATTCTGGAAAATAAATATAAGGTTGGCACAGATAAATCAATTTAAATTTGAATCTGTAAGTAGAAACTTGAAGAATTGTGCATAAAAGAGTATTTATCATTCTATCTTAGCATGATTACTGGATTGTGTATTTCTTTGTTTGTTTTTCTAAATTTAATATTTGTTGTTGTTCTGTTGCATGCAAAAATATTTTCATTGAGTAACTTGTGAAAACCAGTTTATAAATTAACTAAACTAATGTGGTTAAAAATTGCATAAAAAATAGTTATCACACTTTTTTTCTCCAAGGCCACAGTGAAACACCAAATAAATAAAAATAAAATAAATTCACCATGTAGAAAATTAATTTGGTCTGTCTGTGTGTCTGTAATAAATTTATTCTGTTGCAAAGTTAACAGTAATAATGCCTTCATAAATTACATTTTAGACTTGATGAGAAATAGTTATAGGAATTAATGACAAATTACCTTGTCTAAATGGTTTAAAGAAACACAATATTTTGGAGGGACCTTGAATATATTTGGTTTTAGAACTCTTATTGTTGTGGTGATAAAAGTTTGTGAAAAATAACTAAATGCATAAACACCTATTTGTTAATGGATTGTTTGTTTTTACTTAGTGTTTTATTTGCAAGGACTACTTTATGATAGTTTGGATTGTTTGTTTTTATTTAGTCTTTTATTTGCAGGGACTACTTTATGATAGTTTGGATTGTTTGTTTTTATTTAGTCTTTTATTTGCAGGGACTACTTTATGATAGTTTGGATTGTTTGTTTTTATTTAGTCTTTTATTTGCAGGGACTACTTCATGATAGTTTTGCTAAAAGTTTCCTCTGATTTCACTGTTTCAGGTCCTTCAGTGTATTCTCAGTCTCGAGCCATTACACCCTCTACAGTGATGAATGTTGACAAACAATCAGGTGTTGTAAATGCTCATAGAGTTCCTGGAAGACCTAAACCATGGAAATAATATACTTGTGTTATTAGAATCATGTAAACTAAATCAGAGTAAGAACAGAAATATTCAAGTCAAAAAGATACTCCTTTCAACATTTAAAAAAAATACTAAAAATGAATAATTTTAGTAACCAAAAAGAAATTAATGTATTTGTAAACCAGGGTTTTGTATTCCTCATTATTTAGAATGAACTATTAATTTAAATATTCAGACATACTGCTAGTTTAACAAACAAATATTTGAAAAATACAAATGTAAAAGAGTATTTGAAGTGTCTGAGCATTTAAACAAACATGTATAGAAATTCTGTGATATCTATGAATCCTGAATGTATAAGTTTTTATTTCCTTTTCACCAAAGCAAGGATATGCCATTCATAGGTCAAATTATATGTTTTATTACTGTCACACACTGTATCATTTAAAGTTTGAAATTGTAAGTGAGATATGTTGTGGGTTTTTTTCTACAAATCTGTTAAAACAATAAGATGTTTTAGTTCAGTAATCATATGATTTTCATTTTATTTTTTTGGTAACTTGGTAGCTAAAATGAGTATTTAATAATACTTAAAACACAAGCAGTTTAGGTATTAGCATGAATGTTTAAAAGAAAAAATGTGCTTCTTGTTTTGAGAAGATTGACGTAATTCAGATAACTTAAACGACAAATGAAATAAATGCCAACTCACAAACAGTATTAAATACACTAATGAAAGTTTGATGTAGACACGAAGTATGTAAACTTTGAGAATATCCTGTACTACAATTTTTAGGTCCATTCTCTGTATGAATATTGGTTTTACTTTATTTCGTTTCGCATACACGAACAATTAAACAATAATGCAAGTTTCCATAATTTATCTATTTCATTTTTGTTGTTTTTCTGGCAGATTTTCAATCCAACTTTTACTCCTTTCTGTGTTTCATGTCATATGTTATCTTTGTGTTTCAGAACAACTTCTCCCTCCATATTCACCCAATTCTTTATTTGGTTACAAATCTTGCCCTCTCATGCTCTTTCTAAAATTGTGAAAATCAACTTTTTGACATGATTGGTAGGTTCACAAAGTATACGTTGTTGTATGTATATATATATATATAAAGTGGCTAGAAATTTTGTATCATTAAAAACTCAGTCATCAAAAGGTGAAAGAATCTCTCCAACCATCAAACCTTATGAATTTATCCATGGACATTTAATAGAAATGTGCATCATTTTACTTTGAATTTCTGGTAGATGTCAAGCTCATGAAGTTACATGATTGGTTAATTATGACACAAATGTTTATGGTATTTGTCTTTGTTTTTCATGTGACATTGCTGCTTCATACTCAGTTATTTCATGATGTTAAGCGTCAATAATAGAATGATACTACCATCTGAATTGTGGTAACTCACTTTCGTGTTCTGACTTCATTGCGGTGGTGCAAAGTTTTTGTTGATTTGAGTGGTATAAATTGTTATTTCTGGACACAATTCAAGCAGGATAAATGTTTTTTTTTCACAAAGTATGCGAGTACACGAAAGGGGTATCCTGGAACCATAAAACACACAAACAAGCCACTTTGAATTTTTGTTAAAGGTCTTTGAAGAACCTAGAAAAGAAGTCAGTTTTCAAAGTTCAGAAGTGTTGAACACAAGGAAAAGAAAATATACTGTAGTTGGAAAATGAAAGTGCATTATGAGATCGTATACAATTTATTGGGTATTTTATTTCCAATAAACTATAACTATTTAACTGTCAGCCTTAAATAAAAAGGCAGTTTTATAGTATGACAGGATGTAAACATTACAGGATTGTAATGTGTCTATTGCAATGATGTATTTGTTACTGCTTATTATACAGCATGTCTTTTGTTGTTTTATTTAAAGTTATAAACTGTGTAAAATGTATGAAATTTTGGTGAAAGGCATTTTTATGTTTTAATGTCATGACATTTTTAACTTAACAAAACTGCTTTAAAAGCAAATTATTTATTTAAAATATTATTGTATCACGAGCTTTTCGAAAAATAGAGTACATGGTATTCATTGTATAGTTGGAATCATAACCTAACTGAACTTCCGAGTTCTGTATCCTCTTAATGTAATTCAAGATAACTCATATTATTGTATCTAAAATCCAAAACTCTATGTTCATGTTGTAGGTTATTTTTATAATCAAATGTTATAACATTGTTTCTAAGGCCTGTTATGAATACTGATATCACTGTTTGTTTGTAATCACATTTGCTCACTATGAAACCTCATGAAACTTATTAGGTTATTTTAATAGATAAAACATGCTGGATAGATAGACAAATTAGTTTTGTGTGTGTGTGTGTGTGTGTGTGTGTATGTGTTTGAGAGACTTAAGTTTAGTTATTAGAAAAATATTTGTTGCTAAGGTACTGGGGTTAGTGCCTAATGTGGTTTGTCAGTTGTATCATTTAACCTGAACTCATAACATTTTTAAACATCTAATACGAATTTTTCAGGTTTAGTGTTTTTATATATTGATTGCTTTATAAATTTTAGCATTAACAAAACAGTTTTTAGGATGTAAATAATTTTATGTCTAACCATGAATTTTGTCTTTTAAAAAGTGGCTTTAAAGCTATATTATTATAGTTTTCACATTTTATGGTAAGATAAGAACATAAATTACCATTTTTTTAAAATAAATATTAAAATGAAATTGTGATTTTACAGATTGGTCATAATTCTAGTAGTATGTTGTGTTCTTAAAACCTTTTATTCATTATTAATTTAGGTTATTTATTGTATCTGAGGAATAATAGTTGCTAAAACTTTTCAAACTTGGTGGTAAATAGGAAACCATAAAAAAAATTTGAAAACAAAACTAACAAATTATCGAACTATTATATTTTAAAAAATGTTAAATGTATTCAGTGTTATTTTACTTCATATTCACCATAGACATTAAAATAATGGGTGGACGATCGCTGTTATTCAGTCTGTATTATCAGTGTAAAATAGTTTTATGTTAATATATTGTTTTACAGTCAGTGTGTCTGTTTTTCTCACAGCAGCTGTGTCCAAACACCTCTTCACTATTGGAATTACCATGCTTTATTTATTTCTAACACAAGATGTTATCACTGTATGATAAAGTTATTAAATGTAATATGTAAGTGGATTTTCATATTTCATTTATTTATTCACATTGATTGGTTGTTATCGAATGATTATTTCTGTGGTGTTTATATTGTTCAGGTTTTGTCCTAAAGCATAATCAAAACATTGGTTTTTTTTAGGATTCTAAACATTAGTAACGAACAATCATAACAAAATTAACCATGCGTAAAGATACAAATATTCTTCATGATAAGTACTGTGTAAATTTTAATAGTCGTATTTTCTCATAAGTATACACCATTTGTTTTTGTGTGTTTTTTTACCCCCAAAAAGATGCATTTCAAACACTTACCTTTTGTTTCTGAAATGTAATCCGTTATCCTTTTGAAAACTTTAAATAATTCCTTATTCTGGAAAGTGAGTTCCATCAGTCTGCTTCAGTAAAATGGCCACCTATCTAAATCAACAGTTACATCGTGCTGCCATCTACCAGAAATTATATATAATTGTTGTTCATGCGGCACTGTTCATAAACGTGCTGCGAGAAGAACTGCGGTAAGCACTTTGTTTTGATTCTTTATGTGGTTACAGTGTAAATACTTTATTGAATTATAGATAGATTAGTATGCTGTTAGAGGATATAGTTCAAATCTTATTTTTTACAGTGAGTGGCTTAGGATAAGAACCTGCCTTATTCCACACTAGTACCCCATTCTTTTCTACAAGGCACAAGACTTTAGCAATACTTTTCAGGAACATTTATATTGATTCAGTTAATTTAAATGAAGTTTGCAAATGTGCTACGTTCACTATGAATTGTAGGTGTTATGGATTACGTGGGGATAGTTTTACTCTTTCGAGGACCCATTTTTGTCCAACCTTACTGTCAAAGTGTGTCCACCTCAAAAACAAGGATAGTATTTTTTCCGTGTCTTAAAAAAAAAAGTTCAGTCTTTGCCTTAACCAGAGGTGATAACAGGGTTCATTTAAAAACCTTTGGATTTTGTTATGACATGCATCCAAACTGTTGAAAATTGCACTTAGAGCAAAGGTGGCCGTAATTATTCCATTTTATATTTGTAAAAACAGCTGGTATGAGAAGAGAAAGCTCCGTGTAGAGGAGCGAACAACGTTTGACCTTCTTTGGTCATTATTACTCCATTTTGTTATGGTGTTGAGAAACAGAGTCAAGAATAACTATTGATCTTATAGATAATTGTTGTTTGGAACCAGCAAATCAATCCAGAAGCTCATTTCAGAAGTATTTGTAAGCTTGAAGCTGTTTTAACGTAATACCACTCATTATATTTCGTGAGGACGTCTACCGAGGCAGTGTTTGCTACATCGCATAAATGCGTTTGTATGGAAGACTTGTCACTATTTATGATATCTGATAGTATTACTTAATATATTAGCCATTCACAAATACATCTCTCTGTGTATGTATATATTAGTTTGTTTTTTGGGAATTCGCACAAAGCTACTCGAGGGCTATCTGTGCTAGCCGTCCCTAATTTAGCAGTGTAAGACTAGAGGAAAGGCAGCTAGTCATCACCACCCACCGCCAACTCTTGGGCTACTCTTTTACAAACGAATAGTGGGATTGACCGTCACATTATACACCCCCACGGCTAGGAGGGCGAGCATGTTTAGCGCGACGCGGGCGCGAACCCGCGACCCTCGGATTACGAGTGCACGCCTTAACGCGCTCGGCCATGCCAGGCCATGTATATATTAATCGTTTAAGTTTTGTAAAACTACCTATATTCAGTAACATGCAGTTACAAAGTACAAGTAGGTCACGTTGCCAATTTGGTACGCCATACGAAGTATCTTTCAAAACATTGTATATGTAATAAAGAGCTGATGTGGGTAGAGAATCAAACAACTTTTCGACCTTCTTCAGCCATAGTCAGGTTCACAAAAAAAATAAAAAAAATTAACTGAACGATAGTTGACCACATGTTTGAAGGCGGTTGTGTAATTGAGTGTGCGAATGTAGAGGGCGTGAGAAGATGTCGGATTATATTTATTAATGGTAAAATAAATCAATGTATTGAGTATATCAAATGTCAAATAATGTGTTTACTATTAACTCTAACTGAAATGAAAGATTTAATAGATTTTTTCATTGCAACACATTGAACCAGAAGTTTAATTTACTTAGGCACTTCTCACCTTTTTAAATTTAATATATCGTTAAACTCTGACGTTTCCAGTCGTTTCTAAGTCTTATCGATGCAATAATAATCATTTTATTTCTATCTGTACGTGAAACAGTTATTAACAAATTGTTTTGTTAACTTGTATAATAGTGTACTCATTTTGCAAGCACACGTTCATTTATCATAACCCTCCTGAGAGAAGTAAAATAAAGATATATTTTTTGATTTGGTTAAAAAAAATTATTTTACCTATTTGTTGCCGTTAAACATCAAGACAGAAACTCAAAATAACAAACAACAGATATAAGGGTCTTTTGACTTATATGGTAAAACCAATTATTCTTTACATAAAGTTTTGGAATACACATCTTCATGTACACAAAGTTTGAGTGCGAAATCTTTATTGTATCAGAATGTTTGAGTCATTGTTACAACATACATTTGTGTAAGAAACGTTTTACGCTTTTCCCGCCTGTTTTTGAAATGCGGGTAGAAGTACATCAACTGAACAGTTGGATCATGAACACTGTTTACAGAATGTCTGTACAGACTTGCGGTAAACAGTAACAGCTGGGCAGCCTTTCTGTGCCAGTTGGTTTTATAAGAAAACCATCCAATTGACGATGCACGGCACAACTTCATAGGATCATACACAACCTCAAATCTCCAACATACTACTGCCTTCAACGTCTAGCATATCTCATTAATACATTTCCCACCAATTTCGTTGGTAAAATTAATGCCTTTACATGTTAATTTTGCCCCCAGTGGCACAGCGATACATCTGCAGACTCACAACGCTGAAAATCGGGTTTCGATACCCGTGGTGAGCAGAACACAGCCCACTGTGTAGGTTTATGAGCTCAGCGGTGTGTCTGTGGACTTACAACACTAAAATACGGTTTTCGATACCCGTGGTGGGCAAAGCACAGGTAGCCCATTTGCTTAATTCCAAACAACAACAACAATGTCCATTTTATTGTTACACTAAGTAAAAAAATGGAATAATATGAAGTACACTTAATAAAACCAATAGAGTGAATATTACCGTAATACTATGAATTATAATAATACTGTTAAGTGACTTCAAGATGATGTATCGTTGTTGGTGAAAATTTAACGGACCTTTCTAAGTGCAGTATAATGGCTTGTAGAATCACTTTAGTTTTGGTTGTTATTGTTTTTCAATACAAAGTTTTAGTTCACAGGTCTATCATCTCTTGAATAATTTCAAATCCAATTACAGTTTTAGTCTTAGGAGGTAAAATCTTCTCCATTGATATATTGAAACAAGGTTTCATAGATTTATTCTAACCCTGCAAAAAATAGTTTTAATTTGAGAGTAGATTGGTAGACACTCTGAGTAAAAATTTAAAGTGGATATACGCTCGTCTATCGCTTGGTATTATTGACACAAAAATATAACAAATGAAGGAGGGGGAGTATTTCGAAGATTAATTTACTCTAATTCTGTCTGAAATAATTGCAAGTGCCACGACTATTGAGGATTGTTTCTTATTCTGCATAACTTTGCCGATATTAACCCTTACATTAAGCCGAAACGTATGTTCACTATCATATCAAACTTCTCTCCGGACATGCGCAGAAATAAATCGGGATTAACGGAAAGGCACATATACGTTTACTGGATTACACATGTGATTTGAAAATTTAACACCACCAAGCTCATAATACTGATAAATACGAATTAAAAGTTGCATGCTTCGAAGCAAAGTGACTCCCAGTGGCTCAGCAGTATGTCTGCGGACTTACAACACTGAAAACCGGGTTTCGCACCAAACATGCTCGCCCTTTCAGTCGTGAGGGCGTTATGAAGTGAGGGTTAATCACCTCTATTCGTTGGTAAAAGAGTAGCCAAAGAGTTAGCGGTGGGTGGTGGGAACATGCTGCCTTCTCTCTAGTTTTACACTGCTGAATTAGTGACGGCTACCGCACATAGCCCTCATGTAGTTTTCCGCGAAAACCAAAAACAAACAAAATTCCTTAATAATGTAATAAATAAACTGTCGCTGTGTTATGATAAACGTTCAAAAGTCTTAGCTGTAAGTTCCCATCGCGCCAAACATGCTCGCCCTTTCAGTTTCTTTGTTTGTTTGTTTGTTTTGGAACTTCGCACAAAGCTACTCGAGGGCTATCTGTGCTAGCCGTCCCTAATTTTGCAGTGTAAGACTAGAGGGAAGGCAGCTAGTCATCACCACCCACCGCCAACTCTTGGGCTACTCTTTTACCAACAAATAGTGGGATTGACCGTAACATTATACGCCCCCACGGCTGGGAGGGCGAACATGTTTAGCGGGCGCGAACCCGCGACCCTCGGATTACGAGTCACACGCCTTTCGCGCTTGGCCATGCCTGGCCTCGCCCTTTCAGCCAGGGGACGTTGTAAAGTTTCGATCAATCCCACTATTCGTTGGTAAAAGAGTAGCATAAGAGTTGGCGGTGGGTGGTGATGACTAGCTGCCTTTCCTCTAGTCTTACACTGCTAAATTAGGGACTGCCAGCACAGATGGCCCTCGAGTAGCTTTGTGCGAAATTCAAAAACAAACAAGTTTTATACGTAATGTTAATGTTTCTTCATTATACGCATTTGTTTTCAGATCAAATCTATTTTTCGTTTTTTTGAACGTGTTTAGTCTTGTTAACAATGAACACCTGTTTTTAATGTAGTTTTACAAGTTAAATGGCCCGGTATGACAAGGTGGATGAGGCATTCCACTCGTAATCTGCGATTCGCGGGTTTGAATCTCCGTCTCACTAAACATGTTCATCCTTTCAGCCGTGGAAGCTTTATAACGTTACGGTCAATCCCACTATTTATTAATAAGAGTGGCCCAGGAGTTGGCGGTGGGTAGTGATGACTAGCTGCCTTCCGTCTTGTCGTGTAAAGTAAAATTAGGGACGGCTAGCTCAGATAACCCTCCTGTAGCTTTGCGCGAGGCCTGGCATGGCCGAGCGCGTTAAGGCGTGCACTCGTAATCCGAGGGTCGCGGGTTCGCGCCCGCGTCGCGCTGAACATGCTCACCCTCCCAGCCGTGAGGGTGTATAATGTGACGGTCAATCCCACTATTCGTTGGTAAAAGAGTAGCCCAAGAGTTGGCGGTGGGTGGTGATGACTAGCTGCCTTCCCTCTAGTCTTACACTGCTAAATTAGGGACGGCTAGCACAGATAGCCCTCGAGTAGCTTTGTGCGAAATTCCAAAACAAACAAACAAACAAAGCTTTGCGCGAAATTCAAAACAAACCAAACTATGAGTTAAAATTATCTATGTTTAATAATTAAGAATCACCATACTGTTTTAGGGTAATAGTATACAATTTCCTGTACTAATAAATTAAGTTATTAAAATTGTATTTTTCTTTGTTTGTACCCATAATAATAAAAAGGACGAGAACTGAACTACAGATAATGGGATTATTTTTTACTCCATTCTTTTACAAATATTTTGCCTCACCATGTACAGTCATTTTTATTAAATGACCTCAATCTTAAACATAGCCCCTGCATTGTAGTTTCTATTACAATAGACTCTATAGTAGGCTATCAGGTTAAGAAAATTAAGAAATATGAATACGGCACTTATGTATAGAAATTCATTAAAAACCCACTTAAAATAATGTTTAAGAGATCACACAGTAATTTAAAGTTATTGAAGGCACCAGACTTTATGAAAAATCTACATGTTTCGGTTGGCCTCAAATCCATCACCATCACCAAGAAAGAAAAACCGTATTGTGAAAAATGACAATAACAACAAAAACACTTGTATTTAAATTTGATGAAGAATCCACGTTTTAGAAAATAAAAGCTTAGAGACGACTTAATTTGGTTATGAAAGAAACTTTGTTATAAATGTACAACATTTCGACAAGACAATGTATCACCAGTTGGTAGAAATAGTTTACGTAGACAGTAATATGTATTCAGTACGGAACAAAAAGGCCACGTAGCCGGAAGTGTCTTTGGTACTCCTGGATGCTGGTGATGAATAGTGTTTAGTACAATCAATACAACGTAATTTTTTGTGTGTGTGTTGATGTTTGGTAACCGGAAGTATCTTTGTTTCTCCTTTATGTTGGTTTAGAATAATGTTTAGTCCAATCAAATTGACGCCCTTATTTTCTGTGAGTTAATGATTCCTTCTTTCAGTGATGTCGAGAAACCCACTTGTTGAGAACTTTTATATGCAAAAACGTCAGGTTCACAAAGAACCTGACGATGACCGAAGAAGGTCGAAACGTTGTTCGCTCTTCTATTTGAAGTGTTTTCTGGGCCCAGAACAGCCGTTTTTGCATATAAAAGATTTTTTCTTTGTTTAAAATTACAGTGTTGTGTACAGACATTTTGAGGATTTTTTTAAAAGCTGCTTTGGTGTTAAATATGGTTGGATTTTTAATTATGGTTGGTGACTTTGGTTTCCAATTTTTTTCCAGGTTTCTCTCCTGTGGAATTTTGGACTGTTTTTTGCGTGTTATTCTATTAAAGAACATAGGCATTATGTGATTCTACATTATTTTTATTTATTAATGACTTTTTTTTTAGGGCTGGGCTTTGGCGTGAATTTCAAATCAACAGGAATTTTATGCTAACTTGCAAGTTTTCTCCAAGTGTTGACTATTTTAGAACTGATTACAGGAATAAATGGTAAACTGCAATGTAATATTGTGTTATTGTTTGGTGTGATAATGCCAACGTTGTTTGTAGGTTAAGATTTGAGGTTTTTGTTTGGTTGGCTGTGAAAAAATTTGATCATAATTAATGAAAATTTGTTAATGTGAATGAAGAAATGACTTATAGTCAGTTGAACAGTCTTGAAACCGTGTTTATAATATTTTTTTAGTTTATTGATTGGCCTGGCATAGCCGAGCGCGTTAAGGCGTGCGCTCGTAATCCGAGGGTTGCGGGTTCGCGCCCGCGTCGCGCTAAACATGCTCGCCCTCCTAGCCGTGGGGGTGTATAATGTAACGGTCAATTCCACTTTTCGTTGGTAAATGAGTAGCCCAAGAGTTGGCGGTGGGTGGTGATGACTAGCTTCCTTCCCTCTAGTCTTACACTGCTAAATTAGGGACGGCTAGCACAGATAGCCCTCGAGTAGCTTTGTGCGAAATTCCAAAAAACAAACAAGTTTATTGATTTGTTTTGGCGGAACTAAATGGAATGTAGATGCCTGTATGTGTAATTCTTTGGTGAATTTTAGTTTTGAACTGTGTGCCGGACCTAATAAAGTGGAGGTTAAGAAAATAATAAGCAGTTAACTTATATTTCCCATGTTTACCACCATTGCAACTCTAAACACCATAGCGTATATACAAAATGCTCTCATTTTAAGCAAAAAACTGAACACGAAGAAATGCAAAATGAAAAAAATTCTATCTTAATTGAAAAGAACAGCTATTCTGTACACCAGTATCCCAGTGTATCAAAACACTATTACTGAACTGTTAAGCAATCCACAGCACAAACGAAAACACCAGTGAGAAAAAGTCATGCACGTATCAGAGGTGTAATCATGAAAGATCTCTGTCTGGAAAATGTGGCATACGTTATTTGTTCACAAGCTGCTTACATGATGTAGTTGTTGAAAAATCGTACACGGAAAACAGCTGGAAAAGAAACCGCCTTTATTTTAGTGATATTTTAAAATGTAAGCTAATTTTCGTCAGACTGTGAAAATGAAATCAGAAAGATCTGAAGTATCCAGTATCCGTATCTTGCTCGTTAGAGATCAAAAATATTGTGCATAATTTTGACATTAGTTTTGAAATAAAGTTATCTTGAAAATAAATAACAAAAACATGCAGAAAGGCTACATCAATAAAAAGGGACACTTAAAACATTGTTGTTGTTTAAAATCTTCAGTTAACTGAAATTGGTGACAATAAATCTTGACAGTTCTTATACATGATTGCCTTTTATTTCCCATCTGGTGAAGTCAACAAATATCACTTAACATCGTAGACCATGCTAGGAGAGTGTTAGAGTGGGTCCTTCATCTCCCAGTTTGACTCTGACCCACTAATATTAATTTTTAAACTTGTATTATCAAATTTATAAAATAATATAATGTTTTGTTAATTACTGAGAAAAGACAACAAAAACTTCATTGCTTCCTCCCTTACTGAGGGAGAGGAACAGGAGTCAAGCCTAGTTAACTGTTGTTGTGTGAACGTTTTTAACTAGGCAAGCGAATGTTGATTGTAACTCAATATATTTGTCATAAGAAATCAGGCTTAATATATTTTTATGAGGCTACATTCTTTCTTTTACCCCTTAGAGATTTTCAACGAGAAGAATTACTGGAAAAATAAATGACCTACATAAATGGTTTTCCTATCACAAAAAACACAATGGTGACAGGAAAAGCATTTCACTTGCATATGGGGTAGTAGATATGGTGGACATGGAATGATTAAAAACTATTATACATTTTCACTGGTTTTGAAAATCATAAGTTGAAAATAATGGCAAGTGTAGTCCATGCAAGCCAGGCATTGGCTGAGAGTTAGAGCATTGAACTCGTAAACTGTGTTTTCGAATCTCGTCACCAAACATCTGTGTCCATTAAATTGTTGGAACATTATAATATTGTTATCAATCCCACTACTTATTGGTATAGAGAATCCCCATAAAGTTCTTAATTAGCGTTGCATTACTTTCAATAAACAAGGGAAGAAACGAATCTCTGTAAAGATAAAGAATTGCTTTAATTATTATACAAGCTGGTTAACTTCGACGCGAGTTGTAGGCCCACATTCCATTACAACGTTTCAACAGATTTTCTTTTACAGCATTCCATGGTTACTCGATCAAGTTAATGAGTAAACACGATAACTCTCTCTAATAACACTGGTGTGAACCACTCGGTGAAATCCCTTATACTTCTTAAAGTTGTCTATTCATTTTTATAATTAATTTACCCTTAGTTGAAACTTGTCGATTAACAGTAATGTGTCATCATTATCTGTGATGGCTCGCTGCTCCTCCTAGCAACAAATTAAATTATAACACTAAAAATATACCTTATAACAATATGATGGGGTTAGTGCAGTACCACTTTATGCTTTGAACTCCCAGTGACACACACAGTGGTATGTTTTCAGATTTACACTGCTAGAAATCAAGTTTGAATACTCGTAGTCGGCAGAGCAGAGACATGCCTTTGCTTAGTTTAACGCTTAACTACAAGCAAACAAATAAAATAATGCCTTATAATAGGTATAATTAATTACGATATTGATTTGCTAGTTTAGGAAAAGTGTTCACACACACTGGTATGTTTGCAGTCTTTACATAGCTAGAAATTAAGTTTGAATACTCGTAATGGGCAGAGGAGAGATATATCACTTTATAGAGTTGTGCCTGATTGTAAACAAAGAAATAAAATAATGCCTTTTAATAAGTATAATTAATTACGATAGTGGTTCGTTAGTTTATGAAAAGTGTTCACCTAATACCGACTGTTCTTGGAAGAAATGGCCTGTGTAAATAGTGTTAAATATTACGTTTTTTGTACCTCAGTCAATTTCGTCTCGGTAGCTTTGTAGTAAGTCTAGCCCCCCAGTGGCTCAGCGGTATGTCTGCGGACTTACACGCTAAAATCCGGGTTTCGATACCCGTGGTGGGCAGAGCACAGATAGCCCATTGTGTAGCTTTGTGCTTAATTAAAAAAAAAATAGTAAGTCTAAGAATTTGTTACACTAAAAAGCGGATTTTGATACTCATTGTGAGAAAAGCATAGACAGATCAGTGTGTAACAAGATGTTTAAAAACGAACAAAATATAAAGTGTTTTAAATAATATAATCCAACCATTCTTTGAATAAAAAAAATGTTCCACCAGCCTGATGAGCTCTGTATTGAGAGGAATGCGTCATCAATGGCCATCAATATGGTAGATATAATGTAGCTGAAATACTATTATGCTTTTTCTTTCAGTTGAAATCCCCACTACTGCTGCAGAAGTGTGTCTGCAGACTTCGGCTTCCGATGCCCCTGGTGTGTAGCTTTGTGCTTAACAATAAAACAATAACTTCAAGTTGAAAAATCCCAAAAGACTGAATAAAAGTTACGTAGCGTTAAAAATCAAATATGCCGAATAGAATTTCTTATAAAAATTATAATTAAATGTAAATATTACTGGTAAGAAATAGTTGATATTTTTAGCTTTGTAACAAAGGTGTAAAATTCGGCTTGCATTTTTTAAAATTACTATTGTACAAAGATTTAAGCAACAACATTTTCTTATTTTAAATAAGCAAAGATTTGAGACGAAATTGAACCAAACTAATATATGTGAGATAAACAGTTTTAATAGTTTTATTTTATTGTTTAATTGTTTTCTAGAATAATAGAAATACTTTGTTCAATGGCGTTTTGTAGAACAAGGTACAAGAGGTTGTGACACACTTTAAACTGAAACAAAAACAATGTGTATTAAGTTCATATCTTTGCTATACAAAAATGAAAGCTTTTAGTGTTATAAATATCAAAATTTGAATCAGTATAAACCTTAACCATTTATTAACTTCCTCAAAATGTTGATTCAAGAAGAAAATATATAATAAGAATGGCACATGATCCAGATGAGTGGCGAAATGTGATAACTGATAAGCTTCAGCAATAGCAAACACTGATATTATCGAATTGGGAATTGATTTAGATTAAGCGTAGGACCTGTGTTGTACGTACGAGTTGAATCGAATATTAGTAATAACGTTATTAGTGCAATTTTTGTGTTGTGGACCTGATTCAGACAAGAATTTGGAAGTTAAAAGTGAACAGTTTGAGCAGGTAGTATTTTGATTCACATATTTTTTTATTTTGGAATTAATTTTTCTTCTTCTTTACGTTCTCATACTTTTACTAAAAGGCTTAGCTTAATTATGTTAACATTTAATCCACTGAGCAAGATTCTCCGTTTTGCATTCGATGATGTGACAAGTTGTATCCAGGAGGGTGTATTTACTGTATCTTACTGTATGCATAACCACTCATAATATTCAAAGGCACATCCAGTAATGGTCAACAATGCTCAATAAACGCATTATGGTTTATTATTGTCTAACTAAATAGATACATTAGTCTTTCATTTTTATACTAGTCTCGTGGTATTGGGTCTAATATTCAGTTTATAAAAAGTTGAGAGACGAATTTTGAGATGGTAAATAAGACTTTTATGTGTTTACTTTATAATTGTATAACTTTTTAATTATAAATAATTATCCCAGTAATTTTTAGTTGGAAAATTTTAATTGTAAATTGGTTAAGAATAGACAATTGAAATTTTTATTCAAAAACTTGTGTAAAATATATAGAGAGTAACACGTGATTATTTTGATTTTTTTTATTTCAGGTTTTATTTCGAGAAGAACTGTGTGAAAAAATAGCAATATGGCTCTAACAAAGGTAGTTAAATGTTAATGCTGAACTAACCATATTGTACCCTCTTCTACATATTTCTATATGGAGTATACATGAACAACAATTTCTAAGATTGGGACCACCATATTCTTTTTCTCAACATTTTTCCTTTACATAACCAAGACATACAAGATTCTGTGCTGTCAGTAGTCTAAATTCTAAAGCATTGGTGTATTTTCAACCTGCTATAAATTTCAAATAAAGGTGAATATTTAAGTAAATTCTTTCATTCAGTTTCTTACCCCTTGTATAAATATAAACAGTGTTAATTGGATAACAGTTTAATATAAATTAATTTGTAATTGAATAATCAAAAATTTATTTTCTGAACTTTGGACTATGTGAAGTATCACTGGGTGAACACAGCAGTGTGAAAGTTTATTCACGAAACATTTAGTCAGAATTGTTAGATAAAGCATCATGAACAAATTTGTTTTTATCAGGGTTTAAAAACTGGTGATGAAATGACTTGCACATAACCTTCTCAGATCTAAAGTGTTCCCATCCTTTTCAGCTTTTACATGAAAAGACCGCTGAGTATTCTATAAAAAATATTGAGGTTGACTTGCATCTTTGCATAGAAAGAAATAAGAGACCTTAAACATAGATGAAGCACAGACTATTTTTCCTCAGGGTTTTAAAGGATCTTGTAGACAAGATATGCATGCAGTTTTCTTTTGGTTGTGGTAAGTCAACAGATGATGAGTAGGTTGATGTATGAGAATTGGAGAGTTGTTATGTTGCACTTGTTTTTAAAGGGAAGGATAAAAACTGCCCTGGAAATTATGGACCAGTTAGTATTACTTCTGTAATGTAAAGATAAAAACAAGTCTACAAAGTTTAATAAAAAGCTTCCCCTGCTCGACAGCTGTAGGTCTGTGGATTTACAATACTAAAATTTGGAGTTTGATTCCCCTCAGTAGACACAGCAGACTTCTTGGTGTGGCATTGCTCTAAGAAAAACATGAAAACACTTTAATAAATGTTATTCTTCTTTACCTTTTGATCTTTTTCAAAGATGTTGTGTGTTAAATGGGTTGGGAAAAAGTTTCCTAACTGATGTATTTAGATTTTCAAGGAGGTTTTGAAAAATATCCACACAACAGATTAACTTAGTAAATCACACAGTGGGTCTTGGTGGCCAGTAATCAATTTCTCTTCTCTCTTGGTCATGCGCACACTAGGTCCTTTCAGTTTGCACTTGAAGGATGATAATTGGATCATGCTCCCTTTCTATTCCCCATTCTTTTTCTCCTTTTATGTGAGAAGATCTACATTTTTGGCCAGATGAGGCCCGTACATCAGCTGGTGTGCCACTTCATTCCTTCCTCATGTTCCAACATCAAGTGTTGGCATTATTTGAAGTTGGAAAATAAAGGATTTTTAGCTCATGACTTGAAGCCAAATCCACTGGTTAACAAGCTCAGAGAGTTTAGAAGAATATCAGTATTAACCCTACAATGTAATTCCTTGATTTATTTTGTATTTTCTCTGTTATATTTTGTTCTCAAGTTATAGATGTACCTTGTATGTTATAAAGGATCCCATGAAATATGAAACCTCATTCCTTTACAGTTCATTTGTGAGTTTGAAAATTAGTTGAAATTGTTGCTTATTGTTTAGGATAAACATAATTGTTATTGTCATGATAAGTTTTTAATTTGTAACTTATTAATGAGCATTCATAGTAAGTATGAATGTGTGTAAAACACTTTAAAATTAGACAAAATATGCTCCATTCTTTGAAAAAGATTCTAGGGTAGAAGCTACACTGTGGGATTATAAAATATATCCTTGTTTTATAATTCCAGATTACAGCTTGTACCCTGAAATGTTTTTTTTTTCTTAAAAAATGTAATGTATTTTGTCTAATTTTAATGTATTTTGTTTTTGGCTTAAAAACTATGGTTACAATTTTATTAATCAGAAGTTAGGATTTGCTGTTTCTAACTCTGTTTTTCCTCATGATATTGTTAATTCATTTAACTTTATTTAAATGTATTTATTTAATTTCACATGTGTATATATATTATTTTAGTGTAAGTTAAAGGAATGTTTTAAATATATGGCTTGTTGCTGATATTAAATTTAACATCTTATTTGTTTGCTTGTTTTATGCTAAATAACTTTTACTCACAGACATTTAAAAGAGAAATACATCATTAATTGTTTTCTTAATATATTCTGTGTTTTATCCATACATAGGTATTGTTCAATAACAGCCCATTAAGTCTGAGAGGAATAACACGATTGTTATCATCTGTTGCTAATACTTCAACAGAAACTACTAAATTTTCTGGAGGATATTGTTTTGGTAAGTCAAGTACATTCTGAAGGTCAGCTAACCAAGTACAAAATAATTTACTGATAACTTAGTGTTGAGGTACAAAGATATTTTTACAGTGAAGGTTTTCTATTTTTGATAAGACATCTGGTGTCCTTCAATAAAATGACCTTAAATTAAATGATTTGTGTTCAGATGTTGGTACTTTCATTTTGTGTGTAAGAGATTTTCAAATTTTTCAGTGTTGATTAATTATTCTAGCAGCTTATAAATAACTGACAGTTCTATTGAGTATGAAGGTACATTTTTATTTGCTAGGACAAAAACTGAAGTTATACGACTGATCAGTTCTCTTAAAAATCTACCAAAAATGCTATTTTATCGTTGAAAGTTGCATCAAGTAATATGTGTGGATATTCGATTGTAAAAAGTACAATAACTGGCATTATTAATGTTAACATTTTGTTGAATAAAAAATTGTGTTCTTACCTTGTAGAACTCACTGAAGAGCAAAAGCAATATCAAGCCCTTGCTAGAAAGTTTACTCATGAGGAAATTATTCCAGTTGCATCGCATCATGATAAAACTGGAGAGGTGAGCTATTTTTCAGGTTGAAAGCTTCATAAATTACATATTTCTGAAAAACTTAAACTGAACCTTAAACTCAAAATCTAATGCCAATATAATATCCTTAAGACTTGAAGACTTGTGTAGAAATTTGTATCTGAGAGCATCGTATCTCTTTCTTAACCTGAAGATGACCAAGAAAGGTCGAAACATTGCTCTCTCCTCATCAATAAAAGTATTAATATCAATACCAGCTGTTCTGAGATGCACTTTTATTTGAAGTGGGATTCTTCATTAAGAAGAATGTAGAAATATAGTATGAACTGTTACATTGTTTTCCTTTGAACAAGATTTTCTCAAGTTATTGTGTTCACATACATATTTTAAGGCCACTGTCACAGTCTTAATATTGGCATTAAATTTTTCTTAAACTCTCTTTAATGATAACTTGCTATAATTTAAAGGAAGTCAAATGTTATGTATGCGAACTCTTTCTCTCACCGGCGTGGGCAGGTGGTTCGGGCACTCCACTAGTGATGTGAAGGTTGCAGGTTCGATTCCCTATCACACCAAACATGCTCACCCTTTCAAATGTGTGAGTGTTATAATATGACTGTCAATCTCACTATTCATTGGTAAAAGAGTAGCCCAAGAGTTGGAAGTTGGTGGTAATGACTAGCTGCCTTCTCTCTGGTCTTGCACTGCTAAATTAGGGATTGTTAGCACAGATAGCCCTTTAGCAGCTTTGCACAAAAGAGAAACAAACCAACTGTTGAAAATCATCTGTAGCAGAAGATGAAAAAATATGATATAAATTCTTCTAACTACAATGACTGCAGTTTGTAACTGTAACAGTTATTCATCTTAACAGCATTAAACTTCTTGTTTCTTTTTACATCTGTTTTCACATGATTGTATCTCTCGTTACTCTTTGAACCACGTCTGACTCCACGATAAATAGTAATTCTATGGATGGAATAACATAGTGAACAAACAGCTGGCATCATACACATCTCATTGAATACACTCATTCAATTATATTTCATTTAACTTTTCTTATCTGGTCAAAGGTTTCTCTATGGGGATAAAGTTAAGATCTCTTAAATAATTTTAAAGGAAAAACGATAAGAGTTAGGTAATGTTACCAAATAATACAAGATTAATTTAGGGGATTAATAGGATAAAAGCCTCTTTATTCTAAAGACATTAAAACACAAGTTTTGAATTTTTTTAATAAACAGGCTTAGCTGTATTGTAGATAGGATGGTTAGCTTAATGAATAAATTGCTTTTGACAGTAGTGGAAGTCTGCAGGTTTCAAAAGTTTCAGAGGAAAAAAGGAATTTATTTTCAGAAGTGAGTGTGGAGGGAAAGCTTTCAAGGACCAAATTGTTCCAAATACACAATGTTATGTTTGTTATTATAGGGAGTTTATAGTAACTCAGCAGTGATTCTGAAGGCTTACAAAAATTGGGATTTATTACTTATGGTTTGTGCACTACAAGAAGCTCATTGTGTAGATTTATGCTAAATAAGCAAATGAAAATAAAAAGGTATGTTGTTTTCATAGACTCATGTTCCTATTTTTACACATGTTATTTTTAGATAAGGAACTGCATCTCATAATACAATCTTATGAGTTGCAGTATACATCTGTTTGCTGATTTTGATCCATTGAAAAATTTTATGTGGTTTGTTTTAAACAGCTGCAATTCTTCTAACTTTTATTGCCATAACCAGGGGATCAATTTATCTCCTTAGACTCAGCAAATAGCCCAATGTGGTGTTGCTGTAAGAAAATACACACACACACACACCTTCACTCTGGAGTGAAGACTACATTTTTAAGAATTCACCAATTTAAAGAACTGTGTGAAAACTAATTCATATTTCTCAACAAAAGATCTCTGAGATTTTCTGTTTTGGTCTTGATTATCATATCTACTTTGTGAATATAGTGTAAAATTACACAGAATTTAAAATTTCTTATTTTTGTAGTATCCTCATAAACTTGTAGAAAAAGCATGGAAATTGGGACTAATGAATCACAGTATTCCACAAAAGTATGGTAAGTTGTTGGACCATGTTACAAGTGGCATTCTAATGGTTTACATATTGTAAAATATTATAGGCAAACATTATTAAATACTTGTTTTATAAGTACAAAATAATATTCTGAATTGGAAATGTTCTTGAGCACCCACATCCCACTTTCCTAATATCTAATCTTCTTATGTGAGAGTACAAATTGGAGGTTAAGACTGATAGACAGTGCATCCCCACCACAATGTAGGTCCTATGTCTTCAGTTACCTCCAAAACCTGGGATACATTTTTATAATCACATGTTGTAGCTTGTATCCTAGGATTCTTTGTAAAAATATGCACCATAGTTTATTTCATGATAATGTATTTTTTTTATGGCTTGGAGATTTGATTTTATTCATTAATGTTATTTCATTTGAATGTTATTAGTTAATTTCACTTAGAGATGTATTATAATTATAATTCTACATTTCTTTTAAATATGAAGTTTTTCTGTTTCTATTTGGCCTGGCATAGCCAAGCGCTTAAGGCACATGACTCATAATCCGAGGGTTGGGGTTCTAGTCTGCGTCACGCTAAACATGCTCCCTCTCCCATCCGTGGGGCGTATAATATGACAGTCAATCCCACTTTTCATTGGTAAAAGAGTAGCCCAAGAGTTAGCGGTGGGTGGTAATGACTAGCTGCCTTCCCTATAGTCTTACACTGCTAAATTAAGGACGGCTAGCGCAAATTACCCTCTAGTAGCTTTGCTCGAAATTCCAAAATTAAAACAAACAAACTGTTTCTATTCCAAACGTAGAGAGAGAATATGCATTAGTCCATCTTTCATTAATGGACTTGCTTTTAGAAATACTTAGAAATTATTTTGAATGTTGGTCTCTGAATATTTTTGCAGGATTTTACTAGTCCGTGGTTGCCAAAAATCTGGGAGGTAGTTTTTTTGGGCAGTACATCAAAAACAGAAACAAATGAGCACGTGATTTACTTATCTAGCAATTGGCCTTAATTTACAAAATTAATTTTCTAGTTTGAGAGCTTCACATTTATCATAGAGCACAGTATTATTTTTATATTTAGATCAGGTATCCATTGAAAATATGTTGGTTGTGGGTGTTTATTAAATGGCCTCAACCTTAACAGATATGCATTTTATAATAAATACATTTTCAAATCCATTATATCACTGCTCAGTGATTTTGAGCTGGAAAGTGCAAAAATATTTTGTTTTTCAACAGAATTCGGTTCCATTTTCTTTTTCTCCAACTTTTTTTTCAGTTTTCTCTCCACTTTATCTTTTAGTGTTTGCTAGAAATCCAGAATTACAATTTTCACTTGCAAATATTTCTGTTTAATTTGTTATTTCTGCTAAATAATCGATTTCAGGTGGGGCTGGTCTTGGTATCTTTGATAGCTGCCTCATTATAGAAGAAATAGCATATGGTTGTACAGGGATTCTAACTGTCTTATCAACTAATGGTTTAGGAGTAAGTAAAAATATTGTCCACCTTGTCAGAAAACTCCAATTTTAGTTTGTTATATTATTTCTTGAAGGTACAACTGAACAAATTCAATTGTATATCGATCTCTGCATTGAAGTTGTTTGTGTACGTTTAATCAAATCATTTTTTAAAGTCTTTAATTGTGTTTATGAAAATGTTCATTGCATTTGGTTACTGTTAAACATACTGCAATTAAAAAAAAATTCTTTTCAACAAAATACCTATTTTATGTTTTTCTATATGAACTAGGAAACAGTTTGAAAATATTTTACAGTTGGTCAGTTTGATAATTATGAGGTGGTAAAAGAATAAAATGTTTTGTGATTTAATTGTTTAAAAAATTGTGTTTGTTAAAGTCATAATCAATTATATCTATTTGCGAGCATAAACTTGCAAATTTTTAAGAAATAAAATTGAAATCAAACTGAGAAATATTTTAAAATAGATATTAAAAAAGAAGAATGTGTCATAAAAAGTGTACAAGACTTTGCTCTTAACTTCTTTGTTAAATATATTAGGTGTCACTGACATACAGACAAAGAGGGGAAGTTGGTTAGGTTTTATGCAATTGGATAATAAACCATCTGTGGAGTTAAAATAGCCATGGTTTTCATTGAAATGGTTTAAATAAGTCAAAATTAGTTTTTATGTTTGTTGTTGTTAGGATTGGCATCCTTATTTATAATTTTCCTTTTGTTGAGAATTCTAAATTTATCTCTTTCATTTGTTAGTTAACAGAAAATGTTGTACATGTTTAACCTTTTATGAGGATAGCAAGCACCAGTGATTCTGGCTGGAAATGAAGAACAGAAAAAGAAATACTTAACCAGAATGACAGAAGAGCCTTTAGTATGTGTAAGTTATTTCATTTATTTGTGATTGTACAATTCATCTAATACTTTTTAAATATATTCTCACGTGTATTACACTTTATACAGAAGCATTATTATAATCTGGAATGAAAAATTATAATTCTTTGGAATGTAAGAACTTATGTAGGAATGACATTCTTGGATTTGGGAATTTGTATCATGTGATGTTTATTTCAAGATTGATCTACATTGTAGAGCTGTATCATTATAAACAAAATAAATTAAATTTATTCTTGAATATACAACTGCCTAATGAAATATCAAAATTGTTGGTTACTGTTTTTAAAAAGTACACTTGTTTGTACTGACCTTTTTGCTCTTAGTAACATAAAATAAAACAACACAAGATACACGTACCATCAATGATTAATAATACATCTTAACAGAAGGTCAGGTAGTTATATTTTATATGTTTTTCAGGCCTATTGTGTGACTGAACCGACAGCAGGTTCTGATGTGGCAGGTATCAAAACAAAAGCAGAGAAGAAAGGTGACAAATGGATCCTGAATGGCCAAAAAATGTGGATTACCAGTGGTGGGAAAGCTAACTGGTAAAGCACTTATATTTATGCAATGTTTACTCACTTCAATTAGAATTGTGTGTGATTTACTTTCTTTGGAGGAAAAGTAATGGCATAAGTAAGAGACCACAATTGTGATATAAAGTTTATATCAGTATTTCTTGTTTAGAATATCATAGTAAGCAGATATGCTGACATAATTTTTTATTATAAGTTTAGAATTTAAAAACATAGTTTTATTCTTTGCTGTACTGTACAATCTTCTAAACTGATGTTCAGAATCTAAATTTGGTCAATTAGCTTAGACCAGCTATTGGCCTGTTTTTTTGTGAGAAATTTTTAGTAACATTATATATATACACACATGAAATTATCTAATTGATGATGGCACAAAAATTAATTATTGTTAAAATCTGTTTATTACTTCTTTGTAATAAAGATGTAAATTAATGTGTGTGTTGTTTGTCACACACAGATATATGATAATATACAGTTAATGGATAAATGTTTTAGATAAAAATTCCAAATAATGATATATATGACCTTGATAACCATATTAATCAATTTGTTCTAGCTAATAGTTGCCAACTTTTGATAAACCAAATGTTAACTCTAGAACATACCTGGAATCCCTGACTTCCATACCATACTCAATGAAAAAAAAATTATTTTCCCTTTGAGACAACTTCCATTTAAGACAACTTCCAACACTCTTCTCACCGGAAATGAGGTGTTTGCATATTATTTTGTAGTCATATAACTTCAACTTACCTTTTTTTTTTTAGAACATAACTTATTTCACTGTCGTGTTTTTGTTTTCTTCTCCCATCTGTAATAGCTCTGCTTTTTTGTCACAGCTGTGGTAAAGATTGATTATTCAATTTTTTTATTTTTTTGTAGTATAGATTTGTTGTACTTTTGACTTGATGTCTTCATGTTAAAATTTATTTCATTCTTTGTAAATGTTAAAGAAAGTTTTGTGAAAAATGTTGCAGTGTTTATACTGGTACTAAATTTCAGTTTTAACATAAAGATGTATGTATATTGTTTAATGTTCAAAACATTACATTTAGTTAGAAGTAACCATATGGTGGTTTTCATTATTAATTGTTTCATTCGTTTATTTAATGAGATATCATGTGAACAAAAGTATACATAGATATGTATTAGTATGATTTAATAATTCATATCATTTAATAGGTTTTTGCTTGAGAGTTGTTTTTTTTTCTCGTTAAAGGTACTTCGTGTTGGCTCGCAGCAATCCAGATCCTAAGTGCCCAACTAGTAAAGCATTCACAGGTTTCATTGTAGATGCTAATTCTCCTGGTGTATCTTTTGGACCAAAGGTGTGCCAAAATCAATTAGTAAACAATAAAAACTAAAAGTGGTCATAAATGCAGTTTAATCTGACTGCCAACCTCTTTCAAAAGGTTGAGACTGTGCTAGTGACAGGGTCTTAAAATTATAATCTTCCAAATTTTAAATTATGCTGTTTTAATAAACTAAAAATGATAGCTAATGGAATGATGTTTTTAAAGTGTTATATTTAACAAACAATAAATATATCAGTTTAAAGTCATGAAAACATATTTCAGAGGTAAATTATTACAGTGAAACTAATATAAATAAAACTTTATTAAGGACATTTTATTGTGCAGACATGCTTTCTTGTAAATATAGTTTAATTTTCATATATTGGAGATGTTTGTGTGAGTAACTTTGTTTTTAATTGGGCTTTTAACATTGGAATATGGGATGTATTTAGTAAGTACATGTAAATTAGTTGCCAATTAAAGTGCTTATTTATGAAGACTTCAGCTTAGATTTCCTTCAGTTTTACAAGTAGCATGCACAGTGTATTATTGTGAATAAATAATTTTGTGGTGATTGCAGTGTCTATGTTTTCTAAATTTATATGGAGTTTGTAATCTGTTATGTTTGTGGATATAAAGATATTCAGTTTGTACAGTTAAATTCCTTGATGAACTGATATCTTCTAGTTGGGTTTTGTTGTTACAAAACATTGTATGTAGGCTCATTTGTCAATATTTCTTCCAGTATGTAAATGTTTCAAAATGTTCACAGGCTAAATGGAGTTAATTGCTGTCATTCATGTTATTACTAAGCCTGGCAAAGTCGTTTTTTGTTGTAACTGCTCATTTATTATTGGTGAATTCTTTTTCAAATGTATTTTGATTCAAATAGTATAAATTGTGTATAATGCACAGAATATGTTGCTCACATGTTTTGTATTTTTTTACTTTTAGGAATGGAACATGGGTCAAAGGGCCTCAGATACCCGAAGTGTTACATTTGAAGATGCAGAAGTGCCAGAAGAGGTATTTTTGGGAAAATTTTACCATTTTTATTTGTAATACTCATTGAAATGTGTTACATGTACTGAAGGAGCTCTTGGAATTAGAAGTAGTCTTCCATCTGCACCTGGTAATGGATGGAGAGGACAGACATACAAGAGTATCTTCTTATGGAAGGTTTCAGAAAACTTAAATTTTTTTTGTTATAACAAAGAAATGTGTAGCACTTTCAGTAATTATTGTCCTTGTTGAGAAAACGTGAGTAATATTCCAAGTATAAAATGTGTAACTAAGGTTAATTATAGCTTTTGCGCTTTTTAGACTGTCATTATGCCATTGATAGCTCTTCAGTTATTGTGGCTTGTCACATCGTAACACTCTCAAGGACCAAAAGGGTTAGCACATTAGGTGTGATGAGGATTCAAACCTGCAACCTTCAGATTATGTCTGGCCATGCCGGACAGATTGCATGAACTAAATCTTGCAATTAACTTTGGAAAATATTTTTAATAATTTGAATTCAGATTCATTTTCAGACTATCTCCATACCAATTATGGCTCTTTAGTTATTGTTGCCCGAGAAACTGTTTATTATTTTTAATTTGGATGAAACATCACATCAATAATTAGCATAAACTGTTTCACATAATTGAAAATCGAACAGATCAGAAGTGACTTATTCAACAGATTTGTTGGAAAGTTTGTGCTTTATAATTATGAAATACATTGTAATCCAACAAAACGTGTAATTATTGAATGTGCAACAGATTTTTAAATTATTAATATTTCACTGAAGGAAACATACGACAAAACAATCGATACATCTTGTCTTATTTTGTTCTTCCAGTATTCTCAGCATCATAGGAAGTGTATAATTTCTAATGAGTGTATATTGTGAGTGTAATGAACCTATAAGAGCCTGTCTCATACAGATTCAGTAAAAAATGAAACCAGTTTTCTTAAAAAAAAAAAAAAAATCCAACTGTGTGTGTATCAAAATTGTCATTTTTTATAAGGTGTTTAATTTTTGAAAATACTGGTACATTACCTGTATACATTCACAGAAATAACAGCTGTACATAAAGAATTTTCATATTTAATTTCTGATGACCACCTCACTGATGTTGTCAGTTTTCATATAAATCTATGCAGCTAATCCTGGAAGCTGCCAAGCTTTTTTGATGTCCAAATTTGGAAGCCCAGCGTAAAGAAAGTTTTAAATCCAGTGGTAGATACTTGTTTTCAATGATTCCTTGCATCTCCATGCTGATTCTCATGTATATAATTATGTGGATCTAATTTTAAGTCCCTTCAGAACCGATTTTACTTCCTATGGGAAGTCAAGTTGAAAACCTTTCTAAAATCTTGTTTTAGGTTTGGTTTTAAAGATTTCCTTACACATTGAAATTTGATTTCAAGTAAACTGATTTACTAAATTCTGTAACCTCTCACAAGAGTTCCAAATTCTCAATCTTTTCTATTCACCAAAGGACACTGAATAACTTTGAAAAACTTTTTGTTTTAATTTTGTGTTGTCCAAATTCATAAATGTGAGATTCAAGCTCTTTCTCCAAAAATTATTGGAAGAGTTTGGAAAATCAACAAATTTAAAAATATTGAAATTCAAGATATTAAGATGAACTTGCCTTGCTGTTATCATTTAAAATTGGTAAAAACTAGTTGTTTTATATCAGAAGAATCTCTTCTTTTCTGTGTTAGTTTTATTACCTTGCACTTTACTGATATTTTAGCATCTTCCATTGTTATTACTTTATTGGAGTGATTATTCTTATATGTTCTTTCAAAGATTATGAATAGTTGTTATACTCTTTAAAGGAAATACATTTTGCATTACAGAAAACTGTAAAAATAAAACTTTGTGACTTATAATTTCTGTTTTTTAAGCTCTGATGTGCTGATGAAAAGACCAAACTTGTATCAAAATCAGAATGTGGTCTTCATTTCCCAAAATAAACTTTTTTACAGTTTCACTTATCAGCCTTCAGTAGGAGCATACATCACACATAATTATAGATGCACACATTTTTAACCACGTGTGTTCCAAAATGTGAATGTTGTGTGTTTGGCCAACACAATGAATAGTATTGTTGTCCATTAACAGAACTTTGTTTTCAGAATGTCTTGATTGGTGAAGGAGCCGGTTTCAAGATTGCTATGGGTGCTTTTGACATGACTAGAACTCCTGTAAGTAGATATTTTACTAATTTGATGGCTTTCAATAAATTCAATATAAATATTTTTCCACAAAAGATTGTTTTAAAGACATTAGCTGATTTTAAAAAATATTAATTTGTTGGTATAAACAATTGACAAAAAAAAAACTTTTTCTTTAAGTAAAAAGAAAAGTTTACTTCATTTTTTCCACTAGCAAAGCAAGAAATGTGATGTTTAACAATTATGAATAGCTTTAGAGTTATAACAGAAAGTGTTCATACCCTTCCATCCCTGGTGGATTTTTGTTCATAACTTAAAAAGTATCACAATTAGGCAATAGAAGTATAATATATTATAAATATTATACTAACACACTTCTACATAAATTTTTATGTAAATTTAACGACAAATAAACTATTCATAAAAAAAATAACCAAAAATAGGAGGAACAGAAAGTGCTTGTACAGTTCAGAACATGTGAAAAACTGATATACCCGTAAAAATTTTGTTTAGTTTAGCAAATAAACTATATTATACCATTCCAAACTAGACACTGGATTCATAATTATTACAATTTAGCCAGCAGAAAATGTATTTCTGGCAATTTAGAGCTGTCTCCATCATTATCAGCTTGGTTATCATGGTGAACAGGAAACAACTGTCCAGTGATTTAAGAAACCGAATTATTGTAAAATAATTCTTGTGTGTCTCTTTCCAGAATTGATACACAACTTAATGTGCCGAAATCTACTGTTCAAAACATAATTGCCAAGTTTTAGCTTACAGGATCAACTGCTAACCTCCCTCGTGTTAGACACTCCACCAAAATTCCATAGAGAACCAAGAGGAAAGTTCTCAGAGAAGTTAGTATGAACCCACATTTAACATGAAATGACATACAGAAACTTGTAAGGGAAGCTGGGGTTGAAGTAAGCTCCTCTACAGTTTCAAACACGTTACGCTCTCCTGGGTTCAAATCATGCCATCCTTGATGAACTCCATATTTAAAGCCTGTTCACTTGGAAGCACGATTTAGGTATACAAGAAAGCATGTAAATAAACCCTTTACTTATTTGAAGAATATTTTTTGATCAGACGAGACTAAAATCAAGCTTTTCGGCCACAATGACGTTCACTCTATTTTCCGTAAGAAGTGGGAACGAAATCTTCCAAAGAACAGTCCCTACAGTTAAACACGGAGGTGTCTCGATCATGTTATGGTGTTTCTTCAGCTCTTTTGGTGTGAGCAGCCTTTGCCACATCAACGAAATAATGAAAAAAGAAGAGTATGTTGATATATTAAGCACTTATATCAAGAATGATGCTTGGGACTTGTGGCTTGGGCGTCATTGGATCTTCCAGCACGACATGAGTTGAAGACCAGGGCTCATCAGAAAAACTTGCAAGAGCTGGAGGCCTTCTGTAAAGAAGAATGGAAGAAAATACCAGTCCAGTACTGTCAAACGATCATGGAGGGCTATGAGGAGAGATTGCACCAAGGAATTCACCTGAGAGGCTACACAACTGACCATTAAAGTAGACACACAAACACTTTCTGCCCCTCCTATATTTGGTTATTTGTTTATAAACAGTTTATTTGTCATTCAATTTATATAACAATTTATGTAGATATGTGTTAGTATAATATTTATAATTAACCACACTTTCATTGTCCTAATCATGACACTTTTTAAGTTTTGAGGAAAAAACTTCATAATGCAGGGGTTCAAACACTTTCTGTCATAACTGTATTATTTTTTATTTGGTTTGTAAAAAATACATATACAGTTACAATGACTTGAAATATTTGAAAAACTGTCACTTTAATTAATTAAGAAACAATTCACTAGAATCATTGGTGTTGTTTAGATTTGTAATTCAAAGTCAAATTAACTCAAGCAATTCACATCTGTACTGTTGGTTTATATAGAAACATCTGTGCACTTTATAGTTTTTCAATTTCTCATTTTCTGATCAGTTAAAACTAAGATCTAAAGATATTTGAGGAACTGAGTTCCCAACTCTACTGGGTGTATTACTAGAAGAGTAAAATAAAGTGTATTTAGTTTGTGTAAGTGATAAAAATTGAGTGGGACATGACAGTTTTGTGATGTTAACCACATCGTGTTTATAAATTGTATTTTTATAACATTAGGTGGCTGCAGGTGCTGTAGGCTTAGCACAAAGAGCTTTTGCCGAGAGTACAAAATACTCGTTGGAACGAAAAACGTTTGGTAGTCTAATTGCTGAGGTAAGATTTGATGAATTTTATTGTAATTAATGTTAAATCTTGTCTCTCAAATTGCTTCCAGAGCTTTTTGAGTGGATAAGAATAGATACAAAAATACATAACCATTGCTTAAGAAGTTCTGATATTTACTCAAAAGAAATGTATTTTTGTATCAAACAAATAATATCAGAGAAATGGATTAACAACTACAGTTCATTTAAAGCATTGCTCTGGTAATGCAGAGTAATTTAATGTTAATTTTGGCCAATGGCTAATTATTTGTTTGAAAGTGATCTCTTTCAAGTAATTTTGACATTTTGTTTGATATCTTTGCTGAATTATTTTATTGAAAAAATGTTATTAGTTAAAATAATTTTACTCCTGGTCAGAGTATTTCAAAACAAATTGTAAAAGAAATCTTAAGTTAATCTGTTTTGATATGGTATTTATATCAGCTTAATGAACTTGCTTTGTAATGCGAATTTATAAGACAGTTTCTGTAGTAACTTAAGTTATCACAGTACTTTGATCTTATATCATTGATATGTTTAAATGAAATGCTGCAATATTTATAATTATAGATATTTTAAACACGCACACATGTATGGTTTATATAAAAATTCAAATATTGCAGTAAATATTTTGACTATTTATTCAAAAAAGTATTGTGTTTGTTTAATTAAATATAGATTTATTTTCAACATGTTACTAGCAATAAAATGTACTTCAGTGTGGTGAAATGTAGTATTTCTAAATTCTTTTGTTCTTTGTGTTTTCCATTTATTATTCTGCAAGTTTTAACATATTCTATTCTGTATTCAGCACCAAGCCATTCAGTTCATATTGGCTGAAATGGCTATTGGTATCGAAACAGCCCGTTTGGCATGGATGAGAGCAGCATGGGAGATTGACCAAGGGAGGAGAAACACGTACTGGGCATCCATTGCTAAAGCCTTGGCTAGTGATGTGGCTAATAAATGTGCTACTGATGCAGTTCAGGTGAGAGATCTTTTGATGCCAATTGTTATGTTTACAATAGTTATGGTCAGATGAAGGAAAGTTTTCATCCAGTGACATTGAGATTGTTATTTTAATATGCCAAGTTGTTGTAGAATATTATTCAAATTCACAAACGTTTAGGTACAGTTTGTAGAAAGGAAGATATAAATTAAGTCACAGGTTGTTTATTAAGTCATAACTATCTAAACTGAAGTACAAATTAAACTGTCAATGCATTAACCATCATTCTGCAATTTAAAAACATTACATCATTTTGTGAAAGCAACTCATAGCAAATGTACAACAACTTCATTATAATAACACAGTTTCTCATGCTGTTTAGTATTCAAGCTTTCTTTCACAATCTCTCTGAGAAAGATACTGAAACCTTTTATTCACCCTTTTTATGTAGACTAGAAATACACTGAATAGCTAAATGCAAAGTACACAAGAAAATTGTATTTAACACTTGGAGGCCTATGACAAATAATCTTAGTTAAAACGTTCTTGTAATAAGTGCAAGACGAGCACAAATGCAGTGTCAACAGAGTGTCAGTGATTTGTATGTTAGTGTGATTCAACACTGTTACAAAGTCCAGGAGGAATAAAATATGTACAGTATTTTAAATGTTAAAGCAGATCTACTCATTATATTACAAGTGGGGAAAAAAATGTGATATTTGTATCATATACATCATGAACTAGAGACAGACTCATTATTACTTAGTTCACCTGTTTGGATAGCAATAAGTCTTTGGTTTCACAATGCTAAAATCGGGTTTGATTCCCCGAGGTGGACACAGCAGACGGCTCATTATGGCTTTGCTATAAGAAAAACACACACATTTGTTAATCTTTTTTTAAATCACTTAATAAATTTGTAGTACCATTTAGCTTCTGAGAGATCTGTTATTTCTCAAGCAACACGAATAGACAAAAGACATCAATTGTGACAAATATAGAAATATATCTGTTTGTCATGTCTTAAGTCATACAAAAATGGAATGTTTATGTTATGTTCAGTTTCAGTATGAAATTGTGGTTGAGCCAAAGTGCAGTAATTCAACATTGACCATAACCTTGATATCTGAAAGTTGTCAATAACATGTGAGACAATCATAAAGAACCCATAAGTATGCTCACTTACCAGTTGACTTTTTTTTATCAAACTGTTAAACTAATAGTTAGATTTCACAATTGTAATATGTTTGTCAGAAAGAATTATTGTGATGTTAAAACATAGCAAGTTGATAGCATAGTTACTAATTATCTGAGTTCCTCACTATTATGGAACAAAAATTATGTTTTTTGTCCAAAGATAATTCATAGACTTCTGGGTGCTATAATATGAGTGTGAATCCCACTATTCATTGGTAAAAGAGCAGCACAAGATTAGGCAGTGGGTGGTGATGACTAGCTGCCTTCCCTCTAGCCTTACACTGCTAAATTAGGGATGGCTAGTGCAGATAGCCCTCTTGTAGCTTTGCACAAAATTCAGAACAAATTAAACCAAAACAACTATTTATAAACACATCATTTTTCTCTTTAATGGTTTTTATCAATTGAAGTTTTTTTTTTACATACAAAATTTTACTTAAGGAAACTTTCATATTTTGATTGTTATAAATCTTGCATGGAGTTTTAAATTTATCTTTATTTGTAATTGCTTCTTGTTTAATTTTCTTATGCAGATCTTTGGTGGAAATGGCTTCAACTCTGAATATCCAGTCGAGAAGTTGATGCGTGATGCAAAAATATTTCAGGTAGGTAAATTATGAAAACAAACTTAAGACTAAATCCATGCTATTGACATCAATAATGTCTGTACATGTAAGTTTAAAACATCTAGATTTGAGGTGACAGCACTGGAAATAATTATAAAAATGCATGTGATGTACTTATATGAGTCACACAAACATAGTAACTGTAAGTAAATGGTCAGCTTATTATTATAATAGAAAATTAGATACTTTGATTTTTTTTTTAAACAGATTGGGAAACTTTGTCTCTATGCTACTGTAGTGCTAAATAAAATCGTGAGAAAACATATTGAGCGAACAAAACCTATAGTAAGTCTTGTTTTTAAGAGAGGTGATAAAAATTGCCCCAATAATTATAGAACCATTAATCTTACATCAGTTGTGTGAAACGTTTTGGAAAGTGTGTTAAAAGATGCTTTATAAAGTCATTTAAGAATGTTTAGAATTTTGTTTGGTTGTGAACATGGTTTCACTGAGGGAAAATCTTGTATTACAAATCATTTGACATTCATTGAAAAGGTTACTGCTTACGTATATATGAGATTAATAGTGTAGATTTAGTGTATCTGGATTTTCAGAAAGTATTTGATGAAGTGATACATAAAGGCTTTTGAAATATTAAGTGTGGGAGAAATTAGAAAACTGGATAGAAGAGTGACTGAATGAAAGAGAGCAGGTTGCTGTTACAAATGGAATTAAGTCATGTTGGATTATGTCACAAGTGGGATACATTGGGGCTCAGTCATAGGACCTTTGCTCTTTTTTTTTTTTACATTGATAACATGGAGGAAGGAGTGGTCAATAAATTAATTTACAGATGATATTGAGGCCTGGGGTGTTGCCAGCTGTGAAGAGGCTGCTGCTGATATCCGAAAGGATTTAGATCATTTATTGAGATGAGTAAATAAATGGCAAATAGGTTTTAATTATAATAAATGCATGATAATGTATGTGGGTTATCACAATTGGAATTATAAGTAGTAATTTGGATAGAAATAACCTTAACATTTTTATGAAAGAAAGCGATCTTGTTGTAATTGTCGATTTTTCTATAAAGCCATTCAAGCAGTGTGCTGTTGATAGTGGTATGAGAAATAGAATTTTAAGTTGTATCTACAGAAATATTGAATAGAAATCTAAAGAAGCCACATTTAAAATATTGTGTTCAGTCTTGGGCTTTTTTTCTTAGA
Organism: Carcinoscorpius rotundicauda; assembly: GCA_011833715.1. Classification (NCBI taxonomy): domain Eukaryota; kingdom Metazoa; phylum Arthropoda; class Merostomata; order Xiphosura; family Limulidae; genus Carcinoscorpius; species Carcinoscorpius rotundicauda. The sequence continues at coordinate 87,569,721 of CM022399.1, forward strand.
AAATACATTTGAAAAATTGGATAGGGTTCGGAGAAGAGTTACTAGAGTGGTGACTTGAATTGAGGGATTGTCAAACCAAAAAAGGTTGAAGTTTCTCAAATTGTTTTCTCATAAAACCTGAAGAGCTAGAGGGGACCTGATTGAGATGTTTAAAATTGTAAAGTGAATTGATAGTATTGATGCATCATATTTTTTTCACATTGAACAGTGAGAGTTGTAGAACCAGGAACATGACTGTGATGTTTGGCTAAGTAGGAGTTATTTTGAGATCAAGCAGTTTTTTTGGGTTTTTTTAACAGAGTGATTGGTGTTTGGAATGAGTTACCTTCAGATGATGTATATGATTGATGAGGGTTGGCTTTAAAATTTATTTTGATTTAGTTTAGAGAATAGAACAGCCACAATGGACCAACAGGTCCCATGTTGTCTCAAAACATTGTTATAAAATGCATGTTTCAGAAATGGTAGATGTAAATTGTATTTGAAATCTCCATTTGAAAATGTTGGAATAAAAAATTACTTTTCACTCATCTTGACCTTTTAGACTCCTGGATAACTTATCGATAGAATTTCCAAGCTTGGTTCATGGTGAATTTGTTGGACATGGTTACTTTTGTTTGTGTACGAGTTGCTAAGTCATTTGTATACATACTGGTCTGGTTTCCAGTTTGGAATAAGACGTTTCTGATCTTGTATTTTTAATGATGCATTTGGTATGTCTGTATGGAATAACTTTTGAACACCCCATTGAAGATCTGATGGAATATTGGGCCTCTGAAATATATTTTATATAGTACTTTAGATAATGCTTATTACAATCGCTGTACTGCAGACAAGTCAACAAACCTTATCCGACTGTTTTGGAAGCTGGGAATAGTCTAATGTCCAGAGTGGTAATGCATTGCTTTATTTTTTGAAAGCTTTCTATTTCAGTCACTGACAGTAAAATTAACACAGGAAATAGATGTGAAAGGATTGGAGTTAGAAGTTTCAGGAGAGTTACTGTGGAATTTGATGGTCCATGTTGAAAAATCCCACCAGTACTATTCATTTTGTTTTGTCGAGTTTCCAGGTCAGTAGCTAAAAATGTAGTAACTACAGAACGTAAGCATGAAAAGGTGAGAAATATAAGATCCAACCCAAAGTTGTTTGGAATTTTGTGATCAACACAAAGAGAAATTCAATTTTATTTTGAATTTTCCACTGTTTTCTTTTCATTATATTATGATAATTTGCCTACAACCTGGATAAAAGGGTTAATGATATGTTCTCCTAGGAGTGGGCAAAATTGCAGGAAGTTTGAGATTTATAAGGTTGGATTCATTCAACATAGTGAGAAAATATCATTCTGGTAAAAAGAAGCAATATGGGTTATAAGGAATTGCTATTCCCACACCATTAACCTTAACTTTATCAATGTGCAAAATTGCTAGGGCAAAGTCGGGCTATTTTCAAAAAACATTGGAAGGTAAACCATCAGAATTTTATCTACCTTCATGTTTAGTGGGATAGAAACTCTGTGGAAGTTCTCACATCCTTGTTTTGCTTTAATGACTGCAAACAGTCATTCAGGTGTTGTTGCAATATATTTACGCAGAGTGTCCTTTAGAATTTTACTCCAGGTTTCTCTAATACAATCCTTTAAAGTTTCTTTGGAAGTAATTTTTGATTTCTTAAATTTTTGCTTTATCAAGTCCCAGATCTGCTCAACTGGGTTACGATCAGGGCTCTGTCAGTTCTATGCATTGAGGTAAGTATATCTCACTTTTCTTCCACTTCAAGTACAGTCTACACTTTGAAACAAGTATTTCACACTTGGACTCATTCATCCATATTACCATTTTCCAATCATCAATACTCCAGTTGTTTTTTGTTTTTTTTTGCCTTTTAGCAAATGTTATTCTGTTGAAAGTATTTGAAAATCAAAATCAAAATATTTAACTACTATGGGACAAAATATTTCATTTTTGTTGAGATTTATTGATGCTGTACATCTGGAAACTTTACAGTCATCTGATACATAGCCTTTTTTTTCATGCTTGAGATCAGTGGCAGTCTTCCTCTTTTCCTGAAGTCTGCATAAATGAAGATATTCAACATCAGTATCATTCAGTTTCGATGTTCTGTCTCTACCTTTCCTGTCTTCAAATGTACCTGCCTCAGTCTCAAAATCTGTAGTCTACCTGACAATGTTTGGGGAGCATTTAGAGTTTGTGGTAATTTGTGGAAGAGTCCAACCAACATTAAGTAAAGCTTTTTAAGAGAACTCTCTGCCCTATGGACAATTGGATATGCTTTTTGAGCTGTGGCTAGACAACAAAGCTCAGTATATAGTGTCAAACACTGTTTTTAGCATGGTTTATTTGTCTTGTGCTATTAAATTAATTTCTTCTCGCATATACTGGTATTATATTCTAGCTCCTTCCTAGTTTTTTTGGTATTAAGTTAAGACACTGTATGGGGTATATTGACAGTTATTTCATACTCTAAATTTGAGGGGTATGTTCATTCGAGCAGAACCCTTTATCCCCTTGGACCAAGTGTATGGGAATTCTGAATAATCATAAATATTCTCACCCTGGCTTATTCAGTTTATCGATATGGATCAGCAAATCATCACCATAATGATTTTTCACATTCTATAATGACATGAAAGAATGATGGAACATTCTCTTTTCCTAGCACTTTTGCACAGTATTTACCGTATACCAGTGGATTATTGTTAAAAATATGCTGTATTTCCCAGAATTCATCCAGTTTGTTTGGTTGTTACTTGATCTTCCCAGGTTCCATATAATCCCATACCGTGTTTGTATTGGGACTTTATTCGGGTTAAGGTGTGGGTGTGAATATTTCATTGGTGTTTGTTTTTTTCAGATGTTGATTTTTTTGTATTTGCTGCTTCCCAGGGATCACTGTCTTGCTAGTAAATGAATCCCCACACAACAAATCTAACACCAGGTGCAAAAACATTTTGGATAAGAATTTGTTCATAACTTGTTGGAGATCAATTTCATATAGATCTCAAATAAATTTGTCTAAGATGCAACTAAAACTTCTGTTCCCTCTTATCATGGTTCACTATATGTTATGTGTCGATTTTCATACTTTTTTTTTATCATCAAACATGCCAACAATTTTTGCTAAACAATTTGAATTGAGATTTTTCTCTACAAAGCACTTTCCTCCAGCTTGGCATTGTCCTGTTCATTATAATCCAATGACAATTTCAACCATTTGGTGAATGAATGGAATGGGGACAAAACTTGTAATATTTTCATTTTATATCCATTGTTTCTGCAAATATTTCCATCAGTGTGTATTTATACTTAACAAAGAAAGAAGGTTTTTGGGTAATTTTATCAAAAGTAGATTTGTATTGGAAAATATGAAAGCAATGCTTATAACTACATCACCTTGATATTAACTCTACCTTTGAAAAATTTTGAAGTTTCTTACTAGAGGGTAAGATGTTGTATAATAGCTTCTTTAGCTGTTAATGTATTAATGTTTTGTTACTGTTTTTACAGATATATGAAGGTACATCCCAGATCCAGAGGTTGATAATATCTAAGGAGCATCTAATGAAGGCTAAACACACCATGATGTAAGAATGAGAAAGCACTGAAGAAGTCTCTATTTTCAGATTTACTTGTATCTGTAATTTGCTCAATCAAATGGTTATAAGGAGGGAAAAACAGCTTAATATTTTGTTAACTTTGTGTACCAGATGTGAACTTTATAATTTTAAAAAAGTAAAATAAAGTGCTGTCTAAATATGTAATAAAATCAAATCTATACCTCAATTAAAAATAGTTGTTGGTCTTTGTAAAAAGATAAAAATTTTTAACTTTTGATTGTCTGCATTTCAGAAGCATTAGCTTTTGTAGTAATGGTTTGACAATAACATGCACATTTTTGCAGCTATATTTTTAACTTTGTTTTAACTTGGTAAATATAATTGTTTATAAACAGGGCACCAAAACTTTATGTTAAAAATGACAATGTATCTCAGACGAGTCTCCGATTTATTATGTTACTTATGTTAGATACGTTATGTTATGAAGTTTCGAAGAGTTGAAAATTTTAATTTAGAAGTGAATTAAATGTCTGTGTATTAAAATTATGATATATGCCAACAATATTTATACACACAATTTTCGTTCTTTTCATAAATATATTTCAATATACAAACACTGTGATTTATAATAATAGTTACTTCAAATAATGGTTTCTATTCAATAGTTTTACAAACGATATAAAGTCCAACATTCAGTATGGAATTGAATACTTTGTTGACGGTTCACGAGTTGCAAATGACTAACGTTGATGCATAGATACATTTCACTTAAGAGGAATTCTAACTAGCTTTATTTTTCACGCGTGAGTTTTCCCGACGGAAATACTGATGTCCAAAGATAGTTTACTGAAGTTTATATTCCCCATCACACCAAACATGCTCGCCCTTTCAGCTCTTTGGGCGTTACAATATATACGATCAGTCCCACCAAAAATTGGCGGTGGATAGTGATGAATAGCTAGCTTCCTTCTGTTTTGTCTTACACTGCTAAATTCGGGAGCTGGCGCAGAAAGCTCTCGTGTAGCTTTGCACGAAATTTAAAACAAACCAAATCAAACTTACACTCAAGATCAATTAGTGAGGAACCGTTCGTGAAAGATGCATGGACATTGCTCTGATAGAGGCCTGAGTAAATGCGGGTTACTGTGGCCCTCATGTAGTAATTATTAATATACTAAACAGTCCACACCAATAGAGAAAAGGAAGAGGGCAAGTACACCTGACCCTCCTGGATATGCGCATATATATCCGAACGAGAGAGATACGTAAGGTCAAAGTGCACTTGATCCTCAAGTAAGTGGTTGAGTCCAACAACGCAAAAGGCATATTTTTTTCTTTGTGCTCATTGGCCATACAATTTTGGCCAGCAGTGTAATTCTAGTTTTGGAATAAAATAATATGTGAGAGAAAATAATTTATAACCTCAAAATATTAAAGCTCTTGAAAGAAAATAAAACGTAATCTAATTGAAGTTCAATAAAATTCTTCACTGAAATAGAAAAGAAAATTATATTTTAAAAGTGTTACGTAAATATATGAAGGCTTTCTCTTTACGCTCGCATCAGATGACAGATGTGGAAATCGTGTTAAAATTAGTCATATGATTTTTTTTTTTCGATTAATAAAGAATTTTCTTTAGGTATTTTTGTACATAATATGAAAATCAATTACATTTCGAGCAGTAAGTATAGGCCGTGTGATTAATTTAATGTAACACTGAATATAAAACTAAAAATTAGTGTATTTTAATTGTATTGTATTTGTGAGGATGTAGGTAATGAAGCGGGCCCGGCATGGCCGAGCGCGTTAAGGCGTGCACTCGTAATCCGAGGGTCGCGAGTTCGCGCCCACGTCGCGATAAAACATGCTCGCCCTCCCAGCCGTGGGGGTGTATAATGTCACGGTCAATCCCACTATTCGTTTGTAAAAGAGTAGCCCAAGAGTTGGCGGTGGGTGGTGATGACTAGCTGCCTTCCCTCTAGTCTTACACTGCTAAATTAGGGACGGTTAGCACAGATAGCCCTCGAGAATATCTAGATATCTAAAGAAAGCAATAAAGTAAATTTAAACGTATTGAATTCAAAGGAAATAGTTTATTCCTGTCCGCAGGAAAACTCGTCAACCTTAAAGTCTTCGTTTAAGCAATGATTCGTTTGTTTTGTAAAGATAAATAATGTAATTTTTTTGATGTTACAAAAATACATGTTTAGAGATATACAAAAGCAAATGTTCTCGGTGGTTCAGCGGTATGTCTGTTGGCTTTTTGAGCAACAAGTCGCGCTTCGATAAGAGTGGTGGGCACAACACAACGAGCCTATTATGTAGCCTTGCACTTAATTACGAACAAGAAAACGTATTTAAAGGTAAATATTAACAGCTTGTAAAGCAACTACGAAAATGAGAGCGATAGTCTGCAGTAATTTATTTAGTTTTATTTATTTTCCAAACGTGTGTACCTCTCAAAATTACAAATATCTGTTCTTTTAATGTCTGCCTTTTACAGTACTTGAAACAACTCACTTATTACTGTTACTTTATTGTTTGCGGCAAAAGAATTTACTCTATCAAGGTTCCACTATTTAATATCCTAAAAAAAAAATTGATATCCTTTTTAATTTTTTTTAACTTTTGGTTTTATATTTTTCTCTCAAAAGCTCACTAGTTTGGCTTTCCAGTATTAATGTGATATCCATTTGTTTCACAATAAAACCGCAGTGGGCTGTCTGCTTATCCGCAGTGGAGAATTGAACCTTAGATATTAACGTTTTAAGTTCATAGACCTCCCCCTACCACCACCACTCACACTGTCCCACCCGAAAATTCGTTGAAAATTCCATGTCAGAATGACAACAATTCGTCATTTAAATAAGAATACTTTTAAAAGAATAATTTTAATTAATAATTTTGTTTGGAGTTTACCAACCAATTAAATATATATATGTTACAACATTTCGATTACTGGTGCGATTTCCCCAACTCGTGCACTTGAGAATAATTGTACCAGTAATCGTAACGTCACACCTCGTCTAAATACAAATGTTACTCACCATACACCTTGTAAAGTTTAAAGAAATAAAAAAAACACGAAAAACTAACTTATTTTGTAGTTTTTCAAATTCCAATTTCCACCGCTAGAAGAGCTTAGATAAATCAAGTGTACAAATATTTCTTTGTAATATATACTTTTCTTGGGTAGTTAGACCCTAGTGTACGAATTTCATCTGGACATCCAGCACGTTTTGGATAATCACAGTTCTCATAAAGACCCCGACGTTTGCCTCTGAAAACAAAACTCGTGGAACATTCTTGAATTGTTTTTACGGCATCTTGACATTCACAGTTGAAATCACAGTACTGCTTATAAAGAAATAGACGATCTTAGAACGTTCCAACTCTCGCGACCTCTGCCTCAAATAGGAAAATTAACACTTCTGGATACCGGTTTAGAATAGTGTTTAGTCCAATCAATATAACGTCATTTATTTTTTGTGTGAGTTCATGATTCGTTCTTTGTTTAAAATTATAGTGTTATGTGAAGACATACTGAGGATTTTTTAAAGCTGCCAGTGCTAAATATGGTTGGATTTTTTATTATGTTTGGTGACTTTGGTTTCCAATTTTTTTCAGGTTTCTCTGTTGTGGAATTTTGGACTGTTTTTGCATGTTATTCTCTCAAAAACATAGGAATTGTGTGATTCTGTATTATTGTTATTCAGTAATGGCTTTTGTTTAGCCTTGGGCTTTTGAGTGAATTTGAAATCAACAGGAATTTTATGTTCACTTGCAAGTTTCCTCCAAGGATCCCTGTCTAGAAAATGCGGCATACGTTATTTGTACACAAGCTGCTTACATGACGTACTTGTTGAACCATCGTTTTCGGGAAGCAGCTGAAAACGAAGCTATCTTCATATTCATGATATTTTAATATGTAAGCTAATATTTTTGTCAGAGAGTTAAAATAAAATTGCTTACAAAATTGAAAAGATTTTTCAAAATTATACATAGAATTTGTGACCCCTAACAAGCAAGACACGGATACTGGATATTTCAGATCTTTTTATATATTAATTGGAAAATAAATAACAAAAACATGCAGAAAGGCTACATCAATAAAAGGACACTTAAAACATTGTTGTTGTTTAAAATTGTCAGTTAACTGAAATTGGTGACAATAAATCTTGACAGTTCTTATACACGATTGCCTTTTATTTCCCATCTGGTGAAGTCAACAAATATCACTTAACTTCGTAGACCATGCTAGGAGAGTGTTAGAGTGGGTCCTTCATCTCCCAGTTTGACTATGACCCACAAAAGTTATTTTTTGAACCTCGTATTATCTAACTTATAAAATAGTGTAATGTTTTCTTAGTTACTAAGAAAAGCAAACAAAAACTATCCTGCTTCCTCCCTTACTTGAAGGAGAGGAACGGAAGTCAAGCCTAGTTAACTGTTGTTGTGTGAATGTTTTTAACTAGGCAAGCGAATGTTGATTGTAACTCAATATATTTGTCATAAGAAATCAGGCTTAATATATTTTTATGAGGCTGCGTTCTGTATTTGACCCCTTAGAGATTTTCAATAAGAAGAATTACTGGTAAATTGAATGACAAAAATAAATGGTTTTCCTATCACAAAAAACACAATGGTGACAGGAAAACCATTTCACTTGCATATGGGGTAGTAGATATGGTGGACATGGAATGATGAAAAACTATTATACACTTTCACTGGTTTTGAAAATCATATGTTGAAAATAACGGCAAGTGTAGTCCATGCAAGCCAGGCATTGGCTGAGAGTTAGAGCATTGAACTCGTAAACTGTGTGTTCGAATCTTGTCACCAAACATCTGTGTCCATTAAATTGTTGGAACATTATAATATTGTTATCAATCCCACTACTTATTGGTAAAGAGAATCCCCATAAAGTTCTTAATTAGCGTTGCATTACTTTCAATAAACAAGGGAAAAAACCAATCTCTGTAACGATAAATGATTGCTTTAATTATTATACAAGCTGGTTAACTTCGACACGAGTTGTAAGCCCACATTCCATTACAACGTTTCAACAGATTTTCTTTTACAGCATTCCATGGTTAATCGATCAAGTTAATGAGTAAACACGATAACTCTCTCTAATAACACTGGTTTGAACCACTCGGTGAAATCCCTTATACTTCTTAAAGTTGTCTATTCATTTTTATAATTAATTTACCCTTAGTTGAAACTTGTCGATTAACAGTAATGTGTCATCATTATCTGTGATGGCTCGCTGCTCCTCCTAGCAACAAATTAAATTATAACATTAAAAATATACCTTATAACAATATGATGGGGTTAGTGCAGTACCACTTTATGCTTTGAACTCCCAGTGACACACACAGTGGTATGTTTTCAGATTTACACTGCTAGAAATCAAGTTTGAATACTCGTAGTCGGCAGAGCAGAGACATGCCTTTGCTTAGTTTAACGCTTAACTACAAGCAAACAAATAAAATAATGCCTTATAATCGGTATAATTAATTACGATATTGATTTGCTAGTTTAGGAAAAGTGTTCACGAATATCGACTGTTCTTGAAAGAAGTGATCTGTGTAAATGGTGTTCAATATTACGTTTTTTGTACCCCAGTCAATTTCGTCTCGGTGGTTTAGTTGTAAGTCTGATGATTTATAACACTAGAAAGCAGATGTTGATAGTTGCTGTGAGAAGAGCATAGATAGCCCAGTGTGTAACAAATGTTTTAAAACAGAAAAAATATAAAGTATTTTTGACAATACAATCTGTCTATTCTTTGAATCAAACAAACAAGTTTCAGCAGGCCTGATGAGCTCTGTACAAAGCGGAACGCGTCGTTGACAATCAACATGGCATACATAATAAACTTGAAATATTGTTATGCTTTCTTTTTCCAGTTGAAGCCCCCACTGCACTAGTAGTGTGTCTGCAGACTCATACTGCTAGAATTCGGTTTCCGATGACCCTGGTGGGCACAGATAGTCCTTTGTGAAGGTTTGTGCTTAACAATAAAAAACAATAACTTCTGGTTGAAAATTCCCAAAAGATTGAATAAAAAGTTATGTGGTGTTGAAAATAAGATAAGCCTAATACAATCTCTTGTGAAAATTATCATTAAATGTAAATATTACTGGTGACAAATAGTTGATTTATTTAGCTACTTAAAAGAAATGTCAAAATTCGGCTTAAAAATTTTATGAATTACTATTAGTGCAAAGATTGAAGCAGCAACATTTTCTTATTTTAAATAAGCAAAGATTTGAGACGAAATTGAATAAAACTAATAAACAATTTTAATATTTCTATTTTATTGTTTAATTACTTTTTAGAATGATAGAAATACTTTATGTTCAATAGCATTTTGTAGAACAAAATGTATTAACTTCCTCAAAAATGTTGATTTATGAAAAATATATAATGAGAGTAGCACATGATCCAGATGAGGGTGGCGAAATGTGATGAAGTGATTAGCTTCAGCAATAATAAACACTGATGTTATCGAATTGGGAATTGATTTAGATTAGGCGTAGGATGTGTTGCTCGTACGAGTCGAATCGAATATGAATAAGAACTTTACCAGTGCAATTAGTGTGTTGTGGACCTAATTCAGACAAGAATTTTGAAGTTAAAAAGTGAACACTTAAGCAGGTAGTAATTTGATTCACATATTTTGTTTTGGAATTATTGTTTTCTTCTTTTTTTATGTTCTTACACTTTTATTAAAAGGCTTTCCTCAATTACGCTGATATTTAATCCGCTGAGCAAGATTCTCCGTTTTGCATTCGATGATGTGACAAGTTGTATCCAGGAGGCTGTATTTACTGTATCTCACTACGTGCATAACCACTCATAATATTCAAAAGTGCAGCCAGAAGTGGTCAACAATGTTCAGTGAATACTATATTGTGTATTTTTGTCTAACTGTATAGATACATTAATTTGTCTTTCATTTTTATACTAGTCTCGTAGTATTGGGACTAATATTCAGTTTATAAAAAGTTGAAAGTTAATACTTTTATGTGTTTACTTAATAATAGTATAACATTTTAATTATGAATAATTGTCCCAGTAATTTTCAGTTGGAAAATTTTAATTGTAAATTGGTTTAGAATAGGCAATTGAAATTTTTATTAAACAATTTGTGTGTAATATTAATGGAATAACACGTGATTATTTTTAATTTTTTTGCTTAGGTTTTATTTCGAGAAGAACTGTGTGAAAAAATAACAATATGACTCTTCCAAAGGTGATTAATAATTTAATAATTAATGGTAAACTAACTATATATTGTGCACTGTTCTCTATATTTGTGTATGGAGCATACATAAAGAATTTCAAAGATTGGGACCACCATATTCTTTTTATTTCTCAACATTTTTCCTTTACATAACCAAGATATACAAGATTCTGTGCTGTCAGTAGTTTAAATTCTGAAAGCATTGGTGTGTTTTCAACTTGCTATAAATTTCAAATAAAGAGGAATATTAAAGTAAATCCTTTCATTCAGTTTCTTACCCCTTGTATAAATATAAACAGTGTTAATTGGATAACAATTTAATATAAATTAGTTTGTTCTTGATTAATCAAAAAATCTATTTTCTAAATTTTGGACTATGTGAAGTATCACTGGGTGAACACAGCAGTGTGGAAGTTTATTCACAAAAAATTTAGTCACAATTGTCAGATAAAGTTTTATGAAAAAATTTGTTTTTACCAGGGTTTAAAAACTGGTGCTGAAATGACTTGCACACAACCTTCTCAGATCTAAAGTGTTCCCATCCTTCTCAGCTTTTACATGAAAAGACCCTTGAGTATTCTATAAAAAATATTGAGATTGACTTGCATCCTTATGTAGAAAGAAATATTGAGGCATTAAACAGAGATGGAACACTCAGACCAGACTATTTTTTCTCAGGGTTTTAAAGGGTCTTGTAGATAAGATATGCATGCATCTTTCTTTTAGTTGTGGTAAGTCAACAGATGATTGGTAAGTTGATGTTTGAGAATTGCTTTTGAATGGAAAGATAAAAACTGCTCTGGAAATTATAGACCAGTTGGTATTACTTCTGTAATGGAGAAAAATAAAGTCTAGGAAGTCTGATAAAAGGCTTACCCCACTGGGACAGCTGTAGGTTTACGGATTTACAATGCTGTTGGTGGCCAGTAATCAATATTTCTTCCCTCTTAGTCTTGTTTATAGAAGGTCCCTTCAGTGTGCACTTAAAGAAGGATGTTAGCTTGATCATGCTGCCTTTCTATCCCCCATTCTTTTTTCTTCTGTCATGCGAGACAATCTACATTTTTGGCTAGAAGAGGCCTGTACATCAGCTGGTGTGCCACTTTTTTCGTTGTGTCCATGCGTATGTCTTTTCATGAAAAGGATAACTTCACAAAAAATAAGATCATAAGCCACTGGCTAACAAGCTCAGAGAGTTTAGAAGAATATCAGAAATAACCCTAGGACTTGGTTTCTCGTTTTATTTTGTACTTTCCATATTGTACTTTTTTCTCAAGTTGCAGGTTTTAGGGTTCATGGAAATCACAGCAGTAATTAATAAAATTAAATTACTTTTGTGCACCTTGTATGCTACTGAGGATCCTGCAAAATAAATCAGGCACTCCAATCACAATTATTTTCATGCATAAATAGTGATACAAGTATGTTGATTCATATGGTCTTCATTAGTATTTTAAAAATGAAAACTTGTTCTTTTGTAGTTCATTTGCGAGGTTGAAAATTAGTTGAAATTGTTGCTTATTGTCTGAGCATAATTATTATTGTTATGATAATTTTAAATTTGTAACTTACTAATGTGCAATAATAGAAAGTGTGAATATATATGAAACCATAATAAACCAAAATAAAACACTAAAATTAGACAAAGTACACTTTTTAAAAAGATCCTATAGTTTAAGCTTCAACATGGGATTATAAAATATATCCCAGTTTTATAATCCCACATTGTTTCTTGTACCCTGGGATTGTCTTTTTAAAAAAATGCAGCATATTTTGTCTGATTTTAATGTGTTTTGTGTTAGCTAAAAATTACAGTTACAATATAATTAATCAGAGGTAAGAATTTGCTGTTTCTAACACTGTCCTTCCTCGTTATATTGTTTCTTTATTTAACTTTATTTGAGTGTATTTATTTATTTTCTTATATATTATATCAGTGTAAGTTAAAGGAATGTTTTAAATATATGGCTTGTTGCTGATATTGAATTCAATATTTTATTTGTTTGCTTGTTTTATGATAGATAACTTTTATTCACAGACATTTAAAAGAGAAGTACATCATGAATTGTTTTCTTAATATATTCTGTGTTTTATCCATACATAGGTATTGTTCAATAACAGCCCATTAAGTCTGAGAGGAATAACACGATTGTTATCATCTGTTGCTAATACTTCAACAGAAACTACTAAATTTTCTGGAGGATATTGTTTTGGTAAGTCAAGTACATTCTGAAGGTCAGCTAACCAAGTACAAAATAATTTACTGATAACTTAGTGTTGAGGTACAAAGATATTTTTACAGTGAAGGTTTTCTATTTTTGATAAGACATCTGGTGTCCTTCAATAAAATGACCTTAAATTAAATGATTTGTGTTCAGATGTTGGTACTTTCATTTTGTGTATGAGAGATTTTCAAATTTCTCACTGTTGATTAATTATTCTAGCAGCTTATAAATAACTGACAGTTCTATTGAGTATGAAGGTACATTTTTATTTGCTAGGACAAAAACTGTAGTTATACGACTGATCAGTTCTCTTAAAAATCTACCAAAAATGCTATTTTATCATTGAAAGTTGCATCAAGTAATGTGTGTGTGGATATTTGATTGTAAAAAGTACAATAACTGGCATTATTAATGTTAACTTTTTGTTGAATAAAAAATTGTGTTCTTAACTTGTAGAACTCACTGAAGAGCAAAAGCAATATCAAGCCCTTGCTAGAAAGTTTACTCGTGAGGAAATTATTCCAGTTGCATCGCATCATGATAAAACTGGAGAGGTGAGCTATTTTTCAGGTTGAAAGCTTCATAAATTACATATTTCTGTCAAACTTAAACTGAACTATGAAGAAATTTATATCTAAGAGCATCTTATCTCTTTTTAATCTGAAGATGATCTAGGAAGGTCAAGATAGTTGATTGTGTTTTTCCTCGGTGTGACGTGAATCACTTTGTAAATTAAGGTCAGTTGGTCTTTTTTCTGTTATGTTAAGATTATAGAGAATCTGATAGAAGGAAATGAAGGTGAATAAAAATGATAATTTTTATAAGTTATTTTTACTAAAGAATGTATGAATCATTATTGTACTATTAAAGGTAAACCGTAGTTTCATGCTAATAGGACCTGCAAAATTTTTTTTCAGCTAATAATATGTGTTTCAATTTGTCGTATTTTTTCACTTTAACACAAACATGTTGTAGGCCCAGCATGAGTTGGTGATTTGGGCACTTCACTCATTATCAGAGGGTTGCGGGTTCTAATCCTTGTTACACCAAACATGGTCACCCTTTCAAAAATGTGGGTGTTATAATATGACTGTCACTTTCACTATTGATTGATAAAAGAGTAGCCCAAGAGTTGGAAGTGGGTGGTAATGACTAGCTGCCCTCTCTCTTGACTTGCACTGCTAAATTAGGGATTGTTAGCACAGATAGCCCTTTAGTAGCTTTGCACAAAAAAAGAAACAAACCAACTGTTGCAAAATCATCTGTAGCAGAAGATGAAAAACTATGATATAAATTCTTTTAACTACAATAACTGCAGTTTGTAACTGTAACAGTTATTCATCTTAACAGCATTAAACTTCTTGTTTCTTTTTACATCTGTTTTCACATGATTGTATCTCTCGTTACTCTTTGAACCACGTGTGACTCCATGATAAATAGTAATTCTATGGATGGAATAACATAGTGAACAAACAGCTGGCATCATACACATCTCATGGAATACACTCATTCAATTGTATTTTATTTAACTTTTCTTATCTGGTCAAAGGTTTCTCTATGGGGATAAAGTTAAGATCTCTTAAATAATTTTAAAGGAAAAACGATAAGAGTTAGGTAATGTTACCAAATAATACAAGATTAATTTAGGGGATTAATAGGATAAAAGCCTCTTTATTCTAAAGACATTAAAACACAAGTTTTGAATTTTTTTAATAAACAGGCTTAGCTGTATTGTAGATAGGATGGTTAGCTTAATTAATAAATTGCTTTTGACAGTAGTGGAAGTCTGCAGGTTTCAAAAGTTTCAGAGGAAAAAAGGAATTTATTTTCAGAAGTGAGTGTGGAGGGAAAGCTTTCAATGACCAAATTGTTCCATATGTATTATGTTATGCTTGTCAGTTTAGGGGTTTCCAGTAACTCAGCAGTAATTCTGAAGGCTTACAAGGATTAAAAACTGGGATTTATTACCCATTGTTTGTGCACTACAGAGAGCCCATTGTATAGAGTTATGCTTTATAACAAGTAAATGAAAAATAAATAACTAAACTTTATAGAAGTTTTAGAACTAATCAGTGTCTTACCTTGGTGTTGGGAAAGCATTACTCAGTATCTGGTATCTTTGTGTTTTTGTCCACTGATGATTGTTTAAATATACAAGTGTCAGGATTATCCCTTTGTGAATGGTTGGTGTTGAAGTGCATTTTGGATAACAGTTAACACTGTGCCAGTGAATTTGGTGTTATGTAGTTGATTTCAGAGTTATCAGTTGTTCATTTTATTCTACCTTACTGATTATAGTGATAGTTATGGTAAAGAAGGGAAATACAGAGAGATGATTTGTGTGCAATGTGCAAACTTTGTTGTTTTTGTTCATTATCTTGTGTATGAAATACTTGTGTAACACATCAGATTTTGTGCAATTTACTTAAAATCTCGATACACTGGATGCATATTGTAATTTAAGAATTGTAATTGACTTGTATTTTCTTCCATGAGGTGTATCTCTTGGACCAAACCTGTGAATACTTGACTTGTATCTACTCTTATTTTTTGGGTTTGTGACTGATCAGTGTTTAACCTGTGTGCACATTTTGGAATTAAGAAATATATAACTTTTGTAGGTGGTGTAGGTTTAATTAGTATCCTTTGTACAAGTTTTGTAATTAATATATATAAGGTATAACCTTGTGATGTTAGATACACAGAATGTTGAAGTAGCCCAATGACTATGTGGGACATTTCATTGTCTTCAAGATTGGACTTGTGTAGATCAATCCTAAAATCTTTTTCAGAATGTGCTATACCCATCAAACATCTAATACAAAAGACACTTTGAGCTGAATGACAAACTTATCAATGTTTCTAGTAAGAAACACTCGATCTCATGACACTTTTGAAACTTGGATTTTGTGATGAAGTGTTAAATCTTAACATGGTGACAGTAATGGGTCTCTAAGTGGTTTTAAGATAATGAAAAATACAACGTATAAACACTGCTTTCTGAAATGGGGTTCTGGGGATTGATAGATTTATTCCCCAAATTCTTTTTCACTTGCATTGCATACTGATGTCAACACTTTCTTCTCTTACACTGTGACCACATTGTTCACATTTCTTTACCCCTAATTTCGTTTTTGTATATTTTAAGGAAGTTTGAAACTTTTCTCACACTTTATTCTTACTTGTATAGATTTTCATAAGCGTGTATTTAAGTCGTGATTAGTATCACCAGATTAATTTAACTAGGGGTTAATAACTTATTAATACTTGGAAAGAAATATCAATAATTTCCCATTGTATACTACACTGTATGACTTAGAAATACAGCTTAATATTTAAAGAGACATTAAAAAAAAAAAGAATTTTACTCTGAAGTAAGGGGTGTACTCTGTAAGTACAGGGGTGGGCAAAAAGAGTGTCACCGTTAAATATTGTTTGTTTGTTATATCATTTATTATATATAAAAGTATATGTTTTTAGAAAACACATGATTAAATCTGTTCAAATATATTCTGAAATCCAAATTTTAACACTGGCTTTTATAAATATTTGAACTTTTCATGATTGAATAGCATTTTTTCACAAAAAGTTTTGGTCACCTGCTGTAGTTTCTTGTATCTATCCCAACTATCCCACAAAATGAATGCATTCTAAAAACGTTCAGTTTTACATATTGTTTTCTTATCCAATAAAGATAGCAAATGAACAACATTTTCAAGGAGGCCCACATTTTGTGTATCCCGTGTGTATATACTTTTTCACATATCACATGTGTATTTTGTTGTTATCATACATTGTTAGTTTATTATGTAGGTTTAGTACTAATCATAAGGATGCTTGATTCATAAATCAATAAATTGTAATCTCTAAGTCTTATAATTTAGCTTACTTTTAATTGGAGTGGTGTAATGAATTAGCCATCAGTACTTGGTTACTTCTGCACATTTAGCCTGTAGGTTTATTGATAAAATTGGGTCTGTGCTCTAACTTTCATTGTTATTATTAAGGCTGTGATCAAAAGTTCAGTTATAGTAATGAATGTATTTAGTGATTGCTGGTTTGATTGTACAAAAAATTAAATGTTGATGCATACAAGGTTTTCTTCATAATGCATGATCAAAAAGACAACATATTTTGTCAAGTACTGAAATTTTGTTATCAGAAGCTTAAAGATATTTTAAATTAAATCTTTAATTGATATTAAAATGCCCAATATTTGTTAAACCATCAGGGAAGAGGGTTTTTTATGTTTTATCTCAAAACATTGCTTGAGATATGGGACCTGTTGCTTGAGTTGTGCAATGTGCCTTTTGTGTAGTCACTATATAGTGACCAAAAGTTGTGTTGTTTTCATAGTCTCATCTCTTCCCCTTTATATACCTGTAATTTTTAGATTTTTAAGGAACTACATTTCATAATACAATCTTATGAGGTAAAGTATTTATCTGTTTACTGATTCAGATTTTAACACATTAAAAACTTTCATGTGATTTGTTTTAATTAATACATTTTCATAGTGAGAACCCCACTGGTACAGATGTTAGTCTTGTGATTTACAATGCTAAAATAAAGGGTTCAGTTCCCCTCAGTGGACTCAGCAGATAGCCCAATGAGGTGTTGCTGTAAGAAAATATACACACACACACTTTCACTCGGAGTGAAGACTACATTTTTAAGAATTCACCAATTTAAAGAACTGTGTGAAAACTAATTCATATTTCTAAACAAAAGATCTGTGAGATTTTCTGTTTTAGTCTTGATTATCATATCTACTTTGTGAATATAGTGTAATATTACACAGAATTTAAAATTTCTTATTTTTGTAGTATCCTCATAAACTTGTAGAAAAAGCATGGAAATTAGGACTAATGAATCACAGTATTCCACAAAAGTATGGTAAGTTGTTGGACCATGTTACAAGTGGCATTCTAATGGTTTACATATAGTAAAATATCATAGGCAAACATTATTAAATACTTGTTTTATAAATACAAAATAATATTGTGAATTGGAAATGTTCTTGAGCACCCACATCTCACTCTCCTAATATCTAATCTTCTTATGTGAGAGTACAAATTGAAGGTTAAGACTGATAGACAGTGCATCCCCACCACAATGTAGGTCCTATGTCTTCAGTTACCTCCAAAACCTGGGATACATTTTTATAGTCCCATGTCTTTTACTATTAATGTGCTGTCTGAGATGTACATAATAAAAAGTGCAAATCTGTGGTTGATGAATTGTTTTTTTAACAATGTTGGAGTTTTTGGTCAATTCTATAAATGAAGAATTATATAATGGGTAAACGGATTGTTTAGTGCTCTATTGCAGCAATTTCCACAAGCCATTTCATGGATTAGAAGTTGTCCTTGAATTAATTGCTCCCAATTTTGCAGCTTGTTGGGGCTGACACTTATTTACTTGTTTTTTTCAATATTTGATGACTTTAAAGTTACCTAAGGATCAGTTTTTATTTTTGAATATTTTTGAAGAATTTTACTTGTCTGTGGTCACCAAAAATCTGGGAGGGAGTGTTTTAGGGCAGTTCATCAAAGAACAGAAACAAATGAGCACGTGATTTACTTATCTAGCAGTTGGCCTTGATTTACAAAATTAATTTTCTGGTTTGAGAGCTTCACATTTATCATAGAGCACAGTATTATTTTTATATTAAGATCAGGTATCCATTGAAAATATGTTGGTTGTGGGTGTTTATTAAATGGCCTCAACCTTAACAGATATGCATTTTATAATAAATGCATTTTCAAATCCATCATATCACTGCTCAGTGATTTTGAGCTGGAAAGTGCAAAAATATTTTGTTTTTCAGCAGAATGCAGTTTCATTTTCTTTTTCTCCATCTGAGGTTCACTTTTCTTTCCACTTTATCTTTTAGTTTTTGCTTAAAAGCCAGAATTACAATTTTCACTTGCGAATGTTTCTGTTTAATTTTGCTAAATTCTGCTAAATAATCGATTTCAGGTGGAGCTGAGCTTGGTATCTTTGATAGCTGCATCATTACAGAAGAAATAGCATATGGTTGTACAGGGATTCAAAATATCTTAACAGCTAATAGTCTAGGAGTAAGTAAAAATATTGTCCACCTTGTCAGAAAACTCCAAGTTTAGTTTGTTGTACTATTTCATGTAGGTACAACTGAACAAATTGAATTGTATATCGATCTCTGCATTGAAGTTGTTTGTGTACATTTAATTAAAATCATTTTTTAAAGTCTTTAATTATGTTTATGAAAATGTTCATTGCATTTGGTTAATGTTAAACATACTGCAATTAAAAAAAAAATATTTTCAACAAAATACCTATTTTATGTTTTTCCATATGAATTAGGAAACAGTTTGAAAATATTTTACAGTTGGTCAGTTTGATAATTATGAGATGGTAAAAGAATAAAATGTTTTATGATTTAATTGTTTAAAAAATTGTGTGTGTTTGTTAAAGTCATAATCAATTATATCTATTTGCGAGCATAAACTTGCAAATTTTTAAGAAATAAAATTGAAATCAAACTGAGAAATATTTTAAAATAGATATTAAAAAGGAATAATGTGTCATAAAAAAGTGTACAAGACTTTGTTCTTAACTTCTTTGTTAAACATATCAAGTGTCACTGACACACAGACATAGAAGGGAAGTTGGTTAGATTTTATACAACTGGACAATAAACCATCTGTGGAGTTAAAATAGCCATGGTTTTCATTGAAATGGTTCAAATAGATTAAAATTAGTTTTTGTTTGTTGTTGCTAGGATTGGCATCCTTATTTATAATTTTTTTTTTTTTGAGAATTCTAAATTTTTATCTCTTTCATTTGTTAGTTAACAGAAAATGTTGTACATGTTTAACCTTTTATGAGGATAGGAAGCACCAGTGATTCTGGCTGGAAATGAAGAACAGAAAAAGAAATACTTAACCAGAATGACAGAAGAGCCTTTAGTATGTGTAAGTTATTTCATTTATTTGTGATTGTACTATTCATCTAATACTTTTTAAATATATTCTCACGTGTATTACACTTTATACAGAAGCATTATTATAATCTGGAATGAAAAATTATAATTCTTTGGAATGTAAGAACTTGTATCAAAATAAATTAAATTTATTCTTGAATATACAACTGCTAAATGAAATATCAAAATTGTTGGTTACTGTTTTTAAAAAGTACACTTGTTTGTACTGACCTTTTCACTCTTAGTAACATAAAATAAAACAACACAAGATACACGTACCATCAATGATTAATAATACATCTTAACAGAAGGTCAGGTAGTTATATTTTATATGTTTTTCAGGCCTGTTGTGTGACTGAACCGACAGCAGGTTCTGATGTGGCAGGTATCAAAACAAAAGCAGAGAAGAAAGGTGACAAATGGATCCTGAATGGCCAAAAAATGTGGATTACCAGTGGTGGGAAAGCTAACTGGTAAAGCACTTATATTTATGCAATGTTTACTCACTTCAATAATTAGAATTGTGTGTGATTTACTTTCTTTGGAGGAAAAGTAATGGCATAAGTAAGAGATCACAATTGTGATATAAAGTTTATATCAGTATTTCTTGTTTAGAATATCATAGTAAGCAGATATGCTGACATAAATTTTATATCCAAAATCATAGTTTTATTATTTGCTAGACTGATGTCCAGAAGCTAAATTTGGTCAGCTAAATGAGACCAGCTTTAGGCCTACAACAAAAATAGTTTTTGTTTGATTCATGAGAAGTTTTTTAATGACGTTTATTATTTATATATATATATACATGAAATTATTTAATTGATGAAGGTGCAAAAATTAATCAATTTTAAAATCTATTCATTACATTTTGTAATAAAAAAGTAAATTAATATACATGGTGGACAGGAAGTCCCTACCAATTTATATATCTTATGTATCCAGTGTTTCTGTGTGCCGTCCTTTATTCTCACTGCATTATATCATGCACAATACTCTCTTCAAATGTAAATGGGCTTACATAAGCCATACTTTTCTGAAAAAAAAGAAACAAATTTTTAATACATGCGTAATTGATTATAACATAATAACATATGGATGGGTAGGGACTTACGAGCCACTCTGTATGTTTTGTATATAATTCACAGATAAATGATGATACATAGGTAATGGATAAATGTTTTACTTAAAATTTTAAATAATGACATGTGATCTGATGACCACATGAATCAATTTATACTAGCTAACAGTCACCAGTTTTTGATAATCCAACTGTTAAAACAAAAACTAGGACATTCCTGGAATCCATACCATACGCAATAAAAAAATAGTTAATTTTCCATTGAGAAGACAGCTAATTTTTTCCATTTTAAGACAACTTCCAACAATCTTCTCACTGGAAATGAGGGGTTTGCATATTATTTTGTGGTCATATAATTTCTACTCACCATTGTTTTTTTTGGAACAGAGCTTATTTCACTATCATGTTTTGTATTCTTCTCCTGTAATGTTGTGCTTTTGTAATAGCTCTGTTTGTTTTTTTTTAACCTGTGGTAAAGATTGATTATACTATTTTATTGTTTTTGTTTTTTTATAGTACAAATTGGTTGTACTTTTGATTTGATCTATTCATGTCAAAGTTTATTTCGTTCTTTGTAAATGTTGAATAAAAAGTTTTGTGCCAAATGTAACGTTGTTTATACTGGTGCTAGAACTTAAGTTTAGCATAAAAATTGTGTGTATGTTGTTTAATGTTGTGCAAAACATTACATTTAGTTACAAGTAACCAAAAAAGGGTTTCCTATAGTGGTTTTCATTATTAGTTTTTCATTCATTTATTTAATAAGATATGTGAACAACAGTATACATAGATATGTTTCAGTATAATTTAATTTAATAGCTTTTTCTTTAAGAGTTGTTTTTTCTTCTCGTTAAAGGTACTTCGTGTTGGCTCGCAGCAATCCAGATCCTAAGTGCCCAACTAGTAAAGCATTCACAAGTTTCATTGTAGATGCTAATTCTCCTGGTGTATCTTTTGGACCAAAGGTATGCCAAAATCAATTAGTAAATAATAAAAACTAAAAGTGGTCATAAATGCAGCTCAATCTGACTGCCAGTTTCTTTCAAAAGGTTGAGACTGTGCAAGTGACAGGGTCTTAAAATTGTAGTCTTCAATATTTTAACTTTTAACTGCAAGTAGGTACTAATGAAATGTTGTATTGGGAAAATAATTATTTAAATTATGCTGTTTTAATAAACTAAAAATGATAGCTAATGAAAAGATGTTTTTAAAGTGTTATATTTCACATACAAATTAATAAATATATCAGTTTAAATTCATAAAAACGTATATTTCAGAGGTAAATTATTACAATGTAACTGATGTAAATTAAATTGTATTAAGGACATTTTATTATGCAGACATGCTTTCTTGTAAATATATTTTAATTGTCATATATTGGAGATGTTTGTGTGAGTAACTTTGTTTTTAATTGGGCTTTTACATTGGAATATGGGATATATTTAGTAAGTACATGTAAATTAGTTGCCAATTAAAGTGCTTATTTATGAAGGTTTTAGCTTAGATTTCTTTCAGTTTTACAAGTAGCATGCACATTGTATTATTGTGAATAAAAATTTCTGCATAATAAAATGGTGATTGCAGTGTCAATATTCACTAAATTTATATGGAGTTGTAATCTGTTATGTTTGTGGATATAAAGATATTCAGTCTGTGTAGTTAAATTCATGTTTTCAACTGATATTTTCTAGTTGGGTTTTTATAGTTACAAAACATTGTATGTAGGCTCATTTATCAAGATATCTTCCAAAATGTAAATATTTCAAAATGTTCACAGGTTAAATGGAGTTTACTCTCCATCATTCATGTAGTTACCAAGCTAGATTAAGTAAAATTCGACGTTATAAAGGGGGGTAAACAGGTAAAAAAGTTTCAAATAGTTTTACTGTATTAAAATATCTACAAGTTCTATAGTAATTCCTATACACCGAATCCGAAAATATCCTTTATTTTGTTTTTAACCCATCACGTACAGAATTTTATAAAATGTACGTTTTATTGGATGAATCATTTTAATTGAAATTTGGTTACATTTTATTATGCTTAAAATGTTGACAACCACTGACTATAGATGTCCCTAAACCAGTCATGACGCGGGAGTCTTATGATGGATCAATGGTATCTGGGTATTTTGCCCTGTAGGGTTAGGTTCACTTTGACCTCTTCCTCCTTCCTGAACTTGTTTTCCATAACTATTTGTATGTTAGGTCCTTCTCAGGGCAATGTCCATTTATAGTCTATTATTCACAGTAGGTCAAGTTAGCTGGTGGCAATTTATTTATTTCATCTTATTGTTATTTTAAAATACATAAATATGTAAACTATAAATATAAGGTTTAAAGTTTATATACATACTTATTTTACTTTAATTTATTTTTCTTTATGTTTAAAATATATGATAATTGGGGAGAGGTATTTAGGATTTTCATCATGTGTTTTGGTTCAAAGAGTAAAGATTGTGTATGATACACAGAAAATATGGCTCACATGTTTTGTATTTTTTTTACTTTTAGGAATGGAACATGGGTCAAAGGGCCTCAGATACCCGAAGTGTTACATTTGAAGATGTAGAAGTGCCAAAAGAGGTATTTGGGGGAAAATTTTAACATTGTTACTTGTAATACACATTGAAAGATGTTATATACACTGAGTAAACTGGTGGAATTAGAAGCTATTTTTCATCTGCACCTGGTAATGGATGGAGAGGACAGAAGTACAAGAGTATCTTCTCATGAAAGGTTTTGAAAACTGCTCCATGGTGTGGATTCCTGTATGTGGTGATGGGACCTCCCATGGAAGGTTCTGTTTTTTCAGGTACCTCCTCTGGTATCTAAACATCCACCCACGTGCTTGTCATGCGTGGTGATCTGTGAAAGGGAGGTGAGGATCCTGGTAGTTGAGGGGTTCAACCCTAACACACCACTTTAGCCTTGAATTCCTGTATATGGGTGGCCTTTGGTTAAGTCAGTTGGTCCACTTGGGTTAGGGTCAACAAAGTACCAGTGTTGGAAGTTCTCAACAGATGTTGTGGACATTGTGTCTGTTGCTGGTATATTTGGGTATTGTGCTCACTAAACCCTGGCATTGCTGCAGTGTCCTTGCTTGACATTGTAGTGTGTCCCCTCGTAGGGCTCCATGGTGGGTGGGGTCAGTGGGTAACAAAATTTTCTTTTTTTGCTTTGGATTTTCCTAATAAAAATTTAAATAAAATAGTGGAAAAAAACAGTCAATAGGTTAATACCACGTCTTAAAGACTGATCAGCAATCTTCAACATCTGTACCACCAGTTGTACCTCATTTTCTCATCCTACATTTTCTTTCAGAGAAACCTTTTGGTCAAATGTCCCTTCTTTTTATTCAGAAGGGTTTAGAGGGACTTGCTGGCTCTCCAAAGACAGTAAAGGAGCTTCGATCTGGAGACATATTAGTTGAAACATTCTTATCCCAACACCATAAATCTCTCTTGAATTCAAAGGCAATTGGGGATACACCTATTGAGGTTACACTTCATGCTACTTTGAATTCATCACAACTAGTTATTGTTGAGAGGGTTTTGAAGAATATCTATGAAGTCAGAGATTCTCACTGCTTTCTCCACTCAAGGAGTTTCTGCTGTGAGGTGCATCTTCAAAGATGGAGTTGCACTGCTAACAAATATCCTCATTTTGACATTTACATCACCACGTGCACCTGTCACCATCAAGGCAGGTTATCTTAATTGCAGGGTATGCCCATACAATCGAAACTCCCTCAGTTGTTTCCAGAGTCAGAGGTTCAGTCACTCAAAGATGTCATGTCGTGGCTCCCTGATATGTTCTCATTGTGGTGGCAAGGACCATGATGCCTGTGAGTGTGAAATGGACCCACATTGTGTCAATTGCAATGGTTCTCACCCTTCCTACTTTCTTTCTTGCCCTAAATGGTTGGAGGAAACACAGGTGTAGCATTAGAAAACGACTCGTAGCATTACTTATCCTGAGTTTCAAAAATTGCCGTCCACCAATTCATCTCGGACATGTGCTGCTTCACTTCGTTCCACAACTGCAGTGAGAGTGCAGACAGATCTCTCTGTTCCTGCAAGAGAATCGTTCTCAAAACGAATTGAAAGCCTTTTAACCTCCATGGTTAAAAATGTTTGGTGAATGAACTTCTACATACATCTCTGTTCATCCCACACATTCCAACAAACCCCAAGATCCACATCCTTTGGTACAGGCATTTCTTCAGATACATCTTTTTCTCTCACCCCAAGATGCCAAACAGTCTTTCATTGGCATCCCCTTCCAACAACAAAGATGTGGTCGTAAACAGAAGGGTTCTCCAGCCAATTCACCAAGGCGGCATTAAAAATGGCCACTTGATACAGTGGAACTGTTGAGATTTACTATATAATCTGGATGACATCAAAACACTGATTGCTTCCTATCATCCTTACAGAAAACATTTCTGAAACCTCCCTATACAGTCACCTTTTGGCAATTTTCTCTGTAGGGAAATTACAGGCTGTGTAATGGACAAGTACATGGAGAGGTGGCACTGTTGGTTGATCAGTATGTACCCACCCTGTCTTTGTCACTCAACACACCCTTGGAGTCCATAGTCATCAGTGTTTCCTTGGATCATACCATCACTGTTTGTCCTCTCCGTCTCTCACCTGAAGAGACATTTGATCAATGACATCTTGATGCTCTCATTGAATAGTTACCATTTCGATTTCTAACCCTTGGGGACTTTAATGTACATCATCCCCTTTGGGAAGTGCTATTATTTGTAGGAGGGGTCGCTCTGTTGAGCATATGCTCTCTGGTCACAACCTTTCTCTTTTAAATACTGGTTGTTCTATTTATTTTCATGCATTTAATCAGTCCTGAAACGACATGAAACATCAATCAGAGAAGCCTTTCTTAAAGGACAACATCTTGTATCAATATTTTTTGACATTGAGAAGGCTTATGACACAACATGGAGGTATGGCATTTTGCGAGACCTCCATATATATGGGTTATGTGGCCATTTACCCATTTTTATTAAAAAAATTTTAATGGACAGAAGATTCCAAGTTTGTGTGAATTCAACACTTTCCTGTTCTTTTCTACAGTAACTTGTAGTCCTTCAAGACCGTGTTTTGAGTGTTACACTTTCATTATAAAAATTAATGCCATCACTGAAAGACTCCCTATCAATGTTGCAAACATGCTCTATTGTTGCAAATGGGGTATTCACCCTGATTCTGAACACTGTATTGGTGAAATTGTGCTGCCTCTAGTCCCTGAGACCAAGTTCTTGGGGCTTATCTTTGACCGTAAGCTGACCTTTGAACCACACATTAAGCAGCTATGGGTCAATGTACATACATGAGCACTGAACATCCTCCATGTTCTGTCTACCACCAGTTGGGGAGCAGATCGATGTTTTATGTTAAAGATATATCGTGTTCTTATTTGATCAAAACTTGACTATGGATTCAATGGTCTAAAGTTCTGCCAGACCCTCAACCTTAAAGATGCTGGATCTCATTCATCATCAAGGACTTCAGTTCTGCACTGAAGCTTTCTGCAACTCCTCAGTTCAGATCTTATATGTAGAGTCTCATGAACCTTCTTTGCATCTTCGCTGTTTGCAACTGTCTTCACTATATGCTTTGAAACTTCGTTCCTTACCAAAGCATCCCACCTGGGGTTGTGTTTACCTTCCTTGGGGTGCCATACTTTTCAGGACAAACGATCTGTCATTGCTCCTTTTGGCCTTTGTATCCAGGTGCAGTTGGATGAATTGGGACTGAATAACATTGCAGTATCCACTGGTCAGCCCATCCCACCATGGCTTAATACAGTCCCCAAATGTATTTATTTACATGTTAGTCTTCCTGGTAGGTTATGCTTATTACCATTATGCTACAGAATGCCCTTTACAACTTCTCTTACTGTAATTTCTCTCTTAACATTGTAGACTGGATGTCAACATTGATTTTATGCTCTTTTGTTTCACCTTCATTTAATTTTATGGTTCTTACTACATTTTCTTTACTTTTACCTTTTTATCTGATGTTTGGGGCAGATAGCCTAGCTGCTTTGTGCTATAAAACACTAAATCAACCAACCAATCAGAAAACTGAAATTGTTTTTTGTTATAACAAAGAAATGTGTAGCACTTTCAGAAATTATTGTTCTTGTTGAGAAAACGTGAGTAATATTCCAAGTGTAAAATGTGTAACTCAGGTTAATTGTAGCTTTTGTGCTTTTCAGACTGTCATTATACCATTGATGACTCTTCAGTTATTGTGGCTTGTCACATCATAAATGCCCCCATGGGTGAAAGGGCAAGCATGTTTGGTGTGACGGGGATTCAAATGACAACCATAGGGTTAAGTACTTTAACCACTTGGCCATGCTGGACTGGTAGCGTGAACTAAGCAACACAATTAATTTTGGAAAATATTTTGAATTATTTGAATTCAGATTCATTTTCAGACTATCATCATACCATTTATTGCTCTTTAGTTTTGATTTCTTGCATCTCCATGCTGATTCTCATGTATATAATTATGTGGATCTAATTTTAAGTCCCTTCAGAACCGATTTTACTTCCTTTGGGAATTCAAGTTGAAAGCCTTTCTAAAATCTTGTTTTAGGTTTGGTTTTATAGATTTCCTTACACATTGAAATCTGATTTCAAGTAAACTGATTTACTAAATTCTGTAACCTCTCACAAGAGTTCCAAATTCTCAATTTTTTCTATTCACCAAAGACACTGAATAACTTTGAAAAAACTTTTTGCTTTAATTTTGTGTTGTCCAAATTCATAAATGTGAGATTCAAGCTCTTTCTCCAAAAATTATTGGAAGAGTTTGGAAAATCAACAAATTTAAAAATATTGAAATGCAAGATATTAAGATGAACTTGCCTTGCTGTTATCATTTAAAATTGGTAAAAACTAGTTGTTTTATATCAGAAGAATCTCGTCTTTTCTGTGTTAGTTTTATTACCTTGCACTTTACTGATATTTTAGCATCTTCCATTGTTATTACTTTATTGGAGTGATTATTCTGACATATGTTCTTTCAAAGATTATGAACAGTTGTTATACTCTTTAAAGGAAATACATTTTGCATTACAGAAAACTGTAAAAATAAAACTTTATGTGACTTATAATTTGTTTTTTAAGCTCTGATGTGCTGATGAAAACACCGAACTTGTATCAAAGTCAAAATGTGGTCTTCATTTCCAGAAATAAACTTTTTTACAGTTTCACTTATCAGCCTTCAGTAGGAGCGTACATAATTATAGATGCACACATTTTTAACCACGTGTGTTCCAAAATGTGAATGTTGTGTGTTTGGCCAACACAATGAATAGTATTGTTGTCCATTAACAGAACTTTGTTTTCAGAATGTCTTAATTGGTGAAGGAGCTGGTTTCAAGATTGCTATGGGTGCTTTTGACACAAGTAGAGCTTCTGTAAGTAGTTATTTTACTAATTTGATGGCTTTCAATAAATTTGATCCACACAAGATCATTTTAAAGAATATTAGATTGTTTTAAAAAAATATTAATTTGTTTGTATAAACTATTGAGAAAAAAAAACCTTCAAAAATAAAAGAAAAGTTCATTACATGTATGGAAAAATAATATTTGTTGGGTAAAATATTTTTCTCCACCAGCAAAACAATAAATATGACGTTTAACAGTTATTAATAGTTTCATTATCATTTCATTTGGTTTGTAAAAGAATACATATACAGCTGCAATGACTTGGAATATTTAAAAAACTGTCACTTCAATTAATTAAGAAACAATTTAGTAGAATCAGTAGTGTTGTTTAGATTTGTAATTCAAAATCAAATTAACTCCAGCAATTCACATCTGTACTGTTGCTTCATGCAAAAACATCTGTGTACTTTACAATTTTTCCATTTGTAATTCTCTGATCAGTTAAAAGTAAGATCTAAAGATGTTTGAAGAACTGAGTTCCTCACTCTACTGGGTATATTCTTAGAAGAGTAAAATAAAGCGTATTTAGTTTGTGGAAGTGACAAAAATTGAGTGGGACATGACAGTTTTGTGATATTAACCACGTTGTCTTTATAAATTGTATTTTTATAACACCAGGTGGCTGCAGATGCTGTAGGCTTAGCACAAAGAGCTTTTGCCGAGAGTACAAAATACTCGTTGGAACGAAAAACGTTTGGTAGTCTAATTGCTGAAGTAAGATTTGACGAATTTTATCTTGTATATCTTGTGTTATTTTTTGTGTCTCAAATTGCTTCCACAGCTTTTTGGGTGAATAAGAATAGATACAAAAATACATAACCATTGCTTAAAAAGTATTCATATTTATTTAAAAGAAATGTTTGTTCAAATAATATTAGAGAAATGGATTAACGACTACAATTTATATAAAGCATTGCTCTGATAATGCAGAGTAGTTTAATGTTAATTATGGCCAATGGCTAATTATTTGTTTGAAAGTGATCTCTTTCAAGTAATTTTAACATTTTGTTTGATATCTTTGCTGAGTTATTTCACTGAAAAAATGTTATTAGTTAATAATTTTACTCCTGGTAAGAGTATCTCAAAACAAATCGCAAAAGAAATCTTAAGTTAATCTGTTTTGATATGGTATTTATATCAGCTTAATGAACTTGCTTTGTGATGCGAATTTATAAGACAGTTTCTGTAGTAACTTAAGTTATCACAGTACTTTGATCTTATATCATTGATATGTTTAAATGAAATGCTGCAATATTTATAATTATAGATATTTTAAACGCACACATGCATGGTTTATATAAAAATTCAAATATTGCAGTAAATATTTTGACTATTTATTCAAAAAGTATCGTGTTTGTTTAATTAAATGTAGATTTTATTTTCAACATGTTACTAGCAATAAAATGTACTTCAGTGTGGTGAAATGTAGTATTTCCAAATTCTTTAGTTCTTTGTGTTTTCCATTTATTATTCTGCAAGTTTTAACGTATTCTATTCTGTATTCAGCACCAAGCCATTCAGTTCATGTTGGCTGAAATGGCTATTGGTATCGAAACAGCCCGTTTGGCATGGATGAGAGCAGCATGGGAGATTGACCAAGGCAGGAGAAACACGTACTGGGCATCCATTGCTAAAGCCTTGGCTAGTGATGTGGCTAATAAATGTGCTTCTGATGCAGTTCAGGTGAGAGATCTTTTGATGCCAGTTGTTATGTTTACAATAGTTATGGTCAGATGAAGGAAAGTTTTCATCCAGTGACATTGAGATTGCTATTTTAATATGCCAAGTTGTTGTAGAAAATTATTCAAATTCACAAACGTTTAGATACAGTTCGTAGAAAGGAAGATATAAATTAAGTCGCAGGTTGTCTGTTAAGTAAAGAAAAAAACTGTTATTTTCAAGTACCAAATTGGATATGCTTATTTACCCTGATACTAGCTATATTAGTAATACTGTGAATGACTGGGAAACGTCCCTACTGGTTAGCAGAGCAAAAGCTATTTGTTCAGTGAAATACGGTTGATTATATGAGAATACCTGTAAGTTAACTTTGAAAGTTTGTGAGATAAATTAACTTTGGTTTTACATTTCTGTAGACTAGAAATACACTGAACAGCTAAATGTAAAGTGCATAATAAAATGGTATTTAACACTTGGAGGCCTATGACAAATAATCTTAGTTAAAATGTTCTTGTAATAAGTGCAAGACGAGCACAAATGCAGTGTCAACAGAGTGTCAGTGATTTGTATGTTAGTGTGATTCAACACTGTTACAATGTCCAGGAGGAATAAAATATGTACAGTATTTTAGATGTTAAAGCAGATCTACTCATTATATTACAAGTGGGGAAAAAAATGTAATGTTTGTATCATGTACATCATGAACTAGAGACAGACTCATTATTACTTAGTTCACCTGTTTGGATAGCAGTAAGTCTTTGGTTTCACAATGCTAAAATCAGGGGTTTGATTCCTCGAGGTGGACACAGCAGACGGCTCATTATGGCTTTGCTATAAGAAAAACACACACAGTTCTTAATCTTTTTTTAAATCACTTAATAAATTTGTAGTTACTATTTAGCTTCTGAGAGACCTGTTATTTCTCAAGCAACACAAATAGACAAAAGACATCCATTGTGACAAATATAGAAATATATTTATTTATCGTAAGTCACACAGAAAGGGAATGTTTATGTTATGTTCAGTTTCAGCATGAAATTGCAGTTAAGCTAAAGTGCAGTAATTCAACATTGACCACAACTATGATATCTGAAAGTTGTCAATAACATGTGAGACAATCATAAAGAACCCATAAGTGTGCTCACTTACCAGTTGACTTTTTTTTATCAAACTGTTAAACTAATAGTTAGATTTCACAATTGTAATATGTTTGTCAGAAAGAATTATTGTGATGTTAAAACATAGCAAGTTGATAGCATAGTTACTAATTATCTGAGTTCCTCATTATTATGGAACAAAAATTATGTTTTTTGTCCAAAGATAATTCATAGACTTCTGGGTGCTATAATATGAGTGTGAATCCCACTATTCATTGGTAAAAGAACAGCACAAGATTAGGCAGTGGGTGGTGATGACTAGCTGCCTTCCCTCTAGCCTTACACTGCTAAATTAGGGATGGCTAGTGCAGATAGCCCTCGTGTAGCTGTGCATAAAATTCAAAACAAACCAAACCAAAACTTCTATTTATTAACACATCATTTTTCTCTTTAATGCTTTTCTCAATTGAAGTTTTTCCTAAAGTAAAATTTTGTGTATAAAAAAAACTTTCATATTTTGATTGTTATAAATCGTGCATGGAGTTTTAAATTTATCTTTATTCATAATTGCTTCTTATGTAATTTTCTTAAGCAGATCTTTGGTGGAAATGGCTTCAACTCTGAATATCCAGTTGAGAAATTGATGCGTGATGCAAAAATATTTCAGGTTGGAAAATTACGAAAATAAACTTAAGACTAAATACGTGCTATTGACATAAATAATGTCTGTACATGTAAGTTTAGATTTAAAACATCTTGATTTGATGTGACATACACTTTACAGCACTGGAAATAATTATAAAAATTCATAGGTGATGTACTTATATGAGTCACACAAACATAGTAACTGTAAGCAAATGGTCCAATTTTGTATTTGCTGCTTCCTGGGGATCACTGTCTTGCTAGTAAATGAATCCCCACACAATAAATCTAACACCAGGTGCAAAAACATTTTGGATAAGAATTTGTTCATAACTTGTTGGAGATCAATTTCATATAGATCTCAAATAAATTTGTCTAAGATGCAACTAAAACTTCTGTTCCCTCTTATCATGGTTCACTATATGTTATGTGTCGATTTTCATACTTTTTTTTATCATCAAACATGCCCACAATTTTTGCTAAACAATTTGAATTGAGATTTTTCTCTACAAAGCACTTTCCTCCAGCTTGGCATTGTCCTGTTCATTATAATCCAATGACCATTTCAACCATTTGGTGAATGAATGGAATGGGGACAAAACTTGTAATATTTCCATTTTATATCCATTGTTTCTGCAAATATTTCCATCAGTGTGTATTTATACTTAACAAAGAAAGAAGGTTTTAGGGTTATTTTATCAAAAGTAGATTTGTTTTGGAAAATATGAAAGCAATGCTTATAACTACATCACCTTAATATTAACTCTACCTTTGAAAAATTTTGAAGTTTCTTACTAGAGGGTAAGATGTTGTATAATAGTGTCTTTAGCTGTTAGTATATTAATGTTTTGTTACTGTTTTTGCAGATATATGAAGGTACTTCCCAGATCCAGAGGTTGATAATATCTAAGGAGCATCTAATGAAGGCTAAACACACCATGATGTAAGAATGAGAAAGCACTGAAGAAATCTCTATTTTCAGATTTACTTGTATCTGTAATTTGCTCAATCAAATAGTTATAAGGAGGGAAAAACAGCTTAATATTTTGTTAACTTTGTGTACCAGATGTGAACTTTATAATTTTAAAAAACTAAAACAAAGTGCTGTCAGAATAATTAATAAAATAAAATCTGTACTTCATGACACATAAATAGTAGTTGGCCTTTAAAAAATAATTTTTATCTTTTGATTGTCTGCATTTAACAAGCCACAAGTTTGAGTTTAGTTTTTGTAGTAATGTTTTAATAGTTACATATACTTTTTGTACAGCTATATTTTTAATTTGGCATCATCAGACAATAGGGAAGGCAGCATTATCACTATCTACTGCCAGTTCTTGGGATACTCTTTTATCAATGATTTGTGAGATTGATCATAAAACTATAATGCTCATGTGGCTGAAAGGGCGAGCATGTTTGGTGGGACAGGGATTTGAACCATGACCCTCGGATTACGAGTTGAGTGCCTTATCCACCTGACCCTTCTGTGCCCTTTTAATGTGGCAAATATAATTGTTTATTAATAAAACACTAAAACAGTATGTTATATATTATAATGTATTTCGGACAAATCCCCTATTTATTATGTTACTTATGTACGTTATGCAATACAATTTTGAAGTGCTCGAAATTTTAATTTTAATTTAGAAGTTAATAAAATGTCCGTGTATTAAATTTATGAATTTTGCCAACAATATTGATACACACAATTTTCATTCTTAACTCAAATGTATTTTAATATTCTAACAGTGTAATTTATAATAACGGTTACTACAAATAATGTTTTATTTTCGAACGTTTTACAAACAATATAAAGTCTTATATTCAGTCTTGAATTGAATACTTTGTCAACAGTTCATGAGGTGCAAAGAACTTGTGTTTCATTTGACGATAATGCTAACTAGCTCTGTGAGTTTTTTCCCTACGGAAATATCTAATGCCTTCGTGGAAATACTAATGCCCAAAGTTAGTTCAGTGAAGTTTATAATGTCGAAATCTTTAAACGTTCCTGATCAAATATCTGTAGTTTTCTGATTAATAAGCCTTTAATACAATTATAGCTTCCAATGCTTATAGTATACTGGCTGTAACAGAGCAACAAAATCAGGATATTGGTTTATAAACTTAAAGGTGCCATATTCAAAAGTTCACTTGGCAACAATATTCACAGATACACTAATGGTTTCGTAAAACATATCTCGTTGATAATTACACTCGACAGGCCTGGCACGGCCAGGTGGTAAAGGCACTCAACCCATAATTTAGGGTCGCGGGTTCGAATACCCATCACACTATACATGCTCGCCCTTTCAGCTCTGTGGGTGTTATAATTTACGATCAATCTCACTATTTGTTGGTAAAAGATTAGCCCAAGAATTGTCTTACACTGCTAAATTAGGGATGGCTAACACAGATAGCCTTCGTGTAGTTTTTCACGAAATTCAAAACAAACAAACAATTATTTGCAGCAAAGGGAATTTCTCTATGCCCCTCACGTTTATCGTTGTCACTCACCAATGAATTGTCAGTGGGACAGTTTTTCTCCAGAACCTTGTTGGATAAAAAAAAATGTCTGAGACAAACCGTACTCTGAACACATGTCTTATTGTTTATTTTTGGCTTCATTCATCAGCCTGAGATCGATTCACAGCACGTGAGGGAGCATGTATGGATTCCCCTCATCAACAACATCATTTTTTGTTGAAACAAGGATTTGCTCGTTAGCCATTTTGGGTTCCATGACAATATTTCCTCCAGTCTTATGGTTACCCAACAATAATAATACACTCTTAACTGTCATAATAGTTCTTACTCCAACCACAACTGGTTCCTAAACTAGGTCTGATGTTAAATAAATATTAGGAAGAGGAACATCAGTAAAGGTATTCTTTATACCTTGAACAATAACAGACTCGCCAGTGACAGAACCCGAAGCATAGAGCAATATACTATTTATCAACAATGATTGGGTCGCTCTAGTATGTCGTAACATACATAACCCATTGGTATGGGTTTAGGAGTGTCATTTGTCAAAGACACAGAACCAACAGACACAAAAGGTTTAAATTCCTCCCTAATTACATCAATCTTTTTATTAGCCATATTGAGTGGTCTAGTGAAAGTACGTCCATACGTGGACATGACACCACTGGATGTCATTTCCTTCTTTCGTTTTTTTCTCAAACACCAACAATCGGACATGGACATAACATTTCCAGGTCTTTTACAGAATTGGAAAACAGGTCTTGAGTAATTTGTGGTTTTTATCCAGTCTGTTATCAGATTTCGAACTAGAGTAGTTGGATTTTTTTAGAAAAATCCCAATTCCAATGGATTTAACAACTACAGATTTTTTGTCGAAATGGTAGGAATTTCTTTTCATGGAAAGTGGTTTTACAGTTAAAATGTAATCATCGGAAAGGGCAGCCGCTTCCTGTAGTGTTTCAAGTTTCTCTTCATCCAAGTAGGTTTACAGCGTATAAATTCCTCAAATTGGACATAATTGTCTTAATTTCTCGAAAGTGTTGTCAATTTGCATAGAATTACACCAGCGATCAAAATAAACATCTTTTTTGGTGGATGAATTTAATACGAGTTTCGCCATCTTGCTTGTCGATAACCTTGAATTATTTAAGGATAAGTCTCTGTAGGTAATTCATATGCTTTAGAAATGGCTGTTTTAATTATCATAATTGCTGCAATCTTCTAGAGCGTTTGTTTTTAAATTTCACGCAAAGCTGCACGAGGACTATCTGCACTAGCCGTCCATAATTTAGCAGTGTAAGACTAGAGGTAAGGTGGCTAGTTTTCACTATCTACCGCCAATTCTTGGGCTGCTCTTTTACAAACGAAGAGTGGGATTGACTGTTACACTATAACGCCTCCAAGGTTGAAAGGGTGAGCATGTTTGGTGTAACGGGGTTCAAATCTGCAACCCTCAGATTACAAGTCGAGTATTTAACCACCTGGCCTGGCTTGTTGGGTTTCGAGAATTTTTTTTTATTTTTCTTTCAGCTTCGATACGGGCTTGCACTTTCTCAGCTTTAGTGCAAGCTTGTATAAGCTTGATTTATTTGAGTTTTAACTGTGTGTATAACTTATCCTTATCACTCAACTCTGATTGGTTAGTGGAGACAC
Organism: Carcinoscorpius rotundicauda; assembly: GCA_011833715.1. Taxonomy (NCBI): domain Eukaryota; kingdom Metazoa; phylum Arthropoda; class Merostomata; order Xiphosura; family Limulidae; genus Carcinoscorpius; species Carcinoscorpius rotundicauda. Next base: position 87,605,872 of record CM022399.1, read on the forward strand.
TAATTTCTAATCCTCCTTGAGTCAACAAATTATCATGGACTAGCATTTCAGCAATAGGCTTTTTAGTTTATTTTTTTCTCATTGACCCTTAATCTTTTAGTCTGAGATTTTGGCAGTTTCGAGCAATTCACTTCTATTACATTTTCCTCGTTTTTCGAGGGCTGGTGATTCAAGAAAGTCTTGATTATCAGACATGATGAAATCTTTTTCGCACTGATAAATTAAATTATGATTTGAATTCAGAAAGAATATTATCTCTAATTCAAATCCCGGACAAACCCCTACTTTATTATGTTATGAACTGTAATTTATCCCGTACAAGTCTCTTATTTATTGTGCTACTGTTGTTACGTAATACGATTTCAATTAGCTTAAAATTTTAATTTAAAAATTAATTAATTGTCGATATATATTTGATTTCTGATATTTTCCAACAAGATGGATACTTTTTACTATTGTGTTGTCTGTCAGCCAGTAAAATGACAACAGATAAGGGATGTTTATTGTTGCAATTTGTACTGTTGTGATGCAGTAAAATGTGCGCATTCCATGAATCATAGAATATGCATTTTTTTACTCAGTATGACATATTAATGTGAAAACCAGGAAATAAGTATGTATGTTACTCTTGCCTTTGATTTTAATTACTCTTGAAACAGAAGACTTTCGTAGATCTTGTGAAAATACACATAGTACTTGTACCTCGTGCAGTATATTGTGTTTTCACAGAACACGTGTATTGATAAAATTAAGAGTTACGTATTATTTGAAATTTCCTTGAGTAACTTACTTTTAGATTTAAGAAAACTTATTTTATTTTGTTTTTAGTTATTGTTACATATTAATGTATTTTTGAATATGAAATATTAAAACATAAAAGGAGTGGTTGTTTTGGCATTTTATTGACTACACTGTTTTATCTAAGATAAAACCAAAATAAAACAAATGATGGGAATAGGCTTTCATTTATTTACAGTCACATATAGAAATACATTTTGTAACATCTACATGTAGTTTTACTGAGAGCTGTTTCAACTGTATAAACATTTATAATTTTCATTTCGTTTGATCGACATCTTTATATTCACACAGAGTTATTGAGGTCAACTGGATTTTTGAGGCTAGCACCATCTATGTTAAGTTTCAAAATCTTTCAATAAACTGTCAATAATTTGCATTCGCAAAAGAACACAGGAAACAGAAAAGTTATTCATAACTTCTATAATAAAGAGGAAATAATTAATGTGTAATGTATTAACATTTAGATTAAATGATATTGTTTAAAACAAAATGAAAGAAATACATTGAGAATCAACAGCTTAAACTCTGTATGATTGATCTGTTGTTGTCTATTTAATATAATTTTTCTCAATGGGTATAATTAAAGGTGTTCAAAATTAATAAAATAGTGCACAAGTCTCGTGACTTTAAAATGGCTGTAATATTTTTTTTTGTTTTTTTATATATTATTAGAATTTACACATAACATTAATTGATACCACTCTAATTCATTAGGTGTAAACCAAGAAAAAAACCCATTCTGAATGTTTTTTGCAGTGATATAACACCAGTAATTTTCTGGATTTGGTGAAATGTATTCACAGTTTGAACTTATGTTAGTTAATATGAACGCTTTGAACTTTGTTTATTGCAACATTCAGTTTGAATTATTATGTTTCTAAAGTATCTGAAAACATTGGATAACATTTTTTCAAAGTCTATCTTTACTGTAATAATTTCAACCTAAGTACGAAACAACCAAAGTTTTCAAGGAATAGATGTAACAAGGTTGCATCCTCGTTGTTGTTATATATATATCGCTTAAGCCAGCTAAAATGATACGCATTCTATTCTCCATACTTGCTAATGATTAAAAACTAATTACGACCCTGGTATGACCTAAAGTTAGACCTAACAGGAGCAGGTTTTTCATTGTTTAGGGGCTCAGATGGAGGCTGCGGCTGTCGTACTGGTTGGATGTCGTTAGGTCCTCGTCTGTTTTCCTCTTCCCGTGGTGCTGGGGTTGTTGGAGGAGGTTCACTGAAACGATTGAAATCAAAAGTTGTCAATAACTTATTCTGCTTAAAAAACACACATTTCCCATTTCACCTAAACCATAAGAGGCTATCCAGGGAACAAAATACTAGTGTCAGTTGGGATGTAGCATTCCATTTTGCTTTGAGAGCCAGTTAAATTATCGTCAACATTATAAAATATTTTCGTACTTCAAGAATAGTTCACTGGTAGCTCAGCGGAAAGCGTAAAAAAGCTTGTATTCTGAAATTCAGATGAAAATAACATAGAACAAAATGTGTAGCTCTTCACACACACAAGAACTTCAAAGTTTTCAACAAATATGCCCGTTTCCGTGGATTTTGAATGCTCAAACGTTAAACGCAAGTTTCCTCAAATGACCGTTTAAAGAACTGGAAAGTGTCTTTCATCTGCTCCCATTCGCCTTCAACTAAAGCTTTTTGTAATTGCCAGTAAACCCAAAAGCACGTGTGGAATTGCAAGTCAGTATCCTACCGTCCCACGTTATATTTCATTATGCATCCAGTGTACAATTGTTTCTCCCCAGAATTGCGTCCACGTCTTCAACGCATCTTTTCACATTCAAGATCCTTTGAAAACTCGAAAATTCACATTACAAGTGTAACTAAATATCGTAGTATTTTCAAAAATTAGAGATTCTGGGTTTGCATGGCCAGAGAAAGTACTTAGTATAAAAATATTGATTAGTCTTACAGGCTAAAACATGTGCTTTATTATAAAAGTTTTTTGTGATATAATTAACTAAATATATAAATTTTCAAAATGAAATTCCTGTATGTTATTTAGAGATGATAATATTCGTCAAAGGATAATAAAAAAATGCACTATTACTGCTGTTAAATATATTTTATGCCAGATTTGTCGATAGGTTGATTCCAGTCATGAGTTTGTTGTTATTACAGAATTAAGTTTTGATGCTCATTTCAACAGTTTTTAAAATTGTAGGCTTAACACTGCAGTTCTGTATATTACGACATAATTCAGCGCCTTCTAGACGTGGAAAGGGATTTGACTTATATATTACAGATAAAAATTATACGATGTGTATGACTTTTGATACAAAATATTAAAAAAATAAATATATATGTCTATTGAACAATTTTTGCTTATGTCTAATTTGGGGAGAACGGTATATTTCTGTTGAATTTGAAATTATGTTCACCAAAATGATTTATTTTGTTGGATCTTTTAGAAGGCCTATCAAATTAAAATCTTACCAGCCTGGGACATTTTGTGCGTATTCACAATTCAAGGTTGTAGGATTGAAGGCGAGACCAGAAGCACAACGGTATAGCTGAGGATAACCATTGTTACAAAACCAGTAGATAACACATCTTGAGGGGATAGGTATTGGCCCATGTTGTACTTCCTTGCAGACAGCTGAAAACGAGGCCAGGAGGCATTGTTATAAAATAATAGGTTTGCCGTTGAAAGTGTTATACCAATATAAAAACACTTAAATAAAAACTTATGAATCATTTTAATCCTGTAAAATAAAATTATAATAACGTAAATAACAAGTATAAGAAATAGTAATACTTGCGCTCCACCTCAAATAAATGGTTTGGTTTGAATTTCGCGCAAAGCTTTTCGAGGGCTATCTGCGCTAGCCGTCTCTAATTGCTAGAGTAGAGGAAAGGTAGCTAGTCATCACCACCCACCAACAATTTTGGTATACTTTTTTAACCAACGAATAGTTAGATTGACCGTCAAATTATAACGCTTACACGGCTGAAAGGGCGAGCATGTATGGTGTGACGAGGATTCGAATCCGCGACCCTCAGATTACGAGTAGAGTGTATTAGTCACTTGGCAATGCTAGGCCCGCTAATAGATGTAAGAAATATTTCAAATTTTTATATTTTAATGAAATGCACACCACAGTTTAGAGCACTTTGTATCAATTCTAGAAATACGCCTGTCTATAAATATATTTTTAGCTTTTGAAACCTCAAAATATTAAAACTGTAGAAAGAGAACAAAACGTAATCTAATTGAGATGGAATAAAATTCCTCACTGAAATAGAAAAGAAAATTATGTTTTAAAAATCTTACTTAAATTCATAAAGGCTTTCTCTTTAGGCTCACATCAGATGACAGATGTAGAAATCGTGTTGAAATTCGTCATATGATTTTTTTTCGATTAATAAAGAATTTTCTTTAGGTATCTTTGTAGATAATATGAAAATCAATTACATTTAGAGCAGTAAGCATAGGCCGAGTGATTAATTTAATGTAACACTGAATATAAAACTAAAAATTAGTGTATTTTAATTGTATTGTATTTGTGAGGATGTAGGTTATGAAGCCAAAACACTTACGATGCGCTTGACAACCCTGCACGTTACTAGGCCAATCACAAGCTTCAATCTCGTTGTTGTACAGAAGAGAAAAAGGGCAATTATGAAGTGTTTCTGTTCCGTTCCAACACTCCCAGAATCGTCTGCAGCTAGTCTCGTGCTGGAAACGACCCCACAACCACTTACAATGGTCCGTTTCAATAGGAGATTCTGTAGAATTAAAGATTAAAATAGGATAAAAACAATTTTAAACCAGCTTTGTAAAATATCTAAAGAAGGCAATAAAGTAAATTTAAACGTATTGAATTCAAAGGAAATAGTTTATTCCTGTCCGCAGGAAAACTCGTCAGCCATAAAAGTCTCCGTTTAAGCAATGATTCGTTTGTTTTGTAAAGATAAATAATGTAATTTTTTTGATGTTACAAAAATACATGTTTAGAGATATACAAAAACAAATGTTCTCGGTGGTTCAGCGGTATGTCTGTTGGCTTTTTGAGCAACAAGTCGCGCTTCGATAAGAGTGGTGGGCACAACACAACGAGCCTATTGTGTAGCCTTGCACTTAATTACAAACAAGAAAACGTATTTAAAGGTAAATATTAACAGCTTGTAAAGCAACTACGAAAATGAGAGCGATAGTCTGCAGTAATTTATTTAGTTTTATTTATTTTCCAAACGTGTGTACCTCTCAAAATTACAAATATCTGTTCTTTTAATGTCTGCATTTTACATTACTTGAAACAACTCACTTATTACTGTTACTTTATTGTTTGCGGTAAAAGAATTTACTCTATCAAGGTTCCACTATTTGATATCCTAAAAAAAAAAATTGATATCCTTTTTAATTTTTTTTTAACTTTTAGTTTTATATTTTTCTCTCACGAGCTCACCAGCTTGGCTTTCCAGTATTAATGTGATATCCGTTTGTTTTACAGTAAAGCCACAGTGGACTGTCTGCTGTGCTCACCGCGGAGAATCGAACCTTAGATAATAACATTATAAGTTCATAGACCTCCCCCTACCATCACCACACATACTGTCCCACCCGAAGATTCGTTGAAAGTTCCATGTCAGAATGACAACAACTCTTCATTTAAATAAGAATACTTTTAAAGTTTGTGTTTTTCTTATAGGAAAGCCACATAGGGCTATCTGCTCAGCCCACCGAGGGGAATCGAACCCCTGATACTTTCAAAACAATAATCTAAATTAATAGTTTAGTTTGAAGTTTACTAACTAATTAAGTATATATATATGTATGTATTACAAGTTACGACATTTCGATTACCGGTGCGATTGTACTCTAACTCGTGTACGTGAGAATAATTGTACCAGTAATCGTAACGTCACACTTCGTGTAAATACAAATCTTACTCACTATACACCTTGTAAACTTTAGAGAAATAATAAAAAAAGCAACAACACGAAAAACTTATTTATTTTGTAGCTTTTCAAATTCCAATTTCCACCATTAGAGGACCTTAGATAAATCAAGTGTACAAATGTTTCTTTGTAATATATACTTTTCCAGGTTACTTACGCCCTATCGTACGAATTCCATCTGGACATCCAGCACGCTTTGGATAATCACAGTTCTCATAAAGACCCCGACGTTTGCCTCTGAAAACAAGACCGTTGGGGCATTCTTGAAGTGTCTTTACGCCATCTTTACATTCATAATAGTAATCACAGTACTGCTCATGAGGAAATAAACCATCCTCAGAACATTTCAACTCTTGCGACCTCTGTCCCAAACCTGAAAATAAATAATGCATGCTAAAAATTTGTCGACGACAATAAAAAAACAATCGACAAAGATACACGTACCTAAATAAATAATTTCAAGACATGAAAAGTGCTGTGATCTGTATTACCTTTAATTGTTCTTTGATGTAACGTTACGGTGTTGAATGTGTGTATGTGTGTGTGTGGGTATACATGATCCAAGTGAGTGTTTAAAGTTCTCCTGCGACCACAGGTTCGCCTCATTTGATCAGCGGTATGTTTACGGAGTTGCAGCGCTAAAATCCGAGGTTCGATTCCCTATGGTGCACAGAGAGCAGATAGAGTGTGTCTTCTTTTAGTAAAGCCAAATTAGGCTGTCTGATAGGCTAGCGAGGTGAATCGAACCCCTGATTTGGGGGTCGTAAATCCGAAGACTTACCGCAATCCCATCAGGGAAAGAGCAGATAGCGTATTGTTTGGTTGTGGGCGAAAACAACATGCAGCCATAAAATGACAACGGTTAACAGTGTTTCACGTTTTGTGAAAGTTGCAGTGTTTTACTTTAACCGTGATCTAGAGGAAGCTACTAATAACGTTAATGTAATGATCTAGAAATTATGCGAAACTTGAAGAACAAGAATACAGTTATTTATAAATATGAGTAAGTGTTTACAGTATGTGTTTAAGTTAGTACAATGATTTACAGTTGCGTGTCCTATTTCATTTTGAGTGTTGAATAATAATACAGAGAAGTTAATGACTGACCAGTCATATTTAGTGGCTATGTAGTCTATTAAGTCAATACTTTGGTCAGCAAAGAAATTTTGTTGACACCAAAAAGCTTAGGCACAACTACAAGTGAAAATATTCTATAGTAAGCGTTAAAAGAGAAATAAACAAACATGTTATCGTTACATGGGTAATCTAAGGGTCGCGGGTTCGCGCCCGAGTCGCGCCAAACATGCTCGCCCTCCTAGCCGTGGGGGCGGTATTATGTGACGGTCAATCCCACTATTCGTTGGTAAAAGAGTAGCCCATGAGTTGGCGGTGGGTGGTGATGACTAGCTGCCTTCCCTCTAGTCTTATACTGCTAAATTAGGGACGGCTAGCACAGACAGCCCTCGAGTAGCTTTGTGCGAAATTCCAAAACAAATTATCGTTACATAAACTGGACTTGGAATTATTTTCACCAAATACTTTAAAGCATTTAGCCCAACGAAAGAACACGTTATAATATTATTTTTATAACGCTACCGTATTCAATACGATCAATGTTATAGTGGTAAGATGGCCCGGAATGGCTCAAAGACCTCCCCCTACCATCACCACACATATTGTCCCAGGTGGGTAAGGCGTTCGATTTGTAATTTGATGTCGCAGGTTCGAATCCCCGTCTCACCAAACATGCTCGCCCTTTTCAACTGTGGGAACGTTATAATGTAGCGGCCAATCCCATTATTCGTTGGTAAAAGAGTAGCCCGAGTTGGCGGTGGATGGTGGTGACTAGCTGCCTTCCCTCTAGTCTTACACTGCTAAGTTAGGGACGGTTAGCGCAGATAGCCCTCGAGTAGTTTTACGCGAAATTCAAAAGCAAAAGAAACAAACATGTAGAGGCGATTTCGCTAACTAACACCACCAATCGTCAATTCTTGGACTACTATTGCATGAAAGAATCGAAGAATTTACATTACATTATAGTGCCTCACGGCTGAAAGGTCGAACGTGTATGGTGACGGGAGTTCGAACCTGCTACCAGCAGATTGCGAATCGAGGGTCCTAAACATTAGGCCATGAGGACAACGACCTTTGAACTGAAGATGTGTGCTGGAATACTTTAATAGTTTTTGTTTGTTTTTTTTACTTATGGTAAAATATATATTAAATTATAATTAGGTGAACAGTTTTCCTTGAGGCAGTATCGAGGTTTTCTATATAAAACGTGATTCATATACATTAACGAGGGTTAGGGCACGAGCACATCACGCATCTGTCGTCGTTCATCGGGATTGACACCCTGGAGGATCAGATGTTGGTTGAAACTCCTGAATTGTTATTAGTTGTTGAACTAGTTGTTTGATAAACTGGTTGAGATATCTTTTGTTTTCTCTTGCTACTTTCCTTTTCAGAGTTATGTCCGTTTATTTTGTTTGGTCATGTATAAGTACATTTTGCTATAATATAGTTGCATAGTTGTATTCTGTGAGATTTGTGTTAGTGTGTTTTCTTACACCAAAGCCATATCGGGCTATTTGCTGAGTCTGTGGGGGAAACGAACGCTGATTTTAGCGTTGGCAATCCGAATACTTGTGTTTGTGAATGTGCTACTAAATGTGTTACATGTGGGAATAGACCATAGTTGTACTCTGCGATATTTGTGTTTGTATGTTTTCTTATGCCAAAGCCATATCGGGCTATTTGCTGAATCCATAGGGGAATCGAACCCTGTTTTTATTGTTGCAAATCCACAGACTTGTATTTGTGATTGTACTGCTAAATGTGTAACATGTGGGAATAGAGGTGTAAAGTGTTGACACTTAACAAGAGTTTTTTTATTGTTTTTTATAAAAGTCGAAATGCTATGATTTATAAGTGTATTATTTGTCATTTATTTTCGTATTCTTAATACCATTTAATCATTGCATAAAGATACGTTTAAATCATGAATTGAAAACTTTGGTTGAGTGTTGTTTATTTTTGAATTTCGGGCGAAGCTTCATGAGGGCTATCCGCGCTAGCCGTCCCTATTTTGGTAGTGTAAAACTAGAGAGAAGACAGCTAGTCATCACTACCCACAGCAAACTTTTGGGCTACTCTTTTACCTACAAATAGTGGGATTGACCGTGACTTTATAACGTGCTATTCGCATATTTTGTCAGACGCTACAGAAAAATATTTCTTACTCGATATACAAAAGTGTGGCCCGGCATGGCCAGGTGTGTTAAGGTGTTCGACTGGTAATCTGAGAGTCGCGGCTTCGAATCCTCGTTGCACCAAACATGCTTGCCCTTTCCGATGTGGGGGCGTTATAATGTCACGGTCAATCCCGCTATTCATTGGTAAAAGAGTAGCCCAAGAGTTGGCGGTGAGTGTTGGCGACTAACTGCCTTTCCTCTAGTCTTACATTGCTAAATTAGGGACGGCTAGCACAGATAGCCCTCGTGTAGCTTTGCGCGAAATTCAAAAGCAAACAATTTACACCCATCTGAGTTCTAGCACTGATTCTTCAGTTGAGGTAGTTCTAATTGTAATGAGTGCAGCTTATCTCATTATTAAGTTCCGGCAGTGCTATTTTTTAAGGTATCAAAATTAAACGGAAAAAGTGCAGAATAGTCTTAAAAATAAGCCAGAGAAGCTTCCAGAATTTAAAATTCCTTTCTGGTTGTGGATAACTAGGAGAACACGATCTGTTAGCTCCCCACTTTCCACAGAACCGTCTGTTTATGTTTGTGTTTTGTGTATAGCAAAGCCACATCGGGATATCTTCTTAGCCCACCGAGGGGAATCGAACCCCTGATTTTAACGTTGTAAATCCGGAGACATACCGCTGTACTAGCGAGGGGCTTCCACAGAACCAGAGGAATGACTCAAAAAACTAATTTTAGCAAATTTTAGTTCCAATAATTTTATTCATCAATGCCAATGTGTACTTGATGAGAATAAAAGTGTTTCTTGTACGTCTTCAATCCCATTGTAACAAACCAATCTCTTCTAAACACATTAACATTACATCATCTTGCTCTTCCTGTTCCTTTCACACTGCTCTACGTCCACTTTGGGGGATGGCGTGAAACGTTCAACTGTTCATACAGCTGGTGGATCACAATGTGAACACATTTCAATGTTTTACTGTTCATACAACTGAAGGATCACAATGTGAACACATTTCAATGTTTTACTGTTCATACAGTTGGTGGATCACAATGTGAACACATTTCAATGTTTTACTGTTCATACAACTGAAGGATCACAATGTGAACACATTTCAATGTTTTACTGTTCATACAGTTGGTGGATCACAATGTGAACACAGTTCAATGTTTTACTGTTCATACAGCTGGTGGATCACAATGTGAACACATTTCAATGTTTCCTTTCTTTCCATATTTATGCTCTTCATAAGGGTCTGACCTTCTGGTACCTTCAATCACACTTTCGCAGCGCAAAAATTGAAAACTGATTTTGATAAATGATTCTGAAATTTTATTTAATTTTCCCGGGTAAAACTCTGTAATTCTTGGCTGGTTTATAAGTGGCTGGGATATAAATCATGACTCTTCAATTATTTGTTATATTTTCTGTCCGTATCAATGGTCATTTTACGAGAGTTTCCAATGTTTGATTCTGCTATCTCTAGGCCCCAGTGGCACAATCATATGTCTTTAAACTTAAAACGTTAGAAATCGGGTTTCGATACTCGAGGCAGGAAAAGCACAGATAGCCCATTGGGAAACTTTGTGCTTAACTACAAACAAGTTATTTGTAGTGTGGACAGGTTTCGCAGATCGAAGGCTCGAAACACGACTCCAAAGAAGCTTTCACTTTCAGTTGTAGGGGCCTTATATTATGATGGTCAATCTCGCTATTCGTTGACGGTGTGTGGTGTTGACTAAGTGCCTTTCATGTAGTCTATAATTTCTAAATTACAGACAGATCTCAAGTAATTCTGCGCGAAATTCAGCAAACAAACAAAGAATTTTGGTTTGTTTGTCATTATCTACACTGGTGAAATGATTAGATGATCAGTTTTTTGGAGTTATCGAGGGACTAATGAATCCAAATGAAAATGAAAGGGGAAGATGCTACTATATTGTGTGTGTGTAAATATGTGGCAGGAGTTGTCTTTATTTAACTTTAGCTGGTACCATTTTCTCGTCACGTAACATTGTACTAAATCTCGCGCTCTTTTTGTTCCATTTTAAGTTTTTTAAAAGTTAATCAGTTTCTTTTTCCTTGTACGTTTTTATCTTATCTCACACTAGAGGTCACGCTCGTCGGTCCTAGACCCAACTTTTGGATCGGTAAAGTAGGTCATGTAACAACAATAAGAAAACATCTGCGAAAGTAAGGCAGCTGTCGAACAATGACCTTTGAACCTTTCTTTACTTAGAACAACTTTTCATCATTTTATTTCCTGATAATATATGATTCCCTCTTTTAAAACCGGTTCGAGATATTCGCGTCAAAAATATTATGACCTAAAACAATGTAACTCCTGAGCGGGGAGGGTTAGTCAAAGTGACTCTTGACACAATTCATAAAAGCGTACACGTCCCGCTTCCTTTTATGTTAATTAGACTCTGTTTTTCTCTAGATTATTGTACCCTTTACTTGAGGGTCTAGCATGGTCAGGTGGTCAGTGCGCTGGACTCATAATCTGAAGGTCGCGTCACCTTCACACTAAATATGCTCGCCCTTTCATCCGTGGTGGCGTTATAATGTCATGGTGAATTACTCTAAAAAGTAACCCAAGTGTTAGTGGTGAGTGGGATGACTAGCTGTCTTCCCTCTAGTCTTAGACTACTAAATTAGGGATATCTAGCACAGATATCCCTCGTGTGGTTTTGCACGAAATTCAACAAACTTTAACTGAAGAATGGCTTTCTTTTTTATCATGATTTTTTCCTGCAGGTTCCTGTAAAGGTTGCTTTACAGTTTAGCAGTGCAGTTCGTGGTTTAAAAGTTCTAAGTGTAATTTTATTGTTCTACACAGGAACTAATAAGTATAATTTTAACCCTGAAGGCGGCCCGGTAATTAGATATGAAAAAATTTTGAAAACAGGAAAAGAAAATTGTTTTTATTAATATAGAAGAAAAACCGACTACTAATCAGCATTTAACATTTGTCACGTGACTCTCCTTTTTAGAAAGAGATTAATATATATTGTATGTTTGTTTGTTTGTTTTTGAATTTTACGCAAAGCTACACGAAGGCTATCTGCGCTAGCCGTCCCTAATTTAACAGTGTAAATCTAGAGGGAATGCAGCTAGTTATCACCACCAACCGCCAACTCCTGGGCTACTCTTTAACCAACGAACAGTGGGATTGATAGTGACAACATAACGTCCCCATGGCTGAAAGGACGAACACATTTGGTGTGATGGGGAATCGAATCCGTGACCCTCGGAGTCGATTGCCTTAACCATTTGGCCATGCCGGGGTCTTATATATTGTAAGTAGTTTATTTCCTCCATAAGGAATATCTAATTTGTAGAAACTTATTAGTTCTTTATTGGTAGAGATCTTACTTTCTGGTTCACCTGGTATCAGTGTGAGCAGTAGTTCTGGGTTTAGAGTCATGTAGCAATAGGTATATCGTATTTATAGTCATGTAGCAACAGGTATATCGTATTTAGAGTCATGTAGCAACAGGTATATCGTATTTAGAGTCATGTAGCAATAGGTATATCGTATTTAGAGTCATGTAGCAATAGGTATATCGTATTTATAGTCATGTAGCAACAGGTATATCGTATTTAGAGTCATGTAGCAACAGGTATATCGTATTTAGAGTCATGTAGCAATAGGTATATCGTATTTAGAGTCATGTAGCAATAGATATATCGTATTTAGAGTCATGTAGCAATAGATATATCGTATTTAGAGTCATGTAGCAATAGGTATATCGTATTTAGAGTCATGTAGCAACAGGTATATCGTATTCAGAGTCATGTATCAATAGGTATATCGTATTTAGAGTCATGTAGCAATAGGTATATCGTATTCAGAGTCATGTATCAATAGGTATATCGTATTTAGAGTCATGTAGCAATAGGTATATCGTATTTAGAGTCATGTAGCAATAGGTATATCGTATTTAGAGTCATGTAGCAATAGGTATATCATATTCAGAGTCATGTAGCAACAGGTATATCGTATTTAGAGTCATGTAGCAACAGGTATATCGTACTTAGAGTCATGTAGCCATAGGCATATCGTATTTTGAGACATGTGGCAATAATTAATTTAGCGCCATATAACTATCGTTATACTAAATTAAGAGACATCTGAGTATACCCATACGCACGTAGCTATAAGCATACCGAATTGAAAAACATGTCATAACTATTCCGGATTGAGAGTTCTGTAGTTATAACTTTTCTGGTTTGAGAGACATGTACGTATAACTATAACAAAATGAGAAACCTGAAGTTACGAACGACAGTTCTATGTAGTTATCTTACATTTACTAGGTGACGTGCATGTAATATTACACCAGTTTGGCCTGAGTGACATAATTTAAAGTTATATCTCAGAACGTAACGCACCAAACTGTACACCTGTCATTCTACTTTTGTTATTGCTCCCTCTTTTTTTCGTTAGGGACGTGGGTGCGTTAGAGGAGTGACGGTCAAATCCCATTATTCGGTCATACAGGAGTAGTCCAAGATTTGACTCTGGATGCTGTTAACTAACTACACAATGGATTATTTGTGATATGCCCCCTACGGTAACAAAATTTATTTTTTAGCATTACAGGGTCACTAACTTGACGCTGGGCCAGTGAAGGGGGGGGGGGCTTGAAACTAGGTATGGTTGGCGTAGAGAGCCCTTGAGTATCTTTGAGCGAATAACTGGAATAAACACCAATGAAACAAAAAGGTGACAAAACCTATATGTTTGTAAAGATTTAATGACTAAACAATTGCAAAACGCAGTGTTCGCGATTGAACAAGTATTTTTAGCCGCGGCATAACGGCTCACAGAATGGTTCTGTGTTTCTGGTCCCGGCATTGCCAAGCATATTAAGGCGTTCGGCTTGTAATCTGAGGGTCGCGGGTTCGAATCCCAGTCGCACCAAACATGCTCCCCCTTTCAGCCGTGGGGGCGTTATAATGTTACGGTGAATTCCACTATTCGTTGGTAAAAGAGAAGCCCAAGAGTTGGCGGTGGGTGGTGATGATTAGCTGCCTTCCCTCTAGTCTTACATTGCTAAATTAGGGACGGCTAGTGCAGATACCCCACGAGTAACTTTGCGCGAAATTCCAAAAAAAAACAGTCTTTGCTACTTTTTCAAAAACAAACTTTTAGCTCGTATATCCCTCATCTCTTGGGTGATTTTAGATGTTATTACAGTTTCTGAATCAAGAGGTCAAATGCTTTAGACCTATATGCCTAGTGCCTCCTAGATTAATTTATTCTGATTCTAACTAAAATAATTTCAATTTGAGAGTAGATTGGTAGATATTCTGATGAGTAATAAAATTAAATCTGACATACACACTTCTAACGCTTGATATTACTGGAGCACGAAAACGTACCTTATAAAAAGGAGAGAAAAAAAATTAATTTACTCTGGTCTTGCAAAGAGAATTTCAAGTTCCACAGCTATTGAGGACAAGTCTACGGATTTACAAGGCTACTATCAGGGGTTCGATTGCCCTCGGTGGACTCAGCAGATAGCCCGTTGTGGCTTTGTTATGAGAAAACACACACAGACTATTGAGAATTACCTCTATTTTCTAACTCAAGTTACATTTTGCATTTCCGGTCCTTGGTCTTTTTTGTTATATATTATTGATCTTTCTTTTGTTTTGAATTAAGTACAAAGCTACACAATGGGCTATCTGTGCTCTGCCCACCACGCGTATCGAACCCCGGATTTTAGCGTGTAAGTCCGCAGACATACCGCTGAGCTACTAGGGGGCGTTATTGATCTAAGTTGTCATTTTTATTGTGTACATCCTCATGTTAAATACTACGTTAGACAAATTCAAGACAGTAACAATGTTTGTTTGTTCGCCGAAAGAGTTTGTCTATTTGTTTTGAATTTAGCGGAAAGCTACTCAAGGACTATCTGCGCTAGCCGTCCATAATTTAACAGTGTAAGACTAGAGGAAAGGCAGCTAGTCACCATCACCAACCGCCAACTCTTGGGTTACTCTTTTACCAATGAATGGAGGGACGGATTAACCGTTACATTATAACGCCTCCACGGCTGAAAAGGCGAGCGTGTTTAGTGTGACAGGGATTCGAACCCGTGACCCTCAGATTACGAGTCAAACGCCTTAACCCACCTGGCCATGCCGGGGCCCGCTGAAAGAAAAACTGGGTCTATTTCAAGCTTATAACTCTCGTACATCCGACAAAGAGATACCGAACTAAATATTTAAATTGTTAAGTAAAAAAGACTAGTTATTTATGCTCCTACAACCGGTGACCATATAAGGTCGCTGCTGTAACAAATCTGACTGGTTATATGTATCTCTACAGCCAGTGACCATATAAGGTCGCTGCTGTAACAAATCTGACTGGTTATGTGTATTTCTACAACCGGTGACCATATAAGGTCGCTGCTGTAACAAATCTGACTGGTTATATGTATTTCTACAACCGGTGACCATATAAGGTCGCTGCTGTAACAAATCTGACTGTTTTTTTATGTTCCTATAGCTGGTAACGATACGCGACAGCTACAATAACAATCTGCTCGAGAACGTTTGTGCATTCTTATGAGACCAGCGCTAGTCAGTTTGATTACGTTTTTCTCACACTATAAATAAAGTGCACTGGAGTGAATTTCGCTTGATGGCTCTTGTTACCGAAGCATCTTAAGGCCTAAAAATCGTTCTGAATTCAACATTCACATCTTTTATAATATTACTGCTACAAAGCGAGTTCAATATTTGTATAACGATTTAGTTTCTTGTTAATTTTTGGGACCCAAAATAATCATACCGACAGACACATTTTGTTCACTTTCTCAGAGACTCTGGAGAAATTACAATAGCCTGGAAAAAATTTGATAATATCTTGTTAACAACAGATTAACGTAAGTAGGAACAGCTGAGTAATTGTCCGACAGCTACGTTAAGCGATATCTTCCAGAACCTATTTTGAAATTAAATGTTCGAATATTTTAATAAGTATTGTCCTTCCTGCCGTTTATTAATAGTTCTCACTCGTCCATATTTTTCTGAAGGTCGATTTGGCGCGTTCTAAGCGAGTAAAACAAGTTTCGCTACTTACATGAGCCACTAATAAGAAGGAGGAGTCCCGCCAGGTATATCTTCATCTTAATATATGGAAGGTAAAACACAGTCTGAAGATTCTTCACTGGAAAGTCTCAAACGATTTCTGACTCGTTTAGTGTTGTTTCGGTGGTTTTGTACCAACCCCTAAAGTTTCGACATCTACTGGCGCATCAGGTGCGGGTTCTCATTGGCTCTTTCAAAGAAGATGATCACGTTTTGGAAAGATTTTGAATTTCTCTTCAGGTCACGTGAACTGTTTTCCTGACCTAGTAAGAAAACGATTCAACGACACCTATTGCCAGTGGGTAGAATATAGGCGTGATTTACTCTTGTTTATTATTCAGTGGAGATCGTGTTATACGATCAATCCCTCTATGTTATTACAGACGTGTAAATGATTCGTTCAAAATAAACGTTATTTCTTTTTCTAGAAATCTATAATTACTTGATGGTGTTTGTTTGTTTTGAATTTCGCGCAAAGTTGCACATGGGCTATCCGCGCTAGCCGTCCATAGTTCAGCAGTGTAACACTTTAGGAAAGGCAGCGAGTCATCACCACCCATCGCCAACTCTTGGGCTGCTCTTTTACTAACGAATAGTGGAATTGACAGTCACATTATAATGCTCAACGGAATGAAAAAACGAGTATGTTTAATGCGATGGGGATTCGAACCCGCGACCCTCAGATTGCGAGGAAGATTAAAAACTGAATAAAGCTCAAATGTACAACATGTTCTGTGTCATTCAAATTATCTGAATTTTTAAAATTTGGCCTCCTGCTAAGATTTAAGACCTCAACGATGACGTAACAGTTTGAAAATAATATGCAAGTTTCTGAATGCTTTCGACGACGACAAAGCGCGACCACAGTTATACGTTGAAATGTCAGATGAAAGACAAGTAACCAGTTTGACTTCTTTTCGATCTACTGCAGGTGCATCAGACCTGTTTAGCTTTGCAGTCAGATTTCGGTTATATCAATACTGGTTCTGACAGCTATAAGATAACCAGTTTTGGTGCTCTCAGGTGCTTAGAAACAAAGGTTGTTTTTTTATTGGATATTGATGACTAAAAGTTTTAGGTCGAAAATAATTCTTAAAACTGTGATTTGTATTTAAAACCAAAACTAACATTTGAATGTTTGTGTCTGCTATGGTCTGATGGTAAAGGCACTCTACTTATGAGGCGGGATATAAACCTGTCGTTGAACTTGCTCGTCTTTACAGCCATGGGTGCATTACAATATGATGATTTTTGTTTGTTTGTTTGTTTTTGAATTTTGCAGAAAGCTGCTCGAGGGCTATCTGTGCTAGCCGTGCCTAATTTGGCAGTGTAAGACTAGAGAGAAGGCAGCTATACCTCACCACCCACCGCCAACTCTTGGGCTACTCTTTTACCAATAAATAGTGGGATTGACCGTGACATTATAACGCTCCCACGGCTGCAAGGGCGAGCATGTTTGGCGCGAGCGGGATGCGAACCCGCGACCCTTAGATTACTAGTCGCACACCTTAATACACTTGGCCATGCTAGGCCTAATGTGATGATAATTCTACCATTCATTGGTAAGGAATAGTCAAAGAGTTGGCGGTGGGTGGTAATGACTAACTATCTGCCTCTCTTCCAGTATGATAAATCCAACATCAGAGAAGGCTATGACAGGCTAATATAGGCTGATGCCTTTGTGTGGAATTCGACAAACACACAAGACAAATGAGTGTCTTGTAACCTTTCCGTAATGGTTCTATGACTGTTTTATAACCTTTCCGTGATGATACTTTGTTGTTAATAGGCTAAGTGAATGCTTTAAGTTGTGAAAGAATAAATAATCCCCTACTTTTTTTTGTTCAGTTCAGTTGTGGAAGAGTTCAAATAATTTTTATTCGCCACACCAAAAGGTTACTGAATAATTTACATTTAGTGTTTTTGACGAAGTAATACCACTGTTATAAAATTTTTGCAGTCATCACCTTCCAGGTTCATTGATATGGATCCAATTTACATTTTTTTTTATTTTTAAAATTTTCGATTATTTTAGCAGCGATCTAAACTTCTGAGTGTCAACAAAGGCGTCAAAAATATTTTTTTCTGAAACATGAGTTCCCTACACGACTACGTCCGAAAGCTATTGTTTTCACAATTTAGCCAACAATAGTCCCCAGTAAAGACAATAGAATGGCCTAAATAGCGATGAATACAGTATATTCTGTTCTGCTATGACGGCTAAAGATCAGGTCTAAATCTTCCAAATAAGTTGGATTGTAATGCATGTAATATGTAAGTAGAACTGAGTAACAGTTCAAGAACTCTATTTGGCACCCGATTTTTATCATAGCAGACTGTATTTTGAAACACTAAGCCTTTCGTGTCAAAACGTATTTTCTGATTCATTGTATCTTAAAATTCCAGTCTATATAAACAAGCCTTAACTACACCGGTTCTCTATACGAGATGTTATATGCAGAGGTTAATCTCATAAAGTACAAGAGTAATATAATTTTTTTTTTGGGGGGGAGAATGTCTGTTGGTATGGATTGCACAAAGCTGACCCATTTCTCTATGTAGTTATAATTAGGTTATCACGTAGAATTATCCACTTTCTTTCCGAATTAAAATAGTTTAAAGTATTTTAACGCAGAGAAACGTCCGTGTATTGTTCTACATGTTAATTTACCCATGTTATAAGTCTTAAGTAACAATATAGAATACTGTTATTCAATCGATTAAAAACGTATATCCCTGAAGGCTGAAAATATTGTTTACAAAGAAATTTTCTAAACACCTTTTTCAAGACCAATTCGATAGTCCTTACTTTTACACTGTGACTTGAAATACCCAGTTTCTAGCGTTGTAAGTCTGAAAACAACGCGTTATGCTACTGGGTAGGGGGCCCTATAAGAAAGAACGTTTCTTAATGCTCAGGTATTCGAACTTGTGGGGCTATATAAGAAGACGAATTGTGCAAAGTACCTTAGATATTTGCACGTTGTCGAAATGTGAGACACTCCTCCACGAGATAGTTTAAAATGTCACGTTGTTCTCGACCGAACAAAACCAACACACAGAGGAAGCATCGAAGTGAAATAGAAAGGATTGTGGGAAAACTAGTCATCGGTTTACACCTTTGATAGGCTGTGAATACTGAATGTTCTTGCTCTGCATTTTGGGATCACGAATGCACTAAACGAGCGAAAGTCAAATCCCACTATTCGGTCAGACAAGAGTAGCCCATGAACTGGTGGTGGGTACTGCTGATTTGTTGTACCTTCCCTAGTTTATCAGATAAGAAACGGTTGTACGCAGATGACCCTTGGGAAAATTTGCACAAAATAATCCGTAATAGCCAATGATTTCCAGAACAAACACAACCAATAGGTTAAGTAACATGTTAACGCTGGGAACCATTAGATTGTTTGTTTGTTTTTGAATTTGCACAAAGCTACACGAGGGCTATCTGCGCTTGCCGTTTCTAATTTAGCAGTGTAAGACTAGAGGTAAGGCACCTAGTCATCACCACCCACCGCCAACTCTTGGGCAACTCTTTTACCAACGAATAGTGGGATTGATTGTTACCTAATAACGACCCCACGGCTGAAAAGGGTCATCATGTGTGGTGCGATGGGGATTCGAACCCGCGACCCTCAGATTACCAGTCAAATGCCTTAACCATTTGGCCATGTAGGGCTAAGAAACCATTAGAACAATTACAGCTATGTTTTCTTGTCCTTTAAACACTTATAGAAGTATTTCTCAACTAGAGTATTGATTTTCTTCCTTTTTAAAAAACACCAAAGAACTTTGTAAGTTAATTGTTCTCACAAAAGCAGGCGATGACACAAACAACATGGCATCCCTAGTAGCAGAGCGGGATGTTTACGGACTCGCATTGCTAGAAACCGGATTTCGATACCCGCGACGGGCAGAGCACAGATAATCCATTGTGTAATTTTGAGCTCAATTCCAAAAATCAACAGACAACTCGAAACAAATTACTAATTATTGTTTCAGCCACGAACGTGAAAACTATCAAGAACTGTCTTACTTGTATTCACACATCTTATCTCAATCACTCAGTATGATGCTGTAAACATACCCTTTATATTAACAAAATTAGGGTAAGTTAGAAGTCGGCCCGGCATTTGACTCGCAATCTGAGGGGCTCGAATCCCCGTCGCACCAAAAATACTCGCCCTTTTAGTCATGGAAGCGTTATAATGTGACGGTCACTCCCCCATTTGTTGGTATACATATACTCCCTCGTTTTTTAATGTAAGGGTGGAGGGGAGTAATGTGTGTGTTTTTTTATGGGAACGCCAAAACCTGTCTTGTTTGTTTGTTTTGGAATTTCGCACAAAGCTACTCGAGGGCTATCTGTGCTAGCCGTCCCTAATTTAGCAGTGTAAGACTAGAGGGAAGTCAGCTCGTCATCACCACCCACCGCCAACTCTTGGGCTACTCTTTTACGAACGAATAGTGGGATTGACCGTACATTATAACGCCCCCACGGCTGGGAGGACGAGCATGTATGGAGCGACCCTCAGATTACAAAGCGCACGCTTTAACGCGCTAGGCCATGCCAGGTCCCCAAAACCTGTCAGTACGGATTGATTTCCATTTGTAAACTTGTAGTTGAACTAAGTTGTTTCAGCGCAACGTTAACAATGGAATGTCTTCATTTTTTTTTGCTGCGCCTCCTAGTGACTCAGCGGTATGTCTGCGGACTTACACGCTAAAATCCGGGTTTTGATACCCGTGGTGGGCAGAGCACAGATAGCCCACTGTGTAGCTTTGTGCTTAATTCAAAAAACAAACAAACTTTTTGCTGCGGGAAATCGAATCCCGAACTTTAGACTTAAAAGACCAAGAAGTGAAAGAGAAAAATAGTGTATACAAACATTGTCACGTGACATTTACTGGTTTTTGTTTTTCATTACCTGTACGCTTGATTTTTCTGTAATTTTGATTGCATGGTTTTAACTCGGTTATTACATAATACTATTTGGCAGTCTTTCAACGCAGAATAGAAACGTCTTGTGTATTTTTTTTTAAACCTTGGTTCTCCAATACAGTTAAGTAATCTTGAACCACACCACGAGATGTTGGAGAACCCTATACGCAGAAGAATATAGATAAACACCTTATAACCCGAGCACTTTCAAAAAGCGGACCTTTCCAAAGTGCTCGAGTTAGAGGATGTCGTATTTTTGTGTTAAATTGATCTCTTGAAACTATGTTTTTCTAACATCATATACTCATGTATCATTTCCTTCTCTTCAATTTTAAAACACAAAAATTCAATTATTTATCCAATAATGCCATGTTTGACAAAATAGTACATACCTATTCTGTGTTATAATTCACTCTATTAGTTGCTGACCCGGCAGGGCCAGGTGGTTAAGGCGCTCGACTCGTAATCTGAGGGTCGCGAGTTCGAATCCCCGTCACATCGAACATGCTCACCATTTAAGCCATGGGGGAGTTATAAAGTGACAGTCAATCTCGCTATTATTTGGTAAAAAAGCAGCCCAAGAGTTGGCGGTGGGT
Organism: Carcinoscorpius rotundicauda; assembly: GCA_011833715.1. NCBI lineage: Eukaryota > Metazoa > Arthropoda > Merostomata > Xiphosura > Limulidae > Carcinoscorpius > Carcinoscorpius rotundicauda. The sequence continues at coordinate 87,627,468 of CM022399.1, forward strand.
GGTGATGACTTGCTGCCTCCCCTCTAGTCTTACACTGCTAAATTAGGGGTGGCTAGCGCAGATAGCCCTCGTGTACCTTTGCGCGAAATTTAAAACAAACCAAATTATTACTTTATCAGTAATTATATCTATTCATGATCGTCTCTTCACACACTTGGCTAATTTGAAATAAATACATTTATTTCCTGCCCATTGGTTACTCTGTTTTCACGTTGGTGATTTCAAAATTGACTTTTGATCATAATTCACTGAACAAATAATCGTTTAACACCTGCAAGGCATCTTTGTTCTAAATCTTTATCGGGTCAACAAAGTGTCTTTTACCAACAGCCAACAGTAAGTTTACTCTGAACAACTTGTTTTCGTAACGCATGTGGTTCGCAATTGAACAAGCTGGTTTGGTAAAACAACCGATTCGAAAGAAGGTCATGCAGCTCATCTCGAGATTTCTGGTTTGATAGAGTCCATGTGTTTATACCTAGGAATAAAAAAAAAATATTATATTTATAAAGGCCATTATTTCTTGTGTTGCACCCTATCGCATGGATTAAACTTAACTAATTATTTATTTAAAACTCGCAAAATAAATCAATAATGCGTAGTCGTTAAAGTAAATAACTTGATTAAAATTCAAGTGGAGATCTTTAACTACAAAGAATCGAGGTCAGAAAAGTAAAAACTGCGTACTACTTTCTGGTCAGAGAAATATGTTTGAACTTCTAACTGGTAGCAATTTTCAAACAGTTTCCGCCTCAATCTTTGTCGGAATTAAAGCGTTTTTTTTTCTATTTTATTAGAAATAAAATATTTTCTTCTGGAGACTATTAGTGTTTTCTCCTGTTGTTTTTTTTATATCTTAATATTTATTTTCATCTATCTCTCCAAAAAGGTCTCCCAGTAGGCACGATAATATGTCTGCGGCTTGACCTTGGATTCCGGGTTTTGATACCCAGTGTGGGAAGAGCACAGATAGTCCATAATGTAGCTTTCTGCTTAATTACAAAGACATGTTCTGTCCAAGAACTGTTTTATTTGTCAGTGAATACGTTTCCTCCACGGCACATGATACGAATGTCTTCTTTTCCAAACACACGAGGAGATTTCATCCCCTTTGACAGTTTTAATGACATTGTAATTTTGTGTCACAGGGGCGTGAGAAAGACAAGAGTGACGTGTGGTAACATAAAAATTGTTAGAAAATGGATAATAGTTCAAATGTAACCAAATCTTCCAGAGCGTTAAATAATACCACGAGAAAGATTCACTGTGGTAACAGAAGATGGCCAAACTACTACTGGTAATAGTGGATCATCGTATGTTTGTGAAAGTGTACTTAGATGTGTGAACAGTGACCTTCGAAAGTGGACTTAAGATATGTCAACAGTGATCTACGTGTCCTAGTTAAACTCATTATCAGAGAATCGAAACGACTAATTTAGCGAAATCCTTTGCCTTCAACCTGTTTATTAAACTCTGGAGTTAGGGACCGATCTTTAATGGAGTTTTATGGCAGCCATTTTTCATTAGTTGTGTACGTTAGGGCAGGAAATCTCACCGATTAGTAAAATTGTTTTAAAGATATTCAACAGGTAACGTTACAGATAAACTATATTTTGTGGTGTTAGTTTGCTTCATGGTAAACAACTACGAAAATGAATTATTATTTGTGTGCATATTTCGAACTTTTAAACTGCGTGTGTCGACTGCGTTCGAGAACCATGGTGTTGTCTCTACAGGAATTATATAGTCAAGTCTTGACAAAACAACACAAATGGTGTCGGAGCTATGCCTGTTAGTTTGTTTTGAATTAAGCACAAAGCTGCACAATGAGTTGCTTGTGTTATGCCCACCACGGATATTGAAATCCGGTTTATAGTTGTGAGAGTCAGCAGACATATCGCTTTGCCACTAGTGGGCGGAGCTATGTCCCTGGGTGACTCAGAGGAAAGCTTCAGGGCTTATATACTAAAATCCTGGGTTTCTTACCCGCGGAGGGCACAGCTAATCGTAAAGCTATAGTTATTCTTGCGAGGTCCATTTATGGATCTTTCGTTTCACTCTGTTTTACAGGAATGTAAAATTTACTATTTCAGAGATAACTTCCAGTTTTGTTTTGTTCCATGTTTTTTTCTTTGTTATAGAAACGTATACATGGGGCCGGAGAAAAGTATAACCTTTGTCCCTGTAGTATCTTTTATTTTTTTTATTTTAAACCCGTCACAACTAAAGAAATTTGTGGCGATAATCCAACGAAGAGAGAAAGAAGGTGTCCTTGTTGACGTTGGTCTTCTAACCTTAATGAAAGTTAGAGTACACCAAGAACATGTACGAATGAATTAGCAGTAACTTCATACTCTTCGCTAAAGTAATGATTCAGTTGGAAAGACTGGGGTGTTGTGAGGACATAAAGCAGCAAAACAGAGGTGTAGAGAAATTTTAAAATTGACGAACTAGGTTTATATGACCAAGCAAAGCGAGAAAATGTGCGCCTGAGAGCCCTGGAAACCCTTGAGTTCTGAATTACGTTTGTGCGTTGACTTGCTTTTAACAAAAATAATTTTCTCAATTTTGATACATTTCTACTAAGGCCTGTTGAAAAGTGGTGTGTATGGGGCTTTCTGAGACACTGATCTGCTTGTTTCGTTAGAATGATATTTCAAGTCCTCACGTAGATAAAATGAGGATACGGCCTAGCATAGCCAAGTGGTTAGGGCGTTCGACTCCTAATCTCAGGGTCGCAGGTTTGAATCCCCCTCACACAAAACATGTTCATCCTTTCCTGAGGTATAATGTGACTTTTAATTACACTATTTGTTGGTAAAAGGAAGGAGGTGATTACCGGATGCCTTCCCTTTCTAGTCTTACACTTCTAAATTAAGGACGGTTAGCCCAGATATCCCTCGTGTAGCTTCGCGCGAAATTCAAAAATAAATAAACAAACGAGGATATTAAATAAAACTTAACTAAGGTCTGATGCAATCAGTTTTTCAAGTCAAAATTCAAGGAAATGCAAACCTAAGGAAAAATCCTGAAGTCATTAGTTCCGGATGTGGTCACGATCTTTTCTCAAAAGAATATGTGACTGCCAAAACTATTCAAGTGCTGAAGGAGGCGCAAAACGTGCGTCACGAGCTGACCCCATCCATTTAGGTAAAATTTTCCTGGTTAAAAGTGAAATTATAAGATTTTTTTTTTTTGAGGTGGGGCCAGACTGTAAGCACAATAACATTTGGTTTGACTGATAAAGTGACCTAAAGGGCGCCATCTCTGTCGGCCATGATGCTCATATATTCTTGGTATGTCAAGGTTACGAAATGTATATCCTTAATGTAACAGAAACAACCAGTTCTTGAATTCAGAGTGCATCTTAAGCAGTTTAAAAGCTTTTGTTGAACTAACAGCAAAACAAAATCATTGAATAGTCAAATCACTTCGTGAACTTTACATTCAACACTACTTACCAAGACATGTGTAAAAAAGGGTAAAGGGTGTGTGTCTGGTTGAATATGGACATTTATGGGATAATCCTTTCCGGAATATTACAAATGTTTTATTTTACAAAAAGAAGATGGACCATGTGAAGACTTTGATTGAAGACCAAGATATACCATATGCTGCCAAGAACCAAATGGTAAACACAGCAGAAGTGAAGTTAGCTTAAACCCAAATTCGTGTTTAGAGTCAAATGCACATGAAATATGTTAGTGTTTTAACACTTTTCGTATTTCTGTCTGTGTGAGATTAGTTTATGGTGTTTATAGAAAGTTAATACTATTAATGGAGTGTTTGACCTTTGACCAGCTTTCATCAAACTCGACGTTTCCAAGACTTATTGGCCTTTAACCCTGACCGACTTCCAAGCACATAGTTCAGTCATTAAGATGCACTTTCTCTTGTTATTGCTGGAATTCGATACTTGAGGAAAAAGTTAGACATTTCGTACACCCAACTTTGTGTCTGTTTTCATTTCTTGTTTAGAATAATCAAAAGTCGATTTATGTTAAATCTAGTATTTTGTATGTAAAACAAAAAATTACATAGCTAATAGAGAAATTTTGATTAAATCTGTTTTTCCTTTTGTGATTTTGGTTACGTCAGATTTAAATTTAACCTATAGGCTGCTTTCATTTTTTTTCAATTATTAATACCTTCTATGGTTTTTATTATTTCAGAAGATTGCCAGCGTACTAAGGAAACTTGTTTGACGAGTCATAACATCACTTTTAACGAGGAAAGAAAACGTAACCCTTGACTTTCGAGCTGTATTCCGCGCAAATGTTTCTAAATATGTCCCGTTTAACACTTCAGAAATGGTAGTTTGAAACTTTGTGTTTGAATAATTTTTCAGGAAATTTTAGTTTTGAATTTTAAAGAATATATAAACGGAAGATAACCAAGGAAACGTAAGTTAAAAGAATTAAAATAAGTTCGCCTTTGTTAAACAAGCCCCCCAGTGGCTCAGCGATATGTCTGCGGACTTACAACGCTAAAACCCGGGTTTCGATACCCGTGGTGGGAAGAGCGCAGATAGCTCATTGTGTAGTTTTGTGCCTAACTCAAAACAACAACATCTTTACACAAATAAAGCAGTAAAAAAAGTAAAAAGTAATCATAACATGGAAAGCAGAGTGAAACAAACGATCCATATATGGACCTACCCGCCGCGGGTAAGAAACCCAGGATTTTAGTAATATCTAAGACAATATTAATATGATATATTAAAGAAAACGAAACAACGGTATTTATTAGAAATTACGTTTCGTAAAAATGCAGTTAAACATTGTCATAGCTTGTTAGTTTGTCTTAACAGTGACATTAAAATGCGCATAGAGAAGCGCACCCTTATTATTGTGTTATACACAGCATATTGCTATCATTTTAAAATATAAAAGTGAACTAAACGTGCGCTAAGTAGATCGTGTACAGCATATATAAAAATGCCCAGTTTCTGAATATAATAAAACAGTAGAAACTGGTGCACACGGTGTATTTCTTAGCGAATGAAAATAGCCATTCGTCAAGCGAAAAGCTACACAATGGGCTATCTGTGCTCTGCCTTGCAAGAGTATCAAAACCTGGTTTTCTAGCGTTGTAAGCCCGCAGCCATTCTCCTGTGTCACTTGGGGGCGCTTTAAGAAATAACTTTAACGATGTTTGTTTGGAATTAAGCACAAAGCTACAAAATGGGCTATCTGTGCTCTGCCCACCAAGTGTATCGAAACCTGATTTTTTAAGATAGTAAGCCTGCAGATATGCCACTGGGTGGTTCACTTGATGATGATCGTATGGTGGTGTATATTTCTTTCTTTGTGCTGTTAAATAAACGCGCTTATTTGCTATAAACTCTACATTTAGTAACATGTATAAAAGGGACCTTCCCAATAGCAGCATATTGTGAATAAAATCAACCACGTGACACTGTATTCAAGTTTATTTTTATTTTACTCTTTTGTTTTACTTTCATGCAGGTGATTAAATAAATAGCAAAGATTAAAGTAAAAAACAAACAAACTGAACTTTCAGAGTAGATAGATAAACAAACAGAGAAACAGATACATAGATAGTTAGTCACTTATCCGGCAATAAGTAATCTCACTTTGAGATTACTGTTACTTTACCTCCGACTATTTCCAATTACAGAAACCTGCACGTAGTTCTGCTGTTGTAGGTCATGAAAAGTTTGGAAATATATGTGTAGCGGAGATAGACCTCCATAATCGACTCAGGGAAAAAGTTTCTCACGACCCTTACGACCATCTAACAATAGATAAGTCAAGGTGAACAGCGCCACCTACACTATCTTTAAAGTTGTAAAAAATACTAGAAAAGTTGTTAACGGAAGATTAAATATATAGATAAGTATTTCTAGGGTGCATAATGGTTACAACCACTGTGAAATTAGCATTTTGTAATATTGTTTGTTTTGAATTTCGCGCAAGGCTACTCGAGGACTATCTGCGCTACCCGTCCCTAATTTAGCAGTGTAGGACTAGAGGGAAGGCAGCTAGTCATCACCATTCACCGCCAACTCTTGGGCTACTCTTTTACCAACGAACAGTGGGACTGACCATAAATTATAACACCCACACGGCTGAAAGGGCGAGCATGTTTGGTAAGACCGGAATTCGAACCCGCGACCCTTGGATTACGAGTCGAACGCCTTAACCAACTTGGCCATGCCGGGCTTATTTTGTGGCAATCTGTATAAAACCGTTAAGGTCAACGTATAACAGGATGTTTTAGCAATTAGTTCATTTGAACTATGACTTGAGCAAAGTCTGTGTGCTTGTGTGTGTCAGCCTATAACTAAAGAAACGCCAAACGTATTGCTACCAAACTGGCATGCACGTTTAGGGCCTCAGTGAGGTCGGTAAAGTGGTTTAAACGACCCTTATTTCAATCCCCAGGGACTCTTTCTTTTCTTCGTGAGTTGATAGCTAGTCACTTTGATTTCGAAGATTTATTCACACGTTTTGTTTCAAATGTAGCGGGCATTTATTAATTTATGAAACGAGCAACTAATACACGTGGTTTAATGTCGTTGTTCTTTATTGTCAAAGATGTAAAAATCTTTTACTTGGTTATCAAAGACCAGATTTTGATTAAATGCATCTAAATACTGTTGGCGAAGGTTGGGAAAAGGGTCTGAATCTTTCGAAAAGTGTTCCGTTTGTTGTTTTGTGTGTTGGTTGAAATATTAAACGTTATTGTGTGTTAAACGAGGCCCCCCAGTGGCTCAGCGGTATGTCTGCTAAAATCCGGGTTTCGATACCCGTGGTGGGCAGAGCACAGATAGCCCATTGTGTAGCTTTGTGCTTAATTAAAAAACAAATAAAAAACAAGTGTTAAACGAGAGATCTGTTTAAGTTTTGCTTTTAGTTGTTGATGTGCTCGTCACATCACTGATGCTGTCGGGTGTTTCGTATCTATGATTAGCTGCCACAAACCCCAATTTTCAACTACTCACCAGAGGGAACGTAGCCAATTCGCAGATATCACGCAAATTACACGCTAAATGATTGACTGTCGCTGCTAAAATGTACTCGCAGTTTAACACTCCTACGAAAAAGGAGTGTTGAAGTGCGTGGAAGGAATATTTTGTGATATTGTACAAATTCGAGCCTGGTTGGCAGATCCGAAATTCACAACTATACCACAAGGCCAACCCTCCCTCCTCTCAATATTTTGAAAACATTTTTTCTGTAATTAACAATAAAGCGACACGATGAATTATTTATGTTGTGCCCACCACGAGTGTCAAAAAAAACACACCCATGATTGGCGCTGTAAGTTCTCAGACTTTCCCCTGAGCCGTCTCTGAATATCGCAGGGAATCAAACCCTGAACGTTAATGCTTTTGAGTCCATAAACTAATCGCTTACCGACCAGGGAACATTTTATTTGTTGCGAAACACAAAACCGCACAATGAATTATAAAAGCTATGATCATCCCTCTCATTTTAGTGGTATAAATCATTAGACATATCAGTGATCTTCCAATGACATTAAACTACATGGTGGGCTCTCTCTTTTGTCTCCATCACGTTATCGAAACTCAGTTTTTAGTGGAGTAGGCTTTTGTTTCATTGTTTTTTTATTTAGCACAAAACCACACAGTACGATGTGTGTTATCTTCCCATTGTGGGTATCGAAATTCGAATTTTACCATTCTAGGCTGAGATAATTTTAGCTGAGCGACCGAAAAAACGTGAAAAAAAGAATTTCTTTGTTTTTGAATTTCGCGCAAATCTACACGAGGACTATCTGCGCTAGCCGTCCATAATTTAGCAGCACAAGACTACAGGGAAGGCAGCTAGTCATCACCACCCACCGCCAACTCTTAGGCTACTCCTTTACCGATGAATAGTGGGATTGATCGTAACATTATAACGCCCCTACGGCTGAAAGGGCAAGCATGTTTGATGCTACCGAAATTCGAACCCGCGCCTCTCGGATTATGAGACGAACGCCTTAACACACTTGGCCATACCGGGCCTCAAAACATTTACGTTAAGATTACAACATTAACCATTAAAGTATATCTGATCACAACTTAGAACTTGCTGGAATTAAAATCCTGATCAGCTAGAAGTAAATATTAGTTATTACACCACATAATTCGGTTTTAGATCTTGTTACTAACTAAGCCAACGACTGGTAGGAATAACCGTCTCTTAATAACGTTCCCGCGGTTGAAAGGGCGAGCATGTTTGGTGTGACGGGAATTTGAATCTGCGCTTTTCAGATTACGAGTCCAAGGCTCTAACCACCCAGTTAGAAAAAAAAAGAGAGAGAGAGAGAGAGGAAAGTCATGATTTACCAAAGGACAGGAAGATGACCTAGGAAGGTTGAAACGTTGTTCTGCCCTCATCAATACAACTGTTCTGAGATACAGTGTAAGACAAGAAAGAAGGCAGCTAGTCATCACCACCCACCGCTAAACACTGGGCTACTCTTTTTACTAACGAATAGTGAGATTGACCGTTAAAGTTTTACCGGACCATATTTATAGAAAAACGACAGTATCGAAATAATGAAAATGTAACATTGATATTTAAGACCCAGTTCTTCCAGTATTATACAGCGTTCTTAAACTGATAGAAGACAGGGACTTAGCGAAATAAATGAGCATTGTGAAAATTTACCTGTTCATATTATTTCAAAACTTTTTTAGTAAAAAATAAATATGGCTGTGTTATAATAGGGGCCCGGCATGCCAGGTGTGTTAAAGCGTCCGACTCGTAATCTGAGGGTCGCGGGTTCGAATTCCGGTAGCGCCAAACATGCTCGCCCCTTTCAGCCGTGGGGGTGTTATATTGTTAGGTCAATCCAATTATTCGTTGGTAAGAGAGTAGCCCAATAGTTGGTGGTGGGTGGTGATGACTAGCTGCCTTTCCTCTAGTCTTACATTGCTAAATTAGGGACGTCTAGCGCAGACAGCTCTCGTGCAGCTTTGGGCGAAAGTTAATAAATAAACCAAAAAGAAAAACGTATAGCATTGCTGACGTGATGTCAATACATACTTCTTTACTTTCGCTCGGATGTTCTCATTAAGAATAGTAGTTTAAATAGTATATTTAAAATACAACTAAGTGGCAAAAACAAAATTATCTGTCTTGTCGTCAGGGTTAACGCTTGTGAAATCACAAAAATATAACAACAACAAATATAATAAAATAAACGCATTTAATATTCTTTGACACTTCTTACAGCTATCGTCAAGTTTGTTCACGAGACTTCTTGTATCACTATAACATCACAAAGTAGTTTAAGACTGTGACACATTTTTTTTTCCATTTTAGTTCAACAGGGGGCGCGAAGAGTGCAACTGTTATTTTCTACGCATAGTCCTAACTGTGTTGATTTCCTAGTCATTCACCTCCAAACTTCTGTGCTTGAAAACATGAAGAAATAAGTGCAGTAGGTCGTTAGGGTCGTTGACATTATTCACCTTGGAATTAGTAAATGCTGCTTCTCTTCATCTCCCTAGCTTCGTAATTGCGAAACATCAGGTGTTGAGAGGTAATCTTGAAGTAACAGATAATCGTTTTGTTCAGGGGGTTCGTTCCGTTTCGCCTTTATAGCCAACTCACTGTGTACGAGTAACTGACTCTATTCTTTGTAAGCGAGTGGTGCGACCACTGGAATTGGTGTTGATGCGTGAGCTTTGGTCGCTTACGATACTTACCATCTGATGCTTACAATCAAATGAATTGCTCCACTTTGTTTACGATAAACGCAGATAAACAGAATAAATACCCGAATACCATTTAAGAAATGTTCGAGTTTGTTTTATTGAAAGAAAAGCTACAAGCAACTGATAAACTGGATCCAAGTTATCAAACATTTAAATTGAAGTTTATTATGTCTATTTATTCGAATATGATTATTTTGTGGTTAACAATGAGCAGCTTCACATATACTATTTGTTGATAGCACAACACTGATTTAAATTACTGTGTTAAACAATTCTCTCATAAGGAAACATCACCTGCTGTACCATTTCAAACAGTTATTTGCTATATACCATTCATTCTTCGAAGGACCAGGAAGTACATTCCATCTTTCATGACAGTTGATTCAGCGGTTCGTCAATTTGAATACTGAGTACGTTATATTAAAATAATTTTAAATATGTAATTCAGCAAGTCATTTGAGGCTTAAGGAGATACAAGGACGTGGGGAAATGGTATGTGTGAGAGCTACATTTTGACTTAGTTTGGTGTTCCTTATAAGCAGTGTGATGCAACCGAAACTTACTCACTTCCTTGAATGTTACGTAATAGCCATTTCTGAACAAAATATGTGTATAATCAAATTATAAAGTTGCGTTCGGATAGAATATTTAATATTACTAGATCAGGAAATAATCTTTGTTTTTAATGACACCGAAAAATAAAAGAATATGAATTAACTTGGTGCACCAGGACCGTCTAAAAGGTCGTCCTCTTGTCATGATGAGAAAAATGCTGTGTCTTGTAATAGTTGAGAAGTCACGGACACGAATGTCAGTGGAACCGGTATACAACATAATTAAAAACGACCTCTCACTGGAAAAATTGCTAAGTCAGGTGAACACATATTTATTCAACTGTCGAAGAGCTCAAGTAAGTCGAGAATGAAATAGGCATTCTTACGTTTTATACGAAAGCATACCAGTCAAGTCGCTAGAAGCAACGCACATGAATTTCTGTGCGAAAGAACTGTTGAAACAGGTGCTGGTAAACTATCGTTCTTGTATACTAGAAGGAATATGAAAAGTGGTATGGAGGAAGGATGCGCTTTGGACATGAAACTCTTGTAACAGACCTGTTTAAAATAGAAAATACGCTGCAGTGCTATTGTCAAGATACACATTCGTGTAATAAAAATGTTATGAAGTTTCAAATGATATTAATAGAACTTATTTACAGGAGTGCTACCATTTTGAAGTGTTCGATAACCTCCGAGCCTAAATTGTTGGAAATTAAAAAATATATTCAAACTCTAAAAGGTCTAAAATTTGTATAATGTGTAATATTTGTATACATATGTTAGCTTACACATGTTCAAACGCAAACTTTGGTCAAATAACAGTATGTAACAAATTTTGTTCCTGGATAGTGTGTGTTACTTATTAATTACTTGTGCTGTAAAAGTACAGAAAATGGCCATTATTCCCTTCAAACTTTGCTTTTGTGACATGAATAATGAAATTTAGAAATTAACCTATTTTCTATGTAAAAACGGGCAAATTTGCATATTTTAATTTACATAAAGTCTGAATAAAACAACACATGAATCAAGATTTACATGTATTTATAGTTAAGTTACACAAAAATGTTTAGAAGTGAGTAGTTTTTCGAGATTTGCGACTGCAGTGTAAATCACTTTCACGCATCAGCCCCCAAATATAGTCTCTCATCATGTTTTTGTTATACGCTCCTTAGTAGCGGCGTTCAAAGTCCAGTATATCTTGGTGGAAGCGCTCGCCTTGCTCCTCTGACTATGCTCTATGTTCTCCTTGAATTTATCAAGATGAGAGTCAAGGATATGGACTTTTAGAAACATCCTGTAGCCTATTTTACCATAGTTCTTCACCAGAGCCTCAACCAGTTTCACATAATTTTCGGACTTGTGTTTGCCCAAGAAGCCCCAAACCACTGACACAGCTGCCCCAAGCTTTATTTTCTTCCTACTGAGCTTCTTGGAGAATTCTGTGCACTCCAGGGTCTTCTTTATTTGTGGTCTAAGGAAGACGCCAGCTTCGATCTTTGCCTCAGACAGCTAAGGGAAGAAGTCTCAAAGGTACTTGAAGGTTGCAGACTCCTTGTCAAGAGCTGTGACAAATTGTTTCATAAGATACAATTTTGTGTACAATGGTGGGAACAACACCTTTTGGAGGTCCACTAGTGGCTCACACTTGACATTGTACCTTCTACAGAGAACTCGGTCCATTGTGGCCAGTGCTTTCTGTTGTAGTGCGTTACGGTGTCCCTGCTTTTCCAAAGGCAAAGATAACAGGGAACCTTGGTAAAGCCTCCTTGGAGACCCATCAGGAGTGCTACCATTTTGAAGTGTTTGAGCCTAAATTGTTGGAAATTGAAAAAAAAAATATTCAAACTCTAAAAGGTCTAAAATTTGTATAATGTACAATATTACTATTCAAGCAAGTAAAATTGTCCGTCTTACCTTCTACACTTTTTTTGCAGTGCTCGCAGGTAAAATGAGATGCCCAGGGTTTGTCTTAATCCCCGACAGGCATGCCAAAATATGCCTTGTAGGCTTTACACATTTTAGCAGATGTTGTTAGAAAGTGCCTTTTCGCTCTTGTCTTGATAAATTGGCCACATACATACCAGAATGTGTCTGGAGAATGCTGGCAGCTTCTTGATGCCATCTTTAATAAAATCAGATAGGTCTATGTGTCCACTTAGGCAACTAGAACAAAACTGAGGTGGTGAGTGGTGAGCCCCTGTATATATATTACTATGGAAAGTTCCAGAAAATTCTCGTAAGTTCTACAACGTTCGAGGGAGATGTTAAAAATTCTACCTGGAATGTTCTGGAAAATGCGTAAATTTAAAAATTTTATTATCCAGGTTACAAAAGAAAAGTTTAAAGAGAAAATTAAGTCTTTTCCATATACTTTAGGCACAAGCAATTGAAAAATATAACTTTCTGTCCAGGAACAAGAAAAAGTAAACTTTTTCTTACATAGCGTAAAGGCTTAGGTACTTGAATAATGAAGATAAAAGCTATTTTCGGTGTAATATAAGTTTTTAAAGAAAAACTTTGAATTGAGAAAATTTATTAAATCTTTTACTACCTTTTCAATATAGAAACTTTTTTCTTTAACGTTGATTTAAGTCTATTTGGCATTTTAAAAAACATAAAATATATATGGGGTATAAACTACTCTCACGAATATCTCAGTAAAGGCTGGCACTCGTGAATCTTCACAAATATTACATACATTTAGGTGTAGATATAAATTCTTGTCAGTTGAATGATAACTTTGTGATAAATAACTAACATGATTTGTAACTGACATTTACACTATTTAGATATTTCTATATTGTCTTAAAATAGCAGCAGTCCGTGTAAAATATAAACTTAACAGATAACTCGCTTACAAAGTGGCACTTTTTTAAAGCCTGGCATAATGTTTTATATATAAAAAGCGACCTAATGTGTTTGTTCATAGAAGGTTTATATCTGCTCCCTCCCAGGTGTTCGACTCGTAATCTGAGGGTCGCGGGTTCGAATCCCCGTCGCACCAAACATGTTCGTCCTTTCAGTCGTGGGGGCATTATAACGTGACGGTCAATCCCACTATTCATTGGTAAAAGAGTAACCCAAGAGTTGGCGGTGGGTGGTGATGACTAGCTGTCTTCCCTCTAGTCTCACAGTGCTAAATTAGAGACGGCTAGTGCAGATAGTCGCTGTATAGCTTTGCGCGAAATTAAAAAACAAAACAAAAAGGATCTTGTGATATATATTTATTTGCTACTAAATTATATTAAGCGAATAAATTGAACACAATGAATATTACTTATCTACTTTCCCAGTAGCATAGCGGTATGTCTGCGGACTTACAATGGTAGAAACCAAGTTTCGAAACTCGTAGTGGCCTGAGCACAGATAGTCCATTGGGTAACTTTATGCTTAGTTAGTTTTCTTGAGTGCGAGTGTTCTGCATGTGCTGACATCTAGTGACCAACAATATCAACGCTAATTTCCATTGATCGTGAGAAAATTACTAGAGGGAAAGCAGCTAGTCAACACCATCCACCGCCAACTAACTCTTAGGCTACTTTTTTTTTTTTTTTACCAACGATTAGTAGGATTGACCGTCACATTATAACGCCCCCACGGCTGAAAGGGCGAGCATGTTTGGCGAGACTGGGGATGCGGACCTGCGGCTCTCTTCTCAGTTCGTAACGTAGAATGTATAAAAATCGACTTAATTTTATTATTTAAATTACTTTATTCTCACTCTGCAGAATTCCAGTGCAAATACTCCTGGAAGTATTCATACACAACGACACTAGTGTTTTGCATTTTAAAATCTAACAATATTAAACGAATATAGAATTGATTTTCTGTCTTAACCCCAGTAATGAGATTCTATTATACGTAAGCAATATTTCTATTTTTTCTCTTAATAGCCAGAATGATTCGATAAGGCTTAAACTAAATAAGTTCACATATTTAACTAAAGAATTATTTAGCTATAACTGCTCGCTTTTCTTTAAAAAATTCAAGCTATTTAGGTGGCAGGGTTTGCTGAGCTACACTGTTTTATTCACGTGATTCCTAAAACCACACGATTTACACAAAACTTACACCCAAATGGTTTCAACGTATAAATTAGTTCCGTCAGTTACTGGTAGAGGTCTTCATGTGTTTCACAGAGAAACTGGCCTGCTGGTGAGAACTCACAATTCGCTGGCTGAAATGTCACGTGATCGAAATATATCGCCAAAAATACTTTTTCTTTAAGACGCAGGGACGTTACGAAGTTGTGTTGAATCATACTGTCTGTGAGTGAAGAGTAACTCAATAGATGGCGTTGGGTCGACTAACTGTTTTGTTGCAAGTTTATCACTAGAAAATTAAGGACGGTTAGCGAAAGTAGACCTGGAATAGTTTTGGACGAAATTCAACAAACAAACATTTTTAATGTGTAGTTTCCGCCTATTATTTTTCTTAGTTCTCCAAACTGGATTTCTGTAGCAGGCAGAAGTATAGATTTATTCAATATTACGTGATATGTGTAGTTCACCTGTAGTGAATGGTTAAGGTTAAAACAAAAAAACGTCTTTGATATCACGACTAACTAAACGTTGCTTTATTCGAGTCAAACACACACAAAAAACGACTTATATTTTAGATAAAATTTGAAGAAGTGAGCCACTAATTGTATACGGTATGATTAAATTAATTTGACTTTTCCAGTTCTTATGTCTGGGAAGCTAATCGTCAGATTATCAACATAAGTTACACTGAAATATTTAACGTTGTTTTGATGTACGTGTTTTGAAAATTTCAGTGCAAAAAGGTGGCAAAGAACATAGGGTAATATTATTTCTTTTTTGTGCAACGTTACACATGGAACCCCACACTTAATTAGCGGAAATGCAGTTATGATGGTAGTTTTGTGTGACACGCGTTATTTATAATATCTGAAACTACCAAAATTAAGGGTCTATAAGAAATTTGTGTCATAAATGATTTATATAATGTGCTTTAAAAAAGTCGACGGGGATTAAAATCTGTCTGTTATGACCCCCTGTTTAATTTCATTCAAGTCTGGTAGGTTTGTAAATGGGGGAGAAAAAACAACAACAATATTCATTCATTTATTACTCCTCCAGAGTAAGCTATATTAAAACCTCACAGAGAATGTAAGCTATCGCATTTTTTAATAAAAATCGCTTACATCAACACTTTGTACAACATTAAAAGTGTAATTTACTAATCTCTGAGAAATAAAAATTGATATATAAACTTTTCTCTTTTGTTTAAAAAAAACAAAAAAACAGTTCACGGAATTGTGAACGTTCTCTTTATGAATGTATAACAAAAGTACCACTGTATCAGGTTCAAAATATTAAGATCACGTGCGTATTCCAATCAACAGAAGGAAAATGGTGGTCGAGATAGGCCTGGTAGTCGCGTTTGTCTTCGTTAACCATGAGTTCAAATTGTTTATTTCGCTGGTGGTTTGCTAAAAAAAGGAAAAAAAAAAAAACCGTCAAAAATTATAAAACGTTAAGAAGCAATATTGCAACACATTCTTAAAAGATAATTTTTGACATAGAGGAATAACAATTAATAGCAAGTACAAATATAAATACATCGCGGACAGTAAAATAATCATAAATTGATGTATGTAAAGTAAAAGTAGATACCTGTCAATAACAACCGTGTGTGATTTCTTTTAGCTCGGTGAAATCGATTTTCAATTTTGATGTCCGTAAACGCACCACGGCTCAGCATGGCCAGGTGGTTAAGGTACTCGACCCCATAATCTGAGAGTCGTGGATTCGGATCCCCGTCACATTAAACATGCTCGCTCTTTCAGCCGTGGGGTCGTTATAATGTTTCTACCATTCCCATTATTCGTTGGTAATAGAGTACCCCAAGAGTTGACGGTGGGTGGTGAGGACCAGATGTTTTTCCTCTAGTATTACACTGCTAAATTACGGACGGCTAACGCAGACAGCCCTCGAGTAGCTTCGCGCGAAATTCAAACCAAACCAAAAACTCACCACTGGCTAAACGGAAGACTAATTACAGATACAAAAAACAAATTGTCTCCCAGTGGGACGGAAGTAAGTCCTCGGATTTACAACGCTAAAATCAGGAGTTTGATTCTCGTTGGTAGACACAGTAAATAGCCCGATATGGCTTTGCTATACAAAAAACACACACGCAAACAAATCTCCGATTTACGCAAAATATAACCTGGAAGCATTTATATTTTTGTATTCATGAAACTTAAGTGTTTTTTTAAATTCTGTTAAACATATCAACAGCTCTTTGTTCACTGGCATTAGAAAATTATTTCAAACGCTCTTTCAAAATTTTTACAACTCCTATGTAATGTCTATCCTAAATGCTCAGTAATATAGTGGGCCTGGCATGACCAGCCAGTTAGGGCGTTCAATTCGTAATCTGAGGGTCAAATTGCCATCACACCAAACATTCTCACCCTTTCAGGAGGGCGCCGTTATTATGTCACGATCAATCCCACTATTCGTTGGTAAGAGTAGCCCAAGAGTTGGCGGGGAATGGTGATAACTAACTGCCTTCCCTCTAGTCTATCACTGCTAAATTAGGGACGGCTAGTGCAGTTAGCCCTCGTGTGGCTTTGCGCTGAAATACATAACAAACAAACAGTAATATAGTACAGCATCATGCAAGCATTTTTTTTCTTTTCAAACGTATTAAGTCGAATACATCCTTAGCAAATGATAAAATAAAAAACAGTCACAGTCTAGAATCAGTTGCATTCAGAATAAAAGTGTAGGGGTTTTAGAGCGGAAAGTCTTTGGATTTGCAACGCGAAAACCCCTACACTCTGAGTAGTTTTTTTCTCCGAGTTCGTCGGTGTTCAATATTAATATATGGAATGAAATTACTGCTAGACGAGCGACGTGATTGTGTAGATAAAGTACTGTGATTGCTATTTGAATACTGGTTTAAGTGTTTAAGGTTTTTGAATTACTAGTTTGGTAAAGAACAATTATACGTTGTGGAAACGTGTGTCACAACACTGTTGTACATAAAAATACCACGTGTTTGTTACTCGCTTGGAGAGATAAGAACTTTCAAAGGTTATTACTAGTATGGGTTCGGGCAATTTCCACACAGGTCAAGAGGATTGTTATGTTTCTTGTGCTCTTGGTACCTATTGTTCTGTGTCGTTTACCTACAGTATCATCTTTTGTCTTCCCGGTGTAAACACAGTTACAAAATCACACAAGAGACATACAGTTTGGAAAAGAGATAACGAAGTGAAAGTCTGTTGTGATACGTAATGTATATATTTTCAATATATTTGTATTTGTTTGGAAGAAAGAATGTTGATTTTTATGTAAAATATGCAATTTCCTGTGTGTAAATTAATTAAAATCATTTTGAAACATAACGTTAGTACAAAAAACAGGGTAGTTTTATGCGTCATATGTAGGACTTTTTTGTTAGTTATTTTAAGTGTGTTCAGTTTATTTTTATTACTCACGAATTCAGTCAATCAGAGAACATGGAAGTATCTTGCATTAGAATCTTGACAAATCTCCTGTTATTAAGTGGATCTGTGTTATCGTGATTAGATATTTCAAGTAACACATAATCAAACTTTCTTGCAGTAAAATGTATCTTGGTTCCTTTTGACGTTTAATAACGTCTCCACTGATATGGCGTTATGTCTTTGAACTTACAACGCTAGAAACCGGGTTTTAATACCCGTGGTGGGCAGAATACAGATAACCCTTTGTGCAATGTCTTATAAAGCTGCGACCCGGTATGTCCGGGTGGTTAAGGCGCTCGACTCCCAGTGTGAAAGTCACAGGTTCGAACACTCATCACCCCAAACATGCTCGCCATTCCAGCCGTGGGGACGTTATAATTTTACGATCAATCACCTTATTCGTTCGTAGAAAAGTAACTCAAGAGTTAGTGGTGGGTGATTATGACTAGCTGCTTTTCCTCTAGTCTTATGCTGCTAAATTAGGAACGGCTAGCGCAGATAGCTTTCGTGTAGATTTGTGCTAAATTAAAAAAAACAAACATACCATGCACTGATTTCTTCTGACAATGTTTATCTAATTTTTTTCTGAGCTGCTTATTGTTCATTTTTTTTAATAGGAAGTTTCGATATTAGATAAAAACTTATACACACTGTGTACACAACTTCTAGTCGTGAGGGCAGGAAATTGTTTTTAAGGCATATTTCATGTCATAGTAACAAGTGTTAACTTAAAGGTTACATTATTATGAAAAAACCGTTTCGCTTCTATTACCTAGATTTTAACTAAATCCAATATCCCACTTTCCAAAGACTAGCAAAAGTTGTACTCAAAGTTGAATGATTTCCATCACTGAAATGGTTATTTACCATCAAAAATTTACTAGAGATATTAAACCTTTCATCAACTCACCAGTCAGGAACATTCCTAATGTCGCTACATGCGTAAGTTTCTAAACTGAAGGCAGAACCGTTTCCACAGCTGATAAGTCGTGGACGATTGTTGACGCAAACAATGAGGCGAGTACAATCATTAGGGGCCGGATAACGAGGGAACGGAAAATAAGTGGCTGATTTTCCCGAAACTTTTGTCGGACAGGTGAATCCTACGATCTCTAAAATAAACACACACACACACACCAAAAAATAGAACTGTTTTCCAAAGATACGCATTTATTTCGTCATCGGTAAAAAAGGAATACGAGATAAAAGCTTAAGATGGTAATTTTCTACACGTTGTTATGGCAATAATACTTACAATAGGTATTAATAAATCTGGTAACTATGGTGATGCACCTTACTTTATTAAGATGTTGTTTTCGTGTGTTGCTATGGTAACTTAAGTTTACAAAATGTATGAATTTTTTTTTAATATTGTTGAATGAAAGTCCAGAAATATTCGACTGTTAGATTTTTTGTAAATAACTATTCTACAACAACTTATCTTCGAAATATGCAACTGTTAAAGCAAATGATATTAAAGGTTTATCAGTTAGGCCTATTCTTACTGATTTTAGTAATATTACTGATATAAGTAATATATATATATAAAACACTTGAGATAATTCGTTTCCAATTGTCTAACCCAAAATATATAACCAATCGCATTGAATCTCTTACAGGCAAGCAGATAGATATACATGGATCAGACATGGCCAGGTAGTTAGTTAGGGCGTTCGACTCGTAATCCAAGGGTCGCGGGTTCGAATTCCGGTGGCACCAAACATGCTCGCTCCTTTCAGCCGTGGGGGCGTTATAATGTGACAGTCAATTCCACTATTCGTTGGTAAAAGAGTAGCCCAAGAGGTGGCGGTGGGTGGTGATGACTAGCTGCCTTCCCTCTAGTCTTACACTGCTAAATTAGGGACGGCTAGCGCAGATAGCCCTCGTGTGGCCTTGCGCGAAATTAAAAACAAAAACAAAAGATGGCTACGAACGTAAATATAATCCAGATCAAAAGCAACGACTGCTTACCATTGCGTCCAGTTTGATATACAAGTAGAAAGGTTGAAACGAGGACTCAATACATTTCCTTGCGAGTACACTATTAAATGAACGAAATATGAAATTAAAAAAGAAAACAAAAACGAATTTATAAATTAGTGTGTGGTTAATATTACCCATAAGCTTTAGCTAACATATAGCTGACTCTCTCAGCGTTTCCCAAAGTGGGTACGAGTCCCTCACATGGTGCAAATGATCTCTCGACGAGCTGCAAGCAATCACTTGAGGGTTTCCATTGAAGATAAAACATTTAAATGTATTTTGATTAATAAAAATAGTTAATTACTAGTATACCCATAGAATTTTAATGTGTATTCGTGTGTCATATCTCATAATTTAACACAATCTTTCTCTCATTAAAAAAAAAAAGAGAAAGAAAGGCACGTGCAAGATATCGTTTATTAAAGGGAAGGTGGGCGTGGATTATTAAAGTATCTATATTACAAGTAACGTCACGTTAGATAATAACTAAGAACCAATTGGATCTCGCCTACAGAACTCGTGCTCTGTTAACAAGGTTATGATGTACTTACGTAAGTATCGATCGGTAACCAAGAAATATTAACAGCTGAGGTGATAGCAGAAATTCTGTCAAACATAACAGCACCATTTAGCATAAAATTCCAGAAATGTATTTTTCGTCTATTGTTTCGTATTTTATTTCTATCTACGTGGAAACTACTTGGAGAACGCAAATGGGTGATTTTGACCGAATAGAATAAGGTGGCATCTATTTAAGTAGATTAACCACCGAGACATCTGTCGGTTACCGTCTATTGATGGTTGTTGTTACCAAACCTGTAGGTTAACGTGTTGGAGTGAACTTAACCATAGAGTAGTTTATAAACTTGGTTTGTGTGTGTTTTTTTAAAAGAATTTAACACGATTTCAGATATTTATATGGTGAAGTTTTCAAATATGGTTTGTACGATTTTTGGTTGAAGCAACGTTACTTTGTGTCTGGAGTATTGGAAGCCATTTTGTTTTACTGACTAACGTAACTGCGTGAAGATGAAAGACAAATATTTTCTGTTTATTCGCGACGAGTCACGGGTCAAAGGCAACGTCATCACGTTTGTTAATTTGCAATCAAAATTTCTTTTAAAGTTGCATTTTATGAATTTACCTCAATAAGTCTAATGAAATTATAGATCATAATGCAAAATTTAATATTATTTTCAAGTTAATTTCTTAATTTAAAAGGTTAATACACAAAAGCGTATTGGACACTTTCAGCTCATGTTTTGACTTTCGAACTTGTATATGCTCTGTGTATTTACGCCCACACGGATGTGGTGATACTATAATCGTTGCTAATGACACGAATTATATTTGTATAACTCTCTATCTGTCTCTCTAGAACAGTGGTTCCCAACGTTTTTTTAATATATTCTCACAGCCCTCACAGTAATTATTTATTTAAGAACAAAGGTGAAGATGGCCAAAACAAATGTTATCTCGCACCCCTGGTTGGGAACCACTGCTCTAGAAGACCCGTAATACGATTGGTGTACAGTATATTGTGTACTGTATTCGTTTACTTAAACTTTTCATTGAAATTATTGAACTATAAAAACATTGAAATTTCTGCAATTTCAAATTCTCAGAAGGCCACGCCATCCACACGTCAGCAGATTGGCCTGATTATTTCAAAAAAATGTAAAGCTGCAGTTATCTATGACACCAGATTACCACTTACTCTCGCTATCACAATTGTCCAACAAGTCTGGCCAGTTGCACACGTGAATTCTATTGTCGTAAGCCAGACCAACCTTACAATCCGTGATATTAGCTTCTCCCCAGGCACATTTGTAATACTGGGTGTTACACTCTGAGGTCATTGGAAAGACTCCCCACTGCCACGGGCAGTTTTCTGAGGGTATAGGATCAGCTGTTTATAAAAAAAAAAGCAAAGTATTTTGTTATTATCAAATACATAAACGCAAGATAATAAATCTCAAACAATAAAATATTTATTTACAGTCAATAAAATCGATATATTCTCAGGTACAGAAACAAGGGAACTCGGCAATGTCAAAACAATTTGAAAATAACTAAAACAAAACCCCATAAAAATCGAGTACATAAAGTTTATCATAACCACACTTTTTGTCAGGAAACATAGCCTTAACTCTTACCCGTTTCTTTTTCTTTACAGTTAACGTTCCACGGATAAGTACAAAACTCGTACACACCACCGTTTTCGGAAAAAACGAGACCGTTTGGACAGATTTCCCGAGTGAAAGTTCCGTTTTCACATTTGTAATACTTATCACATGCCTGTAAGTGAGGGTAAACAAAAACACCGTATTCCGGACAATCGTTTATTGGTTCTACGTCAGGAACCGTTAGTGGCCCAGAGCCGTATTCTTCTTTAGAAGCTGGTAGACCTGTGGGTGAATTAAACACACACACACATATGTATACGTATATATATACTAAAATTTGCAAAATAACAACAACACACAAAGCGTATTTTTCGAATAATTGCACAAAGATACAAAAGGAATATCGGTGTTACTCGCCCCTAATTTTTAACTGAGATGCTACTCCATTGGTTCTTAACCCTTTTCATCGTCTTACCCCCTGAGACTCTCCAGGACATTACCGTGACCCCTATAATAATTTTTGTAATGGTGAACTTTGCGTAAAGGTAGAATAAAACAAAACTACATAAAGATCCTAATTTATCGAAAATGTTACAAATAAATGACCTTGAGAAGTGCTATAAGTGCTAAACAAATGTAAAATCCATGGAGTTACTGAACACCATACAAAACCTACGTATTCACTCAGTGTGAGGGTTGATATAATGTACATAATGAGAGATTATACTAAATATGATGAAAACTTTGATATTTAAGTTTTAAGTTCGATATATTAATATTGTATAGTAAAAAATTTAGGCAATTCAAAACGTAATATATGAAAACTTTTACTCAAAATTAGACAGGTGGTTGTACAACAAGCATCTCGACGTGGTTCAACTGCCGCACTTCAGCGTGTTTCTCATTGGTGGACAGTTACAGGCACTTGTCACAAAAACTACAAACTGCTCCGTGATTTCCCCAATAATTCCCAAACCTTCTGTGACTCCCCCTAGAAACTTCAAACAACCTCCCAGGGGGTCACGACCCCCAGATTAAGAAACACTGTGCTAGAGGTAAGGCAAGAATTCAGTAGCACCATCTGCCAACTCGTCCCTAATTTTTAACTTATATGCTAGGAGAAAGGCAAGAATTCAATAGCGCCTTCTGCCAACTCTTGGACTACTTTTGGCTGATCACTCAATGGAATTTAACTGTCACTCTTATAGCACATACACAGCTCAAAGTGTGGATCACTTTTCTTGATGTTATTGTTTTCTTCGACGCGGACCATATATCCTCGTCTTCACAGCAATGGCTTTCTACCACTAGGTTACTCCCACTATATGTTTTTATAAGGCTTCTTTTAAGTTATTGATTGTTTCAAAATTCAGCTTTAATAGGTTTTCTGAAGACTCAGACACGTTTATACAAGAACGATTTCTTTGAGGAATGTTTTTAAAAAGCCCAAGGTTGAAACTTCTAACCAAATAAGTTTTCTTGAGGATTAAACCCTTTCATATTTGATTATGAATATTTCTGGAAAAAAAAAAAGCTTTAATCTGATAGATTTTCCTGAGGATTCAAAGCCAGAAGGTTATATAACATTACACATTTCTGAGAAAACTAAGAAGCTGTATCTTCGTTTCTCTGATAACATTACACATTTCTGAGAAAACCAAGAAGCTGTAACTTCGTTTCTCTGATAGACAAAAGTACGAACATTTGAATCAGTGAGCATCCTCGAGAAGGCCAAGTTGAAAAATAACATTTCGATAAATTTAGTCTATAAAAATTAAATGCTTGAGAAAAGGACGTTTACATGTTTTATAATACTTTTACTGTAAAAAAAAATTACGTTTTACAATTCTCCACTTAGAGATAAATATCAAATTAATTATTCTGAAGGGCCCGGCATGGCCAAGCGTGTTAAGGCGTGCGACTCGTAATCCGAGGGTCGCGGGTTCGCATCCCCGTCGCGCCAAACATGCTTGCCCTTTCAGCCGTGGGGGCGTTATAATGTGACGGTCAATCCCACTATTCGTTGGTAAAAGAGTAGCCTAAGAGTTGGCGGTGGGTGGTGATTATTAGCTGCCTTCCCTCAATTCTACACTAATAAATTAGGGACAGCTAGCGCAGATAGCCCTCGAGTAGCTTTGTGCGAAATTCAAAAACAAACAAATTATTCTGAAATCAGGCATATTTCACCAAATCGTCTTGCCATATTATTAGACACATAACTAGATAGTACTTATATCAGTAGTAAATTAAAAATTTAATATTTATTGATCGTGTTGTGGAATTCACGGTTTCAAGGCTGACATGTAACTTTCGGTATGATGATTTCAAACCTGTAATTTTCATTCAAATTTGTCATTTAATAAAAAAGTTATAAGGTTGGTGGCGGTAGTGGAGACACAAATATAACTGGCTCTGCGTGAACTCCTCATTTTCAGTCTTACAAGGAGTCTTGACATGGCTAGGTTGCTAGGACACTCGACTCGTAATCTGAAAATCGAGGGTTCGAGTCCCTGTCACACCAAACATGCTTGCTCTTTCATCCCTGGAGGCATTATAATGCTGAGTGAGTGAGAGCTGCCTTCTCTCTAGTCTTACATTGCTAAATTTGGCTCGCCCAGCGCAGAAAGCTCTCAAGTAGCCGAACACGAAATCAGAAAAACAAACAAGCAAACGGTCTGAATAGGAATGTTATACAGTAGCTGCCATTTGAGACCCCCTCCCCAGCTTTTTGGTGACCACCCCTGTCGCTTTCCTCCAGGTGACGCCACTGCCCTATTCCTTCAAAAATACACAATAATCTATGGAACATACAGAAGCTTAAACTGAGGCTATCATGTTATTACTTTCACTCATAATTTACATAGAAGCTCATCTTATGACTCTTTACCCCTACGGACAATCGGTCAGGATCTTGGCGAGTTGAACCGAGTGGCTTCTCAGTCACGAACTCTCCTGACTTCTTTTAACTGCACCTTGCAGTTTGATGTGCTTCTGTATTTCAGGTTCGTTTCCGGCTTCTTCTCACCAGGTCTCGCCTCATTACTGGGTGAGCAAACATATTCTGGCTTCTTCTCACCAGGTCTCGTCTCATTACTAGGTAAGCAAACCTATTCTGGCTTCTTCTCACCAGGTCTCGTCTCATTACTAGGTGAGCAAACCTATTCTGGCTTCTTCTCACTAGGTCTCGCCTCATTACTGGGTGAGCAAACCTATTCTGGCTTCTTCTCACCAGGTCTCGTCTCATTACTGGGTGAGCAAACCTATTCTGGCTTCTTCTCACCAGGTCTCGCCTCATTACTGGGTGAGCAAACCTATTATGGCTTCTTCTCACCAGGTCTCGCCTCATTACTGGGTGAGCAAACATATTCTGGCTTCTTCTCACCAGGTCTCGTCTCATTACTAGGTGAGCAAACATATTCTGGCTTCTTCTCAGCAGGTCTCGTCTCATTACTAGGTGAGCAAACCTATTCTGGCTTCTTCTCACTAGGTCTCGTCTCATTATTGGTTGAGCAAACCTATTCTGGCTTCTTCTCAGCAGGTCTCGTCTCATTACTAGGTGAGCAAACCTATTCTGGCTTCTTCTCACTAGGTCTCGCCTCATTACTGGATGAGCAAACCTATTCTAGCTTCTTCTCACTAGGTCTCGCCTCATTACTGGATGAGCAAACCCATCTATCTGTTTCTTCGTCTTACTTGGATCCTGATGTTACAATATCTTTCTCAAAGTTCCAGATTTGTTCCGTGATAAGCGGTTTATCAGTTTTTGATATTATGTGGAGTTTTATCCAAAACTGTAGATTTCTGCGGACGGACGGACATTAGCCACTTACATATGTAGGCCCGACATGGCCAGGTGGTTAAGGCAGTCTTCTCGTAATCCGAGGGTCGCGAGTTCGAATCCCTGTCACATCAAACATGCTTGCCCTTTCGGCTGTGCGGGCGTTATAGTGTGTCGGTTAATCACACTATTCGTTGGTAAAAAAGTAGCCCAAGAGCTGGCGGTGGATGGCGATGACTAGCTGCTTCCCTCTAGTCTTACACTGCTAAATTAGGAACGGCTAGAACAGATATTCCTCGTGTAGCTTTGCGCGAAATTCTAAACAAACCAAACTTATCTATATAGAATTTAATATAGACAATTACACATAAATAATAAAAAAAACTTCCATTTACAAATGGTATGTCCACGGTTTTAAAACGCTAAAATCAGGGGTTCCATTATCATCGATCGACTCAGCAGGTCGGATGTGGATTTGTTATAAGAAAACACACACATTCTTTATTACTGCTTGGTTTGTCATGAATTTTGCGCAAAGTTACACGAGGGCTGCCTGCGCTAGTTGTCCTTAATTTAGCAGTGCCAGATTTGAGAGTTTGTCATCACCACCTACCGTCAACTCTTGAGCTACTCTTTTACCAACGAATAGTAGGATTTACCGTCACATTATAATGGCGAGCATGTTTGGTGCGACCGGGATTCGAACCCGTGATTTTCAGACGGAGAGTTGAGTGCCTTAACCACCTGGCCATGGCGAATCCTGTTTTAGTGCATTTACTACAAGTCTCAAATAGCTATACATATAACTGGTTTCTCAAATAGCTATACATATAACTGGTTTCTCAAATAACTATACATATAACTGGTTCCTTCAAGTAGTTTATTAATACATTTTCAAGTATTAATCGTGATTTTACATTTTTCTCTTTACGGTCACGTTAATTTATTATCAGTTTGTAACAAGTCAGTAACACCAACTCATTGAAAACATTCTCCAAAGGTTAGCTCTTCATTATCAAGCAACTAACTGTATCGTTAACGGCTTGTTGAATTGTTTGAATTTCTTTCGAAATCTCGTTGTAGTCACTTCCACGGAAAACACGAAATGTTATCTTGGTTGTATTCACTTCCACGGAGAACATGAAATGTTATCTTCTATGCAAAAAGTATTTCTGTCGATTCTACATCACATAACAAAATGGCTGATGGCTGTATTGTCTTCAAGAATGGCTTCTTGTACATCTCCAGCTGTGAGGCACTCACTCGGGGTGACATTGCACTGTTTAATGGACGGGGAAATACTGTACATGTTAAGCCTAGTAGTCGTGGTACACTGGTTGCATCCATGGTGATACACCACTACATTAACACAAACAAGTGGTGCAAACAAAGCGCAATTAACTCCCTCTGGTTTAACTTAAATTGTGCTGTTTACAAATTTTATTTCTTGTTTACTTATAATCATTATCTCTTTGTCCTAACATGACTTTACATGATAAACCTGCTTTTGAAAGACAAATATTTCCTGTAAACATATCCTTAAATTACATTTCACTTCTCTCTACCAGTAATATTTTTCTTTTTTCAAAACGATTTCGTGAAGTAGTTTGTTTCAGATAGAATGGTGGAATGAGTACTAAAAGCTGTGTAGAACGTAAAAACTTCGACTACAATAACAGGGGGTTTATTGTGAACACAAACGTGCCGGTTCTGTTTTACTCAATGAATTAGTCCTTTAAGAACTAATGTAACTAGTCAATGAAAACATGTTTCAACCAAGGTTCTAGAAATTACATTATACAAAATTTCCAAGGTAATCCACTGTCGTGTGACCTTTATACTTTTAAGAATTTACTGACCAGTTATTGAATAAACCCTTATAAGTTCTGTTCCTAGGAAGGAGTTTAACAGACAGGTTCAACCAGCTCAGCGCCCCCTAGTGATTGAAAATTAGGTCAAACTTTTTAGTTACTAGGCGCATTAAACCTATAAATGTCTGTTACTACGCTTAACTAAAGAAAAACGTGAATGTACGTATGTAGTATTACGTGAATCAAGATGACACCTGGTGGCAAGATAATGTTAAAACTAACTACTCAAGCATACTGATACAAGAAAGCATTATAATTTCGTATTTTAAATGTTTTACATTTAACATATATTTTTGCAATGGCTTAAAAATACACATAACTTTTATATTAAAACTACGTGCCTAACTATGAAAAAATAAATAAAAAGTACCTTTAACAATTAATTAATAATTCCAACATATTTAATATTTTTACTTTTAATTTTGATAGGCTGTGAACGATATAATAAGATTCCATTTTACAATACTGGAACCTATATTTTCCAGATATAAGAAAAGTATTAATACAGTGGTTTGGCAGGTACTTTGTTAATAAAGCAAAAATAAAAATTAAATAAACAAACAAACAGCACATCAGTAGGAAAAGACTAAAACTTCCTTTGAAGTTGAAACACCTTTTTACATATTAGGACCATTAGACACTATTCATCGCATTCATCGCAAAAACAAAATACCTGTGTTTTATATGTAGGTTATTTGACAGCTGCCATTCTGTTTAAAACAATTATACTTACCAACAACCGAGACAATTACAGTCAGCAAAATACAACAGGTTACCGCCATGATTTGCTCCCCACCACTCGAATGTTCTTCAATGAAATGCTTAAGACTTGGGGCCACTAATCTGTGCTACGAGTAAAGTGGATTAGGGTCACGTGACTATCGGAGGTGGCGCTGTACCCACTTTATTTTCGTACTGAATGCTTTCGAGTATCTCTAATTATTAAAATAAAATAAAAAGGATTGTTATATCATGTTTGGTTATGTACCAGGTAAGCGAAATATCATTTTAGATAAGTTGTAGTTTCTATTTGTCCAACCAAAACGACGTAACAAACGTAGAGAGACAGGTAGGTAAACAGTTGAACATAAGTCAGATACGGTTGGGTGTAAATGTTCGAAACGTACAGAAGCTCAAACTTACAAAACGTAAGCAATATCCATAATTTAATTAATTATTTAACAACTGAATCGATAATTATGATACTGCTATAATCTGTCGTCAAGTAATTGAGAAATCGATAACACGAAATGCTCTCCGACGCTTCGTACAGGAAATATCCTTACTTTAACAGGACACTGCCAAACCGTATTTGAAAATCTCGAAAAAGAATTTGTGAAATCCATGTTAGATAACATTAAAAATACACACACCTAACAATTTATTAATTACAGTACAGTTAAGTCCACTAACACCCGTTAACCTACAGGTTAAGTAGCCTGTGGATGTTTTTGTCAACAGACGGCAACCAACAGGTGGTTCAGAGGTTAACTATGCTCAAATAAATGTTGCCTCACGAGTAAGTTTACGTTTAAGTTTAACCAGTCGGTAATTTATTACAATTAATACCACATGGCTTAGTAAGTTGCAACAACCATTTTGATCTGGCCAACAGTTAAAGTAAATTGACAATTTGGTAAGTGTATCTTTTCGTGATTATTTGAAGTAGTTGGCAAATATAGTTTATCCTGAATATTTGACATTCTGGCCAGTGTATATCATCCTGGTTGCTTGACATTCAGATAAGTTTAATTCATTCTAAATATTTAGAATTTTGATTATTTTATCTCATTCTTACCCGGAATATCTGACACTGGCGAGCTTATCTCGCTCTGAATATTTCTCACTTTAACAAGTCTATCTTATTCTGAATGTTCGTAATCCTGGTTAGTGTATCGCATTTTAACTGTTCGCTAACGAAGCGAATTTATGTAAACCAACTACGCGTATTCTAAATTGAGGCACATTTATGATGGAAGGTGATGCGTGTACCTAATTACTCTTTGCTATAGGTTTAGAACATTGGGGTCATTGAAATGTTTTATATTTGTTTAACACGCGGAAAAAAAAAATTTATCCAGCTCCAAGTTGTTTCCACGAATACTTTAAAAGTGTTGATTCAACAGCAAGGTAAAACAAGACATTCCACTACTGTACGTCGTATGTAGATTTCTGTGACGTCATTTGAAAAACATTACGTATACAGTAACAGGTTTTGGTTTTGTTTTGTTTTCGAATTTCGCGCAAAGTTCCACGAGGGCCATCTGCACCAGCCGTCCCTTATTTAGCAGTGTAAGACTAGAGGGGAAGGCTGCTAGCTAGTGATCGCCATCTACCGCTAACTGTTGGACTACTTACTCTTTTACCAACGAATAGTGAGATTGACCGTAACATTATAACGCCCCCACGGCTGAAACGGCGAGCATGTTTGGTGTGACGAGGATTCGAACCCCCAACCCTCAAATTGCTAGTCGATTGCCCTAACCACCTGGCCATGCCGGGCCCACAGTAACAAGACACGTACACGTAAATACACTTATGCATCTCTTGTTTTCAAATATAATACCTGATAGTAGGAAGACACGTACACGTAAATACGTTCATACAGCTTCTGTTTATATTAAAAGATCTGCCTTAGACGTGTCAAAGTTCTTGTACTATTGAAGATAGGTAAGTTTTACTTCAAGCTTCTGTGTTATATGCATCTTAAAAGATAAACAGAAGTTCCTACCATCTAATTATAAGATGTACTGTTTATGTTAGACGTGTATTCATTCTCCAACTTGTAAGAAAGTTTAAGAATTAATAACTATTATATTTGAATTATCTTTTCTTTTAGTCCCAACAATTACAGTTTGTTAGAACTGGTATAATACAAATCATTTGTCTGAAATCTCACAAACCGTTTTTACGTTTCTTGTTCATGAGATAAACCAAAAAATCGGTTCCAAATATTGTAAATCGCTTTCTATTTATTAGTTTCTCGGAGCTAATGCAACTCCAAACATGCGTTAGATATACTAAAAAACCTTTTCACTTCAGTTTTTCAGATCTAATGTAACAACGACAAAACAAACAACGTTTGTTAGACATTTATAATTTGTTTATGAAATTTTAACGTCCAGTAGGATACTTTTTAATAGACAAGACTGAGTTAAATTAATATGTTACCCCATGTCTCTGCCCTAACAGACAATTGATAATGATATATATATATCTATCGTTTTATTAGCATTATTTTATGCGCCAAAATTTAGAATTGATCTTACACACACCTTCGCGAATCCCAGAAATTTTAACAAATAGGTGAATACACGAAATTGTTTTAATAAGTTAATATAGCCACTTGTTTTAATAAATAGGTGAATACAGCTAATTGTTTTAACAAGTAGGGGAATACAGCCAATTGTTTTATAAATAAGTGAGTGCAGTCAATTGTTTGATGAAGAAAGTGAATACAGCTAATTGTTTAAACAAGTAGATGAATACAGCCAATTGTTTTAACAAGTAAGTGAATACAGCTAATTGTTTTAACAAATAAGTGAGTACAGCTAATTGTTTTAACAAATAAGTGAGTACAGCTAATTGTTTTAACAGGTGAATACAGCTAATTGTTTTAACAAATAAGTGAGTACAGCCAATTGTTTAAACAAGTAGATGAATACAGAAAATTGTTTTAATAAGTCAGTTAATACAGCCAATTTTGTTAACAAATATATGAATACAGCCAGTTGTTTTAACAAGTAGGTGAATATAGCCAACTTTTAACTCGTAGATATTCAAATGTTATGAATTTGAATGTTACAATCAAAGTACTGACACAAATTTCCTTAACAAACGTTTACCATCATATCAGATTCATCCCTCCCTCCGCCTCAAAAAGAAACAAAACAAAAACCGTTTTGTTTTACTCCAGGGTGATAGGTACCACGTGTCTTAGGAACCCTCTGTATATTTAGAAAAAGTAACAATTAGTACGACTTTACTTTGGCTTCTTTTGGTTTAAAATTAATGAAACTGAAGTCTAGTTATGTCATACGTTAATGTCTTACTTGTCCCGGTACATTCTCGAAACGCCACCTTTTCAAGTTTGTTCTCAAAACTATTAAACTTTCATTATTTTCCTCGTGTAAAGATAAACATTTATCATTATCATTCACGGTTTCATCCAATAAGTTTCTGTGAACTTTATTACAAAGGTAACTGAGTTTTGTCTGTTTATGTGTTATACAGGGTGGCCCGTAAGTCCCTACCCATCCATATATCTTATGTATCCAGTGTATCTGTGTGCTGTCCCTCATTCTAGCTGCATAATATTATTCGACGCCATGTTTTGTGAGACATCTTCCTCAACATAGCAGGGATTATTGTTCCAAATGATGCGGTAACTCATCATTAGTATTATAACGTTGTTTAGACACAACATATGGATGGGTAGGGACTTATGGACCACCCTGTAGAAAACTGTAGAGCTTTGAATGAAAAGTGTGAGGAATGCTTATCGCAAGTAAGACCTTACGTCACGTCACAAGAGAGAAACTGTGGCGTTTTGAATGTTTGGTGGTCCATGGAACATCACACCACGAGAAGAAACGTGGTGTTTGGAGATGTTAGTTTGTTGAATACTGCACTACAAGAGGGTATATGTGACGCATTATAGGTAGATCTGCGGGTATATGTGACGTCATGCTATATAGATCTATGTAATACTACACCAGAAGAGGCTGAATGTGACATCATTATAGATAGGTCTACGGGATTCTGTACCATAAGAGGGTAAATGTGACGTCATGACTAGTAGATTTACAGCATAATAAACCACAAGAGGTAAATGTGACGCCATGAAAGATAGGCCTATGTGATATTACGTAGTAATATGTGAAGACATAATTTGACTGACAGAAAAGTTATCCAGCAGAGAATTACAATTATTTCATCTTGAGAAACTACATTAACTTAGGTTAATCTAATGTGTACGTTATAAAGCACTGGTAATAAGTTAAATCGTTTCATCACTGTTGTTTTAATTCTTAATCGAAATTGTTTTTTTTAAAGTGCGAATATTTTTTATAAACCCGTAAATACGGATGGAAACATGTTAGTGGCACAGAAAATACAGAACTTTCTTTCTCGTTTTAGTGAGAAACCTTTTATTAAAACTTTAATATCGAAAATGAAAAAACAACAACAGTGAAACATTTTCTCATAGTTCTTCCAATCTGTTGCCTAGATACGACGAACTACAGAAACGAAAAAAATAGATAAAAATTAAGGTTAAAGTAAAAGGGTTTACGTTATTGTGAATTATAAAATTAATATAGCAAGTTTAATTTTTAAAACTGGTTGATGAAAAAAGTTTTATCTTTTCATAAATTGGCAAAGTTAATCGTGTTCGAATTGTAAAAAAAAACAACAACAAAAAACAATACAATCTACAACCTAAAGAACAAGCAACTCCAAATCAAACATAAAAATAATAACAATTATGAAACTGTTTGTTTGTTTGTTTTGAATTAAGCACATAGCAACACAATGGGCTATCTGTGCTCTGCCCACCACGGTTATCGAAACCCGGTATTTAGTATGTACCGTATTTTTCGGTTAATAAGCCGAATCGCCGAATAAGTCGAGGCCAAGTTTCACCTCTGAAAATGAGGGTTTTTGCTTATTACCGCCCAATAAGTCGAGGTCATTTTTTAAGAAGTGACAAGTTTCTTCAAAATTATTTCTTAGTCTCGTTTCAGCGTCAGCATGCATGTTGTGTGTGATCATTGTCGTTCTGTAGTGAAGCAGAACGTGTCGTATTGAGACAGAGATGGAATCAATATGTCATTCGTTATTGGCTCCACTCACTGTAATCAGGTAACCAATGAAATTCCAGAATTTTTACTCAGTAATTAAAATCACTAACCCAGGGTATAAATACCAGGGGTATGTAGTGGAAGTTTATCATTGTACCGTCAAAAGCCAAAGATGTTTACACCTGCAAAAAAAAGAATGCGTTATGATGCTGCTTTTAAACTGAAAGTAGTAGAGCTAGCCTTAAAAACCTCAAATATGAATGCCGCTCGCCATTACTGTGTGAATGAAAAACAGGCCCGTGAATGGAAGAAAGCAGAATGTGTGCTAAAAGAAATGTCGAAAACAAGTAAATGTAACCAGAAAAATCAACCGAAGTGGACAAAACTGGAAGAAGATGTAGAGACATGGATGAATGAAAACCGGCAGAGTGGCCTGACTGTCACGTGTGCCCATATCCGTATTTTTGCTTTTAAGTGGGCTGGTCGAAATAAAGAAAATTCAAGAGACTTTAAGGCAACCAACAGCTGATGTACCCGCTTCATGAAGCGACACAACCTTGTACTTTGAGAGAAAACGAAGATCGCGCAGAAACTGCCAAGTGACTTGGATGATAAAATCACCTCGTTCTAGATATTCATAATTCATCATCGCCAAAAACACAACTACCCTCTACAAATGATTGGGAATATGGACAAGACTCCGATTTTTTTCGATATGGTTGGAAACAAAACCGTTAACAAAGCTGGCGAGAAAACCGTTTGGGTTAAGACAACGGGCCACGAGAAACAACGTTTCACTGTGGTCTTCACGTGCTTTGCTGATGGGACAAAATTACCGCCTATGGTAATTTTCAAAAGAAAAACATTTCCTAAGAAGAAGAAATTTCCGAAAGGAGTGATCGTCCATGTACAAGAAAACGGATGGATGGATGACGAAGGATGCATCAAGTGGGTTAACGAAGTGTGGGCGCGTCGTCCTGGCGGACTGATGAAATCTAGATCTCTGCTCGTTTGGGATATGTTTAAGTCCCACCTGTGTGAAAACGTTAAAGCCGCGATCAAAAGATGCAATACGGATATTGCAGTTATTCCCGGTGGACTGACATCTGTGATACAGCCCTTAGATGTGTGTTTAAATAAGCCTTTTAAAGACAGGCTCCGTCAATGCTGGAATGAGTGGATGGTTTCCGGCAATCAAAGTTTTACTGCTGCCGGAAATATGCGCGCTGCATCACTCGCTACCGTCTGTGAGTGGGTCGTGAAATCGTGGGACGATATTAGTGTTGAAACTGTAGAGAAGTCATTTAAAAAATGCAGCATCTCAAATGCAATGGATGGAACGGAAGATGATATGTTGTGGTTGGACGACGACGAGGAAGACAACATTCCACTCACTCAGCTAATAACACCAGAGAATGACCCGTACGACGACCAGGTCTCTGCCGAGGATTGGAATCTATTATTTGGTGCTTCTGACGATGAAGATGATGAATTTATTGGATTTTAATAAATTTCTGAGATTAAAGTGTGTATTTTTTTATGAATTTTGTTATTTCTATGAATACATATCATTCGTAATGTATAGACCTTTTTCTATTAATAAATAAAGTTTATTCAACTGAAATAACTCTGACGTAACTGTGAGATCAAAGGTATGATTTTGGGGCCGATTTTGGTCTTCAGTAATTTTTGGTCCAAAGCTGGTGATCGGCTAATAAGTCGACCACCAAAAATCCGGTCCAAAATTTAGGGCCAGAAATTCGGCTTATTAGGCGGAAAATACGGTAAGTCCGCAGACATACTACTGTGCCACTGGGGGGCAATTATGAAACAGTATATGATAAGCAGCGTCATAAGTAGTGGATATCAACATTAACTGGGGTTACGTGTTGAAATAAGGGTTACTTATCAAAATAACTGTGATTGAAAAAATGTTTTCGCTCACCAGAGTGAATTTAGGTTGTATTTTACAGAGGGTTTTTATTTACCACATGGATTTGGGTTGTGATTAACAGAATAAGTTTACTTATTACATTAACTTAAATTGTATTAAAAAAAAGGTTTTATTTACCAAAAATAACTTTAGGTTGTGTTTTCAAATGAGGTTTTTACACCCTATAAATATTTAGAGCCTTCGTGTCTGTCTCGCGTTTAAAAAGCTGCGCACGCGGGAAAAGCTTAACGTTCACTTTTGAAATGACGTAAAAAGAGACATGAATAATGTTGACACCAAATTTTATTTTTGAAGCAGGATATTCTGTATTAAATTGTTAGTAATTAACCACACTACCATTTACATTTGAAAATATGACATAACTGAAACAAAAACAATGTAGATTTACTGTATGTTATTGTTGAGGGATTGTTAGCGTAACTGAAGTGTTACTTTTCGCTGTGAGAAGATACAACTGGCTTTGGTTCTGAGTGAAACACAACTGTGAAATATGTATAATTTAAATTGATAAATTAAGTTTAC
Organism: Carcinoscorpius rotundicauda; assembly: GCA_011833715.1. Classification (NCBI taxonomy): domain Eukaryota; kingdom Metazoa; phylum Arthropoda; class Merostomata; order Xiphosura; family Limulidae; genus Carcinoscorpius; species Carcinoscorpius rotundicauda. The sequence continues at coordinate 87,663,243 of CM022399.1, forward strand.
TTTTCCTGTCACTAGGAGCGGGTACTTTTCCTTGAATCACAATAACATGAAGTTATGCCTAAACAAGGGTTTTCACTTATGACTTATAACTATGTAAAAAGGTATTTTAACATAGCACAATAATATTTAGTAGTCATTTTCAATTTTGCAAAGACATAAACTACTGTTTTTTGTTAATTATTTACAGATTTTTACAAATTTTATTTTACTGTACAGTGTTCCCTCGCCACTTCGCGGGCTCGGCCGACCCCCACATATATATATATATATAATAATAAACATTAAATCTAAAATATAGCATTAAATACCATTAAAATATTAAAAATAAATATAATTAATAGTGTAAAAAAAAGGTATATTTTGAGATATAAACATATATTTGAGTTTATAACAGCGTAAAAATGGAAACAGAACCAACTGGAAAGGCTATAGATGTACGCATTGTGCGTCTGCGAAGGCTACGCGAGATCAGTTTCATGGCGTAGCGATGTGCAAGACGGGCTATGATTGGTGCAGAAATGAAAGACGGCCAATGACAGCTACCCATTTTGATTGTCTTTCACCATTGCTACATGTCTTCAAAATGTTCATAAGGCATTGCAAGAGATGAAGCCCTGCACCGTTAATGCAAGCTGGAAGAAGTTGTGGCCTGAGGTTGTGCACGACGACAAGGGATTCACGCCTGAAGAAATCCAACACTCGGCTGTTCAAAAAGCTGTGCAATTAGCTTCGTTAATCAAAGGTGAAGGATATGACAAAGGAAGACGTAGATGAACTGATTGACTTAGAATCCGAACCACTCGCCGACCAAGACTTAGAAGCACTGACGAAGTCTGCTACCGCGGAAGACGACGAAGAGGAAACACCGAAAAAAGCCGAGGAAACAATCGAGCAAAGTGGATGGTCGTTAGAGCGGTTAAGTAAACTAATGAAACTAATTAGCGAAGTGAAGGAGTGCTCACAGGAATGGGACAACGACATGGTTCGATCAGTACAATTTTGCAATAAAATAGAAGAACTGATGACTCCTTATCAAATGATTTTCGATAGGCTAAAGAGGCAGAGAAAACAACTGCCAATAACAATGTTTTTCCACCCGAGCAAGAAAGAAAGGGTACCGGTGGCAAGTACTGTTCCTGAAGTTGTAACGACCGACGAAGAAATTGCCGATTCACCTTCCACAGTAGAGGAAGTGGTGTCCCCCGAAAAGGCACCACCTGCTGAAGATATGTAATTTTTAATTTTAAGGCTTAATATCTCAATAATTGTTCTTATTATTTCAGCAATAATGAACAGTATTGTAATGGGAGGGTTAAATAGTTGTACAGGGACGGTTTTAAAAGTCTGAATGCACATAAATATATACGTAAAAATCGGCGATCCCACTTCGCGGAAAATCTTTCGCGGGGGGGTTTGGAACGCATCTACCGCGATATACGAGGGAACACTGTATAGCATTTGTAATTAATTATCGGTAACAACTCTAAAAAAATCGTCATTTTACGTGGGTTAACAGCAGAGTTTCGCGAGTTCTGTTCGTTCGTGAAAACAGTGAAATATTTAAAGGATTGTTACTCATTTCATACTTACATAAAATGAAATTTTATGCCACGTTCGTAACAGTTTCTCCAGGTGTGGATTTTTTTATCTACTCTTCTTCTTGGGTGGAAGAAGTAACTTCATCTTTAGTTTCCTGTAATTACAAAAACAGAAACATTTTTAAACCTTGGCATTGATCAAATAATTGTTTTACGAATAGGTTTACAGAGAAAAATTATCTACAAGAAGGTAATCTGAATTTACTCTGATTTATAAATTAAAGTGTGGGTATTTCTGATTGGTTGTTGTTGTTTTGAATTAAGCACAAAGCTACACAATGGGCTATCTGTGCTCTGCTCACCACGGGTATCGAAACCCGGATTTTAGCGATGCAAGTCTACCGCTAAGCCACTAGGGGGCTTCTGATTGATGAAAAGTGTGAATATTCCGAATTATTCATTTTTTTTTTTTTGCTGTTCAGAAGCAAGTATTTATTAAAATGTAGATTTTTGTTTTGTTGAGCACAGTGGGTTATATGAGACTTCAGACTGCTGAGTTACTAAGAGGCGGGCAAGTAGGTTATTATCAAATGAAGTGCGCTTTAGAATGAGTCTGTTTTTATAAACGTGTTGCTAACACTGTAAACGTTTGATATCAATTTGTGAAACTCGGTTTTTATCATTGTCGCCTGGAAGCGAATCTCTTTGGTACATTGTTAATCGGGGTCAAATGGTCACTGTTTGCTATGTGTACTTTCAGTTTGGTTTGAGTATTATGCGAATTTCAGTTTGCATTTCAAGCAAAGTTCATAAGGTGAGTGTCCTGAGGTCAGCTTGACAAATTCGAAAGAAATTATTTGTTATGAGATATTTGATAGAGAATAATTAATTTATTCTCACTTGACCCCCGCTAGTGCAACTGTAAATATACGAATTTACAACGCTAAAATCAGCGGTTCGATTCCCTCGGTGGACTCGGCAGATAACACAACGGGGTTTGGCTGTAAGAAAACACACAGTCTTCTGTATATGGCAGTAAAAGGTCCAGAAAAAAGGCGACCAGAACGCTTTCACCATCTGAAGGCTCCTGACTTTGAAAAAAGAAAAGTTGTTATTGTTGGATTACGCACAAAGCTACACAATGGGCTCTCTGTGCTCTGCCCACCACGAATATCGAAACCTAGCTTTTAGCGTTGCAAGTCCGCAGACATACCGCCGAGCCACTGGAGGGCGAAAAAAAAAAGAAAAGAAAAAAAGGGAAGACAATATTATTGTCTGTTTTCCCGACATACAAAATTTTCTTTGATAGCTTGTGTTAAAAGGAAAGAGGCGAGTTCCTAGACCATCTAACCTTTACTCAAATCATCTTAAGTTTACTTTTTTTAACTGCAACTAAACGTAAGTTTCGTGTCTTACCTCTAGTTCATCCGTATAAAATTCACAACCAGGAACGTTTTGTGGCCACGAACAGTCTCCAGAAGCCGGATTGAAAACCAAACTTTGGCTACATTCCCGGGTGTAAGCTCTTCCATTAACACACTGTCTAAAAAGGTTACACTTCTGTTCGTGTATAAAAATTCCAAATTTCCTGGGACAGTGTTTTGAACTCTTAGCTGGCTCTGTGGATCATAAAAAAGGCTGGTTAAATTCTCTTGAGTTTTTTTCGATTCTTTTGACTAACCTTTTACTGGGTAAAATGATTTACATGTAAAGCTTTAAGATTTTTCGCTGAAGTATAATTTTTTTATTGTTGTTGTTTTGAATTAAGCACAGAGCTACGCAATGGACTATCTGTGCTCTGCCCACCACGGGTATCGAAACCCGAATTTTAGCGTGTAATTCCGCAGACATACCGCTGAGCCACTGGGGGGGGTATTGTTTTTTTATATATTTTGTATATAAAAGTTTATTGTTGCTGTACTTTTTTTTAACAACCGAGATGTCGCTGAAAATTCAAATGGTGAGAGTTTAAAGAAATTGTGGTTGTAAGTATATCATAAACTTTGACACTTTCACTATTCCTGTTCCCAGAGGTACTTGACTCTGTTCACACCGACACGAATGCACATTGGTTTAAGAGATACAATATGTCACTATTAGTGAGACTTGTGCACTCGTTTGTAGTAACTGTGCAGTTTCATCCAGGGAATCATAAAGACCCTACAATACAAAATGGAAGAGAACATTATCCAATAACATATGAGCTTAAAAGGTCACCAGTCAGAAACACCAGTCCGTCTAGAAAGCTTCACCTCCCAAGAAGCGCTGACATTCAGATGTATTTTTCGTTATTGGTTTGGTTTGTTTTGAATTTCGCACAAAGCTACTGGAGGGCTATCTGAGCTAGTCGTCCCTAATTTTACAGTGTAAGACTATAGGAAAGCAGCTAGTCATCACCACCCACCGCCAACTCTTGGGCTACTCTTTCACCAACGAGTAGTGGGATTGACCGTAACATTATAACGCCCCCATGGCTGAAAGGGAAAGCATGTTTGGTGTGATGGGGATTCGAACCCTCGACCCTCAGATTACAAGTTGAGTGCCTTAACCACCTGGTCATGCCGGCGCATTTTACTTTATAAACTCAGATAAAGAAAGCGAGGGGTAATTCATTTATTTATATTATCGCGAACCTTTTGGAACTTTCCTCCACTGAGTTTGAGAACCACTGATAAAAATGCTCGAATTTCTTCGTATCACCAAGTTGTGTGCCAACCATAAAAAGCGTAGGCTTGGAGAACTTTTACTTATATATCAGGTCATCCTTTGAGTAATGTCCGATTTTAGGTTCAGAATAGGAGAAAGGATTGCAAACGCTTTTAATGTTATTTAATCAATAATGTATGTTCCATTATTATTAATTACATTCGCAAGCTTCTGAATGTCACTTGTATAAATTTCTGGGGATTTAGAGGAAGATTGTAGAGAGGGTAGAGTTTTGACATCTTCTTGCGTTTCAAGTTCCTTTCCATCAAGATAGTTCTCCAAACTTTGGAATAGATGATAATCAGATAAGACAAAGTCTGAAGAATGAGGAGGATGTGGAAGTTTTCCCAGTCTAGCTCTTCAGTCTTTGCATATGTGATCCTAGCTGTATGGAGCAGTATATTATTCTTTACGATTAATCAAAGCAGGCCTCTTTTCTTTCAGTGCAACATTCAATTGCTCTAACTGTTGACAATAGAAGTCTGATGTAGTCGTTACATTGAGTGGCAGCAACTCAAAGTGGATCACACCAACAATGTCCCACCAAACACTGAACAAGACTTTCCTAGGGTTGAAGTCCATTTTGAACTGTGCTTTAGCGAGTTTACCTGCAATGAGCCATTGTCTGCAGCGCTTAATATTTTAATAATATATCATTTTTTTTATCTCCAGTCACTAACCTGTCCTAAAAAGGTGAGTTACGTTCACGAGAGTGCAGAGAAGTGCAAATGTACCATCTTGCTCTAAAGTTGTCTTCTGTCAAATCATGGTGGACCTATCATCCAAGTGTTGACACCTTTCCAAGCTGTTCCAGATGACAATTAACTGTTGAATGGGTTGAATTAAGCTTCTAGTTCTTCAACTGTTACAACACAATCTTCATCAAGTACAGCCAACAACAAGTCATCATTAAACTCAACAGGACGACCTGAACATGGCGCATCACTTAAGCTGTAGTCACCTGACCTGAACTTCTGAAATCACCTTCAACACTTTCTTTCAATGAGAAACTCTGCACCATAAACACCTTGAATGTTTCGTGTAGTTTCTGCTGCACTGTTGCCTTTTTTAAACTCATAACGCATTAAATGCCTAATATGCTCCTCAGACACAACCATCTTCATAAGGGTTTATCTGATTAATGATCTGAAAACATGGAGTTGTTTTAGTTTCTTTTATGAGTCTGGTCATTTTTATACACGTCCTACTACATATTTTAATCATTCTACAAATACAGAAATGATGATTCACTATCTGCATTAAATTTTAGGAAATTATTTGTTATGACCTGATACTAAACCTTTTCCTCTAAAAGTCAATATCAAACATTTTAAAAAGCTAACTTTATATATTTAGATATTTCTATGGAAATCTACTTTTATCGAGAAAAAATGACATTGAAATCACAAAGAGAAATTAATTTGAACACTTTTGTTTCAGAACAGAGCTCTGGAATTGTTTACAGTCAGAAGAAATCCTGTAAAACCACATTATCTTGATATGAGGTTGTCTTTTTCTTCCTTTGTTTACATTAATCTGAAGCGTATTTCCTACGAATAGCAATTATATTCACGTGTGAAGCTTAAACAGTTGAAGAAACATGCATATCACTGGTGCCTTCATTGTTCCTCTTAATACGTGATATGTTTCCTCAAATTATTGAAAACTATTATTCGAATCCGTGTTGTGGATACGCGAATACAAAAGTTTCAATTACACATTAAGATTTATAAACAAGCGTTTTTTTGTGTCACAAATAACGATAAAAACATTTAATATATTTACCATGTCGTCTTTGAAGAAGATGAAACCAGAAAATATCTGATAATGCTCTTCTAAATTAACGCATCTTTAAAAGTTCTGGTGCTTTTAAGTGTTTAATAACTAATTTTTAAGTTCCTTAATATTTTACGTAAAAGTAATAATAATGGTGAACATGACTTTTGAGTCACTTACGTAATTCGGTTCTGTCTCCGCAGTCGACGTTAAATGGATAGTCACAGCGAGAGTAGAGAGGGTTTTTGATGGGAAAAACATAGCCATCATCGCACAGATGCTCGATGGGCTTTCCATCACGACACCTATAGTACTTGTCACATTGTTTGGGGTCAGGATAATAACCTTCCTTCGTCGGGCACTCAAACTGGCCAGAGACTGAAAATTAAATATACATTCTCAAGATATATTATTGTTATAATATTCTCAAATGAATTACACCACTTTTCCGGAAAAATAGATTCAGTTTTTTTATGGAAAATTAATTATTTTTTAAATTAATTTGCTAGAAACATTTTAAGGAAAAAAAGGAACTCTAGGAAAATTTAATTTCTGTGGTTAAAAATATTTAGCTTTCTTTATTCCCAATTACTCCATTTCTAGCGTTAAAAAAACTGACTTTCTTAATAATGGCAATTATCCAACTTCGGGGTATTTTTTCTTCCCAATTATAATCTTTTTTTAAGCATTAAACAGTTTACTTTTTAGGTGGAGCAAAGCAGCTCATAAAATGGCTCTGAAATATTTTCAAAGTACAAACATTTAGCTCGTGGCTCCATCTCTTGACCGATATGAGATCTAATTAAAGCCGCGGCTACTGAAAATTCTCTCGTGTTTTCTAATAATTATCCACTTTTTAGGGTTAAAATATTGGCTAGTTTACCAGTTATTATTGCCAAAAAATGCTTATGTTGAAGAGAAAGAGACCTAAAGCAAGATGAATCTGACTGAACGAAATATTTAAGATAAGCTTCACACTGACAGAAACACACACTAATCTCCAGCAGCACCTGCAGCACATCCATATATAAAGTATGATTTTGAAGACAATATATGACAACGCCATTATAAATCGTATATAGTTAGAAAAGGTACCTAGTAATTTACACTTCAATTTCTATCAGAAAAATGACCACAAACGTAAATACCGTGTCACATACTTGATTTACGTTAGTGGCTAAAATAAAGATTTAACGTATCTGTCATTTAACGTGCCAGAAGTAATATGTGACCAAATTCTTTACCTCCCCTCCCAGAATGTCTGTCTGAACTCGATATATTTTATCTATTTCAGAGTAGGCTTCACTTGGAAAACACAAATAACCATTTTGTATTTTAACAAAAAGTGCGCAAACTTTCTTTGTGTACTCCAGTATTAAAGCAATTCAAAATTCATCTGGATTTTCTTCCCTATAGGTTATCAGAATTTCGATAACAAAAGCTCGTTTGTTTATTTTGGAATTTTGCACAAAGCTACTCGAGGGCTATTTGTGCTAGCCGTCCCTAATTTAGCAGTGTAAGACTAGAGAGAAGGCAGCTAGTCATCACCACCCAACGCCAACTCTTGGGCTACTGTTTTACCAATGAATAGTGGGATTGATCGTAACATTATAACGCCCCCACGGCTGGGAGGTCGAGCATGTTTAGCGCGACGCGGGCGCGAACCCGCGGCCCTCGGATTACGAGGTAATAGCTGTATAGCTGGTGTTGCCGCTTTTCAGCTATCAAGAGCGTCCCAAAATCGAAAACAAATGAATAAACAAAACTGAGATTTCTTATTTTCGTTCATCATTATATATAATCAACAGTTCTAGCGCTGATCTAGTTCCAGAAATAAATATAATTTTATCATCATTTGATAAACAAAACAGTCTTCATCATTTCATTATTACTTCATGTAAAAGTAGAATATAAAAAATGAAAATCATATTTCCAGTGTAAATGCTGTTATTACCTCTCGAAGTTAGCTTTCTCACAACAATATACTTGTTTTTTAAAAAAGTTTAAGTGCAAGTTGAAACAGAAATTACTAGCCAATAATAGATTAACGCTAGATAAATTTAACACGTAGAATATTCAATACTTTGTACATTATACAATCGGTATCTTTAGGGAGCTAACTCCTGCTACATGTGTGAAGTGAAGGAGCAAAAACAATTGTACTTATACAGGTAATGAAGATAGATATGAATAGCTCTATCTCGCGCGTTTTTGCTGCTTTTCAGCTTTGTAGCGCTTATAAAATTCGAAAACTTAAATTTCTTACTTTCTTCAACAGGCCTTAGTCTACCTAGTTCTTGTAGTAACTCTAGCTTTATTATTATTTGATAACTCAAAACATCCTTCACGATCTTTGACTACTTAATTTATTATTATTATATGTAAAATTTATACAGCTATAGAATACACTTTATAACTTTGGAACCATCTTATTAGTAAGTAAATAGGTATTAGGAAAAAGTTATCTCTAATTAAAAAAAACTAGGTATGGCTAATTATAGAGCTTAAGAAAGAAACTAAACAAGTCATAGATGTAATGAAACATGTAACTTGATTGGCTAATGGTCACATTATGTCAACTATTGTTGTTTTATAGTTACAATGTGTCAAGAACCTAAGTAGGTTGATAGGTTGTGTTTATAACTTTTTGTTTCCTATGAAAGATTGTTTGTTTGTTTTGGAATTTCGCACAAAGCTACTCGAGGGCTATCTGTGGTAGCCGTCCCTAATTTAGCAGTGTAAAACTAGAGGGAAGGCAGCTAGTCATCACCGCCCACCGCCAACTCTTGGGCTACTGTTTTACCAACGAATAGTGGGATTGACCATTACATTATAATGCCACCACGGCTGAAAGGGGGAGGTGTGACGGGGATTCGAACATGCGACCCTCAGGTTACAAGTCGATCGCATTAACACGCTTGACCATGCCGGGCCGGCCTATGAAAAAACCAAATGTTAAAACCACAAAGAAAAAAAAACACAAACACATTTATGGTAAATATATAATTTGAATTCTGATTTTGTTGTGACATCTGTGGTCAAAATCGGAGTTATAATAATTACTTTTATCGTTTTCGTTACATTAAGAGTTTTTAAAATGTATCTGTAAAATGTGCAATGTGGATTTTGTGACGTTTTAGCTGGACGTTATATCTAAAATCGTAGAGAAGATAAAAGGTAACTTTAACTGCGCATGTGTGTTTATAAAAAAATATATATATCAGATAGTGAAATTGTGTAATTTATAAGTTACACTGATTGAATTGTATGAAAGATTAATTGATTTTAGTTAAGTTGATATATTCGTTTCTGTTTCATCACAACTGGCAGATATGCGATTGTAATATAGTTAGCAATGGTGAAATATTTCTAATAGATGTACAAGGCAGTTAACAGCAGTGAAATATACTCATAAAACTCTGATAACTGTTATAGAAACAGTTGTAATTACTTAACTCATGGCTATTCGCCATAGCGAAATAAGTCTTAGTTGATATAACAAGACTACGAGTAAAGCAAAATTGTGGGGATCAAAAATGGTCACCAGAAGGCGCTATCTGCTTAACAGAACTACAATTTTTGTCAGCGGCACGATACATCCTTGAGATGACGTGATAGATAGTTGGAAAACGCTTCTTAATATTCAATAGGAATACAATAGGGTTTGGGTCTAAGAAGTACGTCAACGTGGCAGGTTATCCAGAATAAGCTGATAAAAATTAGGTATTTTTGTAGCCAAAAAAAGAAAGCATACTATTTACATCGATATCATGCGATATATTATTGTGATTCAAAAAGGACCCAATTGTTGGAATAAATAGATCTTTCAACTTTCCATCATTTATGGAAATCTGAGGGTCGCGAGTTCGAATCACTATCACGCTCTCCATTTCAGCCGGTGTTATAATGTGACGGTAAAAGAGTAGCTTAAGAGTTCGCGATGGGTGACGATGACTAAACGCCTTCACTCTAGTCTTACACTGCTAAATTAGGAACGGCTAGTGCAGATAGCCCTCGAGCAGCTTTGCGCGAAATTCAAAAACAAACAAACATCTCACCAGCCATTTTGGCTATGATATATTCTTGTCCATTTTAGGGTTAACTAAAGTGCTTTTGTTTTCTGTATAGGCGTGCATTAATGTATAACATAAATATTATACCATCTCTTACTAGTTAAGCATTGTAAAGGCACGAGTCTAATTCGAAGGCTTTATAACACGTTTTTAATTTCGGCAGTTAGATGGCTGGGAAAGCAGGTTTAAAACAAAGTTAAACAATCATCTATGTTATAAAAACAATAATAAAAGCAGTTTTACTGTAATAAACGAATCGGGCGTGACCAAGTGGTTAGCGTGCCAAAATATGAATATAAGGATGCATGGTTATTGTCTCGCTGCCGTGAAAAAGTTCTCTGCACTTTAGGGTCGTGGTTGCATTGTAACAGAGAGGGTTAAATTTCGATATTCGATTATGGTAGCCTACGACTTATTGGAGGGCGTACTATTAACTAGCTGCCTTTTTTATAGTCTAACAGTTCTAAATTAGGGAAGACTATCACATATAACTTCGTGCAAGTATCCAAAACAAAGACATTTTGTGTGAAGAGTATATGAAAGCCCTCTAGTGTTGTTTTCTTAGCATTACGAAAGCAAGTTTTACGAGATAGTCTGATTAGAACGCACCTACCTTACTCATAAACTCTAATGAGTACTTACACGAATGTAATAATAAGAAACGGATTTTTACGAGTAATATAACAACGACGTTTCGTCTTACGTAACAGGAAAAATGAGCGTTTCACTTAATACCTACGTTATAACACTGACGATTTCTCATGAGCAATTTTTATAAAGCTGTCAATTTGTGATTGTCGATTTTTAGGTTATTCGATGGAATATTCGTATTTATAACAATGCTTACCTGAGATAAAGAAATAGCAAGCCAACGCTAACACTAGTTGAAATTTCATGTTTTGGAATACCAATCTAACTGTTGTCTGTCCTGGTAGTTCGGTAAAGTTAGTTCTTAGGCTTGTGACCTGTCTAAATACCAAGTATTTCGAGCCTGGTGTAAGTAAAACGTTCTAACGGATCTCGACCAGTGCGCAAGCGCAGAAGATACCTCTTCATTCTGGTACGTGACGTCGTAGGTCAAAACAAACAAAGAACGACAATAATTTAGGCATCGAAAACCCGTTATACTAAACAGCAGACGAAGGTGAGTTGTGCTTGGCTATTTTGATTGGTGGAAAAAAAAAATTGTACGGGAAAATATAAAATGGCGAATTGATTACAGAACAAGATAAAGGTTAAGGGAAAAAATAAATAATTCTGTTTTAGCGTTTTTCACGAGTTCGAACAACATTGAATTATTTTGTATTTCTGAAAATACTCGATGTGGCTTTGCTATAAGAGAGCACACACATATTAAAATTACCAGTTGGAGAAATTATAAAAGACATGCTTAAATTACATCAGTTTGGATTGAAGATAACTCCTATGGTGTGAACCAGAGTATTTGTAAATACTATGGTGAGAACCAGAGTATTTGTAAATACAGGAGAAATAATGGATACTAGCTAAGGAGCCGTCTTTAGTCGTCTTCTGACAAATTCCTTCTCGTACACACGGTCCATTATCGCATTTCCCATCAAAATACCAATACCATTCATGGCTCCTGCAACGCAACACATTGCAAAATATAATCTTCGTTAACTAGGTGAAAATAAACCTCCATTCGAAACGTGCTACGTAGCTCACTGGATGATCTGGTCAGGAAGAAACATTGGGTACATAGAAATAAGAATTTGCTCTAAAGTAACCTCCATTAAAACGTGTTGCGTTCTACATCGGATAATCTGGTCAGGAAGAAACCTTGGCTGCATAAAAACAACAACGCGCGTTAGAAAAACCTCCAATCAAAACGCGCTACATGCTTCGTGAATGAGATACTCAAGGAAGTAACCTCGGATACACAGAAATCACTTGTTATTCGACGCACACTTGTAACTACCGACCAGATACGGAAGGTTAATGATGTGCAATTGCAGATAATTATTAGAAACACACTGATCTCGTTGTAGTACAAGTAACACTGTAACAAAGCCTGTTTTAACTTGCAGATATTAATGTAGTGTGAAAGAATGTGAATATGAGGGTCCATAGTCCGTATTCCTTTGCCGCAAAATTGCATTTTGTGTTCTGGGGACATAGGTGCGTTATAAAAGTAAAGGTCAAATACTAGTGTTTGATTAGGGTAGCACTAAGTAGTGTTGATTATGTCTTCCGCTCAGAAGAAGGAACGGTTATCGTAGATAACACTTGTACAGTTTTGGACGGAAGTCGAAGTGGACAAACAGTGTTTCGGGAAAACATTTTTTTTTTCGCATACCATCTCTCATAGTGACTGAGCTGTAAGTCTGAGAACTTGAGTGCTGACTTTCGGAGCTCAATTCCCGCTACGCAGCGGAAATAACTCATAGCACTGAACAAACACGATGATTTGGGAGAGTTAAAACGGTTAAACACAAATCTCTTGAAAACTGGTTTTTGTTTTTTCTAATAAAAAGGACCAAATAACAGTTTTTAGTTTTAATTTTAAAGGACTCGTCCGTGTTACAAAATTCGGGCTGAACATTCAAGCGTAGAACCGGTTATACGCGGTCTTCTCGTGTAGAAAGTTTAAAATGCTGAACTCTTTGCGCATGCGTAAATCACCAAATTAAAAACACTTTCCTTTGTTTTATAATTTTGCGCAAAGCTACACGAAGTCTATCCGCGTTCGCCGTCCCTAATTTAGCAGCGTAAGACTAGAGAGTAGGCAGCTAGTGTACACCACTCACTGCCAACTCTTGGGCTACTCTTTTACCAACGAATAGTGGGATTGACTGTCGCATAATAACGCCCCCACGGCTGAAAGGACGAGCATGTTTTTCGACTTGGAAAGAGAAAAAAAAAAGATATACAAATGGCAAAAATAAAATCGTAGAAATTTAGGGATTGTTAATTTTCAGGTGTTGATCGTGAGTGAGCAAGAACCGGTTTTAGTAATGTCGTTAAAAACAAAAGAGGGCGTGGTTTTTTTGGTGATATGAAAAAAAAAGAACTACTAAATGAGGCCGAGCTTTTACTCAATGACTATTACATTTTTTTTGTTTTCCAAAGGTGTATTTTGTTCTCTCTCGTTTGGATTTTGTGTCAAGTTAGATAACTGGACTCAGTGATCTGAAATTTTAGTGCTAAAATCTTTTTATCTAGGTATTTCATATATCTTAACAATCGTATTGAGAAGTAACACTAAATGAATTTTCGGAAAATCCCCGAAAGTGTTCTATTTCAAGGGTAAATACAACAAAACTGAGGAATAACTAATATTTTTATTTCTTGCTCTTGACGTTCATATGTCATGCTCTGTTGTTTTCTGCAGAGTACATAATTCTTTTCGTGATTCCTGGCATGCCCACGTTTTACTGACGTCACGTCAGTACAAATTAAAACCTTAAGCATTCCTTAGGTGATCTCATTTTTAGTGTCTACTGACAGACAGACAGACAACACACTACTCTATAATGGTGCGAAAAATTTAAACAGTGGACCCCTTTGGCCCCCTTTCGGTAAAACATTGTTTTATTTCTGTGAATTACATAACTGACAACAATAGCTGTTAATATCAAAAGGGGAAACAAGGATCGAAAATAATAACAAAAATAAGTTTCATAAAAATGTATAAACATTTTCCCAAGTCTAAAAGTAGAGACATTAAAATCAACAAACAAAGATAAAAACATTGACTACGTTATTTATCAAGCTCCAAATCCATATTTTGACTTTCGAAAGAGCTGATAACCTTAAGAGTTGCCACATTTTATTCATTTGAACTGAAAAGCGGTTGCAATAATACGTTAAGTTAAGGATACCGACCAGCCAGGATAGCTACTACAATTAATAGCGATACCTACCGGCCAGAATAGCTACTACAACTAATTGTTTTATAATTATTCCATTCACAATTTCCACTCAGCGAACTTTAAACAGTATCCCGAACTCTTATACCTTAATCCTGTTTAAACTTAACCTTGAAACTAAACTATCACGATATAACTAAACTTCAGTGTGACTATCATTAACACATATACGTTTATTTGTGTGTTGCTCGTAAGTTTATTCATTACAACAATAAAGAGCGAAAGATAACCATTATTATATTTCAACGTTAAGCGTAAATAGCTTTGATACAGATATTTCGTTTTGACTGTTTTTTTTTTTAAATTTCGCGCAAAGCTACTCCAGGGCTATCTGCTCTAGCCGTTTGTTTTTTGTTTTGGAATTTCGCACAAAGCTACTTAAGGGCTATCTGTGCTAGCCGTCCCTAATTTAGCAGTGTAAGAACTAGAGGGAAGTCAGCTAGTCATCACCACCCACCGCCAACTCTTGGGCTACTCTTTTACCAACGAATAGTGGGATTGACCGTCACATTATACACCCCCACGGCTGGGAGGGCGAGCATGTTTAGCGCGAACCCGCGACCCTCGGATTACGAGCGCACGCCTTAACGCGCTCGGCCATGCCAGGCCTGCGCTAGCCGTCCTTAATTTAACAGTGTAAGACAAGAGGAGAGGCAGCTAGTCATCACCGCTAACCGCCAACTCTTGGACTACTTTTTTTACCAACGAATAGTGGGATTGACCATTACATTATAATGCCCCACGGCTGAAAGGGTGAGGTGTGACGGGGATTCGAACATGCGACCCTCATGTTACGAGTCGATCGCATTAACCCACCTGGCCATGCCGGGGCCCGACAGATTTTTTGAAAAACATTATACAAGATGCAACTATTCAATGAACTAGTTAGATGTAGGTACATTTTCTTCACTCGCACCACTACATGACCTAATATACTGAATGTTCTTATCACCAACAAACTGACCTACTTTCTGAAAAACCTCGCATGACTTAGCAAGTAAAAAGGTGTGGTATAAACGAGTACAGAAAGGTGATTCATTAGTCAACCAGTTACACCAGAATTTTGAACGTTACAGGAGACTATTGCAGTGATATTTTTGTCGTTATATTAATGCATTTTACGTATTCGTTC
Source organism: Carcinoscorpius rotundicauda (assembly GCA_011833715.1). NCBI lineage: Eukaryota > Metazoa > Arthropoda > Merostomata > Xiphosura > Limulidae > Carcinoscorpius > Carcinoscorpius rotundicauda. Next base: position 87,678,358 of record CM022399.1, read on the forward strand.
TGTTCAATCTTTTCAAAGAAACAAATACTCAGGCACATCATTACTCAGAACTCCTGATATCCTCAAGCCCAGCAGATACTTTAACCCTCAAAATTCCGACTAGTTATGAAACAGTGCATGACAAGAGGGGTCAGCTCATTGCTTGTGCTGAGCAATTTCGAGTTTTTTTTAATTATTATACCATTTAATATGATTGCCCCCCAAAATATAGTGAAATCATTTACTTTGCATCCAAACTATGAGGTTAAGGATGGCCAGTTGGTTAGGGCGCTCGAGTCGTAATTGGAGGGGCGAGGGTTCGAGCCCCGATCACACCAAATCTGTTCCATATTTTAGCCGTGGGGGGCATTATAATGCGGCGATCAATCCCGCTGTTCGTTAACAAAAGAGTTAGCGGTGGGTTGTGATGACTAGCTATCCTCCCTCTGGTATCACACAGCTAAACTGGGGACGGCTAGCACAGATAGTCCTTGGAGATTTGCGCGAAATTAGAAACAAACTAACTGACCAAATCGTAATTAATAAATACCCTATAAAATTACATTTATCAGTTTTTTTCTCCGAAATAATGGCATTGTATGTCTACCTATTTCTTCGACTTCTCCAGAGAGAACATCACAGACATGAGAACAGTTCGAAACACGGCCAGACATTTTATTTTCTATGCAACAGCTAAAGCAAAATTAAAAATGGGTACTTCTGTCAGCCCTGAGGAACTGTATCCTAAATACAGTACTCGAGAAGTGCCAGTAAGGTCCAGGACTTTGTTACTTACAGCGTCGGCGCAGCATGGCCAAGTGTGTTAAGGCGTTTAACTCGTAATCCGAGGGTCGCAGGTTCGAATCTCGGTGGCACCAAACATGCTCGTCCTCCCAGCCGTAGAGACGTTATAATGTTACGGTCAATCCCACTATTCGTTGGTAAAAGAGTAGCCCAAGAGTTGGCGGTGGGTGGCGATTACCAGCTGCCTTCCCTCTAGTCTTACACTGTTAAATTATGGACGGCTAGCACAGATAGCCTTCGAGTAGCTTTGCGTGAAATTCAAAACAAACAAACAAACTTACAGCCTCCGTAATTGTTGTATAATTTACAAGAAAGTTGAATAGAAAACCGTTGATAGACACAAGAATATTATCTTAAATAGAAATAAAAGATTCAAGCCTAATGTTGTTAAATATTAGGATTTTATTTAATAGCTTTACTTAACACATGATTCACTTCTATGAATTAGTATATAACTAAAGATGCTGACTATAAGATTAGAACAAATAGAATAAACAAATAATTTATTGAAGCTGTGTGTTAAACAGTGTAGTGAAACTTGTAACGAACTTCACACAGTAGTTATTAACTGTTCTGGCCAAACAATGATTTATAACCATTAATGCTGGTTTAAGAAAGAAAGAGAAACATCCATCAGTGCTATATATCATAAGTCTCTATTTCTTTACAGTCATATGTGACTACATGATGTGATATTTTCTCAACCCTGTGTTTTTGATGCGACCATATCTAAATAACTTGGACGTTGTTAACATGATCATGTCTACTGACGTGACCACATCTACTGCATTTCAGTGTTATGCTTTTTCACTGGGTGTTGTTTACGTGATCCATAACTAATAAAAGATTGTTTTCCACTATGTGTTGTTGACGTGACCACATCTAATTAACTTGAGTGTTGTTGATATGACCACATCTATTTCACTGTGTGCTATGGACTTCAACTTAAGATTTGATTTCTGACCTCTTGCTGTGGATAATGCGAGAAGACACATAACGCAGGCTGCATTTACTTTAACTACTCATACATGGTACTGATGTCTGACACAATATTTATATTTATCGGGAGAAAAGTAATAATAAAACAATGTAACATTCTTGAGTAGTTTAATAACCCAGTTTTAGTTCTTCGTGGAGTGAGAATGTAACCCAAGTTTTCTAATTCCGGTTCCCCACGTGCACAGTATGATTTAGACCCGCCTTTCTTTACGTAAAGCAAATTTTATGCAGAGAGGTCATTTACCTTTGGGTTTCGTTTGGTTTCTTTGGATTTTCACGCAAAACTACTCGAGGTCTATATGCGCTAGCCGTCCTTAATTTAACAGTGTAAGGCTAGAGGGAAGGCAGCTAGTAATCACCACTCACCGCCAACCTTTGGGCTACTCTTTTACCAACAAATAGTGGGATTGACCGTCACATTATAACGCCCCCACGGCTGAAAGGGCGAGTATGTTTGGTGCGACCGGGATTCGAACCCGTGACCCTCGGATTGCGAGTCGAACGCCTTAACACACTTGGCCATGCCGGGCCCTTGGTGATTAATAGACAGAAATAAAGAAAGTAAAACATGTTTCTGGTTTGGGTTTGTTTTTGAATTTCACGCAAAGTTACACGAGGTCTATCTGCGCTAGGCGTCCCTAATTTAACAGTGTAAGGCTAGAGGGAAGGCAGCTAGTAATCACCACTCACCGCCAACCTTTGGGCTACTCTTTTACCAACAAATAGTGGGATTGACCGTAACATTATAACGTCTCTACGGCTGAAAGGGCGAGTATGTTTGGTGAGAAGGGGGATTCGAATTCATAACACGTAGACTGCGAGTCGAGCGCTCAAGTCACCAGGCCATGCCAAGCCTCTCCTTTGAAAAAAATTGCACAAGGCAAGGGTTATATTTTATTTGTATGTCAGCTATGGCTAAGCGTTCGAAGTTTCACGTCGTTCGATGTTACAGCTTAGAAACATCTTCGTAATTCTCACTAAATTAATCTATGTTTTCAAAGTCTATGAATCCTTAACAATATTTTCGTCCCTCTACCATGTTAGCCTAGAATTTGTTAGGATACTGTAGTTCATATTAATTTTTTGGGATTTTAACCAGTTTTTCCATATATATCAGTAATTATTCAAGCTATGTAATTCACAACGTGTCCAACTTTTGATCCAAATGATAGAAGTAATTAACATTTAGCTATTTTTCTTTAAATTGTACGAAACAAAAAATAACTCAAAATAAGTTGTGTAGTCCAAAATAAGTCCAGAGACACATCATTGAGGTCTGGCATGGCTAGATGGTTAGCGTGCTCGACTCTGAGGGTCGTGAGTTCGAATTCTCGTCTCACCAAACATCGCACTCTTTCAGCCGCAGGGATGTTATAATGTGAGACTCAATTCCACTATTCGCTGAAAAAAAAGAGTAGCCCAAGGGACAAGATAAATTGTTTGTTCCACACTTATTAGTACTACTGCATCAGGGGTTCGATTCCCCTCGGTGGACTCAGCAGATAGACCGATGTGTTTTTGCTGTAAAAAAACACACAGTACTACTGCAGGGTGCGACTGGAAGACCTTCCTGGCCATTTACACTTATTGGCACTATATAACCTAATTTCAGAAGTTGATATGCCAGTTAAACAATATTGCTGAATCAAGAAACCAACAGGTATGGAAGCTCTTTAGTCTCAGTGACCAATAGCACATTCCTCCTCCTATTCACTTCTCAGTGACCAATAGCACATTCCTCCTTCTATTCACTTCTCAGTGACCAATAGCACATTCCTCCTTCTATTCACTTCTCAGTGACCAATAGCACATTCCTCCTTCTATCCACTTCTCAGTGACCAATAGCACATTCCTCCTTCTATTCACTTCTCAGTGACCAATAGCACATTCCTCCTTCTATTCACTTCTCAGTGACCAATAGCACATTCCTCCTCCTATTCACTTCTCAGTGACCAATAGCACATTCCTCCTCCTATTCACTTAAAAATATTAGCTTTAACAATAATAATCGACTTTCCAGCTGAGAGTCGAAACAACTATCACGTATTGGTTGCTGATATATCCAACACTGTCGGAATGGTAAACCAGAAAGACCTTTCCAAAACAAAGTTTAGAAGCAAAGAAGAGAGGAAAGAAAAGGCCTGAACTTGGGGAAGATGTGGAAAGGTTTGCCCTATTATTTTTACACGAATGGTCCACCTGAAATGAAGGATTAGTTGCTAAGTAAAGAACTTAGAAATGCCATAACAGATATGTAAGTGATGCTTAAGCAACGTGAGTGCACATCTGCAAAGGTATCTTTGCAGATGACGATTAAACTTAAAGCTATTAAAGTTGCAAATAAACAACTAAAGGTATTATCCACAAGTTATAAGATCGTCCTATCAACTAGTATCGAAACACTAAATCCCCCTGGCGATAATCGAAAAGAAATGAAAAGATTAGCAAAACAAATAGTTACGTAGAATAAAACACGTGAACCGACAACCGTGGACAAAACCTGTTACGAATAGAACAACACCCTCTAGTGAACAAAGCGTTAAAATACTGAAAATACAGTCAAACACAAGATGCTCTAATAATAAGATAAAGAAAATGAGAAACATGCTACATCTACTGTTATTGCTAATGAAATATCCAACAAATGTTTTACATTGAAGATTCTAATCCATAGCACATCTTAGTGACTGGTGTCTTTTGTTCTTTACCAATGGCCGCAGAGTCAAGTTAAACCTAACTGAGCCACTGACTGTTGGTGTGCTTTCAAATAATTTCGATTCTAGTTTCTTGGAGCTTAAACTTTGGTTGGAACCTGTTTAAGTTTGTAGTTGCGTATTTAACTTTCCGTCAGTTTTCCTGAGTTAAAATTGCTTTTATTTATTTACCACTTTTTAGTTTATAGGATAAATTTTAGTTTGTATTTAGTTCAGTGTTGTAGCCGACAATGGCGCATAAACTAACTTTCTTTTTTGCCCCCCAGTGGCTCAGCGGTATGTCTGCGGACTTACAACGCTAAAAACCGGGTTTCGATACCCGTGATGGGCAGAGCACAGATAGCCCATTGTGTAACTTTGTGCTTAATTCAGAACAACAACTAACTTTTTTGTGTGATTAAAGTCTAAAGCCTGTAATTAGAATATTTACCATAATTATTTTAATTAATCTTAGCGCTTTCAAAAATGTGTGAAGCTGGATAGGTTTCTAAGATGAATGTTTCGATTTCTAATTTTCAACAAGAAATTATGGTTTATTGGAAGAATTTGTGATAACAAGTAGCGCAAACTGAATCAAAGCCTGCACTCAATGCGTTACAACAATAATCGTTACGTAGGAGAAATAAGAAATCTTGAACACTTTGTTGCTACAACCACTGCCAAACACATTGTTGCTGTTGTTTCTTGTTTGTTTGTTTTGAATTTTCGCGCAAAGCTACTCGAGGGCTATATGGGTTAGCCGTCCCTAATTTAGCAGTGTAAGACTAGAGGGAAGGCAGCTAGTCATCACTACCCACCCCCAACTCTTGGACTACTGTTTTACCAACGAATAGTGGGATTAACCGTAACATTATAACGCACCTTCAGCTGGGAGGGCGAGCATGTTTGGCGCGACGAAGCGCACGCCTTAACGCGCTAGGCCATGTCAGGCCCAATGTTATTTGACTAAACGAAACTTTCGGACTCGGAAAGTGGCTTAATTGTTAGCATATTGGACTGGGGACCTTGGGTTCGAGACGTGATACAATCAAACACGCTTTGTGTATTTCATTTGTGGGTGCGATATAAGAGTGGCGCTCAATCACGCGATTTGATTGAGACTGGCTTATCCAGTTTATAACGTATGTTTCATGTAAACAAACAAACATTATTTTAAAAAGTTTACGTGGAAATAATGGTGTGATACGATTATGTTAACCAGTAAAGGTTATAAACGAAGCAAAAAGAAGTGATATGAAATACAATAGGACTGTTGTAAAATAAGGAATATTAACATGACCAGTTAAACACAATAGAAACAGAACAGAAATTTTATAAAAATAAATCGAAAAAGATGGAACCAATCTTGGGATGTTCTATTCTTTAGAACTCGGACAGTGGTATTGTCTTTCTAAATTAGATTGTTTGACTGTTTAACACACAATGGGTTATCTGTGCTCTGTCTAATACGGATATCGAAACCTGAATTTTAGCATTGTAAGCTCATAAACTCATTGCTGAGCCTAAGTTAGATATCTGGCCGAGAGAGTCGAAACCTTATCTGATGACTAGTGAGGCTTACCTTTTTCTTTTAGGGAAAACTTTGTTGCTTTTGCGAGATAAAGTAGTTATTTTTAGGAGATCCTAACTTTGTTTGTAGTTAAAACAAAGCTGCACAATAGACCGTCTGTGCTCGTCCCACTACGTTTTGTTGTTTTGTTGTTTTTTGGAATTTCGCACAAAGCTACTCGAGGGCTATCTGTGCTAGCCGTCCCTAATTTAGTAGTGTAAGACTAGAGGGAAGGCAGCTAGTCATCACCACCCACCGCCAACTCTTGGGCTACTCTTTTATCAACGAATAGTGGGATTGACCGTCACATTATACACCCCCACGGCTGGGAGGGCGAGCATGTTTAGCGCGACGCGGGCGCGAACCCGCGACCCTCGGATTACGAGCGCACGCCTTAACGCGCTCGGCCATGCCAGGCCCGTCCCACTACGAAAAAATTGGAAATTTTTTTTAACGTGAGTAACTCCTTTGCACTCAGTGGCTAAATTGTTAGATTAGTGACCAACCCCCGAGTTTTCAAGTATAACCTTCCTATTTTTGAACTTATTTCCAGAGGGTGCTTGCAGCATTCCAAATAACAGAGGGCTCACCCATCTCTTTGAACTGAGTAGAGGGATTAACAGATATTTCTATAACATGTCCACAGCTGAAAAAAAGAGAGGTTAAGTAACGTTAGGCCTTCATATGAGCAACCAAACACACTTTGGTCTGATGAAATAACTAGTTATATGTTATTGTTGCGGTAAATGTTAAAAATTAAGAGAAAAATAAATTTCCCAGTAACTTTTCAGTGAGACGATGTATTCAGTTTTATTACAGGCCTGGCATGGCCGAGCGCGTTAAGGCGTGCGCTCGTAATCCGAGGGTCGCAGGTTCGCGCCCGAGTCGCGCTAAAACATGCTCGCCCTCCCAGCCGTGGGGGCGTATAATGTTACGGTCAATCCCACTATTCGTTGGTAAAAGAGTAGCCCAAGAGTTGGCGGTGGGTGGTGATGACTAGCTGCCTTCCCTCTAGTCTTACACTGCTAAATTAGGGACGGCTAGCACAGATAGCCCTCGAGTAGCTTTGTGCGAAATTCCAAAACAAACAAACAAACAAACAGTTTTATTACTACTCCATTTAATACACTTCACGTGAGGTCACAACGTAATTAATGTCAAAAAATTACGAAAAGAAAAAGTTTAATGTACGTGTTTGTTTCTTTTGAATTTCGCGCAAAGCTACTCGAGGGCTATCTGTGCTAGCCATCCCTAATTTAGCAGTGTAAGACTAAAGGGTAGGCAGCCTAGTCATCACCACCCACCGCCAACTCTTTTACCAACGATTAGTGGGATTGATTGTAACATTATAACGCCCCCACGGCTGAAAGGGCGAGCATGTTTGGTGCGACCGAGGTTCGAACCGGCGAACCTCAGATTACGAGTCGCACGCCTTAACACGCTTGGCCATGCCGGACCATGAAAGTTTAATAAGATGTAATAACGTTAACATTAATCATTATAAAAACCATAATTGTCCGTTGTGATTCTTAATTCATTTTGTGGCAAAGTTAAACAATGGTCTAATTGCGGTCTCTCCACTATGTAGAATTTTCTAACCGTGTATCTCTCTGAGTTACTCGTTCTTAATGGCAAGTCTGTAAAAGACGATTCAGTTTTGGAAAGAAACTGCAGTTTTAAGTTTTTAAATTGGATATTTTTCATTTTCTACAGGGAATAAGCATTTGTTATTAAGAGTAACAAAACTAAAACCGACTCTGTAACCTGCCTGCTACTATGATGATGCTGGTATTTCCCTCAAAATAATCAACCTGAAAAAGATATATATTTTTAAAATGACTCAAACTTCATTGAAACAGCACTGGTACGATAGATGGCGCTACTATATTGGCTAAAGGTGTTTTGGTTCTGTTTTAAATTTCGCGAAAAGCTACACTAGGGCTCTCTGCGCTAGCCATCCCTAAGTTAGCAGTGTAAGACTAGAGGAGGCAACAAGTCATCATCACCCACCGCCAACTCTTGGGCTACTTTGTTACCAACGAATGGTGGAATTGATCGTAATAATATAATGCCCCCACCGCTGAAAGGGCGAGCATGCAGATGTTATGGAGTTTGCAATCTTTGAATCAACGAATTTTTCAGAGTTCGTCTTTTGACACATTTATTTTAAAAAAATTCTCGTGTTTTATGTTATGTGAGTCTTGTATCTAAAACTCCTTTGTTCCGGCACTTTAAATATTGGATTTTTAATGGTGTTGACATGTTTATAAACAGTTTTGGAATTGTTATTTTATAAACATGTCAACACCATTAAAAATCCAATATTTAAAGTGCCGGAACAAAGGAGTTTTAGATACAAGACTCACATAACATAAAACACGAGAATTTATAAACAGTTTTGGAATTGTTATTTTATAAACATATTTCTAAAGACGTAATATTAATTTTGTGGTTGGAGTTAAGCGTTTTTTCTCACGTCTAGATGGCGCTTATTGCTAGTTAATGTTTCTTTGCTTGTGATGGGCATGTCTTATGTAACTTGTTGGATACTGTAAGCATTAAATATTTGTCCAAATTTTCTTGTTTCTTTATCAATGATTGTGTGAGAAGATATTAAAAATAATAGTTTTAATAATAATTTTAATAGTTTTATGGTGGCAAGAGAAGAAGTGTACTTTTGGTTTTTTTTTGTTTTTCTTACAGCAATGCCACAGCGGGTTATCTGCTCAGCCCACCGATGGGAATCGAACCCATGATTTTAGCGTTGTAAATCCGGAGACATACTGCTGTATTTTGGTTCCACTTCTGTTTTTCTGTTCTAGCTTGGCAGGGCATGGACACGTGGGTTAAAGCGTTAGACTGGTAATCTGAGGGTCACGGGTTCGAATCACCGTCGTACCAAACATGCTCGCCATTTCAGCCGTGAGAGCGTTATAATGGTACGGTCAATCCCACTATTCGTTGGTAAAAGAGTAGCCCAAGAGTTGGCGGTGAGTGGTGAAGACTTGCTGCCTTCCCTCTCGTCTTACATAGCTAAATTAGGGACGGCTAACGCAGATCGCCCTTGAGTAGCTTTGCGCGAAATTCAAAACAAACAAATGGTTGAATATTTGTTAAATTCACAATTAGAATACTGTTACGTTGCTAAGTTTAAGACGTCTGTTAGTATAAAGTGCAAAGCATTCACCCACTGAATTCCCCACGTTGAAACAAAATCTGGTTCAATTTCCTTGCCTATAAGCAATGTTCCCATGGTTATAACTAGCCTTCTTGACAATGTGTACTAAGGTGACATTATTAGAAAATATCTGTTGTTATGTTTAAACACTCCCAAACGCTTCGATTTCATTGCATCTAACGAAGTCTTACAAACAAACAAATCACTGTTATTTTTTAACGTTTCCGAACACTCTTGTTTAAATATATATATAAATGTCAAAATTACCGTCTAAAATGATTTTTAGACGTTTCTCCGACGACGATTTTCATTTTATTTTTTCCAGGATACCAATTTTCATTAATAACGGATGTTAGTGCCATCTATCGTAATATTATTTAAACTAAACAAAACATCTCCGTATTCTGTATAGGCTAAAGAATAATTAATAACAAACTATTTCGATTAATATATTCTACATGAAGATGTGGAGAAGGTTCTTACTATTATACAACGTCATACAAATCCCAGAGATTCGCCATACTGCCTGCATTCACCTCCAAAAACATTAAATAAAGAACACTTAATAACAAAAATATTTAGTTACAGGTCTGAAGTATGAAGACGGGAATTTCTAGTAAGTGAACTACTTATCTGAAATCCACAAGATTTACACAGATTTGCGCACATACTTCCATTTTCTTTTCACTCGCAGACAAAACTATTCGAGCTGTTATTAAAACCCCAAAGGACATTTTTAGTTTGTTTTGAATTTCGCACAAAGCTGCATGAGGGCTATTTGAGCTAGTCGTCCCTAATTTAGCAGTGTAAGACTAGAGAGAAGGCAGTTAGTCATCACTACCCGCCGCCAACTCTTGGGCTATTCTTTTACGAACGAATAGTGGGATTGACGGTCACATTATAACGCTTCCATGGCTTAAACGGTGAGCATGTTTGGTGTGATGGAAATTCGAACCCGGCCAACCGATGTATTTTGTACTTTGCAGACCATGCTTGGTAAAACCAATTCAACCACTCAAGAGGTGTTCAGAAATACATCCAGACTGATGTAATGTTACTGATATTTTAAACGACCGCAAGAAATTAAATATTCTATTAATTTGTTCCCACTTTTACTCATGTAAACTAACACATCTTAATTTACATAAAGTTTCAGGTAAACTTCATCTTTCAAAAAGCTGATTGGTTTGATTTCTTTCGAATTTTGCGCAAAGCTACACGAGAGCTGTTTGCGCTAGCCATCTCTAATTTAGCAGGGTAAGACCAGAAGGAAGGCAGCTAGTCACCACCTTCTACTGCCAATTATTGGACCATTTTTTAACGAACGAATAATAAGATTGACCGTCACATTATAACGCCTCCATGGCTGAAAGGGCGAGCACGTTTGGTATGACGTGGATTTCAATCCACGACTCTCAGATTACGAGTCGAGTGCTTTAACTTCTTGGCAATGCCGGGCTAAGACAAGAAGTAGAAGGCATCTAGTCATCATTACCACATACAATCAATTTTTAGGCTTCATTTTTACCAACGAAAATTGGAATGGATGGAACTTAATAATGCCCCTACAGCTGAAAGTGAGAGCATGTTTTATGTGATAGGGAGTCGAGCGCCCTAAACACCTGGCCATTCCGGGCACTCAAAAAAGGTGAAATTTCAATTAAGATTAAAAAAAAACAATAAAGAAAAACGGGGAAGTGATTGCACGTACATCCGAGATAATAAAAAGAACCCAAAGTTAACTGTGTTATAACCAATATTGTAACTGTAAAACTATCAACCCTCTAGTTACTTAACAGTCACACTTGAAAGAAGGAGATAAAATCATCACCAGTATATATTGTAAAAGATCATTAGAGTAGGTCAAAGGTGAAATTAGAGAATCGAAAACCACATGAAAACATGTCGAAGATTATTGGTGAAGATTTTTTAAAAATAAAAGTTAAAGGAAGATAAGTCGTTAGGATGGAGTTGAATCTTTTGACAATTATGTGATGATATTGGCTGAGTTACATTTCGGTTATTGTATTCAGTCTCGAGTGTTTTATCTCAGGAAGGGCATTGAATTATTGGAAAGGGTTCAGACGGTTATTGGGGTGTTACTTGGGGTTGAGAGGATGGGTTAAGATCTGCGAATTCAGTTTCTCTCGAAGAAATAAAAGTTAGAGTGCATCTGACTAAGGTGTTTGAGATTGTTAAAGGAACTGACAGCGTTGATTGGTAATCTTTTTTTGTACTCAATGAAGAAATTGTAGGGAAACACAAATATAAGTTTTTGCACGATAGAAGTTATTTGTGATCTTAGAGCTTTTTGTTTTCCTTTAACAGATCGACTGACTTTTGTTCGGCCAGGCATGGCCAAGCGTGTTAAGGCTTGCGACTTGTAATCTGAGGGTCGCGGGTTTGCATCACCGTCGCGCCAAACATGCTCGCCCTTTCAGCCGTGGGGGAGTTATTATGTGACGGTCAATCCCACTATTCGTTAGTAAAAGAGTTGGCGGTGATGACTAGCTGCCTTTCCTCTAGTCTTACGCTGCTAAATGGGGACGGCTAGCGCAGATAGCCCTCGAGTAGCTTTGTGGGAAATTAAAAAAAACAAAAAAAACAAACAAGTTGGCTTTTAGAATGAGTTGCATCCAGATGTGGTGGATGCCGTTAATTTAAGGAAGTTTAAGAGAAGGTTTAATAAATGTATGAATTATAAGTGTTGTGTTATTTCCAGGTTTGGCGTATTGAACAGCCGAAATAGACCAGCAGTCAACGAATCACAGACACATAATTTAGAAGAATCTTTAGCACAACAACAACACCGTACATATTTATACTGTAAAGAAGTATCAATAAAAATCTTTTATTTGAAAATTGGCGAATATAACGTCTGACAAAAAGCAATTGCAATTCTCCATGTAATTTATTCATACCATACGTGATAGTATCACTGTTTGATTACTTATATACAGTCAGTATCGTTTGAGAATAATACCAAACACGCATGCATCCAAATACAGAATATTGAAAAAACAAAACAAATACAAAATGACTGATATATATATATATATATATTATAACTACTTAGATAAACTGAACGTTTAAAGGAACAGTTGAAATATGTAAATCGTAACTATTTAGATAAATGCAACTCTTAAAAGAAATAATTGAAAAAATATATATACTATAACTACTTGAATAAACGGAACTGTTAAAAAGATTAGTTGCATTATATATAACTCCTTATGTGAAGGAATCTGTTAAAATGAATAGTTTATATGTATATATAACGTAACTACTTAGATGAATGAAAATTAGGATACATTTCAAGTTATATGTGAAATGTTTATTGAGACGAAATTTATTTTTGATTTCCTCCAGTTTAATTTTTTCTATATACCCATAAGTTATTGTTTAAACATATATTAATAAACATATATTTAATATATTAAACACATCACTAATAACACAAACTGTTCATTTTCTCAGTATATAAAATAAACCTGATTTTTCTTTGTTCCCATGTGTAACAACTGTTTCTGCATTTCCGAGTAAAGCTACACACATAGTCGTCCTTAATATTACTCACCAGTTCCTCAGTATTAATTCTAAAGGCTTGTAATACTAAACACTGGGTTTCGATACTTGTGCTGGTTACAGTAAAAATAGTTTACTGTGCAGCTTCGTGTTTAACAGAAAACAAACTTTAATCGTCAGATGATAGGTAGCTAGTTAACACAATTCGTTGCTAGCTCATGAGCTACTGTTGTCTCACCAAATATTAGTACTGATTGTCACTCTTATAACGCACCAACACCCCCACAGTGCGGAGCGATTTATGTGCCAACGGGATGCGAACATTGAATCTCGGAATTCCAATTCAGTCACGCTAATTACTAAGTCACGTTATTTGTTTAATAACGAACAAATTTATGTAATATGAAATTATATTTTTAATTGAGAAAAATCCATTTATAATGTCGTTTGTGTAATGCCAATTTTAACTGCAATTAGCAGTAGGATAACAAACCCAAATTTTACATTCAAGTAAAAAACAATATGTCAGTTAACAGTTTGCCATCATTTGCTTTGGCTGCTCTTTGCTTTTCATTTATTTTCAGTAAAAAAAAAAACACTTCTAGAACGAAAATGATCAGTTATAAAAAAATTGTTGTGTTGATATAACAAAGTGAACTGAGATGCAAGAAATCAGTTGATGTTATTCAGAAAGCGTGAACATTTTACAAATCTGTTTTCAGTCCTAACTGAGCTAGAACAGTACACTTTATAAAGTTAAGTCACATATAATATCTGTTTTAAAACTGTATTTATTCTACAGGAATCTATATACGATTCAGACGGCTAAAATTCCGAGGTGCTAATCCATAAATATAGATTTGAAATCAGTTCTTTTATGATTTTAAAAAAAATATCTCATTAACTAAAAACAAATTTTATAAATTTACCTAATTTCGAAGGACAAGGCGCTACCTGGTGGTTAGCGTACCAGGTTGGGGATGCTAAGGTGTACACACTTCGAAACAGTATACGTCACTGAGCAAACTAAATACATGGTGACGTAACAGCCATGATAGTTAATTTCGCTATTTGGTTAAGATTATTCGTACGGGGAACTGATGTTGATGGTTGGTTGTCCTTTCAATGGTCAGCATTTCTCAATTAGGAGTGGCTGCACCTGGACTTGAGTCTCTGTTTTTCCGTTTAGTCTACGTACGCATAAAGTGCCACTGGCGTCGAAGATATTAATTTTTGTGGGATATTTTGACTTTTTGAAAAAAACAAAATATGCCCTTTTCGCATAGCTATGATTTAATTAAAAACATTTTAATGTTACCAGTGTTTAGATGTTATAAACTTATAACAAATTGACACAAAATATTTTAAAATACCCAGGTTCTTTCATCATCAAATAACCAATTAAAACTTTCTGAATACTTTGGCACATTTTTATTTTGTTCATGAAATTTAAAACTGCCTTCCTTATGACATTAATGGAAGTATTCATACAGTCAATATTACAATTTTTCACATGAAATATATTTGTTCATGTGTATTAATGAATCTCAGCTCTCATAAGCCCAACTATTAAGAATATCTGAATGTTTTCTCGAACTCTTTACTTAAGTGTGTGTTTTCTTACAGCAAAGCCACACTGGACTATCTGCTGAGTCCACCGAGGGTAATCGAACCTCTGATTTTATTTAACGTAGCCAGAGAATGAGATTCACCATCAAATATAAGTACATTTCACATGAAACTACACACATCCCCACAAAGAAGAAATATTCAAATGTTAAATCTAGCTGCAAAGTTAGCTTAAGAAATGGACTTATATTGGAAAAAATAAAATATATGCATACATATGTACTAATAAAATCTACGCTTGGTATTACAGTCAAATTTAAGTAACTTCTAAATATATAATAAACAAGCGATATTATCAAAGATACAGCTAATATTTCTTGCTAATAATATACCAAAAATATCATGACGCCATATTGAAACTCACCAAGGGGAAGCTTTTTTTTCTTTTTCTTTGTTTTTTAAATATGTTCCAATTTAAAATAACGTATTTATTAACCCTTTCTGTTCTTTTTTAACCCTTAAAATATTTTTTCGTTTAAAAAACCCTGCTTTTTCTTAATTTTTAGCCAAATAAAATCCAGTTGCTCAAAGTCAACCACAGGTGGTGTTGCACACCAGTACCCTCTTGCGGTCGGGGTATGTATGAATTACTTACAGTGAGAAAGCAGCTGCAAGATAAATTCATGTATTGACTCTGTTTGTCTGTGACAGACAAAACACAAATCTCACTAATCCTTTTTATGTTATTTCATGGTTTTAAAATTACAGGTTGAAATTTGTAACTTAACACGGTTCAAAGGCATTCTTATAAACCAAATACTAATAAATGAGACGGAAATACCGAATGTTGAATTGGGTCAGTGCAGATAAAGTGCAGTCAAAGGTCAGTTCCTCTCAACTGTGATGATTAGAAAAGCATAACCTCCAATAATATGACAAAATAAAAGTCCCATCTCCAACCGCTCCGTGGACGCACGCCATGACACTTGTTGGAAATCAGTTTACCCTTGACTTAAAAATCTCACAATTCAGTAGCACCAACAAACTTCTAGAGACGTAGACTTCCTGACTGTATTAATTGGTAAGTGTTTTCATCCAGAGGAAGATAACACTTCACTTTTTTATCCCAGTAGTAGATGAAGTCGGGAATTTTATATATATCAAATCCTTCCTTTTGTAAGTCTATCTTTCTGAGTTTGTAAGTCCCTAGAAAGAACAAGCAATTCGTTAGGCCTGGAACGTTCATATTTGCCATTTCTGGACTTAAAGTAAATATTTCTTTTTTTATGTGTAAAGATGTGACCAGATTACTGAGAAGCACAAACATACCGCATTTAGTATTAAAAGAAAATTAAAACGTAAATGCAAATAAAACACTTATTTTCAATATTATTCTAAAGATCCAGATTTTTTAAACTACTGTTGCACGTATCGTAAACTGATGAGACTTAATCACAATTTAACTTATTTTTTGTTCCACTGCGTGTTTGTTCCTTTTTGAATTTCGCGAAAAGCTACTCGAGGTCTATCTGTGCTAGCCGTCCCCAGTTTAGCAGTGTAAGACTAGAGGGAAGGCAGCTAGTCATCACCACCAACTGCCAACTCTTGGGCTACTCTTTTACCAACGAAGAGTGGAATTGACCGTTACATTATAACGCTTCCACCCGGCTGAAAGGGCGAGCATGTTTGGCGCGACCCTCAGATTACGAGTCGCACGTCTTAACACACCTGGCCATGCCGGGCCCCTATTGTGTGCGTACAAAATATATTTTTCTCTCAGTTTTAGTTAGTTTGAATACATGAACAAAATTATAATTATGTTTATTTTCTTGTTTAAGTTTAACAAAATAAATAAAATGTGAAAAGTGTAGAAGTTAGAGTTCATTCTTTTCTAACTCACCAGTGACTTCTATCCTGTCGACAAGTCGTATAAAAAATGGTACAGCGTAGTTTGGAAGTCGTCGTTCCAGTTCGCTCAACAGTTCCGTCATGTCGATCTTCCTCTCCGGATCACGTAAAGCTGCCATTCCAGCTCGGCCTTCAGTTCCTGGAGTGAAACGTTCGAAACTGATAAATAAGCTAAATCACACAGTCCAGAAATCTCAGTCAGTAATTCTAGAGAACAAAAAAGCATAAATATATTTCTACTTATTCTTAACTTAAGATGTGAAAATAGCTAAGTGGTGTGAAAACAGTTCGGGGATTGCTTGTTTTGTTTGAATTTGAATGTCACGCGAAGCTACACGAGGACTATCTGTGCTAGCCGTCCCTAATTTAGCAGTGTAAGACTAGAAGGAAGGAGGCTAGTCATCACCTCTCACCGTTAACTCTTGGGCTACTGTTTTACTAAAGAATAGTGAGACTGACCGTCACCTTATAACGCCCTCACGTCTGAAAGGGCTAGCATGTTTGGTGCGATAGGGATTCGAACCCGCGAGCCTCAGATTACGAGTCGAACGTCTTAACACACCTTGGCCATGCAAGGCCAACTCCGGGATACCGCACACAAGCTGTGAATATAGTTCAAGGGTACTTTAAATCAAATATAGACGCAGCTTAGACGTGAAATAGACGTGTGTTATCATTATTATTTTCTATCACCTACCTGGTATTTGAACTCCGTACACCACACAGTCAGTTTGGCCTAAGATCTTACTGATAACCGACTCAACTTCAGTAGTTGAAACGTTTTCTCCTTTCCACCTGAAGGTGTCGCCTGTCCTATCCTTGAAATACACGTAACCATCTTCGTCCATCACCACGATATCTCCTGAAAAAAACACACAAAGTATACCTTTTTACGAATGGAGGATTATTAGTTTTAAGACACATTTTACAACAGAAGACACTTTGGTTTTAAGCCTAAATTAACCTATTACGTGAGTACCATTCCACCATCAGAAACAGTTAACTGAGAAAACTGAATTTTTTAGTTCCGGTGAAGAGTTATAATGAGCAGCTGATCTCTGTTGGAAAGACGTCCAGTTGTCATCAGTATAAACCAGAACGATGTATGTTAAGGTAGTATTTTGTAAAATACTTAATGTGCATACATCGTTACGGGTACCCGTAAAATGTAACACAAATTTTGTTCCTGAATAGTATGTGTTATTTATTAATTGCTTATGTTGTAAAAATAGAGAAAATGACCATTATTCCATTCAAACTTTACTTTTGTGACCTGGATAATGAAATTTAGATATCAACCTATTTTATATGTAAAAACGGGCGAATTTGCACATTTTCATTTACATAATGTCTGTGAATAAAACAACATGTGAATCGAGATTTACATGTATTTACACTAAAGTTATACAAAAATGTTTAGAAGTGAGTAGTTTTTCGAGATTTGCGACTGTAATGTAAATCACTTTCACATATCAGTCCCCAAATATTGTCTCCCATCATGTTTTCATTATACACTCCTTAGTAGCGGCGTTCAAAGTCCAGTATATCTAAATTAAAGCGCTCGCCTTGTCTTTGCAGTGCACCGAATGAGTCAGGGTAAAAGACAGATACTTATTCGCGTTATGAAGCAGCACAGCTTTGAGGCTTCTGGATGAGCTGTATTGGAAGAGATGTCACTCGTTCTGGTTACATATATTTCCAATTGCCTCGTACAAACCGGATACATTGAGTCAGAAGCAGAGCCCATTTTGACGAATGAAGAAGCTTGAAAAATATCGGTGTCGCTTCCTCTGACTTGCATACTTTCATTCTTGAAAATTCTTGTAAGTTCGAGAAAATTCTCTGTCAGTTACTCAGCACTGAATCTACCTGGAATTTTCTGCAAAATAGGTAAATATGAAAATTTCATTACCCAGGTCACAAAGGCAAAGTTTGAGGAGAAAAATAGGTCTTTTCCATTTACTTTCGGCATAACCAATTGCGAAATAACACTTCCTGCCCAGGAACAAGAAAAAGTAAACATTTTGTTACTTCGTGTGATTAATCGTTATTTTTACTTATTTTTCATAAGTGTGAAATATATCATATGTCCAGTGATAACCCTTGTTGGAACTCTTATTTTCTGACACAAATCTTAAGTTTTCTAGATTTAAGGAAATATAGTTTTAAAGTTAGGAGTACAATCTAAGTCAGATGTGAGACATAAGATACTGTTATACTTACTTCAGTAGTACAATCTAAGTCAGATGTGATACATAAGATACTGTTATACTTACTTCAGTAGTACAATCCAAGTCAGATGTGAGACATAAGATACTGTTATACTTACTTCAGTAGTATAATATAGGTCAGATGTGAGACATAAGATACTGTTATACTTACTTCAGTAGTATAATCTAAGTCAGATGTACGACATAAGATACTGTTATACTTTCTTCAGTAGTATAATATAGGTCAGATGTGAGGCATAAGATACTGTTATACTTACTTCAGTAGTATAATCTAAGTCAGATGTGAGACATAAGATACTGTTATACTTACTTCAGTAGTATAATCTAAGTCAGATGTCAGACATAAGATACTGTTATACTTTCTTCAGTAGTATAATATAGGTCAGATGTGAGACATGAGATACTGTTATACTTACTTCAGTAGTATAATCTAAGTCAGATGTGAGACATAAGATACTGTTATACTTTCTTCAGTAGTATAATATAGGTCAGATGTGAGACATAAGATACTGTTATACTTACTTCAGGAGTACAATCTAAGTCAGATGTGAGACATGAGATACTGTTATACTTACTTCAGTAGTACAATCTAAGTCAGATGTGAGACATGAGATACTGTTATACTTACTTCAGTAGTACAATCTAAGTCAGATGTGAGACATAAGATACTGTTATACTTACTTCAGTAGTATAATATAGGTCAGATGTGAGACATAAGATACTGTTATACTTACTTCAGTAGTACAATCTAAGTCAGATGTGAGACATGAGATACTGTTATACTTACTTCAGTAGTACAATCTAAGTCAGATGTGAGACATAAGATACTGTTATACTTACTTCAGTAGTATAATATAGGTCAGATGTGAGACATGAGATACTGTTATACTTACTTCAGTAGTACAATCTAAGTCAGATGTGAGACATAAGATACTGTTATACTTACTTCAGTAGTACAATCTAAGTCAGATGTGAGACATAAGATACTGTTATACTTACTTCAGTAGTATAATATAGGTCAGATGTGAGACATAAGATACTGTTATACTTACTTCAGTAGTACAATCTAAGTCAGATGTGAGACATGAGATACTGTTATACTTACTTCAGTAGTACAATCTAAGTCAGATGTGAGACATAAGATACTGTTATACTTACTTCAGTAGTATAATATAGGTCAGATGTGAGACATAAGATACTGTTATACTTACTTCAGTAGTACAATCTAAGTCAGATGTGAGACATAAGATACTGTTATACTTACTTCAGTAGTACAATCTAAGTCAGATGTGAGACATGAGATACTGTTATACTTACTTCAGTAGTATAATATAGGTCAGATGTGAGACATAAGATACTGTTATACTTACTTCAGTAGTATAATCTAAGTCAGATGTGATACATAAGATACTGTTATACTTACTTCAGTAGTACAATCTAAGTCAGATGTGAGACATAAGATACTGTTATACTTACTTCAGTAGTACAATCTAAGTCAGATGTGAGACATGAGATACTGTTATACTTACTTCAGGAGTACAATCTAAGTCAGATGTGATACATAAGATACTGTTATACTTACTTCAGTAGTGTAATCTAAGTCAGATGTCATACATAAGATACTGTTATACTTACTTCAGGAGTACAATCTAAGTCAGATGTGAGACATGAGATACTGTTATACTTACTTCAGTAGTACAATCTAAGTCAGATGTGAGACATAAGATACTGTTATACTTACTTCAGTAGTATAATATAGGTCAGATGTGAGACATGAGATACTGTTATACTTACTTCAGTAGTACAATCTAAGTCAGATGTGAGACATAAGATACTGTTATACTTACTTCAGTAGTACAATCTAAGTCAGATGTGAGACATAAGATACTGTTATACTTACTTCAGTAGTATAATATAGGTCAGATGTGAGACATAAGATACTGTTATACTTACTTCAGTAGTACAATCTAAGTCAGATGTGAGACATGAGATACTGTTATACTTACTTCAGTAGTACAATCTAAGTCAGATGTGAGACATAAGATACTGTTATACTTACTTCAGTAGTATAATATAGGTCAGATGTGAGACATAAGATACTGTTATACTTACTTCAGTAGTACAATCTAAGTCAGATGTGAGACATAAGATACTGTTATACTTACTTCAGTAGTACAATCTAAGTCAGATGTGAGACATGAGATACTGTTATACTTACTTCAGTAGTATAATATAGGTCAGATGTGAGACATAAGACACTGTTATACTTACTTCAGTAGTATAATCTAAGTCAGATGTGATACATAAGATACTGTTATACTTACTTCAGTAGTACAATCTAAGTCAGATGTGAGACATAAGATACTGTTATACTTACTTCAGTAGTACAATCTAAGTCAGATGTGAGACATGAGATACTGTTATACTTACTTCAGTAGTGTAATCTAAGTCAGATGTCATACATAAGATACTGTTATACTTACTTCAGGAGTACAATCTAAGTCAGATGTGAGACATAAGATACTGTTATACTTACTTCAGTAGTATAATCTAAGTCAGATGTGAGACATGAGATACTGTTATACTTACTTCAGTAGTATAATATAGGTCAGATGTACGACATAAGATACTGTTATACTTTCTAGAATTTTCTATTTATTGAAATTTGTTTACCAGTGAGGTACCCAGCATCTCCTTTCTTTAAAATATCTTTGATTATTTTCTTCTTGGTTTCCGATTGGTCAACGTAACCGTCAAACTGTCTAATGGGGTCGTTTGAATATACCCTACCAACCACCTGTCCTGGTTCGCCTGAAATTAGAGCAACGAATTATGACTGAAAGCTATAATAACATGTTTGTAATTTTTTTAACAGTAAATTGTTGGATAAAAGCACCACAGTCGCAGCATTTTTTAGAGATACTGATAACAGCAAATCGCTTAGCTTGGTCTAATTTATTGGTAATCCGACTGATGATGAAAATTGGAAAATTCATTAGAAAAGCCAGTTTTCCTTCTTCATTTGGTATCAAGTAATTAGTTTGTAGAGAAAAGTTTCAATATGTCAGTCAGTAACACTTTTGTGTTTGTTTCTGTCTGTTTTGGATTTTTTACGTGAAGCCACACAAGATATTCGAAATATCCGTCCCTAATATTAAACTGATACTAGAGAAAAGGCATCATCAACCCCAATTCTTGGGCTTCTGTAATCCCACAGTGAGATTTAACTGTAAAACCATTAAAGCACAATCGACTTCAAAGAGCTCCTTTGAAACAGAAGTGTTTTGGAACATGCAGTACGAGTATGCTAGGCATCGCTCTGCCTGGATATTTCTGAATTACTTTTTGTGGGTCAGTAAATGCAGTACATATCTTATGGTTAAGACAACCGTTCGTGAAGCCTTGAATTGAACAGATATTGTGAGCTGATAGTTTCAGGAGGTTTTGAGAACTCAGTTCGTTAAAAGAGTGCGTACCTTCTTGACAAGCTTTGGTTCGTACTTCTAGAAAACAACAGCCAACTGGATCATTGTAACAGTTTGGAACGCAAGAGGTTAAGCCTCTTAACAATATTTTACTATGAGTTCTGATAGTAGTGATGAAAATAATATTCACCGTTCTTAACTAGCCTTTTATGGACTTCAAGTAAAAAATTTGGACTGTATTACGATTGTTTTAAACTGTCACCAATAAAGGATTTCACACAACACCAGAACTCACGAGATTGACGTAACCTTAGCGTTAATTCAGTCTTTCTTTAGACGCATTATACATTATCTAGATACTACGTGTTTACAAACGTTAAAAGGCTACCTGAAAGATTTGGAAATCATGGAAGAGATGCTATTTCAAGTAGAAGTCAGTTTGATTTAGTTTCAATTCCGCTCAAACCTACTGGAGGACTATCTGTGCTAGCCGTCACTATTTTAGCAGTGCAATAATAGAGAGAAGATAGCCAGTAATCACAGCCTATCGCCAACTCATAGGCTACTCTTTTACAAACGAATAGAGGTGGTATTGATCGTCACGTTATAACGCCCCACGGCTGAAAGTGCAAGCATGTTTCGTGTGAGAGGGATTCGAACCTGCAATCCTCAGATAACGAGTCGAACGCTTTAACCATGTGACCATACCGGGCCAGCATATCTGATAGATCAGTTTTCATAACTTTACATATTAGACGTAGGACGAATTTTAAGGAGCTTTTACCAGAGCAACAACTGCCTATTACGTTCCAATAAAATATAGTAATTTCGCAAGAAATGAGAGTTGTCATGGAAACTCTAGCTGTTGAAACTGAAGTACCTCCTACAAACATGTACTTGAAAGTGTTATTATTTGTAATTGGTTTTAGGGAATTAATTAATAGCTTTAGGTCAAAAGTAAACTAACTGTAAGTGTAAATAAGAATTGAAAGGTAGATTAGAATCAATGAAGCTAATTCTGTGTAATAACTGGCTAAATCAATGAAGCTTAACTGTGTAATAACTGGCTATAAATACTTAATGCCGCAAGTTGTTGCACAAAAAACTAAAAGATAATAATCGAAGTGCACGGAATAGCCTTTTCAGCATTTCGCTGTTAACGACATTTTTGGCCATAATCCTAATAATATCTCATGATGTTCAGGTACTTGAAGAGATTTAGGTTGCTTTTAAGTCCATATGCTAAGCCAGAAATGTAGAATAACTTTTATTAAAGTAAAACCGAATTAATAAATGTATCCAATACAATTTTCAATATTAATTGTAGCCAATAATGCTTAATTGATTAAGAAAAATGGAGTGAGACGTTACTTACAAAACACCAGTTTTTACTTTTCTAAGATACTAACAGCTACACGACTATCAACAAATTGTGATTGAAGTCACAAAAATTAAGGTGTTAAAAATCATAAACACTTTCCTCCCGTACGAAACATTATGCGAATCATTAAATATTTGTTTTATTTAATATTTCAATTGGTCTATTAGTGATATGCTCTATTAGTGATACGGAATGGTGAGTTCGAAATTATCTTTGTAACACTTCGGATATGATCTTCGAGAAGGTAAAAATTTATTTCTGGGCATTACACAAACATCAATATTTGTAGTTGTTTTAATCTGAGTGAAAAAAGGATATATCTGAATTCACGAGACGGACTATATAATTTTATTCCCATAGCAACAACCTTAAATATATTAGCATTTAAAATATTTTATCACAGTCCACATATGATGTAGCGCTATACTTTGGTTCACGAAAACAGGTTATTTTTTTTAAAAACTTATTCTTCATTACTCTTAACATGCAAAAAAATAGGTTTCTAACACCACCCTAGAGGGATAAATCTACTTTTGACAAGAAACCTAAATAACGTTGACCACAATTTATAACATATAATAAAGTAACTGCATTTTCCTAATTATTTTACTGCCCTGGATTTGCAACAAAACGCCAGATTTCCGTGATCTGCGTGCACTCGTACGACAAACTGAAATTTCAACTTTTTTCCTCGAAATTCTCCGCTATTTACGGCACTTTAGGTGGTAATCCGTTTATAAATGGTAATAGGAACAACAGAATATATTATTTCACGCTACAATATAACAAAACAAAATATTTTCACACAAAGATATTGTAATTTTATTTCTTTGCTATTAAGCACAAAGCCACACAAACGGCTATCTGTGTTCTGGTCACCACACGTATCGAAATCCAGTTTCTAGTGGTATAAACCCGCAGACATATCACTGGGCCACTAGGAGGCATTGTAAATGATAAAACGTCGTATTATTATTATTTGTAAAATAATCTTTCCCGCTTCCGTGAATAATAAAGTTTCTTTTATGAAATGTAGTTTCCCTTATGGAATAATTCTCGTCAAAAAATCTCTCTATATCCGTCCCCCACTGGTACAACGGTAAGTCTATGGATTTAAAATCAGGGATTCAGTTTCTCTTGGTGAACGCACCAGATACCTCTATGTGGCTTTGTAATAAAAGACACAACACAAACGCACTCTCGATATCTATCCAGCCTAAAGTATATATAGTCTTAGGAGAAAAGAATTTGTCGAATAGTCGGTAATTGCAATAAACCACAATTTTAAAATATGCACACCGTCCAAATAAAGTGTGATTAACAAAGGGTTAAGACTGAATATAAGCCCTTGCAGGTAGATTAAACACGTACCTGGTTTACATGTGATACACAAGCCATCCTTGTCTCGAAGTGGCTCAGCCGTATCGGGGTCCACACGAACTAGAATCACGGGATAAAAAGTACCAAAAATCTGAGATATAAACCCCACGGAGCCTACTTTTCCGTCGATGTTAACTAAAAGAAGGAAAAGAACCATTTTTTAAAATTTAAAACAAACATATTTACAACTCATCGTGATGGTTTAAAAAAACAACAATTTTTTTAAGACTTTAAAATGTATCTATCAAGACCATTAATTACAACCTACATCAAAACGTCAGGTTAAATTAACCTTCTTAGGGTTAACATTTTTGATTTTCAGAGGAATTGCTGAATTAATTTATTTTTGTACTTTTCTTTTTGATAAAATGGCAAAGTAAGTCCTGATAAAGATGAAACAATAAAGGGCACTTTTAGGCTTAAAAATAGACCGTTTTTATGGTACACGTTATTAATAAATACAATATTTAGTTTATTGGTGCCTATTTTAACTCGAATCTCATAATTCTTCATGAAAATAGTATCTTTGAAGTAAAATCTGTGTATTACTGTAAATTAAAAACGTATTAGAATACGTTAAATACGTAAACAATTCACGAAAACGTCAATACACTTCAGTTTATCTTAACACGAACGCGCGTGACTTGTAAACTAAGTGAATATTTTGCGCAGAATTTGTATGAAGATGAACAGTTTCATTGTTTGAGTTTTTTGTGCGAAAACAAATTTTGAACACTTTGTAATTTAGGTATTTACACAAAGGGTTAACGATAAAAGTAAGTACACAAAGGGTTAACGATAAAAGTAAGTACATAAAGGGTTAACGATAAAAGTAAGACCCTACTTAACGAAGCGGTCCCTTCTGTAGAACCAAAGTATTCATAAATCCGTTCAAGGTTGAATCTCGTTTTGAATTTTTCCCAGATGTGGATTCTAAGGCCGTTCCCAGCCATCACTCTGATCTTGTGTTGTTTGTCTATGGGACGTTCTGGTTGAGCTAATAGATAACGACATATCTCTCCAATATACTGCGCTACCTGTAAGATAAATAAAATAAGCACAACTCACAATCGTGTGATTATTTATAAGACAAACAAATGATATACAGTTACGACAGAAAGTGTTCGTACCCCTGCGTCCCAAGTGGTTTTTTTTTTTGCTCGTAACTAACAAAAAGTATCACGATTACGCGGATGGAAGAAGTGTGATGTAAATATCATACTAACACACATCTACATGCATTTTTATGTAAATTAAACGACACATAAACTGTTTATAAACAAATGACCAAAAATAGGAGGAGCAGAAAGTGTTCGTACAGTTCAAAACGTGTGAAAAAAGAATGATATTCCCGTAAAAATTTATTTAGTTTGGCCAATAAACTACATTATACCATTCAAAAACTAGGCACTGGGTTCATAATTATTGGAATTTATCCAATAAAAAAAAATGTACTTCCGGCAATTTAGCGCCGTGTCCGTCATTATCTGTTGGTCATCATGGCGAACAGGAAACAACTGTCCAGTGACTTAAAAAAACCGAATTATTGTAAAATACAAGTCTCGTGTGTCTCTTTCCGGTATTGCTACACAACTTAATGTACTGAAATCTACTGTTCAAAACATAATTGCCAAGTTTAAGCTTACAGGATTAACTGCTAACCTCCCTCGTTCCGGACGCCCAACCAAAATTCCAAAGAGAACCAAGAGGAAGGTTCTCAGAGAAGTTAGTAGGAACCCTCGTTTAACACGTAGTGACATACAGAAACTGGTAAGGGAAATTGGGGTTGAAGTAAGCACCTCTACAGTTACGAACATGTTACCTTCTTCTGGGTTCAAGTCATGCCGTTCTCGAAGAACTCTATATTTAAAGCCTGTCCATTTAGAAGCACGATTGAGGTATGCAAAAAAGCATGTAGATAAACCCTTTACCTATTGGAAGAGTATTCTGTGGTCAGACGAGACTAATAAATCAAGCTTTTTGGCCACAATGATGTTTTCTATATTTTCCGTAAGAAGTGGGAACTAAATCTTCCAAAGAACACCGTCCCTACTGTTAAACACAGAGATAACTCGATCATGCTATGGGGCTCCTTCAGCTCTTCTGGTGTAGACAGTCTTCACCGCGTCAACGGAATCATGAAAAAAGAAGAGTATGTTGATATATTAGACACTTGTATCAAGAATGATGCTCGGAACTTGCGGCTTGGGCGTCGTTGGATCTTGCAGCACGACAATGATCCTAATCACACATCGAAATATGTGCAATCCTGGTTGCAGAGGAACCATATAAGCGTTTTGAAGTGGCCATCGCAGTCACCCGATCTCAACCCAACTGAAAACGTTTGGAATGATTGAAGACCAGGGTTCATCAGCGTCATCCGAAAAACTTGCAAGAGTTGGAGGCCTTCTGTAAAGAGGAATGGAAGAAAATACCAGTCGAGTACTGTAAAACAATCATGGAGGGATGTAGGAGGGATTGCACCAAGTAGTAATTCACCTGAAAGGCTACACAGCTGACCATTAAAGTAGACGCACGAACACTTTTTGCCCCTTCTATGTTTGGTCATTTGTTTAAAACAGTTAATTTGTCGTTAAATTTACATAAAATTTTATGTAGATGTGTGTTAGTTTAATACTTATAATATACTGTACTTTAATTATCTTAATCATGACACCTTTAAAATTATGAGGTAAAAACTACTGACGACGCAGGGGTACGAACACTTTCTGTCGTAATAGTAAACACAAGTACTTCGATTCAACATTAGTGATAGTAGGGTATATTATTTTAGGATAACATGAACGAAATGCATTTTACTAAATAAGTTAACAATGTGATTACTGTTACCATATACTAAGGAATTGCTTGCTTGTTTGTAATTAATCACAAAGCTAAAAATGGACTGTCTCTCCTCTGCCCACCATAGGTATAGAAATCAGGATTGTAAGAAAAGAAATCAATCAAAAATGAAAAATATGTAACAAGCATTAAATAGATTAACAATGGAGCAATAATTACATGTTAAAAATAAACGAAATAATGTTAGTAAGAAAATGTACTTACAGAGTGCACAATAATACAATTAAAAAAGGTAGAAATGAAACTACTAAAACTGTAATAGAACGAACATAACAACTATAAAATTACCATTAAAGTTAATAGTGGAACTAATACTATGTATATGTATATATATACCTAAGTTTACACACTTATGATGCATCGTGTTACCACAAAAATTCGATTGCTGCAAATTGCACAGTGAAGAAATAGTTGATTTGGTGAAACAAGGTGTTGAACATTATAGCTAATGATGAGAATTATCTTAAGTCATTAGTTTTACAAATCGATAAAGCATTATCAGAAACAAGAGCAAGAAATATAGAACAAAGAAAGGGAACGTGAGTGGACGAGCTTCTGATGTTTCGATTTTCATAAAAGATCCTCCTCAGAAGAGAATAATAACTTAAGTTAATTCAGTATAGAGTACCCACTGACATTTTAACTGAATTAGATCTTTGAGGAGTGACTTAACTGAAAAATGTTCAGTTTGCTGTTTGTTTGTTTGTTTTTGAATTTCGCGCAAAGCTACTCAAGGGTTATCTGAGCTATCGGTTCCTGATTCACCATGGCAGCCAGTCACGCAAAGCTACTCAAGGGTTATCTGAGCTATCGGTTCCTGATTCACCATGGCAGCCAGTCACGCAAAGCTACTCAAGGGTTATCTGAGCTATCGGTTCCTGATTCACCATGGCAGCCAGTCACGCAAAGCTACTCAAGGGTTATCTGAGCTATCGGTTCCTGATTCACCATGGCAGCTAGTCACGCAAAGCTACTCAAGGGTTATCTGAGCTATCGGTTCCTGATTCACCATGGCAGCCAGTCACGCAAAGCTACTCAAGGGTTATCTGAGCTATCGGTTCCTGATTCACCATGGCAGCCAGTCACGCAAAGCTACTCAAGGGTTATCTGAGTTATCGGTTCCTGATTCACCATGGCAGCCAGTCACGCAAAGCTACTCAAGGGTTATCTGAGCTATCGGTTCCTGATTCACCATGGCAGCCAGTCACGCAAAGCTACTCAAGGGTTATCTGAGCTATCGGTTCCTGATTCACCATGGCAGCCAGTCATCATTACCCACAGCCACTTCTTGGGCTAGTCTTTTACCAACGAATAGTGAGAGTGACCGTGAATTACAACGCTCTCACGGCTGAAAGGGCGAGCATATTTCGCGCGACGGATATTCGAGCCCGTGACCTCCAGATTGCGAGTTGAGAGTCTTATCCATTTGGCCATGATGGGCCAGTTCAGGGATACCGTACATAAGCTTAACCTGTCTGGCTCAAAGAACACGCGTATTCTTTACTAAACTGGTAACTTCTTAGTTTGTGAAAGTTATCTTTTAAAGGAAAATAAATTCTGTAAAAAGTCTTCTCAGAAGTTGCTGAAGCTGGTGTTTTTAGGACAAAGGATCCATTAAGTCACCTTAAAACCAGATATCATTACCCAAAGTATAACACCTTAAAACAGAGAACTCCTCACCAAAGAAAGTGTATTAACGTAAAGGACATTCCAAACAAATAAGACATCTTAAAGCAAAGAATCTCGTAAGACACCTCACAACAAAGGATTTATTAAGACGTCTTAAAATTAAAAGAAAATCATTTATCAAAATAAGACATCTTAAGGCCCGGCATAGCCACGTGGGTAAGACACTTGACTTGTAATCCTCGGGTTCGAATCCCTATTACACCAAACATGCTCGCCCTTTGAGACTTGGGGGCGTTAGAAGTAACGGTCAATACCACCATTCGTTGGTATTAGAGTAGCCCAAGAGGAGGCAGTGGGTGGTGATGACTAGTTGCCTTCCCTCCAGTCTAACACTGCCAAATTAGGGACGGCTATCACAAACCCTCGTGTAGCTTGCGCGAAATTCAAGAAACAAACAAGACATCTTAAAACAGATAAAATTTTTGAAATTTAATAAAGTGAAGAGAAAGTTTAGTAGATTTAGTAATGTAATGAAATTTAAGTTATTGTTAAAAGAAGAAAAGTTTCTTTATTAGGTTTGGTAACCAGAATATTCCAATGTTTCATTGTATTAAAACAAGAACAATATGTTTTCCTTTATCAAGTTTAGTATCTAGAATGTTACTATATTCAATTTTACAAAAACAAGAACAAGATATTTTCCTTTATCACGGCGTGGAATTAATCATTGAGGAAGGAATAAGCTGACAGCGAATCCACCATATACCAAGAAAATCATTAAGGAAGGAATAAGTTGATAGTGAATTTACCATATACCAAGAAAATCATTAAGGAAGGAATAAGTTGATAGTGAATTTACCATATACCAAGAAAATCATTAAGGAAGGAATAAGTTGATAGTGAATCCACCATATACCAAGAAAATCATTAAGGAAGGAATAAGTTGATAGTGAATTTACCATATACCAAGAAAATCATTAAGGAAGGAATAAGTTGATAGTGAATTTACCATATACCAAGAAAATCATTAAGGAAGGAATAAGTTGATAGTGAATTTACCATATACCAAGAAAATCATTAAGGAAGGAATAAGTTGATAGTGAATTTACCATATACCAAGAAAATATTTTAGGAAGGTGTAAGCTGACAGTAAATCTACCATATACCAAGATAATCATTAAGGAAGGTATAAGGTGACAGTGAATCTAACGTATACCAAAAAAATCATTGAGGAAGGTGTAAGCTGAAGTAAATCTACCATATACCAAGAAAATCATTGAGAAAGGTGTAAGCTGACAGTAAATCTACCATATACCAAACAAATCATTAAAAAAGTTCTAAAGTTACAGTGAATCTACCATATACCAAGAAAATCATTGAGGAAGGTGTAAGCTGACAGTAAATCTACCATACACAAAAAAAAATCATAAAGAAAGTTCTAAAGTAACAGTGAATCTACCAAATACCAAGAAAATCATTGAGGAAGGTGTAAGCTGACAGTAAATCTACCATACACCAAAAAATCATTAAGAAAGTTCTAAAGTAACAGTGAATCTACCACATACCAAGAAAATCATTGAGGAAGGTGTAAGCTGACAGTAAATCTACCATACACCAAAAAATCATTAAGAAAGTTCTAAAGTAACAGTGAATCTACCACATACCAAGAAAATCATTGAGGAAGGTGTAAGCTGACAGGAAATCTACCATATACCAAAAAATCATTAAGAAAGTTCTAAAGTAACAGTGAATCTACCACATACCAAGAAAATCACTGAGGAAGGTGTAAGCTGACAGGAAATCTACCATATACCAAATAAATCATTATAGGTTATGTAACAAGCGTTATGTAAGCTAAAAATGAAAATACTGCTATCTATTGAGAAGTGAATTTACAGAGTGGACAAACATACTAGGTTATAATAAGAAAGTAACAAAAGTATTACATGATTTGTAACCCAGAATATTAAATGTTCATTATTATAAATCATGGTGTTTTTGTATAACTTAATGATCAGACCTTGATAATGAATATTAAAATACACCAATATCGGAGGAACACAATAAAGCTTTCAATTAAACTGAACAAAATGCATGACAAAAAAGACTGATGGGCGTTGAAAATAGATCAGTTGTTCTAATTAGAAAGTAGGAATGCATTAAGTTATATAGAAAAGAAAGACATCAATACATTACTGGTATGTATATAAATAGTTCGACAGGGTAATCAATCAGAAGTGCAACTAATAATACATAAGGGAAGTTTTGTTTACTAACTGGACAATAAAAATAGGCAATAATGATTGAAAGTTTGAACAATGGTATTACTAGTAGATACTTCAAGAACTATGATGACGAACTTTGATTATAGGGCGATCTTGAATATAAGTCACAAACTGAGTGTCATGACGTTTTTTTTAGTAATATCAGTACTATAACTGAACAGTCAACAAGTGGATTAGTTGTAAGAATTAGAGAAGACTTTGAGCGAAGAAGTGGCGTGCCTGCCAGATGGCCATTCAGAAATGCAGCACGCTAGAGTCGGGGGAATGGACTTGTGATCGGCCGCAATTATAAGGCGACTACGAATTCTGCAGTGTAATTATTAATTCAAAATATCGTCTTATAATCGGCCCAGCACGCTATGTAGCAATTTTCAGGCTCATAGACGACAAAGTGAGGCATAATAACTCGAAATTGAAGTTCGTAGTTGTCACGTTCGATTACGACAGACAACCATAAAACTTGTAGTTAAGGTTCATTTATCACCCATTCAGGTCACTTCAAACTTTTATATTTCTCATATGGTGTTCCTCTTCATCAAACTGAAACAGAACTTACGGTGCAGTTGTATTTAACACAGTCATCCCAGAACTTCGAAGCAGAAAACTTCGATCGGATGACGACACTGTTACCAAAGATGAGAGCTTGGCCAACAACAATGATCCCACCAGCGGTATGATACAACGGTAAACAGTTGTATATAACGTCATCATCCTTGATACCAAGCGTCCAGTGGTAGCCAATTGCTATCCACAAGAATCTGGAAAATAAATGTAATAATCAATCAATACATTCCCTGGTGAATCATTTCTGTAATGGATGCGATGTCCTTAGATAGCTATAAAATTAGGGATTTCTTGTATCTAGATGTCACATAAATGGAGGTTATATTTATTTTCTGTACAAATAATATTTTCAGTCATGTTGGATGTCTACATAAAAGGATATTGCAAATCGGAAATTTTAAAAATTTCAATTAAAAACTTACATTAATTAATCTTGTATACCAGAAGAGAGCTGAAACTAAAACGTTACAAAGAACTTTCTCAACAAAGATATAATGAGGACTCGATTAAATATTTTTTCAGGTAGTTTTAACTTGTAGGTATTGGTAATGAATAATTTAGTTCGCACGAATATTGAAACACCAAACTAACAGTCATTTTATGAACTTTACACACAAAATAATCACAAATCTACTAAAAATCTTAACTTTTAGTTATTGTAAGTTAACCTTACAGAATACTGTCACAAAATTAGTACACAAATAACAATGCTTTTAAGCCTCTTTAATTATTTGGCATGAATAACAGTTTGACAGTTGTTTCTGTGTATTTAATCAAATAATCTGTAACGTTTTGGTTGTTTTTTTAATGAAGTTGTGTCCAGTTTTTGCGAAATATTGAGTCCAGAAAAATCTCAGATTTGTTCCACGTGGTTAAGATATCAACTTTGTGACGATCAATCCATTTGCTGAAGGTGTCCTGATATTTCTTAGAAGTGTGTGTGTCTCACTATCTTCTTGAAATATCAAATTATCTTCAATCATATAACATTATGGAATAATGTACTGTGGTGTTTCTGTTGATCTCTGATTCTATAAGTTTTGGCTAAATTCATTTTTAGATTATGTTTAACTGCCAGTAATAACTTTAAGATGCATAGTTGAAAGAGACTTTGGTGCCAAAGTTGGGTTTTAACTACAGTGTACTTTGTTTAGCGGAATAACATTAACTGTAATATAACGAATATGCATATATTATATTATATTTAGAAACTGGGAATTGTTTTCATGAAAATACTTGAGATATACTAAATATTAAATCAGCAGAATGTTACCATGGAATTTACTATACAGTTAAGATAATTGACACACATCAAACATTGTATGATTTTATCATTCATATAATTCGTATTTAAAAATATGTTCTAAATTAAAATCTGAATTGAAAATTTCAATGCCTTACGTTCATAAGCACGAACATGTCAGAAGACATGCATAATGGTGTTTCGGTCACGATATGTCCGCCATATCCATACAGTGGTTTAAATACCTTTACAAACACTAAGAAACCAAACGAATAATGCAATGTTCGGGGAATAAAATCAGCTTAATGTTAATATATTGTGTTAAATACAGTCGAATATAACCACACATGTTAACATCATCGGTGATACCGGTGTACACAAACATGCTCTAAAAATACCGGTATAAAAACTATCTTAGCTTTATTTTTATTCCTCTGTATTGACACAAAACACTTCTTCACTTCAATTTCCGCAATTTTTCTGTATTAAT
Organism: Carcinoscorpius rotundicauda; assembly: GCA_011833715.1. Classification (NCBI taxonomy): domain Eukaryota; kingdom Metazoa; phylum Arthropoda; class Merostomata; order Xiphosura; family Limulidae; genus Carcinoscorpius; species Carcinoscorpius rotundicauda. The sequence goes on from CM022399.1 coordinate 87,712,073, forward strand.
ACTCAAATTATCTTTACTTCCCTTCTGTCAGTTTGCCTGTATTAATACTCAGATTATCTTTACTTCTCTTCTCTCAATCTACCTGTATTAATACACAGACTATCTTTACTTCCTTTCACTCTATACACTTGTAGTGATTAAGAGATTACCTAACGCTTTTGACAAATTTGGAATAATTAAGTTCTTTAGATTTTTTCCGCTTATATCTTAACATATTTAATTTATTTTGTCATTCAATTAGCAATGAGAAAGGTCATATTTTTCCTTTGCTAGTTTTGAGACGACTTCAAATCCGAGATTTTGTATGTGTCATCATTACACTTCGCGCTCTCCTCGAAAATGTCCTAAAGTGTACAACTATATCAAATGAGAGCTAAAGCACCAAAGCTTTGAGCATTATCACGTTCTTGTAGTGGTTATTAAAGGGGATGTTTTGTTTCAAAGGCATTCAATGGAAACGGATTCAGTGTCTTCTTGGATACGTTTATTTCCATTGTCTCTCATGGTCTCTAGGTTCAATGGTAGAGATAAAGGAGAAATGTGAGATAATCACATTGGATAGGATGCTACTCCTTCGCAGGTTGTCCCCCAGCAAGATGCTGGAAGTCATTTTACAGCTTGGTAGAATTACGTCGAATTGTCTTGCTTAAAGACACAGCAGCGTATCGATAGCGAGCCTCAAACCAGCAACCTTCTGATAAAGTACTAGTCACTGGGCCTTCCTGACTCCTCAGTATCATTGGCTGTATATTTGAATCTTGTTTGTTGGTTAGTTAGTTAATTTGTTTTCGAATTTCGCGAAAAGCTGCACGAGGGCATTCTGCGCTAGCCATCATTAATTTAGCAGGATAAGACAGCCAGTCATCACTATCCACCTCCATTTCTTTGGCTACTAAACGAATAGTGGGATTGACCGTCCTATTATAACGTTCCCGCGACTGAAAGGGTGAGCATGTTTGATAAGGATTCGAACCTTCATATTACGAGTCGAAAGCCCCTAGCCACATAACCATGCCGAGCTTTTGTTGGTAAATAATTCGATAAATTGGTTCAATCTTGTCAAGTAATATTGGTTTAACGGCCTAAAACACTGCTAGCGAGGACGATACCCAACTGATAACCTGAGACAATTTTTATAGAGACTTTTCATAGTTTTCCAGTCACTCATATTTAAAGCTAACTATTATCAATAACAATTTTTTATTCAAGATTTTTAGAAGCTGTTCTGGCAGAATTTCTTACACGTTTAACGGAATACGTCGAGTCCAGTATCCATTTATACGTTTAGATATCAAAGATATTTCTGTTCTGGAGAAGTACGCCCCCCAGTGGCACAGTTGTATGACTACAGGCTTACAACGCTAGCAACAGGGTTTCGATACCCGTGATGGGCAGAGAATAGATAGCCCCTTGTGTAGTTTTGTGCTTAACATCAAACAAGCCGACTCGAGTCGTAATCTGAGGGTCGCGGGTTCGAAATCCCGTCACACCAAACATGCTCGCCCTTTCAGCTGTGAGGGCGTTACAATGTGACGTTCAATCCAATTATTCGTTGGTGAAAGAGTAGCCCAAGAGTTGGCTGTTAGTGGTGATGACTAGCTGCCTTCTCTCCAGTCTTACACTGCTAAATTATGGATGGCTAGCGCAGATAGCCCTCGTGTAGCTTTGCCCCAAATAAAAAAACAACAAAGAAACAGGCACAGACTGTACAAACAGAGGGTTAATCACAGTTCTCTAGGTGGACTTACGGAAAATATTGCGAACATCACTGTAGCCGAAAAGCTCGATTTTAGTCTCGTCTGACCACAGAATACTCTTCTAATAGGTAAAGGGTTTATCTACATGGTTTCTTGCATACCTCAATCGTGCTTCTAAATGAACAGGCTTTAAATATGGAGTTATACGAGGACGGCATGACTTGAACCCAGAAGAACGTAACATGTTCGTAACTGTAGAGGTGCTAACTTCAACCTCAGTTTCACTTACCGGTTTCTGTACGTCATTACGCGAATATCAAAAATGAGTTTTGAAAACTCATTACTCGTCAAGTGAAATCTGATTAAACAATACAGGTTTAGGAACTATTCATGTGCTACGTCTGCGAAATAATTAACTGTTTACAAATCAGTTCCTCATTTAATTTTTCCGTGAGCATCTCGGAGTTGGAATTTCAATCCGAATGTAAGAAAGATATAAACGTTAAGTTTATCAAGTTAAAATTGTGTAATAAATATTTTCTATTTGTTATTATCAATGATCATATTATGACAAAGTGCTGTAAGATGTTTCATCTGTGATACACGCAGCTACTCTGTAAAACAAACATTTATCTTATAGCCTTCCTCACACTCAGCATGTCAAAGCCTCTGACTTCACACATAAAATCATTATAACTAATTACTAAAAAAAAAAGTGTTTTCGCTCTAAATTGGTTCAATATTGTACACAACTCAAAAATTGAGTTTCCCCGTATTATAAAAGTAGCTGACTTTTATTCTGTTCTAATAATGATTCTTACACACACCTCACCTGCTGTTTTTCACAATGGCTGCTTTTGGTAGTCCACTCGTTCCAGATGTGTAAATGTATAGTAGACGATCTGTGAGATTAAGTCACATGTCTCAGACAAAAACATAGTAAAACACACAAAAAAACACACTATATTGCTCTTAACGTTCCATCATGTACCCGTCTTACAGGATAACATGAAAACATATATTCCTCATCATTTTATAGAAATTAAAAACATATACAAAATTATTATTTTTAACACATCTGAACGGAAAGTTTAAAGAAGGTTTTTTGTTGCAACTCGATCACCCTTCCATTAACAGAAATAATGTAAGGCCCACATCATATCGCTATTACTTACTTACTAGTTAGATAACCCTGGATGAAACATGATGTAAATTCATAATCATTGAAGGGTTATGAAAAGCTGCTTCCCTTATACGTAATTGTAAAAACCGCAAAACACAAAATGTGAGACTTTTCTTTGGCATAAAACTCCGCATGAATCCAACAAACCTTCATGTCAAATTTGGTGAAGATTCATTAACAAGGGACAAAGTAGTGGTTAAAAACACACAAACTCTAAAAAAACACACACAACGAACCTCCATATCTCATTACACGAAGATCTATTCCCAGGAGAAAAGATAGCGATAAAAAGAATTGTAAAATACAAAACTCTTTGTTTGTTTTTTGTATGGACCTAATAAATGTTCATATCAATTCTGGTAAAGATCTGTTACTTGGACATACAACAGAGAACAAACAGTACTATTATATTTATATGGATTTTTACATTTCGTATTTTTTATTACTTTTAATATCTTCTTTATAATCTATACGTTCTCTTATACTGTTGTAGTTTTATACTATTTAGATAAAAGTTTAGAAAAAAAAACGACCTTTAAACTCCATGTATATAACATAATTTTGTTTTGTTTCACCTTTGGAGTTTCGTTCTACTTAACCCTGGTGGAACCCCAAAGTAGAAAAGTTGTTTACAGTTATTTTATATTTATATCTGGAGTGTAAAGGTCGGTTTTTTTTATCAGTTTTCCAGCCTGTGGCATTCAATGACTCTTGAAAAAGTTGTACGTCGAAACATAGTGGAAAAGAAAAAAAACCGTGATGATAAAAAAAACCCACTTGTGGAGAAAATTATTGTTCGCTCCTCTACTAGTGCTGTCTCTACCCATACCAGCTCTTTTTAAATACATAAGAGTAAATAAACACTTATCTGAAATTGATTGTTACCTTTGTTGAAAACGTACTGTTTTTTCTATAACGAATAGTGAAGATATAACAAGCATAAAAAAATCAAATTTTGTGACAAGAATGTAATTCTAATTTTTTTAATTTCGCGCAAAGCTATTCAAGGACTATCTGCGCTAGTCGTTCCTAATTTAGCATTGTAAGACTAGAGGGAAGGCAGCTAGTCATCACCACCCCCCGCCAACTCTTGGGCTACTCTTTTACCAACGAATAGTGGGATTGACTGTTACATTATAACGCGCCCACGGCTGAAAGGGCGAGCATGTTCGGTATGACGGGGATTCGAACTCGTGACCCTCAGATTATGAGTCAAACACCTTAACCCACCTGGCCATGCCGGGCCTGTAATTTTGATCGGCCCAATATTCGTAATATTAAAAAAATAAAGAGGTTACCATGGAAACTGAGCTTGCAGTTGACGTCAGGAGGAAGAGAGCTTGCGCTGAGAAGGAGATCATTTAAAGACTTTACTGGAAAATTGTTGTTCAGATTGTCTCCAAAATAAAATACTGGCACTTCATTCTTCTTCTCCGCTAATAAAGGTGCTACATCCTTTATAGCTGAAACGTCACAATAAACGTGTTTGTTAAATGTTCTGCTACACCTCAAAACACATTTATATTAACAATTGTTCAGTTGATTTCCTTTACATGTACCAACTAAGCATAACAAGCAGATTTGATTTGGTTTTGAATTTCGCGGAAAGTTACTCAAGAGCTATCTGCGCTAACCGTCCCTAATTTCGCGATGTAAGACTAGAGGGAAGGTAGCTTGTCGCCACCACCAATCTCGAACTCTTGGGCTACTCGTTCACCAACGAATAGTGAGATTGACCCTCACATTATAAATCCCCCACGGCTGAAAGGGCGAACATGTTTGGCGTGACAGGGATTCGAACCCTCGCCCTCGGATTACGAGTCGAATGTTTTAACCACCTGACCATGCCAGGGCCTAGCAGATTTTAAGAAAATTCCTCGCAAAACCTGAAACCGCGTCCGAGAAATTATCAGATTTACGTGGCACACTGAAGAACATAAACGAGTTCTAAATGTTTCTTTTTCTCGGGTCTAAAAAATCAGGGTAACAGCGGAAGTTTCTCTCAGTTGATGTTTTTATTTCTCTCCACGTTCACATTTCAATAAGTTTCCTAAGTTTTGCTTTTGTATAGTTTTAATGACAAAGTTTCGGACTAATCTTACCACGAGTCGAATTGTCCTTGCCTTTTCTCTGGCTTTGACGACGACGTTTCCGATAGTTTGACGAGTTCGAAACGACGTCTCTAAGTCAGATAGAAGACATGGGTACCTCGTAATAAATGACTCAACCTGTAAACACACATTTCCCAAAAGTTTCTTTCAGGGAAAAATTTGGTTGAAGTTTTTGTAAGGTTTATATTTTAATATGGACAGTTACGAGTTATGTTTGACTAGAATTTACATCGTTTCAAGCACGTGCACGGTTCCTTTAATTCGTCTAAACTACACGTTATGTATAACCGCAGTAACTTCGTTTCTTATACCACCGTCATAACATAATTCTCCTCCTACAAATTAATATTTTGATAATAATAGTTACGAACAAGGTTTGTAATGAGGTGAGTGACTTAGTCACAAGTGAACAGACGTTTTTAATGAAAGAACAACCAACCAACCACCATCCACGCCAAAGGATTGACTGCCGCCTTTACAACGCTTAAATTAATGAGAATACTTTGTGGTAACGTACGTATTCGAACGTCACCTGAGGTTAATTAGTTAATAAAGCCGCCTGTGATTAATTAGTTAATAAAGTCAACTGTGGTTAATTAGTTAATAACGTCACCTGTGGTTAATTAGTTAATAAAGTCACCTGTGATTAATCAGTTAATAAAGTTACCTGTGGTTAATTAGTTAATAAAGTCACCTGTGGTTAATTAGTTAACAAAGTCGCCTCTGACTGATTAGTTAATAAAGTCGCCTCTGATTAATTAGTTAATAAAGTCACTTGTGGTTAATTAGTTAATAAAGTCGCCTCTAATTAATTAGTTAATAAAGTCACCTGTGGTTAATTAGTTAACCAAGAGCTACTCACATCCAAATATTTTAGAAAAATGAGTTTAAGAAAGCCGTTCGGATTTATCCAGTCGTTAATTGTCGAGTTATTAACCTTGCTAACAATATCAACTCGCTGAGTATCATAGACTCCTAATTAATTCAACTAGAACTTTGAAAAACAAATCTTTATAATTTTAACCCAAAACCTTCTCATATTCTGTTTATGAAAGAAAATTACTCTCAAGGCTTATCATGACTTGATAAACTTTATCTGTATGGTGTAACATTATTATTGGTTAATATTTTTTTTTCCTGGACATTTTATCATATGGTAATATATATGAAAAAATACAGCCAATTACTCATATAAATAAAATATTAATTTACAACTTTAAACACAAGAGAATTCTATGAAAAAAAATTACCTTCGAGGTGATCACTTCCACAAATGATTGCATTGCATTTGTTAATTGATAACGAATGAAGCAGCGAGTGCATTCGCAAGTTTGTGTTTATGAAGGCCGTGACTAAGCCTATTTTTGCTAGGCCTAACCAGATACCCACAAATTCAGGTCGTGATTCCATAAAAAGAGCCACTTCGTCTCCCGAGGTATAACCAAATTTTTGGAAGCAGTTGGCAACTCGATTGGAAAATTCTTCCAGCTAAAGTTGAGAAATAAAAAAATTACCGGTGAAAACATTTAGAAGTTATAAGTACGTATGTAAGGGACGGTCAAGTAATTAGAAGTGACTTTGTTTGGAATGTGAAGAAAAATAAGTATATCAAACTTAAAATTAAAATTTGAATTTAGGGAAGAAAATATTATACGCAAATAATTATATATATATATAAAGTGTGTTCTACATGGTGTCTGAAAAATCTGGAAACACAGGCACGAATGTTATAGAATGTGTTCCACTTATTGTTCAAAACAAATTTGGAGACGGTTATTTTTATTCTTTTTGAACACTGAAAAACACGTTCGTGTTGTTTACAATTGTCCGACATTGGCGCCCTCCAGTGGCATAACGGTATGTACGTGGACTTACAACGCTATAAACAGGGTTTCAATACCCGTAATAGGCAGAAGAAAGATGATCCATTGTGTACAATTGTGCTTAGCCTCAAATAAACAAATCGACACTGTCAGTATTGTTAATTTTAGCAAACAACAACAGTATGAGCGATGTCTATCTCCCTCCCTAGATGGCGTTAATTAAATTTAGTCGCCAGTTTCCATAATCAGTCACGTGGTTCCAGACTTTTTGGGCACAATGCACAGAACAGCACAGCTCACGTGCTAGTAGAAGAGATAAATTACATAGTAAACATTCCTATTGATGTTTTGTTTCCACTTCAACGACAAAAAACAAACAATTCTGTGATTCAATATGTTGGATTCTTACCTCTTTGAAAGTCCATTTTTGATCACCGTAATAAAAACAGACTTTATTTGGATTTTTCTGAACTTGTAGTCTGAACAAATCTGGCACGGATGATTGATTACCACCCTGAATAACACTGAGGTAATACTTCACCTTCAAAACCATGAATATAGCTCTGAAAAATTAAAGAACAAAAACGTAAACACCAGATGACCCATAAAAAAAAAAAAATCCAGCTTCCTCCAAGTTAATGTTCTTATATTTTACGGAAGTGCAACAATAAAACAAAAGCAGTTAACGCTTCAATACGTGTTCGATTAATCATGCATACTTCCCACAGTGCAATTGATACACTGTATCAGGTACGAACCCTCCCTAAAATAACGAACATTAAGCTACTCACGGAACCATGCAACTTATTTCGACCATATAACATGTAAACAGACTGTCACACTGTTTAACTAGCACGCCAGTACCCAGTGCGAGTTTATCATTGGACAGTTGTTTGTTTGTATGACGAAAATATTAATTAAACCTATCGTGCTTGGAATGGCCAGATGGTTCAGGCACTCGACTCGTAATCCGAGGCAGCATCCACTGCCAAATCTTGGGCTTCTTACCTCTATGCCAACACTGACCGTTACACTTATAACGCCTCCATGGCAAGAATGTGTAATGATGGGATTCGAAGTCGCGACCCGCCGATTTTTAGACAAGCGCCTAAACGATAAGAATAACCAAGCGATGTTAGGCATCACCACCGGATAACGTATGATAAAGTCGTTCCCTCGCTAAAGTCCGGAGCTCGATTACCCACGTTAGCCAGAACACAGATAACTAACTCATTGTATAGCTTTTTGTCAAAGCATCACAAAGAACAGTACGATAAAGTTGACTTCTACTTATACTGGTCACACTAAGGGCACTATCGCAGCAAAATTACCATTAATTACGGTTGGATTAATTACTCTCTCGCGCTATGTAGGCCTAAACAACGAAACTGTTGAAAGAAAATTTCTGATTTGGCACTTCAACAGAGGCGCTGCGAACAGTAAGAAAGTTTACAAACAAGCTTCGTAAATACATTATTTATAAAAATCTTATTAATATAACAGTTGTTGTTTTTATACTACTCGCAGCAAAGCAAAAATATTTTTCTTTACTACAATTTGTGAATATATTTATTAATCAACTCATACAGTTTGTTTGTTTTTGATGTAAAGAAATTCACAAGCAGATTTTAATGTAGTAACGGTAAAAAACAGGATGATAACGCACTGGCCGGAACGGCCAGGTTATTAAGGCAATCGACTCCTAATCTGAGGGTCGCGGGTTCGAATCCTCGTCACACCAAACATGCTCACCCTTTCAGCTGCGGGGCGTTATAATGTACGGTCAATTCCACTATTCGTTGGTAAAAGAGTAGCCCATGAGTTGGCGGTTGGTGGTGTTCACTTGCTCCTTTCCCTCTAGTCTTACACTGCTAAATTAGGGATGGCTAGCGCAGACAGTCCTCGTGTAGCTTTGCGCAAAATTCAAAACAAACCAAACGTACTGTTTACAGATCATCACGCCTCTAGTGGTACAATCTGCAAACTCGTACCGCCAGAAACCAAATTTGAATAGCCGTAGCGGGCAAAGTATAGACAGCCCTTTGTGCAGCTTTGTACTTAATGTCAAGAAAACTAAACTGTAAGACAGTATTGTATCTACAAACCTGCTTGGGTAACTAACTACCAGATTTAACCCCAGTTTGTACGAGGAAGCCCTGAGCCCTGGTGATTGGTCAATTCAACAACATCGAATCTATGCATACTATTAGTAGTGGTAGAGTGGGGGGGAGCTTAAAACAATAAAAGGGGGGAAACAGTTAATAAGCACGTGCCTAGGTAGGACTTCCGACCGATATGAATAAATATTAATATTATTTCAGATAATGGAATCGATGTAAAGAAGCAGAATGAAAATTCTAATTCATATATGTATATAGTATTATAAAACATCTTTCTATATCGATTACAATATCAAGTGGTAAACAGCAATAATATACTAATTGTCTCGTGGCTCTCTCTCTCGTGAAGCTTTTTACAAGGTATTTATTCACTGAGTACATCACGAGACAACATCTCATGTGACAATAAACTTACATACTCTTCTGCTACGTTAACAGTATCTGTACGTCGTCGCTAGGAAACCTAGTATCAGTTTTATTACACGGACATATTCACTCAGAACCATAGAAAAATAGAATTTGCTATTCACAATCTCTTATGGAAACAAGCACTTCATCAGGGACTATAAACTGAACTCCAGCCCCCCAGTGGCTCAACGGTATGTTTGCGGACTTACAACGCTAAAAACCGGGTTTCGATACCCGTGGTGGGCAGAGCACAGATAGCCCATTGTGTAGCTTTGTGCGTAACTCAAAATAACAAATAACAAGTAGTCGGTACAGTTGAAAGCTTGTCAGAGTGTATATATATGCTCTTACGTGTTGTTAACATTATTATTTTTTATTGTTATTTGCGTCAACTGTATGTTTTTCTCTATCATTTCGCTGAAAAAGTTTTCAATATTCATTCTCGTTTCTCCTCACGAATCTGTTGCTCATAACCCCAGATTTTGACTTTTCTGTAAATCTTCTTTACAAAGTCCAAGCGATAACTGTTAATGCTCTCAAGAAAAATGGCCGAGCATGGCCGGTGGTTAAGGCGCTCGACTCGTAATCTGAAGGTCGCTGGTTCAAATTCCCGTCACTCCAAACATGCTCATCCTTTCAACTGTGGAGACGTTATAATGTGACGATTAATTCCACTATTCGTTGGTAAAAGAGTAGCACAAAAGTAGGCGGTGGGTTGTAATGACTAGCTGCCTTCCCTGCAGTCTTACACTGCTAAATTAGGGACGCCTAGCGTAGACAGCCCTCGTGTAGCTTTGCTTCAAATTCAAAACAAACAAACAAAACAAAGTCCTGTTTAATTTTCTTAGTGTGCTAAATTTTGTGTCTTATGAGGGATGTCAAAGGTAAGACCCAAAATGTTGTAAACTCGTGACAATCTTCGTCATTAACTAGTGATAAACGATTATTAGAAAGACTAAAAAGAGTGAATGTTAGAAGTTTCATGAACAAACGTCAGTAAAAATGGAACACAGAAGGCAAGGTTATACCAGTTATGTAACTACACGTACTGTAGATAACAGATGTCCATGTTCTGGTGAATGGAACATAACAGATGTTCATGTTCTGGTGAATGGAACAAAACAGATGTTCATGTTCTGGTGAATGGAACAAAACAGATGTTCATGTTCTGGTGAATGGAACAAAACAGATGTTCATGTTCTGGTGAATGGAACATAACAGATGTTCATGTTCTGGTGAATGGAACATAACAGATGTTCATGTTCTGGTGAATGGAACAAAACAGATGTTCATGTTCTGGTGAATGGAACAAAACAGATGTTCATGTTCTGGTGAATGGAACAAAACAGATGTTCATGTTCTGGTGAATGGAACAAAACAGATGTTCATGTTCTGGTGAATGGAACAAAACAGATGTTCATGTTCTGGTGAATGGAACATAACAGATGTTCATGTTCTGGTGAATGGAACATAACAGATGTTCATGTTTTGGTGAATGGAACATAACAGATGTTCATGTTCTGGTGAATGGAACAAGAACTTTGGATTCAGTTTCAAAACAAGTCTTATTAAAAATACAGTCTCTGATGGGACGAGAGTTTGAAATCAAACTCGCCGTTACGCAGACAAATAGCTTTGTGACCACATAGATGACCAGAGGCGTGGTGCTGCTGAACAGAGTCCAAACACTCAGCCGTGGACATATTATAAAAGTTGCAGTATGTTGACCCCATAGATGACCAGAGGCGTGGTGCTGATGAACACAGTTCAAACATTCAGCCGTGGGCACGTTATAAAAAAGTTTGTTTTTGTTTTTTGGAATTTCGCACAAAGCTACTCGAGGGCTATCTGTGCTAGCCGTCCCTAATTTAGCAGTTTAAGACTAGAGGGAAGGCAGCTAGTCATCACCACCCACCGCCAACTCTTGGGCTACTCTTTTACCAACGAATAGTGGGATTGACCGTACATTATACGCCCCCACGGCTGGGAGGGCGAGCATGTTTAGCGCGACTCGGGCGCGAACCCGCGACCCTCGGATTACGAGCGCACGCCTTAACGCGCTCGACCATGCCAGGCCTCGTTATAAAAAAAAAAAGAAAGGCAAGTAAAATACCATTATTCAGCCAGATGAAGCCATCGTGGCTGCTGGTTTTGTTGTTGCTTTTTCCTATTTAGTGGTTCAAAATTAGAGGCGGCTATATGTTAACTTCTGACTTCAATGTGCGAGCGAATAAGGTGCCATTCAATCTGACTGTTCCACTTCTTGACACAATGACAACCCTGAGCTACGAATTATTTGTCTTTGCCCCACGAAACAATCAACTTTTTACAAAACGTAATAAAAATAAACATATTTCCCATTAATGAATTACACAAAATCACTTGTAAATGTTTTAGTAGCGACTATTAACAACGTCTTAGGATCATCACTGTTTCGGATTGATCCATTGTTTTGATTTTTTGTTTTTTACACAGTAAACAGTGTGTAATAAAGAATAATTTGTTAAATTATTCTAACTTTCACACCAGGGCCACATGGACCGCTCCGCGAAATTCCAAAGAACAAACAAACAAAGAATAAAAATAAAATTAAATCAAGGAAAAATTGTTTGTTTGTTTTGAATTTCGCGTAAAGCTACACAAGGACTATCTGCGCTAACCATCTTTAATTTAGCAGTGTAAGGCCAGACGGAAGCAGCTAGTCATTACCACCCACCGGCAACTCTTACGTTACTCTTTTACCAACGAATAGTGGAATTGACCGTCACATTATAACGCCCGTACGGCTAATAGGGCGAGCATGGTTAGCGTGTGACAGGGATTGGAACCTGAACCCCTCGGATTACGAGTCGAGCGCCCCTAACCACCTGGCCATGGCGGGCCCTGTGCTTTGTTACTAATCTAGTGATAAATTTACTTCATATCGTGTTGGTGTGCTTCATTCATTGCACATTGGCTTAGCGAGTAAACATGACGGCTTATAATGCTGTGCTAATTTGCGCTCAGCAACAAATAATCATATTTGTGGCCATTTTGAAAACGAAGATGAAGGGACACGTAAATAACGCCGTCAAGTCATCACTTCCTCTCATGGTGAATTACGTAGAAGAGTAACCTATACACTCAGCTCCACGTGACTTATGTTACGTTACATTTTTGTTATTATGCAAAGAAGACAAAAATAAGAAAAAAACGTTCACCAAAATGAAATGTGTTTTTGTTTGTTTGTTCTTAATGCAATGTTTTACAACTGGTTACTCGCGCGCTGTCCGTTGAGGGAAATAGAAACCAGATTTTAGTACTGTAAATCCTGAACGTCACCTTTGACCCCCGGGTCAAGAGAAAGTAGAAGACTAGTTGCGGTGTGTTTATATAGAACATTAAGAAAGGATTAAGAAACAAAATATGGACTCTAAACGGTGTTATTTGTCCGTTTTGGAATAACAAACTTCAATTATATACCATATAGTTCCTCACACTGAAAACTGTAGGTTTAGGTGATTTCAAAACCTAGTTCTGTGACGATTTGCATCCTCAAGACAGCTGGTTTGGGTATTAAAAGTTTAATCAAACTGACCAACGTTTTGACCTTCTCAGGTCATCTTCAGGTGCGTTCCTCGTCATCACGAATTCTGTCACAGTTTGTTCTCAAGTTTGAAAATCCTAATTTTTCTACCATTACAGCAAAAGTAATTGATATTCACCGTGAGCATTGGATTTAAGTTACATTCACCAAACGTTTAGCAGTTGGTCTGTGGTAAACACTCAACCTTTGTACCAAATGTGCAAACACATAATAATGAAAACAGTACCACACCCTAGTGTGAGAAGAAATAAATAAAACTCCTGTATATGATTTTGTATATTATTTTAAATATTTTAAAATACAAAATAATAATAACCGCAATAAAATACCCAGTAGATTACTTTTCTTTTTTTTGAAAAATACATGAACAAAACAAGGTGTCTCTTGCATAATAATATTACAAGAAAAACGTGAACATAAGTGACACTGTAATAATGAAAATATGTTTTGACTCAAGTTGGCCAGACATGGCCAAGCGCGTAAGGCGTGCGACTCGTAATCCCACGCGGCGCCTAAAATGCTCACCCTCCCAGCCGAGGGGGTGTTATAATGCGACGGCCAATCCCACTATTCGTTGGTAAAAGAGTAGCCCAAGAGTTGGCGGCGGGTGTTGATGACTAGCTGCCTTCCCTCTAGTCTTACACTGCTAAGTTATGGACGGCTAGCGCAGATAGCCCTCGAGTAACTTTGTGCGAAATTCAACTAAATGAACATAATTTTGCAGTTGGTCCCTCAAAGACACCAGCTGTAGAGGGTACAAAGCATGGACTACTCCATACGTTTAGTCGTTTAATGTTAATCTTTTATTGGCTGGTGATCCCTGTTTCATCCCGCACTTATGTTTCTTGAAGAAACACCAGAATTATCTAAAACCTAAGTAATGGCATCGTGCATGACCCAGAAACGCACGTGAGTGGCATGAGATATCAATCAGTTGTAAACTCGATTGAAACAACAAGAACAAAGATGAACAACTTGGTGGGTTTGTCACTTTCTGGTTTGCCCTCTCAGCTGTGGCATAAGCTGGAAATCACCCCAAAAACAGGAAATTGAACAAAATAAATCAGGAAAACTGTTGACAGCCATGTAATTAATAGCACGTTGACCGCTAACATTTCCTATTTAAATTAAAGTGTTTTATCAACGTCCAGATTACAGAAAAAAAAACGGATCACATTTATTATAAAAGATGCACGTGAACTTGATCAAATCAGTGGTGGAATTTTGTTACCAAATTCTAAAAACTTTGGGTTTTACTTTCATCCCAACACACACTAATAAAGGTTGAAACAGAAGCACATTCAATCCTCCTGCAAGTCCGCTAATTACTGCTGAGAACTCCGTGTATTTTACATTTAAAAAACAATTATTTTTAAACGGGTTTTCAATACAGTTACTCCCCCTTCAAGCCCGATCATTATTGCTGAGAACATGATGTATTTTACACATAAAAATCAATGAATTCTATCCAGGTTTACAATACAGTTAATCCTCATGCAAGTCCGCTAATTACTCCTGAGAACACCGTGTATTTTACACATAAAAAGTAATGATTTTTGAACAGGTTTACAATACAGTTAATTCTCATGCAAGTCCGCTAATTACTGCTGAGAACACCGTGTATTTTACACATAAAAAGTAATGATTTTTGAACAGGTTTACAATACAGTTAATCGTAATGCAAGTCCGCTAATTACTGCTGAGAACACCGTGTATTTTGCACACAAAAAGTAATGATTTTTGAACAGGTTTACAATACAGTTAATCGTAATGCAAGTCCGCTAATTACTGCCCATACCCACATCAGCCGTTCTGAGATACATTTTTTTATTTCAAGTGAGTTTCTCTTCATCAAGAAGCTTCATTCTTCTCCTACAGGCACACTTAGGCAATGAGTTTCATGTTTAATATGTTAAAGGAGAATGTAGTTCATGTCTGTTTATTTGACTTGTTTTTGAATTTCGAGCAAAGCTACACGAGGGTTATCTGCGCTAACCATTCCTAATTTATCAGTGTAAGACCAAAGAGAAGGCATCTAATCATCACCGCCGAACGCCAACTTTTGGGTTACTCTTTTACCAACGAATAGTGGGATTGACCGTCACATTATAACGCCCACACGGCTGGGAGGGCGAGCATGTTTGGCGCGACCTGGATGCAAACCCGCGACCTTCGGATTACGACTTTAGCTCCTTAACTACCTGGCCATGCCCGGGCCCTGTAGTTCCTGCCAGAGGATTCACCAATGGGACAATTCAATATTAATTTTATCAATTTTTCATCCAGATGACTACTTGATAGTTAGGCTAAAGGAAAATATGTTTAGAATACAAGTGGAAACAAATTCCAGTTGTTCAATTCCTGAACTTACGTTAATATTTCTGACGACCAAAAAGCTTCTAAAATTTTGTTGTATAAATTTAGTTATTATTTTATCCGATTTATTTTCTGTGGAATCTCATTCTTTGTTTTAGTCTAAATAAATTTTTTCTTAAATCATTGTCTTTCATTTGAGTTTGTTTCTTTTATCGAATTACGGGAATCTCTTCTATTTTCACGTTGATATAATTGTTTTCCATTTTATTTTTATTATTATTACATAAAATAGAGATTTTTCCATCCAAACCAATTTTATTTGAAGAAGTTTAAAAAGCTACAGATCGTGAAGTTAGAACGAACACATTTCGACCACGTGAATATGTCAACGTAGCAAATACTTTAATAAAGCAGGATATGACGCCTTAACAAGGTTTAGTTTCAGTTTTCGATGTACGTGTTATTACTAACGGAATTCATTAAAACTCTCCAATCGTCCATTTGTTTCCATTTGCTGTTTATCGTTAACAGAATCTCTAGCTTTATTTCTTGTCGTCATTACTCCTATAATCTTAATTCTTGACATAAAACTGATCTGATTTTGTTATTTACGTTAGTTTTACTCTTCTGTTCCCCCATGTAATAACTTTAGTTTCTAATTGTCGTAAGTTCGTGGGTTAAAGAAATATTAGGCACTCGTGTTATGTTTTGTCCCTACTCACTGCTATGGCCTTTGTCTTTTAGAAATGTTATGTGAACTATAACAAACCATTATCAAAAAAAATAGTGAAAGAATAGGCAAGCTTTAATGTATGTTATTTGGTTTCTTTTCTCGTTCAAAGTTCAAATTCTATTTTAAACTCAGAGGGATTCAGTCCTTATTGCAAAATCATTAACCGGACACGAAGAATTCGCTGTTACATAATTTTTACTTTGTTTAAAACTTTTGTGCAAAGTCACACAAGAGGTACATGCACGTAGTTGGCCCTAATTTTAGGGTTAAAAGTTAAAGCAAGCAATCTCTTAGTATATCTGAAACTTGCTACAGCAGAAAGTGGTATGTGGAGTATCAACTTTTTACTACTTTATTCCGGTTTCATCAGCTACAACTCGTAATGTAGGTAACACGGTAAATCAGCAAATGGATACATCAGTACTTGATTGGTTGTGGCTTACAATGGTTATCAGGAACAATAACCATCCAAACTGCATGAAACCAATCCATGAGTTGTCACTGTTTTCCGAGAAAGCATCACACACCATCTACGTATGTCATAAAACTGATTGTTTGTTTGTTTGTTTTTTGAATTAAGCACAAAGCTACACAATGGGCTATCTGTGCTCTGCCCACCACGGGTATCGAAACCCGGATTTTAGCGTGTAAGTCCGCAGACATACCGCTGAGCCACTGGGGGGCACATAAAACTGAACTGTTTCAAATGCAACAATATTGCTATTGTACAAAGTTTTGTCAGTTATGAGCATAAAAACATTAATAAAACAATTGTTAATTTAAGAAGGGGAGAATAGGGATCCTCAAATAATTACAGAAAGAAGATAGGTAGTTTAAAGTGAAAACATAATGGACAAAAATTGTAAAATAAATTTATAGTTAAAAGTTTTAAAATTATTCTTGAAACTACAGATACTTATTTTAACACTCATGTATTACAGCTTTCAGACAAACCATAAGTTAGCTTGTTCACTTTTTCTTTCGGTTTCATTTTCATTTTAAACTGTCTGTCTTGTTTGTGTAATTTGTGAAGGTCCCTCTTCTCTTTGTATGTTTTTGAAATTCGCACAAAGCTACTCGAGGGCTATCTGTGCTAGCCGACCCTAATTTAGCAGTGTAAGACTAGAGGCAAGGCAGCTAGTCATCACCACCCACCGCCAACTTTTGGGCTACTCTTTCACCAACGAATAGTGGGATTGACCGCAGCTTTATAACGTCCCCACAACTGAAAGGGCAACCACGCTTGGCTGTGACGGGGATTCGAACCCGGTACCCTGGGATTACATGTCGATCGTCTTAACTCATTTAGTCATGCCGGGCCGAGAAGTTCACATTCCTTGTTAGTGGGTTTATCCAACATAAAACTTATGGTATTTTTCACAATTAATTTGATATATGGAATAAGTGTTTCCAGATCCTTAACATTTATTTGGTAAAATTGGTAAAATTTTCTGCCTGAAAGAAACATAAGTTATACAGGCAAATTAATTTGAAAGTTTTCAACATATTTTTTTTCTCCCAAGATTTTCTGATAGGATGTGCCAGATACTCTTGTGATAAAAGGAAGTGTGCAGTAACTAGGGTGTGCAGTAACTAGGGTGTGCATCATTACTTGTTCATCGAGTTCAGAAAAGGCTTTGTCAAAGGAGTCTAGAGGAGAACCGTTTTGGTTATGTAATTCCGTTTTCGGTATCCCAAAATAAATAATTTTCACAGAACGAGTTTTTATTATTTTTAATGCTTGTGAACTGTCGTGGTAGGATTTTCAAGGCGCGTATGAATGTATATTCGTTTAAATTTTAAACTAGCAGACTGCAGGGAAACCAGAAAAACCAAAACCAGTCAATATAACCGATCGAAAACTCTTGGAGTGCCCCTGTCTGACCGAATAGTGGGATTTGAATCTCTCTTCTACACATCACGAACGCCTAAAGCACTGATTGCGTCTTCTGTGACAGTGGACCGCGAATCATCAGCCAATCACTGAACTGTATTCACGCAAGCGCGGTTGTTAATACAAAAATACGTTTTGTTTTCTGCAATATCATTGGCCATCCAAAGGCCTCCATCAATCTCTGGTTTCTAAAATCGAAGTTCGAAGTCGTTTTGTTTTCATATTCTTTGCGATATACGAAACTTAGTGAAAACAATATACAACACAGAGGACATCAAAACACGAACTGGTTTGTATGGAAAAAACGTGCTCCCAAAATATTACATTTGGTCTCTTTATCAAAACCGTGTCTCTTTCATCCCACGTTAACTGAGTTTTCAGAATAAATGCTACATATATACAAAGAGAACGTCTGTTAATAAACATACTGTATTAAAAAAAAACGTAGACATTTCGACGACAGAAGACGATGAAGGGTTGTCAAAGTGGTAAACATATATAGTTTGAAGACTTTAAGGAGGTCGGTAGCTAGTGAACAAGAGTTGTTTTCTTTGAAAGAGTGTTACGTGTTCATTACGTTGCAGTTACATCAGCTGAATCTCCTTTAGTGGTAAACGTTCGTAGTAAGAAGGTTTAAAATAAATCGGTGAATGTCAATTCAAATTCTTCGTAAGAAAGTGTCTTATGATATTTACATTTTAACTCCAAGGTGCTGTCTTTCTGATTTCATCTGCTTTCTTTCAGTCTATAAAAGGTTTGTTTCAAAATAAAATCATAAAATCATTGGAACCATATTAATATAAAGTGAAGAGCAGCAGTATACTCTTCGTGTGGAATAGAATGGTCTACTCTTTTGTAATAATATCCTGGATAGAATGGTCTACTCTTTTGTAATAATATCCTGGATAAAATGGTTTACTCTTTTATAATAATATCATGGATAGAATGGTTTACTCTTTCATAATAATATCCTGGATAGAATGGTCTACTCTTTTGTAATAATATCCTGGATAGAATGGTCTACTCTTTTATAATAATGTTCTCGATAGAATGATCTACTCTTTTATAATAATATCATGGATAGAATAGTCTACTCCTTTATAATAATATTCTGGATAGAATAGTCTATTCTTTTATAATAATATCCTGGATAGAATAGTCTACTCTTTTATAATAATATCCTGGATAGAATGGTCTACTCGTTTATAATAATATTCTGGCGGAAAGCAAATAAAAAATCTTTGTTTAGTGTGACACTAAATATGTAACACTAAGTATGTGATAATAAGTATGTGACACCAAATATGGGATACTGAGTATGTGACACTATGTATGTGATACTAAGTATGTGACACTATGTATGTGATACTAAGTATGTGACACTAAGTATGTGATACTGAGTATGTGACACCATGTATGTGATACTGAGTATGTGACACCATGTATGTGATACTGAGTATGTGACACCATGTATGTGATACTAAGTATGTGACACCAAATATGGGATACTGAGTATGTGACACTATGTATGTGTTACTAAGTATGTGACACTAAGTATGTGATACTGAGTATGTGACACCATGTATGTGATACTGAGTATGTGACACCATGTATGTGATACTGAGTATGTGACACCATGTATGTGATACTAAGTATGTGACACCAAATATGGGATACTGAGTATGTGACACTATGTATGTGATACTGAGTATGTGACACTATGTATGTGATACTAAGTATGTGACACTATGTATGTGATACTGAGTATGTGACACTATGTATGTGATACTAAGTATGTGACACTATGTATGTGATACTGAGTATGTGACACCATGTATGTGATACTGAGTATGTGACACTATGTATGTGATACTGAGTATGTGACACTATGTATGTGATACTAAGCATGTGACACTATGTATGTGATACTGAGTATGTGACACTATGTATGTGATACTGAGTATGTGACACTATGTATGTGATACTGAGTATGTGACACTATGTATGGGATACTAAGTATGTGACACCAAATATGGGATACTGAGTATGTGACACTATGTATGTGATACTAAGTATGTGACACTATGTATGTAATACTGAGTATGTGACACTATGTATGTGATACTGAGTATGTGACACCATGTATGTGATACTGAGTATGTGACACCATGTATGTGATACTGAGTATGTGACACCATGTATGTGATACTAAGTATGTGACACCAAATATGGGATACTGAGTATGTGACACTATGTATGTGATACTAAGTATGTGACACTATGTATGTGATACTGAGTATGTGACACTATGTATGTGATACTGAGTATGTGATACTGAGTATGTGACACTATGTATGTGATACTAAGTATGTGACACTATGTATGAGATACTGAGTATGTGACACTATGTATGTGATACTGAGTATGTGACACTATGTATGGGATACTAAGTATGTGACACCAAATATGGGATACTGAGTATGTGACACCATGTATGTGATACTAAGTATGTGACACCAAATATGGGATACTGAGTATGTGACACTATGTATGTGATACTGAGTATGTGACACTATGTATGTGATACTAAGTATGTGACACTATGTATGTGATACTGAGTATGTGACACTATGTATGTGATACTAAGTATGTGACACTATGTATGTGATACTGAGTATGTGACACCAAATATGGGATACTGAGTATGTGACACTATGTATGTGATACTAAGTATGTGACACTATGTATGTGATACTGAGTATGTGACACCATGTATGTGATACTGAGTATGTGACACTATGTATGTGACACTATGTATGTGACACTAAGTATGTGATACTAAGTATGTGACACTATGTATGTGATACTGAGTATGTGACACCATGTATGTGATACTGAGTATGTGACACTATGTATGTGATACTAAGTATGTGACACTATGTATGTGATACTGAGTATGTGACACCAAATATGGGATACTGAGTATGTGACACTATGTATGTGATACTAAGTATGTGACACTATGTATGTGATACTGAGTATGTGACACCATGTATGTGATACTGAGTATGTGACACCATGTATGTGATACTGAGTATGTGACACTATGTATGTGATACTAAGTATGTGACACTATGTATGGGATACTAAGTATGTGACACCAAATATGGGATACTGAGTATGTGACACCATGTATGTGATACTAAGTATGTGACACCAAATATGGGATACTGAGTATGTGACACTATGTATGTGATACTGAGTATGTGACACTATGTATGTGATACTAAGTATGTGACACTATGTATGTGATACTGAGTATGTGACACTATGTATGTGATACTAAGTATGTGACACTATGTATGTGATACTGAGTATGTGACACCATGTATGTGATACTGAGTATGTGACACTATGTATGTGATACTAAGTATGTGACACTATGTATGTGATACTGAGTATGTGACACCATGTATGTGATACTGAGTATGTGACACTATGTATGTGATACTCAGTATGTGACACTATGTATGTGATACTGAGTATGTGACACTATGTATGTGATACTGAGTATGTGACACTATGTATGTGATACTGAGTATGTGACACTATGTATGGGATACTAAGTATGTGACACCAAATATGGGATACTGAGTATGTGACACTATGTATGTGATACTAAGTATGTGACACTATGTATGTAATACTGAGTATGTGACACTATGTATGTGATACTGAGTATGTGACACCATGTATGTGATACTGAGTATGTGACACCATGTATGTGATACTGAGTATGTGACACCAAATATGGGATACTGAGTATGTGACACTATGTATGTGATACTAAGTATGTGACACTATGTATGTGATACTGAGTATGTGACACCAAATATGGGATACTGAGTATGTGACACTATGTATGTGATACTAAGTATGTGACACTATGTATGTGATACTGAGTATGTGACACTATGTATGTGATACTGAGTATGTGACACCATGTATGTGATACTGAGTATGTGACACTATGTATGTGATACTAAGTATGTGACACTATGTATGAGATACTGAGTATGTGACACTATGTATGTGATACTGAGTATGTGACACCATGTATGTGATACTGAGTATGTGACACTATGTATGTGATACTAAGTATGTGACACTATGTATGAGATACTGAGTATGTGACACTATGTATGTGATACTGAGTATGTGACACTATGTATGGGATACTAAGTATGTGACACCAAATATGGGATACTGAGTATGTGACACTATGTATGTGATACTAAGTATGTGACACTATGTATGTAATACTGAGTATGTGACACTATGTATGTGATACTGAGTATGTGACACCATGTATGTGATACTGAGTATGTGACACCATGTATGTGATACTGAGTATGTGACACCATGTATGTGATACTGAGTATGTGACACCAAATATGGGATACTGAGTATGTGACACTATGTATGTGATACTAAGTATGTGACACTATGTATGTGATACTGAGTATGTGACACCAAATATGGGATACTGAGTATGTGACACTATGTATGTGATACTAAGTATGTGACACTATGTATGTGATACTGAGTATGTGACACTATGTATGTGATACTGAGTATGTGACACCATGTATGTGATACTGAGTATGTGACACTATGTATGTGATACTAAGTATGTGACACTATGTATGAGATACTGAGTATGTGACACTATGTATGTGATACTGAGTATGTGACACTATGTATGGGATACTAAGTATGTGACACCAAATATGGGATACTGAGTATGAGACACTATGTATGTGATACTAAGTATGTGACACTATGTATGTGATACTGAGTATGTGACACTATTTATGGGATACTAAGTATGTGACACTAAGTATGGCAAAAGTGAGCTTGGAGAAATGTCTGAGATAAGCATGTTTCATTGGACAAATGTTATCTTCTATTACCTCTTCTTTTAACTATTCCGTATTCCTGATCTCACTATAGACTATTTGCTAATATGATCCCACCATAGATTAACTACTCCCTATTCCTGATTCCAATATAGATTAACTACTCCCTATTCCTGATTCCAATATAGATTAACTACTCCCTATTCCTGATTCCAATATAAATTAACTACTCCCTATTCCTGATTCCAATATAGATAACTACTCCCTATTCCTGATCCCACTATGGATTATTTACTCCCTCTTCGTGATACCACCATCCTGTCAAGTTTTGTTTAGGTTATTTTCCTTCTGATTAACATAATAAATCATGTATCCACAAACATATACGTATCTGCTTCAGGATATCCTCAAGCAAAGTTCCAAAGTGAAACAAACAAGTAGATCACACTGTGGTTACACATTTCTTTATATCTAAGATAAAATCGCATTCGGCTTTAAAATAACAAAAGTTTGTTCTCTTGTTCGTAAAGAGCATTAACACATTATGTGAAATCAGTTGCATAAAACCTGCATTTATATTGGAAAAAATAAAATGAAATTTATCTCTTTTACAAAATGTTCGCAGACCCCAGCATAGCCTGGTGGTTATCATCTTAAACAGAAAGTCTCAGGTTCAAACTATGGTGCTACCAAAGTGTTCGCAGACCCCAGCATTGCCTCGTGGTTATCATTTTAAACAGAGAGTCTCAGGTTCAAACTATGGTGCTACCAAACTGTTCGCAGACCCCAGCATTGCCTAGTGGTTATCATTTTAAACAGAGAGTCTCAGGTTCAAACTATGGTGCTACCAATCTGTTCGCAGACCCCAGCATTGCCTAGTGGTTATCATTTTAAACAGAGAGTCTCAGGTTCAAACTATGGTGCTACCAAACTGTTCGCAGACCCCAGCATTGCCTAGTGATTAACATATTGGATTGAGAGTCTCGGGTTAGAATCACGGTGCTACCAAAAAACATTCAGTTGTGGGCAGGGTATAGGAGTGTCAGTCAGCCTCGTTATTCTGTAAGAGTAATTGCTTCTGTCGGTGGGTACTGCCAGGTGTTTGCCTTTTTTCTTCGTCCTTATTTCAAAATTGGGAACAACGACGTCACCGGCATGGGTTTCTTTCGGTCGAACAACGAAACAAACAAACCGTCTGACAATTGACATATTACACACAACACTTTTACTGATAGTTTGGCTTTGTGTTAAAAAGGTCAACAAGAAAAGTGGTAAGCCTGGCCTTATAACCATTACATCCATGTGTTGCACTGCTTAGATAACCTACTTTTCTCTGTCGCGGCTGATTTTCCAGGAGGTAATTGAGAGCGCTTCCATAATACGTAAGACCTCGTCCTTTCGGTACACTTTTTAACTGGCTGAGGTTTAATTTTGTTTGTCTGGTTTGTGTTGAATTTCTCGCGATTTGTTTTGTTTGTTTGTTTTGGAATTTCGCACAAAGCTACTCGAGGGCTATCTGTGCTAGCCGTCCCTAATTTAGCAGTGTAAGACTAGAGGGAAGGCAGCTAGTCATCACCACCCACCGCCAACTCTTGGGCTACTCTTTTACCAACGAATAGTAGGATTGACTGTCACATTATAACGCCCCCACGGCTGAAAGGGCGAGCATGTCTGCCGCGACCGGAATGCGAACCCGCGACCCTCAGATTACGAGTCGCACGCCTTAACACTCTTGGCCATGCTGAGTCATTTCTCGCGAAGCTCCAAGAGGGTTACCTGCGCTAGCCGTCCCAAATTTAGCAGTGAGTAGACTAAAGAGAATGCAACTAATCACCACCACCCTCCGCCAACTCTTGGGCTACTCTTTTACCAACGAACGGTGGGATCGACGGTAACATTATAACGCCCCCACGGCTGAAAGGGCGAGCATATATGATGTGATGGGATTGAAAACCGAAAACTGCTAAATAGGAGTGAAGCGCCCTAATCATCTGGCCATGCCAAGTTCTTGTTTGTCCATATCAAGCACGTAAAACAAATATAACATGTAAAACGAAACTGAAAAGAGTGTGACAATTAGAGAGGAAGCGTTGTATTTGTGTGAGTGTTTACATGTACCCACAAGGACTAAAATAGTAATAAAATGTGAAAAAATGAATCAAATCACAGCACAACTTCATTATTATTAACTGTATTACGATTTTAATGACGGTGTGGTAAAGCAGCATTACTTTAATGACACCTTTTTCAATATTACGTACAGCACAATATTATCATTACGGTGTTGGAAAACAGTATTACAATAATTTGTTTGTTGTTATGCGCACAGTTACACAGTAAGCTACTCACTTTATAAGCCTTGAGACTTAACACTAAGCCTCTGTAGGTGAATAACACTACGATAATCTATAATAATAAAAATGCCTATCTCTGAGCACGTGGACCACTATAGCTCCAAGAGGAAAGACCCTTAAAACCTTAAATTTTGCACCCATATACAAAAGGGATTTTGAGGATGTGCACACGGTTATTACTATTTGACTTTGAATTTGACTCCAAAAATATTGGCCAATTTTTTTGCCCTGAAGCCCCATAATTTTGCTTCCTGAAAGTCAAATACATTTCTTTTTCTAATTTTCACTTACTTACTGAGCAATACGTAGGAGTTTCCTGTCTACCCCCCCAAAAAAAATGCTGAAAAAGAACAAAATTGGAAAACATGTATATATTGTATCAAAAGTAAACAAAACTCGATATTTTATGAATCGAAACATTTCTCAACCAGCCAAAAGGAACATGGAAGGAAACAAAAGCATTCGGAATCTCCCAGGCCCCATGGAATAGACTTTCAGAACACTGCAAAAAATTATTGAAATGTTCCGGAAATAACATCAAAGAACATTTAGATTATGATGTCATCATTACTATTAGCTCCGTCTAGGAAACATGAATATATTAAAACATTGAAGATATAGCTTGCAAAAATATTATTACGACCCAGTTTTCTAGTGGAAATTTTATAATTTCACATTTTGGAAAGTAGGTAGACAACAAAGCAAGAAACATAATAAACAATGCCCGTTTGGATGGCAAGCATTTCTTGTCCTGTGGTGGAGAAAAATGCTAAGAATTACTCGATCGAAGATTTACAAGAGGCGTTCTGCGCATTACTGTTACAAATTTTAAACGAATGTACTACACTGAAAGCCGCAAGCTAACTACACTCATGCGCAGAAAACCTTTTTTTCGTGTGTGTATGAAACGACGGGCCTAGAACAAGGAATCTTTAGGTTCACGGGCCGAACACGCAAAATACTATGACAATATTGGCTCGCTTCAGAAATTTATACATACATATATACATTTACTTTGATGGTATTTTATAGCACTTTTAGAAACGTTATGGATGTTAGCTGGAAGGTGTATGACGTTAGAATAAAAGGCTTAATAATGTAGGCTTAGAAAGTTCTTAAACATTTGGCTTCAGGTTTTCTGGTAAATTCGATTAACAGATTATAAATACGAGACGGAGTGAAGTCAGAGAGTATTTTTATTTTCTAGCAACCATTTTATTTTCAATTACTTGATCGATCAACCGTGGAGTTACATAAGTAAGTTTATTTTTACGTTAGTGTCGTGTGGTTAGCGTGGAATTTACGTTGGGAAACCATTTATTAATGTGGCCTACCAGTTACACAACAGTGGTGAAATTTGTAAAAAAAAGTTAAAGAAGAAATAAACTAATTTGTTATCGTCACATGAACTTTGAATAATTTTCATCACATAATTTCAAAGAACCCCATAATGAAAGAATAATATCGTAACAGGATTATGAACAGAAACAAGGGGAAGACTGACGTACCGTGACACTTTATAAGTTGCTTTGTTTTTGACAGCAAACACAACGCAGATATTTCTCCATTAACTTCGCATTTTTCTATTTACAAACTGGCCACGTTTGTTTGTTTTTTTATGTCAGAGACTACTTTCACAGGTTCTAATTCTCAAGCATCAAGTTTTCACTAAAACTGGTCATGTGTACAAAGTAGCACAAATATATTTCTTTATTTTTTTTTATCCAATTTGTACTGCGTATACAAACTATTGATACTCTTGTCATAAAAACGTGTGGTACCTCGCTCTCGTTACAACTGTTCTCGCCCTACGAGAGCATTACAACGGGGTTAGTGTGCGTGTATGCATGTGTATATTTCCGCACACGTATCTCGAACACTAATGGACCAATACACACGAAAATTTTGCACAAGACATTTTTTTGTTTTTTTTTAAAGTTCGCACAAAGCTACTCAATTGGCTATCTGCGCTAGCTGTCCCTAATTTAGCAGTGTAAGACTAGAGGGAAGGTAGCTAGTAATCATAACCTATCGCCAACTTTAGGGCTACTCTTTTACAGACGAAAAGTGGGATTTACCGTCACATTATAACGTCCCAACGGTTGAAATGGCGAGCATGTTTAGTGCGACCGGGATTCGAACCCACGATCCTTAGATTAGGAGTCGAAGGCCTTAATCCACCTGGCCATGCTGGGCCTGCACAAAGTCAGAATGGGAAAATTTCCCCCAAATTTGGTCTAGATCCAAAATTCAATTCTAGACCACTTTGAAGCTTTATATATATAAATATATATATAATGGACAGATAGGACGTTTTCCGTGGTTTTCCAGCAATAACTCTGTAAAGTGTGATCAGAATTCTACCGAATGTCATGAGCACACTGGAAATAAAATTATCTGGGTCGTTTATCATTCTGGGCCCGAGGAGGATTTTCTGAGTTTTCAGAGGCGGAATGTGACTTTATTCAGTATATAGTCAAATAGGAATGACTGCTCTTGTTAACAACGTAACTTTAGAACAATTAGATAAGAGGTCTTTTTCAGTCATTTTAGCAAAACACGTGAAATATGCTTTTCTAAAACACAGGTGTCGCTAGCGGCGTTGACATACGATGACCTTGCCCTCTTTCTATCTGACAGCCGCGACCCGAATTCCTGGTTGGTCTTTTGACAAATCAAAATAGGAAACCACGATCGGTATTATACCGAAACGCCAAAAGTTTCCGCTCGTTGAAACCTTTTAAATACTTAAGGACGCTTTAGTCCTAGTGTGGAAACGTAAATCTGAACAATTCAGTACAGTGCAGTTATTTTTATATTTGTTTCGACATGTTATTCTGCTTCTACGATTACTTTGTAACCGGAAAGTTGTTAAATAATCTGGTTAAACGTTTGAAAAAGGTTCTTCCAATGTGCGTCCGTTCAGTGAACACCCACAACCTTCCCATGTCTTCCATCCTGTCTACGTCAGCTGTTAGTTTACTCGTAAAGCTGCCTCTAACCTATGATGTTTTTTTTTCTTGTTACCTGTTTGTATAATTATTTGTACATGTTAATTTGCCACTACAACGATAACTACTCACTACTTTGCTTGTAAAATCATTCACACATATCTTTTTTCTCTGCTAGTACAGCGAAATATATTTGTTGTTAAATCATTCGTACATACCTTAGCTTACCCTGTTTGTATCACACATAACTTAGCTGTTTGCATTATACATATATTAGCTTACCCTGTTTGTATCATACATACCTTAGCTTACCCTGTTTGCATTATACTTACCTTAGCTTAGCCTATTTGCATTATACATACATTAGCTTACTCTGTTTGTATTACACATACCTTAGCTTAGCCTATTTGCATTATACATACATTAGCTTACCCTGTTTCATTTTTCTTACCTTAGCTTACATTGTTTGTATCACACATAGCTTACCCTGTTTGCATTGTATTTAACTTAACTTACCCTGTTTGTTTCATACATATCTTAGATTATCCTGTTTGTATTATGCACATCTTAGCTTACCCTGTTTGTTTCCTACATATCTTAGTTTATCCTGTTTGTATCATGCACATCTTAGCTTACCCTGTTTGTACAACTTTTTTCTAACATCGTTTTAACATTACAACTATTTTGTATTTGTACAAATTAAGTTGTTTATAGAATCATTTACATTTACATACCTAACTCAGTATAACTAAATACACTTCAATGAGTAGTATATAATTATTTACCCATGTTACACCTCTGAAACATGTAAATATACACATTGTGATCAGTATGATTATTCACTAACGTTACACCACTGGCACATGTAAACAAACTCGTAAGCCTTTTTAAATTATTTATTAACGTCACTCCGTTTCCATCCTAACAGTGTTATAGCACGTGCATATCAAAGCTATACACTTCGATGACGTATATAAGTTTGCAGTCTAATGCAAACGCACACATAATATACGATTGAAATTTAACATTGGTGATGTGAAAAATTTGCATGAACGTGCTTCAACAGGTCCGCGTCCTTCAGAACACGTCACAAGTACAGTGTGGGCTACATGCACTCGTTCATTGTAAAAGGGAAAGGTGCATGGCAAAAAACGTCATAAACGTTCGATTCAAGCGTACAGTCAGTTGGAGTTTAAACCCGGCAGGGACAGGTGGTTAAGACACTCTCCTCGCAAGATGAAGGTCACGGGTTCCAATCCCCGTCACACCAAACATGCTCGCCCTTTCAGCCGTGTGAGGGTTATAATTTTATGGTCAATCTCACTATTCGTTGATAAAAGAGTAGCCCAAGAGTTGGGGGTGGTTGGTGATGACTAGCTACCTTCCCTCAAGCCTTACACTGCTAAATTAGGGACGGCTAGCGCAGATAGCCCTCGTGTAGCTTTGCGCAAAATTGAAACAAACAAACAGTTGGAGTTTGAACCTGAAACTTTTCTAATTTGAAAGTCACTAGATTTGTAGTACAAGTCACATGTGCAGATAGGCGTTTTACGTCTTTCTTAATCATTATTCACGCAATACTACATACATTCGACAATCGCTGTCCCTAATATTAAACTGGTAAGGTTAGAAGAATGGTTGACAAAAACAACCCTGGCCAATACTTGGGCTACTTTAACCAAATAATAGTATTTGACTTGTCATTCTTATAGCGTGCACATGGCCCCAAAGTGCGGAGCGCAATTTTTCAGCAAAGGGATGCGAACCATGAACCATTGGATTCATAAACTGACATGTTAACTCCTAGGCCACGGCTGGTCGGGGAACTGATTGAATGTTTGCCATATTTTTCAGTCACTAAAAGTTGGTTGAAATGTCATCAAATAAGTTATATGGATAGTGTATAAAAGTAAGATAATTTATTGTTGTTATTATTGTTAGCAAATCATGACCAGGGTTACCAGTTGTCCCAGTAAATCTGAGATCGTCCTTGTCTTTAGCCTTATTTGTTTTGTCCTTCAGAAAGACTACGCACATTTAATTGACCCAGTTTCTCTGTAATTAAATGCGAGTTTCATATGCTCACGGTTTCCCATTGTAAAGCCCAGTATGAGCAGGTGGTTAAGTGCTCGATTCGTAACCTGATGGTCGTAGGTTCGAATCCCTGTGGGAACGTTATAATACAATAGTAAATCCCTTTATTCGTTGGTAAAAGAGTAGCCCAAAAGGTGGCTGTAGGTGGCGATGACTAACTGCCTTCCCTCTAGTCTTACACTGGAAAATTGGTTACGGATAGCGCAGATAGTCCCTGTGTAGCCTTGCGCGAAATTCATAAACAAACCTAATCTCTGGACGAGCAGCTGTAGAAATTGAGATTCGAAACTCCGCCTATTGACAAAAATAAGGAGAATAAAACAACTTTGGTGCGTTTGTTTCTACTCTTTTTACACCAACTATATAAGTTACTATTTGAGATTCAGTCGTTTTAAAACGCAATATAATAAACGACAGATTATTTAGTAAATGGTATAGACAGTTATTTTATAATCTAAATGGATTGAGGGCTATTACAGTGTCTCTTGTCTGTTTTGAATTTCGCTATCTGCACTAGCCCTCCCTGGTTTACTGGTGTAAGACTAGAGGAAGGGTCATCACCACCCATTGCCTACTCTTGGACTACTCTTTTACCAACGAATAGTTGGATTGATCGGAACATTATAACGCCCCCATGACTAAAAAGGTGAGGATGTTTGGTGTGACGGGGATTCGAACCCGTGACCCTCGGATTACGAGTCGACAGCTTCATCCCCCTGGACATGCCGGGCGTTACAACGTCTTTCGGTTTGGTTTGTGTCCTGCAGATTTATCATGCGACTTCAGTGATGTGGTCGCCGTCTTTTAGTTCCGGAAGCCTTTATGGTTGAAGGACTGCTCAGTTTTACTGAAATGTGTGTGACTGGAAAGACGACATGCGGAGCAGAATGCAGCATCTTGGGTCACAGAGTACTCCAGCCACGAGTGCTGATCACGCCAATTCTTGTTGAATGACCTTAACTGGTCGCTGTATTCTGTGGCCGGGTATTTCTTCAAGTCTGGACAGGTTGGACGACAATCTGGAAGTTTGAATCCTGGTGGTAGTTTTTCACTCTGGATGTAAGTGGTGTCTTCTTGCGGCTGGGTCCCGCACTAGTCGTGTCCGCATTCTCACCATCACGATCACCACTGTCCTTCTCACTTGCACCACATGTGTTTGTAGGACCATCTACTCGCTGCCTCTTCTTGGGTAGTAGGTAGTGTTCCATAATCAACCCGATGTGTAATATGACCGGTTTATGTTTTGGTGTGTGATATCTGGCTATTTTCTTGTGTGTTGGTGTCCTAGTTTGAAAACGAGTCGCTGATTTTCATTTCCTTTTATTAACCCAAACTGAGAGTGTGTCCCAGTGTCTGGCTGAGTACCAGATAGAGCGAGAGCCGCGTAAACAAACATAACGTCTTTTTATACAAAGCGCGCGAACATCAAAGTGACCCCCGAGCCGACTGACTGCTAGCACCACTTCTTACTTCCAAGTTGTGTTTGTTTATATCAAACGAATGGGAGTTTCTCTCTTTATATTGGCATTATTGCTTACAAAGGATATTCATTTTAACCATCGAAATCAAAGGAAAAAAGATATAACATACGTACTATTGGGTCATTTCATGAATAAGGAACAAATAACAACTAAACATAGTTTAACATTACGAACAACTGCTCTGGGGCATCGAAATCACCAAATTATATCAATAGTACGTGAACGTATCCGTAAAATACTGTTAGAGAAAGTGTTTATCTTATAACACAAGTACGTCATTAGAAGACAGTGATAAAATAAAATTACAGGGCTAATTTGGGAACACAAACAGCTTTGATAGGGCATATTCTAAAACTGTGGGCAGCTAATGGGAGTGAGCGGTGGGGGTGGGTTGGCGTGCGGCTGGTAATTGGATAAGCGTTTCGCTAAAGGCATTCGAACAAAGCAAACCCGCGGCCAGGATATTGAATGGTCACAGTAGCACCATCTATGTCTCTTTGATGTTAATTGCTAAGCAACAACGACGATTGCGTTTTCCATATTTTATAAATATATGTAGATAACAATATTTGGGGGGGGGGCTGAGTAATAAGCTGTTGAGTGATCATTAAAAGTATGTGTACACAGTCGTTGCTTAGAGCTAGCAAATGCGTAATTGTAAAAACTAGGGATGACCCGGCATGTCCAGGTGGGCGAAGTCGTTCGACTCGTAATCCGAAGGTCGCGGGTTCGAATCCCCATCTTACCAAACATGCTTGCCCTTTCAGCATGGGGGCTTTATAATGTGACGGTCAATCCCACTATTCGTTGGTAAAAGAGTACCCCAGGAGTGGGCAGTGGGTGCCTTCCCTCCAGTCTTACACTGCTACATTAGGGACGACTGGCGCAGATAGCTCTCATGTAGCTTTGCGAACCGAAGGATTCGTTTTTGTGATATATTGCTGTGTATCACGTGGCGTTATACAAGTGACGGCCGCCTCCCGTTGTTTCTCAGTAGTTAGAAGTGGATGCTATTAACCTAGTGGTCTTCTGTCAAGTCTATCAGTTCAAAATCAAGAACAGAAATTATGACTAATTAGTCCTTGCAAATAAGTGTATCCTTACGCGAAATTCTGGAACGAACAGTTGTTACTATTTATAGTTATCTTACATCGATTCAGATTTAGTGAGCAGTTACAAGACGCGAGCGTTTAAAATAGCTTTGAAAATTAATAAAAAGAAAGTACAAAAGAAAACAGAGTAAAACAAAGTGCAACAACAAACGATATTCATTCTACTATAAAATATATGAAGGAAACAAAAAGTTTCTTACTTTACGTCTCTGCTAAATGTATTGTAAAAAACTCGGAGAAATCGCCAACCTCCCGTAGCCACATAGAAAGCAAAAGTTGTAACCAACGCTTCCAATAGGGAGCCACGTGCTAACCACATCAAAACAAACACGCCGAAATACAACTTTCTCTCCATTGCTCAACAAGCTCAGTACAACAGTATGGGTTTAGGCTCGGTTACTGCGGCTTTTTTTGTTCCGACCTTCAGCTAACTAGTGCTGGTACGTGGGTGCATATAATATAATGAAGTCACGAGATATTAGGCGTCTCTGAACCGTCGATGTTTGTGCTTCCTGAAGGCCGAATGTTTCCAGATAAACCAACGCACAGTTACTGAAGGATGTCAAATCGTGACATAGTACGGTAAATATTATATCGTTGATTGGCTGTTTGGTACAAATAATTATCTACGGGTCAGTTAAACTCTGCAAACAAGTCAAAGTGACTGGTTTGGGACACTTCAACCAGGTGTTACAAGTGCTTTATCACATTTATAACTGCAACTTTAAAGTGTCCTCAGAATTAATAAATGCGCAGCCAACGCTCGAGGGCAACAAGCTTGGTGCCTAAGGCATGAAGGGAAGGGAGGAGAGCATGGTCACGTGGTTATGCCATTATATGCTTGTAGTACCAAGGAATATCACTAGATGGCAATAGTAAGCAGGGCAGAGGCCTCAAAAATAACTGATACATAATTCAATTTGCAACCTTTATAGTACTGTAAAAAAGGAACATTTTTTCACATTAAAATAGACAATTTATAACAAATATCTTCATTCGATTAATAGTTTACTATTTTTATGAACAACAATTAAACTTGTATATTCAAAGGCTGCTTGTGTTTTTCACTTACCTCTGTCGTAAAAAAGTGTCTACAAATTTAGGCACCTAAGAACTTGAAGCTCTGTGTGAATGAATGTGATGCTGGACTCCTAATCTGAGGGTCGCAGGTTCGAATCCCCGTCATACTAGACATGATCGTCCTTTCAGGCGTAGGACTGTTATAAAGTCACAGTCAATCTCACTATTTGCTGGTAAAAGAGTAGCTCTAGAGCTGGCGGTGGGTGGTGATGACTAGCTGCCTTCTCTCTAGTCTTATACTGTTAAATTAGGGACGGCTAGCGCAGATAACCCTCGAGTAGCTTTGCGCGAAATTAAAAAAACAACAACAAACAATTATAATAACACTTAACTATTTTAATCGCTTACCTTTGTTTCAGATTTTGTTTTGGTTATTAAATATTTGCTAGCAGAAACCACAAAACATTTTTGGTCAAACGAGCATCTTCATTGCCACAGTATTTCTTTAAATAACGTAACTTTTAAAATGCCACAAAATAATTATGATCCTAAACACCGAAATATGCAAGTCCACCTGTTTTAGGCCTAAAATTAGTTATTAACAACGGACTATAGTCTTTGCCAAATCGTTTGCATACTGTTCCATGTTCATGTTACTGTCTACATGCATGGAGTAGGTTTTGAAATAAATACCTTGGTAGTAATGGAGAAGATAGCGCCTTCGCTTTGGCAGCTGTCACTCCCGCGAGACTCGTACTAACCAGTTCCATGTTAAACTCACCAATCTTTTTAACCCAAATTGTCAATAATCATGTAGTCAAAATTCTTAAGTTCTACCAAGTGCGAGGTTAAAGTAGAATTATTTAGTATTCGAGCACCCATGTGGGTTAATAGTCTCTTAGAAATATTTATCTTATTTCTAAAAAAAAACCTGTCAAAATTGTGTGTGTGTGAAGGTAGCGTATGATATGACAAAGATGTATGAGTTGTTATTCTGGTATGTTTCAGCTGTTTTGAGTATTTTGTTTCTTTAAAACTCTCGTTTGTTTTTGGAATTTCGCACAAAGCTACTCGAGGACTATCTGTGCTAGCCCTCTTCAATCTAGTAGTGTAAGACTAGAGGGAAGGCAGCTAGTCATCACCACCCACCGCCAACTCTTGGGCTACTCTTTTACCAACGAAAAGTGGGATTGACCGCCACATCATAACGCCCCCACGGCTGGGAGGGCGAGCATGTTTGGCGCGACGCGGGCGCGAACCCGCGACCCTCGGGTTACGATTTTTTTTATAGCAAAGCTACATTGAACTATCTGCTGAGTCCACCGAATGGAATCGAACTCCTGATTTTAGCGTTGTAAATTCGTAGACTTACAGCTGTACCAGTGGTTTGAAAGAAACCAACGCTTTGTTCAAACTTCTAATAGACTGGTGCTGGGTGCTTTCAAAATTTATATCAAAGGCAGCTAAAATGTAACGTATCTCATCATTTAAAAAGAACATAGTTTTAAGGCGAGGAAATGGACAGTGCTGTCGATTCCAGGTTGTCGTATCTTTCTATATAGGGGTCATCCAGTAGGCAGGTTCATTTGGAGGCATTAGACCGTCGTATTTTTCTATCTGGAGTGTCAGTCCAGCTTGTTTGGAGTAATTGTGACCGAAGCTCTGAGCTAGTAGAAGTATATTTTAATTCAGAAGTAAATATTTAACATTTACAGATTCTCCAAATATAGATTTAGAATTATTTAATTACAGTGCTTGCTGTATCCTGACGTCTTTACTTTTACAGAGATTTCACCGTAGTAACAGAGTAAGAAAACCTTTCACGATTCTCGTAAAACAGAAAAAAAAAATTCGCTAAAGAGAATGCCACCTATAGTTTAAACAGATATAATTATTATTAAGCATTAACAAACAAAAAGGAAAACTTGTGTGCTTCAACTGTTATTTCTAACCAAAGTTTCCTGCTAGTTTTTTGTAGGGAATTTACTTAAATGTATAATTCCTCGCCATCTTAAAGAACCTTCAACATCCTCAGAAAAAAAACTGTGTGAAAAAAATCAACTCATTCGCTGAATCCTTTCTGAAACTTTTACAATCAATTAACCTTTCATTTGCATCATTACGAAAGAGTAAATAATCGCATTACAAACTTTTCAAACTTATGTTTCCAGTGTATAAAAAAGTAATTAAGTAATGATAAGAACCGTTCGTAACGTCAATCACTTTATTTCAACTGCATAAATACACCTCCGCCTACCAGGGTAGAAACTAAGTAACACATTTTCACTTAAAACTAAAGTCCACAAAAATAGAGTGAATAATATTAATGATTCATCTGATATATTTACGAAGGTAATTAAAGAACTCTTATTTTATATGAATATTTCTCTCCACTAGAGGCCACTACTACACAGGAACGACTTTCACATGAATGCCATGTACTGGACCAATGGTTAGAAACTTGATCTTATATTGTATTTGACCCTGAAACACAAGAGATAAGTAAAAATATCTCTGATACTCAGTTTAAATCTGATCAGAAGTAATATCTTATTTTTTATACTTAACTTAGTATTTACTTTGTGATTTATCTTTATGTACTTATTGCATTAATTATAAAAAAATATATAATTTTCATGTAAATATGTTTGTGAAAAAGCTTTTTGTTTTCACTACTCTATATTCTAAAATGAGAAACTTACAATTTCCGTTTTTTCAGAAGGAACTATTTTGTAGCCGCGTAAGATTCTGGCCAATGCTAGTTTGGCATGCAGTTGCCCCATTCTCATGCCAACACAGTTTCGCGGTCCAGATCCAAACGCTTGATAGGCCATAGGGTGGATATCCTTCTTATTTTCAGGGAGAAACCTTTATATCATGATATTATAACAATTGAGTTTCAAATTATATATGTTCATAATTCTTTTTCCAAATTAAAAGAAATTTTTTCCGAAGAAAAATGTTAATAAATCTGTAAAAATAACACAAAGTTATAAGTATGTATTAGCTATTTAGTGTTTACCTCTCAGGTTTAAACTCGTATGGCTCAGACCAGATCTCTGGATCATGATGGAAATACCAAACAGGGACTTGTATGGTAGTGTCTTTTGGGATTTTAAAATCACCTAGCTGGTAATCCTCGTCAGAAAATCTGTTGACAAACCTATAAAAAATAAAAATGACACGTATTCCTTGTCTCATTACTCGTTTGGTGTCGTCAGGAGCAGTAGAAGATAATTACCACAATACAATAGAATAGCATCTCTTTCAAATTGAATCGAGGAAATCCTCACATGTTTTCACTGGTAAAAGTATTGATAAATAATTATGACATCTTTAATTCACTTCTAAAGATTTTGGAAATTGGTAAAATATTTTGTCCGTAATTTTTGCCTCATCTTTGAGATAAAGTTAATTTCACAAAAAATTAAACGAGACAATATTTTTTAAACATTTTATCTTAAGTATCCTTATTTGTACTGAAGCACTGAGATGAATATAAAAAAAACTAGTATATTTTTGTAGTAAGTTATTTACGCGAATTAAAATGAGTTTCAATACAAGATAACTTAGATTATTTATAAACACAGCTTTACATGTCTGACAGCGAGTGTTTTGTGTGATGTATGACAAAGATGTTGGTTTTGATAGAGGGCGCCATTTTGAACTGAAAGAAGATCAAACTCACGTGATAATTGGCGGATACAGTCGCAGAGATTCTGAGAAAACTTGGTCTAAATATTGAAGTTTGTTTACTGTGTTGTAATCTAAGACACCCTGAAAAACAATATTAAGAAATAAATGAAATAAATAATATGTCGGTTGGAAATCACGTTACAAATATATTTACAATTAATTGGCGACAAACTTTTTCAAACACAAGAGAGTTACAATCCATTGAAAAGGTTTTAAAACTGCACTTATTGAAGATTTTATTCCAGAATTCTACTTTATATGTCAGATACAGATAAAACTCAGGTCTTACATCTTGTCCTATGACATCGTTTATTTCTTCGCGAATCTTTTCCTGGACATCTTGTCGGTTGACCAGTATATGGGTTGTGAAACCGAGGGCTGTACTTGTTGTTTCATAGCTGTTGAATTAAAGGAAACTGAGAAACATATTTTGCATCTATTATGTGTCTATTATTATTATCTACTATTTAAGTGTAATAAGTAAAAACGCGGCATAAACATTTTGAATATTCAAATAATAATAATTTTACAGAATCGTAACCTCATGCTCACCGCTTGTACAGCGGTAAGCCTACGGATTTACATTGCTAAAATCAGGGGTTCGACTCGTCTCGGTGGGCTCAGCAGATAGTTTGATGTGGCTTTGCTATAAGAAAACACAGAAGCGCATGTAACCTTAAAGAACAGATACAAACGGAGAATTTGTTTAAGACTTAACCATCACTTCAATTCCTCGTCCTTCCGCACATAGAAAAACAAAAGTAAAAATAAATGAACAAACTGGTTTCAACTCCCCAACAGCCAATCCAATGAGAGTACAAGGAAGTAGTTATCATACTCGCGAAAAACGGACGTAACTCCACAACAGGCCCCGGCATGGACAGGTGGTTATGGCACTTGACTCGTAACCGCAAGGTCGCGATTTCGAATCCCGTCACACAAAACATGCTAGTCCTTTCAGCCGCATAAGCGTTATATAGTGACAGTTAATCTCACTATTCGTTGGTAAAAGAGTAGCTCAAGAGTTGGCGGTGGGTGATGATGACTAGCTGCCATCCCTCTAGTCTTACACTGCTAAATTAGGGACGGCTAGCACAGATAGCCTTCGTGTAACTTTGCGCGAAACTCAAAACAAACAAACAAACACTCCACAATGAAGCTCTCTTTGCTTGCTACCACTTTCACAGGTGGTGTATGAACTTCATTCCATCAATTTTACAGAATGTTACGAAGACTTTCATTGTTATTTAAGTTTACCAGCGTTGTCGACTGGGGTATGTCATCATTAGACAATTATGAATATTTGAAAGATATTGTTCAAATACAATGCTAAAAAAATCACGTCACTTGCTTCTTTTATAATACAGTTAATCATACACATAACACATAGTTTAAGTACAGTAAATTTACATAAATGTTGTACTTACTTTAATAGGTGGACACGAGACTTACCCAGCCAATAAGAAAGTGATACAATTTGCTTTAATTTCCACATCTGTACTAAACTTCATCTGTTTCTTCTCGTCTGATTAAATAAATGGATAAACGTGTATACAACGAAATACAGGTAACATACAGTAAACATGACCTGGTCTGGATGGACTTTTAGTTGGTCAATAACCGTTACCGAGACAAAGTAAACAAATCAAAATTCGTAAGAATATTGGTTCACGATTGGTGGAATAAGTAAAGATGTAAACATGTGATCTTTACAAATAAACAGAAGTTTCTAATGTTTAGTAAATATGTACAACAGTTTGTTTAAAGGTAGAGAGCAGATGGGTTTGAGAATCAAATTACAACGTCACAGTACCAAATGATGTTCGATAAAATAATAATTATCACATGAAACACTAGACATTGTACTTGACCAATTTCTCCTACAACGAGGGTCAAATAAACCTATGACCTACGAAACTGTTACAAGGATCCTGATTGCAATTCTAGGTAATCAAATATACGTTAAACTCATATATAACTTCAGTCAACAACCTGGAATTCACATGTAAATTTATATCGATGTAACAATACGATAAACTGACGTTACTTGACTATAACATTAAATTTAGTTGATAAATGAAAACTGTTTCACAGACACTCGTGTCTTGTGCATTAATGTAGATACTTTAAGATTGTAGTTTGTTTTTAATCTTTGAGACGTGTTATTTTTATGTTCACCTTTCTCATCATTAGAAACACCATCTGTTGGCTCGTCTACACCAGCTGTCAAGTGTTTAGCAGTGACATTTTCAATGTCTTCTTTAGCCATTCTAGCATCCAACATCATCTGAAGAAGATCAGATCTTTGAAGCTGAAAAAAGAGAAAACATTTATATATACATAACATGATGATTAACCAATAAAACGATTTTACAGTAAAATACGAATGTTATTCGCAGAAGTATAACTGGGTTATGAAACATAAAATATGTGTTCATCTCAGTTATATTAATGTTGACACAGTGAATAATTCCAAGTTTTGAAAATATTTAACAATTACTTCCTGATTATTGTATCTATAGTCCGTTTGTTTCACGTGACCCAATTTAATGTGCAATTATGGAAACAACACCTTCTGGAGGTCCACTCGTGGCTCACAATTGACATTGTGAATCCACACAGAGAACTCGGTCCGTTGTGGCCAGTGCTTCCTGTTGTCGTGCGTTACGGTGTTCCTGTTGTCCCAAAGGCAAAAATAACAGTAAAACTTGTTAAATCTTCCTTGGAGACTCCTCAAGAATACCACTATTTTGAATTATCTGATAACCTCCCAGCCATACTCATCATACATCAAGACTTCTAGCAAGGCCTTGATGCTGTTGTATTCCTCTTTGAGGTGCACCGAATGAGCCAGGAGAAGAAACGGATACTTATTACCGTTATGGAGTAGCACAGCTGCTTCTGGATGAGTTATCAGAAGAGGTGCCACTCGTTCTGGTTACACATAATTCCAAGTGCCTCATACAGACCGGATACATTGCGGTAGAAGCAGAACCCATCTTGACGAATGAAGAATATTGGTGACGCTTCCTCTGACTCGTGAGTTGCATACTTTCATTCTTGAAAATTCTTGTAAGTTCTGTAACATTCTAGAAAGTTAGAGAAAATTCTCTGTCACTAACTTAGCACTGAATCTGCCTGGAATGTTCTCGAAAATGGGTTCATTTGAAAATTTCATTTCCCAGATCACAAAAGCAAAGTTTGAAGAGAAAAATAAGTCTTTTCCATTTACTTCAAGCATAAACAATTGAGAAATAACACTTCCTGCCCAGGAACAAGATAAAGTAACAATTTTGTTACATAATGTAATAAATCTTATGTTATGTTATGTTAGCTTGTCCTACACTCCAAGTCGGACCTCGTGTCAAGTGTGTTAAGTTGCGGATTGAATCACACAACATTAAAGGTTCGATACTGATAAAAACATTTCATATTTTCAATATAGAACAAAATAATTTGAGATTAGTAAATCAAACTTTAGGGATCTTAGCTTAACTTTTATAAACATAACACGTCGTTCAGGCTTAAAATTATGGTATAAATTTCAAATCCACTTAATAATAAACGTCAATGAAACAAAACAAAAACTGAAACCAAATAAACACAACCACAAAACTATGTTCACCTGATAAAATTAACGATGAAATCAACAAAATAAAACAACACTTCATCAACATTAACAAATTTCCTCAAAAACAAACTGTTAAAGAAATTATACTCACAACAACAAACAAACAATAATAAATCCCAAGATGCAACGAACTACAAAACCATGTACTGCTGCATACCGTATGTTCCCGACATTGGCGAAAAAATAACCAACATTTAGAAAAAAACTTATAACAAAACACAACATTCCACTAAACATCAAATGTATTCAAAAAGCAGGTGCAAAAATAAAGTCCATACAAGTAAAAACTACACTGACAAACACAACACCAACATTATTTATAAAATACAATGCAACAACTGTCACGACTTCTATATTGGAGAAACAAGTAGAAAAATGGAAACCGGTATTGAAGAACACAACAAAAATACCTTCACACGTTTTTGAACACTACAAATCAAATAAACACAACCATATAAAACACTCACACATTAAGTAGGGAAACAAATATAAACTAAACCAAAGAAGCTCTATTTACAGAATAACTAAAACATTTTTTTTTTTAATTTCGGGCAAAGCTACACCAGCGCTGTTTGTGCTAGCCGTCCCTAATTTAGCAGTGTAAGACAAGAAGGAAGGCAGCTAGTCATCATCAACCCCCGTCTAGTGATGGGCTACTTTTTTACCAAAGAATAGTGGGATTGACCGTCACATTATAACCTCCACACTGCTGAAATGGGAAGCATGTTTGGTGCGACGGGGATTCGAACCCATGACCCTCAGATTAAGAATTGAACGCTTTAACCCAAAACTAAATTTAAACCAATATAAAGGAACACCTTTCTACAGATACTAATTAAAAGAACTAACATATACTGCAGCGCCCCCTACAATCCTTCAACAGTTTACACTCCTCTCCCTAACACATGTGTCTGATTACAAACCCTCTTTCTTAACCTAAAGATGACCTAAGAAGGTGGAAACGTTGTTCTTTATTTTAATCAAAGTTTTAATACCCATTCCAGCCGTCTCGAGACACACTTTTACTTCAAGTGGATTTCTCGTTATTACAAAATTATTGTATCAGTTCTCAGATCTACTTAATAAAAGTCCAGTTTTATCACATGCAGTAGATATTGGTATCTGATGGTGATAACAAACTCTGTTCTTTAAATGAAATTACTTCAAAAAACACTTCAGAGTTAGAGTTGTTTATGACTAATTGACTTGGAATCGTCTCTTGCTGAATATTTAGTAAAAGTAACAGTTATTATCTACATGATGAAAGATAGAAACGTTCTTACAGCTGGATTTTTTCGTCTTTCCTCAATTACTTTCGTAACTCCTTCAATTAAGGTTCTTCCTGGAGTTGAGAATATCTGATGCCATATGAAATCCACCAGTGTTCGCAATGGATAAAGGATGTTGTAGAGCTCAGGAAAACACACTAAAATCAAGGTCGTTTTTCATTAAATCTCCATTGAAACTTCTATATAAACAATTATTTAGATACAAAGACTAAAACTTTCAACTTACGCTCCGCTCAGAAGTAATTTAGTTTCGTTCAGAACTCGAAAATTTGACATTATGTGTATCACAAGAAGAGTTAGAACGGAGTTTCTTTTCTTTATGACGAGAAATTCATTTGAAATAAAACGTACCTCAGAACGGCTGGTATGGGTATTAACACTTTTACTGATAAGCAGAGAACAATGTTTCGACATTCTTTGGTTAACCTGAAGATGAGCTCGGAATGTCATAACGTTGTTCTTTGCTTGTCAATGAAGGTGTTAATACCCATACCAGCCGTTCTGATATACATTTTTAAAACGAAGTTTCATTCTTACAAAATCCTTTTTTCTCTCTTAAAATCCCATCTCTTGTGTATCCTGTTCTTGACAAAGTGACCTACGTAATAAGAATCATGGGATCTTTGGTATTCCCATTATGTACTTTACAATTGCAAAATCTAAGGTTTTATTAAAATTTGGTTCAGATCAATTAAGAAATTACGAAGTAATTTACGAATTATTCAGTTACATTAAATATATTTTAATAGATTTTTTTACAATGAATATTTCATATTGTCTTCTGAAGATACTGTGAGTAAGGATAAATTATGTTACCTCTCAATAGAAGTTATGAAACACGTATAGAGTCAAACACACGTTTTTGCTTGATAACAAATTCTTAACGGAATGTTAAATATTTTGTGATATCTTACAGTAAAAAAGATAAAATAAAATAAATTAGTACATTAATTAAATTAAGGTCGTTATTCGATATACGTGTGTGGTGTGTTCTTATAACTAATACTGTATAGATGTGATAACAATTGCCGCAAATGTGAGGGTTCGATACTTTCATTTTCGATAGTCTATTTTTCATTTTTTATGCTGATTGTATATTACACATTGATGTTACACACTCTGCAGTTTCTAATCTCTGTTTGAAAATGTGTTTGTGATACAGCAGGTTATAGTTTCTTGGATACATTTAACTTTGGAAAACAAGCTGGAAAAATAAATGAACGGTGGAAACAAAAAACCAAACTTCACCTTTTGGACCAAATTAAATCTAACTCAAACTTACGTAATAAAAATATTAAGAACCCGGATGTCTGAGTGTTGGCAACAGCTCTGGAGTTGGTTAGAAAGGGATTGTTTGGATTATGCTGGACATTCGTCTGGATTCCAAAAACCGTTTGACCAATGACATCAACTGTTAATTCTTGGTACATCTCGTATATATCGAAGTCTTCCTCTGTTTGGGATTTTTGGTCAATTTTTTCCATTAGGACCTCAAGACATTTCTGCAAGATTGGTGTCATCTGAAACCCAAATTAGACTGCATTGCAGACTGTATAATTAATTACAAGAAGTCTAAAATTAAGTGTATAGAATTACCCTTACTATATGAATTATTTATAAATATAATAATTATTATAGAATCATACATATCTATGTTAACATATGAATATGCGTAAAATTACAAACCTGATTTTATTTCAAGCGAAACCAATCAACGTTAAACTTAAATTATGTAATCATTGCATCAAAGGCAGCAAAGAACCATCTGGTCCATCTAGCTTGTCCTACCTATTAAATTAAACTAAACACTGACAAACTCGATGTCATTACCTATAATTCAAATAGTAATGAAATTTCCCTCAACCTCCCTTAAAGTATTTGCTTCTAACACATTTGAAGGCAACCCGTTCAAAGACCAACCATCTTGTTACAAAAGCAAAGCTGTATTAAATAACTTCCATTCTACCAAATATATATCCGTGTCCTGTAATCTTACCGTTCTCACAATTAAATATGAAAAAAAATTAAAATTATCATTTTTCAAACAATCATAAAGACTTTAATTGAGCGCCCTCTACATTTCTTATTCTATTTTTTACAAGAAATGAAGGTCAGAAATTTTGACCTAACCTCGAATGACATCATTTCTTCCCACTTCCGATCTTTAACCAGTGACGTCTGCGATGACATTATAATATTTTATATTCAATATTTCTGAAGATACAACATAATTTTTTTTTTCTTTTGTCCTGCCTCTAGAGTAGCAACACTTACGTTGGATTAGTTAAAGGAAAAATCAACCAGAAAAATAAATATAT
The DNA here is from genome assembly GCA_011833715.1 of Carcinoscorpius rotundicauda. Classification (NCBI taxonomy): domain Eukaryota; kingdom Metazoa; phylum Arthropoda; class Merostomata; order Xiphosura; family Limulidae; genus Carcinoscorpius; species Carcinoscorpius rotundicauda. The sequence continues at coordinate 87,756,809 of CM022399.1, forward strand.
TTATTCCTTAATATTGTTAAGGCTATTTCCAACGAAATTATATTTGTAATGAAAATTGTATTATCACACATACAGTGTAATCTCTACAGCATTGTTTAAATGTGTCAAAGATGGTAATATAGATGTATGTGAGAAGTGTCTGACGATAGTTACTGTAATCAGACTACATTAAAACAATGTTTAAGTTGCAGACTAAATACAATACTTACCTGTTTCATCTTACTAGAACTGAAGGTTGGGGTGATGAGACTACGAACTTCCTTCCAGTGTTTTCCACGTTTGTAAACAAATTGTGCTTGAAATTCTTTAATTGGCTGAATACATCCAGGGATTAACATCTGTGGAGATAAGCGTAATTTTATTCGTTTAAGCAGTTGATGAGATACAACTATTATAATAATACAACTATCATAAGAATACAACTATAATAAAACAACTATCATAAGAATACAACTATAATAAAACAACTATCATAAGAATACAACTATAATAAAACAACTATCATAAGAATACAACTATAATAAAACAACTATCATAAGAATACAACTATAATAATACTACTATCATAAGAATACAACTATAATAATACACATATCATAAGAATACAACTATAATAATACCACTATCATAAGAATACAACTATAATAAAACAACTATCATAAGAATACAACTATCATAATAATACAACTATAATAATACTACTATCATAAGAATACAACTATAATAATACCACTATCATAAGAATACAACTATAATAATACACCTATCATAAGAATACAACTATAAGAATACAGCTATCATAAGAATAGCTTAGTTTAAAAAACACGTCTAAAGTAAAGATGAAAATTGAAATGACAATAAAAGTTACTGAAAACTACACTATCGACAATATTTGTAATATTTTAAAGAAGAAACTAACAAATAGTTGAGAAGTTGGTTTGTTGCACAAAGCCGTCTCTGATTTATCAGTGTCAGACTATAAGGTACGTAGTTAGTCATCACCACCTACCACGAACTCTTGGGCAACTCTTTTACTAATGAATAGTAGAACTGACCGTCACATTATAACGCCATCACCGGTGAAAAAGCGAGCAAGTTTGTTGCGAGGAGGGATTCAAACCCGCGACCCTCAGATAACAAGTCAAACGCCTTAACCCACCTGACCATGCCGGGTCGTCTGAAAGATCACATAATAAACACTAAAGAATATTATAAGCACTCTTATAGATAAACTGCCACAGACGAGTTACTTCGTTCTCAACACCTTACTTCAACGCTAGATGTCAGCACCATACATCATTTGACCTACTTACATATTGTTTCACTTTCGATCCACAATGGCGCCATGAAAAAGTCACAAAATGAAAAAGCATTAGAGTTATATTGTAGCAGCTGAAATACTTGGCAGTCGACAGATTAAAGAACATTAATTTACCACTTACTGTTAACTCAATGAGTACCTTTCGTCGAAAAGTGTTTCCTAAATATCTTGGTTTGCTTCTATTAAGCGCAAATTGTAGAATGAACTATCTGCGTGATTCATTGATCGTATTAGATGTACGACTGCCATAACTATTTTGAATAGGTTCGTGTCTTCCATTCTTCTGAGTGTTTATTATTGGTTTTAATATAAAAAAAATGCTAGCAGAGATTCTCACAACATCTGGGACCAAATTAATAAAGTACAACAGTACGTCTTTTAATTCCGCATTTCTTTAGTAATACAAAAAAAATATTTTAGCAGACATTGAAATCTACAAGTTCACTTGTTTTAGTCCTAACACTAGTTAAGCCTTTGTTAAATACAGATTATATTCGATAACGAGGTAAATTAATACTGTAACTTATGTACACTTTTGCTTTAGTTGAATAAGGGCTAAACCTTACGGCACTTAATACTATCAACAAATAATGTTCTACGACTTAACGATAGACCTTTTTATAAGCTTTGAAAACTTTCAGTACATTATATAAAATGTCTACTAAAATATATTTACGTCCTTTCAGCCGTAACTTGACAATTCAATAAACATATATTTTCAAACTGGCCTGGCGTAATGAAGCATATTAAAGAGTTCGACTCGTAACCAAGGGTCGCGGGTTCGAACGTTATAATGTGACGGTTACCCCCACTATTTGTTAAGAAAAAAGTAGCCCAAGAGTTGGTGGTGGGTGGTGACGACTAGCTGCCTTTCCTCCAGTCTTACACTGCTAAATTAGGACCGACGAGCGTAGATAGCCGTCGAGTAGCTTTGAACAAAAATCTTTTCAAATTGTCAAAAAATCCGATTTATATTTTACTCCAGTATATCTTTAATTTTCAATCAATAGAAGACTATTTGCTTATAATTGACAGAAAGCCAAACTACTTAAATTACGTAACATATTGCTAAGACATCATTACGTTACCGAGAGACAGACAAGTGCATAATGTTTTATATAATATTAGATTTTTATCAAACTTTCACGCACAACACCTGTATGAAAATGCGAAAAATATTCAAGACTAGAATTTGGAACATGTGTGTGTCCCAACAGTACAAAAGTATTTTTGCAGACTTAGAATACCAGAGTTCGGCTTCGATGTCCGTGACGTCGAAAGCACAGATATTTATTTTTGTATATTTATTCTCAATTAAAAAGTCACTGATGAACTTCCGTAAGAATATTTGAAACTAGTTATGGAAAGGAAATTGTCAGTTATTTTAGTGTTATGGTTTAATTATTGACACATTTTTATCCTTATAATAGTCTGTCACTTTTCAACACCCTTGTTGTATAAAACGTGACAAGTGTAACATTGTTTAGTTAAATAAACTACTAATTTTCAAATTAGTTTATAGGTGACGCTTTCTTACCGGTCTACTCGTAAACTTTTGGAAATCCCTAATTTGAATTTGTCTCAAAAGGTCCAAATCCGCTACGATAATCACAGGTAATCGTCCGAAGTAGTATCTAGGAAATAAATTATGCAGTGTTTAGTAACAGATGTTCCAGAGGATGTGTGAAACAGGGCCTTTTCTAATTTGTTTGGTATCTTTTAACAGATTGTGTAAGGATGTTTGATAAAGATATTTACATAAGAAATGATCTCTATTGGTCAAGGGTTAAGCAAATATCTGATAGAAATGTTTATTGGTATATTATGTTACAATATGTTAATCATTTGTTAGTAACACAAATAAGATTTTTTTTTTCACCTTTTCTTTCATATTTGTTAGATATAGCCTTATATTCGTATTAAACACATTTATGTTATTCTTAATATTTCATTTATGTTTGTAGAACAACAAACAAGAACAAATATATATAAATTCATGTCCAGATTCATACGTGTTACTTCCCAGAAAGAACCAATAGTCTTTATTGTAGAGATAAATGTAAACCTGTCTTTAATATTTGTACTTGATGAAGTCTAGCTTCAACAGAATAAAGTTAGAGAAAAGTTTCAACTTACGTTCTATAGATGGCGCTCATGTAAATAAATAAAAATTGACGTTGACTATTCAATCATTTTCTGAAAGCTGTAAAACAACTCACCCACAAATCTTCCCATACTTTTTTATCCATTTTTCATGACATTTAATAGCACCCTTTAATAGAGAGAAAAATATAGACATTAATTATATATGTTGAAAATAAAGTAAAAATTTAACAAACGCTGTAATCCATCAAAAACAATTATGACTAAGTTAATCGTCCTTCCAATACACTTCTGAGAATCATTAAGCATGAGTCAACAAACTGACAATTATTAATCCTGAAGTACAGATACAATTTACTCTACAAAGTAGAGTGTATTAAAGCAAGTCTTTATTTTTGTTTAATTGTAAACAGATCTTTTACACACGTTTCGTGTTTAAACTATTTATATATAATGTTTCTATCGAAAGTATTTTTATTGTATCTTATTTTTCGTAGCCCACATTTTACATTTTTTACTTGGGTTTAAAAATGTTAAAATCCCAGTATCCTTATTCTGTAAATTTTGACCTTGAGAGGAAAAATTATAAGTCGAAAAAATGGTTTAGTTGTTGTATTTCATATTTAACAAAACTGAAACCAAACATGTTCATGTGACAGCTCAAAACTCCGAATTCGTTGATTTTTTTTTAAATTTTTTGAACTTCCAAGAATCTTCATTTAAACTTATAATAATAGATTTTCTCGAATTTTGTTTCAAATATTAGAATTTAAGTATATTTTTTCGAAACCTTGGTTTGAAATTCTCTCAAGTTTCCAAAGAAAAGGTTTGGTTTTGGTCCTGGAATGCCAAGGTCTTGAAATAAAGAAAATTTCTTCTGTCGCCACCTGTGGTAGAAGAAGACAAAACTGTTACGTCACTGTGATGGCAAATGCTTGCACACAGCCAGTTGTTGTTACAAACATAACGTGATGATCCCCAATCAGATAAGTCGAATTAAAACAAGGTAAATGTAGGGAAACTTACAATTCAATGTGCCTGTGTTCTACTTTTAAACTAACATGGCAACATAAAAAAGTGCTGAGTTAAAATATGAAATGAATAATGTTCGTAGGTGATCCCAAAGAGTAATTACGAAAACCAATTACTTTACTTACTCAGACTGAACTTATCAGCTACAACGGTTTGTAACAATACATCTACCTTACAGTATCTTTATTGTTTGAAAAAACAATAAACGAATAGTCAGATAACTATGGTCAACAAATTATGACTTGTAATATATTATTATAATAAATTACTATATATATTATAAGTGTAAATAATTGAGGTCTGACTGTATACATGACTTTTGACCAACTATCTTGTTCAAAATTGGTGACGTCATAAAAATTTTAATTACAATGTTACAGAAGTTAAAGCTTTCAAGTGAACCAGTTTTTGTCAGCTGTATTTGTTTCAAAACGCAGGCTAATTGGTAAAGTTAGAAACAGTTCTTATCCATACAAATTAAAATAAAGTAAATCTTTCAAGTAAACCAGTTTTTGTCAGCTGTATTTGTTTCAAAACACAGGCTAATTGGTAAAGTTAGAAACAGTTCTTATCCATACAAATTAAAATAAACTTTCGGATACGAAGATAACCTCATAAAACTAGTTGTGCTTTCTCACGTCTACAGTGTTGTCTTGAAATAAAATCAAAATTAAGAGTAACAAATATCTTTATGTCTCACTTTCAAGTTATTAAAATGTCTTTCTTGGATTATTTATTTGAGGAGCGTAAGGGACAAATAACTGGGGTAAAAAATTAAAACATTCGTATTATCTGGAATCACATAAGAACTTCAAGGATAAAATAATTATGTGATGTGTAAATTTGCTAAAGTAGAGCCTTTCAAGTTAAACATTCAAATTGTGTTTTAATATTTCTAGATGTAATTAGAAAATGAAAAATCATTATATTTAAATCGCACTTCTGTATTAGTTTCAGAATTAAAATCCTTCAAGTCTCACATTCTAAATACGTTTTTACATTTGTTGCAAAATATATGTAATACCAATACAAACCAGTAAAACTCTGATTCTTCATGGATCCATCTGTCTCACTCAACTCACCACGAAGTAATTTCTACTTAACCACTAATTAGGTTATTGTTTTCCTGTTGTGTCATCACTTTGTTTTGTTAACAAAACAGTTTCTATCTATTTCTCTGTATAACCACCTACCTGAACCACGTAACCACCAATAACAACAGAACAGTAACGACCAACGACAGCATCTTTACTGGTTATTATTTGGTGAAGTTTTTTCACTATATTTTTATAATGTGTTACTGCGACACCTGGCGGTTAGAGTATTTTCTGTAATTTTGTGGTTGGGAGTTTCCTTTGTCTTTCTTTGCAAACGTGCATGTGTTGATATCATATACACATACAGTCGGGAATGTCTCGAGCATATTTAATACACAGGTATTAAAAGTACCACTAGGTATTAATTGTCGCTTCTTTTATTCATTGTAAATTTGCTTATTTTGTTATGTATTACATTTTACATATTACTATAATCCATTTACGTTACCCACCTTTATCTTTACTTTCCTATAATTTATTCCTTTATCATCCGACATTAACTTGAAACACTTTTACGTGAAGCATCTTTGTCTTCTCATTCTACAACTAAAACATAATTCAGTTGTACTGCTACACTGTAACAGGCCAAACCCGGCCCACGTTGTTATTTTTGTAAGTTTATTTTTATGAATGAAGACGTAACTTTCAGAACATTACTATACTGTGTAGATTGAAAGAATTGTTGAGTTTATGATTCATTTAGTTCAGTGTTGGTCAGTGATTTACAGCGACAGCCGCTACGCTTATTTCTTTGAATTTCAGTTAGTTAGTAAGCGAGTACAAGAGTGTTTCAAGTCACTCGATGAAAGAGGAATTTCTGGTAGTAACTCTATTTGAGAGCTAAACTTACATCAGTATCAGAATTTCTGTTAGCACCTACTGATGGATTTGTGACAACAGTACCTGTGAAAATAGGATGTAACAAACGTTATTGAATAAATAAATAAATTCATAATAATTACACGTGAATTACGGTACAGTAGAACACACCAAATCATATCAAAATTTACATCACTGGTGTCAAAACTATAAGAGCTGTGGAGAAGATAAAGTAAGAAAACCCTGCGTTATCAGTTAACGTCACTGTTCATGGTATAGCCACAAACAGACTAACAACCTCCCGAGACAAGAAGGGCAATACATCAACATATCACTCGAACTGTTTCTAAGATATATTACATCTAGATATACCTAAGTGGTCCCTGATTCGTGGTACAAAATGCTCACTTTCTTTAGCTTGATTAATAAAACTGCACGTCGGTAAGGATTTCAACCGTGAATGTCACTCAGACAAACTGCGTCACATTTAAATTTAACTTTGACAAAGTATTTTACGATACACGTGCTCACTAAACTGCTTACGTCACTAATGACAAGTGTTACTGAGCAGATTTATTCGAAAAACTTCGTTTATTCATTCTCACACACATGTTAAACATCTAATAAAAATAATAGGACAATAATAGGTATTGTTATTCAAAGGAAGTTAATAATTTACTTTCTTGTTCATCATAACAGCTGTATAATTATAAAGAAGGTAATGCATTATTACAACTTTATTACATCTATGTAAATTACAGTTGTTAAGCGTGTTTTTCACTTAACATTAAAATGTCATTTACTTTTCGTCAAAATGTGTCGCTAGATGGCAGAAAAAGTCCGCTTTATACTCATTTGCCTGCTTTCGAATAACACGTGGAGCCACTAAAGGTATATTTGCGATAGATGTCTAATCTCGTATTGATAGACTTGAGGGAGGTGCCGGTAGTTAATATAACCTGTCATCAACTCAACCCTTTGGTTTCTGTTATCAACGGACTCTGTGATTGGCTGTTATATTATTACGTTCTCACTGATAAATCTGTTTTCACCACTTGTTTCAAAATTATTCCAACAAGTGAATCCCACCTGTCGTTGATGAAAAGTACAGGCCAAGAGTTGTTGGTGACTGGTATTGATTAGTTGTATTCTTTGTAATATATCACTGAAGTTTAGAATCGATTAGCACAGACAGCCCTCTAGGAGCTGTCAAAACGTCCACTAAAACAAACCGAATTACTAACATTCTTTGGGAGTTGAGCAGATGGGACATTCTGTAACAGATGTATGTTTTAATCCATAACTAAATGTTTAAAAATACAGAGGTTCTATAAATGTAGGCTTAGATTTCAGTGTTGTAACAGAGTCGGCACACCTCTCACGATTCTCGTAAAACGGAAAAAGAAATATCAGCTAGAGAGAATGCCACCTAGAGTTTAAACATTAACAAACCAACCGCAACTTTAACTGTTATTTCTAAACACAAATATCTGCTATTTTTCGTAGAGTATTTACATAAATGTACAACACCTTGTGATCTTAATGAACCTTCAACATCCTCAGAAGATCCAACTTATTCACTGAATATCTTTCTGAAATATTTAAAATCTACCCATTTTTCATAAGCAGCACTACAAAAGAGTAAATAATCACATTACAGTGTTGACTATTTCAAATATCTGTTTCTAGTGTACTGTAAATCAACAATGATTAAGGGATAACAAGAGCAGTTTGTCAAGACCCTTCAGTTTATTATAGCTCTATAATTACACCTTTGTTTAACAATACAGAAACTAACAAGCACACCTTCAGTCAAAACTATAATCAATAAAAATAGATTTAGTAATATCAATGCGTTACGTTTAAACTGATACATTTGCTGAATTAATTAAAGAACTATTAATTATACGAATATTTTATTCCACTAGAGGACACCACTAGACAGGAACTACTTTCAGGTGAATGCCATGTCCTGGGACAACTGTTACGAACTTAACATTATACTGGATATCTCCCTGTAACAGAAGGAAAGACTTTAATAACTAAGAAATAAGTAAAACAATTCTATGCTACACAGTTTAAATCTGATCGGAAGTAATTATTGCTTTTTACTTATTTTCCTGTTTACTTTGTGATTTATCTTATATTCTTATTTCATCATCTGAAAGAAAATTAAAATTTTGAGACGACTGAAATCGTAAACAAACTTGTGTTTACTCCATAATATTCAAAACTTGAAACTTACAATTTCTGTCTTCTCAGAAGGAACTAGCATGTAAGCGCGTAAGATTTTGGACAAGGCTAGTTTGGCTTGCAGTTGCCCCATTCTCATACCAATACAGTTTCTTGGTCCATATCCAAATGCTTGATACGCCATAGGGTGGATATCCTTCTTATTTTCAGGAAGAAACCTTTATATCATGATATTATAACAATTGAGTTTCAAATTATACATGTTCATAATTCTTTCTCCAAATTAAAAGAAATGTTTCCGAAGAAAAACATTAAGAAATCTGTAAAAATAGCACAAAGTTATAAGTATGTATTAGCTCTTTAGTGTTTACCTCTCAGGCTTAAACTCGTATGGCTCAGACCAGATCTCTGGATCATGATGGAGGTGCCAAACAGGGACCTGTATGGTAGTGTCTTCAGGGATTTTAAAATCACCCAGCTGGTAATCCTCGTCAGATAGTCTGGTAACAAACCTAAACAAATAAAAAGACACGTATTCCTTGTCTCATTACTTGTTTAGCATTGTCAGGACAAGTGGAAGATAATTACCACTATCCAACAGAATCGCATATCTTCCAAGAGAAATTGAGGAAATTCTCACATGTTTTCACTGGTAAAGGTGTTGATAAATAATCCTGACATCATTAATTCAGTTGTAAAGGTTTTACAAATTGTCGGAATATTTTATCTGTCAATTTAATGAGCATTAAGTGAGACGTTTTTTAAATTCGTGTCTTATTTATCTTTATTTATAGTCTAACTTGAATATAAAAGACTCGCATATTTTTGTTGAAAATGAATTACTTGAATTAAAATTAATATACCAGTTTTTATATGAAATAAATTAGATTATTTATGAATATAGCTTGAACGTTTTGGCGTTGACTCTTGATTATAATTTATATCTAAGATATTAGTTTTGGTAAAGGGCGCCATTTTGAACTGAAAGAAGAACAAACTTACCCCACAACTGGAGGGTACAATCGAAGAGATTCCGAGAAAACTTGGTCTAAATATCGAAGTTTGTTTACTGTGTTGTAATCTAAGACGCCCTAAAATAGAATATTAAGAATGAAAATAAATATTTAATGTTTTGATAAGAAATCTATTTAAAGTATATTTACAATAAATTTAGTATAAACTTGCTCAAATACCTAAGAGTAACAATCTTTTGAAAAGGTTTTAAAACAGAAATTATTGAATATTTTAGTCCAGAATTCTAGTTTATGTTTTAAATACAAATAAAACACAGGTCTTACATCTTGTCCTATGACTTCGTTTATTTCTTCACGAATCTTTTCCTGGACATCTTGTCGGTTGACCAGTATATGGGTTGTGAAACCGAGGGCTGAACTTGTTGTTTCATAACTGTTCAAATAAACAAGACTGACATTCTGTTTGTGTATTTGTGATAACAATGTAATAAGTAGAAAAGCAGCATGAACATTTTGAATATTCCAAGAATTATTATATCTTATATCTTTATGACATCTTTCTATGTTTTAATAACACATTTAACATGATAATTTTATTTAACATAAAAATGTTTTTGAAACGTGTAAGTACAGTTTGTGTACGTTTTATACAATACCAATAAAAATACCAATAGAAGAGTGGTAAGCACAGTTAATAGTTATTTTAACAGTTCATCTGTGAACTTCATCGCGTCACAATGTGAGAATGTTTCTGTTGTTAACTGTGGTATGTCATTATTAAACAAATATTCAACACATGAATGGTTGAAAGAAATTTTTCACATACAGAGACAAAAGACATCACTTCAACTACTTACTTTATAATACTGTTAACCACACATATACTATATTGTGTAAGTTCAGTAAGTTTACATAAATATCGTATTTACTGCAACACGTGGACACGAGACTTACCCAGCCAATAAGAAAGTGACACAATTTGCTTTAATTTCCTCATCTGTAATAAACTTCATCTGTTTCTTCCCTTCCTTCGAAGTGTCTGGTCAGATAAATAGACAAACGTGTATAAAACGTAACAAAATAGAGATTTGACCAGTTCTGTATTTTTTACGCATCAGATCAGTTACTTTGATTAAAATACAGGTATATGTTACGTTGATAACAGTAAAATACAGTAAACATGACCTGGTCTTGCTGGACTTGTAGCTGCTGTATAACCGCTGCCAAGACGAAGTGAACAAAACAAAAAAAATGAAAGAATATTGGTTCACGATTGGTGGAATAAGTAAAGATGTAAACATGTGATCTTTACAAATAAACAGAAGTTTCAAATGTTTAGTAAATATGTACAACAGTTTGTTTAATGGTAGAGAGCAGAAGGGTTTGAGAATCATATTACAACGTCACAGTACCAAATGATGTTCGATAAAATAATAATTATCACATGAAACAGTAGACATTGTACTTGACCAATTTCTCGTACAACGAGGGTCAAATAAACCTATGACCTAAGAAACTGTTACAAGGATCCTGATTGCAATTCCAGGTAATTAAATATACGTTAAACTCATATATAACTTCAGTCAACAACCTGAAATTCACGTGTAATTTTATATCTATGTAACGATTCGATAAACTGACGTTACTAGACTATAACATTAAATTTCGTTGATAAATGAAACTGTTTCACAGACACTCGTGTCTTGTGCATTAATGTAGATACTTTAAGATTGTAGTTTGTTTTTAATCTTTGAGACGTGTTATTTTTATGTTCACCTTTCTCATCATTAGAAACATCATCTGTTGGCTCGTCTACACCAGCTGTCAAGTGTTTAGCAGTGACATTTTCAATGTCTTCTTTCGTCATTCTAGCATCCAACATCATCTGCAGAAGATCAGATCTTTGAAGCTAAAAAAAGAGAAAACATTTATGTATACATAACATGATGATCAACCAATAAAACCATTTTACAGTAAAATACGAATGTTATTTGTAAGAGTATAACTGAGTTATAAAATATCTGTTTATCTCAGTTATATTTGTGTTAACACAGTGAATAATTCTTAGTTTTGAAAATATCTAAACATACCTTCCTAATCAATATATACTCCACTTTTCAATAAGAGTATAACTTACATTTATCTCTTAACTAAATAAAATACTTAAATGTCAAAAAGTAGTATTTTATCAAATATATTTGTATGCACTCTATTTTAGATTTATCTCTAAATAGAAACACGTAAATGTCCAGCAATAGTATTTTATCCAATCATTTTGTTATTCATCCAGTTTTCAGCATTATTTGGTAACTGATATTTTCAAGAATACTTTAGATTAAACGGCATTAAAACATATTTTGACCAAATATGATCTTGTGCTTTGCAAGTAAACATTATTACATCAATTTTCAGATCTACGTTATAGAAGTCCAGTTTCATCACATGCAGTGCAGAATGATTTCTGAGAGAGAAATACCGTTTTTTGAATAAAATTACTTCAAAGACCACTTCTGATTTACAATCCTTTATGGCTATTTCACGTGATAATTTGAAATTGTTTCTTTCGGAAAAGCTAGTAAAAGTTATAGTTATTGTAGACATGATGAGAAACAGAAAGTATTTTACCGCAGGATTTCTTCGTCTACTCTCGATCACTTTTGTGACTTCTTCGATTAAGGATCTCCCTGGTGTTGAAGATATATGATGCCATATGACATCCACCAGTTTCCGAATTGGATAAAGGATATTGTAAAGCTCAGGAAAGCACACTAAAATTCAAAATCGTTTATCAGTAAATCTCTGTATAAATTTAAATTAAACAATGTCTACTTACAAATAGTAGATAATTAAATTTTCTTTTCGTCAGCTGTATTTTCGTTCATAAATAGTTTATTTTTGTTCCAAATTTCAAACTTTGGCATTACAGGTATCACTCAAAGTCTTAACGTAAAGTTTTCATTCTTGCAAGTATCCTCATTTTATTTTGAAATCCAATCTCTTGTGGACATTGCTTTTGAGAGAAAAAATACGAAATATGAATTATGAGATATTTGGTGTTTAAATGGAATGAAAACACAAACTGACGTAAACATACTTAATAAAAAGATGAGAAACTCGGAACTCTGAGTGTTGGTATAAGCTATGGAATTGGTTAAAAAGGTATCTTTTGGATTACGCTGGACATTCGTCTGGATTCCAAAAGCCGTTTGACCAAGGACATCAACTGTTAGTCCTTGGTACATCTTGTATATATCGAAGTCTTCTTCTGTTTTGGCTTTTTGGTCAATTTTCTCCAGAAGGACTCCAACACATTTCTGCATGATTGGTGTCATCTGAAACACAAATTAGCTTTTTGCAGAGTTGTATTTAATTTAAATAATTTCAGTCTTAAGAATGTCGGTTTATAATTAATATATTTAATTATTGATATCACAATTATGAATTTCACATGGTCAACTTAAATTACGTAACACAAATTCGAAGCTCAACAAACATCATTTGGTCCATTGAATTAAACTAGACAATGAAAAATTGAATTCATCATTTATGATTTAAATAGTTATAAAAACTAATTACGTACAAATTAATTGATTCTGATACTTCATCAGGCAACCCATTAAAGGACCAACCATCTTTTTTAGAAAAATAAAGCTGTCTTAGACAACCAATTGTTCCTCTGTATTCCATTCTTGTTATTAAACACCAAAAAAGAGAATATTTTTAATCATTAGACAACCATAAATACTTCAAATAAATTAACCTCGTTTTCACAAGAAAACGACTTCAGACATTTTGACTTTACCTCGTATGACAACCTTTCTAAATAGTTACATAATATTAGGGTCGCGAGTTCGAATCCTCGTCGCACCAAACATGCTCGCCCTTTCAACTGTGGGGGCGTTATAATTTTACGGTCAATAGCTCTTTTCGTTGGTAAAAGAGTAGTCCAAGAGTTGGCGGTGAGTGGGGATGAGTAGCTGCCTTCTCTCTAGTCTTACACTGCTAAATTAGTGACGGCTAGCGCAGATAGCCCTCGAGTAGCTTTGCGCAAAATTAAAACAAGCAAACAGTTGGAGTTTGAACCTGAAACTTTTGCGTTAAATTCAAAACAAATCAAACTTATCCAGTTATTATATTAGTCATCCATAAATGTTTTGAGACGCCTTTACTTGGAAATGAAAAACTATAAATGTACGACATTTGGAGAATATTTTGCCATTTTCAGGTAACTCAGGCAGAATAAAAAGTAATATAGAAACACCTCAAGAGTCTTAGTTGTATTTGAGATAAATTATTAACACAAAACGTTCACAATCAACTTACAACTTATATTCCAACATTTGTTTTGTTAAATATTAGAACTATTAACAATATGTGAACTGTCACAAGCGTCTTAAAATTTAGCTAGTTTACTCAAATAAACTTAAATAATAAATGTATTGTTACTTTGAATGATGGGAAAATTCCATCATGTCAACAGAAATAATTTTATGATCTTCGAAAGGCTTAGCAACATTCTGTTTGTTTACTTCATAAATCTGTAGAATTAAAAACAAACGTCTTTGAACCGTCTATTCATGGATAGAGAGAAATACATGAATAAAGAGTACAAACTAGACAGTTAGAAACAGACAAATAGAAACAGTTTTCTACACAGGAAGGAGAGATGAAAATACAGAAAAAGAGAAAAACTAAATAAATAACGACTAGCCACAGGTAGATATATTAATATACAGAAATACAGATATACCGTATTTTCCGCCTAATAAGCCGAATTTCTGGTCCTAAATTTTGGACCTGATTTTTGGAAGTCGGCTTATTGGCCGATCACCAGCTTTGGACCAAAAAATACCAAAGACCAAAATCGGCCCCCAAATCATACCTTTGATCTCACAGTTACGTCAGAGTTATTTCAGTTGAATAAACTTTATTTATTAATAGAAAAAGGTCTATACATTACGAATGATATGTATTCATAGAAATAACAAAATTCATAAAAAAAATACACACTTTAATCTCAGAAATTTATTAAAATCCAATAAATTTACCATCATCGTCAGAAGCACCAAATAATAGATTCCAATCCTCGGCAGAGACCTGGTCGTCGTACGGGTCATTCTCTGGTGTTATTAGCTGAGTGAGTGGAATGTTGTTTTCCTCGTCGTCGTCCAACCACAACATATCATCTTCCGTTCCATCCATTCTTTATTTCGACCAACCCACTTTAGTGCAAAAATACGGATCTGGACACACGTGACAGTCAGGCCACTCTGGCGGTTTTCATTCACCCATGTCGCTACATCTTCTTCCAGTTTTGGCCACTTCGGTTGATTTTTCTGGTTACATTTACTTGTTTTCGACATTTCTTTCAGCACACATTCTGCTTTCTTCCATTCACGGACCTGTTTTTCATTCACACAGTAATGGCGAGCGGCATTCATATTTGAGGTTTTTAAGGCTAGCTCTACTACTTTCAGTTTAAAAGCAGCATCATAACGCATTCTTTTTTTTTGCAGGTGTAGACATCTTTGGCTTTTGACGGTACAATGATAAACTCCCACTACATACCCCTGGTATTTTCACCCTGGGTTAGTGATTTTAATTACTGAGTAAAAATTCTGGAATTTCATTGGTTACCTGATTACAGTGAGTGGAGCCAATAACGAATGACATATTGATTCCATCTCTGTCTCAATACGACACGTTCTGCTTTACTGCAGAACGCCAATGATCACACACAACATGCATGCTGACGCTGAAACGAGACTAAGAAATCATTTTGAAGAAACTTGTCACTTCTTAAAAATGGCCTCGGCTTATTGGGCGGTAATAAGCAAAAACCCTCATTTTCAGAGGTGAAAATTGGCTTCGGTTTACTAACCGGAAAATACGGTACTTTTAATATTTTCTACAAGTGTGATACCTTAGTGGTCGGTGGTCAAAATAGATTTTGTAATCTTTGCAGTATTGTTTAAATGTGTAAAAAATGATAACGTAGATGTGTGTGAGAAGTGTCTGACGATAGTTACTGTTTTCAGAATGTATTGACTAAATACAATACTTACCTGTTTCATCTTACTAGAACTGAAAGTTGGGGTGAGGAGACTACGAACTTCCCTCCAGTGTTTCCCACGTTTGAAAACAAATTGTGATTTTAGTTCTTTCATTGGCTGCGTACCTCCAGGGATTAACATCTATAGAGATAAGCAAGATGTTATACATTTAAGTAATTAATAACACTATTTAACAATATTTTTACTTTCTCTTGTTCCCGGGCAGAAAATTGCTTATGCCTATAGTAAATAGAAAAGACCTATTTTTTTCTTCAAACTTTGCTTTTGTAACCTGGGTAATGAAATTTTCAAATTTATCCATTTTCCAGAACATTCCAGGTAGATTCAGTACCGAGTATCTGATAGAGAATTTTCTAGAACTTTCCATAGTAATATATATACAGGGGCTCACTACTCACCACCTCAGGTTTGTTCTAGTTGCCTAAGTGAACCCATAGACCTATCTGATTTTATTAAAGATGGCATCAAGAAGCTGCAAGCATTCTGATATGTATGTGGCCAATTTATCAAGACAAGAGCGAAAAAAAACAACTCTGTGACAGCATCTGCTAAAATGTGTGAAGCCTACCAGACATATTTTGGCATGTCCATTGAGTATCAAGACATACCTTGGATGCCTCATTTTACCTTCGAGCACTGGAGAAAACTGTAGAAGGTAAGAAGGACAGTCTTTGCTTGCTTGAATGGTAAGATTTTATATTATACAAATTTTAGGCCTTTTAAAATTTAAATATTTTTTAAATTTCCAATAGTACAGAAAAATATCTCATAAAACATTTTGCACGAACCTCTTACACATAGTTGTGTATGAAGTAAGTTTATTCTTCATAATAACAATTTTACTTTGCTCTTTTGCAAAATGGTACAGAGGGGAAAAGAAAGCCATGAAGTCGCTATTCCAAGAAATTGGCGTGAACCCACTGACCACTCAAGCAATTGCTACTTCTGCAGAGTGGACTCTTCCAAACGTCGGGCTTGCAAGAGTGCATCTGCTATCATGTATCCGAACCTTCCATCATCCATCGCTCCAGTGCCTCACTGCTCTGAGCTACCTGTACCAACTCCGCCAGAGAGAAAGCAGCAAATCAGAAGAGGAGGCAGACGTTGAAGATCAGATTACAGTTTAAGAGATGCAGCTGGTGAGAGAAACCCTTACTACCCCAACCAAAGAGACCTCAATGACTTGATCAGAGATCTTGGTCTAACAAAGTCGAATGCTGAGCTTTTGACATCTAGACTCAAGGAGTGGGATTTGTTAGATGAAAATGTGGAAGTCGCAAGTCAGAGGAAGCGTCCCCAATATTTTTTAAGCTCCTTCACTCGTCAAGATGGGCTTTGATTCTGCCAAAATGTATCCAGTCTAGGCGAAGCAAATGGAACTATATGTAACCAGAACGAGTGGCATCTCTTCATTGACAGCTCATCCAGAAGACTCAAAGCTGTGCTGCTACATAATGGGAATAAATATCCATCTCTTCTCCTGGCTCATTCGGTGCACCGCAAAGAGGAATACAACAGAATCAAGACCTTGCTACAAGTATTGATGTATGATGACTATGGCTGGGAGGTTATCAGAGACTTCAAAATGGTGGTATTCTTAATGGCTTTAACAAGTTTTACTGTTATCTTTGCCTTTGGGACAGCAGGAACACCGTACTGCACTGCAACAAGTAGTGTCCACAACGAACAGAGTTCTTTGTGGGGAGGAACATTGTTAAGTGTGAGTCACTAGTGGACCTACAGAAGGTGTTGTTTTCACCATTGCTAAAATTGACTCTTATGAAACAATTTGTCAAAGTTCTTGATAAAGAGTCTGCAGCCTTCAAATACCTTCCAGTTTTCTTCTCTAAGCCGTCTGAGGCAAAGGTCAAAGTTGGTGTCTTCATTGGACCACAAATAAAGAAGACCCTGGAGTGCACAGAATTCCCCCAAGAAGCTCAAAAGGAAAGGAAAAAAGCTTGGGGCAGCTTTGTGGCAATGGTTTGGGGCTTCTTGGGCAATCATAAAGCCGGAAATTATATGTAACTGGTTGAGACTCCGATGAAGAAATACGACAAAATGGACTGCAGGAAGTCCCTGAAAGTCCATGTCCTTGGCGTTCATCTTGATAAATTCAAGGAGAACATGGAAGCATACTGAGAGGAGCAAGGCGAGCGTTTTCGTCAAGATATACTGGACTTTGAACGCTGCTACCAAGGAGCGTATAACGAAAACATGTTGGGAGACTATATTTGGGGACTGATACGTGAAAGTGATTTACATGTGAACTATTCACATGTCTATTCACAGATGAAGAGAAACGCATGAATAAAGAGTACAAACTAGACAGATAAATATACAGAAATATGGAAACAGATTTGTACACAGAAAGGAGATATGAAAATACAGAAATGGAGAAAAACTAAACAAATAGCGACTAGTTACAGGCAGATATATTAATATACACAAATACAGATATACTTTTTATATTTTCTACAAGTGTGATACCTTAGTGGTCGGTGGTCGAAATAGATTTTGTAATATGCGCAGTGTTGTTTAAATGTGTAAAAGATGATAACGTAGATGTGTGTGAGAAGTGTCTGACGATAGTTACTGTTTTCAGATGTATTGACATGACGTTTAACATAGACTAAATACAATACTCATCTGTTTCATCTAGCTAGAACTGAAGGTTGGATTTAAAGTGATTTACAATCCAGTCGCAAATCTCAAAAACTACCCACTTCCTCAGATTTTTGTATAACTTTAGAATAAACACATGTAAATCTTGATTCATATGTTGTTTTATTCAGACCTTATGTGAATGAAAATGTACAAATTTTCCCGTTTTTACATATAAAATAGATTAATTTCTAATTTTCATTATCCAGGTCATAAAAGTAAAGTTTGAAGGGAATAATGACCATTTTCTGTACTTTTATAATATAAGCAATTAAAAAATAACATATATTATCCAGGAACAATATTTATGCTCATTGTGTTATTTATCATAAAGAGAGCATGGTCGAAGGACGAAGACTAAAATGGAAATATTTGCGTCCTCTCTGGCGTAATTCAAAGAGTCATCATACATACGTTTTCAAACTGACAAAAAGATACAATTTGCGAACATTTTAGTCCAATATATCTTTAATTTCCTATCGGTCGTAGATTACTTGTTTCTAACTGAAAAGAAATCAAACTATTTAAAATACGCAATACGTAGCTATGACATCATTGCATGAGCACAAGGCGGACAAACAAATTCACACTGTGTTCTATAACATAATATTTATATAAAATGTTCATACAGAACACCTGTGTGGAACGGTGAAATAAATGTGACTATACCTTACAACAGGTGGGGTTCAGAGGTACGACTGCGGAAACAAAATGCTAGAAACTGGGTTTCTATACCCGTTTAAGACAAGCACAAACACCTCTTTGTGTATCTTTGTGTTTAACTACGAACCAATCCTGTAAGAATTTATTAAATGGTAAAGGAAAGAAATTGTCAGTTATTTTAGTGTTATGGTTTAATTATTGACACATTTTTATCCTTATAATAGTCTGTCACTTTTCAACACCTTTGTTGTATAAAACGTGATAAGTGTAACATTGTTTAGTTAAATAAACTACTAATTTTCAAATTAGTTTGTAGGTGACGCTTTCTTACCGGCCTACTCGTAAACTTTTGGAAATCCCTAATTTGAATTTGTCTCAAAAGGTCCAAATCCGCTACGATAATCACAGGTAATCGTCCGAAGTAGTATCTAGGAAATAAATTATGCAGTGTTTAGTAACAGTTGTTAAATTAATCAGAACCGTTTCTAATTTATTTGAATCCTTTAACAAGTTCTGAGGAAATGTCTGATAAAGCTCATATAAAAGATATTTACATAAGGCATTAATCAAGGGTTAAGCAAATATCTGACAGGAATGTTTATTAGTATATCATATATTATCTCTTTCTATCTCGGATAATACTATGTGATACATGATAAGTTTGTTAGTAACACAAATAAAACATATTTTTTTACCTTTTCTTTCAATTTGTTAGATATAGCCTCATATTAATATAAAACACATTTATGTTATTCTTAATATTTTATTTATGTTTGTAAAACAACAAACTGGAACAAATATATATAAATTAATGTCCAGATTCATACGTGTTACTTCCCAGAAAGAACCAATGGTATTTATTCTGGAAATAAATGGAAACCTGTATTTAATATCTGTACTTGATGAAGTCTAGCTCCAACATGTGAAGGTAGAGAAACGTTTCAACTTATGTTCTATAGATGGCGCTCATATAATTAAATAAAAATTCACGTTAACAATTCAGTCATTTTCTGAAAGCTGTAAAACAACTTACCCACAAATCTTCCCATACTTTTTTATCCATTCTTCATGACATTTAATGGAACTCTTTAATAGAGAGAAAAATATAGACATTAATTATGTATATTAAAAATAAAATAAATTTTTAACCAACAACGTAATCCATAAAAAAGTATGATAAAGTTTGTCTACTTTTGAGAATTACTGAGCCCTAACCAAAAAACTGAAAATTATTAAGCCTATAGTACAGATAAAATGTTGACAGCTTATTAAAACTTCATTATTAAAATATTTACTCTTCATATTTAACAATGGATTTTGGAGTCAAATAAAGTTAATCAAACCATCTTTAGTATAAATGTTGAGTACATAACAATAACAACAGTGATCAGTTTTGTAAGACTGTAGTACATTGTGTTATTAGGGAACAGATGTATTGATTTTCATGGTCTTATTGTAGCATCAGTTTGTGCAGAGATGTTTCATTTGATCTCCAGCAGTTGATGGTGAATTATTTTTACTGTTAACTGCAGTACTTGTTTGTTCAGTGCCTCTGTTTTACTATTTTAATAAATTTCTGGAAATGTTTGTATTGATAAAGATTGGAAGTGTTTTTAATTTACAAATAAAATGAATACAATATTAAAATCTTACATAATAAATAATTATTAAAAACACGGAGGTGGGTTACAGAGAAATCGGAACATATCTAGAGTCCATTAAAGCAAATCCTTGTTTTTGTTTAATTTTAAACAGATATTTTACACAAGTTTCGTTTTTAAACTATTTATATATAAAGTTTCCATCAAAATTAATCTTATTTTATCTTATTTTTTGTGGCCCATATTTTACATTTTTTTACAATATTTTACTTGGTTTAAGAAAGTTAAAATCCCAGTATCCTTATTCTGTAAACACTAGACCTTAAGAGGAAAAAATTATAAGTCGTAAAAATGGTATAGTTGTTGTATTTCATATTTAACAAAACTGAAACCAAACATGTTCATGTGACAGCTCAAAACTCCCAATTCGTTGATTTTTTAAAATTTTTTGAACTTCCAAGAAACTTCATTTAAACTTATAATAATAGATTTTCTCGAATTTTGTTTCAAATATTAGAATTCAAATAAAACCTTGGTTTGAATCTCTCTCAAGTTTCCAAAGAAAAAGTTTGGTTTTGGTCCTGGAATGCCAAGGTCTTGAAAGAAAGACAACTTCTTCTGTCGCCATCTGTGATAGAACAAGATGGAACTGTTACGTCACAATTACCAGTTTAATGGCAAAAAATATAAGAAACATAAAACTGATTTGTAATCAAATAATCAATAATCATTGCATCAGATCTCCTATTTCGTATCTTGAAAAGTGACATTCTTAATTCGTAGTAGGACAGAAAACTCGTGTTTCATGTACTAAAGATTTTTTTGGATGAGGTATTTTGTACTTGAATACATAATGATTATAAAACGTAAAGACAGTGTTGTGTATTTCAAGAAAGGTAACAGTTAAATAACCAGTCTAGACTATATGTTTTTAGGGTTACGTACGTAAAGTTCTGAACAAGTCTGATGGCCGTGAAATGTGAAGTTCTGACTACAGTCTACACCCAGTCTTCCAGCACCTAAATCATGACGCCATCTGTACCTTTTGTAATCCTAATACCGACTTTTCATGGTTTAGTGAAGTTGAAAAAAATTCTTCTGAAGTTGAAATAAAACCAAAATAAAAGAAACATATTTTTATTTCTCTCTTTTGAAGTTTATATGTCACGTCCTGCTGTGTTATAGCCTACAAAGAGCATAATTTTTCTCGTGGTTCATGGAATATGCACGTTTTACTAACGTCACGAAAGAACGAATAGCAAAGTTAAGGGGGCCTTAGAAATGTTCATAAACATCCACATGAGCAATGGTTGTACATGGTCAACTTATCTGTTGCCACAAACATAACGTGATCATCCCTAACCGGATAAGTTGAATTGAAACAAGTTGAATGTATGGAAATCTTCAATTCAATGTGCCTAACTCTTTTAAATTGTACGACAAAATCAATTAAGAATGTATTATTTCAGTTGAAATAAAAGTTTGGTTAAAATATGATCTTCATGACCTTTCTGGCTAGTTTTAAAGAGCGACTAACAATAGAAAAGACTTTAGTTATTGAGACAGAATTTAGTAACAACGTTGGTTTCAAACGTCTGATGAATTGTACAGTGTATGTAATTTACAAAACACACGCACGTTGTAATAGTAGCTAACGTTAACAGATTTACTGTCAGTAAATGGTAGGTCCTTAATATACCCATCCAATGTACTCATCCTATGTTTACAAATATTATTTGAAATATCCCATTGAAAGGATAAATCTTAAGCATAGACCTTTCTAAAATTTTTTATTTGAGGACCATAAGAGACAAATAAGTAGGGTAAAAATATTCAGACTAATTTTAACTGAAGTCACAATAAAATATCACAAATGAATTCGTGAAAACTCTGTGAGAATAAAATAATACGTCGTGTTTAAATGTGATAAGTTAGAGCCTTTCAAGTTTAACATTCAAAATATGTTTTAATATTTCTAAGTTTAAATAGAAAATTAAAGATCGATACATTTAGATTTCATTTTTATATTTCAAGTTTCAGAATTAAACCCTTCAAGTCTCACATTCTAAATACGTTTTTACATTTGTTGCAAAATCTATGTAATACCTATACAAACCAGTAAATCTCTGATTCTTCATGGATCCATCTGTCTCACTCAACTCACCACGAAGTAATTTCTACTTAAAACACTAATTAGGTTATTGTTTTCCTGTTGTGTCATCACTTTGGTTTGGTAAACAAAACAGTTTCTATCTACTTGTCTGTATAACCACCTACCTGAACCACGTAACCACCAATAACAACAGAACAGGAACGACCAACAACAGCATCTTTACTGGTTATTATTTGGTGATGTTTTTTCACTATATTTTTATAATGTGTTACTGCGACACCTGGCGGTTAGAGTTATTTTGTAATTTTCAAGTTTGGAGTTTCGTTTGCCTTTCTTTACAAACGTGCATGTGTTGATATCATATACACATACAGTCGGGAATGTCTCGAGCATATTTAATACACAGGTATTCAAAGTACCAGTAGGTTATAATTATCCTTTCTTTTATTCATTGTAAATTTGCTTATTTTGTTATGTATTACATTTTACATATTACTATAAGCCATTTACGTTACCCACCTTTATCTTCACTTTTCTATAACTTATTCATTTATCATCCGACTTTAACTTGAAACACTTTTACGTGAAGTATCTTTGTCTTCTCATTCTACAACTAAAACCTAATTCAGTTGTACTGCTGCACTATAACAGGCCAAACCCGGCCCACGTTGTTATTTTTGTAAGTTTATTTTTATGAATGAAGACGTAACTTTCAGAACATTACTATACTGTGTAGATTGAAAGAATTGTTGAGTTTATGATTCATTTAGTTCAGTGTTGGTCAGTGATTTACAGCGACAGCTGCTACATCTAGAATACAGCAAACGTTATTTAAGAAATAAATTAATTCATTATTATTACGTGTACCGTAATCCACAAGAGTTTCATTGGCCCAGTAGAACACACCAAATTTTATATTAATGGTGTCAGAAGTGTGAACATTTTGTGAAGATAAGTTTTACTTTGGACTACAGTTCAATATAGCAATTAGTGCACGATATGAAACAATGGAGAGAATAAGGAGAGAGACCTAGAGCACCAACATCATATAAAAACAGATGTTTAAAAGAACAAAATATTCGTACATAGAAACTTAGAACGTAAAGTAAACAGACAAGACAAGAGAGAAAGGTCGCAGATTATGTGAATGAGAAAAAATATTAAGCGAAAAATTAAACGAAGAGAGAACCTAAAAGAGAGAGAAAAAAACCAAGAAAGAGGAATTTGAGAGAGGGTTTAAAAGAGAGACGTAGTAGTTAAATAACAATTAAAAATAATGAATATAATTAAAGATCAGTAAAACTATTGTAGGTGTGTGAAAAGATTATTAGAATAATAATATTGTAATGGTTCTCTCTCTCTCTCTCTCGGGGTTTGGGTGTATATACGTACCCTGGAGGGTCAGTTTCTCTTTGACCTCTTCCTCCTTCTTGTGCTTGTGTGGTCATGCTGTGTTTAATGGTGGTAGTTACTGCATTTTTGGATCAGAGTGGGGTTAATTACTCTGACCCTTTTCAGGGCAATGTCCATGTTTTGATATACATGTACAGATATTATTTAGCCCTATCAGATGTCTTGTTTGTCGTTGGAACGATTTTTTTATACATTGTATTTTTATGTGTTTGTACATTTTCATTTTTTATTTGTTTTATTATTATCTTTTATTTATTTATTTTTGTGTTTAACATATATATTGATCGGGGAGAGATGTTTAGGACTAGCTTCATAATGTATGAGGTTCCTGTCTAGTTCGCATAGTATTTCATTTGTCATCCAATTTTCATCAATGTACGTTGTGTAGGAGTGTGTCTGGTTTGGTCGGTATGTTAGAATATTGGTGTGTAAATTGAGATGCTGCTGCTCTGGGAACTCTGTGTGTTGTTACGATGATTATGTTTTGGATTATTTGTAGTTTGGTTTCGATTATTTCGTCACTTACAGTATCCATGTTGTAATGGCAAAATTGAAGTGTGTTTGTTTGGAATTTTGCACAAAGCTACACGAGGACTATCTGCGCTAGCCGTCCCTAATTTAGCAATGTAAGACTAGAAGGAAGGCCGCTAGTCATCACCACCCACCGCCAACTTTTGGGCTACTCTTTAACCAATGAATAATGGGATTGTCCGTTACTTTTAACGCTGCCACGGCTGAAAGGGCAAATACTTTAGGTACATCGGGGATTCGAGCCCCGAACCCTCAGATTACGACTCGAGCTCCCTAACCACCTGGTCGTTCCCGACCATTGAAGTATGGAAAGTATGGAGAGTCATTATGACATGAAGAAAGATAGTGTCTGAAGTCTTTGGTATTATTGAATGAATTAAGTTTCGAAGTGGGCCAATGGTAAAAGGGTTATAATGTTATTTACAACGACAGAAACTCCACTTCGTACGCCTAGAACCATTTCTAATACATCCAACTTAAGAATCAATCTTTAAATAGGAATATAACCTCATGAAACTGGTTTTACTTCAGCAGGGCCAGGCTTGGTCAGGAGGTTAAGGCGCTCGACCCATAATATGAGGGTCGCGGGCTCGAATCCCTGTCGCACCAAACATGCTCGTCCTTTCAGCCGTGCGGACGCTATATAGTGATAGTCAATCCTATTATTCGTTGGTAAAAGAGTAGTATAACAGTTGGCGGTGTGTGGTGATGACTAGCTGTCTTCCCTCTAGTCTTAAACTGCTAAATTAGATACGGCTGACGCAGATAACATTCATGTAGCTTTGCGCGGAATTGAAAAAAACGGGCAAACAAACAATATTTATGCAAGGTCCCTGAAAGTGTTCTCTTTCAAGATCAAATAAAACCAAAATAAAAGAAACAAATATGTTTATTTCTTACATTTGAAGTTCATATGCCACGTCTTGCTGTGTTATAGCCTACAGAGAGCATAACTATTCTCGTGGTTCATGGTACGTGCATGTTTTGCTGACGTTATGACAGTACGAATAGCAAAGTTAAGGATGCCTTGGAAATGTTGATGAGCGTGTAACAAACATATCATGATGATCCCCAAACAGATAAGTTGAATTAAAACAAGGTAAATGTATGGAAACCAATCTACTCTTGTAAGTTGCACTGCAAAATCATCTGGTTATTTCCAACGAGCTATTACCAATAGAAGTTACTTCAGTTATTCACACACAACTGAGCAACAACGTTGGTTTCAAATAACTTACTGATTCTTCAATACATCTACCTTACAGTATCTTCAGAACTTGTAAGAGCAGCTGACGTTGTCATGTTTTAAGTCAATAAATGTTAGGTCTTTAATTTACCCATCCTATGTCATATAACAAATATACGTATGTTGTTTGAAATATTCCATTGAAAGAATAAATTTTAAGCAAAGACCTTTCTAGATTTTTTTAAATTTAAGGATCATAAGAGACAAATAACCAGGGTAAAAAATTGAAACTTTAATTGTAACTGGAGTCACAACAAAGTGTAAATAATTGAGGTCTCACTGTTTTCATGACTTGTGACCAATTATCTTGTTCAAAGTTGGTGACGTTACAAAAATTGACAACACGCCTGTGAGCACTTTTAAAAAGACTTTTAATTATAATGTTACAGAAGTGAACGGTGTTAAGTAAACCAGTTTTAATCAATTGTATTTATTTCGAAACGCACGTCAGTTTGTACAGCTGGAAACAGTTCCTATCCATACAAATTAAAATAAATTCTCGGATACGAAGATAATATCTAGATGTACTTCCTCATGGTTGCTTAGAAACAGTGTTCCTTTTAAGGTTAAATAAAACCAAAATTAAAAGTAACAAATATGTTTATGTCTTACTTTGAAGTTATTAAGCTATTTCATGCTGGGTTTTTTCAGCTTACAGAATGCATAATTCTACTCTGACGAATGACAATGCTGATGTGTTTTATAAATGTTGATAAACTTCCAGATAAACATTGTTTCCACACAACCAGCTGTTGTCACAAAAAGAACGTGATGATCCCCAATAAGATAAGTCGAATTAAAACAAGGTAAATGTAGGGAAACTTACAGTTCAATGTGCTTAAAAGTCTCTTTAAAATTGTACCACAAAATACTCTAGAAATGAATAATTCAGTTGAAATAAAAGTTGAGTTAAAATATGAATTTTCTGGTTAGTTCCAACGTGTTATTACCTAAACCAGTGATGACAAACCTCTGGCACGCGTGCCAGAGGTGACACGCAAGGCCACGATTGCTGGCACGTGATAGGATTCCCGCATCTTTGCTAAGAAGTATGTAGAATTTCAGGAAAACTATACTTGGACTAATAAATTCTGTGCCCTGCGTAAAACACTTGAGAAAATAGAGTGTGGAGGGATCTTGGAAGAAAACGTTGCAAAGAGTTGTGAAAATGAAATTCTTTGCCAATTAATTTTAAGTTAATGAAATTACTTGAAATAGGTTTTCTCACTTTGTTTGGATCATCTTACGCTTGTGAGCAGCTGTTTTCAACTTTGAATTTCATCAAATCAGACAGAAGAAACAAGCTTACAGATGAACTGAGTGCTGCGTGTGTTGCTCTCAAATCAACAAAATATGAACCATCAATTAACAAGTTATCCGAGTGTTCACAACAGCAGAGATCGCATTGATTTAATAAAATTCAAGACAAAACATACACATTTTAACTCAAGGTTATTTATTAGTTTCATTTAAAAACTTTTGTAATTCGACTTTTTTTAAAATAAAGATACTCATCAAAAAGTCGGTTTTTATTGGAAAGTAACTGTCATTTTTATGAAAATCCTGGCACGTTCGGATAGACAAAATAATTTTGGGACACAATTGAGGCACGCAATCTCTAAAAGGTTCGCCATCACTGACCTAAACTATGACTTTACTTATTCAGACACAATTAAGCAGCTGTATATCTATTATTCAGTATATATACATCACAAAACAAAAAGAACTTGTAAAAAGATCTAATGTTGTGATATTTAAAGTCATGAAATGGTAGGTCCTCAATGTCCCCATGCTATGTTATTTTACAAATATAGGTATAATGTTTGAAATAATGCATTTAAACGATAAATCATAAACAGAGATCTTTCTAGGAATTTTATCTGAGAGCCAGATATTATTTTCAACAAACCATGCTCGCCCTTTTAGCCGTGGGGGCGCTATATAGTGATAGTCAGTTCAACTATTCGTTGGTAAAAAAGTAGCATTATAGTTGGCGGTGTGTGTTGATGACTAGCTGTCTTCTCTCTAGTCTTAAACTGCTTTTAAACCAAAAAGAAGTTCTAAACAGGGTAGGAAATACCCAGCAAGACGTCTTAGTAGAGATTTACATGGCCGTCATTGCGAATAACTGCAAACGTTCGCTTTGGTTGATATAAGTGTTTGCAGAAGGCCGGATAGAAGATTATTCCAAGTTGTAAAGAGGGCCTCACGAAAATAATGCACTAATTGGAATTGACGTCCATTTCTATAGACTTCCCTTGCCATCCACATTCAAACATTTTCAATGGGTTTCAGTTCAGGCGAACACGTTGGATGGTCCAAAAGAATCACGTTATTCACCACGAAGAGTCCTTTGTCCTGCGGGCACTGTGGATTGCAACGTTTTCCTGCTGGAAGATCCAGTCATTTCCACACAAGCGAGGGCCTTCAGTCAATAAGAATATTATCTCCAACATGCCAATGTAGCCAGCTGCTGTTTGACACCCCTGTATAACCTGAAGTTCCATTGTTCCATGGAAGGAGAAAGCCCTCCAGATCATGATGGAATCTCCTCCACTGTGTCGTGTAGAAAATGTCTCCAATGGAATATCCTTATCGTGCCAGTAACGTTAGAAGCCATCTGGACCATCCAGGTTATTTTTTTCTCATCAGAGAACAAAAACTTCTTCCACTTTTTTACGTCCCATGTTTGGTGCTTATTAGCAAAGTTTAACAGAGCTGTTTCGTGGTATGGCCAATAAAAACGTTTACGGTTTTTAAAGCTTTTCTTTCGTAGATGCCGTCTTATTGTTCTTGAGCTGCATTCTGCGTCCATAAAGGCCTTAATCTGGTTCGACGATAGGAATATGTCTTGCCGGATAACTCGTCGGAACCTCCTGCTCAATGCCGGCGAAATTTTCTTGGGCCGACCACTTGAAATTCTCGTTCCCTATCCCTCAGGGTCTTTTCAGAAATTTGCAACAGCAGTTTTACTACTCTAATCTCACCAGCGATAGCACGTTGGTAGAAACATTTCTTTTGCAGCTTGAAAATTCTGCCACGTTCAAACATTATCAACATTTTAGCATTGGCCATGTTTTCACCCAATGTAACACAGGAGATGTCAGTGGGAGATGTTGACAACGCTAATGTTTGAACACAAATTACTAAATTTTGTTACGTGTTTACCGATTAACGCTTCGTTTTTGTATGATCTTAAACTTTTGACCAGCTAGTATTTAGGCTATTTCCATAATGTTCACATTTTTCATATTAAATGCTAAAAAAAATTATTTTTATTTTCCATTTTCTTATTTTCGAGTTCTATTCAAATAAGTGGTTGAGTCTAACAATGTAATATGCACATATTTTTTTCTATGTTCATTGGCCTTAAGATTATGGCCAGCACTTTGTACATGTGAATGTATATACAATCATTTCAACTGACTTAGATAGCAGTTTCGAATCTATTTTAATTTAAATTTCTTTAATTGTCTTAGGCCTGGCATGGCCGAGCGCGTTAAGGCGTGCACTCGTAATCCGAGGGTCGCGGGTTCGCGCCCGCGTCGCGCTAAACATGCTCGCCCTCCCAGCCGTGGGGGTGTATAATGTGACGGTCAATCCCACTATTCGTTGGTAAAAGAGTAGCCCAAGAGTTGGCGGTGGGTGGTGATGACTAGCTGCCTTCCCTCTAGTCTTACACTGCTAAATTAGGGACGGCTAGTACAGATATCTCTCGAGTAGCTTTGTGCGAAATTCCAAAAACAAACAAACAAATTAATTGTCTTAAATTTTTTTTCTATAGAATTTGAATTTGAGTTGGTTTAAAATAGTGTCATCAAATAAAAGAAGCTATTGTAGGGTCAGATTATTTAAAATTTTTAGGATTTTTTTTTTACTTATATCAGGCAACGTGCTTTCTTAACAGTGACGCAAACCTTGAAATTTAAAGAAAACGAAAGTTACAAATGCGTTCATCCTCAATGTTCAGAACTCTTACTGTAAACGTTAAACATGAGTTCTGTTGTTGTTAGTAAGGATAAAAATGGTAAAGTCTAGTCAGTAAACAATGTGACAAAATATATCCAAACCTATACGATGGCTGTTCAAAAAAATACGCGAACTGACGTCATAAAATAAAATGTACTTTATTTAAAAGTTACAGGTCTGGGACCCCTTCAAAGTACTCTCCTCCCCAACGCACACACTTATCCCAACGGTGTTTTCACTTGTTGAAACAGTCCTGGTACGCTTCTTTTGTAATGTCCTCCAGCTTCTTCGTCGCATTTGCCTTAATCTCGGGAATCGTCTCAAATGTTCTTCCTTTCAAGGGTCTTTTGAGTTTGGGGAACAAGAAAAAATTGCAAGGTCAGGTGAGTAGGGGGGTGGGGAAGAACAGTGATCGAGTGTTTGGCCAAAAACTCACGAGTTCCGAGGGCTGATTTCGCAGCAACACCGTGTATCTTCAATTTTTCGGTCAAAATCTCGTAACAAGATCCAACTGATATCCGACACTATTCAGCAAGCTCTCTGACACTCAGACGTCGATTTGCCCACATCAGGGTATTGATTTTGTCGACGTGTGGGTCGTCAGTTGACGTGGAACAATGTCCAGGACGCTTATCATCTTCAATGGACTGTCGACCATCCTTAAAACGTTCATGCCACTTGAAACATGCCGTAAGCTTCATAGCAACATCACCGTAAGCCGTGTTAAGCATAGCAAAAGTTTCAGTCGCAGATTTTCCAAGTTTAACACAAAATTTCACAGCAAGTCATTGCTCCTTCAGGTCATTCATTCTGAAATCCGCCAAACAAAAAAATCGCACTTCACTTAAAACCGCGTAGCTAATACACAAATGAAGATATCTGCAATCGGGAAATGGCGTCGTAATTAGTTGATCTGTGCAAACCTAGCGACACCAAGCGGATTCCCCTGGAACCAACTTGAGCCGCGCAATTCAAACAGTCCGCGTATTTTTTGAACAGACCTCGTATTTAGAAAAATACTTATATCTTAACGATCCATTTGAAAACAAGAACCTACATCTACTACTGAAGAATCCAACAATGAAATATATAAATAATTTCAGAAGGAACAAAAAATTGTGTTGAAGTTATTATTCCTATCACATCAAAGGTTCCACAAGTGTGCATTCTGCATGTATTGGTTTTCTTTCTCATATAAATAATATTATATTAATTAAAACGATAAATTACTTTAATACTCTATCACGAGTTATCCCATGTGCGTGCGTGTGTGTGTTTTTCTTATGGCAAAGCCACAAAGGGCTACCTGTTCAGCTCACTGAGGGGAATCGAACCCCCGATTTTAGCGGTGTATATCCGAAGACATACCGCTGTACTAGCGGGGGGACATCCAAGTTCGATGCACAAATCCCACATTAATGCAAGATTATAAATCAAAGGATACATTAAGAAATTCACGAAGTCTTCAGAAAAACTAAAAGTAACGAATTACATCTATTATTTAAAGTAAACACATGATAAAAATAAAGACTGCAATGTTTAAGTTATTTGTAGATAACGATATGCCAACTTAAACATATCTAACAATTATTTATTTGTTTAGTAAGATGTTCTTCTGTGTAAGTTATCTGCTGTTTTATAAAAAAAACAAAAAAAACATGGCTGTCAGAATAGAGCGAATATTTAATGTTATTTACAAAACACAGGAAAAACTGTTTTTCAAGCAAGTGAAAATTCTCTATTTAATATACAGCTCAATTATCCATTTGATAGAGTAAAGGATAAATCATGAAAAACAATTTGCTTCATTTCCTGATTCTAACAACAATATTGTAAATAAAGTTCTTTGGAGAAATCTAACACAACCAGAAACTTCGGTATGACATACGTGTAGTTATTTTATGTACTTTTCTCACGAATAGACGAAAACCATATTTTACGCATCCAATTTACATCAACCATTTCAGACTGCATGTTATGACTAATATTACTTTGTTACAATACATAGTTAAGCTTAAAGTAAATAAAAAATTGGACATGAAAGTAAACACTGGTGACAGTAAACTCCAATGTTATGTTTCTCCACTCATATGTGTTTAATACATACTGCATACATCAATATATCAATACAGATCAATAAAGATTTAACTAAAACGGTTTTGTGATAAAACCTTTAAATAATATCGATTTTTAAATATTGTCTAAAGAAGTAATCATTGAGAAATTATTGTGTGTTTGAAATAAAAAGTGACATATTTCCTTTTTAAATTATTAACAACGTTATTATTCTGATTTTGTACTGGATATAAATTTGTATAATAGAAATAGAAATAAGTAACCGATATATAGTCAACAAAGTTGAATTTGTCATTTCTATTTATAATAATCGACAATTTCTTTTATTAAAAGTAATTTTCTTTTAGTACATTTTAGGTGATCAATTAAGGTTCTTTTTTACAAACCAATAAAATATTTACAGTTAGACTTCAATGAACGAGATAAAAACTTACAATTCTTTGTATCAAAAACCCGATTCTTTTAATAATTGGTGGCTTTGTGAAACAGAAATTTGTGTGTGAATTTATCTAACTCTAGTTTATTATTTTATAGCAAACCGAATCTCAATAACGTTCCTTTTTTTAAGTGGGTCCGAGCTTGGTTGCTGTGTGAACATGTGTGGTACGGCCTAGAATTCGTATTGTGTTTTCACTATTAATAAGTCTTGTTGTATCAGGAAAGCGTGAGTTCTGTAGGTGTCCTCTTAACGTTGGTCAGGGGTACATGCGCCACCTAGGAGAAACGAGTTCATCTTCAGTTGTCTTCATATCAATTTAAAAATATAATTAAAATATTTATTATAATTATTAGTGGTATCTGTGCAGGTAGAAAAAAACACTGAGATAGGTTAGGTTAGAAATTTTAATGCTTTTTATATTTGTCAATAGGTGGCGATCAAATTAGTTCTACTATTTTTGGTTAATTAAAATGTCGAATCTGGAATTTAATATTTCAAAGCCATTGTTATTTTAAGATGTGCCGCAAGATGCAAATAAAATAGATGTAAATGTTCGGTTCGACATAACGTGATAATCATGTGTTATTTGTGTTTCTAGTTAAATCTGGAGTGTTACATATGTCAGTTTGTAAGCAGTGTACTTCATTTTGATACGTGGACTATCGTGGGTAGTTGAGGTTGAGAATAGAAAACCTGACCTTGTTTAACACAGTGAAAGTTACAACCTTTATTATTAGATACAGCTGACTAGTTCAAAAACACAAGTTATCACAACCAGGGCTTTTATCTAATACAGTAATACCTTGTGCATCAAAACAAATTAACGTGTGTAATCCTCTAATAATTGGTTAACTTTATAATTAAAATGCATTGAGTAACTATAAATTAAAAACACACTGGTTAACTTTTAAACAAAAATACTTTGTTAACTTTAATGTAAAAATACGGTGGATAACTTCTAAATAAAAATATACTAAGGTTAACTTTAAACAATATTTCGCTTACTTTGTGTTTACGTAGAAATATTTTAGTTGTAAATGATTTATAAATGTAGTTTTGGTTATCAAAAACAGTCAAGTTTTATTTTTGGTAGGTTTTCTAAAGTTTGATAATAGAAATATTTTGTATTCTGGAAATTAAAGTATTTTCTTCTATTTAATTTAGTTTTGTTTATCATATTAAGATTTAGTATCCACTTGGTATTACAATACGTTAAGTATTATATTAACATTTAGTATCCACTTGGTATTACAATACGCTAAGTATTATATTAACATTTAGTATCCACTTGGTATTACAATACGTTAAGTATTATATTAACATTTAGTATCCACTTGGTATTACAATACGTTAAGTATTATATTAACATTTAGTATCCACTTGATATTACAATACGATAAACGTTTCGTTTCACCATTGAACAGTATCCACTTGACGATAAATCTGGTGAAAGGTAGAGTTTTTACACCAAAAATTACCTTAAACAAACCACTCGATTAAAAATATTTTTATAAGTGATTACAGGGGAACCATCATGTGGACACATTGCTTTATGTTACTCAATTTTGATAATTTTTACATGTATGACTGATGGTAATGGTTTTTTACTGTTATAATTGAGTCTTTCTAGTAAAAAGACGTCAATGAGTGCATTGGAAAAACGATCAATATATTTGCTGTAAAAAAACAAACTAACCCTAACATGAAACGTAATCAATGACCTTTGACCTCAATCTTATAATATTTGATAACAGGATAGGGTGCTAAAAACCACGGTCTGGAAATATAAACACTTCAAGGAATTTTTACAGAAGATGTTCCAAGTGCTGTCCTTGAACTCGAAACAAATTTAGATTAACAGCAGAACTA
Organism: Carcinoscorpius rotundicauda; assembly: GCA_011833715.1. Classification (NCBI taxonomy): domain Eukaryota; kingdom Metazoa; phylum Arthropoda; class Merostomata; order Xiphosura; family Limulidae; genus Carcinoscorpius; species Carcinoscorpius rotundicauda. Next base: position 87,791,003 of record CM022399.1, read on the forward strand.
ATTGGATCTTCTCGTGTTTTGATAACATTACTACCCACGACAGTCATGGCCGAGCGCGTTAAGGCGTGCACTCGTAATCCGAGGGTCGCGGGTTCGCGCCCGCGTCGCGCTAAACATGCTCGCCCTCCCAGCCGTGGGGGTGTATAATGTGACGGTCAATCCCACTATTCGTTGTTAAAAGAGTAGTCCAAGAGTTGGCGGTGGGTGGTGATGACTAGCTGCCTTCCCTCTAGTCTTACACTGCAAAATTAGGGACGGCTAGCACAGATAGCCCTCGAGTAGCTTTGTGCGAATTCCCAAAAAAAACAAACAAAACAAACCCACGACAGTCCACCATGACTTTACAGTGAAACACTAGAAGGTGTGTGTGTGTTTCTTATAACAAAGCCACATCGGGCTATGTGCTGAATTGAACAGACTATAAGACTGTGGCTAACAAACTGTAGATAATAAATGTTATTCACTGGCAACACTTACACCGATGTAAGTAGATAACCCAATTTTATTTTCAATATTACCAGAACAAAACAATGTGAGGTTGTAATATTATTTTATGGTAATAATGAGGGGGCACTATATATATTTTTTTTTTACAAAACTAAGTTTTTCTCTATCTAATTTAACGACAAATGTGAACATACAAATAATCTGATGATCAGAATAACCAACAAAACGCTGATAAGCTTCGCAGGAAAGAGGTAGAACTAATTTAATAAAATCCTAAATGTCACTCTATTCGTTATGTGTATTTTTACCACCCACAGTGAATCGTTTCTTGTACTCACATTGGGTTCTTGACTTATTATTAACCAGTTCTCTTATATATGTAATCGTCAGGTGGGTTAAAGCGTTCGATTCGTAATCTTAGAGTTGCGGGTTCGAATCCCCGTCGCACTAAACATGCTGGCCCTGTCAGCCGTGGGGGAGTCATAATGTGACGGTCAATTCCACTATTTGTTGGTAAAACAGTATCCCAAGAGTTGACGGTGGGCGATGATGACTAATTTCCTTCTCTCTAGTCTTACACTGCAAAATTAGGGACGGCTTGCGTAGATAGCCCTCGTGTAGCTTTGCGCGAAATTCAAACAACACTTCTAAAATATCTATTTTTTATTCCAGATAACTGAGTGTACCAAGTTTACTGCTATAGTTTTGTAGTTCACTGACGTACAGTTTTGAAATCTAATTCTGTTCTGTTCGCCAGTATCAGTTGTGTCTGGTTATGTTAAATATGGAACTGAAATGTTTCTATGAAAAACTACATAACAAAATTTGAAATGAAGAACACATCATTTCGTATTTAGTATCCAACTTTTTGTGTGTTGTGTCAATAAAGGTTAACATACTGTAGACAGGCTATATGGAAAAGTGATAACTATTTGATTTATTATGTAAAATAAAGAATGTTGTAATTTCACTGTGTTGTTTACAGAGTTTATTAATTCAGAACAATATAATATTAACAGGTTAATAATAATGGGTGTTTGGTGTGGTCTTCTGGTTTAAGCGCTCTGCTCGTGATGTGTGCAGATGGATTGTATGTTCGAAACCTGTCACCAAATGTGCTTGATCTTTATAACTCTGAGTTGTTACAACGTGGTTTTTAGTTCTTCTGTTTGTTGGAAGTGAAAATGGTTGAGAAGCTGGTGCTATGGGTAGCGCAGACAGACCTCGAGTTGATTTGTGCAAAATTCAAGAAATCAAACTAACACATTGTAAATCTAGACAAACAACACTTCCGGGTTTTACATTTGTTGTCTTTAAAACTGAAGTATTTTAAACGCTAGTGAGAAAGTAACATTTCATTTTTGTAAATGTTCACGGTGTAGAATATTTGTTTGAAACATCTTCTTAACTTCAACATTTCAATTATAACTGTACTTTGTATGAACTGTAAAACTTATATCTTTATATTTACAGGTTCTCAACTATCAAAACAATTTGAATTGTTTTTATCTTTAAACAAATTCAGTGTCTTATCGCAGTCAGCAAATTTTTCACGATTCTCTAAAAAACAAACAAACAGTTTGTAAAGAAAACGAAACCCACAGTTTAAACATATATCACTGTTAAACAGCAATAAATAAACAAATAACGCAAATTTTGATCTTTATTTGTCATTTCTAAACAAAAATCCCATCTACTTTTTGTACAGTATTTACATAAATAGAAATATTGAGTAAAGAAACCAACTTATTCACTGAATACCTTTCTGAAACTTTCAAAATCTACCCACGTTTTACACGCAGCATTACGAAAGAGTAAATAATCGAATTACAAACAGAGTTGAGTATTTCAAACCTGTGTTTCCGGTGAATTACAAACCAACCAACTATTAAAACAAGAACATTCGTAACATCATTCAGTTTATTTTACTTGTATTATTACACTTCAATTTAATAACACAGAAACCAAGAAACACACTTTCAGTCAGAACTTATTATTTACAAGAATAGATTTAATAATATCAATGTGTTAAATCTCAGCTGATAAATTTGTGTTATTAAGACACTATTATTTATTCGAATATGTTATTCCACTAGAGGTCACCACTAGACAGGCACTACTTTCACGTGAATGCCATGCTAAGGAACTTGACGTTTTATTGGATGTCTCCAGAAACGAGAAGAATAACTTTCAATGATTAACAAATAAAAATATCTGTGCTACACAGTTGAAAACTGATCAGAAATAATGTATATTTTTTATACTTATTTTATCTTAATTTATCCAGTTGTGATTTTATTTTAATTTTCTCTGTTCATCATTTCTAAGTAAAATTATAATTTATATATAACTTATGGGTGTGAATAAACTTGTGTTTTTTACTCGAGAATATTTCACAACGTGAAACTCACGATTTCCGTCTTCTCAGAAGGAACTATCTTGTATGCGCGCAAGATTCTGGCCAAAGCTAGTTTGGCTTCCAATAACGCCATTTTCATGCCAACACAGTTTCGCGGTCCAGATGCAAACGGTTGATAGGCCATGGGGTGGATGTCCTTATTTTTGATAGAAACCTGCAAATCATGACATTGTAACACTTAAATTTCAAATTATACATGCTCTTAGATCTTGACTTGGGATCCTACACTACTGGGTTCTAATTTCTTTCGTGGACTGATACAATATTTACTTATTTTGAGACAGAAGTTGTCAGAAAAACTATGGCGTTATTTTTTTTGTCACATATAATAATATGTGTGAATAATTAAATATCAGCAAAACTGTTGTAGATGTGTGGAGGGGTTAGAATGATATGATTGAATAATATCATAATGTTTTGACATACATGTATACATATTGTTTTGCCCTATCAGCAAGATGTCTGGTTTGTTGATGGCAGTTTTTCATACATTGCCCTTCAGGTCCATTTTAATGAGTCATCCGATGATTTCAGAGATCTGTACAAAGTTTTTAAATATATTTTCAGACACGTATTTTATTGTGTTGAACCTTCAGTAACACATTTCCATACATTGGTAAAACAATTATAGAGTATTTACATCTAAAAAAAACGTTTCTTAACCGGAAGATGATCGAGGAGGATCGGAACATTGTTCTCTTAATATCAATAAGTGTTAATATCCATACCAGCTGTTCTGATATAGAAATTCTTATATTTAAATGCATGTATATAAGAGAAGTATTATTATCCTATTTATATTTTGAAAAAAATTATATTTTTTTCCAGAAATTGCCCTTCTTTTACCCCGATTGTTTTTACTACAAAATTAAAAAGCTATTTTATATATATATACATATATATACGTTTAAGCGTCCCAGTTTGTTATTCTACCTGCTGAAGTGATTTCCATTTCATATAAATGTTGTTATGACAATATTTACGATATATTTTGGTGTTAAATAATCCTTATTGTTGTTTTTCTGAGAGGATTCATGATGTATACAAGCATTAAAACCATTTTTATTGTTGTTGTGACAGGATTTACGATATATTTGAAAGTTCAAATAACCCTTTTTGTTTTTGTTTTGTAATATTTAAGAACACCATAATAATTTTATTTATTTTTCACGAGTATATACTATTCTCAGGAAACATTATTTATGTAATTCAGAAATAATATCTTATACGTGTTTCTTAAAACCGCACAACACGAATACTTCTGGTTGTATGTTGGTTGATCCAGATTCGGTTTTAAGGTTCCCTGTACGATGTTAATCATGTATAGTCCTGAATACATAGGACTTTTCACTCTTAGCCTTTTACCTGTGTAAAGATTTTACTTTGCAAACAAAACTATGATTGTAAGTCCATTGAAAAAGTTATAACAATATTTCTTTGTTTGTTTGTTTGAAGATCAAAGTTTCACGAGGAGCTGTCTTAGCTCTGGTCACCGCAAGATGAAAACCTCATTTATTTACATTATAAAGCATCATATATAATATACCTCTGAGTGGAAAAATTTTATATAGACTTCATACATCAATTCTAATTCTAGATCCGTTTGTATGTTTGTTATGAATTTCGTGTAAAGCTTACCGAGGACTATCAGCGTTAGCCATCCCTAAAAGGAAGGCAGTTAGTTATCACCACTCGCTCTTGGGCTACTCTTTAACCAACGCATAGTGTGACTAACCGTCCCCTTATAATGCAACCACGGCTGAAAGTACGAGCATGTTTGGTGCAACGGCGATTCGAACCTGCGACCTTCGAACCGAACACCATAACCACCTGGCCATGCCGTGTTATGCGGGAGAGAAACTCATATAAAATAGATATTTATATCTTGTGAAATTGTAAGTACAGTTTGTAAGACAATACTCATATTATTTATGAGTGTAAGCTTCATAAGGGTCACACTTTAATCATTCAATATTTTACAGCCTAAACTGCGCCTCATGAGATGTATGGAAAGTACAGTCTACAATGATTTCTAATTAAGACATATTAGTTCCATTGCTTTGCCACGTTTCGCATTATAATAATCCAATTAAATGTTTCGTAGTGTATGTGAAATAGAATTTAGAAAAAAACTGTGGCTGTTATTATTAGTGAAGATGAGAAAGCCCACTTGAAGAGAAATATATATGTACAAACTGCTGAGTTGGGTCGAAAAAATGTTTATGTAAAGGAGCGAACAACGTTTCGACCTTCTTCGGTCATCATCAGGTTCACAAAGAAAGAAAAAGGTAACTGACCGATAGCTGACCACATGTTTGAAGGTGGTTGTGTAACTGAGTATAGGAATGTAGAGGGCGGGCTTAGATGTTTGATTATATTTATTAATGCAGGAATAAAGGTGTTAATTCTTCGGTTTGAGTTTCTTAGTTTCGTTACGATCGTATGAGCGCGAACTGTTAATAGTGGGGTAAGGTATGTCAGTTCAGACATATCAACAAACACACGTGGGCAGAAAAAGAAAAAAAAGACGAGTTACTAAGGCACTAAATCTGAACGAACAATGGATATTCTCAATCATATGAAGTACAAAGATTTGCACTCTTTCCTAAAGAAGGCACCATACACCAGAAATTTGAAGTTGATTAATTTTTAGATTATTTGTGACCTGGCATGTCTAGATGGTTAAGGCACTTGACTCGTATTCCAAGAGTCGTATTTTCAACTCCTGTCGCACAAAACATGTTCACCCTTTCAGACGTGAAGGCGTTATAATGTGACGGTCATTCCCACTATTCGCTGGTTAAAAGAGTAGTCCAAGAATTGGCGGTGGCTGGTGGTGACTACCTTCTCTCTAACCTTACACTGCTAAATTCGGGAGGGATAACGCAGATAACCATTGTGTAGCTTTTTGCAAAATTGAAACCAAACCACTGGAATCTTCTTTATGTTGCTGCTCTCATCAGCTAATCTAAAGGGCAGATATCTCAAACCCTTATTTAGTCACCTATTGTTTTCACCTTCATGGTTCCACAGATGCAGTGGCAAGGACCACAATAACAATAAAGTGTTACAGATGGTGCAAGATATACAGAAACTTAGCACTCTTCAGGATATGTTGGTTTCAATACTGGATGTATTTGAACAATTGAAACCATTTAGTTTAACACAAAACTCAGTTTACGTTATTTTTGTTTAAACTGTTTAGCCTACTACTATTCATACTATAAGTTTTCCCGAGAAAGATGGTGAGAGATTATCCATTCTACTCACCTTATTCTATTGTTTCTGTAAAGTGTAGAATGTTAGTTCCACTAAAACTTCTTTCTTACACCAAAACTTTGTTATCTTCCATGGACAAACAGGAGGATCAACTCACATACACCTCAGTCTTCTTCGTGTTGGTACCAGCAATGACTTCTAGGATGACAAACTGTCTGAAATACAATCATTTAGTCACTAATGACACTTTGAGTCTCTATCCATTGAATATCTTGAAAAGAAGACTGTCTTCAGAGTGGAGCTGTGTCCAGATGACAAGCGATTAGGGACAAACATCACTAGCTTTTCCCCATAAAGGTTAAGATAGAGGATTGACCAACTCGAATACGCAGAGATAATAAAACAGAAAGTTCTTGTAACAAGGATCCGAAACGGCCACAGTTTTATTACACAGAATTTGATCTAGCACGTGAGTAACCAGCCAATATGTGAACAAGTTAACATTCAAGTCACTATCATTTTACTTTAGTGTTCTTCGGAAGCAATAATTTCTAAGACACCTCTGAATTCATGTTGTGCCATGGACATTGGGAATTACCGTGAGAAATGATGACACCCTTCAAACTGACAATGTTGTCTGTTATTCACAGGCCACAACCATTTTGAATATTTTTTAAGTCAAATTCGTAAGTTCCTTTTTTCGTCCGTTTATTTAGTTAGCTATTTTAACATTGTATGAGAATCACTTAAAATGTCTGGGGGCGAGATTCCTAAAAAAGGATTACCGACATTCTCCTACATGTATATCTACTCTGAATAATACTGATTTATATGTGGTAAACGAAAGATTTATCTAAAACACAAATTTATCTCTTGCTTATTTCAAATCTGTAACGGTGTGATTTAAAACAATCTAAATTAAAACAATATAAAACTACACCTTTGCTCCATTTTCACAATAAAAGGTCCTTGAAGTGTTATTGTTATGTTTTAAATTTGGCTTGGAAAAGATATTAACTTCACTGTTTTCGTTTTTAATCAAAACTGAAAATTTCAGTAACTCTAAATACTTCATAATATATACACTTGAACTGAAAACAATGAATTTTTGAGAGATCAATAGCTCTTATCAAATCTTGTTTACAGTTGCACACGACAACAGCTGTATCGTAAAGACCCAAATCACATTTGTGTAGACTTAAAGATGGTCAACTTTCTTCTTGGACAACAGAAAGGTTTCACCAAGTTTTCATATTTCCTCTGTATGTGGGACAGCCGAGCACGATAACGTATGGAAAGTTTAGTCGAAAACATTTTTTTTATTTTAATGAAGAAGAAGAAATTATCTTCATGACGATATAGAGTAAAACATTTGCATTTTTCGGAAAAGAAATCCCATAGTAAACTAGCATTAAGCTGACCAGCATGTTAATATCAACTCGGTGCCACTACGAAAATTGTACATTTTTCTAATAGAGGGCATCACATAAAATATTTTAAACGACTTTTAAATTTTTATTACTCAAGTTTGGATAAGCTTGTGCGAGCTTCATTAGATGTAGTTATTGTAGTGCAAAGCCATATTGGGTTATCCATCAAAGGAAAACGAACCCTGAATCTTAGCGTAGACTTACTACTTATCTTTACCACGACCGACACAAGTTTTAGAAAGACTAAACGCTGGTGGACGAGTGGTGCACAATATAAATACCTTATCCTTTTACCATATACGGTACCATATCGTGATTCAATTGGTGCATAGTGTGAGTGACAATGCTAAACTCTCAATAAATCTATTGAGAACGAAGTGTTCACAAAATGGAGGGGTGATGGGTTTTAATACTCAGCGGACTGCACTCCTCCAACGCGGGTCTCGCATGACTTGGAAATTAAAACGCTCGACTCGCAATCTAAGGGGCGCGGGTTCGAATCCCCGTCACACCAAACATACTTGTTCTTTTAACTGCGGGGTCAACTGTTTTCTATATTCATGCCACTGGATAGTGAAGTGTTATCTGTTTGTCAGTTAGTAGACACTAAAATGGTATTACATAGATGGCGCTTAAAGATCCATTTTGTACAGTTGTGACGTCAATATTACGTGCGCATGCCATAAGTCACGAAAAGAATTATACACAATGTAGGCTACAACAAGCATAATATATGAGCTTCAAAAGCAAAATGGCCAGGTGGGTTAAGACTCTCGTAATCTGAGAGTCGCGGGTTCGAATCCCCGTCACACCAAACATGCTCACCCTCTCAGACGTCGGGGCGTTATAGCGTTGCAATCAATCCCAATATTCGTTGATAAAAGAGTAGCCCAAGAGTTGGCGGTAGGTGGTGATGACTAGCTGCCTTCCTTCTATTCTTACGCTGCTAAATTAGGGTCGGATAGCGCAGATAGCCTTCGAGTAGCTTTGCGCGAAATTAAAAAAACAACAGCAAACAAAACAACCAAAAGTAAAAGATATTTGGGACTCAAAATTTTGGTTTCATTTACTCTTGAAACAGAACCCTTTTGGTGACCCCACGGAAGTACACCTAGCATTTTAATACTATTTATCTGAAACAGGTAAACATTAGGAAGTGTAAGGGAAGGGATACTTGAAAGAAGGTGATTTAGAGTAAACTACTGAAAATAAATCACCACATAAAACTTGCTTTTCTGGATCGAAAATCACTTTGGAAATATATGTTTGCATAATACAAGTGTGTTGTTAACATTAGCAAGAGTCTAGTTAAAGTAGCGTGATGCTGTAATTGTAGACCAGGTTTACGACCGTGTTCTCGAACAGTAATGAAATAGACGCATGACACATTGCACTCTAGGCCACGAGGTTTTGCACTCTATTATTTTAGTGCAACTGACAGAGAACGGAAGTTGTTATCACTAGTGACACATGAACACTCGCGACATTGATACTTAACGTTTGTCGACAACTGAGGACATTCAATGCTAATAATCACGACACGTGTGAGAGCAGCAAATATCCAGCATGACCTACATAATGACACAATTGCTGTGAGTAGTCATGTTTTTATATCATCGTCATAACAATGTTTCCTTTTTGAATTTTGCGCAAAGCTATCTGCGCTAGCCGGTTCTAATTTAGTGGTGTAAGACTAGTAACTCTTGGGAATTAACCGTCACATTAAATGCCCCCACGCCTGAAAGGGCAAGCATGTTTGGCGCGACTGGAATTCGAACCCACGATCTTCAGATGACGAGTCGAATAACTTAATCGACCAGGCCATGCCGGGTCCCTTAAATAGGAATGGCAGAATTTCTGTTGGCTAGTTTTCGTCTTCTAGTGTTGTGAAACAGCATTAATGATCACAAGGTGTAAATAGTAAATAACCTGAGTGGAGATTTGCGCAATATTTTGAAACAAAAATATTAATCATGTAACTGATAATTACACCATACTACAAAGAACAGATTTCTTTCAATATGAAATATGAAACTGTTTCTGAAAACTTTCACGATGCTGATTCTAGAAATCAAGTTGGAAAGTATCGATCACCAATAGTTTTGTAGTTCTGATTGATTTATTCAAAATGTTATTATACGCTGTGTAAATACCTTTTTCTTCAATAACTTAACTATTCCTTTAAAATTGAACTTAAAAAAGTCCAAAAGCCATACATAACAACAATACCATTTTATAATTCAATTGACACAAGATAAGATGCTGAAAATACATTCAGGTTGTGTTCAAAATTGTTGTCATCGTGTTATTTTTTGTTATAACATGGCTGCTTGACTTGTTGTGCCGTTTGTATATGTTCTCAGTTTCATGCTGCAAGAATCAACAATAATCTCCATTCTCCGCAGGACTCCATCATCCTTGTTATCCATTGTAGAAATATCTTGGTGGGAGCGATCATCGTACTCATCACTTACTGCACATATATCGTTTAGCTCATTTGTTTATCTGAGGATAAGCACAGAGCTTTAAAATGGACTATCTGTGCTCTGCCCACTAAGCACACTGAAACCTACTTTCCAGCATTGTAAGTCTGCAGGCAAAAGCAAACCAAAACAAAAGTTGATAAATCCCATTGGTGTAAATAGTAGCCAATACGTTTCCCACATTGGTTTGATAGAGACAAGTCACAAATCAGATGATTTCGTACTTTTTGTGTGATCAGATGAATCAATTTATGTTGAGGTATCACGAGAATAGAATTAGTGGGTCTTCAAAGAGAATGAAGATTGTTCATTGTCTTCTTCACAGGATAACTTTTCTGTTTCCAACTTCACTGATGGATGTGCCGCTGGAAGTCCATCCTCATGAGGTCATGGTTTCATTTAAGATGTAACATCTGGATACTTAATGTATTGATTTGTTTTTTCCGAATATCCAGAAACGTTAGACATACAAAAATACCAGTTAGCTGGATGATCTTTGGAATAACGCCATATCATGGAAACTGCAAATGGCATACTTGATTTCTAATTATTATAACTTCGCCAGTGCGTCAATCCAGATGGTCAAACTCTAAACCCCACACGTGGATCCCAATGTATGTTTCGATTACCAGTTTTAAACCTAATATTGTGGTAAAAAATACTTAATCTTTTGTGTGTTGTTTTTCCTTCATGAAACTGCAACGTGTCTTCCATTGTAGTGGAAACTGTAAACATGATTTTTGTACTTCATGCTTTTCTTCAGCCAGAATTTCAAATAGTTTCAACAAAAATTAAAATAATTCGTTTTTACAAAACTGAAGTTTATATTATTTTAATAAACGAATTTCACCGAATATGATTATACCGCGGGCATTTTATTTAACATAATGTTCATATTAGAATCAAGAGGCTGGAGAATCCTTTACTGTACATCCATTTTAAAGGTTCGCAAGAATTTATGAAGGCCTAAAGTCTTAAGAATCATTAGTTAAACAAGTTATATGATCAGAGTAGTTATAAGCAGTTTCTTATCAAGACCGAGACATAAATCACCGTCCTGATGCCTTCAGCACGTGCAGATCCTTTTGTTACAAGTTCTGTGATTACAGCAATAATCACTAATTTTTGATTAAAACCGGGTCACAGTTCACAACTCTAATGTCTTCATCATATTCATGTCCATTTGCTACAGTACGTAAATGATTACCTGATGACGTAATATTTCATGAGAGGTTAATTTTGTTTTTTAAAGAAACAATTTGATAAATAACTAAACTTAACGTTTCAGAAAACAATGTGTATTCGTTAACGTTCCAGCTATCTTTCGTGTCTACTTGTGCTGTCTTGGTCTGTGATAACGCTGTCCTTGAACTATGGCCTATCACCAGAATATTATTCATGTGTTATAAGGAATCACTTATCATTGGGTCGAATGTTGTAATCAAACACCCTTTACTGATTCCTTACTTTAAACCGTCTTTATCACAAGATAGCTCTTGTAAATGTACTAATAGTGCTAAGTGAACATTTTGCATGATTGAGGGTAACTATTTACACGGCCAATGGTAGTGTATTTTTTGGAGCGTACGTCCACAAAACAGTTTTTATTTTTTTATAAGTATATATACACATTTGCATGCACACACACGTACATACGTACATCTACACAAACAGAGAAACTGAAGACTTTATGATAAAACAATTTCAAAGCACCATCGCCACATCAGTATAATACACGCCACCATCTACTGTCATGTTGAATCTGGTAACCATACATCTTGAACAGAGTTATGTGTTAATGTCTTTTCTTCAGCATAACGCTAAGTTCAGTGATTATTACATTTAAACCAAACAAAAAAAAATATTTTGCGCATCTTGTTTCAATAGCAAAAGGTTCCGTTGTATGATTGTCATGCTCAAAACACGCTACACCTTCCTGTAGACTTTCCATAACACAAGTCGTGTGACATGACATACTACCAATTCTTAATTTATTCATTGTATAGACGGAGTAACAATAACATAAACATGTATAAAGACGAATGACTAACACACGAAGTGTTTTCCTATCCATTAAAAGAGAAGTGGAAAATGTCGACAAGACATGATTATAGTTATGAAGAATAAAAAGGAATTTGCATTATTTAATATACATAAAGCCAACCAATCAAAATCAGAATAAAAACAAATGATAAGCTAAACCTGGTGGCGTTTTCAATTGTCATGTACTGAATACACTCGAGAAGTGCAAATTGATGTATATACACATATATAATAAGGGCATATTAGGGATAAAAGATAAATGAAATTAGATAAGTAAGCGAAAAAATTATCATAAACTAGTTAAGGTCATTCATACCAACAGATTCCTACCGCTAGGTGGCGTAATTAAATGTTACAAAAGATGGTAAAGGAGCTAAACCTAATCTCATTTGCTTAAGTGAAAAGCAAACATGACTGGTCCTCACAGTTTTATTGTTGTTAACAGTTACGTGGTTCAGAAATGTGATTGTTTTCAAAGACAGTTGATTAATAATGTTTTGGTTAAGATCAAATGGATAAAATCACTGAGAAATCAGCAAGCTAATTATTACTATAAAACAAGAATGATTTTCATGCTTGTTTTAAGCATAGGAAATTGGGTAATCTGTTTCGGATGGATGCCCGGATTTTAGAGTTTCATGTTGCTTGACCTGTTGTTCTTCAACAGAAGACAGTAACAATTACCTTATAGTAAGCAAAATAAGACGAGATTGGTTGATTCATATACCAATAAAGAGACAAAGTTTTTGATGGTTAAACAGGTGTCATATATATTTAAAAAACTTGTTAAATATTTTAAAAGCCCTGGTTATCTAACTGTAAGTACATTACTTGTTCTTAATATCAGTATTTGAAGAGCTTTAATTTCGTATTTTTACGACGTTTAATACATATTAAAAATATATGTATAAAAATAATATAAAATATATATTATAAATTTTACACTTGTTGCTTCGTAATTTTGTAACTATGGCTACCAAAACGTATTTGACAGTTTCTGATTTTATAATTAAAAACTACCAGAATGTATTTCAAATGTTACAACTGACGAGTTGTGCTTTTATAATATCTGGAAACAAGTAGAACGTTTCGATCCAAAAACAAATAATCAATTAAAATATAGATTTCAAAAGATCTTGAATACGAAGGTTTGAAAAGTGTTGGGTGATACATGTAAATAAAATGTATACTGTACACGAGCAAGAAAAGCTTGTCGATGAGGTCATTAAAGCTAACGAATCCCTATTGGATAATAGAGTGTGTAACTGGCGTACGAATACACGTACTTAGTTCAAAGTAACAAAGTCACCAGTATGTATAGGAAATGAAAAAGGCCACCAACTAAACAAAAACCCCACAATATTTGTAAATTTAATTAAAATAATGTGGAATATTCATGTAAATGTTCCTAATTTAAGCCTATAACCTTTGAATATGTAATATATTCTTGAACTGTTTGTGTGAATCAGTGTTTCCACACAAAAGTATACGCGGGTTATATATTAACCTTACTTGGAATAAGTTCGGTTTACTGTGGTGCTCGTGTATCATATATAAATACATATAACAGAAGTGTGCATCAATATAAATGGTCAATGAAACTGACTCTCCCGGAACTTTATACCCAGCAAGAAAGAAAGCAATAATGAAAATAATTGTTTACATCTGGATAACAACAATATTAATATATATATTCTTAGATATGCAAAGTGAGGATATAGCTGACTTAAGAGGGTAAAAACACAAACAATAGGATTAGCGAACAACAAGAACTAGGAATATTATAATCAAATTAGGTTTAACTGTTACTATTTCAATACGAGGACGGCCTGGCGTGATTTCACACCTTCATGCTGGAAACTCTTCTTCCAACATCCCTTCTACCAATATGAGATACAATCTTTTTAAGATATTTTAAAATGTTTTACACTGTGACTCTCAGTGTCAATAAATTGTTAACAAATACCTCATCTATTTATCCATAGATCTATCCTGTCAGTGGATTGTTTCAACTGTGAATGTCTGCACTATTTCTTTGATTTCTTGTTTTATTAAACTAGGGAGAACACGTTACCAGTTCTGTTTTGTTTCGATCCAGGTGGCGACAGAAGAAGTTATCTTTTTTTCAAGACCTTGGCATTCCAGGACCGAAACCAAACTTTTTCTTTGGAAACCTGAGAGAGTTTCAAACCAAGGTTTCGAAAAGTTTATTTCGACTCTAATATTTAAAAAAATGGCAAACTTGTAGATTATAACCATTTTAAAGTGTAAATAAATTAAAACATTCGATATGACTGCATTATCATATTAGATTCACAATCTATAAAAAGCCTTTGTAGTCAATGTTCCTAAAATTCCAAAAAATTTACAATGTGCGATAGATAAGAAATTTAAACAGCAAAATCTAAATTTGTAATTAAAGTTGTTTAAGGTGAGATAGACGGATTTGTTTTTTGATATTTCTATTTCAGATAAAAAGCTACATGGCTGAGCTTACAGAACTAACTGAAGAATCTAGGGAATGAAATTTGTATAAAAACAAACATTTGTAAGAGAAATAAAAAATAAATATATCCATGAATATAACGAAGTCACAATGAAGAATAACGTAATAATGGATCAACTTATTATGCTTAACGTTAGAACGTATTCTTAAATATCTATTGTAAATATCTTATTAATGAAAATCAATAGAAGTAGTCAATAAAATTGAAAGTTTTCAATGTAATAGGCTTAAGTTGAAACGAGGCTTAAGTAATTCTCACAAGTAAATTGAAAAGGCGATCAAAATTTACCATAAATGGTTTTGGTGGATTACAGTGTTTTGTTTTATAAATAATTAATTGATGATTTGTTCTATTCTTAAAGGGTGCCATTAAATGTCGAGAAAAATGGATAAAAAATATGGCAAAATTTGTGGGTAAGTTTCTTTCATACATTATTGTATATGGTAATACATATTTTTGTGTAATTGAATTTTGATATTTTTGCCACCTGTTAAAATAAGTTTAAATTTTTCACTCTGCTGCTTCTAGAATATATAAAAATAGAAATATTAAATATGGTGGTTATTTTACCTTTAGAACGATAATTATTGCTTCTTTCTTTCAAAATTACAAACGAACATTTACAAAAAGAAATTTAGATGTTTTAATTGATATAGTTATAAGTTTTTATTCTCAGAAATTGAATAAACGTAAGGTAAAAAAGTATTATTTTATTATTAAATTAACAAACCAATTATGTTCGTCATATTCAGCATTAGATCATTCTAGACAGATAAAATTATATTTATTAAACTATATAAAATATATAAAAAAATTATCTAAAAAGAAATTTGAAAACAATAAGTTTAATTAGTAAAACAATGTCAAAGAAAATTTTAAAAAGTAAAATGTCCCAGGTGAATAACCTGCATTAAAAATCAATATATTCAATTTCGCTTTCACTGCAAAAGGTTTGAAATAAATACGTATTTTAATTGATATTTGAACAGTAGCACTGAAATAACTAATGTTATTCCTTTCTATAACTATTTTCGAATATACTTTCAGTAACGTGTAGTTATGCATTTCTTTCGGAATATTTCTGCAGGTGTTCTACCATCTCAAGTAATAAAACAAACACTTGTACAAGTTGGTACGAGTCGGGTTCTCTCACTTCAATATGTTATTTGTAATAGGTTGGGACATAACTAACCCATGGATTATGGAATAGCATCTTTGGTCCCTTCGTATGGTGTGAAAATTCAATATAAAATAACTATATATGTTTTTACCTTATGTAGAATTTAAAAAACATTTCTTGCCCAATCGTCTGATAGTGACTTTTGTGACATAAGATCTGTTTCTCTTGTCTCTTGCTTATGCTTATTTTTCTTTGTAGACTGAGTTTGATTCGTTCACTGCAAAATATTCGCATGGCCTTTTGTACTGTGGAAACTTTTGGCTATCTGTATACCATAACATATAGAGGCCCAGCATGACCAGGTGGTTAGAGGCGCTCGACTAAACATCTGAAAGTCACATGTTCAAATCCCCGTCGCACCAAACATGCTCGCCCTTTCAGCCGTGGAGGCGTTATAACGTGACGTTCAAACCCACTATTCGTTGGTAAAAAAGTAGCCTTTCAATTAACGGTAGGTGGTGATGACTAGCTGCTCTCCATCAAGTCTCACGCTGCAAAATTAGGGACGACTAGCGAAGATAGCTTTCGTGTAGCTTTGCACGAAATTAAAAAACACATGAGCGAACAAAATTAACTTCTTCTGAATAATTTAAACAAATGAAATAAGCAGACAATGATCGGTATTTTCAAATTACAGAAGGCTACGCCTGAATTTTCTATGTCTCTGAATTGAAAAGTAAAGGTACCTGCTACACTTTGTGCTGTTGAGCTGTTTAGTAAATTACTACCAGATAGGGGCCCGGCACGGCCTAGCGCGTTAAGGCTTGCGCTTTGTAATCTGGGGGTCGCGCCAAACATGCTCGTCCTCCTAGCCGTAAGAGCGTATAATGTGACGGTCAATCCCACTTTTCGTTGGTAAAAGAGTAGCCCAAGAGTTAGCGGTGGGTGGTGATGACTAGCTGTCTTCCCTCTTGTCTTACATTGCCAAATTAGGGACGGCTAGCACAGATAGCCCTCGAGTAGCTTTGTGCGAAATTCCAAAACAAACAAATACTACCAGATCCAATGTGTTCGTACAATACTAAACATTCTTTTAGAAAAAGAACTGTTTTATCAACTCACTCATAATATTAGTTTATGATGTTTTAAAATTAGAATAACTTACCACAATTAAGAAGTATCAACACTGTATATGTAATTTACAAATATTTATTAATAGCCTCAGTAATTATAAATTAATTATACTTACGTTTATCGGTTTTCCCATAAAACGTTATCTTCGAATTTAACAATTTCAATTTCATCTTTTGTTTTTGTTCTTCCCACACGTGTACATAGGAGGGCTGTTCAAAAAATACGAGGATTGTTTGAATTGCGCGGCTCCAGTTGGTTCCAGAGAAATCCTCTTGGTGTCACTAGGTTTGCACAGATCAACTGATTACAACGCTATTTCCCGATTGCAGATATCTTCATTTGGGTATTAGCTACGCGGTTTTAAGTGAAGTGCGATTTTTTCGTTTTGCTGTGAAATTTTGTGTTAAACTTGGAAAATCTGCGACTGAAACTTTTGCTATGCTTAACACGGCTTACGGTGATGTTGCTATGAAGCGTACGGCATGTTTCAAGTGGCATGAACGTTTTGAGGATGGTCAACAGTCCATTGAAGATGATAAGTGTCCTGGACATTGTTCCACGTCAACTGACGACCCACACGTAGACAAAATCAACACCCTGGTGCGGGCAAATCGACGTCTGACTGTCAGGGAGCTTGTTGAAGAGTGTGGTATATCAGTTGGATCTTGTCACGAGATTTTGACCGAAAAATTGAAGATGCACCGCGTTGCTGCAAAATCAGCCCTCAGAACTCGTGAGTTTTTGCCCAAACACTCGATCACTGTTCTTCCCCACCCCCCTACTCACCTGACCTTGCTCCTTGCGTTTTTTTATTGTACCCCAAACTCAAAAGACCCTTGAAAGGAAGAAGATTTGAGACAATTCCCGAGATTAAAGCAAATGCGACGAAGAAGCTGGAGGACATTACAAAAGAAGCGTACCAGGACTGTTTCAACAAGTGGAAACACCGTTGGGATAAGTGTGTGCGTTGGGGAGGAGAGTACTTTGAAGGGGTCCCAGACATGTAACTTCTAAATAAAGTACATTGTATTTTATGACGTCAGTCCGCGCATTTTTTGAACAGCCCTCGTATATTTTCAATTTTCTTGTGAATGTTTTTTTTGTAATTTCATTTATCGGATAAAGAAACAAAACACATCTAGTACTGGCATATTATTTTATCGGTGATTCTGTTCAAAAATGTTAAAATGGCCTGTAATTCATAAAGAAAGTGTTCAGTATTTTTAATTTTGTGATTGTGTTTAAATACCATTGTTAAACAATCAGTAACAATATTTACTTACATACTTGTCTAGTAAAACAATAATATGACTGTTATTATTATTAAATGTCATGTATGAAAATATTAATATTATAAACACGGTAGCTTAACACAATTTCTGTCACAATAAATGATTAGCATTGGTTACATAGTGTGTTAGATAATGTTACATAGTGTGTTAGATAATGTTACATAATGTGTTAGATAATGTTACATAATGTGTCAGTGTCTCAATAACAGGTCCATTAACAAATCATATTATAAACAACAAATAGTGGCAAAATGTATCAAGTTACGTGTAGACGTATAGGTTTAATAATATCAGGGGTTTAGATGAGATATTTATTACTTCATACAAGACCTAATTGTCAAAGTCAGATAGACACTATGTATTATATAATAATTCATCTTATTGTGTCAATTATACAACTTTATTCGAAACATTCGTGATGACGATAAACCATCTTGAAGTAAAAATGTATTTTCATGCTTAACTTAAATACATCCTAAGAAGACCGAAACGTTGATCTTTACTTTATTTTAATTGAAGTTTAATACCAATACCAGCAGTCTGGAGATACATATTTACTCGAAGCAGTGTTTTGGCCGTAAACCCATTAGCACTGCACAGGATCTGCGATAGACGCAAGAGAATTCAAGTGTGCTGTATGCTGATTATAATACAAATAAATAAAAGTAATACAGAGAATTGTAGCTCTATAGACAGTTATAAATTAATATTTCTACATGGTTATATATGAAATTTATAATTACAATATTTATCAATAGCTAATATACTAGTGATAGTTCTATATGTTTATTTTTCTATTTATTACGTTGTAATACACAATCTGCAACAAGCTAATCTGTGTTTCAGATGACACCAATCATGCAGAAAGCTGTTGGGGTCCTTATGGAAAAAATTGCTGAGAAAGCCGAGACAAAAGAGGATTTCGATATATACGAGATGTACCAAGGACTGACAACTGATGTCATTGGCCAAACTGCTTTTGGTATCCAGACAAATGTCCAACAGAATCCAGAAGATCCCTTTCTAAACAATTTCAGAGCAATTTTCAATATTCAAATTTCCGAATGTCTCATCTCATTTTAAGTATGTTTGAATTTTGTTTAATTTGATGTCAAAAGTTAATTTTGATTCTTTTTTTTCTCACCAGTCGTTTATTTTTGTTATTTATTTATTTTTAAATGTTAAATATATCTCCAAGAAACAAAATCTTGTGTTACATCCATATTGTGACATGGAGATTATAAAGTAGCTTTACTGTAATGCACCCTCAGTATGTGACGCATTATGTAACAATATCAGTATAAAAAATAACACGTCATTTTTGACTTATGTGTCTTATATCCACTTACAAAAGACTCTTCTTGTCTGCATGACAAACAATAAAAATTCTAAATATATTCTACAAGTATACCAAGACCCGTTTTCATTACATCTGTAACAACACTTGTAATGTTCATAAATCCCACACACACAAACACATATAATGAGAGATTACACAATTCTCAAAATCAGATGTTAATTTAAGAAGCATACTAGTTAAATTAATTTTATGTCTTTAAGCTTAAATATATCAAAGCTTATCTAATATTTCACCGTGCCCGGCATGGCCGAGCGCGTTAGGCGTGAGATTCGAAATTTGAGGGTCGCGGGTTCGCATCTCAATCGCACGAAACATGCTCGCATTTTCAGCCGTGGGCGCGTTATAATGTGACGGTCAATTCCACTATTCTTTGGTAAAAGAGTAGCACAAGAGTTGGGGGTGGGTGGTGATAACTACGTTATAATGTGACGGTCAATTCCACTATTCGTTGGTAAAAGAGTAGCACAAGAGTTGGGGGTTCGTGGTGATGACTAGCTGCCTTCCCTTCAGTCTTATACTGCAAATTTAGGGACGGCTAAGGTTTTTCCTCCTGGTTGGGGGTTGTGCGGTGGGCTAAGAATCTACTCACTTAAAAAACCGGCCTGTTAATGAGTCCGCAAGAGATTGCGGCCCCATATTCCTTCATGGAATCGAGAGGCACAATAATATTTCATTAAGTTTTATTTTACGATAAAAAACTATGTTTAACTGTGTAATGTCTCATAACTTCTGCTGAGTTAACATTATTTAAACTTACGTTCAGCTTCTTCAGAAGACAATATGAAATATTCATTGTAAAAACCACTAAAAATATAGTTAATGTAACTGGATATTCATATATGTGTGTGTGTTTGTTTGTTTTTTTGGTATAACAAAGCCACAAATGGTTATCTGCTCAGCCCAACGAGGGCAATCGATCCCCTGATTTTAGCGTTGTAAGTCCGGAGACATACCGCTGCACTAGCGGGATGCGAATGATTCATAAGTTACATCTTAATCTATAATTTGGTCTGAAATAAAAATGGATCAGAATTATTTTTAAATCATAGATTTTCCAATAGCACAGTGCACATTAATAAATAATAAATATTCCATAACTCTTATTGCGTATATCTTTTTCTCCAGATCAGTACACAAAAGGGACCGAATTTACATAGTAAATGGGGATCTTGTAATAACAAAAAACATTTTCTAAAGACTTCTAAAGGTATATGTAATATTTAAAGTTTTGAACAAAAACAAACTTCTTTGGAATGAATATACAGTTGACGAAAACTTTAGTTGAATTATTTAGTGTTTGAATGAAGAAATTGGTTATGTGGACTAAAACGACCTTGATTTCAGTGTGTTTTCCTGAACTTTACTCCATCTTTTATCCAATACGAAAACTGGTGGACATCATGTGGCATCAGATATTCTCAACTCCAGGAAGATTCTCAATCGAAAGAATTACGAAAGTAATAGAGGAAAGACGAGGAAATCCAGCTGTAAGAATTTGTCAATGTTTCAACTTATATGTAATAACTGTTACTTTTGCCAGATATTCAGGAAGAGACAATTCCAAACTATCCCTTGGAATAGCCATAAACAGTTCCAAGTCTGAAGTGGTTTTTGAAGTAATTTCATTTAAAAATCAGAGTTTTCATCAACAACAGACATCATTATTATGTATGTTGACACTGGACTTTTATTCAGTAGATATGAGAATTGATACAATTATGTCCTCACGGGTCGTTGCCTCATGTTAATGTTGATTAAGTCCTAAGTTCGGAAGACCCTATGGTTCAGGTGTAGCTATCTCTAATTATTCAGTTTTATAAATGGCTCACATTTAAACTAAATTAAACTAAACTAACGTGGCAGGGGTTCCGTTTAGAGAGAGAGAAATCAGAAGAGTTCTCTCCCCAACCGGGGTGTTCAGGAACATTGTGGTTCCTTTTCGTCCCCTTTCGTGGATTGTTATTAAGATTAAATGGTGGTTTTTTGTTTATATATATATTATTATTATTATTATTATTATTATTGACTATTTGGGTCGAAAATGTCTCTTCTAAATGTTGTCTTGGATGGAGGCAATGGCAGCAGCGGAAAGGAAGCCCGGACCTGTCCCGAGAGGAAGAGGTTGAGCAGATGTGAACATGAATATTGTTCAAACCCAGATCAAAAATAGAACAATTCAAACGGCACGATTCAGGGTCTGGCAAAAGAGATGCCTGGGCTGGGATCTATAAATCCAATGCCTGAAGATTTTGATGTGGGGGAAACGGGAGTGCCCCGAGAAAACCCACTTTCACAGGACAGGCGCCGAAAGTTTTGCCTGTCGTGTGCCCTGTATCTAAAGAAAAAAAAAAGAATTCGTGTTAGTGACGTGGATTTTATTTGTTTAGATTCTTTGTTAAGTAGAATGTGACTCTTGAAATATGTTGTACGGTGAAATGTATTTTGTTGGTGCACTTGATAATTTGTGTAGTGATGCCGTTAGTTTGTTTCTTTTTTCTGCTTTTAGATAATATTTGAGAGAGAGTTCTGTTATTCTATCTCTTATCGTTGGTAAATTACTAATTTGGTGTTGATAGTTTGTTGGCGTAAATGACGGTAAGCCAAATGCGGATTTTAATATTCTGTTTTGCTGTACTTGGATTTTCTGGAGTGTGTTATTTGACATATTGTATGTTACTTGACATCCGTACTCTATTAGTGGACGGATGTAAGCCTTGTATATTTGTATAATGGTGTTCGGTGCGCATTTCGATTGTTTGCCAGTTATGGTCTTTAGATATAAAATCCTTTTTCTGATGGATGAGTGTATATTGTTTATATGTTTTTTCCATGTTAGTTTTGTGTCGAAAGTGACGCCAAGGAATGTGATGTTTTTGCTCATGTTAATGGTTGTGTTTCCAAGTGATAATTTTATTTTTTCTAGATTTTTTCTTTGCTTCTTAAGTTTCCTATAGAAAGTAATTGCTTGTGTTTTTGTTGGGTTTAACACGACTCTCTACTTGTTGGTCCATGTTGAGACGTTGTTTAGTGATTCTTGTACGCGAGACATGGCCATTACTGGGTTTCTGGAGGTGCTCCAGATTGCGATGTCGTCTGCGTATTGTGAATTGTGTGTGTATGTTAGATTTGGAAAAGGTATGTCACTGATGAAAATTATGTATCGAAGTGGAGAGAGGACTGATCCTTGGGGCACTCCTGCCGTTATATTAAATAATTTGGATATAGTTTTGTTGACTTTTATTTGTGCTGTTCTATTGGTTAAGAAATTTGAGATCCATTTGACTATCGTGGGATTTATTTGCAGGTGATTTAGTTTATATATGATGGCGTTGTGCCATACGCTGTCGAATGCTTTTTTGACATCTAGGAATACCCCAATGGTTACTTGATTGTTGTTGTAAGCTTTGTAGATTGATTCGGTGAATCGCGTGAGGTGATCTGTTGTTTGTCTATTTTTTCTGGAGGCATTTTGAAATTCTGGAAGGATGTTGTTTGATTCACAAAAATGTAGGAGACGGTTGGAGATAATTCTCTCCATCAGTTTGCCAAGGCAGCTTAACAGACTGATGGGGCGGAAATTATCTGGATTTGTTCTATTAGTTTGTTTCTTGGGAATCGTTGTCATGATGGCTTTTTTCCACGTGTCGGGATAGTACCCGGTCGCTAGTGAGATGTTCATGATGTTTGTGAGGTGTTGTAGTAGGAGAGTGGAACTTTTTTTCAGAATCATATTTGGTATTTGATCATGTCCAGGGGAAGTGTTCTTCAAGTTTTTGATATTAATTTTTAACTCGGTTGTGGTTATTTTTCTGTTGATTAAACTTGAGTATGTTTCTAGTGTCTCGCCGGGGAATCGTGGTGAGAATAATGCTTGGTTTGTGTTTATGTAGTTATTGACATGATGTTGGTGTTGTGTGTCGAAATCTACTGAGTTTAAATCGCTAAAAGAGGATTTGTAATAGTCAGCTACTAAGTCAGCTTTCTCTACGTCCGTCCTTGCGATTTTGTTGTTATGGGTGATATGTTGTAGCATGTGATTCGTGTTTTTGTCTGAAGCGATACTCTTGAATTTTTTCCAAAATTCTTTTGGATTGTTCTTGGTTTTTTCTAAGTTTTTACAGAAGTTTTGCCAATTGTTTTCTCTTACTTTTTTGATTTCTTGTTTAATGTTTGTATTTGTTCTATTGATTTCTGTTTTAATGTGTGGATCGCGTGTGATGTAGTGTGTTCGTCTTAATTTTCTGCGTTTGATTATTAGTGCGTGAATTTCTTGTGTTAAAGTCCATTGAATAAGTGATTGTTTTATTTTTGATTTAGGAATTGTGTTTTTAATGGCTTTCTTTATGGCTTCTGTAATTTGATCAACATAATTGTCTAGTTCTGTTTTGTTATTTACATGTTCTATTGGATGGGGTAGGTATGAGTCCAGAGAGGCTTAAAAGTTAGCCAGTCTGTTTTAGTGTAGGTGTAGGCGGAAGGAGTCACGTACGCTACAGCAGGGTGGCGCGGGTGAATCATACATGACATGGGGAAGTGGTCACTGGTGATTTCATCATGTACTTTAAAGTTAGATATTCTGTTTACTATGTCCTTGGGTGCGATGATGAAATCGAGTACATCATATGAGCCGTTAGCAGCTGAAAAGTGTGTAGGTGTGTGGTCATTGATTAGGTGCATATTATTGCTAGAGATAAAAATTTTTAAGCATGATCCTCTCCGTGTGTCTCTGTTACCCCTTAATTCTGAATGTGGTGAATTAAAATCTCCAATAATAATTGGTTTGGGTTTACGATTAACACTTTTTTGTAGGAAGTTAATATCGATATCTTTGGATGGTGAGCAATATATGGCTAGAATCGGAATAGTTAAGCCGGTTGTTGAAGTGAATATTACAGAAAATGGTTTCATTAATGTTAGATTTAAAGGAATCTTCTATCGAGATTAGATGCGATATTTTCTTACTGAAGTAAGCTATTATACCTCTATTGTTTTCTGAGTGAGGTATGCTGTGTGAGATGAAACCGGGAATTGTAGTGTTTTGTTTCTCTGTGCAAAGTGTTTCTGAAACCATGATTATGTTGGCGTTTATATGTTTGTTTATGTTGTGTATTTCTATTCTTTTGTCTTTGAGATTTCCTTGGCAGTTGATGTGTAAGATTTTAATGTGTTGTTTTATTTCCCTTGCATGAATTTTGAGTGAGAGGTGGTGTGGTTTGAGGTGAGGAAGGTTAAAGTAATAACTTGCAAGGCTGCAAACAGCTATGAGTGACTCGTGCCTCGATTCAAATGAGGGGAGATCACTTAATTCTATCAGCATTGCCAGCAAGTTTGTGGTGAAATCTGTGGGGTTGAATGCTTGTGTTGTTTTCGGGTGTGTCACGTCCGCGTAGGTACGTGTTGGTTGAGAGTGTTTGATTTGCGTGCCTACGTGCCCGTCAGATGCTTTATTTGAAAGGGCTTCTTCGACGAGGTCGATTCTCCGTATCGACAAAATGGCTCACATTTGAAAATAAGAAGTGTTTTTATAAGCATTAAACCTCTAATGTTCGATGTTTCGACAACCACAAGACCAAGTTTGGACAAAATAGGTTTGAATGTGATCTAATCCAATGCAATCTTAAAAATATCAAACATCTCTGAAAACTGGTCGAATAACAAAATGATCCGATGCAATAGAGTAACGGGATATTTATGTATTTTTATTTGATTAATCGATAAAATTGGATTTTTTATAATATATTTTAATGACAAATGTAAATTATTCTTGTAATTAGAAGTAGAGTATAACACCTCGATGTATGAATAAGAAAGTTATTTTTTTTTAATTCTAAAACTTAAAATTATTTCCAACATTACAGAAATATAAATAAAATAAACTTTGATATTATTTTTACAAAGTCAGTTTTACTCCTTTGAATAACGTGGAAATTTTACTGAAATTTTTCATTCATCAGTCATCATTCTATACGCGCGGAAAAGTTTTTTGACTTTTCTTCTGGTTGTTGTTGTTGCTGTTTTGAATTAAGCACAAAGCTACACAATGGGATATCTGTGCTCTGCCCACCACGGGTATCGAAACCCGAATTTTAGCGTGTAAGTTCGCAGACATACCGCTGAGCCACTGGGGGGGCTAGTGAAATGGAAGTATAAGTAATCAGTACGGGTTAAAAAAAGAAAGTTTCACTGGTTGATGTACATGAAACCAACCAATCAAAATAATAGTAAACCTGGTGTTGCTTTTAGTAATTATTTACTAATTGTGTTCGTAAAATGCACATCCAAGTGTGTATATGTATCGCGTAGATGTTAGGGATGAAAGATAAGTGAATTTAGATCGATAAGTTAGATTTATCATACTTCAGGCAAAATCATAGGTATGCACAGATTCTTACCGCCAGATGTCCTTATCATACGCTACGAAATATAGTAAGGACGCTGATAAACCAAACTATGATCATATGCTCAAGACTGAAGCGAGCAGTAAACATGTTATTACCGGTCATAACAGTTCTCGTGTTACTGGTGGTGACGTGGTTCAGGTAGGTGAGAATTATATAGACAGTATGATTAATACAGTTTTGTTCCAAAAATCAAATCCAGCTAAATAATTTTTAACGTACGGTTAACCACACGGTGAATAAAATGAGACGAGACAGATAGATCCGCACATCCACGAAGAGATCGCGTTTAGCTAGGTTAAACAGGTTCCATGTGGATTATGAAACTTGTAAAATATCATGTTAAACAGACACCATTTAGACTATGAAACTTGTAAAATATCATGTTAAACAGATTATGAAACTTGTAAAATATTATATAAAGCAGGTTCCATGTAGATTATGAAACTTGTAAAATATCAGGTTAAACAGACACCATTTAGACTATGAAAGTTGTAAAATATCATGTTAAACAAGTGCCATGTAGATTATGAAACTTGTAAAATATCATGTTAAAAAGGTTCCATGCAGATTATGAAACTTGTAAAACATCATGTTAAACAAGTGCCATGTAGATTATGAAACTTGTAAAACATCATGTTAAACAAGTGCCATGTAGATTATGAAACTTGTAAAACATCATGTTAAACAAGTGCCATGTAGATTATGAAACTTGTAAAACATCATGTTAAACAAGTGCCATGTAGATTATGAAACTTGTAAAACATCATGTTAAACAGGTATCGTGTTGTTATGATTATTCCAAATCTTATAATTTATGTTTCCTGATTTTGAAACAGCAACTACTAAAGTATTTTCCAAATCTAATTTTGAAACTAAAGCTATCAAAACATATTCCAAGTCTAATAACTGATTTGTTGTATTTATATCATTTCTGGAACCAAAAACATTTCGATTGAAAACCAAATGATGGATCTAAGTATCGTATATTTCAAAAAACTCACAAACACGAGTTATTTCGAATAGTTAACTGTTCTTTTTAAGGAGTACAAAGGTGAATTGGTTGACTGATGTTGTGTGACGTCTATGGAAAAAGATATATACATCACGTGAGCAGGAAATGTTAGTCGATGTGGTTGCGAAAGCTAACCAATCTTTATTGAATCGGAGAGCGTTTAACTGAAATATGAAGGCGGGTGCTCAGTTCAAAGTAACAAAGTATTGAACACTGTACTGGTGAAGATAGTTACGTAATTATACAGGACAATAACATTAATATATATACTGAAATATACAAATAGAGGATTTAGTGTGTTAAAGAAAGTAAAAATATGATAAAAAATAAAACGTCAAACTAAGAATGTTCTTATTACTTTCTGAAGGTAAGGCAGTTCGTGAAGAACAAATAGAAGCACGAGGGCTACTCTAATCACGTAGGATTTAACCGTTACTCTTATAACGCACCCACGGCTCAAAGTGGGTAATGCAATTTTTTCTTGTGGTGTGAGATATAGAAACTGTTATAAAAACCCTCTTTTTTAAACTTATTCCAAATTGCCAAAAATTTAAAATTTCCATTTCTGCTTTTTATGAAAAGGCATTACACATAGAAATGTTTTTAAACATTATCTGTGATGAATGTTTGAATTTTACTGAAGTATTAGTCACTACTGTTTTTATTTCACTAATTCAAAACACTCAAATAGAACATCACATTTTTAGATCATTGTTAAAGAAGTAATGATTTGTTATCTTTTGTGTTTTATTTTGATAATCAAATGGGAAATGTGATGCTATTGTAGAATTTTGTAAAAATTTAACAGTGTGAGTAATACGTAAACGGATTTTAAATAATGAAGGAGCAAAATGTATTTCTGAGTGGGCTTAGCAATAAGTAGAGGGAATTAGAACTCTAAAATATAGAGTTCGATTTTCCGTAATGAGCAGATCACAGATAGCCCGTTGTGTCATTTTGAAATAAACACCTACCAAACAAAGAAATAGTGAAATTGCGCAAAGGGAAAATAAACATGTTCTCAACGTTTCAGCGAAACGACCTTTATCATGTCCGTTGGTGCATGTTTTGAGACCAACATGTTGACCACGTGATTGCCATTAACCTCACACTACTTTTAACAAGTCACTTTTGAGCACATTTCCAACTGTTTTCACACAAAACTTCCAAACTAGAATGTGTTTAGTTCATGTTTCATTTACTTCGCTGATTCCACACCAGTGTTTAGTTCCGCATGAACAAATACAATTCAGTAAAACCGGTTTCTACTCACTGCTGTAGCATTACGTATGGAATGCGCCGTTGGAAGGTGTTTATGGGCGTGTGGTCTCTTTTTGTGACGTCAGTTACTTTTACGCTGAGAATTTATCACAACTAATTCATACAGTGAGCTCTTAATCATTTGATTGTTATTTATCGGCTCTTCTTTTATCTGATTGTTTCAAAGTACGCATCATTATTTGTAGAACAACATATTTATTCCTGAACTGGACAACTTATATTCGGGAACATGACCTTTCATGGGAAGCATGGATAGCGGTAAAGCCACCTTTTGAGATTCTGATTGGCATCCCAGGACCAAAACCAAACTTTTTCTTTGGAAACCTGAGAGAGTTTCAAACCAAGGTTTGAAAAGAAATTTATTTAACTCTAATAATGATAAAAAAAAGAATGACGAAATAAAGGAAACAACGGATGATGCTGGTGATACAATCTGAGCATGCGTACACCGAAAATCTAACACGTGATAACTGTATACATGGGAATGTTCGGTGCTCCTGCAAGTTCCAAAGATTTTGTATCGAATAATTATCAAGTTATTTAAAACCAGCGTTACTGCTTAGTTCGATCTGAATGGGTAAAGTCATTGGTATTAGTAACAACCCCTTCGAGTTTAACAGGGAAATTGTTTACATAATATTTCAATTCGATCTTTATGGAATGATGAGCTAAAAGGTGCTCAGCTGAGGCCTATTCATATTAAGGATAATCTAACTTTTAAGAAAAATAAAATTAACAAATAATTTTTATTGCACTGAATTAAAGATAAGGGATTAAAATATTTGTATTTCAGTTTATAAATAAAGAAATTCTCTTAAAAATGTGAAAAAGTATGATATTATAAAATTATTATGAACTGTTAAATTATAAAACAACTTCCTGGTTAATATATTTTTTAATAAATCAGGGAGGGTTCGTTACTAGTTCTGTTTTGTTTCGTTCCAGGTGGCGACAGAAGAAGCTATCTTTCTTTCAAGACCTTGGCATCCCAGGACCAAAACCAAACTTTTTCTTTGGAAACCTAAGAGAGTTTCAAACCAAGGTTTGAAAAGAAATTTATTTAACTCTAATAATGATAAAAAAAAGAATGACGAAATTGTGTATGAAGATTATAATTAAAATTTTATCTTTTTTTGCAATGATACAGATATATTAGCATGCCCCCCCCAGTGGCTCAGGGGTAAGTCTGCGGACTTACACGCTAAAATTCGGGTTTCGATACCCGTGGTGGGCAGAGCACAGATAGCCCATTGTGCAGCTTTGTGCTTAATTCTAAACAACACCTAAACAACATATTAGCATTAATGTTAAACCCTAACAATCGTAAATGAGTATTTTAAGCTGGAAGATCTAAATCTCTGGTTAAAATCTGTTTCTTTTTAAAATGAAAAATGTGCAGTTAAGACAGTTGTGTTATGATTTTTTCCCACCCAACTAGAAGAGACACAGGACTAAATTTACAGGATTAACATTTCGGTGAACAACTGATCAACTCTGTACAAATTACTACTACAAAGAAAGACCAAATAAAACAAACAACTACGTCCAAGTTTCTGTAACAACAAAAGGCCAAACAAAACACATAAGTACGTTCAAGGTTCTGTTACAACAAAAGGCCAAACATAACACACAACTACGTCCAAGCTTTTGTTACAACAAAAGGCCAAACATAACACACAACTACGTCCAAGCTTCTGTTACAACAAAAGGCCAAACAAAACACACAACTAAGCTTCTTTTACAACAAAAGGTCAAACATAATACATAACTACGTCCAAGCTTCTGTTTCAACAAAAGGCCAAACATAACACACAACTACGTTCAAGCTTTCGTTACAACAAAAGGCCAAACATAACACACAACTACGTTCAAGCTTTTGTTACAACAAAAGGCCAAACATAACACACAACTACGACCAAGCTTTTGTTACAACAAAAGGCCAAACATAACACAACTTTTTACCAACTTCTGCTGCAACTACAGATCAAAACAAACAACTCTGCAAGACCTTCTGTTACAGTAACAGGTCGAAAGAAACAGCAATACCATAATAACAGGCTACAAAAATCAACATATTAGTAGGCTGATCGTGCTCCATAACAACTTCTTACAATATTGTCCATAACTTCTCTTGTCATAATTACTCACATGAGACGAGTTAACGCGAAATTGCATTGTTAAATATTTACTGTCAATGTTGTTTTAATGAAGGTTAACAAAATTAATTAATAAACTTTAATCTCTCCAATCTGAGTATTTCTCGAAACTAAATTGTAATAAGGCCTAGGTATTTTTCCAAAAGTGGATTATAACAAGACTTGCGAAATTTTCAAAAGTGAATTGTAAAAAGGTTTAAGTAATTATCAAAACTGAATCGTAACAAGACTTAATTGAATTTCAAAAGTGAATTTTTATAAGGCTTAAGTAATTTTTATATCTGAATTGCAACAAAGTTTAAGTAATTTTCAAAAGTGCATTGTAAAGTCGTCAAAATTTACCGTAGGTATTCCATTTATCGATTAAACTGTTAGCTAACATTTTATTTTATACTCGGAATAAATAATTAATGAATGTTTCGTTCTGTTTTTAAAGGGTGCTATTAAATGTCAAGAAGAATGGATAAAAAAATATGGCAAAATTTGTGGGTGAGTTTCTTTCATAGATTGTAGTACATGGTAATACAAATTTTTTGTACAATTGAATATTGATATATCTTTCACTTATTGCCGCCTGTTGAAAGCAGTGTAAACTTTTCAGTAAACTTCACTCTTTTACTTTTAGAATCCAGACAGAAAATAGAAATATTACAGATGGTTTAAATTTTACCTCTCGATTTATGACTATCACTTCTATTTTTTGCAAGCAGCAAGTACGAAGAGGAATTAAGATATTTTCTTAGTCCTAATGTGTTTAAGACATTAAATTAACTTATACAGTAAAGTAAACGTCTGGACGAAAATGTGATTTCTAAATTTTCTCAGCAGCCGGAATTTACTTGTAAAAAAGTAAAATAGTCTTCTCACATTTAGAGCTGAAACTCCGAGCAGTAGAAACATACAGTATTCCTAGAAAGTAATCTTTAAGTATATCTCAGTTTTGAAGTAAAGTCAGCGTGAATAAAACTCTCAGGGTCAGTTACAAAATGTGCATTAGCTGCCGAAATAGTATAGACGTTGAAAAGTCTTATCATAAGTTCCCACCATCATAAAATTTAACATAAGCTTATCCTGGATAAACAAGTATAATATCTAATATACTAATACCCATTTAGAAGGTGTGTCTAAGTTAAATGTTTTGAAAATTAATCATACTATTTATTTTCTAGATACTATTACGGACGATTACCAATCATTATCCTCGCGGACTTGGACCTCTTGAAACAAATACAAATTAAAGATTTCCACAAATTTACGGGAAGACCGGTAAGAATAAAAATCATCTGCATAGAAATTTGAAAACAATTATTTTAATTAGTAAAACAACGTCATAGAAAATTTTAAACACGTGAAATGTTCAGTGTGGATAACTCACAATAAGAAGCAATTTATTCAAATTAGATGCATGTTTTAATCGACAGTTGAATATTAGCACTAAAATAATTTATAATTTCTCTTTTCATTCCGTCCTTTCCTTTGCACATGTGTTTAGGTTATTAGGAGAATAATTAGTGCAAACCGCGGGACATCACATTGTAGAAGTTCTCATGAAACTGTAACGTAAACGTATGTCAGTCAGTAGTTAAGCGTGCATATTTTTACAGATGTTCATACCTGGGGGCGCGCAGCCAGTCAATGAATTAAAATCACAACTGACCATGCAGCGTGGAGATCAGTGGAAAAATGTTCGAAGTCTCCTAACCCCCACCTTCAGTTCCAGTAAGATGAGACAGGTAAGTATTGTATTTAGTCTATAACTTAAGCATTATTTCAATGTAGTCTGACAACAGTAACTATGGTCAGAAACTTCTTATATAAATCTACGTTATCAGCTTTGCCAGTTTAATCACTGATTTAGAGATTAGTAAAACCTCATCACCGAACAGAAAGATTCTATTCATATAGAAGTATATCTACAGTCTTTTCGTATACTCGTCCGCCTGTGCGTTTGCTATTCTATGTATTTGTGTGTGTAGAGAGGTATAAATACTAAGAAATATTGTTTTAATTGTTATGTTCTTGATTTGCGGTTTTCTCACGAATATTTTATTTCCCTGTCACTTTTCGTAAACGGAACGAAACTCATACGTTATTATTATATGATTTATATGATTTCTATTTCATTACATGTTGAAGATAACGCTAAAGCCTGGGATTCAACACTTGTTTGGTTAAAGCATGGATGATCCATTGTGTAGCATTTACTTAACAATAAACAAAGAGCGTTAATGAACGATAGCTCTCAAAACATTGTTAAATACACATTGTCCGTGACAGTGTTTAAATAACATTGTTAAATACACATTGTCCGTGACAGTGTTTAAATAACATTGTTAAATACACATTGTCCGTGATAGTGTTTAAATAACATTGTTAAACAACATTTAAATCAGTAACAATATTTACAAGTAGATTTGATAACCACAGTAATTATTATTAAATCTTCAACATAAAAATATTTACATAATTTTTGGGTCCATGATCTATCTTTTCATACAGGAGATAAACATAGATTTGAATCCATGGGATGATAAATTCATATTATATAAAACAATTCATTGGCAAATATTGTTAAAATGTGTCATGTTATTTGTTGTAGTCTTTAACAATTAATAATATTAAGGCTTTTCAAGGTCTTTTTGAATGTAATTGGTAACCATCAGCACTGCGTAGGATGTGCGTTAGACATAGTAAAGACTGCCGTAAATTATTCATAACACAAATAAAAAATGTAATACGAAAAAATGTAGCTTTATAAATAATTATAAATCAATATTACTACATTATAATAAGTATAATATTTATTAATAGTTAATATACTGGTGATAATTCTATATGTTTATTTTTCGATTTATCAAGTTGTAATACACAATCTGCAAGAAGCTAATCTGTGTTTTAGATGACACCAATCATGCAGAAAGCTGTTGGGGTCCTTATGGAAAAAATTGACCAAAAAGCCCAGACAAAAGAGGATTTCGATATATACGAGATGTACCAAGGACTGACAACTGATGTCATTGGTCAAACTGCTTTTGGTATCCAGACAAATGTCCAACAGAATCCAGAAGATCCCTTTCTAACCAATTCCAGAGCTATTTTCAATATTCAAACTTCAGAATTTCTCATATTTTTATTAAGTATGTTTGAATTTTGTTTAATTTGATGTCAAAAGTTAATTTTGATTCTTTTTTTTCACCAGTCGTTTATTTTTGTCATTTATTTTTTTAATATAAAATACACTGCTGGCCAAAATCTTAAGGCTAATGAACATAAAGAAAAATATGCATTTTACGTTGTTAGACTCAACCACTTATTTGACTAGAGCTTCGAAAAATGAAAATAAAAAAGGGAAAATTAAAAAACTGCTTTAGCATTTAATAGGTAATATGTGAACATTATGAAATTAGCCTAAATACTAGCTGGTCAACAGTTTAAGACCACAGAGAAACGAAGCGTTAATTGGTAAACACGTAACGAAATTTAGTCATTTGTGTTTAACCATTAGCGTTATCAACATCTCCCACTGTTTTCTCCTGTGTTACAGAGTTTGAACGTGCAGAATTGTCGAGCTGCAAAAGCAAGGTCTCTCTCAACGTGCCATCGCTCGTGAGATTGGGCGAGGTAAAACTGCTGTTGCGAATTTATTAAAAGACCCTGAGGGATACGGAACGAAAATGTGGTCGGTCCAAGAAAATTTAGCCGTCGTTGAGCAGGAGGTCTCGACACGTTGTCCGACAAGACACCAGCCGATCGTCGAATCAGATTAAGGTCTTTACGGACACAGAATGCAGCTCAAGAACAATGAGACGGCATCTACGAGAGAAAGGCTTTAAAAACCGTAAACGCCTTCAAATGCCACGCCTACTTCCTACCACGAAAAATCCCGGTTAAACTTTGCTGAGAAGCACAAAACATGGGACGAACAAAAGTGGAAGAAGGTTTTGTTCTCCGATGAGAAAATATTTAAAGTGGATGGTCCAGATGGCTTGCAACGTTACTGGCACAACAAGGATATCCCACCCGAGACATTTTCTACACAACACAGTGGAAGAAGCTCCATCATAAATTGTGGAGCTTTCTCCTTCCATGGAACAATGGAGCTTCAGGTTATACAGGGGCGTCAAACAACAGCTGACAACATTTGCTATGTTGGAGAGAGCATCCTTATTGACTGAAGGCCCTCGCTTGTATGGAAATTATTGGATTTTCAGCAGGATAACGCTATAATTCACAATGTCCGCAGAACAAAGGACTTTTTTGGCGAATAACCCGATTATTTTGGACCACTCAGCGAGTTCGCAAGTTATTCGTAATGACGGTCGTGCAAATCACTAATGAGATCTCTTGTTGGGCATTTCCTATCCTGTTTAGAACTTCTTTTTGGTATGGTCTTAAACTTTTGACCAGCTAGTATTTAGGTTAATTTAAAATTCCCTAGTTTTTTTCTTTATGTTCATTAGCCTTAAGATTTTGGCCAACAGTGTATATACAAGAGATCAAAGCTTGTAGTATCATATACACATGGCTCGGCATATAGCCATTTTGCATAGTTGCGTGAACTTAAAACAAAAAACAACATACGTATAGTGAGAAAGATTAGAAAGTGGCTTTACTCCAGTACACCACCATATGGGATATTTGTGTGTAACATAAAATCAGTATCTTGGTACTCTATAATGACACACCTTTTGTTAATACATAAAATGTACAGATTATGTATATATAAAATGACATAAAATGTCATACTTTTAGTACGTAGACTAACAACAATCTTGGGTTATACTTTTGTTATAACAAAGTATTCTAATATGACATAAAATCCGTTATTGGAATGCATTGGAACCAAAGCACACCGGCTCTTCCGTGTATTATATCTTGTTTGTCAGCCTGCCTAATTAAAAGGATGCGCCTGAGTATGTACATGGATAAAATAAGCAATAATGCCCAGGTGCTTACGCTCAGGGTCTACTTAGTACTGGTGCAAAATATTATATTATTAGATACTTTCCTCTTGAGGCTATGATGCTCAAATGTAAATAAATACGCACGTGCGTGTCTCTCTGTCTGTAATTTTATTTCTATTGTAAAAAGCCATTTATTTTATATATGGTTTTTCGATATAGGTAGACTTATATACATATATAAAGTGTAATTAGGGTAGACCCCAATTAAAAAGATGCACACACAAGCAAGCACGTGGATAAGATAAGTAATAATACAGGTAAACATGCCAGGATCTCTTTAGTTTCGGTGCAAAATTTCAAATTTCTTTTCTCTTGGAGGCTCATTTTCTACGTGATATGTTTCTACTTTGTCTCTTTAAAGATATGAGCACGCGTGTACACACAAATATAAGTAATAATATACAGGTTACTATTATCATAGTGTGATTCTTTTTTACCATGTTGTTACAATGGAATTCTAGTTTTCGACTCACGATGTCAAACTCTATTGATTGATGTATTAGACCTCGCCCAAGGTTTCATAAACTAATTTATTCTAATTTTACCTAAATTCTAGAGGTAGGCTCTTAGAAATTATGTAAGCAATTCTACTAAAAGATGCATATTTGAGATATAAATATATATTGTGATATGTTTAGTAGAATGGCCAGCATAATTTATTCTTACACTCACTCTCTTCAGAAGATAATATAAAATGTTTATACTATTAATGAGTCGAGAAAAGTTTCAGTATCTATGAATAAAATAAACCTAATATAAATAAATGTTTCCAAGGTTAGTCGCTAGTCTTCGACTTTGATCTGATCTTCAAAAATATTCGGCTTAGAAAATATAAGCCATCTGCAGTGTAAAATATGCTAAAATTTTAAACGAAGCAAAACTACTTATAACAAAAGACACAGCTGACTAGAGCATAATTTGAATGTTGACAATGTTTAATTTAAATTTATATGGAAATTTATTGAAATTCGGCCTTAATTCTTTAGTGTGCTTTCCTGAGCTTTACAACATCCTTTATCCATTGCGAACACTGGTGGATTTCATATGGCATCAGATATTCTCAACTCCAGGTAGATCCTTAATCGAAGGAGTTACGAAAGTAATTGAGGAAAGACGAGGAAATCCAGCTGTAAGAAGTTTTTTATCTTTTATCATGTAGATAATAATTGTTACTTTTACTAAATAATTGGGAGGAGACAATCCCAAAATATCCTGGGAATTAGTGATAAACAATTCTCGCTCTGAAGTGTTTTTTGAAGTAATTTTATTTAAAGAACAGAATTTCTCATCAGAAACACCTGTGGTTTATGTATAGCTATCTCTAATTATTAGTTTTATAAATGGTTCACATTTGAAAATAAAAAGTAATTTTATGAGCATCAAATATCTTATGTTGGATGCATCCTGACACATTAACTGTGAAGTCAGGCCTGACCAAAATATGTTTGTGTGTGAATTAATCTAATGTAATCTTGAAAATATGAGATATTAAACATCTCTGAAAATTGAGTATATATAAATATATATATGACATACAATTATTATTATTTTATATTATATTCTGATCAGTAATAAAAATAAATCGGGTAGACGTATGTACCACGAAAATATAGCTGAATAAAAAAGGAAAACATTTCTAACACTGCCCATAATAGTATCAAGAGTTATGGCTAATAAACATTCGTCAACCATCATTCTATACACGTGGAAAAGTTTTAACTTTTCTTCTGTTTTTTAGCTTCGAAGATCTGATCTTCTTCAGATGATGTTGGATGCTCGTATGGCAAGAGAAGACATTCGAAATGTGACTGCTAAACAATTGACAGCTGGTGAAGACGAGCCAACAGAAAATGATTCTGCTGATAGAAAAGGTAAACATAAACGTGACGTATTTTAAAGATGAAAAAACAAAATACAGTCTTAAAGTATCTACAATAATGACCGAGATACGGGGGGGGGGGGCTGTGAAACTGTTTTCATTTATCAACTAAGTTTAATTTTATAGGCTAGTAACGATAAATAATGTTCTATGTGTTTTTCAGGTTATTGTTTGACTATATTTGTATATATGTGAGTTTAATGCGTGGCAAAACATTACCTTAGGGTGGGATTCTTTTGAGATCATCATGGATTTGTAACGCTTCATCACCTTTTGATCATTTCTGTAATTGGTCGGTCTAAGGTAAACCGACATGATGACTTTGACGATTTGTTTCAAATCTGGATGTGCCGGTATTCGCTGAGGAAATTTTGTTAACTTTTTCTTCAAGTTGAAATTCTGTTTCTTGTGAAAATTGTACTTGCGGCCAGACAGTATTTTTATGTCCTCCTCACGGAATCTTGTCTCTTTCATTTAACCACCAACAAGTGTCACGTGCTAGATTCTCGAGCTTCTAGTCTTCACAGCGATCACGTGACCGAGTGAGTTCTCTAACACAAGGTGAACAAACTTATGCAGTGCTCTACACTTGTACATCCAGGAGTCACGTACAGTGAACAGTAGAAAACAGACGGCGAACACGTCATAAAAACTTTGTTTTAGAATTTCGCACAAAACAACTTGAGAGCTATCTGTGTTAGCCGTCCCTAATTTAGTAGTGTAAGACTAGAGGGAAGGCAACTAGTCATCACCACCCACCGCCAACTCTTGGGCTACTCTTTTACCAACGAAAAGTGGGATGACCGTACATTATAACGTCCCCTCGGATTACGAGTCGCGCGCCTTACGCGCTTGGCCATGCCGGGCCCGTCATAAAAACAGGAAAAAAAATTAAAGCAAATATCATGTGATTCGCACTGGTGTCCTGTTCGCCATCTTTTGCTTTACACCGAGCATTCAACTCATCATAGTTGCTCGACATCGAATATGGTTACACAAATAGCTGAACTTCATTTTAAGGTGAAAGGTCGTGCTGGTGCTGGATAAAAAAATACGTAACGTGGTTGGCATACCTTCTCTC
Organism: Carcinoscorpius rotundicauda; assembly: GCA_011833715.1. Lineage (NCBI taxonomy): Eukaryota > Metazoa > Arthropoda > Merostomata > Xiphosura > Limulidae > Carcinoscorpius > Carcinoscorpius rotundicauda. The sequence continues at coordinate 87,829,231 of CM022399.1, forward strand.
GTTCTTACTTTCTTCCACTCGTCCGTTTTTATAATTAAACCGGGTGGGTTTTTTGAATTGTCATTCGGTTTATCAGTGTACGATCGTATTGCTTAAATATGAATACCAGCCCGTTGAGTGTTGTTCCTGAGGGAATTCTGTGATAGAGACAAAAATGTACACACAGTTTGTTTTTTAGCAGTAACTGGTGTCGTAGGTTAATTTATACCCTCGGTTGAGATGAAGCCCTTTAGATGTTACTTAACCTTGAATATGCCTTCAGTGTAAGTGTTGTAAACCGAGCGCGGTACCAAATTATCGGACAATTCGAACTTGGATTGCTTTATAACGAGAACGTGTTTCCAGTTTTTGTCACTCCATTAATTGTGGTCCAGTGCTCGTTTCAACCTTTCGTAGGTCCGGCACGGCCAGGTGGTTGAGACACTCGACTCGTAATCTGAGAACAGCGGGTTTGAATCCCCGTCACAACAAACACACTCGCCCTTCCAGCCGTGTGGGCGTTATAAAGTAACTCAATCCGACTATTCGTTAGCAAAAGAGTAGTCAAAGAGTTGTCGGGGGCTGGTAATGACAAGCTGCCTTCCCTTTAGTCTTACATTAGGGACGGCTAGCGGTTTACGCCAAAATTCAAAAACAAAATAACAATCAACCTTTCGTTTTTTGCTTACCTATTTCGGTAGCTGTTTCTGATATTTTAATCTGTCTTAATGCGTATCTTTAACCAGTTGATCAGACTCACAGACACAGGTATTCAATTATCCATTTGGTTTCAACTTTTCTACTTTTTTTCTTTCTCTTTTATTTCGTCAGAAAGTTTCAAGGACGGAAAGAAACAGATGAAGTTTATCACAGATGTGGAAATTAAAGCAAATTCTATCCTATTCTTATTGGCTGGGTAAGTCTAGGGTCCACCTATTATAGTAAATAGAATATTTTATATAAGAGTAGCGTACTCACACTGCGTCATGTCTTTATCTCTACGTCAGAAGAAGAAAATATTGTGTGTGATGAATATCTTTCAAATATTCGTGAAATGTTTTTCTCGTTGTGCAATGGATTTCAAAATAGCGCGAAAACTTAATATTACGGAGGTGTATGAATGTATGCATATATATATATATATATATACATACGATAAAACTCACAGACCAACTGAGAAAATACAATATTGTAATGTTTGTTTCTATGATATGATTGGTCTGTGGGAACTAACCTCCTTTCTTTTTCTTTTTTACCTGTATGCTGATTGGACGAAACAATGAACATGTCTATTGACGTTTCTAGCAAATGTTAGTTTCATTTATTTTTATTAAGCCTAGTATTTGAATTGGATGAATTCTGTATTCACATAATCTTATGTTTACTAGTTACGAAGTGAACGAAATTGTGCTCAGCGATTTGATTCACCAGCGACTAACTGTTCACGTTTGCAGTTGTTGATGGAATGTGTATTTCTGTATTTCGCGAACATTTTGGTATTGCTGTAAAACTGGTATATGTGTGACATTTTTGTACAAACTAATGCATATCAAGAATAGAAATTATAAACAGATTATTCAACATTTGTTTAATTCAACAGTTATGAAACAACAAGTACAGCCCTCGGTTTCACAACCCATATATTGGTCAACCGACAAGATGTCCAGGAAAAGATTCGTGAAGAAATAAACGATGTCATAGGACAAGATGTAAGACATGAGTTTTACCTGTATCTGACATATAAACTGGATTAAATTTTTCAATATTTTCTGTTTTAAAACCTTTTTAATAGATTGTTAATCTCAGGTGTTTGAGAAAGTCGAAAGTCAGTTTACTGTAAATATATTTTCAATACGATTTAAAATCAAGTCTAAATGTTTATTTACTCTCTGAATACTCTTTATAGGATGTCTTAGATTACAACACAGTAAACAAACTTCGATATTTGGACCAAGTTTTCTCGGAATCTCTGCGAGTGTACCCGCCAGTTGTCACGTGAGTCTGTTCTTATTTCAATTGCAAGTGACGCCATTTTTCAAAAACGTCATTTTATCGTATAAAATATAAAATACATACAAAGCAGTCTTTAACCATGTTTTTATCTGTTTTAGTTTAATTCGCGTGAATCATTTATTAAAATGAGAATTTCTCGGGTCAGTTAGGAACAGATTCGGGTAATGACCTTGCACTATCTCTTAATGATGCTAAAATAGTAATGTTTTAGGTTAAATTAACAGAATTACTTATGTCAAAATTGTTTATTGATACCTATACCAGTGAAAACATGTGAGGATTTTTTTTATTCAATTTGGAATAGATGCTGTTCTGTTGGATAGTGGTAATTATCTTCCACTACCTCCTGACGATGATAAACGAGCAGTGAGACAACAAATACATGTCTTTTTAATTTTTATAGGTTTATCAACAGAGTTTCTGACGAGGATTACCAGCTAGGTGATTTTAAAATCCCCAAAGACACTACCATACAAATCCCTGTTTGGCACCTCCATCACGATCCAGAGATCTGGTCTGAGCCATACGAGTTCAAGCCTGAGAGGTAAACACTAAATAGCTGATGTATGCGTATAACTTCTTGTTATTTTTACAAATTTATTAATTTTTCTTCAGACATATTTGTTTTAACTTGCAAAAAGAACTATGAACATGTGTAATGTCAAACGTGTTATAAGGTCATGATTTGCAGGTTTCTGCCAGAAAATAAGAAGGACATCCACCCCATGGCTTATCAACCGTTTGGATCTGGACCGCGAAACTGTGTTGGCATGAGAATGGCGCAATTAGAAGCGAAACTAGCTTTGGCCAGAATCTTGCGCGCATACAAAATAGTTCCTTCTGAGAAGACGGAAATCGTAAGTTTCACGTTGTGAAATATTCTCGAGTGAAAAACACAAGTTTTTTCACACCCATAGCTATATGTAAATTATAATTTTTCTTACAAATGATGAAAAGAGAAAATTAAGATATAATCACAAAGTAAATACTAAAATAAATATAAAAAAATATACATTTTTCAACTGTGTATCAGAGATATTTTTATTTGTTAGTCATTGAAACTTATTCTTGTCTTTCAGGGAGATATCCAATATAACGTCAAGTTCCTAACCATTGGTCCAGTGCATGGCATTCACGTGAAAGTAGTGCCTGTCTAGTGGTGGCCTCTAGTGGAATAAAATATTCATATAAATAATAGTGTCTCAATGACACAAATTTATCAGCTGAGATTTAACACATTGATATTATTAAATCTATTCTTGTGAATAATGAGTTCTGACTGAAAGTGTGTTTCTTGGTTTCTGTGTTGTTAAATTGAAGTGTAATAATACAAGTAAAATAAACTGAATGATGTTACGAATGTTCTTGTTTTAATAGTTGATTGGTTTGTAATTCACCGGAAACACAGGTTTGAAATACTCAACTTTGTTTGTAATTCGATTATTTACTCTTTCATAATGCGTGTAAAACGTGGGTAGATTTTGAAAGTTTCAGAAAGGTATTCAGCGAATAAGTTGGTTTCTTTACTCAATATTTCTATTTATGTAAATACTGTACAAAAAGTAGATGGGATTTTTGTTTAGAAATGACAAATAAAGAGCAAAAAATTGCGTTATTTGTTTATTTATTGCTGTTTAACAGCGATATATGTTTAAACTATAGGTATCACTTTCTTTTCCGAACATTTTTTGTTGTTGTTGGGAGAATCGTGAAAAATTTGCTAACTGCGATAAGGCACTGAAATATATTACGGGTGAAAATAATTCAAATTGTTTTGATAGTTGAGAACCTGTAACTATAAAGATATAAGTTCTACAGTTCATACAAAGTACAGTTAGAATTGAAATGCTGACGTCAAAATATGGGAAGTGAAACCTAAGCCTATGTTTATAGAATCTCTCTACTTTAAACATTTATTCTAAAATGAAACAATAAATTCAACTTTTGAATGTTTCATCTGCTGAACTCTTAAGGAATGTTCAAAGTTGAAAGTAAGCATTGAAAAGACACATTTGAAAGATGGAATAATTTCATTTGAGAACTTACGTTGTCATTTTCGACCAAGAGTTTGTTTGTTTGTTTGTTATTTATTTATGGCAAATCTGGTAAATGTTCTACTTTAGCACCAGTTTGAGGACATTTAAAGTTTACCAAAATTAAAGAGGATGTTTCAAACAAGTATTCTACACCGTGAACATTTACAAAAATGAAATGTTACTTTGTTACCACCGTTTAAAATACTTCAGTTTTAAATACAACAAATGTAAAACCCGGAAGTGTTGTTTGTCTAGATTTACAATGTGTTAGTTTGATTTCTTGAATTTTGCACAAATCAACTCGAGGTCTGTCTGCGCTACCCATAGCACCAGCTTCTCAACCATTTTCACTTCCAACAAACAAAAGAACTAAAATCCACGTTATAACAACTCAGAGTTATAAAGATCAAGCACATTTGGTGACAGGTTTCGAACATACAATCCGTCTACACATATCACGAGCAGAGCGCTTAAACCAGAAGACCACACCAAACACCCATTATTATTAACCAATTAATATTATATTGTTCTAAATTAATAAACTCTGTAAACAACACAGTGAAATTACAACATTCTTTATTTTACATAATAAATCAAATAGTTATCACTTTTCTGTGTAGCCTGTCTACAGTATGTTAACCTTTATTGACACAACACAAAAACTTCGACACTAAACACAAAATAATGTACTTTTCATCTGAAGTTTTGTTATGTAGTTTTTCATAGAAACATTTCAGTTCCATATTTAACATAACTAGACACAACTGATACTGGCGAACAGAACAGAATTAGATTTCAAAACTGTACGTCAGTGAACTACAAAACTATACCAGTAAACTTGGTACACTCAGTTATCTGGAATAAAAACTAGATATTCTAGAAGTGTTGTTTAAATTTCGCGCAGAGCTACACGAGGGCTACCTACGCAAGCCGTCCCTAATTTAGCAGTGAAAGACTAGAAGGAAGGAAACTATTGTATGACATATAGATTACATTAGATTAGTTCACACACAGTGTGACTTCACACTGACTTCACAGTTAATGTGTCAGGATGCGGATCGAATCATCCAACATAAGATATTTGATGCTCATAAAATTACTTCTGATTTTCAAATGCGAGTCAATTATAAAACTGAATAATTACAGATAGCTATACCTAAACCACAGGGTCTTCCGAACTTGGGACTTAATCAACATTAACATGAGGCAGCGTCCCAGTTGAAAATTATTGTATCAATTCTCAGATCTACATCATAAAAGTCCAATGTTATACAATTGAAAATGATATCTGATGCTGATGAGAAACTCTGTTCTTTAAATGAAATGACTTCAAAAACTACTTCAGAGCCAGAATTGTTTATCACTATTCATAGGACATTTTAGGATTGTCTCCTCCCAATTATTTAGTAAAAGTAACAGTTATTATCTACATGATGAAAGATAGAAACGTTCTTACCGCTGGATGTTTTCGTCTTTCCTCTATTACTTTCGTAACTCCTTCAATTAAGGTTCTTCTTGGAGTTGAGAATATCTGATGCCATATGAAATCCACCAGTGTTCGTATTGGATAAAATGTGTTGTAAAGCTCAGGAAAGTACACTAAAAATCAAAACCGTTTCTCAGTAAATCTCTCTATATATCTAAATTAAACATTGTCTACATTCAATGACAAAATAATTCAAATTATGCTCTGGTCAGTTGTGTCTTTATTTATAAGTAGTTTTTCTTCGTTTAAAACTTTAAATGTTAAAATATTTTACACTGCAGATGCCCTATATTTTCTGAAACCGAATATTCTAAGATCAGATCAAAGTCGAAGACTAGCGACTAACCTTTGAAATATTTATCTATATTAGGTTTATTTTATTTATAAATATTGAAAACTTCTTTCGAGTTATTAATAGTATGAACATTTTATATTATTTTCTGAAGGGAGTGAGAGTAAGAATAAATTATGCTGGCCATTCTACTAAACATATCACAATATATATTTATATCTCAAATATGCATCTTTTAGTAGAATTGCTTACATAATTTCTAAGAGCCTACCTCTAGAATTCAGGTAGAATTAGAATAAATTAGTCTATGAAACCTTGGGCGAGGTCTAATACATCAATCAAAAGGGTTTGACATCGTGAGTCGAAAACTAGAATTCCATTATGACAACATGGTAAAAAAGAATCACACTATGATAATAATAACCTGTATATTATTACTTATATTTGTGTGTACACGCGTGCTCATATCTTTAAAGAGACAAAGTAGAAACATATCACGTAGAAAATGAGCCTCCAAGAGAAAAGAAATTTGAAATTTTGCACCGAAACTAAAGAGATCCTGGCATGTTTACCTGTATTATTACTTATCTTATCTACGTGTTTGCTCGCGTGTGCATCTTTTGAATTTGGCAGACTATCGAAAAACTATATAGAAAAGCAATGGCTCTTTACAATAGAAATAAAATCACAGTCAGACATTATAGCCTCAAGAAGAACGTATCTAAAAACATAACATTTTGCACCAATGCTAAGTGGACCCTGAGCGTGAGCACCTGGGCATTATTGCTTAATTTATCCATGTACATACTCAGACGCATTTTGTTAATTAGGCAGGCTAACAACATCTAATATACGGAAGTGCCGATGTGCTTTGGTACCAATGTATTCCAATAACGGATTGCTGATATTTTCTTCTATTCTTCTTTACAGAAGGCCTCCAACTGACGCTGATAACCCTGGTCCTTAACTCATGCCAAATGTTTTCAATTGGGTTAAGACCTGGTGACTGCGATGGCCACTGAAGAACGCTTATGTGGTACCTCTGCAAAATTTTTCGATGTGTGCTTAGAGTCATTGTCGTGCTGGAAGATCCAACGACGCCCAAGCCGCAAGTTCCGATAATCATTCTTGATATAAGTGTCTAATATATCAACGTACTTTTTCCATGAATCCGTTGAAGGCTGTCTACACCAGAAGAGCTGAAGGAACCCCATAGCATGATCGAGCCACCTCCTTGTTTAACTGTAGGGACAGTGTTCTTTGGAAGATTTCGTTCCCACTTCTTACGGAAAACATAGCAAACATCATTGTGGCCAAAAAGCTTGATTTTATTCTCGTCTGACCACAGAATACTTTTCCGATAGGTAAATGGTTTATCTACATGCTTTCTTGCATACCTCAATTGTGCTTCTAAATGGACAGGCTTTAAATAATGGAGTTCTACGAGAACGGCATGCTTTGAACCCAGAAGAAGGTAACATGTTCGTAACTGTATAGGTACTTACTTCAACCCCAGTTTCCCTTACCAGTTTCTGTATGTAATTACGTGTTAAACGAGGGCTCCTACTAACTTCTCTGAGAACCTTCCTCTGAAATTTTGTGGGCGTCCGGAACGAGGGAGGTTAGCAGTTGATCCTGTCAACTTAAACTTGGCAATTATGCTTTGAACAGTAGATTTCGGTACATTAAGTTGTGTAGCAATACCGGAAAGAGACACACGAGACTTGTATTTTACAATAATTCGGTTTTTTAAGTCACTGGACAGTTGTTTCCTGTTCGCCATGATGACCAACAGATAATTATGGACACGGCGCTAAATTGCTGGAAATACATTTTTTTATTGGATAAATTCCAATAATTATGAACCAAGTGTCTAGTTTTGGAATGGTATAATGTAGTTTATTTGCCAAACTAAATAAATTTTTACGGGAATATCATTCTTTTTTCACACATTTTGAACTGTACGAACACTTTCTGCTCCTCCTAATTTTGGTTATTTGCTTATAAACAGTTTATGTGTCGTTTAATTTACATAGAAATTTATGTAGATGTTTCTTAGTATAATATTTATAATATATTACACTTCTATTAGCCTACTCGTCATATTTTTTTCAGTTATGAGAAAAAAACACACTCGGGACGAAAGGATGCGAACACTTTGTCGTAAATGTGCCAAACGTAAGATATTTTATGTCACTTTATATGTATATATAGTCTGTGTGTAATGTATTGACATAAGAATATTATTATAGAGCATCTCAGGTGTATGTGATACTACAATCTTTTATTTCCTGGATATTTATTACATAGACTGCTGGCGAAAATCATAAGACCAATGAACATGAAAAAAAAAATATGCATTTTATGATGTCAGAGTGAATCAAATATTTGAGTAGAGCTTCAAAACATGAAAATAAGAAAAGGGAAATAAAAATTAAAACTTTTTTAGCATTTAATTGAGAAAATGTGAACACTATGAAATTAGCCGACATACTAGCTGGTCAAATGTTTAAGACCATACCAGAAAGAAGACCTAAAAAGTGTAGAAAATACTCAACAAGAGGTCTCAGTAATGAGTTGCACGGCTGTCATTGCAAATCACTGCAAAAATTCGCTTTGGCATGGTCGATATAAGCGTTTGAAGGAGATGGCTTGAATGTTATTTCAAGCTGTGAAGATAGCTTCGCGAAGATCATGCACTGTTTGGAATTGACGTCTATTTTTATGGACTTACCTTGCTATCCACCCCCAGACATTTTTAATGAGGTTCAGTTTGGGCGAACACGCAGGATGGTCCAAAAGAATCACGTTATTTGCCATGAAAAGTCCTTTGTTCTGCGTGCATTGTGGATTACAGCGTTGTCCTGCTGAAAGAACCAGTGACTTCCACATAAGCGAGGGCCTTCAGTCAATAAAGATACTCTCTTCAACATGCCAATGTCGTTAGCTGCTGTTTGACGCCCCTGTATAACCTGAAGCTTCATTGTTCCATGGAAGAAGAAAGTACCCTAGATCATGATGGAAACTCCTCCACTGTGTCGTGGTGTTGTGTAAGGGCGTTGGCTTTGAAGACGTTTACCGTTTTTAAAGCCTATTACTCGTAAATGCTGCCTTATTGTTCTTGAGCTCATTCTAGGTTTGTAAGGGCCTTAATCTGGTTCGACGATCGGCTGGTGTCTTGATGAACAACCCGTGGAATCCTCCTCCTCAACGCCGGCAAAATTTTCTTTGGCCGACCACATATTCCTCAGCTTCTTTTAAGAAACTTGCAACAGCTGTTTTTTACGCCCAATCTCACCAGCAATGGCACGTTGAAAAAGACCTTACTTTTACAACTCGATAATTCATCCACGTTCAAACTCTGTCAACTTTTTAATCTCTGCCATGTTTGTACCTCGGGTAACATAGGAGATGTTAGTGGGAAATGTTGAAAACGCTAATGCTTGAAACAAATAATCAAATTTCGTTACGTGTTTACCGATTAACGCTTCATTTCAGTATGGTCTTAATCTTTGACCAGCTAGTATTTCGGATAATTTCACATTTTTACTATTAAATGTCAAAAAGAGTATTTTTTAATTTTATTTTCCCTTTTCTTATTTTAATCTTTCGAAGTTTTACTGACATAAGTGGTTGAGTCCAGTTGAATTAGTTGTGATAAATTATTAGCGTAAAAGTGGTCACAGAAAGAGACCACACGCCCTTAAACACCTTCCAACGGCGCATTCCATACGTAATGCTACAGCACTGAGTAGAAACCGGTTTTACTAAATTGTATTTGTTCATGCGGAACTAAACACTGGTGTGGAATCAGCGAAGTAAATGAAACATGAACTAAACACATTCTAGTTTGGAAGTTTTGTGTGAAAACAATTGGAAATGTGCTCAAAAGTAACTTGTTAAAAGCAGTGTGAGGTTAATAACAATCACGTGGTCAACATGTTGGTCTCAAAACATGCACCAACGGACATGATAAAGGTCGTTTCGCTGAAACGTTGAGTACATGTTTATTTTCCCTTTGCGCAATTTCACTATTTCTTTGTTTGGTAGGTGTTTATTTCAAAATGACACAATGGGCTACCTGTGATCTGCTCATTAAGGAAAATCGAACTCTATATTTTAGAGTTCTAATTCCCTCAACTTATTGCTAAGGCCACTCAGAAATATATTTTGCTTCTTCATTATTTAAAATCCGTTTACGTATTACTCATACTGTTTAGTTTTTAAAAAAATCTACAATAGCATCACATTTCTCATTTGATTATCAAAATAAAACTGAAAATATAACAAATTATTACTTCTTTAACAATGATCTGAAAATGTGATGTTCTATCTTTCCATGGACGCCACACAACATCAGTCAACCAATTCACCTTTGTACTCCTTAAAAAGAACAGTTAACTATTCGAAATAACTCGAGTTTGTGGGTTTTTTGAAATATACGATACTTAGATCCATCATTTGGTTTTCAATCGAAATGTTTTTGGTTCCAGAAATGATATAAGTACAACAAATCAGTTATTAGAACTGGAATATGTTTTGATAGCTTTAGTTTCAAAATTAGATTTGGAAAATACTTTAGTAGTTGCTGTTTCAAAATTAGAAAACATAAATTATAAGATTTGGAATAATCATAACAACACGATACCTGTTTAACATGATATGTTACAAGTTTCATAATCTGTTTAACATGATGTTTTACAAGTTTCATAATCAACATGGAACCTGTTTAACATGATGTTTTACAAGTTTCATAATCTACATGGAACCTGTTTAACATGATGTTTTACAAGTTTCATAATCTGTTTAACATGATATTTTACAAGTTTCATAACAACACGATACCTGTTTAACATGATATGTTACAAGTTTCATAACAACACGATACCTGTTTAACATGATATGTTACAAGTTTCATAACAACACGATACCTGTTTAACATATGTTACAAGTTTCATAACAACACGATACCTGTTTAACATGATATGTTACAAGTTTCATGATCAACATGATACCTGTTTAACATGATGTTTTACAAGTTTCATAATCTGTTAACATGATGTTTTACAAGTTTCATAATCTGTTAACATGATGTTTTACAAGTTTCATAATCTGCATGGAACCTTTTTATCCTAACAAAACGCGATCTCTTCACTAGAACTGTTATGACCGGTAATAACAGATCTACTGCTCGCCTCAGTCTTGAGCAAATGATTATGGTTTGGTTCATCAGCGTCCTTACTATCTTTTGCCGCGCATGATAAGGACATCTGGCGGTAGGAATCTACGTTTACATATGACTTTGCATCACTAATGATAAACCTAACTTATCGGTCTAATTTTACTTATCTTTCATCCTTAGCATTTACGCGATACATATACACACATGAATGTGCATTTCTCGAGCGCATTTAGCAAATAATTACTGAAAGCACCACCAGGTTTAACTTAGTTTTATTATTGTTTTGATTGGTTGGTTTCATACCCATCAACTAGAGAAACTTTCTTTTTTTTTAACATATACCACTTACTTATGTTTCCACTTCACTGTATTTACTGCAGTTATTACCTCACTTCTATTTGAAGCATTTTATTTTCATTTGATGTAACTCTGTTTTCTTATTCTGCTATGCCCGGCATGGCCAGATGGGTTAAGGCGTTCAACTCGTAATCTGAGGGTCGAGGGTTCGAATCAACGTCACACCAAAATGCTCGCCTGTTCGGGCGTCATAATTTTACAGTCAATCCCACTATTTATTGGTAAAAGAAGAGCCCAAGAGTTGGCGGTGAGTGGTGATGACTAGCTGCCTTCCCTCTAGTCTTACACTGCTAAATTAGGGACGGCTAGCACAGATAGCTCTTGAGTAGCTTTGTGTGAAATTCAAAACAAACAAACAAACAAACTGTTGTTATTCAGACTCGGTGGACACGACACTCACCTCATTGTCAAACAAACTGTTGTTATTCAGACTCGGTGGACACGACAGTCACCTCACTGTCAAACAAACTCTTGTTATTCAGACTCGGTGGACACGACAGTCACCTCACTGTCAAACAAACTGTTGTTATTCAGATTCGATGGACACGACAGTCACCTCATTGTTAGAATAACAAACTGTTGTTATTCAGACTCGGTGGACACGACAGTCACCTCATTGTCAAACATGCTGTTGTTATTCAGACTCGGTGGACACGACAGTCACCTCATTGTCAAACAAGCTGTTGTTATTCAGATTCGGTGGACACGACAGTCACCTCATTGTCAAACAAGCTGTTGTTAGTCAGATTCGGTGGACACGACAGTCACCTCATTGTGGCTTAGCATTAAAGTTTAAAACGTTCAAAGAGGCAAACAGAATACTTCACGCACGTAATTTTACAAATTTCCAATAAATCTTTTGATTCACAGCTCAAGCACACCAGTTATTGGGTTAAGCCTTTTGTCATATTGTAAATTATATTTATAGGGTTATGTATCTCCGAACTGCTGGTATGGGTATTAACACTTTTATTGATAAGCAAAGAACAACGTTTCGACCATCCCAGTTCTTCCTCAGATTAAGAAAGAGAGAGTTTGAATGTGCACGTTGAATATGTCTTAGACACGAGAGTGTAAACAGGTACGGTATTGTAGGGGGCGTTGAAATTGGATGCTAGGTTATCAATTAGTATAGATATAAAGGTGTTCCTTTATATTGGTTTAATTTCGGTTTTAATTATTGTATAATTAGAGCTTCTTTGATTTTGCATTTCTTTATATCTGTTTCTTTTTTTTAATATTTGAGTGTTTTCCGTGGTTATGATGAGTTTATTTAACTTGCAGTGTTGAAAAACGTATGAGAGTATTTATTTTTCTGTTCTTCGAATCTAGTTTCCGTTTTCTCTACTCGTTTCTCCAACACAGAAGTCGTGGCAGTTGTTGCTTTGTGTTTTATAAATTATGTCGGTGTTGTGTTTGTCAGTGTAGTTATCAGAAAGTTTGGATTTTAGTTTTGAACCTGTTTTTTTTTAATAAACCTGATGTTTACTGGAATATTTTAATATTTTGGTTTAGATTTGTTTGTGATAGCGTAATGATAATGCAACACCTAAAAGCTTAATATACTATGTAGAAATAAGAGTACATGTAATGTAAATGTTTTGTAAACGACAACCATGTCGTGTTGTGTTTAGATTTCCATATCTATTATTTATATTTCCATATTTATATTATTGTTTCAAAGTTTAAACCAATAAAATATGTTGTTATTCATTTAAAATAACATTTAGAAATTTCTAGAATTAGGTAGATCAAATATATGACTATAAATGGAAATGTTTGGCGGCCTAGTGTCTAGACGACAAGTCTCGTGCAAAAACAGACATGCGCAGATTACTCTGGAACTCTGTGGAAGTTACGGCGAATGTTCGAGAAAAGTAGGCCTGCTAGTATAAAAAGATGGTGACGCGAGGAGAAAAGAAGGAAAAAGGAGTCAGACATTAGTTTTATTCAAAACAAGAGATGTTTTTCGTTTGAAAAAGTTTCAACGTTTGCTGTGTGTTTATTCAACTTGAATTTGTGACTGGAGCTAGATCTACAGAAGCTGTGATTTTGTTTCGTCAATCTTTGCGATTCATTGGAATTACTGGTTGGCTGAGGGTCGGCACGTACGGGACTGTTTAAGAGAAACCGAGGCAAATTGGAAAACAACAAATTTGAGACATTCGTCGAAAACATCGTAAAAGAAAATTCATCAAATTTATCGAACTGTGAATTGTTTCTGAATTTCTCCATTCAAACTTCGGAATTTCTTCGTGGGACCAAATTCACCTCCTAGACTAGAATTTTGGATTTCTGATCTGAACTTTTGGACTTTCACTCTAAATCATTATATTGGACACAGGCCATTACCATTTTGTATTGTAATTAACTTTGAAGATTGAAACCAGTACTATTTTGCAATGTAATTAATTTTGAATGTCCCAATTTTCTGTTACGTTTTTTTATGTTTTATGTAGAATGAACGCAACAGAAAGACACAGATAACAGCTTGTATAATTTATTACAATAAACTATTATATATGTAACAGGTATAACGTAAATTATATATTAACAATGACAGATATTCAGTTTCAACATTCAACAGCCACAACAAAGAAAGTCTTACATATACGCTGACAGTAACAACTACAGACAGCCACAAGGACTCTTCCAGACATTCTAAAGTAGCAGATGCCAGAAAGCATCGATACCAGACCACAACTGATGATAAAGATATGTCATCCTCTTCACATAAATCATCATGAATAGGCAATCTCAGACGAATGCGTCGACAAAAAAGTTCTAGGTAGGACTTAAATAATAATAAATTTGAATTTTTTTTGGCATATACAAAAACCAGAATGTTGATAGAATAACAATTAACAAAACATTACTCAATGAATATTTCACTTTCAATCTCAGAGGTTACAATATTCATTATAAATGAAAAACGTCAGAGGAAGGGGGTACCATCCGATTCTATAAAAGACATCAGAATTGTTTATCTAAGTGCACAATAACGACTGGATTAACTAACATATTCTGAATATCATTGACATCCGAAACAATCTTATTATAACACATTTGTCAATACATATATATATACAGCTTGCATCAAAACCGTTTACACGGTTCATGCTGAAGATGGTAGAGGGCTAGTTCTAAACATAATGTTTTTAACTGTCACGAATGTGCGGGGACATTAATAAGGTAAGAACTCAGTGGTAAAAAAGGGCACATTTCAAGCATTATAGGGCAAGACTTTTGGGGGGAAGATGGTGTAAGGTAAAATTTTGAGGATTGTGCGCATAAAGTGTCAGTCTATGAGAGACAATATATTCTATTTTGTTCTTACCAAAATTATTAAACTTTGAAACTAGTAGTGTTGGACAATATTTTATGAAGAAGAACGAGAACACACTTGGGTCATAAGAAGATAAAACTGTGGTCTTTGATCTGCTCAGCCATATGCACCCTTCATAACTGTACGTAAACAAACAGAAGTAGTAACATTTTGTGGACATTTGAAGAGATTAATTATCTCATCTTAGAGAATACCTCAATAACACGTCCTAACTGCTCACAAGATACATCAGACTGAGTTACAATTAGTAACTTCTACACGTATCAACTGTCGACTTCAAATTTCATCAAAACATAGGAGGCCACCCCGTTCTCATTTTCTTTAGCACTTCTCATAAACTACTTCCTGGAAACCATATTACTTGACAACATCACTTAAACAGATCAGTTAAAATTCAAAATTAAAATAAACAAAATATTTCTAGATACATCCACTGATGACTCTGATTTTGCCACTGTTAAATGCTGTGTTTTAAATATCATGGAAGTTTTGGTTTGCTTTGAATTTCGCGTAAAGATACACGAGGACTATCTGCTCTAGCCGTCCCTAACTTAGCAGTGTAAGACAAGAGAGAAGGCAGCTGGTCATCACCGCTTAATCTTAGACTATTTATTTAGCAACGAATAGTGAGATTGACAATCACATTATAACGCCCTGATGTTTGATGTGATGGGGATTAGACCCTCGGATTACGAGTCGTGTGCCTTAACTACTTGGTTATACAGGGATCATGGGAGTTATTTGTTCGGCAGTCTCATAATTGAAAAGCATCGTGTATGTTCATGACAAAACACACGTATTAAACTCCACGTGAAAATATAAAACAACATAATCCACAAACTCAACAAACAGTCGTATAGGAAATGGAAAACTTTCTGCACTTTAATTGATATTTCCAAACAAAACACCCTGTAATACCGCGCAATCTCAACTAACTCACAACGTTTATTTACGAATTATGAGTAAACGTCAACGTATTAGCTGAATATAATATAATCGCATTATAACCAATGCTATTGGGACAGCAGTAAGTCTTCGTATTTATAACACTAAAATCAAAAGTTCGATTGCCTTCGGTGAACAAAGCAGATAACCCAATGTGGATTTGATATAAAAAAACTGTAAAAACAATTCTGACTTTCCAAACAAATGTTTACAGTGTATTAAAAATCTACGAACATGAAGTGATAACAAGAACAGTTCGTAAGATCTTCCAGTTTATTTTGGTTCTCTAATTACACCTGTGTTTAAGAATACATAAATTAACACACATGTTATGACTCAAAACTATAATCCACAAGAACAGAGTTAATAATATCGGTCTGAATCGATATATTTACGTTGGTAATTAAAGAACTTTTATTTAAATGAATATTTCTTTCCACTAGAGGCCACCACTACACAGGAACTACTTTCACATGAACACCATGGACTGGACCAATGGTTACAAGCTTGATCACATATTGGATTTCTCCCTGAAACACAAGAAGTAAACTTTAATGCCTAACAAATAAAAATATCTCTGATACACAGTTTACATCTGATGAGAGATAATGTGTATTTTTATACTTAGCTCAGTATTTACTTTGTGATTTATCTTAATGTACTTATTGCATTATTTGTAAGAAAATTATAATTTTCACATAAATATGTTTGTAAATAAACTGGTGTATTTCATCCCAAAATATTTTAAACATGAAACTTACGATTTCCGTCTTCTCAGAAGGAACTATTTTGTATGCGCGTAAGATTCTGGCCAAAGCTAGTTTAGCTTCCAATTGCGCCATTCTCATGCCAACACAGTTTCTTGGTCCAGATCCAAACGGTTGATAAGCCATGGGATGGATGTTCTTTTTATTTTCTGGCAGAAACCTGCAAATCATGACATTATAATAGTTACATTTCAAATTATACACGTTCATAATTCTTTCTCCAAATTAAAAGAAATGTTTCCGAAGAAAAATGTTAATAAATCTGTAAAAATAATGAAACTACAGGACTGTATTAGCTATTTAGTGTTTACCTCTCAGGCTTAAACTCGTATGGCTCAGACCAGATCTCTGGATCATGATGGAGGTGCCAAATAGGGACCTGTATGGTAGTGTCTTTGGGGATTTTAAAATCACCTAGCTGGTAATCCTCGTCAGAAACTCTGTTTACAAACCTATAAAAAATAAAAAGACATCTATTTCTCGTGTCTTTACTCGTTTGGTATCGTCAGGATGAAGTGAAAGATAATTACCACAAGCCAATAGAATACCATCTTTTTCAAATTGAATCGAAGAAATCCTCACATGTTTTCACCGGTAAAAGTATTGATAAATAATTGTGACATCTTTAATTCAGGTAAAGGTTTAACAAATTGCTGAAATATGTAATTTTTACGTCTGTTTACAGAAAAAGTAGATTTCACAAAAATCTAATGATTATATATCATTGTTCCATATGTCTTTTTTTTCTCATCAAAGATAAGAGAACCGTTTAAGGTAGAGATTTAATGTTTTCTTTTATTGTTTATATTCTCTGTTGTAAACGGCAGTTTCTTCTACTCAAAGAGTGTGTTAATTTCGGTGTCAAGTAAATTGAGTTATTTATAAACATACCAGTGTTTGGGAGTGAGTGTGGTTTACATCAAAGATGTTGATTTTGTAAAGAAGCGCCATTTTGAATTGAAATAAGAACAAACTCACGTGATAACTGGCGGGTACACACGCAGAGATTCCGAGAAAACTTGGTCTAAATATCGAAGTTTGTTTACTGTGTTGTAATCTAAGACACCCTATAAAAAGTATTGAGAAAGAAAATAAAATATTAATGTTTTGATAAGAGATCTATTAAAATATATTTACAATAGATTTGGTATAAACTTTCTCAAACGCACGAGAGTAACAATCTATTGAAAGGGTTTTAAAACAGATATTATTGAAGATTTTAGTCCAGAATTCTAGTTTATATTTTAGATACAAATAAAACACAGGTCTTACATCTTGTCCTATGACTTCGTTTATTTCTTCACGAATCTTTTCCTGGACATCTTTTCGGTTGACCAGTATATGGGTTGTGAAACCGAGGGCTGTACTTGTTGTTTCATAACTGTTCAAATAAACAAGACTGACATTCTGTTTGTGTATTTATGATAACAATGTAATAAGTAGAAAAGCAGCATGAACATTTTGAATATTCCAAGAATTATTATATCTTATATCTTTATGACATCTTTCCATGTTTTAATAACACATTTAATATAATAGTTTTATTTAATGAGTTTAATTTCATACAGTCATTAATCAAACAAAAGTATCGTATATATATATATATATATATATATGACACGTAGTCACTGTGGTATCATAACCTTAAAGAAGACATACAAACAGACAATTTTGTTAAAACTTGACTATCAATACGTTTCCTCATCCTTCCACACATACAGACAGTAGAAAAAAACAAACAAACTGGTTTTCACTTTCCAACAGCCAATCATATGAGAGTACAAGGAAGTTACTAAGACACTCGAGTAACAGAAATCAATCCATAATAAAGACACCTTTAATTAATAGTTATTTTCAAGTTCATCTGTGAACTTCATCGCGTTACAATGTGAGAATGTTTCTGTTGTTAACTGTGGTATGTCATTAGTAAACAAATATTCAACTCATGAATAGTTGAAAGAAATTGTTCACATACAGAGACAAAAGACATCACTTCAACTACTTACTTTATAATACTGTTAACCACACATATACTCTAGTGTGTAAGTTCAGTAAGTTTACATAAATATCGTATTTACTACAACACGTGGACACGAGACTTACCCAGCCAATAAGAAAAGGATAGAATTTGCTTTAATTTCTACATCTGTAATAAACTTCATCTGTTTCTTCCCTTCCTTCGAAGTTTCTGGTCAAATAAATGGACAAACGTGTATAAAACGTAACCAAATAGAGATTTGACCAGTTCTGTATCTTTTTGTCATACATCTAATCAGACACAATAATTAAATACAGGTGAATAACAATTTAAAATGACCTGGTCTGGATGGACTTGTTACTGTTCTAGAACAGCTGCCAAGACGAAGGAAACAAAACAAATTGTTTAAAATAGTTTTGGTTCTCGATCAGTGAAATAAGTAAAGATGTGAACATGTGATATTTGTTAACATAAATCGAAGTTTTAAATGTTTAGCTGATACAAACAACAGTTTGTGTAAAAGTAGAGAGCAGAAGGGTATCAGAATCAAATTACCTCTGTAATGAATTATGGTTGAGGTCACTACAAGTTTGGTGTTGCAGTTTAACCAACAGTGTTTGGTTCTACACAATGTTGATGGCACTTTTACCGTATACACAACATTCCACAACATTCTCTTCTCTGTGCAGAACATCCCATTCGACAATGATCTGTGCACACAACAAATATGGTGAACAACATACTTCTAATAAACAGGACGATGGAATGTTCATAATCATGGCTTTTCTTCAAGAAAGTCGAGATTTGAGCTTTTATCCAGTTACAAATGTTAATGTTAACACTGAAAAGGTTAAAAGTTGATCAAACAAAATTAATTGAATTGTGTATTTGTAATGGGGATAATTCATGTAGAATGTGTGGAATAATGTACCACAAGTGTACATATATATCTTTTGTAGGAAAAACGAAAACATTGTGATTGTAAGCCTTGGTAAATTAAAGTGAAGAAAAATGTATACGAATAAACCAACTGCATCAAATATGCTTTGTCCAACGCTAATGATGGATAATTAGGGTTCAAAAGGATGGCCGAGATACAACAAATATCTGTTGTATACAATAATGGTGTATGGTGTGTGAAAAACAAAGAGTCCTACATAAAAACTATCAGTGCTTTCCACAACTAACTGACTTTTTGTTTTCAGTTATAATCAGTTCTTGAAGTGGAAGAAAAGCAAATTACGATAGTTTGTGAACTTTTTAAACTGAGAACTTTATTTATTGTTTTTCTTTTGTATTCGTTTACAAAAGTAACTGAAAATTCAAAATAACTGGGAATGTAGTCGATTACATAAGGCTCTATTAGGGTAAGATAATAAAATATTAATAACAAAAGCTTTTCATGATGTGTACTCGTGAGTAACATGATTTGATGTCGTAATATAAGCTGCACGTTCGTTGAGGGATAAACAAATCCTGAGGCAGGATTATTATTTAGATATTTTAATACAGGAGAAAAGAACAATACAATTAGATGAAAACATATGTATGCAGTTACGAATGATAATATAAATGACGGTTACTTTGTGGTTATGAACTCGGTCACATAGACCGAGCCTGTAGAGAAAGGCTTCATTACTTTATTCGTGTACAATTACAACTTAGTAGCATTCTTGCTTTGCTCTTAAAAGATATTTTAGAAAATATGTTGTTCATCGTTTTGTAAATATTAAATGCGTCATCTTTTGCATATTTCTCTTGTGAGAAGCTTACAACCTGCTGGAAGGTAAAGGGTTGGTGTTGGGCTCTTTTGAAAACACGTGGAATTACGTTCCGCCTCATTGTGTTCCACTTCAAGCACTGGTTATTATGTCAGGTACTAATCATAAACTTAACCGCGTAGTTCTCATAATTCGTTCTACCTGCTCTCTATATTTACACCTATTGTGTGTTGAAATAGATTGTATATATTTGTATTCCAAGACGTGTAAGAAACAAAACACAAAATTAGATAACCATCGTAACGCTAAGTGGTGTGAAACTGACTGAATGAAAGAGAAACAATTTGTTGGAAAGATCACATAAAAACACTTTATAATTGAACGTTACATTAAAACCAGTGGCTAATTGGTATGTGAAAGTTTAAAGTCTATACATACACAAAACAATATTCTATATGAAGAATAAACTGACAAAAATTCATCAGCAAACGCTGGCCATCCTGAGTTGAAACGGATAGTTTCAAAATAGCCAAATTACTACCTTAGTTTTTTATGGCCAACCAATTACAGAATCGTTATGTTACTAGCCTGTAACATTAAATGTTGTTGGTACATGAAATAATGTGTCACCAGCTCCTGTATCTTGATTACTATTGTGGACAATATAAAATTCTTCTTAATCCTTGAAATAGGTTAGGCTTATGTTTACCTTTTTTATCATTAGAAACACCTTCTGTTGGCTCGTCTTCACCAGCAGTCAATTGTTTAGCAGTCACATTTTGAATGTCTTCTTTTGCCATTCGAGCATCCAACATCATCTGAAGAAGATCAATTCTTCGAAGCTAAAAAACCAGAAGAAAAGTCAAAACTTTTCCGCGCGTATAGAATGATGACTGATGAATGAAAAATTTCAGTAAAATTTCCACGTTATTCAAAGGAGTAAAACTGACTTTGTAAAAATAATATCAACGTTTATTTTATTTATATTTCTGTAATGTTGGAAATAATTTTAAGTTTTAGAATTAAAAAAAGAACGTTCTTATTCATACATCGAGGTGTTATACTCTACTTCTAATTACAAGAATAATTTACATTTGTCATTAAAATATATTATAAAAAATCCAATTTTATCGATTAATCAAATAAAAATACATAAATATCCCGTTACTCTATTGCATCGGATCATTTTGTTATTCGACCAGTTTTCAGAGATGTTTGATATTTTTAAGATTGCATTGGATTAGATCACACTCAAACCTATTTTGTCCAAACCTGGTCTTGTGGTTGTCGAAACATCCAACATTAGAGGTTTAATGCTTATAAAAACACTTCTTATTTTCAAATGTTGTCGAAACATCCAACATTAGAGGTTTAATGCTTATAAAAACACTTCTTATTTTCAAATGTGAGCCATTTATAAAAATGAATAATTAGAGATAGCTACATCTAAACCATAGGGTCTTCCGAACTTAGGACTTAATCAACATTAACATGAGGCAACGACCCGGGAGGACATAATTGTATCAATTCTCATATCTACTTAATAAAAGTCCAGTGTTAACATATACAAGAGATTATGATATATGATACTGATGAAAAACTCTGTTTTTTAAATTAAATTACTTCAAAAACCACTTCAAAGCCACATTTGTTTTAAGCTATTCCACGGGATAATTTAGAATTGTCTCTTGCCGACGATTTAGTAAAAGTAACAGTTATTATCTATATGATAAAAGACAGAAACGTTCTTACAGCTGGATTTTTTCGTCTTTCCTCTATTACTTTCGTAATCCCTTCGATTAAGGATCTTCCTGGAATTGAGAATATCTGATGCCACATGATGTCCACCAGTTTTCGTATTGGATAAAAGATGGAGTAAAGTTCAGGAAAACACACTGAAATGAAGGTCGTTTTAGTCCACATAACCAATTTCTTCATTCAAACACTAAATAATTCAACTAAAGTTTTCGTCAACTGTATCTTCATTCCAAAGAAGTTTTTTTTGTTCAAAACTTTAAATATTACATATACCTTTAGAAGTCTTTAGAAAATATTTTTGTTATTACAAGATCCCCATTTACTATGTAAATTCGGTCCCTTTTGTGTACTGATCTGGAGAAAAAGATATACGCAATAAGAGTTATGGAATATTTATTATTTATTAATGTGCACTGTGCTATTGGAAAATCTATGATTTAAAAATAATTCTGATCCATTTTTATTTCAGACCAAATTATAGATTACGATGTAATTTATGAATTATCCAATTATATTAACTATATTTTTTATTGTTTTTTACAATGAATATTTCATATTGTCTTCTGAAGAAATTGAGCGTGAGTAAAAATAATGTTAACTCTCAATAGAAGTTATGAGACATTACACAGTTAAACAGTTTTTTATTGAAAATAAAACTTAATGAAATGTTAGACAAGCTTTAATATTTAAGCCTAAAGAGATAAAATCAGATTAACCTGTATGTTATTTAAATTAACATCTGATTTTGAGAACTGGGTAATCTCTCATTATGTGTGTATACTGGTCTAAGTATCTTTGTTGATTATATGTAGAATTTTTATGGTTTGTTATGCAGACTAGAAGAATCTTTTGTAAATGAATAAAAATAACAAAATTGAAATGTAACATATCGTTTTTACATTGATTTTGTTACATAATGAAGGTGTATTGCAGTAAAGCTACTTTATAATCTTCATGTCACAATATGGATGTAACACTACAAGATTTTGTTTCTTGGATATATTTAACATTCAAAAATAAATAAATAACAAAAATAAACAAGTGGTGAGAAAAAAATCAAAATTAACTTTTGACATCAAATTAAACAATATTTAAACATACTTAATAAAAATATGAGAAACTCGGAAGTTTGAATATTGAAAATTGCTCTGGAATTGTTTAGAAAGGGATCTTCTGGATTCTGTTGGACATTTGTCTGGATACCAAACGCAGTTTGGCCAATGACATCAGTTGTCAGTCCTTGGTACATCTCGTATATATCGAAATCCTCTTTTGTCTCGGCTTTCTCAGCAATTTTTTCCATAAGGACCCCAACAGCTTTCTGCATGATTGGTGTCATCTGAAACACAGATTAGCTTGTTGCAGATTGTGTATTACAACTTGATAAATCGAAAAATAAACATATAGAACTATCACTAGTATATTAGCTATTGATAAATATTGTAATTATAAATTTCATATATAACCATGTAGAAATATTAATTTATAACTGTCCATAGAGCTACAATTCTCTGTATTACTTTTATTTATTTGTATTATAATCAGCATATAGCACACTTGAATTCTCTTGCGTTTATCGCAGATCCTGTGCAGTGCTAATGGGTTTACGGCCAAAACACTGCTTCGAGTAAATATGTATCTCAAGACTGCTGGTATTGGTATTAAACTTCAATTGAAATGAAGTAAAGATCAACGTTTCGGTCTTCTTAGGATATATTTAAGTTAAGCATGAAAATACATTTTTACTTCAAGATGGTTTATCGTCATCACGAATGTTTCGAATAAAGTTGTATAATTGACACAATAAGATGAATTATTATATAATACATAGTGTCTATCTGACTATGACAATTAGGTCTTGTATGAAGTAATAAATATCTCATCTAAACCCCTGATATTATTAAACCTAAACGACTACATGTAACTTGATACATTTTGACAATATGATTTGTTAATGGACCTGTTATTGAGACACTGACACATTATGTAACATTATCTAACACACTATGTAACCAATGCTAATCATTTATTGTGACAGAAATTGTGTTAAGCTACCGTGTTTATAATATTAATATTTTCATACATGACATTTAATAATAATAACAGTCATATTATTGTTTTACTAGACAAGTATGTATGTAAATATTGTTACTGATTGTTTAACAATGGTATTTAAACACAATCACAAAATTAAAAATACTGAACACTTTCTTTGTGAATTACAGGCCATTTTAACATTTTTGAACAGAATCACCAATAAAATAATATGCCAATACTAGATGTGTTTTGTTTCTTTATCCGATAAATGAAATTACAAAAAAACATTCACAAGAAAACTGAAAATATACGAGCGCTGTTCAAAAAATGCGCGGACTGACGTCATAAAATACAATGTACTTTATTTAGAAGTTACAGGTCTGGGGCCCCTTCAAAGTACTCTCCTCCCCAACGCACACACTTATCCCAACGGTGTTTCCACTTGTTGAAACAGTCCTGGTACGCTTCTTTTGTAATGTCCTCCAGCTCCTTCGTCGCATTTGCTTTAATCTCGGGAATCGTCTCAAATCTTCTTCCTTTCAAGGGTCTTTTGAGTTTGGGGTACAAGAAAAAATCGCATGGAGCAAGGTCAGGTGAATAGGGGGTTGGGGAAGAACAGTGATCGAGTGTTTGGCCAAAAACTCACGAGTTCTGAGGGCTGATTTCGCAGCAACGCGGTGCATCTTCAATTTTTCGGTCAAAATCTCGTAACAAGATCCAACTGATATCCCACACTCTTCAGCAAGCTCCCTGACAGTCAGACGTCGATTTGCCCGCACCAGGGTGTTGATTGTGTCGACGTGTGGGTCGTCAGTTGACGTGGAAGGACGTCCAGGACGCTTATCATCTTCAATGGACTGTCGACCATCTTTAAAACGTTCATGCCACTTGAAACATGCCGTACGCTTCATAGCAACATCACCGTAAGCCGTGTTAAGCATAGCAAAAGTTTCAGTCGCAGATTTTCCAAGTTTAACACAAAATTTCACAGCAA
Organism: Carcinoscorpius rotundicauda; assembly: GCA_011833715.1. Classification (NCBI taxonomy): domain Eukaryota; kingdom Metazoa; phylum Arthropoda; class Merostomata; order Xiphosura; family Limulidae; genus Carcinoscorpius; species Carcinoscorpius rotundicauda. Next base: position 87,854,122 of record CM022399.1, read on the forward strand.
GTCGTTGGTCCTTCAGGTCATTCATTCGGAAATCCGCCAAACGAAAAAATTGCACTTCACTTAAAACCGCGTAGCTAATACACAAATGAAGATATCTGAAATCGGAAAATGGCGTCGTAATCAGTTGATCTGTGCAAACCTAGTGACACCAAGAGGATTTCCCTGGAACCAACTGGAGCCGCGCAATTCAAACAGTCCACGTACTTTTTGAACAGCCCTCGTTTAACAGGATAATTAAAATATTATTTGTCATCATTTATACCTATCGATATATATAGATATTGAAAGACGGAGAAACGGATGTATGGGCAGAATATAATGATGCAGTATGCATATGTATTAATTTTCTTTCTGTACGACAGAAAGTGTTCATACCCCTGCGACGTGAGTAGTTTTTTCTCATAACATAAAACGTATCACGATTATGATAATAAAACTTCAGTATATTATAATTATTATACAAACACATAAATTTGTTTGTAAATTGAACTATAAATAAACTCTTTATAAACAAATAACCAAACATAGGAGGAGCGAAAAGTGTTCGTGGGTCTACTTTAATGGTCAGATGTGTAGCCTCTCAGGTGAATTACTTGGCGCAGTCTCTTTTCATTGGCATCCATGATTGTTTAACAGTACTCGACTGGTATTTTCTTCCATTCCTCTTTACAGAAAGCATCAAACTCTTGAAATTTTTTTCGGAACACGCTGATGAGCCCTGGTCTTTAGTCATGCCAAACGTTTTCAATTGAGTTGAGACCGGGTGACTGCGATGGCCACTCCAAAACGCTTATATGGTTCCTCTGCAGCCAGGATTGCACATATTTCGATGTGTGTTTAGGGTCATTGTCGTGCTGCAAGATCCAACGACGCAAGTTCCGAGCATCATTCTTGATACAAGTTTCTAATATATCAACGTACTCTTCTTTTTTCATGATTCCGTTAACGCGGTGAAGGCTGTCTACATCAGAAGAGCTGAAGGAACACCACAGCATGATCGAGCCACCTCCGTGTTTAACAGTAGGGACGATGTTCTTTGGAAGATTTAGTTCCCACTTCTTACGGAAAATATAGCAAACATCATTGTGGCCAAAAAGCTTGATTTTAGTCTCGTCTGACCAATGAATACTTTTCCAATAGGTAAAGGGTTTATCTACATGCTTTCTTGCATACCTCAATTGTGCTTCTAAATGAACAGACTTTAAATATGAAGTTCTACGAGAACAGCATGACTTGAACCCAGAAGAACGTAACATGTTCGTAACTGTAGAGGTGCTTACTTCAACCTCAGTTTCACTTACTAGTTTCTGTATGTAATTACGTGTTAAACGAGGGCTCCTACTAACTTATCTGAGAACCTTTCTTTTGGTTCTCTCTGGAATTTTGGTGGGGTATCCGGAACGAGGGGGGTTAGTAGTTGATCCTGTAAGCTTAAACTTGGCAATTATGCTTTGAGCAGTAGATTTCGGCACATTAAGTTGTGTAGCAATACCGAAAAGAGACACACGAGACTTGTATTTTACAATAATTCGGTTTTTTAAATCACTGAACAGTTGTTTCCTGTTCGCCATGATGACCAAGCTAATAATGACGGAGACGGCGCTAAATTGCCGGAAGTACATTTTTTGCTGGCTTTTTTCCAATAATTATAAACCAAGTGTCCAGTTCTACAATGGTATAATGTAGTTTACAGTGTTTAGTTCTAGAATGGTATAATGTAGTTTACAGTGTCTAGTTCTACAATGGTATAATGTAGTTTACAGTGTCTAGTTCTAGAATGGTATAATGTAGTTTACAGTGTCTAGTTCTAGAATGGTATAATGTAGTTTACAGTGTCTAGTTCTAGAATGGTATAATGTAGTTTACAGTGTCTAGTTCTAGAATGGTATAATGTAGTTTATTTGACAAACTAAACAAAATTCTAATGGGAATATCAGTTATTTCACACGTTCTGAACTGTACGAACACTTTCTGCTTCTCATATTTTTAGTTATTTGCTTATAAACAATTTATTTGTCCTTTAATTTACATAACAATTTATGTAGATATGTGTTAGTATCATATTTATAATATATTACACTTCTATTAGCCTTATCGTGATATTTTTTACGTTATAAGCAAAACACCACTTAGGACCCAGGTTTACGAACATTTTCTGTCGTAACTGTGGATGGATACATACAGAAAGAAAATAAATACGTATGCATACTTGACATTCTCTATATGAATGACATCTTCCTGTTCGATCATGAGATTGTTACTCATCTCCAAAGTGACGATAGTTACTGTTGTGAGACTACATTAAAATAATGGTAAAGTTACAGACTAAATACAATACTTACCTGTCTCATCTTACTGGAACTGAAAGATGGGGTTAGGAGACTTCGAACTTCCTTCCAATGATCTCCACGCTGCATCGTCAGTTGTGAATTGAACTCCATGCTTGGCTGCAGACCTCCAGGGATGATCAGCTATGGAAAAAGCAACAAAGGTTTGGACAAGACACACTTATCATAGAGGGAGCTTAGTTTCACATTATCTTACATCCACCGTAAGGTTTCAGAGACTTATGTAGCTAATAATGTAAAAACTACGAGTGTGAAGAACAAAAACAAAAGATGAAATTGAAATTGTGAAATTCGAAGATAACGCTTTTAGGGGGAAAAAACATGAACGTAAGTATAACTAAGTTATAACAACTGAGACTATTAATTTATATGTGTAAATAATATTAGCACATTAGCACAAAGTGTTGCAGGTACCTTCAGTATTAAATTCTGAGGCACAGAAAATTCAGGCAATTCAGGCGTAGCCTTCTGTAATTTTCAACTGCCAATCAATGTTTGCTTATTTCTTTCGCTTAAAAAACTCAGAATAAGTTAATTTTGTTCGCTCATGTGTTGTTTTTTTAATTTTGTGCAAAGCGACACGAGTCGAGGTCTCAAACCAACTAGTCATGTCAGGCCTGGCAAGTTTGAACCTCGTTGTGTTGTGGTATTCAGATAACCAAAAGTTTCCACAGTACACCAGGTTATGGAAATGTATTGCAGTGAAAAAGCCAAGTTCATACTACAAAGGAAAAATCAGCATAAGCAAGAGACTAGAGAAACAAAATCTTATTTCACAAAAGTCACTGTTTTAAATGTTTTTCAAATGTCTACATAAGGTAAAAACATGGTTATTTTATATCTAATTTCCACACCATACGAAGGGACAAAAGATGCTATTCCATAATCCATGGGTTAGTTATGCCACAAGCTGTTATAAATAAAATATTCAAGTGAAAAAACTCCGACTCGTACCAACTTGTACAAGTGTTTGTTTTATTACTTGAGATAATAGAACACCTGCAGAAATATTCCGAAAGAAATGCATAACTACACGTTACTGAAAGTATATTCGAAAATAGTTATAGAAAGAAATAATATTAGTTATTTCAGTGCTGCTGCTCAAATATCAATTAAAATACGTATTTATTTCAAACCTTTTGCAGTAAAAGCGAAATTGAATATATTGATTTTTAATGCAGGTTATTCACCTGGGACATTTTACTTTTTTTAAATTTTCTTTGACATTGTTTTACTAATTAAACTTATTGTTTTCAAATTTCTTTTAAGATGATTTTTTTCTTACCGGTCTACCCGTAAATTTGTGGAAATCTTTAATTTGTATTTGTTTCAAGAGGTCCAAATCCGCTACGATAATGATAGGTAAACGTCCAAAATAGTATCTATAAAATAAATCATAAATTATTCTTCAAAACAGTTAACACAGACACACCTTTTAATCATTTTGTACTGTGGATTCCACTTTTTAACCAATTGTGTAAAAACGTTTAATATTGGAGTATGTACGATGACAATCTTTACCTAAAATATATTTATGTGAAACGACATCTTATTGGTCAAGTATTGAAGAAAATTCTTGCAAGCAGATATAGGAGGATTATAGTTTAATAAATAGCATTTTATCTGTCTAGAATGATCTAATGCTAAATATGACGAACATAATTGGTTTGTTAATTTTAATAATAAAATAATACTTTTTTTACCTTACGTTTATTCAATTTCTAAGAATAAAAACTTATAACTATATCAATTAAAACATCTAAATTTCTGTTTGTAAATGTTTGTTTGTAATTTTGAAAGAAAGAAGCAATAATTATCGTTTTAAAGGTAAAATAACCATCATATTTAATATTTCAATTTTTATATGTTCTAGAAGCAGCAGAGTGAAAAATTTAAACTTTTGTTCAACAGGTGGCAAAAATATCAAAATTCAATTACTCAAAAATATGTATTACCATATACAATAATGTATGAAAGAAACTTACCCACAAATTTTGCCATATTTTTTTATCCATTCTTCTCGACATTTAATGGCACCCTTTAAGAATAGAACAAATCATCAATTAATTATTTATAAAACAAAAAACTGTAATCCACCAAAACCATTTATGGTAAATTTTGATCGCCTTTTCAATTTACTTGTGAGAATTACTTAAGCCTCGTTTCAACTTAAGCCTATTACATTGAAAACTTTCAATTTTATTGACTACTTCTATTGATTTTCATCAATAAGATATTTACAATAGATATTTAAGAATACGTTTTAACGTTAAGCATAATAAGTTGATCCATTATTACGTTATTCTACATAATGACTACATAATACGTCATATTCATGGATTTATTTTTTATCTCTCTTACAAATTTTATTCCCTAGGTTCTTCAGTTATTTCTGTAAGCTCAGCCATGTAGCTTTTTGTCTGAAGTAGAAATATCAAAAAACAAATGCGTCGATCTCACCTTAAACAACTTTAATTACAAATTTAGATTTTGCTGTTTAAATTTCTTATCTATCGCACATTGTAAATTAGTTGAAATTTCAGGAACATTGACTACAAAGGTTTTTAATAGATTGTGAATCTAATATGATAATGCAGATATATCGAATGTTTTAATTTATTTACACTTTAAAATGGTTATAATCTACAGGTTTGCCATTTTTTTTAATATTAGAGTCCAAATAAACCTTGGTTTGAAACTCTCTCAGGTTTCCAAAGAAAAAGTTTGGTTTCGGTCCTGGAATGCCAAGGTCTTGAAAGAAAGATAACTTCTTCTGTCGCCACCTGGATCGAAACAAAACAGAACTGGTAACGTGTTCTCCCTAGTTTAATAAAACAAGAAATCAAAGAAATAGTGCAGACTTTCACAGTTGAAACAATCCACTGAAAAGATAGATCTATGGATAAATAGATGAGGTATTTGTTAACAATTTATTGACACTGAGAGTCACAGTGTAAAACATTTTAAAATATCTTAAAAAGATTGTATCTCATATTGGTAGAAGGGATGTTGGAAGAAGAGTTTCCAGAATGAAGGTGTGAAATCACGCCAGGCCGTCCTCGTATTGAAATAGTAACAGTTAAACCTAATTTGATTATAATATTCCTAGTTCTTGTTGTTCGCTAATCCTATTGTTTGTGTTTCTACCCTCATAAGTCAGCTATATCCTCACTTTGCATATTTAAGAATATATATATTAATATTGTTGTTATCCAGATGTAAACAATTATTTTCATTATTGCTTTCTTTCTTGCTGGGTAGAAAGTTCCGGGAGGGTCAGTTTCATTGACCATTTATATTGATGCACACTTCTGTTATATGTATTTATATATAATACACGAGCACCAGAGTAAACCGAACTTATTCCAAGTAAGGTTAATATATAACAAACAGTTCGATAATATATTACATATTCAAAGGTTATAGGTTAAATTAGGAACATTTACATGAATATTCCACATTGTTTTAATTAAATTTACAATTATTGTGGGGTTTTTGTTTAGTTGGTGGCCTTTTTCATTTCCTATACATACTGTTGACTTTGTTACTTTGAACTAAGTACGTGTATTCATACGCCAGTTGCACACTCTATTATCCAATAGGGATTGGTTAGCTTTAATGACCTCATCGACAAGCGTTTCTTGCTCGTGTACAGTATACATTTTATTTACATATATCATCCAACACTTTTCAAACCTTCGTATTCAAGGTCTTTTGAAATCTATATTTTAATTGATTATTTGTTTTTGGATCGAAACGTTCTACTTGTTTCCAGATATTATAAAAGCACAACTCGTCAGTTGTAACATTTGAAATACATTCTGGTAGTTTTTAATTATGAAATCAGAAACTGTCAAATACGTTTTGGTAGCCATAGTTATAAAATTACGAAGCAACAAATATAAAAGTTATAATATATTTTGTCACTTGTAGTCATGAAATTTAAACAGACAATTATAAGACTTGAAATATGTTTTGTTACTTCTGTTAAAGAAATTCAAAAATGTTTAATATAATATTTCAAATATGTCCTGGAACCCCTCAGATTTGACAATTCAGACTATATCAAGCGTCGTAATATTACGAAATTAAAGCTCTTCGAACACTAATATTAAGGACAAGTAATATACTAACAGGGCTCCTAAAATATTTTACAAGTTTCTTAAATATACATGACACCTGTTTAGCCTACAAAAACAAGGTAATACTTAGGTTAGGTTGCTGATTTTTCAGTGATTTCATCTACTTGATTTCAAACAATACATTATTAATCAACTGTCTTTGAAACCAATCACCTACCTGAACCACGTAACTGCTAACAACAATAAAACTGTGAAGACCAGCCAAAGCATGTTTGCTTTTCTCTTCAGATTTAAGCAAATGAGATTAGGTTTAGCTTCTTTACCATCTTTTGTAACATTTAATTACGCCACCTAGCGGTAGGAATCTGTTAGTACGAATGACCTTAACTAGTTTATGATAATGTTTTTGCTTGTTAATCTAATTTCATTTATCTTTCATCCCCAGTACGTACGTACGTGTTGTGTATGTGTATATACATCACTTTGCACTTCTCGAGAGTATTCAGTACACATCTATTGAAAGAACCACCAGGTTTAGCTTATCATTTGTTTTTATTCTGGTTTTGATTGGTTGGTTTTATGTTTATTAAATAATGCAAATTCCTTTTTATTCTTCATAACTATTATCATATCTTGTGGACATTTTCCACTTTTATCTCGACTGCACTATATTTACCATCTGACTTCAATTTGAAGCATATCATTCTCTTTCCACGTGAAGGAGCTTTGTTTTCTTATTTCGTTGTTTTGCCCAATAAACTACAACATATTTTTATTTCAATTGTATTTTTTAAATAATATTTTCCATCCATACTGTCCTTCTAATGGACAGTAATACACTTCGTGTGTTAGTCATTCGTCTTAAAACATGTTTATGTTATTGTTACTTCGTCTATACAATGAATAGATTAAAAATTGGTAGTATGTCATGTCACACGAGCTGTGTTATGGAAAGTCTACAGGAAGGTGTAGCGTGTTTTGAGCATGACAATCATACAACGGAACCTTTTGCTATTGAAACAAGCTGCACAAAATATTTTTCTTGTTTGGTTTAAATGTATCAATCACTGAACTTAGCGGTATGCTGAAGAAAAGACATTAACACATAACTCTGTTCAAGATGTATGGTTATCAGATTCAACATAACAGTAGATGGTGGCATGTATTATACTGATGTGGTGATGGTGCTTTGAAACTGTTTTATCATAAAGTCTTCATTTTCTCTGTTTGTGTAGATGTACGTATGTACGTGTGTGTGTGTGCAAATGTGAGTTAAAGCAGCCAACCAAGCGGTTACCCACGTGACGAAACATGTGAACTCATTCAGGGCAGCAAAGACTTAAAATTCATAAGTTCAGGAGAAACTTAACTTTTCATATCAACACAGAGATGGACTGTACATTAAAAAAATTAATATATTGTACAAAATGTGCACATTGTGGATTATATTGGGCAGACTGAGGATCAAATGAACAACAGAATGACGATCCACAGACAACAGACACATTGTGGATTATATTGGGCAGACTGAGGATCAAATGAACAACAGAATGACGATCCACAGACAACAGATAAATTGTGGATTATATTGGGCAGACTGAGGATCAAATGAACAACAGAATGACGATCCACAGACAACAGAAAAATCACCCAGATTGATACAACTCGAACTGAGTGAATATTTAAACCAATGTGCGAAGGAAAAACACCCGCAATTCAGTGTAATACCATTCTATAAGGTTGGAAAAGACTGTGAACAAACCAGAAAAAAAAATGTGTTGGAATATTTTATCCATAAGTCGGATTTGAATGAAATTCCACTAAAATATGAATAATATTATGAATGAAAACTTTGTAAATCACGTGACTCTGATGACGTTCTCATCATCAATTGAACATACTAATGTTCCGTATTTTCCTGCCATTTTATAATGCAGTGTGATCAGTTAATGTTTGTTTGTTTGTTTTTTGGAATTTTGCACAAAGCCACTCGAGGGCTATCTGTGCTAGCCGTCCCTAATTTAGCAGTGTAAGACGAGAGGGAAGGCAGCTAGTCATCACCACCCACCGCCAACTCTTAGGCTACTCTTTTACCAACGAATAGTAGGATTGACCGTCACATTATAACGCCCCCACGGCTGGGAGGGCGAGCATGTTTGGCGCGACACGGGCGCGAACCCGCGACCCTCTGTTTACGAGTCGCACGCACGCTTTACGCGCTTGGTCATGCCAGGCCAGTGATCAGTTAAGCATGAAACGTGTGGCTGCAAATAAACGACCTTAACACCGTTATATGAAGCTTTAATTTCTATATAGATTAGTTTATCTTTACTGTATATATATGTGAGTGTGTGTGTGTGTGTGTATAATAACTGTATTCTAGATGTATGCCCCCAAATCATACACTACCAATGGCCGTCTGTAGTCATTTGTGGGTGTAAATAGTTACCCTCAAGCATACAAATTTTTCACTTAGCACTATTAGTACATTTACAAGAGCTATCTTGTGATAAAGACGGTTTAAAGTAAGGAATCAGTAAAGGGTGTTTGATTACAACATTCGACCCAATGATAAGTGATTCCTTATAACACATGAATAATATTCTGGTGATAGGCCATAGTTCAAGGACAGCGTTATCACAGACCAAGACAGCACAAGTAGACACGAAAGATAGCTGGAACGTTAACGAATACACATTGTTTTCTGAAACGTTAAGTTTAGTTATTTATCAAATTGTTTCTTTAAAAAACAAAATTAACCTCTCATGAAATATTACGTCATCAGGTAATCATTTACGTACTGTAGCAAATGGACATGAATATGATGAAGACATTAGAGTTGTGAACTGTGACCCGGTTTTAATCAAAAATTAGTGATTATTGCTGTAATCACAGAACTTGTAACAAAAGGATCTGCACGTGCTGAAGGCATTAGGACGGTGATTTATGTCTCGGTCTTAATAAGAAACTGCTTATAACTACTCTGATCATATAACTTGTTTAACTAATGATTCTTAAGACTTTAGGCCTTCATAAATTGTTGCGAACCTTTAAAATGGATGTACAGTAAAGGATTCTCCAGCCTCCTGATTCTAATATGAACATTTAGATAAAATGCCCGCGGTATAATCATATTCGGTGAAATTATATATTATTATTAAAATAATATAAACTTTTAGTTTTGTAAACACGAATTATTTTAATTTTTGTTGAAACTGTTTGAAATTCTGGCTGAAGTAAAGTATGAAGTACAAAAATCATGTTTACAGTTTCCACTACAATGGAAGACACGTTACAGTTTCCACTACAATGGAAGACACGTTACAGTTTCATGAAGGAAAAACAACACACAAAAGATTAAGTATTTTTACCACGATTTTAGGTTTAAAACTGGTAATCGAAACATACATTGGGATCCACGTGTGGGGTTTAGAGTTTGACCATCTGGCTTGACGCACTGGCTAAGTTATAACAATAAGAAATCAAGTATGCCATTTGCAGTTTCCATGATATGGCGTTATTCCAAAGATCATCCAGCTAACTGCTATTTTTGTATGTCTAACGTTTCTGGATATTTGGAAAAAACAAATCAATACATTAAGTATCCAGATGTTACATCTTAAATGAAACCATGACCTCATGAGGATGGACTTGAAATGGCACATCCATCAGTGAAGTTGGAAACAGAAAAATTATCCTGTGAAGAAGACAATGAATCGTCTTTATTCATTTTGAAGACCCATTAATTCTATTCTCATAGCACCTCAAAATAAAGTTTTTCATCTGATCAATTCGGGGAATTTATTGGCTACTATTTACACCAATGGAATGTATTGGCTACTATTTACACCAATGAAATTTATTGGCTACTATTTACACCAATAGAATTTATCAACTTGTGTTTTGGTTTGTTTTTGCTTGCTGACTTACAATGCTGGAAAGTGGATTTGCATAATGAGCAGCTCACAGATAGTCCATTGTGAAGCTCTGTGCTTAACTTCAAACAAACAAATAAACTAAAAGATATTGTGCAGTTATTGTTGAGAGCTTCCACCAAGATGTTTCTACGAACGATGATGGAGTCCTGCGGTGACGGGAGATTATTGTTGATTCTTGCAGCTTGAAACTGAGAACATAAATATATTTTTAGTGTCAAATTTATTATGTCCATTGATTTTTTTTAAATGGCATCATCGTAAATAACAACTTTCTTCTTGGATAACTTTATTTATGCATTTCAAATTGCATTTTTACGGCATATAAGAATATTTTGAATAAATCAATCAGAACTAGAAAACTATTGGTGATCGATACTTTCCAGCTTAATTTCTAGAATCAGCATCGGAAACGTTTTCAAAAACAGCTGCATATTTCAGAATGAAAGAAATCTGTTCTTTGTAGCATAGTGTAACTATCAGTTACATTATTAATTTGTTGTTTGAAACTTTCGCGCAAATCTCCACACAGTATATTAACACCTTGTCATCATTAATGATTTACTGCTAAACTAGAGGACAGGCAACTGGTGGAAAGAAATTCAGCCACTTCATATTTAACGTAATAATTGAATTTGGCTGTCAAGTGTTATAATGCACACCCTTGTAACGCATTTTTTTGCTTCAATGAGTCACCAGCTTTTGACCTGCGAATTAATATTTCAATTCTACAAAAAAATCAGGCTACGACTGAACTTACGTTGATTAAAAACGCCTAGTTGAAAGTGAAATACTTGCACTGGGAATACCAATAACAATGTGATAAAAGCATGACTATTCACTGCAATTGTGTCATTATGTCGGTCATACAAATTTTTTTGCTGCTCTCACACGTGTCGTGATTATTACCATTGAATGTTCTCTGTTATCGACAAACGTTAAGTATCAATGTCGCGAGTGTTCATGTGTTACTAGTGATAACAACTTCCGTTCTCTGTCAGTTGCACTAAAATAATAGAGTACAAAACCTCGTGGCTTAGTGTGCAATGTGTCATGCGTCTATTTCATTACTGTTCGAGAACACGGTCGTAAACCTGGTCTACAATTACAGCATCACGCTACTTTAACTAGACTCTTGCTAATGTTAACAACACACTTGTATTGTGCAAACATATATTTCCAAAGTGATTTTCGATCCAGAAAAGCAAGTTTTATGTGGTGATTTATTTTCAGTAGTTTACTCTAAATTACCTTCTTTCAAGTATCCCTTCCCTTACACTTCCTAATGTTTACCTGTTTCAGATAAATAGTATTAAAATGCTAGATGAACGTCCGTGGGGTCCCCGAAAGGGTTCTGTTTCAAGAGTAAATAAAACCAAAATTTTGAGTCCCAAATATCTTTTACTTTTGGTTGTTTTATTTGCTGTTGTTTTTTTAAATTCGCGCAAAGCTACTCGAGAGTTATCTGCGCTATCCGACCCTAATTTAGCAGTGTAAGAATAGGAGGAAGGCAGCTAGTCATCACCACCCACCGCCAACTCTTGGGCTACTCTTTTACCAACGAATAATTGGATTGACCGTCACGTTATAACGCCCCCACGGCTAAGCATGTTTGGTGTGACGGGGATTCGAACCCGCGACTCTCAGATTACGAGAGTCTTAACCCACCTGGCCATTTTGCTTTTGAAGTTCATATATTATGCTTGTTGTAGCCTACATTGTGTATACTTCTTTTCGTGACTGATGGCATGCGCACGTAATATTGACGTCACAACTGTACAAAATGGATCTTTAAGCGCCACCTATGTAATACCATTTTAGTGTCTACTAACTAACAAACAGATAACACTTCACTATCCAGTGGCATGAGTATATAAAACAGTTGACCCCGGAGTTAAAAGAACAAGTATGTTTGGTGTGACGGGGATTCGAACCCGCGCCCCTTAGATTGCGAGTCGAGCATCCTAATTTCCAAGTCATGCGAGACCCGCGTTGGAGGAGTTCAGTCCGCTGAGTATTAAAACCCATCACCCCTCCATTTTGTGAACACTTCGTTCTCAATAGATTTATTGAAAGTTTAGCATTGTCACTCACATGATGCACCAATTGAATCACGATATGGTACCGTATATGGTAAAAGGATGTGGTATTTATATTGTGCACTACTAGTCCATCAGCGTTTAGTCTTTCTAAAACTTGTATCAGTCGTGGTAAAGATAAGTAGTAAGACTACGCTAAGATTCAGGGTTCGTTTTCCTGTGATGGATAACCCAATATGGCTTTGCACTACAATAACTACATCTAATGAAGCTCGCACAAGCTTATCCAAACTTGAGTAATAAAAATTTAAAAGTCGTTTAAAATATTTTACGTGATGCCCTCTATTAGAAAAATGTACAATTTTCGTAGTGGCACCGAGTTAATATTAACATGCTGGTCAGCTTAATGCTAGTTTACTATGGGATTTCTTTTCCGAAAAATGCAAAAGTTTAACTCTATATCGTCATGAAGATAATTTCTTCTTCTTCATTAAAATAAAAAATTGTTTTCGACTAAACTTTCCATACGTTATCGTACTTTAGGAGAACTCATGTGATTTGGGTTTTTACGATACAGCTGTTGTCGTGTGCAACTGTAAACAAGATTTGATAAGAGCTATTGATCTCTCAAAAATTCATTGTTTTCAGTTCAAGTGTATATATTATGAAGTATTTAGAGTTGCTGAAATTTCCAGTTTTGAGTAAAGACGAATACAGTGAGGTTAATATCTTTTCCAAGCCAAATTTAAAACATAAAAATAACACTTCAAGGACCTTTTATTGTGAACATGGAGCAAAGGTGTAGTTTTATATTGTTTTAATTTAGATTGTTTTAAATCACACCGTTACAGATTTGAAATAAGCAAGAGATAAATTTGTGTTTTAGATAAATCTTTCGTTTACCACATATAAATCAGTATTATTCAGAGTAGATATACATGTAGGAGAATGTCGGTAATCATTTTTTAGGAATCTCGCCCCCAGACATTTTAAGTGATTCTCATACAATGTTAAAATAGCTAACTAAATAAACGGACAAGAAAAGAAACTTACGAATTTGACTTAAAAAATATTCAAAATGGTTGTGGCCTGTGAATAACAGACAACATTGTCAGTTTGAAGGGTGTCATCATTTCCCACGGTAATTCCCAATGTCCATGGCACAACATGAATTCAGAGGTGTCTTAGAAATTATTGCTTCCGAAGAACACTAAAGTAAAATGATAGTGACTTGAATGTTAACTTGTTCACATATTGGCTGGTTACTCACGTGCTAGATCAAATTCTGTGTAATAAAACTGTGGCCGTTTCGGATCCTTGTTACAAGAACTTTCTGTTTTATTATCTCTGCGTATTCGAGTTGGTCAATCCTCTATCTTAACCTTTATGGGGAAAAGCTAGTGATGTTTGTCCCTAATCGCTTGTCATCTGGACACAGCTCCAATCTGAAGAAGTCTTCTTTTCAAGATATTCAATGGATAGAGACTCAAAGTGTCATTAGTGACTAAATGATTGTATTTCAGACAGTTTGTCATCCTAGAAGTCATTGCTGGTACCAGCACGAAGAAGACTGAGGTGTATGTGAGTTGATCCTCCTGTTTGTCCATGGAAGATAACAAAGTTTTGGTGTGAGAAAGAAGTTTTAGTGGAACTAACATTCTACACTTTACAGAAACAATAGAATAAGGTGAGTAGAATGGATAATCTCTCACCATCTTTCTCGGGAAAACTCATAGTATGAATAGTAGTAGGCTAAACAGTTTAAACAAAAATAACGTAAACTGAGTTTTGTGTTAAACTGAATGGTTTCAATTGTTCAAATACATCCAGTATTGAAACCAACATATCCTGAAGAGTGTTAAGTTTCTGTATGTCTTGCACCATCTGTAACACTTTATTGTTATTGTGGTCCTTGCCACTGCATCTGTGGAGCCATGAAGGTGAAAACAATAGGTGACTAAATAAGGGTCTGAGATATCTGCCCTTTAGATTAGCTGGTAGGAACAGCAATAAAAAGAACAATCTAGTGGTTTGGTTTGTTTTGAATTTTGCAAAAAGCTACACAATGGTTATCTGCGCTATCCCCCCCTAATTTAGCAGTGTAAGGCTAGAGAGAAGATAGCTATTCACCACCAGCCACCGCCAATTCTTGGGCTACTCTCTTAACCAGCAAATAGTGAGAATGACTGTCAGATTATAACGCTTTCACAACTGAAAGGGTGAGCATGTTTGGTGTGACAGGGATTTGAAAATGCGACTCTCATAATACGAGTCAAGTGCCTTAACCACCTAGACATGCCACCAAATAGTATAAAAAATTATTAACTTCAAATTTCTGATATGTGGTGCCCTCTTTTGGAAAGAGTACAAATCTTTGTACTTTATATGGTTGAGAATATCCATTGTTCGTTCAGATTTAGTGCCTTAGTAACTCGTCTTTTTTTTCTTTTTCTGCCCACGTGTGTTTGTTGATATGTCTGAACTGACATACCTCACCCCACTATTAACAGTTCACGCTCATACGATCGTAAAGAAACTAAGAAACTTAAACCGAAGAATTAACACCTTTATACCTGCATTAATAAATATAATGAAACATCTAAGCCCGCCCTCTACATTCCTATACTCAGTTACACAACCACCTTCAAACATGCGGTCAGCTATCGTCAGTTACCTTTTTCTTTCTTTGTGAACCTGATGATGACCGAAGAAGGTCGAAACGTTGTTCGCTCCTTTACATGAACATTTTTTCGACCCAACCCAGCAGTTTGTACATATATATTTCTCTTCAAGTGGGCTTTCTCATTTTCACTAATAATAACAGCCACAATTTTTTTCTAAATTCTATTTCACATGCACTACGAAACATTTAATTGGATTATTATAATGCGAAATGTGGCAAAGCAATGGAACTGATATGTCTTAATTAGAAATCATTGTAGACTGTACGTTCCATACATCTCATAAGGCGCAGTTTAGGCTGTATAATATTGAATGATTAAAGTGCAACCCTTATGAAGCTTACACTCATAAATAATATGAGTATTGTCTTACAAACTGTACTTACAAGTTCACAAGATATAAATATCTATTTTATATGAGTTTTTCTCACACATAACATGGCACGGCATGGCCAGGTGGTTATGGCACTCGACTCGTAATGGTCGCGGGTTCGAATCCCCGTCACACCAAACATGCCTGCCCCTTCAATCCCACTATTTGTTGTGTAGCTTTGGGCGAATTTCAAAAAAACAAAAGAAACAGATATAATATGAATGGCTGAGGGTTTACTCCCAGAACATACCAAGCTGTAGAGGCATTATAATGTAACGGCTGATCTCTCTGAGTGAATTATTGTATCCCAAGAGCGGGCGATGAGTGGCGCTGATCAAGCACCTTCCATTCAATCTGTTTCCAGTAATTTAAACATAAAGATGGTTCTTCAAGCTAGCATGCACACAATACTCTCGCCGATTGGGAAGCACACTTCTTGGAGAGTTTGTTGTCGGGTTTTCATGCCTGGCTATACAAGGAGTTATTTGCCTATAGCTCGCTAGTTGTCATTATTTTTCGGATCATCCAACAACATTCACTGCCAGTTTTAATGAAAAAAGTGTGTGCGTTTTGTTATAGCAAACCCGTATCGGACTGTCTGCTGTATGCACTGAAAGGAATCGAACCTTTGATTTTAGCGTTGTAAATACGAAGACTAATTGCTGTCCCAGCAGGAGAATATAGAGAAAGTGAAATCTGTAATATGATCAGTAAACGTATGATCCAGTTAAGTAATATCAAACACTGAATCATACACATCCACAATAGCATTCAGGTACATCAATTAATTTAATCTGCTTTATGGTAATTTATTAAAAGACTCATACGTCCGTAAACGTTACCATAATAAAAGACCTAGCTGTGTTTCTTTGGTTGACTGACCTAAAGATTCTCTTTCCGTTTTTATCTTTGGTAAAAAAAGACAGTAAATCTGTAAACTATATTCATGTAATCATTGAACAGTTGTAAGAGTTATTCGTTCCTTAGGCAACTCACTGGTAACATAAAAGTTTTACAGTGCCACACAGGGTTCGATCCCCGTGCCAGCCCAATATGCATCTTTGCTCTTAACATAATTAATGGTTATAAAACAGCTCACGTTAAAGTCGAAAGTACACGTTTTGAGTCTTAATTAACTTTGTGATAAGACTTTAAACTTCGTTAACTGTTAGTTTATAAACAAGACACGATTACTAAATAAACAGTGATAATGGCAGATAGATACACAAAGAGATGAATGAAGAAAATACTTCACGACGAAAATAACAAATGAGCTCTCCGTTATCTCCGGCCAAATGTCAGACCATAAGTGCTTTACATACTTGTACGATTTAATTACCTTTAGTGTTAACCCGGCACGATATTAAACGTTAAGGTAAATACTTTTCTGAAAATGGATATACATGGAAGTAGCTACCCCTCCTGCTGGAAGTTATTTAAAATTCAAACCCAACTTAATATTCCTTGCAATATTATTCAAATATTTCACTTCACCCCTTCTAATAGAACGAAAAATAATTTTTATTGTAAACAGTTGGTAAGGACATTCGACTCGTAATCTGAGGATCGTGGGTTCGAATTCCCGTCACACTAAACACGCTCGTCAGCCGTGAGGGCGTTATAAATGACAGTCAATCCCATTATTCGTTAGTGGTAGAGTAATCCAAGAGTTGGCGGTGAGTGGTGATGACTCGCTGCCTTCCCTCTAGTCTTACACTGCTCAATTAGTGACGGCTAGCGCAGATAGCCCTCGTGTAGTTTTGCCCAAAATTCAAAACATACAAATGGATCTAGAATTAGAATTGATTTATGAAGTCTATATAAAATTTTTCCACTCAGATGTATATTATATATAATTTGTATAATTGAGGTTTTCATCTTGCGGTGACCAGAGCTAAGACAGCTCCTCGTGAAATTTTGAACTTCAAACAAACAAACAAAGAAATATTGTAATAACTTTTTCAATGGATTTACAATCATAGTTTTATTTACAAAGTAAAATCTTTACACAGGTAAAAGGCTAAGAGTGAAAAGTCCTATGTATTCAGGACTATATATGATTAACATCGTACAGGGAACCTTAAAACCGAATCTGGATCAACCAACATACAACCAGAAGTATTCGTGTTGTGCGGTTTTAAAAAACGTCTATCAGATATTATTTCTGAATTACATAAATAATGTTTACTGAGAATAATATATACTCGTGAAAAATAAATAAAATTATTATGGTGTTCTTAAATATTACACAACAGAAACAAAGATGACATTAACACTAAAATATATCATAAATTCTGTCACAACAACAGTCACATGAAATGGAACTCAGTTCACCCGGACAGACTGAGACACTCAGACACATATTCAAGATACACCCGGACAGACTGAGACCTCAGACACACATATTCAAGATGTATATTGGTATGGTATATCATAATGATTGGGTATGGGTATCAACACTTGTATTGATAAAGAGAGAACAGTTTTCCGACCTTCCTAGGTCATCTTCAAGTTACGAAAAGTTTATAGATGTAAATAACTCTATAATTGTTTTACCAATATGTGGAAACGCGTTATTGTTTATTTTGGAATTTTGCACAAAGCTACTCGAGGGCTATCTGTGCTAGCCGTCCCTAATTTTGCAGTGTAAGACTAGAGGGAAGGCAGCTAGTCGTCACCACCCACCGCCAACTCTTGGGCTTCTCTTTTACCAACGAATAGTGGGATTGACCGTCACATTATAACGCCCCCAAGGCTGGGAGGGCGAGCATGTTTGGCGCGACGGGGATGCGAACCAGCGACCCTCAGATTACGAGTCGCACACCTTAACATGTTTGGCCATGCTGGGCCCTAGGAAACGTGTTACTAAAGGCTATAAACTTTGTAAAAGACGAGTCTGAAAATATATTTAAAAAATTTGTACAGATCCCTAAAATCATGGGATTACTCATTAAAATAATTATAAATAATATAGTAATTTCCATGACGCTGAAGTTATTTATAAAGTTGTTATTGACATGAAGTGCTTTCTGAACTAACATTGCACGTATTTATATTGATTCTGCATGGGTCAACCTTCTTCACGAAAGAGGTCATCTTCAGAGGAATTCAATCAAATCTCTGGACCAGAAAGGTCAGACAAAAAGGTTTGGGTGTTGACTTTCACGTAAAGCTAATTTAACAATAATAGACTAAAAAAAGACAGCTAGTCATCACCATCCACTGTCAGCTCTTGGGCTACTATTTTACCAATGACTACTGGGATTGACTGTAACTTTATAACATCCCATGGCTGAAAGGACGCGGATATCTAGTGGGGCGTGGATTAGAATCCGTGCAGCAAAATGGTCTTTTTGTTTTGAGTCTTGTGGGAAGCTACACGAGGGCTATCTGCTCAAGCCATTTCTAATTCAGCATTGTAAGACTAGAGGAAAGACGGGCAGCCATTACCACTCATCGCCAACTTTTGGGCTACTCTTTTACTAATGAATAATGGGATTAACCCTGACATAATAATGCTCACACGGCTCAAAAGACGAACATGTTTGGTGTGACGGATATTCAAACCCTCGACCCTCAGATTACGAGTCGAACGCCCTAACCACCTGGCCATACCGGTTCCTGTAAAACAAGACACAAGGATTCGCCTTAGACACATCACATTGATGCACATAAAACATAGCTGAAAAGAGAAGACACGATCGTTTTTACTAGACAAACAAAACGGAACATTTTTTAAATCTTTAGTGGATTTTTTAAAATGAAAACAGTATTACCAATAAAAAGAAAAAGATTGGCCTAGAAATCTAACCACATACAGCAAACCTTAGCTGTAGTCCAGTCGACAAATTTACGTGTTGTCGTCATGATTAAACTGACCAATCAGAAGAAAGAGTGATGAATAACGCAAGAGTCATTCAGGCCCAGGACAGTATTCAAGAAATATCCTAAAGACTCATTTTGTAAACCTGAAGATGACCTAAGGAGGTCGAAACTTCGTTCTGTACCTTATTTTAATTAAAATTTTAATACCCATAACAACCGTCTTTAGAATACATTTTGTAAACCTGAAGATGACCTAAGAAGGTCGAAACTTCGTTCTGTACCTTATTTTAATTAATCTTTTAATGCCCATAACAAACGTCTTTAGAATACATTTTTACTTCAAGTGCGTTTATCGTCAACGTGATCAAGGAACTCTTTATGTTTAGTTGACTTTTTCAAATGAAGACAACTAGTAGAACATGGTAGAATTAATGGTAGAATAGTTTCCTACACTTTTTTTTCTTTCCACTGTATTACCAACAAATACGTGGTGTCCGGAAAGTCCGGAAACGTGGTGGTTTGCAGTTTTTCATTTTTTAACTGGGTGTTTCAAATGAAAACCACTAGAAACGTAAAAAGTTAAGGGTAGAACTTTCCAGCTTTTCTTCATTTAAGACACGTGACTGATTATGTTACGAGAGGTTCGAATTAGTTCTCCTGTTAATCCAAATTTATTTCGAATTCAAGGACAGCACGTGGAACACCTTCTGTAAAAATTCCTTGAAGTGTCTATGGTTCCAGACCTTGGTTTCTTTTAACACCCTATCCTGTTATCAAATATTATAAGATTGAGTTCAAAGGTCATTGCATACGTTTCATGTTAGGGTTAGCTTTTCTTTACAGTAAATATATTGATTTTTTTTTCCAATGCACTCATTGACGTTTTTTTACTAGAAAGACTCATTTATGACAGTAAAAAAAACCCATCAACATCAGTCATACATACTCGGTGTATAGCTTCGGGGGCTTCTAGAAATCCGATATACCGTCTCGTGCACTTTTCTTGAAACTGACCACTGTCGACGAACTTTGGAAGAGCAAAAGGTTTTCAAAAAATGGTAACGAAAGTTCTTTCCGTAAATGAAATACACAATGAAATTGGACGAGGAATTGACGGTGACGAGTAGGTTCGACACGGTGGTTAACGACAACACGTCTATGTGGAACAGTTCGAGAACGTTGACTAGAAGAGGAAATATTTTGCAGGAAAAAAATATGGCAACAATGCAAAAAAGCATGGTGGCCAACGTGAACTCTCTTTCTTGGCTTCGGACAAGTCGTTCTCGCATCTTCCGAGCTCTTCGGACTGCATATGCGACGAATGTGTTCAGGATGGCAAGACTTAGAAATGGTAAAACGTACATGATTACCAGGTAAGTCCAGATATAGTAGGCCTTGTAGAAAACCCGATTATTTCTCAAGTCAGATGGTCTCGCTTCTTGACCAGTGACACCACTTGAACAAAAAACAAAGGTGACAACCTCTGTTTCCAAGAAACGAGGAATATTGTAGCTCACGCAGAACAGGATAACACCTACTACGTAAAGGCGAGTGTGGCTGTAAGTGAAGAGGACTCGAGCTCTAAGTGGATGGCAGATGGCCACGTATCGTTCGACCGTCAGCAAGACCGTGGTCCAAACGGAACCCGTCTGAGCTATCATGGCTACGGGGTAAACTAAAGGAGTTATGGTAGGTAACACTTTCCACACGTAATCACTCAAAGTGCTTGTTGCACGGGCTAAGGCAGACAAGCCAAAGAGTAGAAACGAAGAAACTAGCATGATACCATCGAATATTGCCATCCATATCATTCCGTAGTGAATGGGCGAACGCGTTGGAAAGCGCGAAAATACGACGAGACAAAGAATGTTAGCAACGCTTCCAACAATGCAGACCGCGTTTAGTAACGCGGCTGTCATCACGACCTGGAAGGCGGACAGCGTCTCCCCAACTTCAGTGCAGTTCCCGCTCCGGTTGGAGCTCTGAAATGTCTGTTCCTCTTCCATCAGTTTGGTGATGCTGTCGCTCGAAAGTTATAAATTTAGAAGAAAAAAAAAGATACGTGCGCAAATTCGCGAGCACTGAAGGATACGAATACGCTTCTGAACAGGGAAAAGGGAGAAGTAAAAAGAACCAAACAAAAGTACGTAACTGAAATCTTCCGCAAATGTTACATTTTGCATTCTGCAAACGTTTATATATTGAAATTACCGTGTTAGTTACTAACCTCATAAAAACAAAGGATTGCAGCTAACAAAACACCACTCCAGCAACTGAGTTTTCCGTTTCCAAAGAGTCCATAAAGGATATGAGATTGTAGAGGCGCCACCTATGTTTACATCCTAAACCAATGTACGCGGACGTCATTACAAGCTGATGTTTACATAATTGCATACAACATATAAGTATATTTACTTTTCTGGCAGTAAAATGTTATCTTAGAGTTTATCACACGATGCAAAAGGTATTAAGTTTGAGGCTTGTTCGCTTGTACTTCATAACAATCTGATACTTTTGTCAACTGTAAGGACAGGGAAAACACACGCAGTAAACAAACATAGTTTCTTTACATTCTTTTCGGCGTCAGGTTTTCACACGACTGCCGATTTTTTGTTAAAATAGAGTAAGTCTAGTTTTAATAAATGTTCGTGTCAGAACTACGAATAGCGACTGCAAGTACAATGAAAACAACAGCTTTGTATATTTATTTATTTTTGTTTTAGCCATTTTACTCTAACGTAAAATAAAATGTTACACGTAGAACATTTCACCAGTCTATTAAAAAAAAGAAAACATAAAAAGTGAGAGAAATATTTTAAAGGTTAATAAAATTACCAGTTAGATGATTTTTAAAATCCCAAAACACATACAGGGCCCGATATACCTAGATGGTTAAGGCGCTCGAATCGTAGGCTGAGGGTCGCGGTTGGAGTCTCCATCACACCAAACATACTCGACCTTTCAGCCGTGATGGTCTTACGATGTGATGGTCAATCCCTCTGAAGTGTAGCCCAAGTTTGTTAAATTTCGCAAAAGCTACACGAGGACTATCTGCGCCAGCAGAATTTTATCATATAAATCAGTTACTGCCGCACAACGACAGCTGTTTTTATAATTAATCTAAATTACTCTGTGTTGAAATTAGTGTACTCTATTTTTAAGTCGAACAAAATAGCTTGTTTCCCAAAACAACCTGCTAGTTTACGATCTAACAGAAAATTTCAATACCATAGTTTTTCTGGCAACTTCTGTCTCGAAATAAGAAAGTAAATATTGTACAAGTCCAGTATATAAATTACAACCGAGTTAGATAGGAACTGAAATCATTCTTGTTCTGCCTTCTGATGATGTTAAAAGAATACGTATCTTCATTTTAGGTTCACCAATAGAGTTACTGATGAGGATTACCAGCTAGGTGATTTTAAAATCCCCAAAGACACTATCATATAAATCCCTATATGGCACCTCCATCACGATCCAGAGATCTGGTCTGAGCCATACGAGTTTAAGCCTGAGAGGTAAACACTAAATAACTAATACATATTTATAACTTTGTGTTATTTTTACAGATTTATTAACATTTTTCTTCGGAAACATTTCTTTTAATTTGGAGAAAGAATTATGAACATGTATAATTTGAAACTCAATTGTTATAATATCATGATATAAAGGTTTCTCCCTGAAAATAAGAAGGTTATCCACCCTATGGCCTATCAAGCGTTTGGATCTGGACCAAGAAACTGTGTTGGCATGAGAATGGGGCAATTGGAAGCCAAACTAGCTTTGGCTAGAATCTTGCGCGCATACAAAATAGTTCCTTCTGAGAAGACGGAAATCGTAAGTTGCAATTTTTAAAATATTCTCGAGCAAAAAACACAAGTTTATTCACACCCATAAATTATATGTAAATAATAATTTTTCTTACAAATGATGAGAAGAGAAAATTAAGATAAAATCACAACTGGATAAATTAAGATAAAATAAGTATAAAAATATACATTATTTCTGATCAGTTTTCAACTGTGTAGTACAGATATTTTTATTTGTTAGTCATTGAAACTTATTCTTCTCGTTTTGGGAGATATCCAATAAAACGTCAAGTTCCTCAGCATGGCATTCACGTGAAAGTAGTGCCTGTCTAGTGGTGACCTCTAGTGGAATAACATATTCGAATAAATAAGAGTTTCTTAATTACATAAATTTATCAGCTGAGATTTAACAAATTGATATTATTAAATCTATTCTTGTAAATAATAAGTTCTGACTGAAAGTGTGTTTCTTCGTTTCTGTGTTGTTAAATTGAAGTGTAATAATACAAGTAAAATAAACTGAATGATGTTACAAATGTTCTTGTTTTAATAGTTGGTTGATTTGTAATTCACCGTAAACACAGGTTTGAAATACTCAACTTTGTTTGTAATTCGATTATTTACTCTTTCGTAATGCTGCGTGTAAAACGTGGGTAGATTTTGAAAGTTTCAGAAAGGTATTCAGCGAATAAGTTGGTTTCTTTACTCAATATTTCTATTTATGTAAATACTGTACAACAAGTAGATGGGATTTTTGTTTAGAAATGACAAATAAAGAGCAAAATTTGCGTTATTTGTTTATTTATTGCTGTTTAACAGCGATATATGTTTAAACTGTGGGTTTCATTTTCTTTACAAACTGTTTGTTTGTTTTTTAGAGAATCGTGAAAAATTTTCTAACTGCGATAAGACACTGGAATTTTTTTAAAGATAAAAACAATTCAAATTGTTTTGATAGTTGAGAACCTGTAACTATAAAGATATGAGTTCTACAGTTTATACAAAGTACAGTTAGAATTGAAATGTTGAAGTTAAGAAGATGTTTCAAACAAATATTCTACACCGTGAACATTTACAAAAATGAAATGTTACTTTGTCACTAGCGTTTAAAATACTTCAGTTTTAAAGACAACAAATGTAAAACCCGGAAGTGTTGTTTGTCTAGATTTACAATGTGTTAGTTTGATTTCTTGAATTTTGCACGAATCAACTCGAGGTTGTCTGCGCTACTCATAACACCAGCTTCTCAACCATTTTCACTTCCAACAAACAGAAGAACTAAAAACCACGTTGTAACAACTCAGAGTTATAAAGATCAAGCACATTTGGTGACAGGTTTCGAACATACAATCCATCTACACATCACGAGCAGAGCGCTTAAACCAGAAGACCACACCAAACACCCATTATTATTAACCTGTTAATATTATATTGTTCTGAATTAATAAACTCTGTAAACAACACAGTGAAATTACAACATTCTTTATTTTACATAATAAATCAAATAGTTATCACTTTTCCATACAGCCTGTCTACAGTATGTTAACCTTTATTGACACAACACAAAAAAGTTGGATACCAAATACAAAATGATGTGTTCTTGATTTCAAATTTTGTTATGTGGTTTTTCAAAGAAACATTTCAGTTCCATATTTAACATAACTAGACACAACTGATACTGGCGAACAGAACAGAATTAGATTTCAAAACTGTACGTCAGTGAACTACAAAACTATACCAGTAAACTTGACACACTCAGTTATCTGGAATAAAAACTAGATATTCTAGAAGTGTTGTTTAAATTTCGCGCAGAGCTACACGAGGGCTACCTGCGCAAGCCGTCCCTAATTTTGCAGTGTAAGACTAGAGAGAAGGCAGCCAGTCATCACCGCCCACCGTCAACTCTTGGGATACTATTTTACCAACGAATAGTGGAATTGACCGTAACATTAAGACTCCCCCATGGCTGACAGGGCGAGCATGTTTAGTGCGACGGGGATTCGAACCCGCGACTCTAAGATTACGAATCGAACGCCTTAACCCACCTGACGATTACATATAAGAGAACTGGTTAATAATAAGTCAAGAACCTAATCTGAGTAAAAGAAACGGTTAAATATGGGTGGTAAAAATACACATAACGAATAGAGTGACATTTAGGATTTTATTAAATTAATTCTACCTCTTTCCTGTGAAGCTTAACAGCGTTTTGTTGGTTATTCTGTTCATCAGATTATTTGTATATTCACATTTGTCGTGAAATTAGACAGAGGAAAACTTAGTTTTGTAAAAGAAAATATATATATAGCGCCCCTCATTATTACCAAAAATAATATTACAACCTCACATTGTTCTGGTAATGTTGAAAATAAAATTGGGTTATCTACTTACATCAGTGTAAGTGTTGCCAGTGAATAACATTTATTATCTACAGTCTGTTCGATTCAGCACATAGCCCGATGTGGCTTTGTTATAAGAAACACACACACACCTTCTAGTGTGTCACTGTAAAGTCATGGTGGACTGTCGTGGGTAGTAATGTTATCAAAACACGAGAAGATCCAATTAGTTCTGCTGTTAATCTAAATTTGTTTCGAGTTCAAGGACAGCACTTGGAACACCTTGTGTAAAAATTTCTTGAAGTGTTTATATTTCCAGACCGTAGTTTTTAGCACCCCATCCTGTTATCAAATATTATAAGATTGAGGTCAAAGGTCATTGATTACGTTTCATGTTAGGTTTAGCTTTTTTATGCAGTAAATATATTGTTCTTTTTTCCAATGCACTCATTGACGTCTTTTCAGTAGGAAGACTCAATTATGACAGTAAAAAACCATTACCATCAGTCATACATGTAAAAATTATCAAAATCGAGTAACATAAAGCAATGTGTCCACATGATGGTTCCCCTGTAATCACTTATAAAAATATTTTTAATCGAGTGGTTTGTTTCATGTGCTTTTTGGTGTAAAAACTCTACCTTTCACCAGATTTATCGTCAAATGGATACTGTTCAATGGTGAAACGAAACGTTTATCGTATTGTAATACCAAGTGGATACTAAATGTTAATATAATACTTAACGTATTGTAATACCAAGTGGATACTAAATGTTAATATAATACTTAACGTATTGTAATACCAAGTGGATACTAAATGTTAATATAATACTTAACGTATTGTTATACCAAGTGGATACTAAATGTTAATATAATACTTAACGTATTGTTATACCAAGTGGATACTAAATGTTAATATAATACTTAACGTATTGTAATACCAAGTGGATACTAAATGTTAATATAATACTTAACGTATTGTAATATCAAGTGGATACTAAATGTTAATATTATAATTAACGTATTGTAATACCAAGTGGATACTAAATGTTAATATAATACTTAACGTATTGTAATACCAAGTGGATACTAAATGTTAATATAATACTTAACGTATTGTTATACCAAGTGGATACTAAATGTTAATATAATACTTAACGTATTGTAATACCAAGTGGATACTAAATGTTAATATAATACTTAACGTATTGTTATACCAAGTGGATACTAAATGTTAATATAATACTTAACGTATTGTAATACCAAGTGGATACTAAATGTTAATATAATACTTAACGTATTGTAATATCAAGTGGATACTAAATGTTAATATAATACTTAACGTATTGTAATACCAAGTGGATACTAAATGTTAATATAATACTTAACGTATTGTAATATCAAGTGGATACTAAATGTTAATATAATAATTAACGTATTGTAATACCAAGTGGATACTAGATGTTAATATAATACTTAACGTATTGTAATATCAAGTGGATACTAAATGTTAATATAATACTTAACGTATTGTAATACCAAGTGGAAACTAAATCTTAATATGATATTTAACGTATTGTAATACCAAGTGGATACTAAATCTTAATATGATATTTAACGTATTGTAATACCAAGTGGATACTAAATCTTAATATAATATTTAACGTATTGTAATATCAAGTGGATACTAAATGTTAATATAATACTTAACGTATTGTAATACCAAGTGGATACTAAATGTTAATATAATACTTAACGTATTGTAATATCAAGTGGATACTAAATGTTAATATAATACTTAACGTAATTGTAATATCAGGTGGTATAAAATGTTAATATAATAATTAACGTATTGTAATACGCAAGTGGATACTAAATGTGTAATATACTACTTAAGCGTATTGTAAATACCAAGTGGAAACTAAATGTTAATAGAATACTTAACGTTTTTTTTATTTTTTTATTTATTTATTTTTATGGGTAATTCGAAGTGGGATACTAAATGTTAATATAATACTTAACGTATTGTAATACCAAGTGGATACGAATATGTTAATATAATAACTTACGTATTGTAGAATATCAAGTGGAATACTAAATCTTAACTATAATACTTAACGTATTGTAATAAGTGCCAAGTGGATACTAAATGTTAATATAATACTTACGTAATTGTAATACCAAGTGGAATTACTAAATGTTAATATTAATACTTAACGTATTGTAATAACCAAGTGGAAAACACTTAAATCTTAATTATGATATTTAACGTATTGTAATACCAAGTGGATACTAAATCTTAATATGATATTTAACGTATTGTAATACCAAGTGGATACTAAATCTTAATATAATATTTAACGTATTGTAATACCAAGTGGATACTAAATCTTAATATGATAAACAAAACTAAATTAAATAGAAGAAAATACTTTAATTTCCAGAATACAAAATATTTCTATTATCAAACTTTAGAAAACCTACCAAAAATAAGACTTGACTGTTTTTGATAACCAAAATTACATCTATAAATCATTTACAACTAAAATATTTCTACATAAACACAAAGTAAACGAAATATTGTTTAAAGTATATTTTTATTTGGAAATTACCCACCGTATTTTTTGCATTAAAGTTAACAAAGTATTTTTTTATTTAAAAGTTAACCAGGGTATTTTTACATTAAAGTTAACAAAGTATTTTTGTTTAAAAGTTAACCAGGGTATTTTTAATTCAAAGTTAGTCAATGCATTTTTATTATAAAGTTAACCAATTATTAGAGGATTACACACGTTACTTTGTTTTGATGCACAAGGTATTACTGTATTAGATAAAAGCCCTGGTTATGATAACTTGTGTTTTTGAACTAGTCAGCTGTATCTAATAATAAAGGTTGTAACTTTCACTGTGTTAACCAAGGTCAGGTTTTCTATTCTCAACCTCAACTACCCACGATAGTCCACCAATCAAAATGAAGTACACTGCTTACAAACTGACATATGTAACACTCCAGATTTAACTAGAAACACAAATAACACATGATTATCACGTTATTTCCAACCGAACATTTACATCTATTTTATTTGCATCTTGCGGCACATCTTAAAATAACAATGGCTTTGAAATATTAAATTCCAGCTACGACATTTTAATTAACCAAAGATAGTAGAACTACTTTGATCGCCACCTATTGACAAATATAAAAAGCATTAAGATTTCTAACGAAACCTATCTTAATGTTTTTTCTACCTGCACAGATACCACTAATAATTATAATGAATATTTTAATTCTATTTTTAGATTGACATGAAGGCAACTGAAGATGGAGTCGTTCCTTTTAGATGGCGCATGTACCCCTGACCAACGTTAAGAGGACACCTACAGAACTCACGCTTTCCTGATACAACAAGACATATATATCACTGACCTAGGTCAGTGGTCACAATTAATAGGGAAACAAAATACGAATTATAGGCCGTACCACACATGTTAATACAGCAACCAAGCTCGGACCCACTTAAAAAAAGGAACGTTATTGAGATTCGGTTTGCTATAAAATAATAAACTAGAGTTAGATAAATTCACACACAAATTTCTGTTTCACAAAGCCACCAATTATTAAAAGAATCGGGTATTTGATACAAAGAATTGTAAGTTTTTTATCTCATTCATTGAAGTCTAACTGTAAATATTTTATTCGTATGTAAAAAAGAACCTTAACTAATCACCTAAAATGTACTAAAAGAAAATTACTTTTAATAAAAGAAATTATCGATTATTATAAATAGAAATGATAAATTCAACTTTGTTGACTATATATCGGTTACTTATTTCTATTTCTATTATACAAATTTATATCTAGTACAAGTTCAGAATAATAACGTTGTTAATAATTTAAAAAGGAAATATGTCACTTTTTATTTCAGAAACATAATAATTTCTCAATGATTACTTCTTTAGACAATATTTAAAAATCGATATTATTTAAAGGTTTTATCAGGAAACCGTTTTAGTTAAATCTTTATTGATCTGTATTGATACGTATTGATATATTGATGTATGCATTATGTATTAAACACATATGAGTGGAGAAACATAACATTGGAGTTCACTGTTACCAGTGTTTATTTCATGTCTATTTTTTATTTACTTTTTTAAATTTAAAACTGACTTCTCCTGTGTTGCATTGGGGGAAAACATGGCAAAAGCTAAAATGTTAATAAAGTTTGAACGTGGCACAATTGTCGAGCTGCAAAAGAAAGATCTCTATCAGCGTGTCATCGCCGGTGAGATTAGGGTACTAAGACTGCGGTCGCAAATTTCTGAAAAGACCCAAGTGGTCGACCCAAGAAAATTTCGCCGGCGTTGAGCAGGAGGTTTCGACGAGTTGTCGGGCAAGACATCAGCCGATCGTTGAACCATATTTAGGCCTTTACAGAAGCAAAATGCAGCTTAAGAACAATAAGACGGCATCTACGAGGGAAAGGCTTTAAAAACCGTAACCGTCTTCAAGGGCCACGTCTCCTTCCACACCACGAAACACCTTGGTTAAACTGTGCACCAAACATGGGACATAGTAAAGTGGAAGAAGAAAAGTGGTTTTGTTTTCTGATGAGAAAAAATTTAACCTGGATGGTCCAGATGGCTTCCAACGTTACTGGCACGATAAGGATATCCCACCAGAGACATTTTCTACACGACACAGTGAAGGAGATTCCATCATGATCTGGGGGACTTTCTCCTTCCGTGGAACAATGGGACTTCAGGTTATACATGAGCGTCAAACAGCAGCTGACTACATTGGCATGTTGGAGAGAGCATCCATTGACTGAAGGTCCTTGCTCGTGTGGAAATGACTGGATCTGTCAGCAGGACAACGCTGCAGTCCACAATCCCCGCAGGACAAAGGACTCTTCGTGGTGAATAACGTGATTCTTTTGGACCATCCAGCGTGTTCGCCGGAACTGAATCCCATTGAAAATGTTTGGGGGTGGATGGCAAAGAAAGTCTATAAAAATGGACGTCAATTCCCAACAGTGGATGATCTTCGTGAAGCCATCTTCACCACTTGAAATAACATTCCAGCCAGCCTTCTGCAAACGCTTATATCGACCATGCCAAAACGAATGTTTGATGTTATTCGCAATGATAGCCATACAAATCTCTACTAAGACATCTTGCTGGACATTTTCTACCCTGTTTAGGACTTTTTTTTTGGTATGGTTTTAAACTTTTGACCAACTAGTATTTAGGCTAATTTCATAGTGTTCACATTTTACCTATTAAATGCTAAAAACGTTTTTTACTTTTATTTTCCATTTTCCTATTTTCATCTTTCGAAGCTCCACTCAAATAAGTGGTTGAGTCTAACAACCCAAAATGCATATTTTTTTCTTTATGTTCATTGGCCTTAAGATATTGGTCAATAGTGTATCTTAATATAAATATATTTATATCACATGCTCAAAAATAGTCGACACTTTCGCAAACCTTGTTAACTTCTGCCCCTTGAGTTTATCTACCAGTATTCTTGTAGTGTATTGTATCTGTGTCCGAAAACATTAATATTATTTACTCACGTAGTAACTTTGGAGGGATTTGATTTACGTATTTTAGCTGTAATAACGATGTAGTTTATTATTCTGAGGATAAGTTTAAGGACGATTCGAAATTCTACTTGGTCATAAAAAGACACAATGAAGTCTTGAATTTTTTTCGTTATTTATATGTTTAACACCCTTAAACTAAGTTCACATATTTCGGAATAATTGCAACGTATATGATTTACGATTAACACTTATAAGTTTTTAACATCTGTTTTTGAACTAAACCTGAAACAATACAAAAATCTTTTTTAATTATTTTCTCAATTAATGAAAGTACGAGAAATAATAATATCGATAATTTGTTGAAAATAAGAATAATATAAAATAATAACCAATTCTCAAGTTTCTGAGAAAAACAAATAAATAAACGATTTTCGGTATTTCCTGATCGTATCATCATAGTTTATCAAATTATATTTTAATTATATATATTTAAAAAGTGTTGTCTTGGTAAATAAGATTTGCTCTTATTTCTAAAAGCGAAACTTTCATGGTTAGTGACTCTGGTTTGAACGTATTTTAAAGAATCTTATTGTTATGCAATTTGGCCATTGACACAGATAAACTTGGATACGTCTGTTTGATCTGAAATATCCATACAATATTCTCACTCACTTTAGTCTTTATTTTGCAGAAACATTTTAAAATGACCACATGGCCATTGTTACTTCAGATGAAAGCGATCATGAAAAAAGTCCTTAAATTCATTATTGAAAGAAATTAGTAAAAATAGTCCAAAGTGAAGAAAACTTCGATTCATGTGAGATGTATCGAAGAAAGGCAGCAATTTTCACTGTGTTTGGAATTCAGACAAACTTCCATCAGAATCAGAGAGCGCCCTCTTGCGGGAACAAGAACTATTGTCAACGTCCAAACATCCAAAACATATTTTCTTTGTCCGGTAGCTAGATACCATTCATAAATGGAATATCACATATACATCAGGAATTGAAAGAAAGTGTGGTTGTTAGTTTGTGTATTGTTAAAGAGAAATGTTATTATCCAACTAAAGTGAACTGCATAATGTTGATGTGACGCTGAGACTTTTTCACTTTATCTACTCTTAATACTTGACCTGGAAAAATTAAAATATTTTGTTTCGATTCTATTTACAATACTTTATTTTTTTAACTTTGATAGCTTGTTATAAATGCTACATATACAAATATCAGAACATTTCTTCACGAGGTACAATAATTGATCAAGCATTTCAACATACCTTGGAGAAGGAATATTTTCTCTTCGCTTTGTTCGTGGTGCCCCCCAGTGGCACATCTGCGGACTTACACACTAAAAACCGGGTTTCGATATCCGTGGTGGGCAGAGCACAGATAGCCCATTGAGTAGTTTTGTGCTCAATTCTAAACAAACAAACAAATTGTTCGTGGACATTTCTTTGAATAATTCCTTGAAATTTGTGACTTCAAACCTATTGGATAAGACAGTTATCAATGCTTGATAAGTTAGGGTTCTCAACTTGGAAAGTGTTTAATATTAAAATCGATCCTTTTTAAAAGGGAGAACATTATGAATAACCTGTTCGGTTGTTCATCATATGAACACTTCAAGTGTCTGATATCTCTCATGTTTTCTTCCCATCATCGGCAGTTGCGAAGTAGTGGTAACACACGTTTATTAAATAGGTTCTCCTATGGAATATTTCAAAATAACCGATATTTTAGGTTAATTCTTAAGTACCTGCCAGAAATAACTGCGGCTGATTTTATCTTTACTGTCCAGATGTTTTATTTCCTGATTTAAATGTATTGCTCATTAATCGTGTTGTTGCTGTTATCTTTCTTTGTTTGATTATGTCTTTCCACACTTAATTTATTGCTAGTATGCTCTTTTCAATCTTATTTTTATACCCCTAGTGACTTCAGTTCATACGAATGTTTTAATTTTTTTACTCAAGTTTTTTATCTCTTAAAGCCCTCAGATAAAAAGATCCTACAGTATGGACACGTTGTTCTCACAAGTTCTAAATGTTTTGTAATGTATATACACTGAATAATAGATATATAGCTGCTTAATTGTGTCTGAATACGTAAAGTCATAGTTTAGGTAATAACACATTGAAACTAACCAGAAAATTCATATTTTAACTCAACTTTTATTTCAACTGAATTATTCATTTCTAGAGTATTTTGTGGTACAATTTTAAAGAGGCTTTTAAGCACATTGAACTGTAAGTTTCCCTACATTTACCTTGTTTTAATTCGACTTATCTTATTGGGGATTAACACGTTCTGTTTGTAACAACAGCTGGTTGTGTGGAAACAATGTTTATCTGGAAGTTTATCAATATTTATAAAACACATCAGCATTGTCATTCGTACTTTTGTGACGTCAGAGAAGAATTATGCATTCTGTAAGCTGAAAAAAACCAGCATGAAATAGCTTAATAACTTCAAAGTAAGACATAAACAGATTTGTTACTTTTAATTTTGGTTTTACTTAACCTTAAAAGAAACACTGTTTCTAAGCAACCATGAGGAAGTACATCTAGATATTATCTTCGTATCCGAGAATTTATTTTAATTTGTATGGATAGGAACTGTTTCCAGCTGTACAAACTGACGTGCGTTTCGAAATAAATACAATTGATTAAAACTGGTTTACTTAACACCGTTCACTTCTGTAACATTATAAGTAAAAGTCGTTTTAAAAGTGCTCACAGGCGTGTTGTCAATTTTTGTGACGTCACCAACTTTGAACAAGATAATTGGTCACAAGTCGTGAAAACAGTGACACCTCAATTATTTACACTTTGTTGTGACTCCAGTTAAAATTAAAGTTTCAATTTTTTACCCAAGTTATTTGTCTCTTATGATCCTTAAATAAAAAAAATTCTAGAAAGGTCTTTGCTTAAAATTTATCCTTTCAATGGAATATTTCAAACAACATACGTATATTTGTTATATGATATAGGATGGGTAAATTAAAGACCTAACATTTATTGACTTGAAATATGACAACGTCAGCTGCTCTTACAAGTTCTAAAGATACTGTAAGGTAGATGTATTGAAGAATCAGTAAGTTATTTGAAACCAACGTTGTTGCTCAGTTGTGTGTGAATAACTGAAGTAACTTCTGTTGGTAATAGCTCGTTGGAACTAACCAGATGATTTTGCCGTGCAACTTACAAGAGTAGATTGGTTTCCATACATTTACCTTGTTTTAATTCAACTTATCTGTTTGGGGATCATCATGTTATGTTTGTGACAACAGGTGGCTATGTACAAGCATTGCTCATGTGGAAGTTTAACGACATTTCCAAGGCACCCTTAACTTTGCTATTCGTACTGTCGTGACGTCAGTAAAACATGCACGTACCATGAACCACGAGAATAATTATGCTCTCGGTAGGCTATAACACAGCAAGACGTGACATATGAACTTCAAATGTAAGAAATAAACATATTTGTTCCTTTTATTTTGGTTTTATTTTATCTTGAAAGAGAACACTTTCTGGGACCCTGCCCAAATATTGTTTGTTTGTCCAATTTTTCAATTTTGCGCAGAGCTACACGAGGGCTATCTGTGCTAGCCGTCCCTAATTTAACAGAGTAAGACAAGAAGAAAGGCAGCTAGTCATCACCACCCACCGCCAACTTTTGGGCTACTCTTTTACCAAAGAATAGTGGGATTAACTGTCACATTATAACGCCCCCACGGCTGAAAAATCGAGCATTTTTGGCGCGACGAGGATGCAAACCCCGCGACCCTCAGATTATGAATCGCACACCTTAACCAGCCGTCCCTGATTTAGCAGTGTAAGACTAGAGGGAAGACAGCTGGTCATCACCACACACCGCCAACTTTTGGGCTACATTTTAATACAGCATTATTTATTCTTATCGTTATAATCCTTCCACACATCTACAATAGTTCTACTGATCTTTAATTATATTCATTATTTTTAATTGTTATTTAACTACTACGTCTCTCTTTTAAACCCTCTCTCAAATTCCTCTTTCTTGGTTTTCTCTCTCTTTTAGGTTCTCTCTTTGTTTAATTTTTCTCTTAATATTTTTTCTCATTCACATAATCTGCGACCTTTCTCTCTTGTCTTGTCTGTTTACTTTACGTTCTAAGTTTCTATGTACGAATATTTTGTTCTTTTAAACATCTGTTTTTATATGATGTTGGTGCTGTAGGTCTCTCTTCTTATTCTCTCCATTGTTTCATATCGTGCACTAATTGCTATATTGAACTGTAGTCCAAAGTAAAACTTATCTTCACAAAATCTTTACACTTCTGACACCATTAATATAAAATTTGGTGTGTTCTACTGGGCTAATGAAACTCTTGTGGATTACGGTACACGTAATAATAATGAATTAATTTATTTCTTAAATAACGTTTGCTGTATTCTAGATGTAGCAGCTGTCGCTGTAAATCACTGACCAACACTGAACCAAATGAATCATAAACTCAACAATTCTTTCAATCTACACAGTATAGTAATGTTCTGAAAGTTACGTCTTCATTCATAAAAATAAACTTACAAAAATAACAACGTGGGCCGGGTTTGGCCTGTTATAGTGTAGCAGTACAACTGAATTAGGTTTTAGTTGTAGAATGAGAAGACAAAGATGCTTCACGTAAAAGTGTTTCAAGTTAATGTCGGATGATAAAGGAATAAATTATAGGAAAGTAAAGATAAAGGTGGGTAACGTAAATGGATTATAGTAATATGTAAAATGTAATACATAACAAAACAAGAAAATTTACAATGAATAAAAGAAACGACAATTAATACCTACTGATACTTTGAATACCTGTGTATTAAATATGCTCGAGACATTCCCGACTGTACGTGTATATGATATCAACATATGCACGTTTGAGAAAAAGGCAAACGAAACATCCAACTTATAAAAATTATAAAAAACACTCTAACCGCCAGGTGTCGCAGTCACACATTATAAAAATATAGTGAGGAAGCTTCACCAAATAATAACCAGTAAAGATGCTGTTGTTGGTCGTTACTTTTCTGTTGTTATTGGTGGTTACGTGGTTCAGGTAGGTGGTTATACAGAGAAATAGATAGAAACTGTTTTGTTTACCAAACCAAAGTGATGACACAACAGGAAAACAATAACCTAATTAGTGTTTTAAGTAGAAATTACTACGTGGTGAGTTGAGTGAAACAGTTTTACTGGTTTGTATAGGTATTACATAGATTTTGCAACAAATGTAAAAAGGTATTTAGAATGTGAGACTTGAAGGGTTTAATTCTGAAACTTGAAATATAAAAATGAAATCTAAATGTATCGATCTTTAATTTTCTATTTAAACTTAGAAATATTAAAACATATTTTGAATGTTAAACTTGAAAGGCTCTAACTTATCGTATTTAAACATGACGTATTATTTTATTCTCACAGAGTTTTTACGAATTCATTTGTGACAATTTATTGTGACTTCAGTTAAAATTCGTCTGAATATTTCTATTCTACTTATTTGTCTCTTATGGTCCTAAAATAAACAAATTCTAAAAAGGTTTATGCTTAAGATTTATCCTTTCAATGAATTATTTCAAATAATATTTGTAAACATAGGATGAGTACATAGGATGGGTATATTAAGGACCTACCATTTACTGACAGTAAATCTGTTAACGTTAGCTACTATTACAACGTGCATGTGTTTTGTAAATTATATACACCGTACAATTCATCAGACGTTTGAAGCCAACGTTGTTACTAAATTCTGTCTCAATAACTAAAGTCTCTTCTATTGTTAGTCGCTCTTTAAAACTAGTCAGAAAGGTCATGAAAATCATATTTTAATCCAACTTTTATTTCAACTGAAATGATACATTTCTAGTTGAATTTCCCCTCGGAGTGGATTCCTGTACGTGGTGAGGGGACCTCCCAGGAAAGGTTCTGTCTGGTTACCTTCTCTGGGATCTAAACATCCACCCACGTGTTTGCCGTGCGTGGCGACCCGTGAAGGGGAGGAGAGGATCCTGGTGGTTGAGGGGTCCAACCCTAACACACCACTTTGGCCTCGAATTCCTGTAGACGGGCGGCCCTTGGGTCAATCGGCTGGTCCACCTGGGCTAGAGCCAACCAAGTACCAGTGTTGGAAGTTCTCAACGGGTGTTGTGGACATTGTGCCTGATGCTGGTGTTTGGGTATAGTGCTCACGAAACCCTGGCGTTGCTGCATTGTCCTTGCATGACTTTGTAGCGCGTCCCCTTGTAGGGCTCCATGGTGGGTGGGGTCAGTGAGTACCGAAACTTTTCTCTTTCCTATGGATCCTACAAAAAATTTAAATAAAATTGTAAAAAAACAGTCAATGGGTAAGTGACCACGTCTCGAATACTCAGAACAGCAATCTCCAACATCAGTAATACACGTACCTCATTTTCTGATATTGCATTCTCTTTAAGAAAAACCTTTATGGCAAATGTCCCCTTTTTTTATTCAAAAGGGGCTAGAGGGACTTGCTGGCTCTCCAAAGTCAATAAAGAAGCTTCGATCTGGTGACATATTGGTTGAAACATCCACATCCCAACACAGTGAACTCCTCTTGAAATCAAAGGCAATTGGCGATATACCTATTGAGGTTACACCCCATGCTACTTTGAATACTTCACGAGGAGTTATTGTTGAAAGAGATTTGAAGAATGTTCCTGAATCGGAGATTCTCGCTGGTCTCTCCACTCAAGGAGTTTCTGCAGTGAGACGCATCTCCACTCGCAAAGATGGAGTTACACTGCCAACAAATACCCTCATTTTAACATTCACTTCACCACGTGCACCCGCCACCATCAAAGCAGGTTATCTCATTTGCAGGGTTCGGCCATACATTCCAAACCCTCTTCGATGTTTTCAATGTCAGAGATTCGGCCACTCAAAGACATCTTGTCATGGTTCCCTGACATGTGCTCGTTGTGGAGGCAAGGACCACGATGCCTATGATTGTGACATAAACCCACATTGCGTCAACTGCAATGGTTCTCACCCCTCTTACTTTCATTCTTGTCCAAAATGGTTGGAGGAAAAATAGGTGCAGCGTTTGAAAACGACACATAACATTAGTTATCCTGAGGCTCGGAAATTGCTGTCCACAATCCCATCTCGGACATATGCTGCTGCACTCCATTCCACAACTACAGTGGAAGTGCAGACAGATCTCTCTGTGCCTCCAAGAGAATCGTTTTCAAAACAAATGAAAAGCCTTTTGCCCTCCGTGGTTAAAAAAGTAGATGAATCGACTTCCACACCCATCTCTGTTCCTCCCATATCTTCCAACAAACCTCAAGATCCATGTCCTTCAGTTTCAAATACAGGCATCTCTTCTGATCCATCATTTTCTCCCACCACAATAAACAAAACAATTATTCGTCCGCGTCCTCAGTCACTTGATTCCTCTTCCAATAACTAAAACCTGCCCACTCGACCCAGAGCAGGATCCATGGAGGTTGATAGACCTCCTCCGAAGAAAGACAGTAAAGAAAAAAGACGAGGTCCTAAACCGAAGGGTTCTCCAACCACTTCACCTGCCCGTCCTTAAAAATGGCCACCTTGATACAATGGAACTGTCGAGGTTTACGTTCTAATCTGGATGATATCAAAACGCTGATTGCTTCCTACCATCCTGTTTGTCTTTCTCTACAAGAAACATTTCTCAAATCTGCTGATACAGTCTCCATTCGGCAGTTTTCTCTGTACAGAAATGACAAGTTGTGTGATGGTCGAGTACATGGAGGGGCGGCACTTATGGTTGATCAACATGTGCCCACCCTGTCTTTGTCACTCAACACACCCTTGGAGGCCGTAGCCATCCGTATTTCCTTGGGTTGTACCATCACTGTTTGTTCTCTGTACCTGTCCCCTGGAGTGACATATGATCAATCAGACCTGGATGCTCTCGTTGAACAGTTGCCATCTCCATTTCTAATCCTGGGGGATTTTAATGGACATCATCCCCTCTGGGGAAGTGCTGTTATTGATGGGAGGGGTCGATCTGTAGAGCAGATGCTCTCTGATCACAATCTTTCTCTTTTCAATACTAATTCTTCCACTTACTTTCATGCACCAAGTCAGTCCTTTACCGCTATTGATCTCTCAGTTTGCTCCCCTTCATTATTCTCCCATTTTTCATGGAGGGTTGACAGTAATCCATTAGGCAGTGATCATTTTCCGATCGTTTTGAGAGAGAACTGGCCGTGGTCGATGCCACCCTACCCGCTTGCCCCGGTGGAAGCTGGATCAGGCAGATTGGTCCACTTTCACTGCTCTCGCAGAACTTGATCCTGCCATCGTAAATCAGCCATCAATAGACAACTGTGTTGCAGCGGTAACTGATTGTATTATACATGCAGCTGCTCAGTGTATTCCTAAAACCTCGACACATTTCCCACGATATCCTCGTCCATGGTGGAATTCTGCTTGCAACTTAGCACGGAAGGCTCAAAAACGGGCCTGGGATACTTTTCGTAGATATCCCACACTTTCAAATCGGGTTGCTTTCCAACGGGCCCGAGCACATGCTAGGTGGGTAAGACGTCAAAGCCAGAAGGAATCTTGGATTAAGTTCACAACCAGCATATCTTCTACCACCAGTTCCAAGATCATATGGGACAAGATTCGAAAGGTTAATGGGCACTATAATTCTGTTCCCCTCTCGATCTTACTCTCTGATGGTCAGGAGGTGATTGATGTCCGAAACATCGCTAACACTCTAGGTGAAAGCTTTTGCCGGGTATCTAGCACTTCTGCTTGTTCCTCCACCTTCCTGGCCATCAAGACTCGGGCAGAGCGATCACCTCTTTCCTTTCAAACTGACTGTCTCTTTGACTATAATAGTCCCTTTACCCTGGTGGAACTAAAAATGGCCCTTCATCGGTCTGCCAGTACATCTGTTGGACCTGATGATATTCATTATGACATGCTGCACCATCTATCTCCTGATTCTCTTGTTGTCCCTCTGATTATCTTCAACCGGATTTGGCAGGAGAATGTTTTTTCTGATGCCTGGCGCCAGGCTATTATTTTACCTTTCTCTAAGCCAGGGAAAGATCCGAAGATTCCTTCAAACTATCGTCCAATTGCTTTGACGAGCTGTCTCTGTAAGACCTTAGAAAGGATGGTTAATGCTCGTCTTGTTTGGTTCCTTGAATCAAACAACCTCCTCTCGCCCACCCAGTGTGGGTTCCGTCGACAGCACTCCACCATAGACCACCTAATTCGTCTTGAAACATCTATCAGAGAGGCCTTTCTCAACCGCCAACACCTTGTATCGATATTCTTTGACATAGAGAAGGCTTACGACACAACATGGAGGTATGGTGTTTTGCGAGACCTCCATACATATGGGTTACGTGGCCATCTACCCATGTTTATTAAAAAATTTTTAATGGACAGGAGATTCCAAGTTCGTGTAGGTTCGGCACTTTCACGTTCTTTTGTACAGGAACTTGGAGTCCCTCAAGGCTGTATATTGAGTGTTACACTCTTCAGTATAAAGATAAATGCCATCACTGAACAACTCCCTCTCACTGTTGTGAATGGGCTATATGTTGACGACTTTCACATCTCATGTCAGTCATCGAACATGAGATATATTGAGCGGCAACTACAAACTGCCCTCAATCGTGTACAGAAGTGGACTTTTGCGAATGGCTTTAATTTCTCTCTTTCCAAAACAGTATGCATGCACTTTTGCCGTCGACGAGGTATTCACCCTGATCCTGAACTTCATATCGGTGAAGTTTTGCTGCCAGTGGTCCCGGAGAAAAAGTTCTTAGGGGCTTATCTTTGATCGTAAACTGACCTTTATACCACACTTAAAGCAGCTTCGGGTCAAATGCACAAGAACACTGAACATCCTCCGTGTCCTCTCTTCTACCAGTTGGGGGGCAGATCGCCGTTCAATGTTAAAGATATATCGTGCACTTATTAGATCGAAACTTGACTATGGATCAATGGTCTATGGCTCTGCCAGACCTTCGGCCTTAAAGATACTGGACCCCATTCATCACCAAGGACTTCGACTCTGCACTGGAGCTTTCCGTACCTCTCCAGTTCAAAGCATATACATTGAATCTCATGAACCTCCACTACACCTTCGCCGTTTGCAACTATCTTTACAATATACTTCAAAACTTCGTTCCTTACCAAAGCATACCTGGAAATGTGTTTTCCTTCCTCGGTGGGCAGTACTTTTTCAGAACAGACGATCTGTCATTGCTCCGTTTGGCCTTCGCATCCGGGCGCAATTGGATGAATTGGGTCTGTCCTTGGATAACATTGCAGATTCCACAGGTCGACGCATCCCACCATGGCTTATTACAGCCCCCAAGTGTGACCTTTCTTTCAATCACCTAAAAAAGGCGGATACTCCAGACTGGAAGTACCGTCTTTTATTCAATGAATATCTTTCAAACAATCATTCAGTTCCTATTTATACAGATGGTTCCAAATCAGGAAATTCAGTGGGCTCTGCTATGGTTTGCTGTGGGTCAGTAGTTGCACACAGAATCCCCTCTACAGCTTCTGTGTTCACTGCTGAACTGTATGCCATATCTCTTGCCCTGGATCATATTGCAGCTGAGCAGTGCTCCAACTGCACTATTTATACTGACTCGCTTAGTTCTATACTTGCCTCGGAATCACTTCACATTAGCTCACATCCTATTCTCGAAGATATTCGAAACCGACTGGCCCATTTCTCATTAGCAGCTACTTCAATTCAGTTTTTCTGGATACCAGGCCATGTTGGTATTCATGGGAACGAGCTTGCAGACATGGCAGCTAAATCTGTCTGCCTCAGCACCATCACCCCTATGCCTATTCCGTACATGGACTATGGTGTTGTCTTCAAAGCTCGGCTCCGTGCCAGTTGGCAGTCCACCTGGAGTGAACAACGCGACAATAAACTTTTTCAAATCAAACCCAAAATTGGAGTTTGGCCATCTAGCTTCCGTAAAGTTCGGAGGGAAGAAGTTGTTCTCACTAGGCTACGCATTGGTCACAGTTTTTAACTCATCATTTTCTATTATCTGGAACTGATGCACCAATGTGTAGTTTGTGTAACACTCAAATCACTATCAGCCATGTTTTACTTTCTTGCCATCGTTACAAATCTCAACGACGGCAATACTTTAAACATATTTTTTCCCAGCGTCAGTCTGTAACATTGGACAGAGTTATTGGTGATGGTGACTCTGTCCACCTTAATAACGTTTTTAATTTTTAATAGCCATTAATCTTTTTAATCTCATTTAAGTGTGGTATATTTATTCATTATAACTTTTTAATTGTGGCTCCTTTTTTACAGTTGTAATCTCTCTCATTCAATGTGACATTGGACAATGGCCAGAACATTAAATAACTCGACACCAGGACTGGAAAGGCCAACTTCAGGTGACTAACGCTTCTGTTTGAACTACTCGTTAGTCTTCCTGGCGAGTTACTATTATACTTTCGCTAAATATCATTTCGCACTTTTACAACCTTTTTGTACTGGCCATATTGACTCATAACCCGGAACCAGGACGGAAAGACCAACTTCAGGTGGCTGACGGTGGTTTATATACTACCTGTTAGTCTTCCTGGCGGGTTATGATCATTCCCATTCTGCTACAGGTT
This sequence comes from Carcinoscorpius rotundicauda, assembly GCA_011833715.1. Classification (NCBI taxonomy): domain Eukaryota; kingdom Metazoa; phylum Arthropoda; class Merostomata; order Xiphosura; family Limulidae; genus Carcinoscorpius; species Carcinoscorpius rotundicauda. The sequence goes on from CM022399.1 coordinate 87,896,768, forward strand.
GTCCTTTACAACTTTGTTGACTGGATGTCGTCATTGATTTTTGCACCATTTCCTGTTTTAATTGCCATTTTGCTTTTATCTTCAATTACCTTTACACATTTTACTCCATTTACTTGACTTTTATCTTTTTACTGGACATTTGGCTACTCTTTATTACGATTTTGCTGAGTGTCTTTTTAAACTTTTATTCCATTACATTTTGATAATAGCTACTATGACACATAACCCGGAACCAGGACTGGAAAGGCCAACTTCAGGTGACTGACGGTGGTTTTTGAACTTATTCGTTAGTCTTCCTGGCGGGTTATGATCATTATTATTATGCTATGAGTAAATAGTTTATAACTTTGAAGATTAAATGTCACCATTGGTTTTTACACCATTTTCTGTTTTAATTGCTGTTTTGTTATTACCTTCATTTTCTTTTACAAATTTTACTCCATTTACGTAACTTTTCTCTTTTTACTGAACATTTGGCTACTCATTGTTGTGATTTTACTGTGTGTCTTATAATACTTCTATTATTTTACATTTTCATACTGGTTGCTGTGACACATAACCCAGAACCAGGACTGGAAAGACCAACTTCAGGTGACTGACGGTGGATCTTGTACCTGCCTGTTAGTCTTCCTGGCGGGTTATGATTATACCTTTTTGATAGAGTAAATACCTTACAACTTTTTACACTTTGCCTTCTATCTTAACCTTGTAGACTAGGTGTCAACATTGGTTTTATACTTTTTTTTGTTTTACCTTCATTTTCATTTATGTCTTACTACATTTACTACATTTTTACCGGTTGTTTGGCGCAGATAGCCTCGTTGCTTTGTGCCATAAAACACTAAATCAATCAATCAATCAATCTAGTTGAATTTGCCGTACAATTTAAAAGAGTTAGGCACATTGAATTGAAGATTTCCATACATTCAACTTGTTTTAATTCGACTTATCTGATTGGGGATTATCACGTTCTTTTTGTGACAACAGCTGGTTGTGTGGAAACAATGTTTATCTGGAAGTTTATCAACATTTATAAAACACATCAGCATTGTCATTCGTACTTTTGTGACGTCAGAGAAGAATTATGCATTCTGTAAGCTGAAAAAAACCAGCATGAAATAGCTTAATAACTTCAAAGTAAGACATAAACAGATTTGTTACTTTTAATTTTGGTTTTACTTAACCTTAAAAGGAACACTGTTTCTAAGCAACCATGAGGAAGTACATCTAGATATTATCTTTGTATCCGAGAATTTATTTTAATTTGTATGGATAGGAACTGTTTCCAGATGTACACACTGACGTGCGTTTCGAAATAAATACAATTGATTAAAACTGGTTTACTTAACAGCGTTCATTTCTGTAACATTATAAATAAAAGTCGTTTTAAAAGTTCTCACAGGCGTGTTGTCAATTTTTGTGACGTCACCAACTTTGAACAAGATAATTGGTCCACAAGTCGTGAAAACAGTGAGACCTCAATTATTTACACTTTGTTGTGACTCCAGTTAAAATTAAAGTTTCAATTTTTCTACCCTGGTTATTTTTCTCTTATGATCCTTAAATAAAAAAAATTCTAGAAAGGTCTTTGCTTAAAATTTATCCTTTCAGTGGAATATTTCAAACAACATACGTATATTTGTTATATGACATAGGATGGGTAAATTAAAGACCTAACATTTATTGACTTTAAATATGACAACGTCAGCTGCTCTTACAAGTTCTAAAGATACTGTAAGGTAGATGTATTGAAGCCAGAAAGGTCATGAAGATCGTATTTTAATCCAACTGTTATTTCAACTGAAATTATACATTTCTAGTCGATTTTGCCGTTCAATTTAAAAAAGACGTTTACGCACATTGAATTGAAGGTTTTTATACATTTGCCATGTTTTAATTCGACTTATTTGTTTGGAGATCATCGAGTCATGTTTGTGACAACAGGTGGCTATGTACAAGCACTGCTCATGCGGAAGTTTATCAACATTTCAAAGGCACCCTTAACTTTGCTATTCGTACTGTCGTAACGTCAGTAAAACATGCACGTACCATGAACCACGAGAATAATTATGCTCTCTGCAGGCTATAACACAGCAAGATGTGACACATGAACTTCAAATGTAAGAAATAAAAATATTTGTTTCTTTTATTTTGGTTTTATTTGAACTTCAAAGAGTTATTTTCGGAGACCCTGCCGAAGTAAATCTAGTTTCATGAGTAACGTTTTCTTTCATTTTAAATAACATTATCACAGGCACACCTTGAAATTTAATTTACCAAATGACATCAAAGATCTCATAAGGAAGACTGAAAGACATATGTTTCAATTGTTGTTGTTGTTGTTTTGAATTAAGCACAAAGCTACACAATGGGCTATCTGTGCTCTGCCCACCACGGGTATCGAAACCCGGATTTTAGCGTGTAAGTCCGCAGACATACCGCTGAGCCACTGGGAGGCCATGTGTTTCAGTATCCGTATACTTAAAATAGTAACGTGTGTCCGTTGGAAGGAATTTTTAACTTCACTAAACCATCAAAAGTCGGTATTAGGATTACGGAAGGTACAGATGGCGTCATGATTTAGGTGGTGGAAGACTGGGTGTAGACTGTAGTCAGAACTTCTCATTGCACGGCCATCAGACTTGTTCAGAACTCTATGAACGTAACCCCTGTTATGTAAATGTCATGTAAATGTTTTGTAAACGACAACATGTCGTGTTGTGTTTAAATTTTCATTTCTATTATTTATATTTCCATATTTATATTACTGTTTCAAAGTTTAAACAATCAAATACGTTGTTCTTCATTTAAAATAACATTTAGAATTTTCTAGAATTAGGTAGATCAGATATATGACTATAAATGGAAATGTTTGGCGGCCTAGCGTCTAGACGTAGAGTCTCGTGCAAAAACATACATGCGCAGATTACTCTGTCGAAGTTCCGGTGAATGTTCGAGAAAAGAGGCCTACAAATATATAAACAGACGAAGATGCGAGAAAGAACAAAGAAAAGAGTCAGACATTAGTTTTATTCAAAAGAAGAGAGTCAGTCATTATTTTGAGAAAGTTTAAGTGTTTGCTGTGATTTGTGACTTAAGTTAGGTCAACAGAAGCTGTGATTTTATTTCGTCAATCTCTACATATCATTCGAATTACTGGTTGTGCTGAGAGTCGACACGTACGGGACTAGCCAGGGGAGATCGGAAAAATTGAAGGCGACAAGTTTGTGACGTTCATCGGAGGCATCGTGAAAAGAACTTCGTCGAATTTATTGAACTGTGAATTGTTTCTGAACTTCTTCATTTAAACTTCGGAATTTCTTCGTGGGACCAAATTCACACCCTAGACTGGAATTTGAGACTTTCATTTTAGATCATTATATTAGATACAGGCCAGTACCATTTTGTATTGTAATTAACTTTGAAGGTTTAAACTTAATATCTGTCATTGTTGTTATGTAATTCATGTTATGTCTGTTAATAGTTTAGTGTAATAAATTATACAAGCTGTTATCTGTGTCTTTCTGTTGCGTTTAGTCTACGAAAAACATAAAACATAAAAAACGTAACACCCTAAAAACATTGTTACGTATTTTTTATGTTTTATGTTTTTCGTAGATTAAACGCAACAGAAAAACACAGATAATAGTTTGTATAATTTATTACACTAAACTATTAACAAATGTAACAGATATATCATAAATTATATAATAACAGTGACAGATGTTAAGTTACAACATTCGAAATTAATTACAAAACAAAATAATACTAGTTTCAAACTTCAAAATTAATCACAATACAAAATGGTACTGGCCTGTATCTAATATAATGATCTAAAATGAAAGTCTCAAATTCCAGTCTAGGGTGTGAATTTGGTCCCACTAAGAAATTCCTAAACTGTTCACAGTTCAATAAATTCGCCGTCTCTCATCACAAGCAGTAATTCGATGTATCGTAGAGATTGACGGAATAAAATCACAGCTTCCGTAGATCTAACTTCAATCACAAATCCAAGTTGAATAATCACAGCAAACACTTAACCTTTCTCAAATAACTAACTCTCTTCTTTTGAAGTAAAACTGATGTCTGAATCTCACTGTTTTTCTTCGAATAAAACTAATGACTCAATCTCTCTTAATCAATCCTGTCTCTCGCATCTTCGTCTGTTTATATATTGTAGGCCTAAACTCCCCGAAAGACCGCGAAAGTTCTACAGGTCTCCAGAGCAATCCGCGCGTGTCCGTTCTTGCACGAGACTACACGTCTAGACACGAAGTCACCAGCACTCATTTACAAACATATGATTGGTCTACTTAATTCAAGAAAATTCTAAATGTTACTCTAAATAAATAACAAAATATTAGTTTAAACTTCGAAACAATAATATCAATAAGGAAAAATGAATAATAGAAATGAAAATTTAAACACAACACGACATGTTGTCGTTAACAAAATATTTACACATATACTTAACAACATATAGTCTAGACTGGTCATTTAACTGTTACCTTACTTGAAATACACAATACTGTCTTTACGTTTCATAATCGTTATGTATTCAAGCACAAAATTCCTCATCCAAAAAAATCTTTAGTACATGAAACACGAGTTTTCTGTCCTTCTACGAATTAAGAATGTTACTTTTCAAGATACGAAATATGAGATCTGATGCAATGATTATTGATTATTTGATTATAAATCAGTTTTATTTTTCTTTTATTTTTTACCATTAAACTTGTAAGAGTGACGTAACAGTTCCATCTTGTTCTATCACAGGTGGCGACAGAAGAAGTTGTCTTTCTTTCAAGACCTTGGCATTCCAGGACCAAAACCAAACTTTTTCTTTGGAAACTTGAGAGAGATTCAAACCAAGGTTTTATTTGAATTCTAATATTTGAAACAAAATTCGAGAAAATCTATTATTATAAGTTCAAATGAAGTTTCTTTTAAGTTCAAAAAATTTTAAAAAATCAACGAATTGGGAGTTTTGAGCTGTCACATGAACATGTTTGGTTTCAGTTTTGTTAAATATGAAATACAACAACTATACCATTTTTACGACTTATAATTTTTTCCTCTCAAGGTCTAGTGTTTACAGAATAAGGATACTGGGATTTAACTTTCTTAAACCAAGTAAAATATTGTAAAAAAATGTAAAATGTGGGCTACAAAAATAAGATTAATTTTGACAGAAACATTATATATAAATAGTTTAAAAACGAAACTTGTGTAAAATATCTGTTTAAAATTAAACAAAAATAAGGATTTGCTTTAATGGACTCTAGATATGTTCCGATGTCTCTGTAACCCACCTCCGTGTTTTTAATAATTATTTATTATGTAAGATTTTAATATTGTATTCATTTTATTTGTAAATTAAAAACACTTCCAATCTTTATCAATACAAACATTTCCAGAAATTTATTAAAATAGTAAAACAGAGGCACTGAACAAACAAGTACTGCAGTTAACAGTAAAAATAATTCACCATCAACTGCTGGAGATCAAATGAAACATCTCTGCACAAACTGATGCTACAATAAGACCATGAAAATCAATACATCTGTTCCCTAATAGCACAATGTACTACAGTCTTACAAAACTGCTCACTATTGTTATTGTTATGTACTCAACATTTATACTAAAGATGGTTTGATTAACTTTATTTGACTCCAAAATCCATTGTTAAATATGAAGAGTAAATATTTTAATAATGAAGTTTTAATAAGCTGTCAACATTTTATCTGTGCTATAGGCTTAATAATTTTCAGTTTTTTGGTTAGGGCTCAGTAATTCTCAAAAGTAGACAAACTTTATCATACTTTTTTATGGATTACGTTGTTGGTTAAAAATTTATTTTATTTTTAATATACATAATTAATGTGTATATTTTTCTCTCTATTAAAGGATGTTATTAAATGTCATGAAGAATGGATAAAAGAGTATGGGAAGATTTGTGGGTAAGTTGTTTTACAGCTTTCAGAAAAAGACCAAATAGTTTATTTGTTAACTTGATTTTTGATATATTTTGCATGCATGCAGCAACGTCTACAGAACAAAAGCTGAAGTTTTTCTCTAACTTCACTCCGATGGAGTTAGATTGGATAAAGTACAAATATTAAAGACAGTTTCACATTTATCTCTGCAATAAAGACTATTGGTTCTTTCTGGAAAGTATCACGTATAAAACTAAACATGAATTTATCTATATTTGTTCTAGTTTGTTGTTTTACAAACTTAAATAAAATAATAAAATTAATATTTTGGTTGTATAAATGGCATTTGTTTTTTGACAAATTGAAACATTTCTATAAAATTTTGTTTAACGCTTGACTAATAAAGATCGTGTCTTATGTAAATATCTTTATCAAACAGTTCTGCACAACATGTTAAAAGAACCAAATTAAATTATAAACGGTTCTGTTTCATGTAACTTCAAGAATATCTGTTACTAAACACTGCATAATTTCTTTCCTAGATACTACTTCGGACGATTACCTATCATTATTGTATCGGATTTGGATCTTTTGAGACAAATTCAAATTAAGGATTTCCAAAAGTTTACGAGTAGACCGGTAAGAAAGCGCCACCTACAAAGTAATGTGAAAATCATAAGTTTAATTAACCAAACAATGTCACTAATGTGACATTTTAAACAATTAAAGATCTGTTAGACTAAAATGTACACGAATTGTATCTTTTTGTCACTTTGAAAACGTATGTGTGTTATATCGTTGAATTACGCCAGAGAAGATGTAAATATATTTTAGTAGATATTTTATACAACGTATTAAAAGCTTTTCAAAAGTTTTAGATAAATCTAACCTCACGTCGTAATATATTGTTAGAATACTAATTATTGATTTCAGCAATTTTTAATGTTAGAATATTAATTATTGATTTCAGCAATTTTAATGTTAGAATAATAATAATTATTGATTTCAGCAATTTTATGTTAGAATACAAATTATTGATTTTAGCAATTTTAATGTTAGAATATTAATTATTGATTTCAGCAATGTTTTTTCCATTTTAATCTTTATCCATATATTTTAGTAGATATTTTATACAACGTATTAAAAGCTTTTCAAAAGTTTTAGATAAATCTAACCTCACGTCGTAATATATTGTTAGAATATTAATTGTTGATTTCAGCAATTTTAATGTTAGAATAATAATAATTATTGATTTCAGCAATTTTATGTTAGAATACAAATTATTGATTTTAGCAATTTTAATGTTAGAATATTAATTATTGATTTCAGCAATGTTTTTTTCCATTTTAATCTTTATCCATATGACAGATCATCAACTGCTTCATCGTATAACATCTTGCTTATCTCTATAGATGTTAATCCCTGGAGGTATTCAGCCAATGAAAGAACAAAAATCACAATTTGTTTACAAACGTGGAAAACACTGGAGGGAAGTTCGTAGTCTCCTCACCCCAACCTTCAGTTCTAGTAAGATGAAACAGGTAAGTATTGTATTTAGTCTATAGCTTAAACATTGTTTTAATGTAGTCTGATTACAGTAACTGTCGTCAGACACTTCTCATATAAACCCACGTTATCATCTTTGACACATTTAAACACTACTACAAAGATTACAAAATGTCTTTTCATCACCAAACCCTCAGGTGCCGCTCTTGTAGAAAATATAAAATATATGTATCTGTCTTTCTGTATATTGATATATCTACCTGTGGCTAGTCGTTATTTGTTTAGCTTTTCTCCATTTCTGTATTTTCATCTCTCCTTCCTGTGTACAAAACTGTTTCTATTTGTCTGTATATTCATATGTCAAGTTTGTACTCTTTATTCGTGTGTTTCTCTATATCCGTGAATAGACGGTAAAAGACGTTTGTTTTTGATTCTACAGATTTATAAGTAAACAAATAGTATACTGCTAAGCCTTCTGAAGATCATAAATCCTATTGTATTAAACAAATGTTGGAATATAAGTTGAAAGTTGATTGTGAACGTTTTGTGTTAATAATTTATCTCAAATACAACTAAGACTCATCAGGTGTTTCTATATTACTTTTTCTTCTACCTGAGGAACCCGAAAATGGCAAAATATTCTCCAAATGTCGTACATTTATAGTTTTTCATTTCCCAGTAAAGGCGTCTCAAAACATTTATTTTCAATGATTGTTAATTCAAAGTAATTGAATATTTTTATTCTCTGATAAAGATTAAATAACGTCGCTAAATATCATTTAAATTAGTAATTATATTTACGTGTATATTTGCTTGCTAACTTATCTGTTAATGTTTCTGTGTGTAGAAGTTAAGTAAAAAAATTCACAATTGGCTGTCTGCGATCTGCTGGTTCGTAATTATCATTTATTATTCTTCATAAAGATTGAAAAGCTCGTAAAACAAAAACTAAACAGTTATTTTTAGTAATTACACATATATTTATGACGTAGGTACCAATGTTTAATTGATATGTGAAATATCAAATATATTAATCTGCATAACAAATAATTAATTAACATTGGGTCAATATGCCAAATTATGTGTAATATCTAAGGTTTAAAATTAATAATCTAAAAACCATATTGAGACGATTTGTAATAAGGAAAAAATATGTATTTCCTATTCCTAATTTGCAAATTGCATAACAATGTTTTTCGGCTGAAAATTCAATACGACTTCATGTGGTCTGCATGTAAGATATCACAATATGAATTTGAAATATAATTTGGAAGGGAATAATCTCAACAATATTAGGGAAGAAATAGGTTTGTTTTTCTGTTTGGTTAGTCCTTTAAGCAATCCAAGCTACGTGTTGTTGCTACAGGAAAGCAGGCGAAACAGGATTTTATGTTATTATCTGTAGAAATATCGAATACGAATGTAAATATTTCATAAAGTCATTGTAAAGGTCACTGGTTAAACCACATGTAGCTAGGCCTAGTTTCTAGATCCGGAACAACGAAAGGATATTAAATTGATGAAACAGATACATAAGACAGAGGATGGCTATTGATACAAAAACTGGATAGGTTTAATTCGAATTTAACGCAAAGCTGCACGAGGACTATCTGCGTTAGCCGTCCCTAATTTTGCAGTGTAAGACTAGAGGGAAGGAAGGTAATCATAACCACCTACCGCCAACTCTTGGGCCACTCTTTTACCAACGAATGATGCGATTGACCGTAAAATTACAATAACCATGTTTGGTTGGACTGGGATTCAAACTTGCGACCCTCGGGTTATGTAACTGGTTAGAAAAGTTTTCATACAAAGTTAATTTAATTGAAGTGTTCATGGTTGTCTAATGATTGATAGTATTATTTCCTCTGTTTTCGTGTTTAATGGCTAGAGTGTTAAGGTTAGATAACACAGATGTGCAATTGGTAGTACAGGATTTGTCTAAGATAACTTTATTTTTATATAAATATGGTTGGTTCTTCAATGGGTTGCCTGATGAAGTCTGAGAATCAGTTATTTGAGGGAAGGTTAAGGGAAAGTTTGATAACTCTTTGAATCATAAGTGATGACATTCAGTTTGTTAGTGTCCAGTTTAATTTAATGGACCAAATGGTCCTTTGCTGCCCTTTGATGTTATGTTACATAATTTAAGTTGACCGTGTGAAATTTATAATTGTGTCATTTATCAATAATTAAATATATTAATTATAAACCGACATGCTTAAGAGTTAACTTATTTAAATTAAATACAACTCTGCAAAAAGCTAATTTGTGTTTCAGATGACACCAATCATGCAGAAATGTGTTGGAGTCCTTCTGGAGAAAATTGACCAAAAAGCCAAAACAGAAGAAGACTTCGATATATACAAAATGTACCAAGGACTAACAGTTGATGTCATTGGTCGAACGGCTTTTGGAATCCAGACGAATGTCCAGCGTAATCCAAAAGATACCTTTTTAACCAATTCCATAGCTTATACCAACACTCAGAGTTCCGAGTTTTTCATCTTTTTATTAAGTATGTTCACGTCAGTTTGTGTTTTCATTTCATTTAAACACCAAATATATCATAATTCATATTTCGTATTTTCTCTCTCAAAAGCAATGCCCACAAGAGATTGGATTTCAAAATAAAATGAGGATACTTGTAAGAATGAAAACTTTACGTTAAGACTTTGAGTGATACCTGTAATGCCAAAGTTTGAAATTTGGAACAAAAATAAACTATTTATGAACGAAAATACAGCTGACGAGAAGAAAATTTAATTATCTACTATTTGTAAGTAGACATTGTTTAATTTAAATTTATACAGAGATTTACTGATAAACCACCTTGAATTTTAGTGTGCTTTCCTGAGCTTTACAATATCCTTTATCCAATTCGGAAACTGGTGGATGTCATATGGCATCATATATCTTCAACTCCAGGGAGATCCTTAGTCGAAGAAGTCACAAAAGTGATCGAGAGTAGACGAAGAAATCCTGCGGTAAAATACTTTCTGTTTCTCATCATGTCTACAATAACTATAACTTTTATTAACTTTTCCGAAAGAAACAATTTCAAATTATCACGTGAAATAGCCATAAAGGATTATAAATCAGAAGTGGTCTTTGAAGTAATTTTATTCAAAAAACGGTATTTCTCTCTCAGAAATCATTCTGCACTGCATGTGATGAAACTGGACTTCTATAACGTAGATCTGAAAATTTATGTAATAATGTTTACTCCCAAAGCACAAGATCATATTTGATCAAAATATGTTTTAATGTCGTTTAATCTAAAGTATTCTTGAATATCAGTTACCAAACAACGCTGAAAACTGGATGAATAACAAAATGATTGGATAAAATACTATTGCTGGACATTTACGTGTTTCTATTTAAAGATAAATCTAAAATAGGGTGCATACAAATACATTTGATAAAATACTACTTTTTGACATTTAAATATTTTATTTAGTTAAGAGATAAATGTAAGTTATACTCTTATTCGTATTTTACTGTAAAATCGTTTTATTGGTTGATCATCATGTTATGTATATATAAATGTTTTCTCTTTTTTCAGCTTCAAAGATCTGATCTTCTGCAGATGATGTTGGATGCTAGAATGACGAAAGAAGACATTGAAAATGTCACTGCTAAACACTTGACAGCTGGTGAAGACGAGCCAACAGATGGTGTTTCTAATGATGAGAAAGGTGAACATAAAAATAACACGTCTCAAAGATTAAAAACAAACTACAATCTTAAAGTATCTACATTAATGCACAAGACACGAGTGTCTGTGAAACAGTTTCATTTATCAACTAAATTTAATGTTATAGTCTAGTAACGTCAGTTTATCGAATTGTTACAGCAATGTAAATTTACACGTGAATTTCAGATTGTTGACTGAAGTTATATATGAGTTTAACGTATATTTGATTACCTAGAATTGCAATCAGGATCCTTGTAACAGTTTCTTAGGTCATAGGTTTATTTGACCCTCGTTGTACGAGAAATTGGTCAAGTACAATGTCTACTGTTTCATGTGATAATTATTATTTTATCGAACATTATTTGGTACTGTGACGTTGTAATTTGATTCTCAAACCCATCTGCTCTCTACCTTTAAACAAACTGTTGTACATATTTACTAAACATTAGAAACTTCTGTTTATTTGTAAAGATCACATGTTTACATCTTTACTTATTCCACCAATCGTGAACCAATATTCTTTCAATGTTTTGTTTTGTTCACTTTGTCTTGGCAGCGGTTATACAGCAGCTACAAGTCCATCAAGACCAGGTCATGTTTACTGTATTTTACTGTTATCAACCTAACATATACCTGTATTTTAATCAAAGTAACTGATCTGATGCGTAAAAAATACAGAACTGGTCAAATCTCTATTTGGTTACGTTTTATACACGTTTGTCCATTTATCTGACCAGACACTTCGAAGGAAGGGAAGAAACAGATGAAGTTTATTACAGATGAGGAAATTAAAGGAAATTGTATCCTTTTCTTATTGGCTGGGTAAGTCTCGTGTCCACGTGTTGTAGTAAATACGATATTTATGTAAACTTACTGAACTTACACACTATAGTATATGTGTGGTTAACAGTATTATAAAGTAAGTAGTTGAAGTGATGTCTTTTGTCTCTGTATGTGAACAATTTCTTTCAACCATTCATGTGTTGAATATTTGTTTAATAATGACATACCACAGTTAACAACAGTAACATTCTCACATTGTGACGCGATGAAGTTCACAGATGAACTGTTAAAATAACTATTAATTAAAGGGATCTTTATTATGGATTGATTTCTGTTACTCGAGTGTCTTAGTAACTTCCTTGTACTCTCATATGATTGGCTGTTGGAAAGTGAAAACCAGTTTGTTTGTTTTTTCTACTGTCTGTATGTGTGGAAGGATGATAAATGTATTGATAGTCAAGTTTTAACAAAATTGTCTGTTTGTATGTCTTATGGTTATGATACAACAGTGACTACATGTCATGTATATACGATCCTTTTGTTTGATTAATGACTGTATGAAATTAAACTTATTCACTTTACAAACTTGTGTTTACCAGTCTTCTATTGGTATTTTTCATATTGTATAAAACGTATACAAACTGTACTTATTAAATAAAATTATTATATTAAATGTGTTATTAAAACATAGAAAGATGTCATAAAGATATAAGATATAATAATTCTTGGAATATTCAAAATGTTCATGCTGCTTTTCTACTTATTACATTGTTATCATAAATACACAAACAGTGTGTCAGTCTTGTTTATTTGAACAGTTATGAAACAACAAGTTCAACCCTCGGTTTCACAACCCATATACTGGTCAACCGACAAGATGTCCAGGAAAAGATTCGTGAAGAAATAAACGAAGTCATAGGACAAGATGTAAGACCTGTGTTTTATTTGTATTTAAAACATAAACTAGAATTCTGGACTAAAATATTCAATAATTTCTGTTTTAAAACCTTTTCAATAGATTGAGAAAGTTTATACTAAATTTATTGTAAATATATTTTAAATAGATTTCTTATCAAAACATTAAATATTTATTTTCATTCTTAATATTCTATTTTAGGGCGTCTTAGATTACAACACAGTAAACAAACTTCGATATTTAGACCAAGTTTTCTCGGAATCTCTTCGACTGTATTCTCCAGTTGTGGGGTAAGTTTGTTCTTCTTTCAGTTCAAAATGGCGCCCTTTACCAAAACTAATATCTTAGGTATAAATTATAATCAAGAGTCAACACCAAAACGTTCAAGCTATATTCATAAATAATCTAATTTATTTCATATAAAAACTGGTATATTAATTTTAATTCAAGTAATTCACTTTCAACACAAATATGCTAGTCTTTTATATTCAAGTTAGACTATAAATAACGATAAATAAGACACGAATTTAAAAAACGTCTCACTTTATACCCATTAAATTGACAGATAAAATATTCCGACAATTTGTAAAACCTTTACAACTGAATTAATGATGTCAGGATTATTTATCAACACCTTTACCAGTGAAAACATGTGAGAATTTCCTCAATTTCTCTTGGAAGATATGCGATTCTGTTGGATAGTGGTAATTATCTTCCACTAGTCCTGACGATGCTAAACAAGTAATGAGACAAGGAATACGTGTCTTTTTATTTGTTTAGGTTTGTTACCAGACTATCTGACGAGGATTACCAGCTGGGTGATTTTAAAATCCCTGAAGACACTACCATACAGGTCCCTGTTTGGCACCTCCATCATGATCCAGAGATCTGGTCTGAGCCATACGAGTTTAAGCCTGAGAGGTAAACACTAAAGAGCTAATACATACTTATAACTTTGTGCTATTTTTACAGATTTCTTAATGTTTTTCTTGGAAAATATTTGCTTTTAGTTGGATAGAAAACTAGAAACTTATTTAATTGAAACTTAGTTGTTATAATGTCATGATATACAGGTTTCTTTCTGAAAATATGAAGGATATTCACCCTTTGGCCTATCAAGCGTTTGGATGTGGACCAAGAAACTGTATTGGTATGAGAATGGGGCTGCTGCAAGCCAAACTAGCCTTGTCCAAAATCTTACGCGCTTACATGCTAGTTCCTTCTGAGAAGACAGAAATTGTAAGTTTCATGTTTTGAATATTATGGAGTAAGAAACACAACTTTGTTTACAATCACAGTTATCTCAAAATTTTAATTTTCTTTCAGACGATGAAATAAGAATATAAGATAGATCACAAAGTAAATGGTAAAATAAGTAAAAAGTAATAGTTATTTTCGGTCAGATTTAAACTGTGTAGCATAGAATTGTTTTACTTATTTCTTAGTTATTGAAGTCTTTCCTTCTGTTACAGGGAGATATCCAGTATAATGTTAAGTTCGGAACAGTTGTCCCAGGACATGGCATTCACCTGAAAGTAGTTCCTGTCTAGTGGTGTCCTCTAGTGGAATAAAATATTCGTATAATTAATAGTTCTTTAATTAATTCAGCAAATGTATCAGTTTAAACGTAACGCATTGATATTATTAAATCTATTTTTATTGATTATAGTTTTGACTGAAGGTGTGCTTGTTAGTTTCTGTATTGTTAAACAAAGGTGTAATTATAGAGCTATAATAAACTGAAGGGTCTTGACAAACTGCTCTTGTTATCCCTTAATCATTGTTGATTTACAGTACACTAGAAACAGATGTTTGAAATAGTCAACACTGTAATGTGATTATTTACTCTTTTGTAGTGCTGCTTATGAAAAATGGGTAGATTTTAAATATTTCAGAAAGATATTCAGTGAATAAGTTGGATCTTCTGAGGATGTTGAAGGTTCATTAAGATCACAAGGTACATTTATGTAAATACTCTACGAAAAATAGCAGATATTTGTGTTTAGAAATAACAGTTAAAGTTGCGATTGATTTGTTGATGTTTAAACTCTAGGTGGCATTCTCTCTAGCTGATATTTTTCTGTTTTACGAGAATCGATACTCTGTTACAACAGTAAAATCTAAGCCTATATTTACAGAACCACTATATTCTAAATATTTAATTATGGATTAAAACATACATCTATTATAGAATGTCCCATATGATCGACTCCTAAGGAATGTTGGAATTTCGGATTGTTTTGAGGGCTGTCTATGCAAATCGATTCTAAAGTTGCAGTGATATATTATAAAGAAGACAACTGATCAATACCAGTCATCACCAACTGTTGGTCTGTACTTTTCACCAACGAACGGTGGGATTACTGGAATTCTCTCAAATTGGGATAATTTTAAAACAAGTGGTGAAAACAGATTTATTGGATTAACAGTTAGTATCTTAAACAACTTGTAGTTGGAGTGTTACATAAGTTAGTTGTATCAGTTATGCATGATAATGAAGTCCCTATACAAATATAGGATTACAGTGTGAGTAAACAACATATGAAAACAATGCTGTTTTGACGATTGTTTAACACTAAGTCATCTCATTAAAATTACTTATATATATTTATCATCTTTTGTCACATGAAAAAATATTTTACTGTTAAAAGTTTACCGGCTATAGTTTTCACATCAACACTGCTGACGTCAGAACACAGCGAGTATTATAGGAACAAAAATCGAAACATATATTTGGAAAAGGTCTATAGTACAAAGGTTTGACTAAAAATGAAACGCATACCCAATATTGAAGGTCCCATCCACTCAATCCTTAAGGATTGTAAAATGTTTGTTGCACTATTCCTGGTGTAACAGTGATAAATTAGACATCGCGCACCGCCATCTTTCAGTCCCTCTTTCATGTACTAGAGTGTGATACACCTTCCCATTATAACACTGCTATGGTTGAAAATACGAGTATGTTAAAAGGAAATATAACAATTATTAAAAACGTATTTTAACACCGATACAAGTGTATTGGTATTTTTTCCTCTAAAAACATTAAATCATGGACACCTTCAAACATAAAATACTCTAGTGAATTAACTATATACCTATTTCTTGTTAAATTGGTTAGTGACATCATTCAATACTACAATAACTTTATACACGTTGACGGTAAAGATAAGTTAAGGCGTAAGAGCGAACTTTGCTGTTCGTCTATAATTTAAAATTGTTTTATAAAAAATAAACTACCTATTTTACCCTGGTTAAATAAACAAAATATCCAATATTTTGATAATTACAAATAACTTGAGTGTTCGTACAACAGACATGTTAGGTGTTTATATCTGAAGATTTTCAAAAGTTGGACAAAACTAGATTTAAAAATCTTAGCTTTAAGAAATATTGTGTTTGATTCCTTTATAGATAGGCCTAGCAATTTGTGCGTCGTGAGCATGAATTATGTTGCTATTTTGTTTATCACATCGTTAACATATAACTGTTTATAAGAGAAGCCCAAAAGCTGGTTGTGGTGGTGGTGACTAGTAGTTCTATCAAATTTATCTCTTCAAAATTAAAGGTGGCTAATTTTCTAATAGTCCTTCAGAATCAACTCCAAAGTAGAATATTACATCTGATATTGAAAGCTGAAGTCATCCTGAAATTAATATGCCTGGAGTTTATTTGAACGTTTTTACTTTAAACAGAATCATACTTTTGTGTACTGATAGGTCGTATTATAAATACTATATACGTGATGAAAAAATAACATTCTAACGGTTATTTATTTGTTTATTAAGGTATTCTATAGTATCAATTGTGCGCTGTTTCACAAAAGCAAATATAGACTTCAATTTATAATGATTATGTAATATAAAAACAAGTGATATTTTTCTTTTTCCAATAATGCTCAGTTATGTATTTAACAGAAAAAAGGACGAATCTTAGACGATAAAAAAAGGTTAATTTTTATTTTTATTTGGATTTTCGACTGTCCCTGTCCTATGAATACAAAACCACAAGGTTTCATGTAACAGAGTGTGCATGCAGTCAAGGTGCCATCACTTCTGTGCAGATCACCTTCATTATTGGTTAAGACGCAGACATAACCTTGTACTGATCCTAAACCATGATTCATTGTAGATGTAATTTTACTGTTGTTCCATTCTTTTCTCTGCCATATAACCAACTATAGAAATTTTTGTTGAACAATTCGAACCTGGATTCAGATTTAAAGAGCACGTGTTATCAGTTTCAATCTGTTCACTGTTATTCATCTAAAGCTTATTTCATCTTTTGGTTTTGCTTATTTCACCAGTGACCTTTGACTTACCACAAGTCCACTCAAACCGTTTCGTACTAATGTATCTTAGTGTTCTTATGGATTTTATATCAAATTCAATTATTTGTTTGGTCAAATGTTTGTAGTTTTGTTTTTCCTTCTGATTGTATTTGATTAGAAAGTTCTAAAGATGGCAAGAAGCAGATGAAATTTATTACAGATGTGGAAATTAAAGCAAATTGCTTCTTATTTCTATTGGCTGGGTGAGTCATGTATTGGTATTATGGTTACTATAAACAAAAACCTTATTATTTGTTTTGATAATATTTTAAAAATGAACTGAAACTGTGATATAAACATAACATTTTCATAGAGAATATAAGTAAAACCTACCAAGGTTTTATAGATTTATTAGCATTGCAGTAACAGTATTCTAATGCTGTGTTTATACATGTTTTCCAATAATCATATCAACAAAATCGAAACTGAATTTAACTTATTTGAATAGCTATGAAACAACAAGTACAGCCCTCGGTTTCACAACCCATATACTGGCCAACCGACAAGATGTCCAGGAAAAGATTCGTGAAGAAATAAACGATATCTTAGGCCAAGATGTAAGACCTGAGTTTTATTTGTATCTGAAATATAAGTTAGAACACTCAACTGCACAACACGCTTCAAATTTTCAATTGTACGTACCTTCAGCCGAATGGTATTCACAAGACATTCAGCAACATTATTGTAAAATCAGTTATTTTATCATCAGAAGATTTCTTTATGTTCAAAATGTTTAACATGAGTTCCAAACAAGGCGTTAATTATTCGATTTTTATCTTAATACTGTTTTTCAGGGTGTCTTAGATTACAACGCAGTAAACAAACTTCGATATTTAGACCGAGTTTTCTCAGAATCTCTGCGAATGTTCCCTCCACTTATCACGTGAGTCCGTTGTTCTTTTAATTTATAGTGGCGCCATCTTCCAAAAGCAGAATTTTATCATATAAATCAGTTACTGCCGCACAAGGGCAGCTGTTTTTATAATTGATCTAAATTATTCTGTATTGAAATTAGTGTACTCTATTTTTAAGTCGAACAAAATAGCTTTTTTCCCAAAACAACCTGTTACTTTACGATCTAACAAAAACTTTCAATACCAGAGTTTTTCTGGCAACTTCTGTCTCCAAATAAGAAAGTAAATATTGTATCAGTCCAGCAAAGAAATTACAATCGAGTTAGATAGGAACTGATGTCATTCTTGTTCTGCCTTCTGATGATGTTAAAAGAATACGTATCTTTATTTCAGGTTCACCAATAGAGTTACTGACGAGGATTACCAGCTAGGTGATTTTAAAATCCCTAAAGACACTACCATACAGGTCCCTGTTTGGCACCTCCATCACGATCCAGAGATCTGGTCTGAGCCACACAAGTTTAAGCCTGAGAGGTGAACACTAAATACGTAATACGTGCCAAGAACTTTTGTTATTTTAACAGTTTCATTAGCCATTGTTTTGGGAAATATTTACATTTAATTATAAAGAAAACATGAACTTTTCTAACTTAAGTGTTATGTTATGGTTTCCAGGTTTCTACCTGAAAATAAGAAGGATATCCACCCCATGGCCTATCAACCGTTTGGATCTGGACCACGAAACTGTGTTGGAATGAGAATGGCACATTTGGAAGCCAAACTAGCTTTGCCCAGAATCTTACGCGCTTACAAATTAGTTGGAATCGTACGTTTCAATGTGAAATATTCTGAAAGAAAAGCATTGAATATAATATACTATTGTAACTTTCCTAAAATAGTGTAAAACGTTAGTTATAGAGAAATAGCAAGGTAAATATAAAATAAACTAATATTAAAAAATCCTTTTCAAGTCTTATTTAGACAACATAGGACATATGTGTTACTTATTTCTTAAAATCATTTAAATATTCTTGTCTTTCAGGGAGATATCCAATACAAAGTCAAGTTCCTGACTATTGGTCCCACAAATGGAGTTCACGTGAAAGTATTTCCTGTCTAGTGGTGGCCTCTAGCGGAATATTTAAACGAAAATTATGTTTATTTAATCAGGTTCATTTGTCAGATGAGGTTAAAGACATTGATGTTATTTACTCTGCTTTCGTGGGTTATAGATGGTATTTCGTGTGTTTATTAGTTTTTGTGTTGTTAAACAGGAATGTTATTTCAATACTTGTTGAAACAATGAACTTTCTACACACTACTGCTTATAGTATTCGTTATAAATAAACAACGGATTACAAACTTCTCCTGAAATAACAGATTGAACGAACAACTCTATTACAAGATTAACTGCACTTTAAAGCGTGTGTTTGTGTGTGTTTTTCGTTTCGGAAAGCCACAAAGGGTTATCTGCTCAGCCCACCGAGAGGAATCAAACCCCTGATTTTAGCGTCATAAATCCGGAGACATACCGCTGTACTAGCGGGGGCTCTTTAAAGCAACCATGCCACAAACAATTAAAAAGAACCTGTCATAACCAACCGTATTTTCATTTATTTCCAATTACCGGTATGACAGTCAGATGGCGCCCTAATGTGCCGAACTCGTAAAGTTACTCAGGTCGTGTCCTCAATCAAATAAATTAATAAATAAAACTGAGTTTTGCACTTTGAGGTCAGACGTGCGTTAAAAACAGTAGCTTTAAGCAAAGTCCAGTAAAATAAAAAAAAATCTGTCGATGGGTAGGTGAGCGACACCTAACGATTGACATAGTTGTATCGCACTAACCTTTAATCATGTTTTTAATAACTGTTGGCCTCTTATGCAGTATGTGTAACGTTGAAATCATATATTAATTAACTTGTAGACTACACTCTGTAAATGGGATGTTTACAGAAATCAGACGTTTGAATAATATTAACCATAAGAAGGCCAGCTTACTAAATTTTCAGTTCTTGTGAATGACAGTAAAGTTAATTCAAATAAAGTAACAATATAATATAAATAAACGGTTAAAAAGAAATATCTTGTATCTTGTGTTATCAAATCTCACCAATAAACCTTACTCACATAAGCGCTGGTAACTATTGCAATTCTTATTCCTGATTGGATTTATATTATCTAGTTATTTTATTAATTAATTAATTACGTATATATAATATATATATAACGCCTAGACCACTGTTATGTCTATGGAATCTCAAGTGGTCTGAAATATTCTAGAATCGAACGAAATACCTCGAAGTTAGTGGGTGTAGCAGGTGTATTATGGTTGATTGTTAGTGGGTGTATTATGGTTGAGTGTTACGTTTTTTTTCTTTATGTTTTATGTTTATGAACGCAACAGAAAAACACAGATAACAGCTTGTATGATTTATTATAATAAACTAAATATATATATGGCAGATATAACGTAAATTATATATTAACAATGACCGACATTCAGTTTTAACATTCAAAATAAATTACAACACAAAATGGTACTGGCCTGTATCTAATATAATGATCTAGAGTGAAAGTCCAGAAACAATTCACAGTTCAATAATTTTGATGACGTTCCTTTTACGATGAATGTCCCTTGTTTTCCAATTTGCCTCGGTTTCTCTTAAACAGTCCCGTACGTGTAGACACTCAGCACAACAGTAATTCAGATGAATCGTGGAGATTGTATGAAACAAAATCACAGTTTCTGTAGATCTAGCCCTAATCAAAAAGTTAAGTTGAATAACCACACAGCGAACGTTGGAAACTTCTCGAACAAAGACACTATTTCTTGAATTAAATATAAACTAATGACTGACTCTTCTTCTTTTGAATAATTCTAATGTCTGACTCCTTTCTTACTTTTCTCGCATCTTCGACTGTTTATATATTTGTAGGCCTCTTTTCTCGAACATTTACCGGAACTTCGACAGAGTAATCTGCGCATGTATGTTTTTGCACGAGACTCTACGTCTAGACGCTAGGCCGCCAAACATTTCCATTTATAGTCATATGTTTGATCTACCTAATTCTAGAAAATTCCAAATGTTATTCAAAACAAAGAACAACGTATTTCACTGTCTAAACCTTGAAACAGTAATACAAATATGGAAATATAAATAATAGAAATGAAAATTTAAACACAACACGACATGTTGTCGTTTACAAAATATTTACACGACATTTACATAACATTGAGAAATACAACGTTTTCTCGCTACCTTTCATTGATGACTTATTAAGATTAGTACACGTAGTTCTACGACAAACTTGTCCACGGTATCCTGTCAGAGGTAGAAAAACTACCTTGTATGTTTAACTCCTTGAACAACGGCATTCTGTTATGACGTATGACATAACCTGTTTAGTTTTGTGAGTAGTACGTGTACCTTTTTAAACACCTAATGTTTTCTCTTCGTGACAATTAGATGCGGTATCATTTAGCCAGTAGCCTTAAAGAAAACGCATTACTCAAAGCTTAGATTCGATTGTGTGGAAAAACAAGTTTTAATAAAAAATAGTTTGTTTGCTTGTTTGTTTGTGTTTTTAATTTCGCGCAAAGCTACACGAAGGCTATGTGCGCTAGCCGTTCCTAATTCTGCAATGTAAGATTAAGGGAAGGCAGCTAGTCATCACCACACAATTCTTGGGCTACTCTTTTACCAACAAAAAGTGGGATTGACCGTCCCACCATAACGCTCCACAGCTGAAAGGGCGAGCATGTTTGGTGCGACGGGGATTCGAACACCTTAACCCACCTGGCCATGACGGGCCTTTTAAAATGTAGTCAAGATAAGAAACAGTGAGATATCAAGAACGATTCGTCAAGATGCTTCGGTTTATTTTCGTTGATTAATTACATTCCTGTTTAACAACACAAAAACTAATAAACACACGAAATACCATCTATAACCCACGAAAACAGAGTCAATAACATCAATGTCTTTAACCTCATCTGACGAATGAACCTGATTAAATAAACATAATTTTCGTTTAAATATTCCGCTAGGGGCCACCACTAGACAGGAAATACTTTCACGTGAACTCCATTTGTGGGACCAATCGTCAGGAACTTGACTTTATATTGGATATCTCCCTGAAAGACAAGAATATTTAAATGATTTTAAGAAATAAGTAACACATATGTCCTATGTTGTCTAAATAAGACTTGAAAAGGATTTTTTTAATATTAGTTTATTTTATATTTACCTCGCTATTTCTCTATAACGAACGTTTTACACTATTTTAGGAAAGTTACAATAGTAGATTATATTCAATGCATTTCTTTCAGAATATTTCACATTGAAACGTACGATTCCAACTAGTTTGTAAGCGCGTAAGATTCTGGCCAAAGCTAGTTTGGCTTCCAAATGTGCCATTCTCATTCCAACACAGTTTCGTGGTCCAGATCCAAACGGTTGATAGGCCATGGGGTGGATATCCTTCTTATTTTCGGGTAGAAACCTGGAAACCATAACATAACACTTAAGTTAGAAAAGTTCATGTTTTCTTTATAATTAAATGTAAATATTTCCCAAAACAATGGCTAATGAAACTGTTAAAATAACAAAAGTTCTTGGCACGTATTACGTATTTAGTGTTCACCTCTCAGGCTTAAACTTGTGTGGCTCAGACCAGATCTCGGGATCGTGATGGAGGTGCCAAACAGGGACCTGTATGGTAGTGTCTTTAGGGATTTTAAAATCACCTAGCTGGTAATCCTCGTCAGTAACTCTATTGGTGAACCTGAAATAAAGATACGTATTCTTTTAACATCATCAGAAGGCAGAACAAGAATGACATCAGTTCCTATCTAACTCGGTTGTAATTTCTTTGCTGGACTGATACAATATTTACTTTCTTATTTGGAGACAGAAGTTGCCAGAAAAACTCTGGTATTGAAAGTTTTTGTTAGATCGTAAACTAGCAGAATGTTTTGGGGAAAAAAGCTATTTTGTTCGACTTAAAAATAGAGTACACTAATTTCAATACAGAGTAATTTCGATTAATTATGAAAACAGCTGCCGTTGTGCGGCAGTAACTGATTTATATGATAAAATTCTGCTTTTGGAAGATGGCGCCACTATAAATTAAAAGAACAACAGACTCACGTGATAACTGGCGGGTACATTCGCAGAGATTCTGAGAAAACTCGGTCTAAATATCGAAGTTTGTTTACTGTGTTGTAATCTAAGACACCCTGAAAAACAGTATTAAGATAAAAATCGAATAATTAACGCCTTGTTTGGAACTCATGTTAAACATTTTGAACATAAAGAAATCTTCTGATGATAAAAGAACTGATTTTACAATAATGTTGCTGAATGTCTTGTGAATACCATTCTGCTGAAGGTACGTACAATTGAAAATTTGAAGCGTGTTGTGCAGTTGAGTGTTCTGACTTATATTTCAGATACAAATAAAACTCAGGTCTTACATCTTGGCCTAAGATATCGTTTATTTCTTCACGAATCTTTTCCTGGACATCTTGTCGGTTGACCAGTATATGGGTTGTGAAACCGAGGGCTGTACTTGTTGTTTCATAGCTATTTAAATAAGTTAAATTCAGTTTCGATTTTGTTGATATGATTATTGGAAAACATGTAAAAACACAGCATTAGAATACTGAGTGTTACCGCAATGTTAATAAATCTATAAAACCTTGGTAGGTTTTACTTATATTCTCTATGAAAATGTTATGTTTATATCACAGTTTCAGTTCATTTTTAAAATATTATCAAAACAAATAATAACGTTTTTGTTTATAGTAACCATAATACCAATACATGACTCACCCAGCCAATAGAAATAAGAAGCAATTTGCTTTAATTTCCACATCTGTAATAAATTTCATCTGCTTCTTGCCATCTTTAGAACTTTCTAATCAAATACAATCAGAAGGAAAAACAAAACTACAAACATTTGACCAAACAAATAATTGAATTTGATATAAAATCCATAAGAACACTAAGATACATTAGTATGAAACGGTTTGAGTGGACTTGTGGTAGGTCAAAGGTCACTGGTGAAATAAGCAAAACCAAAAGATGAAATAAGCTTTAGATGAATAACAGTGAATAGATTGAAACTGATAACACGTGCTCTTTAAATCTGAATCCAGGTTCGAATTGTTCAACAAAAATTACCATAGTTGGTTATATGGCAGATAAAAGAATGGAACAACAGTGAAATTACGACATCTACAATGAAGCATGGTTTAGGATCAATACAAGTTTATGTCTGGGTATTAAGCAATAATGAAGGTGATCTGCACAGAAGTGATGGCACCTTGACTGCATGCACACTCTGTTACATAATACATTTCCTTGTGGTTTAGTATTCATCGTACGGGGATTCATTTTTTTCACAAACCCATGATAAGATGTTTTATAACAATAAAACGAGGTATACTTATGACAATGTACGAGTGAAAGAAGCGAATAATGTATAACAGTACGCTAATAAACGTTCAGTATAATAACAGTTGAAACAGTATTTATCTTAAGTGATAATTTGAATAGTAATTATGATAGTAAGAACTAATTTAAATTAATGCAGAGCAAGATTTGTGTATGTCAAAATTTATTCGGTTTTATTTTGTATTTTGAAGACAATTTCTATACTAAATAAATTGTAATGTTGAAGTTGTTTTTTATTGATGAAAGTATATTAGGCCTAATGTCACCTTTTTCACTACTGAAAGCACCTTCTATTGGCTCGTCTTCACCAGCTGTCAGGTGTTTAGCAGTGGTATTTTGAATGTCTTCTTCAGTCATTTGAGCATCCATCATCATCTGAAGAAGATCAGCTCTTCGAAGCTAAAAAATAAGGAAAAAATACCAAACTTACACATAATGATCTGCTCTCACCGCCTTTAATTTCGCAATTTAAGACCAGAAGCAGCTAATCACCACCCACGGGGTACTGTTTTATCAATGAATAGTGGGATTAACCATCACATTATAACACCCTCCTGTTGAAAGGACGAGTATGTTTGGTGTGACGGGGATTCGAACCCGCGACCCTCAGATTACGAGTCGAAAGCTGTAACCGCATGACTATGGTGGGTTCTGTGGGAGAACGGATGCTGCTAATTACAGACAGCTATACCTGAACTTTTAACCCATTTAACCCAAGTGCCCATAACCTGCCATCTGGTTAAAACTTCCAATTTCGATTCTCAGAGCTACTTTATAAAAATCTAATCTTATCACTTGCAACGAACGTGGCTCCAGATATTAATGAAAACACCTTTTTTCTTTAAAGGCGTTACTCCAGAGATAAAATTATTAGTGGCAATTTCACGAGATAATTTGGAACGGACTTTCTGAAAACTGAGTGGCGACAAGAGATATTACCGAAACACTGAATAAATATTACCTCTGGATTTCTTCGTCTTTCCTCTATCACTTTCGCAATTCCTTCGACTATAGATCTTCCTGGGGTTTCGAATATCTGATGCCATATGATGTCCACCAGTTTCCGTATTGGACCAACGATGCTGAGAAACTCAGGAAAACATACTGAAAACCAAAGCCGTTTCTCAGTAAACCACCACAGGCGTTTAAATAAAAAGATAATACATGTTAAAACTTTTAACATCGAGTTAGATGTAGTTTTCTTATTTCAAACTTCAGTTAGTTGTATTTTCAAATAGAAAACGTCTGGTGGAAACTTACATTGCCCTACTTTGAAATAATATAACTCTATACAGATTTACGTATCAACACTTCGTTCCATCTTGAAATTCAACTCAAGAAAATTATCCACGCAACAAGAATTTCTATTATTTTCTAACATGCATCATTTTCTTTCATCTGGTACTGATACACCAATGTGTGGCCTGAGTGACAGCAAAGTAAAGTAGCCCCTGTTTTATTGTTGTGACGTCATTACGACAGTGAGTAACAACACCATTTCAGACGTGTATTTTTTATAGGTTTACCCCGGACTTTGGACAGTGGTGATACTGTCCAATTTGCTTGTGTTTTTATATTTTTAACGGCCCATTGACCTTTTCAATTCTTTTTAGATCCTTTATCCAAATTTTGGACATTGTGTTGTTTTGACTTTATCAATTTATTTTTTAACCTTTTTAACAGTTTAACTTTAACGCTTATACCGATTGTTTGGTGCACATATGGTAAAATTCTAAGCATTTCTAGTTAAGATAAGAACTAAACGTTCGACGTTAACCTGTGAAACGGGACGTTTAGTCAGAGAAGCTATATTTTATCCACTTATTTGGAATACGTCTCAAGACTTGTTAGTAGAATGAGACCGAACGCAAGAATAATTTATGTTACCTTTTATTTAATGCACAAAGTCAAATACATTTGTAATGTTCGAATTACAAAATGATATTACTCACTAATCACTAAATACAAAGTAAGAAGAAAACTGTAAGTTTATCAGTAGAAAAATGTGATACTTGACTCACCTAGGCCCGACATGGCCAAATGATTAGGGCGCTCAACTATCACACCGAACGTTCTCATCCTTTCAGCCGTGGGGTCGTTATAATGTTACGGTCAATCTCCCACTATTCGTTTTTGAAAGAGTTGCCCAACAGTTGAATGGGCGGTGATGACCACCTGCCTTCCCTCTAAATCTTACATTGTTAATTTAGGTCTGGCTAACGCAAAAAGCCCTCGCGTAACTTTGCGCGAAATTCTAAAACAAACAAACAAACAGTCTTGAAACATTTTAGTGAACGTACGTCATGTGAGTCAAAGTGACTGGCCAGTACATCGTCCTGATTGTGTGTTACATAGTGAAATCACACACTGAAGGTGTAATGCAATGAAACCGCATTTTAAACATTTCTTTCCCCACGATCTGTGCATAAATACTAGAGAATTTTGTTTTTTCAAAATTTCCATCGCTTAAAAATAGACTAAAAAGGGAAAGAAATCGAAATGTGCCTTTTGACATCAAACATAATTCAATTCAAACATACTTGATAAAAAGATGAGAAACTGCGAGGTCTGGATGTTGAAAACAGCTCTGGAATTGATCAGAAATGGATCTTTTGGATTATGCTGGACATTTGTCTGGGCTCCAAAAGCAGTTTGACCAATGACATCAGTTGTAAGTCCTTGGTACATCTCGTATATATCGAAATCCTCTTCTGTTTGGGCTTTCAGGGCTATTTTTTCCATTAGGATATCAACAGCTCTTTGTATGATTGGTGTCACCTCGAATGGAAATTAGTTTACTACAGGTTTGTATTATAATACCTAAAATCTGCAGATAGGTGCTTTGGATTATCATTAGTACACTAGTTATTGAAAAATGTCAATGATAAAATTCATATATACATCAAAATTGGAGTACGTTGATATTTGATTACGTATAAACTTACAGTTTGAATTTGATTTTTAGTAGAACTTAAATTATGTAACATAACATCAAAAAGGCAGAAAAGGCCTTACAAACTTACAGTTTGAATTTGATTTTTAGTAGGACTTAAATTATGTAACATAACATCAAAAAGGCAGAAAAGGCCTTACAAACTTACAGTTTGAATTTGATTTTTAGTAGGACTTAAATTATGTAACATAACATCAAAAAGGCAGAAAAGGCCCATTTGATCCGTTAAATTAAACTTAACATTGAAAAACTCAATGATATTACTTAGATCCAAATAATTATCAAACATTCCCTCAAAGTAATTTATTATAAAAGACCTGAAGGCAACCTGTTCTAAATTAAAGGCCTTAGATGACCCACACTCTACTAAAATCTATACTTGTGTCATCTAATCTTACCAGTTCCACCATTAAATACGATGAACAATGAGGTATTAACACCATAAATTCCCTTAACAATCTTGAACGCTCCAGTTTTTAACCCCTCTCTTTCATCTGGTTGTTCAAAAAGAAACCAACTTTAGAAAGCTTAACCTCGTATGACAACTTTTCTGTCACAGATACTATCCTAGTATCCTATCTCTGTCCTCTGATCATATTCCATCATTTCAATGTCCTTTCTATGGTATGGAGCCCAAAACTAAGCACAGCCAAATACGGTTTGATAAATGTCTACACAATGACACTATAACTTCTTTAAACTTTCTGTTTAATCTTTCTGTAGACACAATTTAAATTCCTATTTGTTCTGCCACGTGCAACAACACGCAGCTTGAACGACTTTAAAAAAATTAAGCCACAAATCCAGCATATTTTTCTTCCATAATACTGATTAGATTATTCCCATTAAACTTTTACTTCGAGTGCAAATTGTGATTGGGTTTTTTACCTTCGCACAAAGCTACTTGAGGCTTATCTGTGCTAGCCGTTCCTAATTTAGCAGCGTAAGGCTAGAGAGAAGGCAGCTAGTCATCACCACCCACCGCCAACTCTTGGGCTACTCTTTTTACCAACGAATAATGGGATTGACCGTGACATTATAATGCCCCCACGGCTGAAAGGGCAAGTATGTTTGGTGCGACGGGGATTCCAACCCTGGACCCTCAGATTACGAGTCGAGCGCCTTAACTCACTTGGCCATGCCGGGTCTTATCCCACACGCATACACGTGAAGTGAATCTGAGTTTGTGGCTAAAAATTATAAATCATCCCTGTGGTTCTTTGTGATTATTACCCTTGAAAATTACACGCAATGTAACATAGGCTCTAATGTTAATAAAGGCTTATTATAACATGTTCGATATTTTACGTATTATTAGACAATGGTACAAACATCATAAAACGTATGTATATAGATTATTATAATTATAAAGACTGTTTTTAGTTTTTATTTTAACAATATTCGTACTGGTACACAGGAAATTTAATAATACGTTCTGTAGTAGCTAAATTGAATGTGTGTATTTTCTTATAGCAAAACCACGTTGGGCTATCTGCTGGGTCCACCGAAAGGAATCGAACTCCTGATTTTAGCGTTGTAAATGCTAATATTTAGTGGAGGACTAAACCTGTATGTAAGTATTATTACTAATTTAAATGTTGTTTAACAATGTTGAAGTAATGTTATTATGTAATAATAACATTTAATTACTTTTAATGAACTATCATTTAATTTGAAGTCAGGTTGAAGAGAAAAAAATAATAAAATGATTTATAAAAGCTTCATAATTTTTAGTGTGTGTTTTTAGACAAGTAATGAAAACAAAACGTTTGCAAAAAGCTGATACTTGAGAATTAAAACAGTACAATTTTTTCCTTTCTTCAACTATCTGTAGATGTAAAGAAAGGTGAAAAAGTGGATTAATAGACAGAACAGACAGATGAATGTACTGAAAGACAGAAACATATTTATACAGAGGAGAGAGAGAAGAAAATACAAAAATGGAAAAAAATAAACGAACAGACAGTACAATTAGATATATTAGCATACAGAAAAACAGAGATACATATATTTTATATTTTTTACGAGAGCGGCACCTAAGGGTTTGGTGATGAAAAGACATTTTGTAATCTTTGTAATAGTGTTTAAATGTGTCAAAGATGGTGATATAGATGTATGTGAGAAGTGTCCGACGATAGTTACTGTAATCAGACTACATTAAAACAATGTTTAAGTTGCAGACTAAATACAATACTTACCTGTTTCATCTTACTAGAACTGAAGGTTGGGGTGATGAGACTACGAACTTCCTTCCAGTGTTTTCCACGAATGAAAATCAGTTGTGATTTAAACTCTTTCAATGGCTGCGCGCCTCCAGGGATTAGCATCTATGATGACAAGAAAGATGTTATATTTGTTATTTTGAATTAAGCTCAAAGCTACACAATGGGCTATCTGTGCTCTGCCCACCACGGGTATCAAAACCCGGATTTTAGCGTGTAAGTCCGCAGACATACCGCTGAGCCACTGGGGGGCGACATTGTTTGGTTAATTAAACTTGTGATTTTCAAATTATTTTGTAGGTGGCGCTTTCTTACCGGTCGGCCCGTAATCTTTTGGAAATCCTTAATTCGAATTTGTCGCAAAAGGTCCAAATCCGTTACAATAATTACAGGTAATCGTCCGAAGTAGAATCTAGGAAATAAATATTAAAATATTCAGTGACAGATACGTGAAAGAAAAACGTTTATTAAATTGATTTATACTGCGGATTTTACTATTTTAACAAAAATGTAAAAAAATGTCTTATGTTACAGAATGGAAAATAAAGTGTAAAATATATTTGTGAAAGACATGATTTAATGGTGAAGTGTTAAAGAAAAATATGGTAATCATATAGAAATGTATATTAGTATGGTATGTATTATCTTTATCTATCTAGAATAATGTTATCTTACATTTGATTGGTTTATTAGTTGCACAGTTAGAAGCAATAGTTTTACGTCACTTTCCTTTCATTATTTTATTTATGATTGTACAACAATAAATTAAAACAAATAAATCCATGTCCGGTTTTGTACTTGGTACTTTCCATGAAGAATTGGAAATAAATATAAAACTGTCTTTAATATTTGTGTTTGATGTCATCTAGTTCTAACAGAGTGAAGCGAGGAACGAGTTTCTTCCTTTGTTTTGTAGGTAACGTTACCTGTTAGATGTATCAAAAATCACGTTAACAAATAAACTATTTGGTCATTTTCTGAAAGCTGTAAAACAACTTACCCACAAATCTTCCCATACTCTTTTATCCATTCTTCATGACATTTAATAGCACCCTTTAATATCGAGAAAAATATACACATTAATTATGTATGTTGAAAATAAAGTAAATATTTAACCAACAACGTAATCCATCAAAAATAGTTACGATAAAGTTTGTCTACTTTTGAGAATTACTGAGCCCTTACCAAAAAACTGAAAATTATTAAGCCTATAGTACAGATAAAATGTTGACAGCTTATTAAAACTTCATTATTAAAATATTTACTCTTCATATTTAACAATGGATTTTGGAGTCAAATAAAGTTAATCAAACCATCTTTAGTATAAATGTTGAGTACATAACAATAACAATAGTGATCAGTTTTGTAAGACTGTAGTACATTGTGTTATTAGGGAACAGATGTATTGGTTTTCATGGTCTTATTGTAGCATCAGTTTGTGCAGAGATGTTTCATTTGATCTCCAGCAGTTGATGGTGAATTATTTTTACTGTTAACTGCAGTACTTGTTTGTTCAGTGCCTCTGTTTTACTATTTTAATAAATTTCTGGAAATGTTTGTATTGATAAAGATTGGAAGTGTTTTTAATTTACAAATAAAATGTAAACTATTTATATATAATGTTTCTATCGAAAGTATTTTTATTATATCTTACTTTTCGTAGCCCACATTTTACATTTTTACAATATTTTACTTGGTTTAAAAAAGTCAAAATCCCAATATTCTTATTCTGTAAACTTAGATCTTGAAAGGAAAAATTATAAGTTGTAAAAATGGTTTAGTTGTTGTATTTCATATTTAAACAAAACTGAAACCATACATGTTCATGTGACAGCTCAAAACTCCCAATTCGTTGATTTTTTTAAAAAAATTTGAACTTTTAAGAAACTTCATTTAAACTTATAATAATAGATTTTCTCGAATTTTGTTTTAAATATTAGAATTCAAAAAATTATTTTCGAAACCTTAGTTTGAAATTCTCTCAAGTTTCCAAAGAAAAAGTTTGGTTTTGGTCCTGGAATGCCAAGGTCTTGAAAGAAAGACAACTTCTTCTGTCGCCACCTGTGGTAAAACAAGACGAAACTGTTACGTCACTCTTACTTTCACCCCCTAAATCATGATGTCATCTGTACCTTCCGTAATCCTAATACCGACTCTTCATGGTTTGTTGAAGTTAAGAAATCCTTCCTCGTGAAACTAAATTTACTTCAGCAGAGCCTCCGGAAGTAACTCTTTGAAGTTGAAATAAAACCAAAATAAAAGAAATATATTTTTATTTCTTACTTTTGAAGAACATATTTCACGTCATGCTGTGTTATAGCCTACAGAGAGCATGATTCTTCTCGTGGTTCATGGTATATGCACGTTTTACTGACGTCACGACAGAACGAATAGCAAAGTTAATGGGGCCTTGGATGTTATTGTTGTTTTGTTGTTTTTAATTAAGCACAAAGCTACACAATAGGATATATTTGCTCTGCCCACCACGGGTATCGAAACCCGGATTTTAGCGTGTAAGTCCGCAGACATGCCGCTGAGCCACTGGGGGGCTATTGAGACAGAATTTAGCAATTACGTTGGTTTCAAACGTCTGAAGAATTGTACGGTGTATATAATTTCCAAAACACATGCACGTTGTAAAAGTAGCTAACGTTAACAGATTTACTGTTAGTAAATGGTAGGTTCTTAATATACTCATCCCATGTTTACAAATATACGTATATTAATTGAATAATCCACTGAAAGGATAAATCTTAAGCATAGACCTTTCTAGAATTTTTTTTTATTTGAGGACCATGAGAGACAAATAAGTAGAATAGAAATATTCAGACTTTAATTTTAACTGAAGTCACAATAAATTGTCACAAATGAATCTTTAAAAAATTGTGAGGATAAAATAATACGTCATGTTTAAATACGATAAGTTAGAGCATTTCAAATTTAACATTCAAAATATGTTTTAATATTTCTAAGTTTAAATAGAAAAATTAAAGATCGATACATTTAGATTTCATTTTTATATTTCAAGTTTCAGAATTAAAACCCTTCAAGTCTCACATTCTAAATACGTTTTTATCCTTTCTTTTATTCATTGTAAATTTGCTTGTTTTGTTATGTATTACATTTTACATATTACTATAAGCCATTTACGTTACCCACCTTTATCTTTACTTTCCTATAATTTATTCCTTTATCATCCGACATTAACTTGAAACACTTTTACGTGAAGCATCTTTGTCTTCTCATTCTACAACTAAAACCTAATTCAGTTGTACTGCTACACTATAAGAGGCCAAACCCGGCCCACGTTGTTATTTTTGTAAGTTTATTTTTATGAATGAAGACGTAACTTTCAGAACATTACTATACTGTGTAGATTGAAAGAATTGTTGAGTTTATGATTCATTTAGTTCAGTGTTGGTCAGTGATTTACAGCGACAGCTGCTACATCTAGAACACAGCAAACGTTATTTAAGAAATAAATTAATTCATTATTATTACGTGTATTGTAATCCACAAGAGTTTTATTAGCCCAGTAAAACACACCAAATTTTATATTAATGGTGTCAGATGTGTAAAGATTTTGTGAAGATAAGTTTTACTTTGGACTACAGTTCAATATAGCAATTAGTGCACGATATGAAACAATGGAGAGAATAAGGAGAGAGACCTAGAGCACCACAATCATATAAAAACAGATGTTTAAAAGAACAAAATATTCGTACATAGAAACTTAGAACGTAAAGTAAACAGACAAGACAAGAGAGAAAGGTCGCAGATTATGTGAATGAGAAAAATATTAAGAGAAAAATTAAACAAAGAGAGAACCTAAAAGAGAGAGAAAACCAAAAAAGAGGAATTTGAGAGAGGGTTTAAAAGAGAGACGTAGTTGTTAAATAACAATTAAAAATGATGAATATAATTAAAGATCAGTAAAACTATTGTAAATGTGTGGAAGGATTATAACGATAAGAATAAATAATGCTGTATTACAATGTAGCCTAATAGTTAGCGGTGTGTGGTGATGACTAGCTGTCTTCCCTCTAGCCTTACACTGCTAAATCAAGGACGGTTAACGCAAATAACTCTCGTGTAATTTTGCTCAAAATTAGAAAATCGGACAAACAAACAATACTTGGGCAGGGTCCCAGAAAGTGTTCTTTTTCAAGATCAAATAAAACCAAAATAAAAGAAACAAAAATGTTTATTTCTTACATTTGAAGTTCATATGTCACGTCTTGCTGTGTTATAGCCTACAGAGAGCAAAATTATTCTCTTGGTTCATGGTACGTGCATGTTTTACTGACGTCACGACAGTACGAATAGCAAAGTTAAGGGTGCCTTGGAAATGTTGATAAACTTTCACATGAGCAATGCTTGTACATAATCAGCTGTTGTCACAAACATAACATGATGATCCCCAAACAAATAAGTCGAATTAAAACACAATAAATGTATGGAAACCTACAGTTCAATGTGCGTAAACGTCACTTTTAAATAACACGGTAAAATCGACTAGAAATGTGTAATTTCAGTCGAAGTAAAAGTTGGGTTAAAATGTGATCTTCTTGACCTTTCTGGTTATTTCCAACGAGTTATTACCAACAGAAGTTACTTCAGTTATTCACACACAACTGAGCAACAACGTTGGTTTCAAATAACTTACTGATTCTTCAATACATCTACCTTACAGTATCTTTAGAACTTGTAGAAGCAGCTGACGTTGTCATGTTTTAAGTCAATAAATATTAGGTCTTTAATTTACCCATCCTATGTCATATAACAAATATACATATGTTGTTTGAAATATTCTATTGAAAGGATAAATTTTAAGCAAAGACCTTTCTCGAATTTTTTTTTTTATTTAAGGATCATAAGAGACAAATAACCAGGGTAGAAAAATTGAAACTTTAATTTTAACTGGAGTCACAACAAAGTGTAAATAATTGAGGTCTCACTGTTTTCAAGACTTGTGACCAATAATCTTGTTCAAAGTTGGTGACGTCACAGAAATTGACAACATGCCAAAAAGCACTTGTAAGAAAACCTCGTGAAACGAGATGTACTTCCTTATGGTCTCCCAGGTCAAATAAAAACAAAATTAAAAGTAACAAATATGTATATGCCTTTCTTTGAAATTATTAAGCCATTTCATGCTGTTTTTGGGTAGGTTTTTTTTTTACTTTACAGAGTGCATAATTCTTCTCTGACGTCACAACAGTACGAATAGCAACGCTGATGAACCTTGGAAAGGTTGATAAACTTACTGCAGAAGTTGTACCAGAGTTCCTTCTTTGGATTTGTCATTATAGCAGTTGACTGTGAAACGTAGTTTGTTCTCAATATTAACTTCATCAGTTGTATCTGTAGTGCTCGAACTGAGCGATTATACTGCATCACAATTTGTGTAAATGTTTTCTCAAATAAAGAATTAATAGTTTCTTTCACAACGAATTTACTTTAACAGGTCTATCGCCAGCCAGTGGGAAACAATTTTGTGTTTATAAAACTTACCCAGTCCGATTTTTATTAATTTAAATTGAAAGTTTTGGACGTAATTGTGGTTGCTAAAAGTGATTTGAAGCGATATGGTGACAGAACGCCGTCAGTGAATCAAGAGTTTAGCGGCCTAGCACAAGAATGTGTGTGTTGTTTTATAACAAAGCCACAACGGGCTATCTGCTGAGCCCATCAAGGGGAATCGAACCCCTGACTTTAGCGTTGTGCCTCGCACAAGAAGCGTGGAGGTTTCCAAATGACACAGAAGTATTCAGGAACTGTTGAAAACTATATTAGTAAGTATTGTACAGCGAACGGAGCGCAATGTTATGACTGTAGCTGCTTTCAAAGTGTTCCTGTCTGCTTGTCCCACTCCTTATAATTATAATTCTTCGATCTTCCCTACCGAATTGCAGGTGCAATCATACGTATCTCAGTTGGAAGCTAAACATCAAGAGATAATAACACAAGCATGGAAGTTTGGCAATTACTCAATAATGTTGAGAATATGGTTATGGTGATATATACTGAATTTATGGTGACTTTAGGATGTATTTACTTGAAATATACTCTTCAAAAAAAGAAACGCAAAAGGCAAAATTTGAGACAACTTCTTAACAAGTTTATTCCGGGTAGTTCTGTATGACATGTGAAACTTTGCACATTCACTGGTGAACATCCAAAGTCTGCAAAGGCGAAGTCCTCGATCACCAGTTGAAGTTTAACGTCACTCAACGTCAATAACGAGTATGTCACCCGTGAGCATCAATAACTGCTTGGCATCTCCTGCTCATGGAAGCTATGAGATGATGAATCACATCCTGTGGAATGGCTGTCCACTCAGCCTTCAAAGCTGCTGTAAGCTGAGGTAGAGTCTGCAGTTGAGGTTGTCACCGTCGCAGACGTCGGTCCAACTCGTCCCAAAGATATTCGATGGGGTTTAAATCTGGTGATCTGGAGGGCCAGGTGAGAACGTTGATATTGTGGTGTCTTAAGAAGACAGTAATGAGTCAGGCTGTGTGAAGACGGGCGTTGTCATGTTGAAAAAAGTCGTTGACATTCACCATGATGGGTTGCACATGGGGCCTAAGAATCTTGTCGACGTATCGTTGAGCCGTAAGATACTCTCAAATGTGCAAAAGGTCTGTTCTGGCATTGTAGGCGATGGCAGCCCACATCATGATGCTGCCACCACCAAATCTGTCAACTTCCTGCACACAGTTTGCTGCAAAACTTTCACCTCGGCGACAATAAACACGGGTCCTTCCATCCTGCCCACGAAGCATAAAACGTGATTTATCGCTGAACCAAACATGCCTCCATCGTCGATGAGGCCATACCCGATGTACCCGAGTCCACTGCAGCCGTGCTTGACGATGTTGCTGGATGAGGATGACGCCTCTGACTGGACATCGAGGTCGGATTCCTACATCTCATAGACGGTTTTGTACAGTCTGATCGGAAATCCTACGCAGCCCTGGTATGGTTGAGGCAGTAGATGTCGAGGGGTGGTCCTATCCCAAAGATGACGTAACCGGATGTAGCGATCTTATGCGGGCGTGGTCACACGAGGTCTGCCAGATCGTGGACGGTCACGAGTTGATCCGTGTTGTTGTTGACGATTCCATAGCCTTGTGATGGTACTTGGGTGGACATTCACAGCTCTGGCAACATCTGATCGAGATTCGCCTGCTTCCAACAACCAATGGCGTTGTTGCGTTGTGCTTCTGTCAGTCTTGACGTAACTGCATTGCATGTCGGTGGCTTAACACTGAGCTATGGAAACCGAGAACCCGTCACTTTTATAGGGATTTTGCACACGTTGCGCTTGCAGAACATGCAGATCTCTCAAACAAATTTATTGAACACGAATGCGTTTTGGCGAAAAATCGGATGTTTTCCTCCGTTTTCAAAGTGCACAACTTTTATTGTCATTTTGGTCTCTGACAATCAGTGCCTTAACACGTGTAACATCACATACTCTGAGCTTGTAACGTTATTACATGTATTTCTCTTTAAAATAAAAAATATCCCTTTTGCGTTTCTTTTTTTGAAGAGTATATATATCAAATAGTAAATAAAATTTGTCTCGAAAAGATGCATCCAAAACCATCCTCTTTGGAAAGTTCCCGATTTAACTCTTTTTTTTTTTTTAATATTCACCAAATTATAATGTAAAATCACTCCTTGGCTTTTGAAGGAAATATGAAGTTTATTTTTCGTCATTCTTCAAAGAATTCTCTCTCTTACAATGTTTTATACGTTTTACTTTGTTATGAAAGTGCCCGACATGGATAGATGGTCAGGGCACTCGACTTGTAATCCGAGAGTCGCAAGTTTGAATCCTCTACACAACAAACATGTTCGCCTTTTCAACCGTCGTGGCATTATAATGTGACGATCAATCTCACTATTCATTGGTAAAACAGTAGCCTGAGAGTTGACATTAGATTGAGATGACTAGCTGCCTTCCTTCTAGTCTTCGGCCTGGCATGTGACTCATAATCCGAGGGTCGCGGGTTCGAGCCCGCGTCGCGCTAAACATGCTCGCCCTCCCAGCCGTGGGGGCGTATAATGTGACGGTCAATCTCACTATTCGTTGGTAAAAAAGTAGTCCGAAAGTTGGCGTTGGGTGGTGATAACTAGCTGCTTTCCCTCTAGTCTTACACTGCTAAATTAGGGACGGCTAGCGCAGATAACCCTCGAGTAGCTTTGCGCGAAATTGAAAGACAAACAAACAAACACGATGTCCCTAATAAAAAAAAACCGAGTCATTTTGTCGAAATGTTTATTTGCTAATTTTTCTCTTGTTAACATATTTTCATTTCGTTGTTTTAATATAAAACTATACAATAGGCCGTATTATCTCTCAACTAAAAACCAAACTCGAATTTTGAACTGTAAAGCAAACTTATTGCGAGCTACAAACCCCGTCATCATACAAGCCCTGAGCGGCTCAGGACGGCTCTTGACCGTTGGTTTTGTTTTCTTTTCAGTCCGTACTTCTAACCTCTTGACCAACTTGTTCTAACTGATTTAGAACTGAAGGTTAAACCCTTTCGACTAGTACATTTAACCATTCTCAATGTCTCGACTTAGTCTAATTTGGTAGAGATGCTGATCTCTATCTGAGACTAATCAGGTACATCACGCCACACGCTTGATGGTATTTCATTAACATGGTTAATACATAGTTTAATATAGTAGTGCTTAAAAGTGCTACCGCGATTGAAGACTCCATCTTGGTACCGAGAATGGGCTAAAGCCATAGATTTCGTGAAACTAAAAAAAAAAAAAAATTGTCCAAGTGACACATCTTAGACCAATTATAGGTCATTTGTTTTGCGTGAACTTCTGTGCCTTTAGTGTATGCAATATCTTCAACTGACCAGCCACCTGCAAACGGTTTTAACGCTAAAACCTGGGTTACGATAACAGAAGTGACAACGTCCGGTTTTAATCTTTATACTTGGTACTAAACAAAGCTGAAGTTAAATATTTCAAACTATCAAAGTACTACCGAAACACTCTGTAACTTTTAACCTTTCGATTAAAACACTGGTCATAACTTAATACCTGCACTCTAATTTTAACCTTTTTTTTCCCCCTTGCTGATGAAGTTAAATGCTCTAGTTTTGGAACCGAACATTTATTGGTGATATCTGAATCTCTTTCTGTTTCTACTTTAATTAGGCCTAGTGAACTAAGACGAATATGTTTTAGTATTTGTAAGTTAGATTTAAACGGTTAAGCATTTCGTTTCTGTATTTTTAGTGTGAATATTGAAACCGAAGTAACGTTCAAAATATCTCGCTTCTTGTAAGATCTACATAATACATATTTAATACAAGGAGAAACTGGTTCTTGGTGGTTCCATTATTACGTTCGACAACGCAGCCATTTTTATTTAAACTAATCAGAAGTTACCTGAAACCTTAGGTTGTTTCGTCTCTCTGATTTCGTTTTTCAAATCTGTATTAATTATCATGTATAAGGGAAACTTACCTGAACCACGTTATTGCTAGTAAGACCAGAACTGTAACGACCAGTAAAAACATGTCTTCCGCTTTCTTCTAATTTAAATAATTGGAGTTTGGTTCGACTTTATTACTATTTTTCGTCGCTTGTGATTACGACGCCTGGTGGTTGCAAACTAAACTCTTATGACCTTCGTTAACTTAAGATCAACAACCGATTGGTGCTTGCTAAGTGCATGTATGTGAACGTGTCCTTCCTGTGTATTTCGAAGTAACGCTAGCTTGAGTGTCATTTCTTGAGTATATTGCTAAAATAATGACGTAAACGTGAAATAAATAGACAGTTAAACCTTTTAACGTCAATACACGATGTGGCTGACTTTGTGTTTCAACGCCATTTTCGACAGTGAGTTGCAAGGTCTCGCGTCCTGTTACTTTTTCGAATCACCGTCACACCAAACATGTTCGCCCTTTCAGCCGTATGGGGCGTTATAATGTGACGGTCAATCCCACTATTCGTTGGTGAAATAGTAGCCTAAGAGTTGGCGATGAGTGGAGATGACCAGCTGCCTTCCCTCTAGTTTCACACTGCTAAATTGGAGGCGGCTAGCTCAGATAACCCTCGTGTAGCTTTGCGCAAAATTCAAAGCAAAACCAAACAATTGATAATTTTGCCGGTAGATAGATATCTTTTGTACTGATTAAAACTTCTCGTGTAACCATTTTGAGTAGGTAATCCCAAGAAAACTAAGTTATTTCTATTAACTCCTTTTTGGGTGGTGTGTAATTCACCCAGCTCCTACTTACGAAAGTTATTTATGAGTAATTAATCCATGTTGAAAACACATGCGTTTAAAAACTTTTGCAGATTAGCGGTAAACATTACAAGATCTTCGTGCACATCAGGTTTTTGAATTAAGTGTTAAGATTTTTTAAATATGTTTTCGTGATACATTCTTGGGCATCAGAGCCCTTAAATTTTACTTGAACTCTGACTTCCTCATTATTGGTTTCCTTACATGTACTTTGTTTTTATTTTCGAATTCGATATACTTGATAGTTCTTGTTAACACCGTGAATAAGTTATTTTTAGTTATTAGAACTTTATATAAATTCCAACAGATGTCACTAGTATCTTAACTCACTGTTGTACTCCTAAGGGTCTGAAATAATGTGATAAGACTCAGCATTTTGCCATTTTCTTTTATATCTGAATTTAATTACACTTCTTTTACGTCTGACGTGTAACGATTCAATAGGCCTGAAACTACCGAATTCCACTCGTTTAGTTTTAAACCTAGACTCGTTCGGATGTATATAAAGGTTATATATTCTTGCGACTTAATAAGCCGATACTAAGGTAAAAAAAAAACTTAAAAAAAGAGCGTGACGAAATAGTGCAAAATGAGACAGTTAAAATAAATTCTCTAAAATACGGTAAAATAAATATGATGAAATAGAAAATAATAATAGAAATACAAGTGACGATTCTAAAAATATGCTTTTTGTGTTGTTAGACTCAACCACTTATTTTAGTAGAGCTTCGAAAAATGAAAATACAAAATTTTTTTTGGCATTTAATGAGGAAAATGTGAACACTATGAAATCAGCTTAAATACTAGCTGGTCAAAAGTTTAAGATCATAACAAAAAGAAGCCCTAAACAGGGTAAGAAATGCCCAACATGAGGTCTCAGTAATGAGTTGCACGGCCGTCATTGCTGCCCCCCCCCCCAGTGGCTCAGCGTTAGGCCTGCGGACTTACACGCTAAAATCCGGGTTTCGATACCCGTGGTGGGCAGAGCACAGATAGCCCATTGAGTAGCTTTGTGCTTAATTCGAAAACAACAAGAAACAACAGCCGTCATTGCAAATAACTTCAAACATTCACTTTGGCACAGTCGATATAAGCGTTTGCAGAAGGTTTGCTGGAATGCTATTTATTTTTATTTTCCCTTTTCGTATTTTTATATTTCAAAGCTCTACTCAAATAAGTGGTTGAGTCTAACAACGAAAAAAGCATGTTTTTTTCTTCATGTTCATTGGCCTTAAGATTTTGGCCACCAGTGTAAATACCATTAACGATAAGATTGAAAAAGCTGTCAAGGAAATTGGCGGGTTTAACCCAACAAAACTAATGACCAGAAATACAACAGATAAGTAAGAAAAATTAGTAAAGTAAGAAAATACTTACGATACTAGTGCGGTGAAAAAAACTTCTATGATAATTTATTTGTTTTTGAATTTCGCGCAAACCTACACGAGGGTTTGTTTTGTTTTTGTTTTTTTGAATTTTGCACAAAGTTACTCGAGGGCTATCTGTGCTAGCCGTCCCTAATTTAGCAGTGTAAGACCAGAGAGAAGGCAGCTAGTCATTACCACCCACCCTCAATTCTTAGGCTACTCTTTTACCAACGAATAGTGGGATTGACCGTACTGTTATAACGCCTCCACTGCTGAAAGAGCAAGCATGTTTGGTGCGACGGAGATTCGAACCCGCGACCCTAAAATTACGAGTCGAATGCCTTGAGCCACCTGGCCATGCCGGGCCATTTCATGACCGAAAAGTGGGATTGACCAAACATTATAACGCCCCCTGAGTTCATGGTTGGTAGTAGTAACTAGCTGCCTTCCCTCTAGTCTTACACTGCTAAATTACAGACGGCTAGTGCAAATAGCTTTCGTGTAACCTTGCGCAAATTTCAGACCTCCCCGATAGAATGTAAATTCCCAGGTGAAATAAATTATTTTGATGTTCTAAATTACATAAATTTAAAGTACACTTATTAAACTGAGAATACATTAAGATACAATTATTACCCGATTAACCAATGAACTGTTGTTGGTGTTTTGAATTAAGCACAATGGACAACCTGTGCTCTGCCCACCACGGGTATCGAAACCCGGTTTTTAGTGTTGTATGTCCACAGACATAATGCTGAACCACCGGGGGCACCAAAGGACTGAACACAGTAAGTGGCATTCACCAAATTATTAATACTAGTCCCTGCTCAGAGTCATAAGTATGTTACCACGTAACTGAATAAAATACGTATTTGCTCCAGAGCTTACAGATGAAACTTATCTACACGAGTAAAAACAATATATATGTGTATACATATTCTTATCAAAAATGGCGTCCAGAAAATTGTTTTTGTTTGTTTGTTTTGAAATTTCGCACAAAGCTACTCAAGGGGTATCTGTGCTAGCCGTCCCTAATTTAGCAGTGTAAGACTAGAGGGAAGGCAGCTAGTCATCACCACCCACCGCCGACTCTTGGGCTACTCTTTTACCAACGAATAGTGGGATTGACTGTTACATTATACACCCCCACGGCTGGGAGGGCGAGCATGTTTAGCGCGACGCGGGCGCGAACCCGTGACCCTCGGATTACGAGTTGCACGCCTTACGCGCTTACCCGTGCCAGAAAATTGAAACACGCGGTATAGCGCTACATATATTTATCTGGAACCAAGAAAATACGGGAAAACCTAAGGGACACGTCACAAACAGGATACCACTTCATTTTTTGACGTCTGATATACGTTTTCCGGTGTTTTCTTGGTTCTAGATAAGATATGTAGTACTTGTCAGAGATTATCACATTCAGGATATGTTATGAACAAATGGATTGAGTGGACATACCGCTAACAGAAACGGCGTTTCGTATATACCATTTCTCAGGATTGCGTAAAATTGTAGAAACTGTAATTAAATATTGTTCGAGTATCTCTCACTATCTTCCTCTATTTGTATTATACTCATACATAATTCGTATATTGAAATCTTATTTTGTTTAAGTAAAGTAATTCACACATTTTCCTGAAATACAATCAATACACTTTTAAACTGTTGACTGCTAAGTATTTCAGCTGTTACAATACAACTCTAATGCTTCTTCATTTTGTAACTTTTCTCGTGACGCCATTCTGGATCGAAAGTGAAACAATTTGTAAGTAGGTCAAATGCATGTATGGTACTAAAATCTAGTGTTAAAGTTAGGTATTATTGAGAACGAATTAACTCGTCCGTGGCACTGTGTTTCCGATCGGCTTGGACGAGTTACCTCGTCTTCGGCACTGAACGGGTTAAAGCACATCTACATTAAATAAAATTTTGAAAAACGTAGAATAA
This sequence comes from Carcinoscorpius rotundicauda, assembly GCA_011833715.1. NCBI lineage: Eukaryota > Metazoa > Arthropoda > Merostomata > Xiphosura > Limulidae > Carcinoscorpius > Carcinoscorpius rotundicauda. The sequence continues at coordinate 87,940,031 of CM022399.1, forward strand.
AGTTATATTATTTGCTCGTGACTTGTGAAATGTGTGGCGCGTTTTATTAAAGAATTCATTTACTGATATCACTGAAGTGTATTTTGATATTTAACGTATGTTGTTAACAAACCCACATTCTCTATAGGAAATGTTATATTGAAGGTAAACCCAATTATTAATTAAATTACATATTAAGAATTTATTTCATATTTGTTTAATGTTCAGTCTAACTAGATATAAAACAAGGAGGTTGTCCCCCCTGTGGTCAGTAATTCAAGATTAATTTCAGCTTCACGTGATTATTTGTTTAATGTTAAGCACAAAGCTACACAATGGGCTACCTGTGCTCTGTTCACTACGAGTATCAAAACCCGGGTTTTACCTGTGTAAGTCCACTGTAGGGTTTGAGATTAACCTTAATCTCTGACCTGAATACATCAGATGTTGTTTAAATTAAAATGTTGCGTCAAACATGCTCGCCCTTTCAGCCTTGAGTGCGTTATAATATGACGGTCAATCCCACTATTCGTTGGTAAAAGAGCAGCCCAAGAGTTAGCGGTGGGTGGTGACGACTAGCTACCTTCCCTCTAGTCTTACACTGCTAAATTAAGGACGGCTAGCACAGATAGCCCTCGAGTAGCTTTGTGCGAAATTCATAACAAACAAGCAATAAGTTTACTACGACCTTAATGTGTAAAAGTCTACGTGGTTTAAATCCTCACAATGAACAGTGTAGGAAACCCATTGTATAGCTTTGCATTAATAAAACAACAATAACAAATCTTTATATGTTTTATATGTGTATTTCATGTCTACAGAATTTTGATATATTCCTAAATTTTGATATAAAACAGATATGTTACACCCTGAAACAGTTCACATCTATTGTATTCTAAGGATGACTTGTGTGGGTATTAAAACTTTAATTAAAATAAAGTACCAAACAACGTTTCGACCTACCTGGGTCATCTTCACGTCAACATAAAAAAAGTTTGCATCTGACCGTTTCTGGGTGCATGTCATAGGGACAATCTCGTATCCGCCCACACTCTCGTTCTCACAATATGTGTCCAGCAACGGTCATTTTTAAACTGTCTTTGTTAACCTGAAGATGACTTAAGAAGGTCGAAATGCAGTTCAGTACTTTATTTTAATTAGTTTCAATGCTCATACCGGACGTCTTTAAAATACATTTTTTACTTCAAATGATTTTCTTTCCATTATGAGTTCTGATCCATGGTTTGGTGGGTTGGGTGTATACTTTACCTTTTGAAACAGGACTGTCGCTGGGTTGGGTGTATACTTTACCTTTTGAAACAGGACTTTCGCTGGGTTGGGTGTATACTTTACCTTTTGAAACAGGACTGTCGCGTGGATTACGTATTACTCTGATCCAGTCCTTTGATTGGTCAGTAACAGTGCATAGAACAAAGATACAGTGGTCTTGTTCTCTTGTTAGTCGGCAACAACGCATTCTTCCGCCTTTCGCCTTTTGAAACGTCGTCCTCTACACTTGTGTCTCCACAACAGGTAGTTGCCGTCCATTCTACAAAGTCTCATCATTGTCAGAAACAGTTATTAACTGGCCAAAAGCAGTTTTCTAATTGGTCAACAAACGTAGTCTTAGCGTTTTATAGCACATTTATTATATGTGTTGCGCTTTCTGTAAAAACTGTTTACTTCGTCACTTTAGCCTCAACGTTTCTACTTCGCCAGTTTTGTAAAAATAAACGAACCAATGAAATTTTTTCCATTTTTATTCAGTTGACAATAACAACCAGTTTTTAACAAACAACTGTTCGATGTTATAGAAGTTAACAATTCTGATTAAGATAATGTTCAAACGCTTCAGAAAATCACATTATCACACATTAATGTTACTATAATATAAACAGACGTAATAATATATGGCGTATACAACTTTTAATTTTTTTTGAATAACGTGAAGTAACAGCTTACAAGAAATCAACCACGTCAGACATATTCAAAACACAGTACACTAAAATTCTAAGACTTCTATATAAGTCTTTTCTTATAAAATGTTCTGATCTACTACCTCAAACACGTGCACGTGCAGGATTATATAACACGCTAAACAGCTAACAGGACAAAAAAGTAGTAAATTACTCTATAAATGTTATAATTATATCACTAAATTATTGACCGAATAACAAAAAGTGTCATAATAAATGTTACAACGATTGACACTATTCAAATGTTGGTTAATCGCAATGCTTCAAGATGTCCGTACGTCACATAAACAATTGAAATCATAAAGAAAACACGAACCAACAACATAAAGCTTTCCAGTACAAAAGGTGAAAAGTTCTTCTCCCTCAGTGACGAATGATGTCATCTTCAGTACACTTCAATAGTTTGAGTACTGTAAGTAGGTCGGGAGTGGAGTAAAACAATGAAACGGAGATAGAACGATGGGGAATGTAGAACCCCAGGCTGTGAGAACAATGAGGAGGGTAGAATCCTAGGCTTTCAGAATGTAGAACCCCAGGCTGTGAGAATTTAGAACTCCAGGCTGTGAGAACAATGAGGAGGGTAGAATCCTAGGCTGTGAGAATGTAGAACCCCAGGCTGTGAGAACAATGAGGAGGGTAGAATCCTGGGCTTTGAAAATTTAGAACCCCAGGCTTTGAGAATGTAGAATCCCAGGCTGTGAGAATGTAGAATGCTTGACTATAAGAGCGATAAGGAGTGTGGCTTCCCTGAATATGTGAGGAATGAGAACTCCTGGGCTGTCAGAACCATAAAGATTGTAGAACCCTTGACCGTGAGAGTGGTGGGGGTACAAATTACTGGGCTGTGAGGAAAATGAGGGCTGTGGAATCCAGGTGTATGGGAGATATTAGGCATATGGAATCCTTGGCTGTGAAAGGGATGAGGGTGTGTATGGAATCCAAGTCTTTAAGGGAAAATAGGTGTGTGGGATTCTGGATTAGATATAGTTGTAAGATCGAAACAAGAATAGAAGGAAACAATGATCAAAGTGATTATTTTGCGGACTTAATGTGCAGTATCATTACAGTGAAAATCATAATTAAAAAAATAACTAAAAACATAACTTTCCTGGTCAAGGAAAAAACTTTCCAAAGGGTGAGTACAGGTTTTTGTTTGGAAGCTCTGCTGATACATAAAGTTGCATGAAACTGAAACTCGTTGGAACTCTCAAATGGTTCTTCTGTAAATGTGTGCAGAAGTGGTCCAGTTTCTTTAGCTTCTTCTGCTACTTCAGCAGGGAACTGAGACGTGACCAATAATATCCAAATGTTATTGACAAGCCGAAACGAAATCGTGATGAATTTTAGAAAGTTAAAATCATCAGCGTAGGAGTCCATAACTGAGTTGTAGATGGAGATCAGGATATCGGTTATTATGTTAAAGTACAGAAGAAAGATGGGAAAACAAAATACGTCATCCGTTGAATCGACCAATGAACAAATAACGTTATATTCCTTTCGTATTTCCCGAATTCTACCAGTAGAAATACTTTCTGTATTTGTTACTCGTAACTTACAATTAAAACGCTTTAGTAGGATCTTCATAACGTCACACAGAAAAGCAAAATGGAGGCAAATAAAAGCAAAGTTTCCCCAGACCACGAAGTCAAACAGTGTTGTAATTATCAGCGAGAAGACAAAAGTTGGGCCTAAAATAAAATTTTCGGTAGTAATGTTGAACCAGAGGACTGTAAAACAGTCCTTCAGCTCTTGCGGATTGTGAATGTGAAACGTCAAGTCTGTAGTAATTCGAAAAATTATGAAAATCCAGCTGATGACCAGACCAATCTTCACTGACCGCCGCCGACTTTCGAGAACCCTCCCTACGTGTACCTGGGGGGTCTTATTAATCCAGGAATAAAGTGTCCAAACTCGAATTTTTCTCAGTAACAAGTTGTCCGTAATTAATATCACGGAAAAAATTCGCAAACAGGAGGTACCCTGTATAAGGACCATTTTTCTCGATGTTCCGCTCCAGAAGTGAGACCAGACAATCAGTTTATACACCAAATACAGATGAACTATGGCTAGTCCAGAATATACCAGAACAGTCCAACACGTTTCTTTACAGGTGGAGGCTCTCTTCTTGTTAGTTATGTTAAGATCCAATCCCACAAGAGACAACGACACGATGATTGGTCTCAAGATTCCCTCTACTGTGGTTTCTTTAATGGACTCCTCCCGACCTGTGGCTGGTATTCTTTTACTTTTAGTTGAAGATCGACTCTGTAGAACAGTGAGCGACGGAAGCTTGTCGCTATGACCTACCTTGACAGGAAGAGACATACTCCTAAAACTTTGTACTATTTTAAGGATACTTGGTATTCCAGCAAGTATTATGTCAATCCTTTCAAATATTTTATCTCAACAAACGATCGCGATTTTAATATACCAAATTCGATAAAAAAAGTTTCAATTTTTGTGTGTGTGAAAAACAAATGATACAGGTATTCATTAACCAACTGTTTTACTTAACCACAAAATGCACAACTTTCCATCGCCGTATTTCCACAAAACGCAAATTGTTCATATCCATTAACCTCGCGCAGTGTTCTTTCTCGGAAAGCTTTACGTTCTGATGGAGAACAGAAACTAATGGAGACTCCTCGTGTTACATATGCCACCTGTGGAATTTCCACAATATACTCTATTACTGTTTCTCTAACCCTGATCGATAGCCTTTAAGCAGGTTTCTCAGACTGTCACGTTTATGTACACACAGCACTTTATTTTAATGTCTTTGTGCGAGTTCTTCATAAAGCGTGGTACACAGAATTATCTATCGATCTGAACAAGAAACAAATGTCCGTACTGTTTAGTAGCGGCTGTGTAAATGTCAAACCGTGTCGGCAAATAAATTGCATGGATGCACGTAACGTTACTTTTTATAAATCGTCTGCAGGAACTAGCGCGTGTACAGAGCGTGTAAACGAGCACGTGACTGTATTCTTCACACTGTTCCCAGAGCTCCATTGTCATCAAACAAAGGTTTTGATGTTATATTTCGTTATACCGGGCGTACGATTGTGAACTAAAGTTTTTGGAAATGCTAGAACAACATTTTCTAAGGGTACACTGGAATAATATGCTTGCGTAGGTTTAAAATACTTCCAAGGACAATTAATATTATTTGTATTTCTTGATGTCACAACGGTATATCTGCGGGCTTATACTGGTAGAATCTGGATTTCGATACCCATAGTGGGCAGAGCCCAGGTAGCCCTTTGTGTAGCTATGTGTTTAATAACAAACAAACAAAACATTTGCGAATATTAGTTAAAAGAAAAACAAAGTACTAATTCGACTGTGTGTTTTGTTTTGTTTGTTTTCTTCAAAATGTCAAGGTTTCTGATTTTAATCTTGGAATATTAACAGAGAAGAAAAATAAAACTTATAAAAACATATACGACCTAGATAATGTTGTTTAAGACAACTTAAGTGATATGCAAAACATTAACCTCAAATATAGCAACAGAGTAAATAAACATGTTATGTTCATACGCAGACGGACTTCACGGAAAAATTTATTATTGTCATTAGACTTTTTGTTGTTGTTGTTTAGAATTAAGCACAAAGCTGCACAATGAGCTATCTGTACTCTGCCCACCACGGGTATCGAAACCCGAAGAGAAAAATGTTCATGAAATGTACTAACTTAAACAAACCTCAAAATAAACCAACCTAGTCGTAAAAACTATTGTTCTATAGTGTGTTTATACTAAAAATACCCAATTATTGTTCCACAGTATATTTATACACAACTACTATTCTATACCATGTTTATACTAAAAATACCTAACTATATAGTTATATAGTATATTTATACTAAAATACCTAACTATAGTTCTATAATATGTTTATACAAAACATACCGAACTCTTGTTGTATTGTATGTTTATACTAGAAATACCCACCTATTATTAGGTAGTGTCTTTATATTAAAAATACCTAACTATCGTTCTATAGCATGTTTTCACTACAGATACTGAACTATTATTTAATACTTAAGGATAAAAATGTCAAGAAGCGTCCATTTCAAAGTAGGTTACCAAATTCCACGAAGATCTGCTTCGTGGTGCCTCACAATGTAAAAACAGGTGAAATGCGTTTTGTAATCAGTTTACTATGAAAGAGAAGAACAAGGCATGAAGAAAAGCGTGTTTAATAGTTAATAACTTAAACATTTCACTGATTGAAACGTTGACCTCAGAAAAAAGTGGTGCTTTGAGACACAGTATAGGTTAGAGAAACTTCCTAACTCCACCTGTTTCTCTCAACAAATTGTTCTTTTTGTATTTCATTTTCCGACAAGATGTTGTATTCCATACTGTCTTTATGAAGGCTGTAGAGGGCGTCAATAGGGGTGAAGAACCTGCAATATTTATTAATTTTTGTCATCTCTATTCATGTTTCTTGTATGTTCGAATTATTTATACTGATATATCAGGAAATTTCAAACTAGACTCCTGAGACATCTGTATACCAGGATTGTTGGAACTAGACTCCTGAGACATCTATATACCAGGATTGTTGGAACTAGACTCCTGAGACATCTGTATACCAGGATTGTTGGAACTAGACTCCTGAGACATCTGTATACCATGATTGTTGGAACTAGACTCCTGAGACATCTGTATACCATGATTGTTGGAACTAGACTTCTGAGACATCTATATACCAGGATTGTTGGAACTAGACTCCTGAGACATCTATATACCAGGATTGTTGAACCTAGACTCCTGAGACATCTGTATACCAGAATTGTTGGAACTAGACTTCTGAGACATCTATATACCAGGATTGTTGGAACTAGACTCCTGAGACATCTATATACCAGGATTGTTGAACCTAGACTCCTGAGACATCTGTATACCAGAATTGTTGGAACTAGACTCCTGAGACATCTGTATACCAGAATTGTTGGAACTAGACTCCTGAGTCATCTATATACTAGGATTGTTGGAACTAGACTCCTCAGACATCTGTATACCAGAATTGTTGGAACTAGACTCCTGAGTCATCTATATACTAGGATTGTTGGAACTAGACTCCTCAGACATCTATATACCAGGATTGTTGGAACTATTTTCCCGAGTTATAGGTATACTGGGAAAATTGGAACTATTTCCCCGAGTTATAGGCATACTGGGATTGTTGGAATTATTTCCCCAAGTTATAGGTATACCAGGATTTTTCAAACTATTTCTCCGAATTATAATTTTCCAGGATTCTTGCAACTAACATTGGATTTGCAACTAGATTCCTAACAGATAAACATACTGGGATTGTTGCAACTAGGCTCATGAAACATGGATATATTAGAATTGTTGCTACTAGGACCCTGAAACATGAGTATACAAGTATTGTTACAACTAGCCCCTGAGACATCAATATACTAAGACTGTTGAATTAGCTTCTGAATAAAAAAAACATTCAGTTAAACAACTTGTTTTCTATGTGTTTTTCCAAAGTAGTGTCTTCATGGTGTCAAGCCCTCAAAGTTCTTGTTTCTCTACATAGTAATTTAGTTTCAAATAAAAACATGTAAATATTTAGATTAGTTGTATCGTCATTAAGGTCATTCATTTATCTGAAACACAAAAACATTTCTTGCACTTTTTAAGCTACGTTAAGAACTAAAGTTATTGTATTACGAGGTCAACATGACCGATTGTTTGTTGTTTTGTTTTTTGAGTATCGTTCGGAGCTACACAAGAGATATCTGCGCTACATATTCCTAATTTCGCAGTGTAAGACTAGAGGGAAGGTAACTAGCAATCACCACCCACCGCCAACTCTTGGGCTTCTCTTTTACCAACGATTGACTATCACGTAATAACACCTCCAAAGCTGAAAGGACGAGCATGTTTGGTGAAACGGGAATTCGAAACCGCCTAAATCACCTATTAAAAGACTGTGACCGCCTGTACTTATTATTACATTAGTATAATAATAAGTTTGAGAGTCAGTTAAAAATGACGAAATCTAAAATAATAAATACTCCTGACCTCCTCACACAACTCAGGTAAAACTTTCTCCGCTTCAGACTATTCAAACTTCACATCAATATTTACTCTTCACAACAGCGAGTTTTTGAACTTTCAAATTACTCTATTTTAGAAACTGGGTGGTGGAGATGTTGCGTCGACCGCGGGGAAGTCAAAGCCTCAATTTCACCGTTCTAAGTCCGTAAATTCCCCGTTGTTCCACCAGGGTATGTTTTAATTTTTAAATAACTTGCACGTCATTCGTGCAACGGAAACCCACAAGTGAAATATCACAAAAAAATCAAGATGTTTGTATTAACATTGTCCTTAAGGCATTAATAACGACCCATTTCACACACAAACTACAACAATAATAACATACATTACGTGGCCAAAAGTATGTGGACACCCAACCATCACAGTCATATGTGCTTGTTAAACATCTCATCCCAAAAACATGGACATTAATATGAGTTTTATACCCCCTTTGCTGCTATAACAGCCTCCCCTCTACTGGGAAGGCTTTTCACTAGATTTTGGAACATGGCTGTGGGGGTTCGCTCCTATTCAGCTACAAGAGCATCAGTGAGGTCGGGTACTGATGTCTGGCGAGAAGGCCTGACTCGCAGACGGCGTTCCAGTTCATTCCAGAGATGTTCGATGGGGTTGAGATCAGGACTCTATGCAGGCATGTTCTTCCACACCAACCTTAGCAAACCATGTCTTTATGGACCTAGCTTTGTGTATGTGGGCATTGTCATGCTGAAACAAAAAAGGGCCTTCTCCAAACTACTGCCACAAATTTGGAAGCACACAATTCTCTATAATGTCCTTGTATACTGTAGCTTTAAAATTTCTCTTCACTGGAACACAAGAGTCTAGCCCACACCATGAAAAATAGCCCCAAACCATTATTCCTCCTCACACAACATTACTGTTAGCACTGTGCATTCAGGCTGGTAGCATTCTCCATTAGACTACCAAATAGTGAAACATGATTCATCACTCCAAAAAACGCATTCCACTGCTTTAAAGTCCAATGGTGGTGTACTTTACACCACTCCAGTCGACGTTTGGCATTGCGCATCTTAGGCCTGCGTGTAGCTGCTCGGCTATGGAAACCCATTTCATGAAGCTAACGACAAACAATTCTTGTACTAGCCTGGCTTCCAGAAGCAGTTTGGAACTCAGTAGTGAGTGTTTCAGCTGTGTACAGACGATTCTTTACGCGCTTCATCACTCGGCGGTCCCGTTCTGTGAGCTTGTGTGGCCTACCGCTTCGTGGCTGAGCTGTTGTTGCTCCTAGACGTTTCCACTTCACAACAACAGCACTTACAGTTGACCGGGACAGCTCTAGCAGGACAGAAATTTGACGAACTGACCAGTTTGAAAGGTGACACCCTATAACAGTACCACGTTGAAAGTTACTGAGCTCTTCAGTACGACCCATTCTACTGCGACTATATGTTTATAAAAACTGCATGGCTGTATGCTTGATTTTATACACCTGTTAGCAATCGATGTGGTAGCAAGAGCCGAACCCACTAATTAGAAGGGTGTCCACATACTTTTTGGCCATATAGTATATATGTAGATATTCCATATGAAAATGTTCTCTTCCTTTTCTTGGCTCGATAAGTAAAAAAAATAACAATCAAACTCCAGATATATCATTTCATCAAGAAATATGTCCCAATGTCAACGTTAAAAAACGTGGGGAATCAGGTTTATTCTGAAGTTGCCATGCAGTTATCTGCCAATGTATTGTAAAGACATGAATACTGGATGAAAATGTTGACACACCCAAGAACCACCGCTAAATAAACAAGAAATGGTCTTGAGTCATCTTACTATAAGATACATGGAATGTATGCTAGTGTACGGAAACACAATACGCTAAGATAACAGCGAGATGAGAAAACAACGATTCATGAGAATAATGAAGTGGTTTTGACAGAACATTGATCTGTCTTCTTTTGGTGAAACAGTCCTAAAAAAGACAGACCAATGTTCTGTCGAAGCATGTAATGTGTTCACCCCCCAAAAAAAAAATATACTACTTTATTATGCCTATGAATCGTTGTTTTTCACTTTATATTAACATGAGTATTGTTTGTTTTGGGGAATTTTGCGCAAAACTAAACAAAGGCTATCTGCGCTATTTGAAATGTAAGACTAGAGAGAAGGCAGCTAGTCATTATCACCCACCGCCAACTCTTGGGCTACTCTTTTACCAACGAATACTGGGATTGACCGTCACATTATAACGCCCCCACGGCTAAGAGGGTGAGCATGTTTGGTGTGACGTGGATTTCAACGTGAGTAATACTAAACTAAAACGAAGAATTGTTTCCACTCTCAAATTTCAATGACGTCAGCGATGTCTTGTCTTTATCTTCGTGCATTGTTATTCCATGACCCATAAATAACAGCGAACATATTTATCTCATATTAATGATGTTCATCCACATAATTGGCTAATAAGTTTCAAAATACATGACTACATCTCTCCATCATGCTGTCACATAATAAATGAAGAGCTGTTAATGCGGTCTTTTGATTCCAATGATCCGATATGATTGGCAAACAAGGCTCACAAATTTCTTTCCCTGATTTGGGTGAAGTTCCACAGTCATCCGAAATATTGATATGAAAATTTTAATAAATTTCCTGGCTTCGGTTTTTGATTGCTTATTAGAAGAGTATATGATTATGGCCATTTGGTGCAATAGCCCATCACAACCGTAATGTACTCATTCCCACAGTCACTCTGTGAAAGAAAATCAAGTACATTGACAATAACTCTCTTATGTGATGCTCCAACACAGTAACAATGTAACTGTGCATGTTGTTTCTTGTGGGCATTTGTTGTTGTTTTTTGTTCACGACAAAATCCCATCAAGCAACTCAAAGGAATCATTCTGTTACTCTCTCCAGCTGACGGAAGAATCTGGAGGTGACAGAATGCTGCGAAATGTAAAGACTTTGTAAAAACTCATTGTAATTGTTCTATTTTGCCCAGTTGTATCCTCTGGACATGAGTTATCCTATAAACGAAATGAATAACAATGTCCAGCACATTCTGGACTTCGGGCTGTATGAAGCAGCCGTTTGTTATGAGGGTTTCTTCTGTTCTATTCTTAATCCACTGAATAATTGGTTTCAAACTCGTTGATTTTAACTAAGCATCTTCAGTTCAGTGCTGGACCACAGCATTTCTCCATCATCACTTGTGCATTTTGTATTATAATCCACTGCACTTTAAGTTCGTCATCCAGACTGTCTTACATTTCCTTCTCCTCACAGTATTTACATATATTATTGACACGTTTTTTTAGTAATTCATTAAAATCACCATGGATTCATACAGGGAATGCATAATGGTCTCCTGGATTAGAAAATTTAACCAACCACTTTAATTCTCCACCATCTCTCCAGAGTGTAAACTCTTGTCCACTTAAGTAAATTTGGAAATAATTTAAGTCTTGAACAGTATCTAACAGCTCTTTGAGTTGTACAATACCTCATTTTTACAATGTTCACTGCCTTTCCACAATAAGCAAACACCCGTACTTTTGATAATACTGCTCCAATTGTAAAATGAGTAGATATTTAATTAAAATAAGTTAATATGAGATAAACAGTATTTTTTTTCATCAATACGTTCACAGTCCAACAAACTTATTTCGTTTTCAAGTAACTTGTGCAGAGGACGAACTATGTCAGAGGAATATTGTACAAAGTGATGGCAGTAGGAACTCTCCTCTTACCGTGGCGCAGATAGCCTAGCTGCTTCGTGCCATAAAACACCAAACCAACCAACCAGTTCTCTTCTCGCATGTAAATTTCTTGGTGTTGGCTGATTCTGAATAGATTCAGTCTTACAGTATCTATAAGCGCTCCCAATCTGCTAACTGTCCAATTAAATTATCCTGTTGATGGAACAGGTCACATGCACTTCTCGACATTCATAACCCAAATGGTATCAACAAAGAGTCACAATCAGTTTCCTGCAAAAACGTTATATTCTCTCTACTTGCTTAGTCGACTAGCACTTACCAGTATCCCCTCTAAAGATCCAGTGTTTAAATAAAACATTATCAAAACGTTTTACAAGTAGAGTCGATCCTTTCCAGCAAGTATGAATATATCTAGAATAGGTCACGCCCAAGGACTACCGCTTAGTTCTCTTATCACTCATTGGGTGAAGATTTGCCAATAGACTTCCTCCACGTTGCCTCAAAGGTGAATACATATGTTTTCTGATGTAGTAATGTACTTCCTGTACAATTTCCACATCTTCAAATGTCCATTTCAGCCTTGACTTGAATCTTATGATTTGTTGAGTTCGTAGCCCTAATGGCGATATCTCTATTCTTCAGATCCATGCGAGTTCTTTTAAAAATTAATTCATCAGGACAGGCTGGAGTATTTTATCGTGCTATGGTCCAGTCACCAGATATGAATGAATTCCTGATAATTTCTGGTCATAGATTATGAAGGTGACTTAACCTCACATACGTGTCTCCTAAACTTCCAACTTTCCTCTAAGAAACTTTGGGTCTACTTCCTGTTAGCATCAGTCTTCCTTTATGAAACTTTGGGTCTACTTCCTGTTAGCATCAGTCTTCCTTTATGAAACTTTGGGTCTACTTCCTGTTAGCATCAGTCTTCCTCTATAAAACTTTGGGTCTACTTCCTGTTAGCAACAGTCTTCCTCAATGAAACTTTGGGTCTATTTCCTGTTAGCAAGTGTTCCTCTATGAAACTTTGGGTCTACTTCCTGTTAGCATCAGTCTTCCTCTATGAAACTTTGGGTCTGCTTCCTATTAGCATCAGTCTTCCTCCATGAAACTTTGGGTCTATTTCCTGTTAGCAAGTGTTCCTCTATGAAACTTTGGGTCTACTTCCTGTTAGCATCAGTCTTCCTCTATAAAACTTTGGGTCTACTTACTGTTAGCAAGTCTTCCTCAATAAAACTTTGGGTCTACTTCCTGTTAGTATCAGTCTTCCTCAATAAAACTTTGGGTCTACTTCCTGTTAGCATCAGTCTTTCTCTATGAAACTTTGGGTCTACTTCATGTTAACATCAGTCTTCCTCAATGAAACTTTAGGTTTACTTCCTGTTAGCATCAGTCTTCCTCTATGAAACTTTGGGTCTACTTCCTGTTAGCAACAGTCTTCCTCAATGAAACTTTGGGTCTACTTCCTGTTAGCATCAGACTTCCTCTATGAAACTTTGGGTCTACTTTCTGTTAGCATCAGTCTTCCTCAATGAAACTTTGGGTCTACTTTCTGTTAGCATCAGTCTTCCTTTATGAAACTTTGGGTCTACTTCCTGTTAGCATCAGTCTTCCTCTATAAAACTTTGGGTCTACTTACTGTTAGCAAGTCTTCCTCTATAAAACTTTGGGTCTACTTACTGTTAGCAAGTCTTCCTCAATAAAACTTTGGGTCTACTTCCTGTTAGCTTCAGTCTTCCTTTATGAAACTTTGGGTCTACTTCCTGTTAGCATCAGTCTTCCTCTATAAAACTTTGGGTCTACTTACTGTTAGCAAGTCTTCCTCAATAAAACTTTGGGTCTACTTCCTGTTAGCTTCAGTCTTTCTCTATGAAACTTTGGGTCTACTTCATGTTAGCTTCAGTCTTCCTCCATGAAACTTTGGGTCTACTTCATGTTAGCTTCAGTCTTCCTCCATGAAACTTTGGGTCTACTTCATGTTAGCTTCAGTCTTCCTCCATGAAACTTTGGGTCTACTTCATGTTAGCTTCAGTCTTCCTCCATGAAACTTTGGGTCTACTTCATGTTAGCATCAGTCTTCCTATGAAACTTTAGGTTTACTTCCTGTTAGCATCAGTCTTCCGCTATAAAACTTTGGGTCTACTTCCTGTTAGCATCAGTCTTTCTCTATGAAACTCTGGGTCTACTTCCTGTTAGCATCAGTCTTCCTCAATGAAACTCTGGGTCTACTTCCTGTTAGCATCAGTCTTCCTCAATGAAACTTTAGGTTTACTTCCTGTTAGCATCAGTCTTCCTCAATGAAACTTTAGGTTTACTTCCTGTTAGCATCAGTCTTCCTCTATGAGACTTTGGGTCTACTTCCTGTTAGCAACAGTCTTCCTCAATGAAACTTTGGGTCTACTTCCTGTTAGCAACAGTCTTCCTCAATGAAACTTTGGGTCTACTTCCTGTTAGCATCAGACTTCCTCTATGAAACTTTGGGTCTACTTTCTGTTAGCATCAGTCTTCCTTTATGAAACTTTGGGTCTACTTCCTGTTAGCATCAGTCTTCCTCTATAAAACTTTGGGTCTACTTACTGTTAGCAAGTCTTCCTCAATAAAACTTTGGGTCCACTTACTGTTAGCATCAGTCTTCCTCAATGAAACTTTAGGTTTACTTCCTGTTAGCATCAGTCTTCCTCTATGAAACTTTGGGTCCACTTCCTGTTAGCAACAGTCTTCCTCTATAAAACTTTGGGTCTACTTCCTCTTAGCATCAGTTAATCTTCTTTCACCTCTGTAGACAATTTCTCCCATTTCATTAACAAATTTTTGACAAACTTTTGTAGCTGTAAAATCATTTATTAAATTACGTATTAGACTTTCTCTCATTAAACCCATGGATTGGTTTCTTTAAATAACGAAAATTTTTTTTTCATTTAGAGTAAATCAAATATTCTCAGTTGAAATTTGCCCAATAAGCCAGTAAAATTAGATTTTTCCATATTTGGCTGGCTCTATGTTGTTCCTCTGATCTGTTTTGGCTGGAAAACTAAAACTTAAGCGTATTGTCTACTTGATGCACTAACAAATGCTGGTTCCTCAGTCTCGGGTAGGTTTCCAAAACCTATAAAAAGCTGTTGTTGTTTTTTTCCTTATTCCATTAATATTTTTGTCTACAACCCTTACCAACATGTCCTTCAGTTTACCAGAATATAACGCAGTAATTACAATTTATACGTTATTCTACAAACTCGCGAGTGAAAGTAAAGCAGAATATACGTGTATGTGAACCGCACTGCATATGTTAAATCCAGGACAGGCTAGCTTGACCGATAGTGAGACTCAACAGGCTGGTTGGGATGCGATGGATACCGTAGGGTCAGACGCTGTTAATATGTCCAGTTACTGTGAACAACTCTTATGGTTTGAGCTAAATTTAGTTGTTGTTGTTTTTATAATCAAATGAATAGTTCTAATGACTATTATTAATAGTTTATATCGTAACCAACGTTTCAGGTAAGCCTTTTCCAGAAACACACTGGTTTCTTATATTTTTCATTGCCAGAAACACGCCATCTCGCACAGATTAAAAAAGACGCTTATATAATTTCTGTACAATAGTATGAAATTGTTACGAAGATAATATGCGTATTTTCTTATAGTAAAGCCAAGTCGGGCTATCTACGGTCTACCAAGGGGAATCGAGTCCCTAATTTTGGCGTTGTAAATTCGAAGACTAGCCACTGTCCCATCATGTTACGAAGAGATCGTTTCCTAAATGGAACTGCTATGAAAAACTCCAACAGGCACTGTAACAGCACGAGTAAATTTATCAGTTTATTACCGTGACAAAATACGCGGCGAAGCTTCAAAAAACTGTGTAAAAACTGTTGCGTCACTGATAAATAATAAAACAGCACGTAACAGGAAGGTGCAACACAGAACGTGGCGAGCACGAACCAACAGAATTAATAAAAAGCATTAAAACGTTCAAAATAGGGCTTATATCAAACAATGTGTGCTTTACACCAGTAGCAGGCGTTTATTTCTTTGTTTTGAATTTCGCGCAAAGCTACTCGAAGGTTATCTGCGCTAGCCGTCCCTAATTTAGCAGTGTAAGACTAGAGGGAAGGTAGCTAGTCAGCACCACCCATCGCCAAATCTTGGGATACTCTTTTTACCGACGAATAGTGGAATTGATCGTGACATTATAACGCCCCCATGGCTGAAAGGGCGAGCATGTTTGGTGCGACAAGGATTCGAGCCCGCGACCCTCAGATTACGAGTCGAACGCCTTAACCCACCTGGTTAAGACGTTTGAAATAATTGAATTTCACAGAATTTCGCAATTATTTTATTTTTGTTATGAACAAACTGGAGTGTTAGTTATATTGGTAAATATTTTATCAACATTCCCCCTCATCGATAATGTTGGAAGTATCGATTCTACATTTACGCGACGTACATTGTACATTAATCGAAGATTAGGTCCAATGATACGGAGGAAAACAATTGAACAACAATGATGTTAATCTTCTCTTAAAAATTTATTAGAATCAATTAAACATCAACTGGGACAGGAGAAACAAAATCCACAAGAATTCATCCATTATCGTAATACTGCTATGCACAATGTGCTAAAAGTTGTAACGAAATTAATGGTAGTGTTGACATGAAGAACATGTTTCACAAACATAAAAATACAACATAAAATTAATTTTTAGCCTACAATTATCACTTAGCAAAAAAAACACACCAAAAAAACCGAAATGGTTTGTATTTTAACTAAAACTCAATGCTATAAAAAATTATTGTTGACGTCCACTAAACCAGGAAAGCTAGGCCTATGTGTTTAAGAATTTAAGTTTTCTAATGGTATTACAAATCAAAGAAACTAAGGTAATAAGTATTCAGTGGAATGTATATAATAAAAATTTAGATTTCACAGAAAACATAATAACCGTATTTACAAAATATTGCGCGTTATGGAAAATGTAACCTTAAAGTTTCACAGTTTGGTTCTTTAGGTGTCATTAGGCCTACTCGATTTTCATATATACAGAGAACTTAACTCTGAGTGCAGAAAGAATTATTCCCAATATGACAAAGCTCCAAGTAGCTTAAGATTGACCCATATCAACTAAACCTTTAAATCTTTTCACAACCTAACATTCTGTAATTAACTTTAAATGTACGTGTTCACGAGAGAGAGAACATCGTAATTACATTGCTTCACGTAGTAATACAGAAACCAAAAGTGTAAAGTAACAGGTGTTGAATATTTTTTTCTCTTGCATAAAAACCAGTTATTCCCGACAGTACTTACCATAAAACAAAAATGCTTTTTCTTACCCTTTACAAACAGCTAAACAAACCATGTACTTCCAAATTTTCATTCAAACTTGATAATAATTTATAAAATAAATATAATGAAAAGAAAGGACGAGATTGCAAAATAACTCCGAATTTCCCTACATTATGTAGGAAAATTATATTTATATGAAGTTTAGCACGTATTCTAGTAACACTTTAACAACTGTACAACGTAAAACTCTCCGTTTAAGAGTTTAGTTTTCAAAATTGATTGGCCGGCACGTCTAAACTATTGTTAATGTTCAATATATTTCAAGTTTCATTGTACAGTGAAAATATAAGACTCCACAATGACACGATTTTAATATTTTGTTCAAAAAATAGTTTAAAAATTGTATTAGTTTTCGATATTTAAAATCCGTCATTTGGTAATCCAAAAAATCTAAATTGTACAAACTGTAATTTAAATACAACTTAAAATTGATACCTATTACAAGAAAAAAAACTGAAATGACTATAATACACTTTTTGCAGCTTATATAACTCGCCACAACCTTGAGCCACGAATGAAAATAAAAGTTTGCTTTAATTTTCAATAAGATTGACGTACAATATTAATCCTTCAAAAACTCAAAACTCTGAAGACTTTTTTTACATTTTTAATCGGAATGGTAATAAGATGACAAAAGTTAGCAATATATTCAATATTGTAATGCAAAAAAAAGGAATTACAGGCCTTTTCTACTGATTTGGCATTATTGATTAAATCGCTAAAACTGATTTTTGTGAAGGAAAAAAATATTGCTCAAAAGTGGACATTAATTGGGTTAATAGCGCCATCTGTTGAATTTGTTTCTAAAAATGCAAGAAAATGAAAGAAGAAACTTTCCTTACAAAAAGAAAACTAAAGTTAATTGTAAACTATTAATCATATTTCCATGCACTATTATAACACTTAAGATTAACAAATTTTAAATGATAAACTTTTACATTTTTCACGATTTCAAACAATTTTAGTAATAGTACTAGAGAACTTCAAAAGAAATTACTAAGGAGAAAAAAGTTGCATGACTTAAAGAAAACTCGTAAAATTTAAAATCCTGTTTTAATACTAAATTAACTCTGCATGAAAAATTCAAAAGAATTTCCTTAACAATATGATTACTACCAAACTTACAAAACTGTCTAGAAATAGGGCAAGAGATCAAGTGATCATTATTTTTAATGTACAAACTCAGTAAGAAAAAGCAGTCATGATTACTAGAACAGATACATTAAGAAAGGCAGGAACATACATTTAGTATCAACACAGATCCCCATAAAATATTCATTAAATAACATTATAACAACATTTATTACACAGTTTCCATAAAAATTCACCGAACAAGAACCATTAATTTTTTTTTCTTTTTAAATTCAGGTTTTCTGGCAGGCAAGGGAGCTTCTGACAGACGTTTCTACAAGCCTCACTCCAAACATACCAGCGGCGATAAATTATTCCTTTGCTAAAAAATTATTTCATCTGAACCAATTTCTTATATCACTCGAAAAGAGAAAGTAGTAAAATATCAATTTAAAATTCACTAATAAAGTAATAAAACTAGATGGATGTCCAAGATGTAATTCTCGGATTTATGTACTTAACTCAATTCGTTCTTATAAATAATCCATTGAAAACAAGTACGTCCATCCACTGAAATGTATAATGATTGAACACTAAAAAAAAAACGAAACTGTAAAAAATTTAAAAAAATTTGCAGATAATACTCACACCATTTTTGTTGTCAATCAATTTCGAATTTTTCACAAGTTAAATACTTAAAGAAAACATCCAAAACTGAACTGAACTTTAACAGGTTGGAGAAAAAAAATGCGACATTATGAGTACATAAAATTACATCCATCAATCACACTTCACCACTGATTTGAACAGTTACGTATCTAAGATGATGTTTTATTACAAATTCTAAAATTGTTTCTATTCTCTACCACTAGATGGTGGTCATCGATCAGGAGACTGATCCCTCAACACCGAATGATATTTCTTTCTGCAAAATTTCTTGTGAATCGGCCAATCTCTTTGCTGACACGTTGGTCCACAATAACGAGCTTCCTGGCATCGCCCACATATACTAAATTCTCGAGGTTCTCGTTCAAGGTTTATACACGGAGGGTAGTGGCATTCATAGTAACACGTGCTCTCTTCTGAAACCAAGATTATAAACATACAAATCCAAAACAGCTTGGAATAGCATACAAAATTATTTAATTTTTTTTCGCACGTGTTAAAAACTGGTGTTATTCCAAAAATTTTGTCAAATTTACTCAACAAATGTTTAAAAATTTAACACTGATCGATCACAGCTCCCATTAACACTAAAGAACAAATAATTTACTTTTGAAGTTAAAGATACGTTACCTAAAATTTAATCTTACTCGTACGGATTCATTTAACTAGATAATCACTTAAACATTACACACAAAAAGTGTAATTCAGCTAAATGGGCAATAGGTGGATCTGAATTATCAAACAATTTATATTACGAATATAAATTATGCAAAAGTTGTACATTTTAAACCATTACTTTATTAAAAACTTAATATGCATTATGTTCAGTTTCAGATCCCACTTCAAAATAATTATTTTTCCCAATTTGAAATCTTCATATTACAACAATTACTTCTAGGTTTCTTAACGCCACCTATTTTTAAGAATACAAACTATTTTTATATATCTTGGACCAAGCTCAGCTTTGTACATTCGCAGCAGGAGGATTAGATTGTTCCTACAATTAACAACTTGGGCAATTTAAGGAAATTTTGTGTGTCATACCTCTGGGCTAATGCATGTTCTACTTACTCGAAACGAGACACTAAAGTTTTGGCAAGGTGCATGTACCTTATACATGCCAGCAAAGAAAGGACACAATTGCACTTGTTATAAGACAATAACTGTAAGCCTATTATAATTTTGGAACATTACAACCTTAATCTGGTCCCTAAGGAATTTTATAAATGAGAAGAACGCATAATTATAGTGTTCCAACCATATTATACTTGTGATATCCATTATCAGTTATTCATTTCGCTCAATCCAGAACCAAGATACAAAAAACAGAACAGCAGTCTAACAATATATCTCAGAACGGCTGGTACGGGTATTAACACTTATTGTTAAGCAGAGAACAAAGTTTCGACCTTCCTAGGACATCTTTAGGTTAACAAAGAGAGTTTGAACGTGAGCGTTGATGGACACGTCTTACGGATGAGTATAAACGGGTGCGGAACTGTAGAGGTCCTTGCAGTTGAATGTTAAGTTATTAATTAGAATAGGTATAAGTGTTCCTTTATATAGGTTTAATTTTAAATTTAGTTGCTGTATAAGTAGGTCTACTTTGCGTTTATTTATATTTGTTTCCCTACTTAATATCTAGATTTTATGTTGTGTTTCTTTGATTTGCAGTGTTCAAAAACGTGTGAAGGTGTTTTTTTGTGTTCTCTGAATCTGGTTTCTATTTTTCTACTTGTTTCTCCAATATGGAAGTCAGTGGCAGTTGAAGCATTCTGTTTTATAAATAATGTTAGTGTGATGTTTGTCAATGTAGTTTTTAAGTAATATAGACTTCAGTTTTGTGCCTGATTTTTGAATAAATTTGGTGCTTACTGAAATGGTGGTTATAGTTTTGCTGATGTTGGGAACATGGGATGCAGCAGTATAAGGTGTTGTATCTTGGGATTTATTGGTTTGTTTGTTTGTTGTTGATCTAGGTGTGCGAATATAATGTTTTTCCACGTTTTTCTTAGGAAATTTGATGTTGATAGTGTTTTATTTATTTCATTAGGTGAACATAGTTTTGTTTATTTGGTTTCTTAATGTGTTCAGTTTTGTTTCGTTTCATTGCTGAGTTCATTCAGTATGGGTGATTTTTCTGTTTTGAATTGTGTATCAGTTCTTGTGATCTTGATTTTTAAAAAAATGCTATTTGGTTATTTTTTTCCTGTTCACAGAAGAACTTAATGTTGGAGTGTATTGAGTTAATGTGGTTGTTAAAACTAAGTGTGTGTTCTGTAGATGTGAATCCAGCAATTGTATCATCAACATATCTGCACCAGTATCGTGGTGGGTGTGAGGCTGCACTGATGGCTTGTGATTCTGTCAAGAACAATCTAACAGTTTTTATAAGCTGTTTCATATAATCATCATTGCTGTGTGCATAATGTTTGGAGGTTGATAAATAATTATTATATAATTTTACTATATTATATAGTTTACATAAACAGTGTTCCATCCTATACTCTGTTGTATTCCAGCTGGCCTGACGAGCCCTGGAATGAGCAAAACACATTTGGTAATAGATGTTACAAATGTAGTGTGGCTAAAATAATGTTATCATACACTGTTCTAATTCTTGAAAGTCCCTGAAGGCCAACATTAATAATGTAGTTTAAAATTGAAACAGGCTATTGTTTTAAGACAAGTAAAACTGCATAGGTTTCTAGTATTTACGTACATCATAAGCATCTGCTAACTGCAAAGATTAAATGAAGCTGTTTTACAAAACAGTTAAATTAACTGATTAATTAGAGCAAAGCTTGTGTAGCTCAAACTGATAAAACAACTAAAAAAGATAGCAGTCAGAAAACAGCATCCACCATAATCTCCTATGTTACTTTATTCAAATAGTGGGATTTGACTGTCACCATTATAATGCACCCATGGCCCAAGATTGAAGAGAAAAATTTGTTTCGTTGCAACAGACATAAATCATGGACCAACTTATCATGCTAACTACTAGGACAATCCTAGCCAACCAGATTCTACAGGCCTCAGTTCTGATTCAAATTTATCACAATTAACACCTCTGTTTCAGTGTTTATCAAGTTCAGTGTTCTGTGTTAATTCTTTCGTTATTCGAGTTTTATGTAAGAAGCTTAAAACTGTTTAAGGATTTCACATTATATACACAGTACAAAATTTTTAGGTGGAGATTCTACTATAACTTGAATTTGATTTACTAAACAAATAAAAATTACTTCAATGTTAGTTTAACCTTTGCTGTATTTATTAGGTTCGACGTTTCACTGGATGTGGAGATAAGGAATAGCAAGTTTGAAAAAAAGTTCAAAACAGCAAATTTTGAAGAGATGCAACAAGAATTATCCATTGTAAATTAAGCAGCTGAATTATTTGTAGAATGATCAAAGGTGGAAAATGTTTGAAGTAAATTCTTAAAACATTCATGTAACCATCAGTGATGTCAACAAAACCCACTTGTAGATATATATGTGAAAACGGCTCATTTGGGTTGAGAAAATTTTTACATAGAGGAGCGAACGTTTCAACCTTCTTCGGTCATCTTCAGGTTCACAAAGAAAGAGAGAGGTAACTGACATGTGGTCAGCTTCCAGTCAGTTACCTCTTTCTTTGTAAACCTGACAATGACCGAAGAAGGTCGAAACGTTGTTCGCTCCTCTACATGGAATATTTTCTCATGTAATCATATTCGTTATAGAAAGGGTAGCTGTAAGTAAAAAAACAGGTTGGTTCACAAAGAGGTTAAAACACAAAATTAAAGAAAAGCATCGTGCATTTTAGAAATTCAAACTGACTTGTATGACAGGAAACTTAGAAAATTATAGAAAGTTGGTGAAATAGAAAATTGTGACATCAAAATGGATGTATGACAAAAGTTGGCTGATTTCTTTAAATATATCAAGGAAACACAAAATGTTAGTTTGGGTAAGACTCCTGAAGGAAGATAAAGTAAGGTTAACACCTAATGATTATGACATGTTGGGGCCGTAACACCTAATTATTACAAGATATCTGGGTTATAACATCTTATGGTTATGAGATATTGGCTATTAAATTTTGCTTTTTCTTTAGTTCTTACTTACGAAGGTTTAAGCAAGTATTCACATCTTGAACAGCTGATAAATGGGACAAGATTACACAAGATGACTGCATTAAATTTCAGTTCGTTAAGAAAAACTGGGAAGTTTAAAAAATGATAAAACTCCTGGACCAGCTAATAATTTCACCAGTTTTGAAGGAGGTTAAAGATTCGATGTGTGAGCCACTAACTGTTTTGTTTGTTTTTTTAAGTTTCTGAATAGCGATCAGGTTCCAAAGGATTGGAAGTTACCAAGTGTAACTCCACCTTTCAAGAGAAATGATAAAAATTGTCCAAGTAATTATAGACCCATTAGTTTTACATCATCTGTGAGAAGTTTCGGAAAGTCTGATAAAAGATACTTTGCAAAGTCATTTAACAAAGTTTATAATTTTGTTGGATAGTCGAAATGGTTTCACCAAAATAAAATCTTCCCTTACAAATCTTTTCACATTCTTTGAAAAGGTTACTGCTTGTGTATAAGAAGGTGCGAGTGTAAACTTGGTATATCTGGAGTTTCAAAAAACATTTGATATGGTGCCTCATGAAAGGCTTGTAAAAACATTCTCTGCAAGTGTGGGGGATAAGTTAATTAACTGGATAGAATAGTTGCTGGATGGAAGAAAGCAGAGTTGTTAAAGATGGAGTTCAGTCAAACTAGAGTAATGTCACAAGAGGGGTAACATCAGGACTCAGTCTTAGGACCTTCGATCTTTCTGGTTTACACCAATCGTGTACATGAATGAATAATCAATAGATTACTTAAATCTACAGATAATATTGATGTCTTGGGTGTTGATAGTTGTGATCCTTTTGATTTAAAAAAGGGTTTAGATCATTCAGTGGGTTAGGCAAATAAATGGCAGATGAGTTTTAATGATGATAATAGCAAGACAATGCATGCGAGTTGTCATAAGCTGAATTGCAAATATAATTTGTATCAAAATAACTTTAACAGTGTTATGAAGGAAATGGATATTGGTGTAATAGTTTATCATTCTGTAAAGCCATCCAAGGCTGTGCGGTGTTGCTAGTGAAAGGACAAGTAAGAATGTTGGTTGCATCTAGATAAATATTACATACAAGTCTAAAGAGGTTATAATTCAATTGTACAGGTCACTGGTTAGGCCACACTTGGAGTAGTGTTCAGTCTTGGAATCCTTATCTTCAAAAATACACTGAATTGTTGGGAAGGGTTCAGAGAATGGTTACTAGAATGGTACCTGGGGTGAAGAGTTTGACATATGAGAAGGTGGAAACCCTGAAATTGTTTTCTCTTGAAAAAAAGAAGTGTGAGGAGGTATTTGATTGAGGTTTTTAAGATTGTAAAGCAAATTTATAGTATTGATGCATATTTTTCATATTTAACAGTGAGAACAGTCAGGACCAGGAGACATGAGTACAAATTATGTCTAAGTAGGAGTTATTTTCAGATAAGACAATTTTATTTTTCTGGCAGGGTGATTAGCCTTTGGAATGCCCTTGGATGTTGTAGAAACTGTAAACTGAAGTGTGTTTAAGAAAAAAGCTTGATAAATATATGAATGATAACAACTGCCTTTAAGGTTGTCTTTACAATTTTAATTTGGCTCGGAGAGTGGAACAACTAAGACGGAACAATAAGTCCACTGCTGTTCCAAAGCATTACAGTAAACTATTTCAACTCTGATGAAGCTGGAGTTTAAAACATGTGAATTAATTTATCAGCACAGAAAGATTTTATGTGCAAATATTTATGTAATGTCAGCACATCTATGCAGGATTTATGGATTTTTTTTTCATAAAGTTTAACTCATGTAATTTGCATTTTCAAAAAGAATGTATATTTGAAAGCTGCATTTTGGAGACTTTACTACTACTTATATTTTTACATTGTAATCCTGTAAAGGAACGGAATCGTAACGGGGTGTTATTAGTAAGCATTTCAGACAATCGTCACTTACCTTCTTCACATACAAGTTCACCATTGGCATTATAATATCGTCTACTCAAACTATGGTCATTAAAATGCTAAAAAGAAAACAACAATAAATAAACAGGCACGTTCTGCTATCAGGAAATGACAACATATAGTAAAAATTTCAAACCAGCAAAACATGGTAAAATTTTCACATCTGATGAATACTATTCTACACTCATTCCACAATTTTAAACAATCAGTTTACTTTCCTCATTTAAAAAAAAAACTTACAATAAAAACTACTGTTTACTCATTAATTTTATTGGAAGATCAGGAAACAATGGCTCGACTTGCAAGTTATAAAATTGTACGATGAGCAAGTAATCTTTAAGTAGAAATGATATCTGTTGAAAATGTAGCAATTAACATTATTTCCTGCTTTCAGAAACTACTGTCAATTATTTTCTCACTTATAAGGTAAAACAAATTTATGTTCATTGAGGAACCTACCAAACTGAATAATTAATTCATAAATACAATGACAGCAATTTTTACATTAGACACGTTCCGATTTTAATGGTTACAATGTTTCAACTTCGAGTACCAGGCCACCAACAGGTAAGAGTTACATTCAAAAAGCAGTTTGAATTACAGAAAATATTACAGACTTATAGGGGTCAGCATGCATTTTTGTAGAAAGCATTAAATTGGTGTTTGTTTGTGAATAAAACATTAATATAGATAAAGGGAATTCATGGACATTAATTTTGCAATGGCTTTACTGATGACTTTATCAGTAGTAATGTCTCGATGTCTCATTTCTTTGATAGTTTCTCTGAAATATTCAAAACATACGAGGGTCCATAATCCTGAGGTTTATTTTTCTTTTGGTTTCTAAAGTATAAAAGTGATTACATGAATTGCATTTTTGTTTTCATTTCTGTTGTTGTTTTTTCTAGTAATAAGGTCCTAGATATGAATATACGGATTTTCTATGTTTATGTTAGTCTAATCAACATAATGTTTCTTATTTAGTCATTTCCGTGATCCAGTTTCATCTTCACTGATGCGTTTGACACAAGGAATTGTAGAAGTGATGAAAGTCACAGCTGTTTTCATCTTTAAGATTAGTTTTCTTGTTTGATGTTTTTTGGATGCATTCTTTAATAAATTCTTCTGTTTTTGTTTTAATGAAAACTTCAGAAATTCTATATAGTATGTTATCAGATGCAATGTGCATAATACACTACAAGGTTCGCAGTTTGTTACAGAGTAAAATATCAAATGCAATGTGCATAATAAACCACAAGGTTCACAGTTTTTGACAAAGTCATCAAAATCAGAATTTGTCTACTCTTAAAACTGCTGTTAATGTATTTTTGAAATGACTAAACAAAATATTGCTTCTTTTAAGCCGAGAGTCTTACTTCATCAACCATGTGATTAGGGGGAAGCTGTTGAATGGCTGCCCAGTAAAGTGACTGTTCTCGATGTTTTCTCTGAGTCTCTAGCAGCAGTGGAAGTCTACAACTTTTAGGAACTAAACACAAATTTTGTAGTCTATTGTCCATAGTAATGCTGTTTTTATGGACTACCTTAAATCCAGGAGCAACACCTCCATAGTGCTTTTCCCTGTAAGATAGAAAACAAACGTTTAGGTAATGAAACCAAGACCGTAAATGGACAATCTACAATATTACAGTGCACATCTATTTTCTGTTGTTGTTGAAGCATTCATCTACTTGGTAAGTTAACAAATGTACATCTAGAATTGAGCCGAGAAAATAAATATAAAAATCACACCACGGTACAAACAAAATTTGTTACGTTTTAAAGTTTTATTTTTCAAAAATTTGCATTGGAATGAATCTGCATAAGTAATACACCTATAATGTGGAACTTCTCGCTCAAGTTCATGATCAAGTGGAACTTCTCGCTCAAGTTCATGATCAAGTGGAACTTCTCGCTAAAGTTCATGATCAAGTGGAACTTCTCGCTAAAGTTCATGATCAAGTGGAAGTTCTCGCTAAAGTTCATGATCAAGTGGAAGTTCTCGCTAAAGTTCATGATCAAGTGGAAGTTCTCGCTAAAGTTCATGATCAAGTGGAAGTTCTCGCTAAAGTTCATGATCAAGTGGAACTTCTCGCTAAAGTTCATGATCAAGTGGAACTTCTCGCTAAAGTTCATGATCAAGTGGAACTTCTCGCTAAAGTTGATCAAGTGGAACTTCTCGCTAAAGTTCATGATCAAGTGGAACTTCTCGCTAAAGTTCATGATCAAGTGGAACTTCTCGCTAAAGTTCATGATCAAGTGGAACTTCTCGCTAAAGTTCATGATCAAGTGGAACTTCTCGCTAAAGTTCATGATCAAGTGGAACTTCTCGCTAAAGTTCATGATCAAGTGGAACTTCTCGCTAAAGTTCATGATCAAGTGGAACTTCTCGCTAAAGTTCATGATCAAGTGCTGTAAATCCCATATCATTAGAAGACTGTTCAAAGAGCCCAGATTGCATACTGGCTCTTCAATCGAGAACCATCTTTCCTAAATTATGCTTAGTCGAACTTCTCAATAGAATGACTTCGTTACATGACAACATAATTATGCTGTCATTGCACGACATCTGGTTTGGATTTCAACCTTAGTTTTTCATATTTGAAAAGTATTTCACACAAACAACATTTAAACCTTATATAATTTCCTTAAAAAAAAAAGTATTACAATAAATACAATTCCAATGGCTTTCATGACTAGTTTACATCTAAAATATGCACGTGCATTTCATTCAGACAAATTTGCCTTCATTTCAGTTCACAGTACTCTAGCTTTGGTTCACTTTATAAACTACTTACTACAAACACCTTTCAGCTACTCTTTCTTTATTATGGGTTTTATTCTTTGTTTCATCTCACAAAAATATGTCGTACACTCAACACTCATAACTGTTTCATACACTGTACACTAATGTGAATAACATTATTTAATAAAAATACACAAAGCGAACAATAAAGTTATGTATATATGTAGTTTTATTAAATAGTTATGTCTCTACAAATTTCTGTTTGACCACCTAAAGTTGTTTTTTTTTCCAAACAGACCAAAATTTATTAATATAACGAAGTCTGCAAGAAATCAGAGCTCAAATTACAGGCACGAGAATGACAAAATAAGGAACATGAGTGAAGAGCATGAAAACTACTGGAAATGTTACATGGATCACCACTAGTATTACATTCATAACAATATACCTCCAACATAAAGTTAATACATATTAATCAGCTGCTTTGTTAATCAAAAAGTCAGTTTTTACAATAAAACTGATGGAAAGCTTGACTGTGTTTATACTATAAAACTGATGGAAAGCTTGACTGTGTTTATACTATAAAACTGATGGAAAGCTTGACTGTGTTTATACTATAAAACTGATGGAAAGCTTGACTGTGTTTATACTATAAAACTGATGGAAAGCTTGACTGTGTTTATACTATAAAACTGATGGAAAGCTTGACTGTGTTTATACTATAAAACTGATGGAAAGCTTGACTGTGTTTATACTATAAAACTGATGGAAAGCTTGACTGTGTTTATACTATAAAACTGATGGGAAGCTTGACTGTGTTTATACTATAAAACTGATGGAAAGCTTGACCGTGTTTATACTATAAAACTGATGGAAAGCTTGACCGTGTTTATACTATAAAACTGATGGAAAGCTTGACCGTGTTTATACTATAAAACTGATGGAAAGCTTGACTGTGTTTATACTATAAAACTGATGGAAAGCTTGACCGTGTTTATACTATAAAACTGATGGAAAGCTTGACTGTGTTTATACTATAAAACTGATGGAAAGCTTGACTGTGTTTATACTATAAAACTGATGGAAAGCTTGACTGTGTTTATACTATAAAACTGATGGAAAGCTTGACTGTGTTTATACTATAAAACTGATGGAAAGCTTGACTGTGTTTATACTATAAAACTGATGGAAAGCTTGACTGTGTTTATACTATAAAACTGATGGAAAGCTTGACCGTGTTCATACTAATTATTACAATGTATCTCAAGACGGCTGGTATGGGTATTAAAACTTTTATTAAAGTAGAGAACAACGTTTCGGCCTTCTTAGGTCATCTTCACGTTAACAAAGAGAGTTTGCAATCTGAGAAGGTCAAAACGTTCTGTACTTTATTTTAATAAAAGATTTAACACTCATACCAGCTGTTCCGAGATACATTTTCACTTAAAGCGAGTTTCTCGTCATCACGAATAACCGTTACTCTGCTAAAATAAAACGACTAGAAAACTACTCAGACCAAATCATACAACATTTTTATGGTTTGATAATATCCTATTGCATGCAAACATTTGTTTAACTAAAGTCTGTATAGAATATGTTATTTTATTTCCATAGCTCTGACAGCTCGTAATTTTCTAGATTATCCTGCATGTGCATGCTGTTTAATACAGTAATCAGCCTTTTAATTCAACTACAGTAAAAAATGTCTCCACTTTGTTTTATTTAAATTTTACTTACCACAGTAAATCTTGAACGAATTTTCCAAAATGTTTCCCTCTTAACAGATCATAGGCAAACGCATATACTTCAGCACCGTTTCCATCTTTATCGATTTCCAACTTTGCCTAAACAGGAGCAAAATGAAATTGTACTATTCATTAAATGTGAAGTTTCTTTGGGTTTGGTTTTTTCTGTTGTAATATTTTCCTTTTCCTGTTAAACTTCTGTAATCAAAATCCTATTCCAACTTGACTTACTACAAACAAAAACTGTAACACATCTTTAGCACATGTTAACAAATCCTATTCTACCTTGACTTACTACAAACAGAAACTAACACATCTTTAGCACATGTTAACAAATCCTATTCCACCTTGACTTACTACAAACAGAAACTGTAACACGTCTTTAGCACATGTTAACAAATCCTATTCCACCTTGACTTACTACAAACAGAAACTGTAACACGTCTTTAGCACATGTTAACAAATCCTATTCCACCTTGACTTACTACAAACAGAAACTGTAACACGTCCTTAGCACATGTTAACAAATCCTATTCCACCTTGACTTACTACAAACAGAAACTGTAACACATCTTTAGCACATGTTAACATGCAAAAATGCATGTGCACTGCAAACATGCAGTGCGAACTGGTCTATGAAACTCTATCTATACCTTCCTTCACATAAAACATCCTAATGTAATGTACTTTAATTCAACTGTATTAGTCAAATATTAATTAATGTTGTGCCTTCTTAGTAACTTACACTGCATCAAAGCACGTTTCCAGCAATGTATCAGTGTAAACACTTACACTGTCTATTAATTAGAGACAGCTAGTGCAGATAGTCCTCGTGCAGCTTCGCGCAAAAATTCAAAAACAAACACTTTCTGTGTTGTATCAAAGCATGTTTGCAGTAATATATCAATGCTTTCAGATAACAGGAAAGAAAACTGTGTGTGATAGCATTTTCTTTGCAACTTCCAAGATAAAACACTGGATAAAAAGTGATGAAAACCAGGAACTGTCCAACACATCTTTTTCACTACTAATCAACCATTTACCTTGATTTATCATTTACAGACACTAAACAAACCAAAATAGAATTGTGGAAAATTAAAAAATTTACTCAAGGTATTTTAGCAAATGATATTATTTAATGCACTTTCATCAGTTTCTTAAATTGTTTATTTGTTTTAAATATTCGGCAAAGACATAATAACCACCTTTTCTAGCAATCTCTAAGTTTGAATCCATTTTAGAAACCATACTAATAAAAAAAATAAACAAACCTCTACACAGCGGAGTTCTTGTTTCTTATCAGTATTTCCTGAATCGATAAAGCATGATTGATCATACCACATGGTAAATTATTATTTAATACCGTTAATAGGCTGTAAATGCGACTCTTGCTGAATGAAGCGCGTCATTTCGTAAAGAATCTATTAATTTCGAGCAGTATCTAGAAGAAAAGGTACATTGTTCATACACAAAGTTACTCAGGATTCTATAGGTGTTTCAGTTCTGTGTAGACAGTAAATTATCGCATCTATTCTACTATTCGGTTACTTTGTGAGGCACGCGTTTGTTCAACGACCAAAGTGGTTTAAGAATAGGTACCACCGGCAAGAAAAAAAACTTTGCAAGTTTTGTTTTTTTTTCTTCGCGATATTTCTGTTGAAAATGAAATTATTCTTTGCGAAAGTAGGCCTATAACGTTCGTAAAAGTTAATGCAACCTGCAGAAAATATTATAAATGAAATAAAATGTTAATTGTTACGTTGACTGGATTTATATTACTTTCACCAAACAATTCAGAAGTACTCGCCGAACAATAGAATGCGGTACAGCATTATACCAACCAGTTTTCATTTTATTATTAAACGCTAAAACTCTTTCAATAGATTTCGTCGTTAACATATAACAAATCCTCGCATTGTAAAAAGTACATATCTACTGTTTCTGAAACTGACCACAAAGTATTTTTGACAAAAATAATTTTAAGGAAATATTCTAAAATTTAGTTTTCTTTCCACTTAATAGATGGCGATTAAGGAAAAATAAAATCGCCTTGCAAATAAAAATCGTTTGATTGCAACGTTGACAGTTTTTTTGTTTCTTGTAGATCAAGTTTATTTGTTTAACGATTTTTTTTTCTATTACGTTGTTTAAAGAAAAAACGAAATATGCTAAAAAACCAGGTTTTATTTTTCACTGTTGATAATGAACTAAATATTAATAGGGGTTGTAGAACATTATTTTAAAACTACAGAACGTAGCCATGTTCATCCTCTTGGAAAAAAAAACTATTTCATATGGCCACAGAAATTACGTAAATATTTAAACACTATTTTCTCACCTATAACTTTCAATTTTTCATTCAACTAGTGCCTGGCTAAGTCCTTTTAACCACCTATTCATGCACTTAAAGCAAAATGCAAAACAATTTAAAATAAACATTAAAATATAATTGATTGTAGCATAGTTAAAGCCTTTGAATACCCTCAGATATTCATAAGTTTTAGTAACATACGCTATGCAATCGATTACACATGCAAGTCTATACAATATTTTCTGTTAGTGCATACTGTACGCGCTGCGACTCCAGCCCCTTAAACAAACAAAAGTAACACTATTTTCCTTGAAATTATATCACATAATTAGAAAAGTACAACAGTATATATTTTGTAATATGTTTTAGGAAGTCGTATTTCTGAAACGATTCTGTTACAACATACTTAAATTTACACTGATGAAAAATCGTGCCGATTCATAGAAGATAAATTTTTGTAAAACGAAGTACAGACGAAACGAATATGGCTGACAGTAACAGTAAAAAATGCTTTTGGCCAAATATACTAATGCGCTAATTTATAAACAAATTTAATGACGATAATCTGTTGATATGTTTAAATAATACATAAAAACTGGTTAGGAATGTTCCTATCTACTTCTCTTCACAACAGGTAAACAACCACAACCACCATCTTTTACAGATTGTGAAACCACGCATCACAGAAGTAAACGACCCTCCCTTCACGGTATTTCGTTCAAACTTCTCACATGTTGACTCATCGCACATGTGTATCATTAATACGAAGCAAGGAGGGGAGGGGAAAAGGCGGGAACTATATTTATTTCCTCTTTGTTTACATAGAGGTCAAAGTTACCAATGTTATTAGCGAGAAATACAGACTTTACAACACAAGGAAGAATCACACTCGCGCCATCTGTGCAATTTTAATAATTGAAACCTGTTAATTCTTTCTTCAGTGAAAGACGAATAATGAAGACGTAGAAAAAGCGCTCAAGTATGCGTTTATTAAATGCTTTAACGACATCAACTCACTTATTAACATGAACTTCTTAAATAAACGCTGCTTTAAAATATACAAATATTATACAACGGTTTCGAAATCTATGTATTGAAATAACACATCAGTTTTTCAAGCGATTTGTATATTACCCAATCTCAGAGCATTGCACCTTTTTGTACTGTGCTACTTTACACAATTTAACGAATTTTCTACACCCACTCCAACTCAAAAGTTGCGCAAAATTTAGTTTTAACTGGTTCAATTTGAAACTACCACAACACAAGCATGCATTATTGATTACATTTAACTAAACTAAATTTGAAAACTTTCCCTATATTGAGGCCAAAACACCTCATTTGGATTGACAGTCTTCCATACTGGTTCATTTTGTGGCCACTCAAACGACTCACAATTTGTTCTAACGTAATATTTAATACCAACCTGGCACAAATAGCTCTTAAGTGAATCCAGACTTATCTCACAAAATATCTCGTTTGACAGTCCTAGAGATGAAGTTGTTACCATATTCTCTCTCTGAACTGACGAACACAGTACATTATGCAGACGTTCCACAATCCAGGTATTTGGAACTGAGGTTTCAAGTTGAAAACTTTGATCATTATATTGTCTAGAAATACTCAACTTCACGTTTTTGATGTTTCCAGTTCAAAATAAGGAACAAAATATCAAATGTTAATCACGTAGTTTTTAGTATATGTGAAGGCAGGAAAAAAAAAATATACAGGTCAATTTCCAAACGAACGCGATTACTGAAACCAGGAAACAACATAATTGGCCGATTTCCAACTTCTTCACGCTTACTTCTCAAACTTTCACAGTTTATGACGTCACGCGTTTGTAACTTTGACGCTATATATTAGGCAGCAGAAATTTGTACAGAATGCAGAAGACTTTTCATTCTGGCTCATTACATATAAATCTCCCACCGCACGTCTTAAACACAACAAACTTAAACTTATTCTTTGGTAAACAGATCCCCATTATCCGTAACTTAAATGAATCAATGGTGTTTGGGTATTTTTATGCCCTGGAGGGTCAAGTTCTCTTTGACCTCTTCCTCCTCCCTGAACTTATTTTCTTTGACTGTTTGTATAATTTTTTGGTCCTTCTCAGGGCACAGTAACTTAAAAGAATGATTGTTTGTTTGTTTTGAATTTCGCGCAAAGCTACTCAAGGGCCGTCCCTAATTTAGCAGTGTAAGACTAGAGGGAAGGCAACTTGTCATCACCACCCACCGCCAACTCTTGAGCTACTCTCTTATCAGCGAATAGTGGAACTGACCGTCACATTATAACGCCCCCACGGCTGAAAGAGGCGAGCATGTTTGGTGCGACGGGGATTCGAACCCGGGGCCCTCAGATTACCAGTCAGAAAAGTATGTACAAAGTTCCGATACAACAACCATATGATTGAATACATATATTTAATTGTACACGATTTTTTACAACAAACGTAATGACGAAACTAATACTTTATCGTAAAGTGTAATACGGGCCCGAAATCTATTCACTTTCAACTTAGCTTTATCGAAATAAAGTGAAGAAAAACACTTAAAAATTGAACCGTGCAAAATACCGAGTCGATGAGAGTTGTTTTTTCTTAAACGACAATGAGAAAAAGTCGATTGTAACTTTTCGCTTATATATATATATATCGCAAACATTACATAGATTATTTATTGTCTTAGATAAAATCTAGATTTGTAGCCTTTTTTTCTCTCGAGCGACTGTACCTGATAACATAGTGTACACGCGCACATCGCGAGAGGGTATATTTCTGTAGTGCCATTAGATAACCAAACGCATTTCTTTAACAACACTGAATGTAAACAAATTGCTCCAAGCCTTCGGGGAGTACAAGACCCTCAAAACGAAATTAATGTTATTTGCTTCCAGTATTATATTTTACTTTTAAAGAGTGCACATAGAAATACTCACCTCAAAGGCATATTCTTGTACTAGAGTGATGTCTCGTTCATCCAGTAAAGTGTATTTCATCTAACAATGGAAAAAACAAAACACAAGATTAATATCACTTGGAAGTTTGTATATTAGTTACAGGGTTGCAAATTTGCTGCACTAATATATATGGGCAAAAACAATTTAGTTTAGTTATTCGCTATGAAATATTAACGTACCTCTATGTTGCTTATTATTAGATATTTGTTTTACAAAGAAAAAAGCTAAGTATTTATCCATACTCAAAAGGCAGATTTTATAATATATGTATACATATACGGATTTGTATTTGTATTTGTATTTTGAGCAAAAGTTACACAAGGGTTATCTGCACTAAACGTCCCCAATTTAGCAGCAAAAGACAAGTGGGAACGCAAATAGCTGGTCAACACCACCCACCGCCAACTCTTGGTCTACTCTGATAGCGAGATTGATCGTAACTTTATAACGCTCTCACGGTTGAAATGGCGAGCATACCAGGCGACCGGAATTCGAACCCACGATCCTCAGGTTGCGAGTTAAACACGAACTACCAGGCCCACACGTATACAAAATAACATTTAGCGTTATAATTACAACAGTCGAGAGCAAACTTTTAAAAGCTCGCCAATTTAGTTTGAACAGGTAATTAATATTCCTTTTAATATAATTTAAATTCTAGTTAAAATAATTAGCTTGCCTCAGAAAATGAAATACGGTAATTCAAAATACGTTTCACAATACATAAACTTATTTCGTCGTGACTTAAACCTAATATTTAAACATCGCGTGAAGCTTTGAGGTTGAGCTGTCTTCCAAACCCACGTTCTTAATACCATCCCTACATAACAAATAGAATTCTATTTCGGTCCATTATTAAAGTAGACTTGCATTGAGGTGAGTAAACCAGTATTAAAGACGAGCAAAGAAATCCATTTTCCGTGGTGAAGCACGCTAAGTTAATTATGAAATTAAACCAATTTCATATTCCATGGAGAACAGACGAGCTTGAGGTATCCACAGCTGAGAAAAGGAAAATTGGCCTAATTCCAGACAAAAGAACCAAACTAGACAAAATAACCGCTTCTTACCAAGTTCTTAATGGAATCTTTTCAAACATTTATTTTGTTTTTAGTTCTTTAATTAAGACAATATTAAACTAACCCTTTTAATATTTCGACGTGCTACTAGAGAAAAAAAAACACAAACCGATCATTGCCAAATTTCGCATCATCCAAAAGCATCAAAGAAACCAAGTGTACAAGTTGGTCCTAACACCAGCTTGAGAACCATTGGTTCGAACGCCTTTTATTTCCACAAAGAACAGTTAACCAAGGACTAAAATGCGAAGAGAAATAAACTACAAACTGGCCTAACTTTTTTTATGGCGATGATAATTTACAGTCAGTCCTCAGTCCCTGTTTCATGTTTGAAATAAATTCCAAGTTTTTGTTGTTTTTCAGTGAAGGATATTCCGAATTTACTAAATTCGTCAAAACGTTTATTTCCGAAAGAAAAACAGCCTTCAACTGGTACTCAAATACGTCACATGTAAGGTAAATCATGTCGTACAAATATTGTTTTAGACCTCTGAAAAGAAATACACAGTAACAAAATGTTTAAATACTGGCATAGCTGTAACAACAGTCTGAACACTACCATTACCTTAACACATTTAATCCTACCATAGCTGTAACAGGTAACAGTAATTCTGCTACGTTTCTGACGGTATAGGGATACAAAAAATACGCATCATGAAACATGTGTCGGTATTATAATGGATGATACAGCAAATAACAAAGCTACTATCCATTTGTTTCGTCTGGAATTTTATATTCCTAATTTAACTCGCAGACTAAATGTACTCCCGCAGAGTTCTCACCTGTTCTGTTTCGTAAATAAACACAACCACAATTAAGTGTAACAATTTTTTTTATTTCTTGCTTTTGAAGTTCATATGCCATCCTGTGTTTCAGCCGACAAAGTGCACGATTCTTCTCGTGATGCATAGCATGCGCACGTTTTACCGACTTCACGACACTACAAATTACGTTAAACTCCCTTATGTAGTATGATTTTAGTGTTAATCAAACAGTAACAAATAATGAATTTACTGACGTTCTTAATGGCGATTCAAGACGAGTTTAAAAACACGTATATAACTAAGGGTTAACCATTAGCACATTTGACAAATGTAGCTTATCTAAGACCAATATAGCATCTAATAACGAAATACTATATATTTTTTCATGGTACGGTGCAAGTGACTATCATATGTTTTCACATTTTTTATACCCTCATCCATTGCTGGTATCCAAAGTGCCTACAAGTGTCTGTTCATCTTGGTATGCAATAACAACTAGAATACGGTTAAGTCACTGACTAACGAAAACGAATTAGCCAACAGTGATTTGTCGCCGCAAGTGAACAAATTCAGAACCTCCATCTGACGTCAAACTAAGCGATTTACGTCACTGTTTCTGCGCAAGACGAGAACACCTACACGAAATGATTTCTGACACGAAGTTTCCGTCGTTTACGAAATATCACAGTCGATTTTGATTAGACTCCATTAAGCCACAAACACTGCCCAAATAATTAAAATATATATTAATATAATTCTCTAAATATATTATCTTAACAGCAAATAACCGGATCACATATTAGGTAAACCGAATAAAAAAAATATGAGAGAGCGAACGAAAATTCCTTGTTTATCCAATAATGAAAAATAAAAGTATTGTATGAACGTTGTAGGTGTTAATTTTAAATATCTCATTTAACCCTTGCGCCTAGAGTGAGTTGCTCGTAACGCTTCTATCAGAAACATACTAAATTTTTATGCAGTGTACACACACTACTAACATGTTATTAAACAGCTCCTAAATATAAGTAAAGAAAACTTCATTGTTCATTGGATCCAAAACGACCATGACATTGTTACCAAGACAATAAGTAACATATATAACGTAATATCTTGTAAAGTCAGTCAAACAACGAGCTGCAGTGCGTGTCCCCTGGACGGAAGTTACGTAAATTCACGATTAATGATAGGTTTTGTGTGTGTTTTATAGCAAAACCCCATCGGGCTATCTGCTGAATCTACCGAGTAGAATCGAGTCCCCCCCGGACCCCTGATTTTAGAATTGTAAATCCGTAGACTTACCACTGTACTAGCAAAGGATCATAGGTTGCCCTCGAGTAACCTACAAATTTGCATAAGCCCCTGTATGGACTTAATAAATCAAATACAAATTTTGGTTGAAGTTCATTTACGCTCTGCGAAGGACTTACATGGGCATACAACAAACAGTACCATTTATATAGATATCAGTAACACGAATGTAAATATACAAATCTGCTTACGCCAACTACCTAAAATTACTTCAATTCTTACTATATACTGACTTTCATTTCAAAGTACTCTAGAAAGACTTTAAAAAGTTACTTATCTCTTAACCTTCAGGTATGACCCCACGTAATTTCTTTAAGTTACTATGCGATAGATGGCACTTTACTAAGTAGCTTCAGCAATTGCATGTCTGTCCACGCTACAGTCGTCAATAGTGTTGCAAGATTTTAAACACGTGCCATATATTTGCTCCACGCGACTACTTTGGTAATAAATTTTTCGTAAGATCAGTTTATTTTCTTGTGATTTTTCATTTGCTTGACTTTACGTGTGTTTTTTTTTAATTTGTGACTAAAATATTTTCACTCTATCTCCTCTTTTGCGTCATTTCTTCGTTTAATCGCTCGTGTAAATATCTCATTACTTCACATATATCTTCATATTGCCACAATGGCTTTTATTTTATACAGATGGCTACAAAAGGACTTACCACCACTGAAATATATTTTAATATGGTGAGCCATAATCTAAGGCTTTCATTATTTGTTTACAAATAAGGGTTTGGTCAACAAATAAAACAACAAAAGTTTGAACTTCATAATACTTTAAATAGCGCACTAGAATTAGGTGACCAAATACGTTTTAGTCTACCACGCCACCAAGTGAAGGTTAAAGAATATAACTACTAAGCATTTTGTGATCTCTTCAAACGCAGCAAGAGACCGCTTGATCCTTTAAAGCTGACGTTACCCACCCACTCCTTACTTTTCAGGAAACCACCGATTCTCCTTACACTTGTAAAAGCACAGGCCTCCACTAATGCAGACAGCAGCTCCCTCTATAAGACCAACAATAATCACGTTGTAAAAAAGAACAAGACTGCAGTTCAGTCCAAGCTTTACTCGAAAACCAACACTGACTTCCCCACTGTTGGATTTTTATACAACACGATTTGGAAAAACGTCAAAGTTTGGAGTCAATTCTAAACAGCTGGTACAAATTAGCTACGAACCAATCGTAAAGGAAGTGTTATGTTGTTCCCTGATGTAAAGGAACAAAGGAAAAAAAACGCATGTAAGGATACACCTAAACTTGTGTACAAATACAAATTTCGTATTTAAGACAAAGTATATAGCCAAACATGAAAAATTGGCGAATGTATTTCAATCTAATTATCGAACAACTTCCATCAAGTTACAATATATTTCATCCCCTTACATTAAAAAAAAAAAATCGTGTCAAATATGCTATTGAATGAATTATAATTAGAATATTAAAATTCGCAAAAAACAAATAAATGCGAATGGTTGTAGCAATATCTCTTAATTTGCGAGATAAGGTCGTTTGGCACATAGAAACCACAAACCGATACATTAGTGTCACGTGACTTGGGAATATTGCAAGATGGCGACCTTCAGGTGATGGAACTTGTCTTGAGTCATCATCCGCTATATAGACAAAGAACCTTCAACGATGCATTTCTGAGTATTTTGAGAGTTGCTTCGAAAGCGGCATTCTGCCAGAGAAGTTTTCTGTTAAAAGTGGAAGTAAGCCTATATATCTTCAAATAGCAAACGCCTGAAACTGTTCCTTTCTTTATAGTTCAACACGCCACCTTTAAATTAATAAAACTAATAAAAACATACATCACACGTTTACGTCATTGTTTTCAAATACAAGATAAAAAAATATTTTTACTGTGAACCAACATCACTATAATAAGAATAAAACAACTTTTTTTTTGGTAATGGTTACCAGCCAAGCAGTATAAAATACCTTTTACTTTTCAATACACGAAAAAGTTTTATCTTTGTGTGGCTCGAACCAATATAAAGTTTTAATTGCAACGAAAGCTTACTAAGCAATATAAAAGTTTAAATATAAAAGTTGTTATACGTAACGTTCTGAGAATACTTCGTTCGAATTAAATATACAAGTAAAATTATGCGAAACTTTTCTCAATAAATAACCAAACTAATCACTGAATTACAAACAAACTTCGACGCTTCACTGATAACAAACGGAGGGCGAACATTTTTGGTGTGATGGGATTCGAACCCGCGATCGTCGGAGTACGAGTAGAGTGACCTAGAAACCTGGCCATGCCGGGCCTAACAATATTAGATTTATAATAAGCCATTGCTTTAAGTGCCATCAACCAGTGGGTTTATTTCAACTTAATTCAGGGAAGCCATAAGAGTAGGTTGACAATTTACTAACGAATCTGATAATTCCATAAAGGCATTGCAGCTACTTCATGTATTAAAGCTTACATCTGTTTTAAAGATCTTACAACAAAAAAATTAATAAATTTAGCACATAGTAACTAGTTTTTGGAACTGAATAACTTAAATAGTTTTGATAGTTCCCAATCAAAGTGAAACTGTATATAAAGTACACAAACAACTTTCAATAATTTCGAGCTAGTAACCGGGTTTCGATACCACTAGTGGGCAAGAGATTGCCCTTTGTGCTTAACTTTTTAAAAGAACGTTACCGCAATGTAAACTCGGCTTTTAATGCTGTCGTTTCGTAACTTAAGTTGTAACGAAATGTGCACACAAATGTTCAAAAGACCAAACGCCGAGATAAATATTCCTATAAAAAAAAAATCACATATACAGCGTAAATTTAATACATAAAAATGGTAAAAAACTAAAAGAATTGTACGCCTATGTAAATGACAAAGTTTAAGGTCATCCAATCGAAAAAAGCAATCGTAATACGAGTTTAGTTACACAACATGACCTAAAATTACTAATTTCGATGGTATATTACAAACTACTACACGTATAAACAATGATACGTGTGCAAAAAAAAGTTAAATAAATAAGCAATGAAAAAAATCATAGCCTCATACATTAAATTTAATTCAATAGACATTTTAAAAATAATTTCTCTTCAAGTAAACATTCCTAAAAGCCTATTCGCACTTTCATTTCCAACTAGTAACATTACCCACTACTATTGTAAAAGTTATTTCAAGGTTTGCATCAATATGCTCAAACCTTATTAGTCCAGCACCACCTTTAATCAGTTTCCAGAACCAGAGAATGGAAACATAACACACCTTCTGTACTACGAGTTGAAAACAGTTCTTCAAAACGAAGTATAATTATTAAATTACGACAATCCACGAAAAAGAAAACAGTTTGATTTGGCGTCATAAAAACGAGATTTGAATATTTTATTCAAAAGTTCAAAAGACTGCTAAGCCTTGTTTTTGTAACTCTTCAAACTACTTATATTGAAAAAAACTGAAACTAGCGCCACTCAAAATGAATAAGCTATAAATAACCTCAAGATATTCAGCATATTTTAAAGTTGTTACTTCATTTCGGTATATTAAATTACAATTTTATTTGGGTATAAATATCAAAGCAATTCCAATGTATTATCCCTTCTTCCTCCATTAACCTAAATTCAATGAGTTAATCGGCCATAAACAGCACACGAAATGGTTTCACAACGCATAATAGCCATTTCAAATATCACTTAAATAACCTGCATAGTATAGACGTTTAAAAGTGTTTCAATAAAGATATACGTTTCGAAGCATTATGTAAACATTTACCAATTACCTGCAATGTTGTAATATCTATTTGGTACTCAGAATGTTACAGGTTTTAAGCACGCTTTCTATTTGTGTGATAACAATAACATATGATTAATCGGTTCATATTTTGTATTCACGATACATATTACAGTGCATAAAAACACAAATTTCCAGTTACATAACATTATTATTTTGGGTAATCTGTACTACGAGCGTAGAAGCCCGATATGCTCAACTGTGCATACGAAGTGAAGCCAATTGTTTTCATTGCTTGGTCCAGTAAGAGAAAAATTCACATCCATTTCAGAACACTGTGCACCTATTCATTTACCTTGTACAAATATTGATACTATAATGTAAAATATAACAAGGCTTAGATTACTCAATAAATGTTATATCTACCAAGCTATATAACATAATTTTATGATTTTTTTAAAATAAACATAGTTTGGTAAGCCAGCTGATAAAAGTAAAAACCCGCAACGTTATATGATGTATACAGCGTATTTGTTTTTCATTTCACATTCTGGTTTCATACTTTTGATTAGTATGTTCGCCTTCGAAAAAAACAACAACAATAATCTTCTTACTTTACACCTAAATCTTGTTAGCAGTAATGACTTCTCAATTAATAACAGTATCATAAGTGGAATAGGAACATGGAATCTATCGACGAAATCGGCGAGTAATTAATTACGCAAGCTACATAAAACATACTTAGGCCTAACCATTAATGTTGGTTTGGTGTTTTAAGGCGCAAAGCAACTACGCTATCTGTGCCTTTACAAACGGTAATATTATATTTATATAAAATGACTCTCAAGGTAACTCATCTTCCAGAGATCTCTTCTTAAAAAACACATACTTTTTAATGTCGATACAGTAATCCACTCAGATAATCTTTTGAAATAAGCCACCCTCTGGTTTTCAGTCTCTTTCAATCTCTCGAATCATGACCAGACTTTCAATTTATTTCGTCATAATGTATCCGAGAAACTCGAACTGTCTTTCTGATATGAATTAACAATATACGAACCTTTTCAACGAATTAGTCAAATTCACAATAATGTTTAAGTACGAAAAAAACAAATAGTCGGATAAAAATTGCATTACACTTAACAACGAACCCCGTAAGTGGCATGACTAATGTTTCGTTACTCGTCGGTTTGACATGCCTATGTTATGCAAATACGTTTATACATTTAATAAATAATTAAAATGTATTTGTCAAACTGACGTACGTTTAGGTCAATGAGTGTAGGTATACATTTTTTTTTCTCTAGGTTATTATTAGTATTACAAAATGTCAGCTTACTTAAAGCTCCAGTAAATATTGCCGTCTTTATTAGACTAAAGCGTAAATAACTAGTTTTATCTTCAACATGATCCTTTGTTTTCAATACAATAATCCCGCGTGAAAATTTTCTTTCCATTATACGCCCGCGCCTGCAGCACGGTACCGGTCGGGCAACCGGTCAAGCGAGCACGCCTGACGCAAACCATGAATTCGTTGTAGCAAGATGAGGTCACTGGCCGCCGTATGTTGCGAGTCAAGTAGCTGCAACACAATGCTTAAGTTACTTAACTAACAAAACTATCTAGCCGTCACGAGTCTTTATTAATCGTAACAAACGTGTGGAGTAGAATGTTGTGTGGTCGAGATGAAACATCGATCTAAACGCCGACTTCGACGGTTAGATCAATACCTTCCGGTAGTGACACCACATTAGCAACCCGCATCTGACGATCAATTTTTCACTACGTAGAACCTGTATTCACGTATCATGGCTATACTAGCACATAGTACAGCAATATGGTGAAACATTTTTTCATATAACAAATTTATTTATCATTCAAATCTTTATCGTAATCAAGGTTTGATATTTTTTAATTGTAATACAGAATGAAAAACAAGTTGAAGTTCTCAAAAAGTCGAGTTTGGTTAAAACTAAATTGTAATGATATCGTATCACGTCGTTGTAAAATAACTTATTCCAGTTAAGTGAAAATATAAAATTGATGCATAAACTCAAATACAAAGATGATTTTCGTCCACGACACAAGAATGGGAGTTAAAGTTTGTTTTATAAAATAAGCAGTTAAATCACATGTTAATTTATCAAAAGGATAAGATGCCATTTTTTTCTTACAATATTAAAGTTTCTGAAACTTAAACACTTGTTATTATGTTAAAATGTTTTCATACTAATGACTACATCTTATAATGTGCTTATTCTTTTAGCAAATAAGTAAGAACAAAAGTGAACCATATATATACACGAAACACAACTCGCTTGATACTGGTAGTCTAGTCGTACTGTAAATACTGTATTTTGTAAACCAGTTCTTAAACCTCACTTGTTCACTAAAAGTCCAACGGCAGACGTTACAATCTTTGACGTAGTGGTGAAAGAAAGCTTCACGAAACTTCGTTGAAATCCAGTAAATTAGGCATGTAATACATAACTTCGAAGGCAGTATTGATCACACAAATAATTCTTACCTTTCCAGCTGCTCGACCTAGACGAACTATTCCTAATTTAACCCCAGATATCCAGGATTCTGGAGAGTCTGGAAGGTCCTTCATTTGAATTAAAATTTGAAACTGTGTGAAATTGAACAACTGTACCGCAAACCTACAGGTTAGAAATGACGCCTAAACCCCGTGACTAAGAATAAAGCCCGCCATCCAACACAATGAAACACAAAACAGTCATAGCCTCAAGCTTTAATCATGTGTTTGAGGCTTCCGTTGCACAGCTGTAGACTCGTGACATACTCAGCCCGTCAAGCGCGCTTTAGTGCCACCTACCGTATATAAAGGTGTTTTCATTCTAAACTTGATTGGATTATAAGGACTTACTTGCATCTTTTAACACAAATACTACATTGAAGTTAATCTTAGTTATGTTAACACTTCTAGTGCAAAATATAGATACCAATTTTCGAATCAAAAAGTATATTAAGTGTCAAGTTTACTTGTATAACACATAATTTATGTTTTTTTCAATGTCTAACAGCAACTTCAAATTTTTATCTTCTAGAGAAAATATTCGTGCTATTTAACAGACTTCTGGTAAAATTATATTTCTGAAAATGATATAGGAAGCAACATATTGGAGAATTAGTGTATTTTAATATCACTAGATGAGGTCTGCTCTCGAAACTATTATTCGTTTGTAGTTAGTGCTGTGCCCACTAGGGGTACTGAAACCTGGTTATTGGCTCGAAACTTGTTTTGTTTTTGAATTAAGCACAAAGCTACACGATGAGCTACCTGTGTTCTGCCCACCACGGGTATCGAAACCCGGATTTTAGCGTGTAAGTCCGCAGACATACC
The DNA here is from genome assembly GCA_011833715.1 of Carcinoscorpius rotundicauda. NCBI lineage: Eukaryota > Metazoa > Arthropoda > Merostomata > Xiphosura > Limulidae > Carcinoscorpius > Carcinoscorpius rotundicauda. Next base: position 87,984,888 of record CM022399.1, read on the forward strand.
GCTGAACCACTGGGGGACAGGCTCGAAACTATTGAAATAGTTGTCTGTGTGTTTTATACACAGTTTCACTTTCATTGGACACTATCAAATATTAAATATTATCAACACTATTCCTACGTTATCCATTTTGAGAAACTAGTTACTACATGGTAATTTATTAATTTTTATGTTACAAAATCTGCAAAACAGATGTGAGCTACAATGATGTCGAAAAAATTCATCTGTAAAGAAACATTTATGTAAAAACTGCTCATTCGGGTTGAGAAAATTTTTTTATGTAGAGGAGTGAACAACGTTTCGACCTTCTTTTGTCATCGTCAGATTCACAAAGAGAGGTAACTGACCGGAAGCTGACCACATGTTTGAAAGGGGTTGTGTAATTAGTGTCGGAATGTAGAGGGCGGGATTAGATGTTGAATATACAATTTTATATTATTTATTTTTTAATTATTATTTATTATATTATATTTTAATATAAATATAAAGATGTTCCTTTGTATTGGTTTATTTTGAGCTTCAGTTGTTGTATAAGTAAAGCTTCTTTAATTTTGCGTTTGTTTATTTATTTGGTATCTGAGTGTTTTGTATAGTTATGTTGTGTTTATTTCATTTGTAGTGTTCGAAAACGTGTAAAGGTGACTTTTATGCTCTTTAAATCTAGTTTCCATTTTTCTACTTGTTTTTCCAATATAGAAGTCGTGGCAGTTGTCACATTGTATTTTATAAATAATGTTGGTGTGGTGTTTGTCAGTGTAGTTCTTATATAGTACAGACATCAGTTTTGTATCTGGTTTTTGAATAAATTTGGTATTAACTGGAATGTCATATTTTGTTACTAGTTTTTGCCAAATCTTGGTTATTTTTCTGCTGATGTCGGCAGTATATGGTATACAGCAGTATATGGTTTCGTGATTTTTTGATTCGTGAGATATATTTACTTTTGTTGGTTGATTTTGCTTTCTGTCTAGGTGTGTGAGTACAATGTTTTCTACAGTTTGTGGAGGAAACTTATTGATGTTGATGAAGTATTGTTTTATTTTGTCTAATTCATCGTTAATTTTATCTGGTGAGCATAGTTTTACGTCTGTCTTTATTTGGTTTCTCAGTATGTTGAGCTTTTGTTTTGTTTCAGACAGATCCCACCGACAATTAAACACAGACGAGATACATTTATTTAACAAAGAGCTCAACTTCCCAATAGGACCTAGGTACATTCCAACTTTAGAAATAAAAACACGTTGAGAAGATCTAGCCAGGAGACTTGTGATACTTTCCAAAGAAAACAACCGAAAACAACAAACAGAAGGAAGACAACTAAGACAATTTTATTGACATCCAACAGCCAAACTTCCCAGGTAAAATTAAAAAAATTATATTTCCCAGAAACTCCTAAAAACAGTATTTAAACGATTTTTTAAAGAATTTTCTTACGAAACCATCAACATAATTTCATAAAACAAAAAGTTAAAAAATAATCTTGCAAAAAGAGACATTAATCCCATTAAAAACCTAAAACAAGACAAAAATATAAAAATTCTGAAAGCAGATAAAGGTAACCCTATTGTCATAATGAATACGAATGAATACATTCGCCCCCCAATGGCTCAGCGGTATGTCTGCGGACTTACACGCTAAAATCCGGGTTTCGATACCCGTGGGGGCAGAGCACAAATAGCCCATTGTGTAGCTTTGTGCTTAATTCAAAACAACAACAACAATGAATACATTCAAAAAATGAAGAACATCTAATCAGACACTAACAAATTTAAACCAATACACACAAATCTAAAAAAGACACACGAAACGCAACTAAACAAATTTCTACTTAAAATGAAAAAAGCCAACACAATTTCACGAACACTTTATTCCTACCTATGCAAAACCGACTCACGCACACCGCAAATATACGGCATCTCCAAATCTCATAAACCAAATTGTCCATTACGACCAATAATGTCAACATATGAATCGTTTAATTACAATCTTGGTAAATACATAGCATGGGCATTCTCCAAATATGTAACATCAGCCAGCTCATTCATCAAAGACTCTTTAAATTTCAAGTCTAATCTTAATTAACTTAATCATTAAGCCTTAATAGCCAGTTTCGATGTTATATCCCTCTTTACAGAAGTTCCAACAACAGAAGCCTGCAAGATAGCCTTAGAACTCTATATCCGAGACCCTAACCCAATTATAGACATTCCCAGTAACCAGTTTGCAACCATCATATAGTTCACCACGATAAAGACAAACTTCATGTTCAACAACCACAACTATATACAAACAAATGACCTAAGCATGGGTAACCCAGTATCACCAGTTCTAACCAGTATTTTTATGAGACAAGTTGAAACACAGGCAATTAATACAGCATTACATCCACCGCTATACTGGTACAGATATGTAGATGACACGAAAGCGGGATTCAGATCTAGAGAACACATACTTAATTTTTTCAATCACATTAACTCTATACATCCCAACATTAACTTCACATGTGAACAGGAAGAAAGCAATCAAATATCATTTCTTAACCTCAAAATTATAAGAACCGACATACAATTCAAAACAGAAATCCACCGAAAAATCACCCATACTGGACTATACATTCCTTGGGACTCGGCACATGAAACAAAACAAAAACTCAACATACTTAGAAACCAGATAAACACAGCCATAAAACTATGCTCACCAGATAAAATTAACAATGAATTAGACAAAATAAAACAATACTTCATCAACATCAATAAGTTTCCTCCACAAACTGTAGAAAACATTGTACTCACACACCTAGACAGAAAGCAAAATCAACCAACAAAAGTAAATATATCTCATGAATAAAAAAATCACGAAACCATATACTGCTGCATATCACATATTCCAGACATCAGCAGAAAAATAACCAACGTTTGGCAAAACCTAGAAACAAAATATAACATTCCAGTTAACATCAAATTTATTCAAAAACCAGGCACAAAACTAAGGTCTATACTATGTAAGAACTACACTAACAAACACCACACCAACATTATTTATTAAATACAATGTGATAACTGCCATGACTTCTATATTGGAGAAACAAGTATAAAAATGGAAACCAGATTCAAAGAACATAAAAAGTCACCTTCACACGTTTTCGAACACTGTAAGTCAAATAAACACAACGTAACCATAGAAAACACTCAAATACTGAATAAATAAACAAACATAAACCAACGCAAAATTAAAGAAGCCTTACTTATAAAACAACTGAAGCCCAAAATGAACCAACACAAAGGAACGCCTTTATACCTATATTAAAATATAATATAATAATTAAAAATAAATAAATAATATAAAATTGTATATGTGAATATACACCAAATTATCTTGTTTAGTAAAAATAAAAATCCTTTTATGAAATTTCCTATCTCTATTATGGCATGCCATCTTGCCTTCCAGTGGCTTGGCGGTATGTCTGCAGACTTACAACGCCAAAAACCGGGTTTAGAAACCCGTGGTGGGCAGAGCACAGATAGCTCATTGTGCAGCTTTATGCTCAATTCAAAACACCAACAGTGTGCCATCTTTAACTGTGATAAAAGATTCAAACTGATTTTATTTTTTTAAACTTGTACAAAATGTCTAAAAACACATTACTTGTTTAACTGAAAATGTTAAGTCTTTACTCATTATGTTTTTAAAAGCAAAAAAAATCTTAAACATCTACAAATAAAAAGGTTTACTATCATATAAGAGAGTTTGCGTATTTTTATACAATAAATTCTTAAGACATTAAAGTTTCCAGTAGCTAGCACATCCAGACCATGAATTAAAAGGCTAATCATGCGTTTGTTTATTGACAGTCTCAAGACTTGTAAATGGGCGATATTCTGCTCTACCCATTGCGGGTATCGAAATGCGATAATCCCTCAATCTTTTCGCTGAGTGAAACTGGGGACTGGCGGGAGGTCAAATATTACTTTTCAATTATACAAGAGTAGGCTCATAGTTGAAGGTGAGTGCTCTAGTCTGGAAAATCAAAAGTAGGAAAGGCCATACGAACTCAACGACTCAAAAAATTTTCAATACCACGTTTACAAAATTCGTGTGGTTTTGAGACAAAAAAGGTACAAAGGCTATTTTTAAGTTATCCATGGAAGTAGACTGTTTTTCATCCAGACGATGTTGCAACCTTCTGAAAAGATAGTAATCTGAATGAGGAAGATAAAGAGAAGGTGATCCTTGCAGCGTGAGGACGTGCATTATCACGGTGGAAAACACCTGATTTACTAAACAGGTTTTTTTTGTTTGTGTTTTTTTTCGTGGAGTGTTCAGTTGATCCAGTTGCTGGTAGTATCTCTCAATAGTGATTGTCTGGTTTAGTTGTAATAACTCAAAGTTTATTACATTACCTGTATATAGTATAATTGACAACACAATGAAAAAGTCTTTAACAAATTTATAGGCCCGGTATGGCCAGGTGGTTAAGGCACTCGACTCATAATCTGAGGGTCCCGGGTTCGAATCCAGGTTGCGCCAAACATGCTCGCCCTTTAAGCCGTGGGGGCGTTATAATGTGACGGTCAATCCCACTATTCGTTGGTAAAAGAGTAGCCCAAGAGTTGGCGGTGGGTGGCGACGACTAGCTGCCTTCCCTCTAGTCTTACACTGCTAAATTAGGGACAGCTAGCACAGATAGCCCTCGAGTAGCTTTGTGCGAAATTTCAAAACAAAACTGAAAAAAGCCTACATCTTGGCCTAATTATATAATTCGATTGGTAAGAACACGAGAATCAAAAGAACAAACACACAATTTGTAGGCCTGTAATGGAATAAAACAATTCAACAGACCAAACGTAGGGAGGAGGGATGATTGTATGCACCATACCCCACCTAAAATGAAAGGGGTGTATCCCCATCCCCCAGGACTACGCCTTTGGATAGGTCAATACATAATAACGCCCCCACAAATAAAAGGGGGAGTCCTACCTCACAGTAAAAACTTGTATATCAGACTATGCAACCATAATTTCGATGTTTTTAATATATATTTCATAATAATTATGATTAAAATTTCACGTTCAATGTTTGTTTTTCAGTCATTGCGGGATTAGGAGATAGGCTAGTGGTTAATACCTTAAGGTATTTTAAGATCTTTGAGGCGAGATATCTTCCATTTTTATTTCGATTAAAATTTTCTCTTGTTTCTGTTGTGAGCGTTCCTTCAGCAATTAAAAGTCACAGCAATCTTTAAAAATTCACTGATTTATATATATATCTTTATTATTTCTGTCTTAACATTCTTTGATTCTTAGTGTGATAAGTAGTTTCAAACTAAAATTGTTTTTTGTAAAGTACAAACATTTACTCACAGAAGAGGGTTAAAAATACGTAAATCTTTTCAATATTTTTGGGGGCCCGGCATGGCCAGGTCGGTTAAGGCGTTTAACTCGTAATTCAAAACAAACTAAATATTTCAATGTTTTTTGTTTCCTTTTAATTTCGCGAAAAGATACAGGAGGGTTATCGGCGCTAGCCATCCCTAATTTAGCAGTGTAAGACTAGAGGGAAGGCAGCTAGTCATTACCACCCACCACCAACGAATTATGCGATTGACATTATAACGCCCCCCCCCCCGGCTGTAAAGGTGATCATGTTTGGTGTGATGGGGATTCAAACCTGCGACACTCAGATTACAAGTCCAGCGCCTTAACCACCTGGCTATGTCGGGCCCATTCAAATATAGCAAAGACTATGATGTACACCAGTTTTAAGAGCTAGTAAGCTATAAACAAAACTCATGTAGCAGATGCTACGATAGAGAAATATTTGTAGCTGTAATTTCATGGTAGTTTTTTACCCGTCAATTTTGGAATTTTGCTGTAGTATTACGATTTTTATATGCTGAAAATATTTTGAAAGCAAAGTGACAAACTGAATTATAAAAATTATAACATAAATATTACAACTTTCAATAACTGTACCGATACAGCTAGTATATTGTGTATTACAAATAATAAACTGATTTTTGAAAGACAAACCTTCAAGCATACCGCTGAGTTACCAAGGGATTGTTGTTTTTAAGGAAAACATTTCCTTTCATAGCTAATTATATATAAAACCTTTTTTATAGAAAACGACAGGACGAAAATATTGAAGATATGTTTAATATTGAAGAAGGAAGAAATGAAAAAAATATTTTTGTAAGGTATTAAAAAACCACAGCAATCAAATTTTGGAGGGTAAGAAACGAACTCAGTGTTCTGAATTTAGGTCAACAGAAACAATTACCAAATTCCAAAATGTATTGTAAAATATATCTTTTAAATTGTTATTGGTCACAAAAATCAATCTAATGAAGGTATGATTATTGTTAAATGAGACATTATATACGAACCCCAGTTTAACAAGCAACTAAAAGGTTTTTGAAATTTCAATTATCTACATTGTAAGAAATTTAATGGTTCATCATTACTAGTCATATGATTGCTATAACTAACACAGTACACCAAATGATAAAATCAAAACTAAAATTTTCATGTTGTCACCCTACCAGGTTTTGTGAACAAAACTGTGACCAGAATAATATCAGGTTTTAGTTATTTCAAGCTCTATTTTCATGGTTCTCTGTACTTACTACTTCATATCATGACGTCTGATCAGAATAACACAATGTTTTAGATATTTCAGCTCTGTTTTCATGGTTTTTCTCTATCAATTATATTTTTGCAGGTAATGTATGACCAGAATATAATCATGTTTTAAATAATTAAGGTTCTGTAATGTCTTTCAAGTAATGACAATGTACGAAATGTACATCATTATTATATTTAAAACGTTCCTCGGACATTCATAAAATCGGCTGGAGATAAGTTTACTACAACATAAAATATGTTTAAACATTTACACTGACAGCTACATTTCATTACAGAAAACTAAACTATATTTCTTTCAAATAGCGGTTCATTCATAACTATTCGTTCCACGCCAAAACGGGTAAGATCAATCGTCTCATAATTTCCATCTAGTATTAATTCCATAATCGCTCGACCAACTCCTGGTGCCATTTGAATTCCGTGGCCACTAAATCCAGTGGCAAAAAAAATGTTATTGTAATAAGGATGTCGTCCGATTATGGCATTCTGATCAAAAGTGTTATAGTCGTAAAATCCAGCCCATGCACTCAGCATCTGAAAGTAAAGAAAAACAATGTGACGAATTACTCTTGTGATCAAGCACTAAGTAGTTATACGAATTAAATTTTCATTGCTGAGTCTAATTAATGAAGTATGAACACTGCAATGTTTTACGTTCATTCCATTGTAACTTCATGCTGAAACTCAAAGGGGAACTGACAATATCTGCTATATTGTACAATTTATAAAAGTCAGTGTTTCATTCTTGTTTTTTGCTAAGAAATAAGGACAAATGGAAGGTTTACAATCAATATTGCTTTAAAATGGGTACATTTTATCATGAGTTCAATACACAATCTTTTCACAAGAAGCACAAACTTTGTAGTTTGCAAATGTTTTGTGAACATTTTAACTCTTATATTATTGGTATACAAGATGCATTTGACATATTCCAGTATTGTGAACATTTTAACTCTTATATTATTGGTATACAAGATGCACTTGACATATTCCAGTAGTGTCTCATTAAAATATAGAGAAAATTACAATTTTCTGACACATATGTTAAATCAATAAGGTCTACAAAAGCAGTGAGGTAATTTAAATTTTATCTACAACAATTAACTTATGTTTTGAATTTTTTTAGTGGTTGATTTTACTCCTCAGTTGTCAGATCCTTTTCAAAGTAATAACATCTGAAAAGTCCAGGAAGAGAATTGAGGGAACAAGAAAAACCTAAGTACAGTTTTAATTTATTTATGTTCCAAATCAGATCAACAAGCTTTATAATAAAACGATGGTAAATAGAGAGAAAACTAAACATTTTGTGAAAAGACAAAAAGAGCTCCATCACAGTTGGACAACGATCAACATAAATAATCTGTTTTAGTTATATAACGACCAAGACATATGGCAAACTATATTAGTCACACCGTGATTAACATATAGTAAAACATCCATATTAGTGGCATAATGACAAACACAAACTAAAACATCCATATTAGTTGCATAATGACCAACACATTAAAACATCCATATTAGTTGCATAATGACAAACATGTATAGTAAAACATCCATATCAATTGCATAATGACAAACACATAGTAAAACATCCATATTAGTTGCATAATGACCAACACATTGTAAAACATTCATATTAGTTGAATAATGACCAACACAAATAATAAAACATCTTTTTTAAATGCATAATGACCAGCATTTTTAGCAAAATGTATCTCAGAATGGTTGGTATGAGTATTAACACTATTACTGATAAGCAGAGAACGTTTCGACTTTCCTCGGTCATCTGCAGGTTAACAAAGTAAAAGTAAAGCAACCTTTCAAACAAATGTTTCATTTGACATATTATTAACCTAAAGATAACCTAAGAAGGTCGAAACATTATTTCTGCTCATCAATAAAAGTGTTAATACCCATGCCAGCCGTTCTGCGATACATTTTTATTTAAAGCAGGTTTCTTGTCATTAGGGACATACAGGAAAACAACTCAGCCCCAGTAGAGTTGCATGCTGTCCAACACAAACAGAAAAACATTTAGTTGAAAAGCAACCAACAAAAATTACAAAACATTTTTACTTGCATTGCACGTCCACCAGTACACATTGCACATCATTTTTATTTAATTATACAGTGACCAACATACATAGAAATGCATCTTATTTACTTACACAATGACAAACATAAGAAAAAAAAATAACTCTTTGTTACACAATAAATAACACTGCAAGTTATCCTGTTCATAATTACACAATGTCCAAATCTACAACAATCAAAGTAAAACAACCTTCCAAACAAATGTTTCATTCAACATATTTTAAATAATCATAAGTGAAATGAAACTGTGAAAAGTTTTTATTGGCTATAAATAAAAGAAAGAATGGCCAAATAAGTAGGAAGGGAAATAAATATAATGACTTTTTATTTTAATAAATTTTCTGCAAATTTAAAGAGATTCAGATACAAATTCCAAATATTCCATGATAAACTACTGTGCGATCACGTGTGCTAAGATATATATTTACATGGAAAAATTGTGACTTATTAGAAACAGATCTCAATAGCTAAAAAGATTGCATGTATTTTAACATCAGAACTTTCATTTCTGGAAGTTTATACATAATTTATTCAGAGGTATATGATTTATTTGGTAACTTGACACTGCATTAGTCAGTCAACAAATTTTCATACTTTAATCTTTTCAAAAGCAGGCACCCTTTGAGCAAGTACTGGCCACACAGATTTGTTGAAAAATGTGTAATCTACATCAAGGTCTGTACTGTCTGGTTCTTCAGACTGAAATGGAAAAGTAAAGAAACAATTTGAGATGAATCAAGAAACACCATGATGTGAGGGAATTAAATAACAATAACATTATGTAACACAAATTGTGTACCTAGATAGTGTGTGTTATTACACTATGTAACACACATTTTGTTCCTGGATAGTATATGTTATTTTTTAATTGCTTATGTTGTAAAATTAAGTTCAGAAAATGGCCATTATTCCCTTCAAACATTACTTTTGTGACCTGGATAATGAAATTTAGATATTAACCTATTTTACAAATTTGCACGTTTTCAGTTGCATAAGGTCTAAATAAAACAACGTATGAATCAAGGTTTACATGTACTTTTATTAAAGTTATACAAACATGTTTAGAAGTGAGTAGTTTTTCAAGATTTGTGACTGTAATGTAAATCACTTTTACATATCATATATAGTCTCCCATCATGTTTTTGTTATATGCTTCCACATCACAAAAGCAAAGTTTAAAGAGAAAAATAGGTCTTTTCCATTTACTTTAGGCATAAGCAACTGGGAAATAACACTTCCTGCCCAGGAACAAGAAAAAGTAAAAATTCTGTTACGTAGTGTAATGATATCAAGTCTCATGTAGTATAACCCATATGCTATCAGAGCACGATTACTTGATTGATAATTTGAGTGTGACATGACATTTCAATCAAACTAATAATCAGCTAAATCTTATCTTTCTTCACTGAACCTATATTGTCAATCTTACTGTTATGAAATATTACATAAATTGCTGATCAAAAGACCGTGTTCCATTAGCACAGATATTGCATGTCATGAGACTTTGTCTAGTAAGTGACATATGTAAACAGCACTTACTGAGAATTGCAGAGGAAGACAGAATTAAGACTGTCATCATTGAGATGTAACTACCATTCATTAAAAGAAATGGCAGTTGAAACATAACCACAAATGTCTATGGTAGCTAAAGAATTTATACTGAAATTTATCACGTCTCAAAAACTGATTTTTGGTAGTCACATGAGTGCTAATAAACATACACTAGATGTATATTTGCAGGGTCCTTAAATGTTCTGTTTCAAGAGTAAATCAATCAAAAGTTAAAAGTAACAAGTACTTTTATTTATTTATTTTGAAGTTCATATGTCATTTTGTGCTGTAGCCTACAGACTGCATAATTCTTGTGACATGCACACTTGAAGTTTATTTGTCATGTTGTGATGTAGCCTACAGACTGCATAATTCTTCTCATGACATGCACACTTGAAGTTTATTTGTCATGTTGTGCTGTCACCTACAGACCTCATAATTCTTCTCATGACATGCACACTTGAAGTTCATATGTCATGTGCTGTAGCCTACAGAATAATTCTTCTCATGACATGCACACTTGAAGTTCATATGTCATGTGCTATAGCCTACAGAATAATTCTTCTCATGACATGCACACTTGTAGTTTGTCATGTTGTGCTGTAGCCTACAGACTACATAATTCTTCTCATGACATGCACACTTGTAGTTTGTCATGTTGTGCTGTAGCCTACAGACCTCATAATTCTTCTCATGACATGCACACTTCAAGTTTATTTGTCATGTTGTGCTGTTACCTACAGACCTCATAATTCTTCTCATGACATGCACACTTGAAGTTCATATGTCATGTTGTGCTGTAGCCTACAGACTGCATAATTCTTCTCATGACATGCACACATTTTATTGATGTCACAATAGTACAAGTTGCAATGTTAAGACATTCCTTTTGTGTCTGATGACAGATAACACACCACAGTATAGTGGTCCAAAATGGACATGATCAATATTGGTTCTGTACGTATATTCCTATTCTTCAGAAAACTGAACTCAGAGTGGTATAATCTTATATTAATGTTACTTTTCTCTTGCATGTGGACAAGATTTTTAAAGTGTTGTTTTTTCCTGAGTTTATTTTAAAATAGAAATTTAAAACAATGGTTAAGTAGTTGTACATTTAACCCGATACTGTTTAATGACATTTAATTATTTTTAGTGACACATTAACCTTAACTTTTTTCACATCTGATGTTTAATTTTCTTCCTCTAGGGTGACCACTTACGAGATCAAAGTGTTAAAATAAAAGTTTGGTTCTATCAAGTTAGCATGCACATGCATACAATATATATGTACAAATGAAACAAAAACTTCATTAAAAATGAAACCAAAATTCAAAATTATTCCTTCATTACCAGCCCCCATTGTCAACCTTAAATTATAATGGTTAATGATTAGGATCACAGCACCCAAACACTTTAGGAATATTTTATCTGTTAGACAAAATCCAAACATTAATGTAGAACTCACTAGGAACTAAGGAAAATTAATTAATGGTTGGGATTTGAGTGCTTGCATCCATTTCAATTCCAAATGTGTCTTTTCTTATAGCAAAGCCACATCTGGCTATCTGCTGAGTCCACTGAGGGGAATCAAACCCCTAATTTTAGCATTGTAAATCCAAAGACTTACCACTGTATCAGCAGGGGACCAATTTCAAATGACTTTTGGCATTTGTAGTTGGATGTGAGAATGTAGGTTACCCTTAATATTTAGATATAATCTTTAAAGTTAAAAAAAAACAGAATTTTACAATCCCAACCCTCCCTGTTTTGATTTAATATTGTAAGATATAAAAGGGTATATTAATTATGGCCAGATGTTTTGGAATAAAACATGTGCCAATGAAAGTAGTCACTAAAAACTTTCAGATTAAATAACTACATAAAAAAATATTTAGTGATCAAAACATTTAACGAAGAATGATTATTAGATAACATAAATAACAGGACAGTCACTCAGTTAAGGACTTTCGTCTGTTTAGAAAGGTATGTGGGATATTTAGATTCTATTGTTTCTATGATCTATAATATAAAAAGGAACAAGTTAATTAGCTTAGAATTGTGATTTGGCCTCAAATCATGTGCTTATGAAAGAAAAACAGTAACTTGTCAGACAACAGGCGTATTGATATTTTATGTTAGTGAGTGCACCATATTTAACTGTTTTATTTTTCAAAATCAACAACATTTATTCCTTGACAATTCTTTTGAAATCAAAATAATATAGTGCATAACTAATAATGATTTACCACATACCAGTATCACTAAACTAATGATAATCTACCACATAATGGATCACTAAATTAATGGTAATTTACCACATGAAGCATCCACTAAGTATACATATATACATACTGAAGTTATCTCTTAAAAAAACAAAAAAAATATAACAATAAGCTTTGATATAGAAGACTGAAATAACTGAACTTACTGGTGATGGTGACTTTCCACAAACATAATTACCTCCCAGACCTTCCCTGCGGCAATAGACACCTGACGGATCAATCATCAATGGAAAGTCAATTCCCAGCCCTTTCTGTAATTTGATAACATACACATACCTTTTCCTGAGGAAAATGAAGAAAACAAGTTAAAAGTCAGAGTTCTTTTAATGTTCTGATGAACAAAACACAATGCCTTTTTTAAAAGAAAATTAATATACCCTCATGTTGTTTCTTATCTTTGTCTGAATTCCATGATTCATGTCAACTTAATGATTAAAAAAAACAAACTCTTCGAAATAGGCTTGAAAAAGTTTCACCGTTACAAGAAGTCCAAACTCAATTCTACTATATCTGTAAAACAATATACACATTTTTACATTTAATAAAATTGTGAGACCAACTGCTCTCCAATGGTTTAATTCCAGCTAGTTCTCTGTTTGTTGGATAAATTATATTTTGGTTTTCAAGACATTTTTTGTTATTTCCTTACCTTGCAAATGGAATTAAATATCCCCTAGAGTTTCTTGATGACAAACTTAAAAGGCTTAGTTAAATAATTCCAGATAGATTCAGCAAACATTTATTAACTGTCACTAAAATCTTTGGCACGAATGTAACTATTACGACACATGCTTAATACCAGATTCTGTATTTTAGTAAAGTAATCTAGTGATACTAAAGTACTTTCTCTACTGCATACGATGATAGAATTAACTGTGTCATTCGATGTTTGACTATTTTCAAGGTGAGTGTATCCTGGAGAAAGAACAAAACTCTTCAATGTACGATACTTGTATAACAGATTATCCTACTTCACTGCAGTTTAAAAGTAATATTTAAACTAAAGTTTAATGAGTTTAAAAGAATTATAACATTTGTTGTTTCTCTTACCCTCATATTAGTTTGAAAAATTAAGTTTGAATCATCTTTGTCTGACAGGATTATGGGCTTTTCAACTGTATAAATGGACTTGCTTTCAGTTTCGTAATACACTTGCACATTACACCTGAAACCACAAACACTTTGATCCAATAACCACAAGGCCTTCAACTCCGAAGAAGGTAGCAGTTTCATTGTAAAAGACATTTTTCCTTTAGTTTCTTCACAAGATACATTTGTGCATTATAGATAAGTGACATTTTGAATTAGCACACTGTAGATTCACATAGTTTATCATTGTAATATATTTTTGCTTATTACTAATACTAAACATTTTCATATATTTTTGCTTATTACTAATACTAAACATTTTCATATGTTTGTGGAAACTATGATAAATCACTACTTGTAGATGTCACACATGGTGATGATACAATTTAATTAATGCAATATCTTCTTCTTTCCTTCTCTTGGTATATACATACTTATAAACTTTTGCAAGAAAAATAACATAATCATACACTTCCTTCCATGATCTAGCAACTGGAGGTCACAAAAGTCAGTTTCTAATTCTACATTCTGGATTCAATACATTTTTTGCTTTCCCATACTTTCTACGTGCAATGTCCTGAAGCAGAACATTTTAAAAAAATGTGAAAATTTTAGGTTTTATCCCAGTAAAGCTAGTACCCAGATATACAACAAAACTGAGATCCTATAAGCAAATTTAACTGTTGTATTTTGAAGCATCCATATAGTAACATAAATAAACAGGGCTTACAACTAACTTGTTTGTCATTCTGGCAAAAATAAACAAACCAACCAAGAGTGGTATGTCTTTAATAAATATGAATAGTTATTTAGCAAGAATTTTGAAAGTGTTAATTTTGATATAATATCTCTTAGTGTACAATCAAATTTTAGATCTATGTTCAGAATAATAATTACATTTTCTAATATAAAATGAAATAACACTTGAGTTTTCACGCTACTGCTGGCTTATCAATCAGTTATAGTATTGTGGATTTTTCACGTAAATGTTATGTATGCAGCCACTTTTTAAAAGTAATTTTTACTGTTTTTACAACTGGTATAAACATTTATAAATATGTTTTGATTATTACTGACTGGCAAAAAAAATGCCAATGCCTCTTGAAGGTCAATGGATAAACACAATAGAACCTACTGGCTTTTAATTAACTGACCATCACTAATTTTCAGCCCTAACAATATTTCAAAATACTAAACAAAGTGATGTTAACTGCACAATTACTTATATTTTTAGTGCATGAAAGTGTTGTACGTCAGTAAAACTACATCCAACAACAGAACTTCAAACACTTCTTTATCAAGACTTTCTAGATAAAACTCTTTTTTTTTTTTGGAAAATTGTTTACATCATTCATACAGTTTCTCAGCTTCATATGCTAATCTACCATTTCTTACAAGTTAATCTCCATACAGACACAATAGCACATTTCTCTGGACAATATTTCAAGCAATATGGTCTACAAATTGACTCAGTAGCACATTTCTCTGGACAATATTTCTTATAATTTAGTCTCCACACTGGCTCAGTAGCACATTTCTCTGGACAATATTTCATATAATTTAGTCTCCACACTGGCTCAGTAGCAAATTTCTCTGGACAATATTTTTTACAATTTTGTTTCCACACTGGCTCAGTAGCACATTTAATTGGACAATATTTCTTACAATTTTGTTTCCACACTGGCTCAGTAGCACATTTCTCTGGACAATATTTCTTACAATTTTGTTTCCACACTGGCTCAGTAGCACATTTCCCTGGACAATATTTCTTACAATTTTGTTTCCACACTGGCTCAGTAGCACATTTAATTGGACAATATTTCTTACAATTTTGTTTCCACACTGGCTCAGTAGCACATTTCTTGGACAATATTTCTTACATTTGTTTTCCACACTGGCTCAGTAGCACATTTAATTGGACAATATTTCTTACAATTTTGTTTCCACACTGGCTCAGTAGCACATTTCTCTGGACAATATTTCTTACAATTTTTTCCACACTGGCTCAGTAGCACATTTAATTGGACAATATTTCTTACAATTTTGCCATACTGGCTCAGTAGCACATTTCTCTGGACAATATTTCTTACAATTTGTTCCACACTGGCTCAGTAGCAATTTCTCTGGACAATATTTCTCTTACAATTTAGTTCCACACTGGCTCAGTAGCACATTTAATCTGGACAATATGTCCTTAACAATTTAGTCCTCCACACTGGCCTAGTAGCACATTTCTCTGGACAATATTTCTTACAATTTAGTTCCACACTGGCTCAGTAGCACATTTAATTGGACAATATTTCTTACAATTTTGTTTCCATACTGGCTCAGTAGCACATTTCTCTGGACAATATTTCTTACAATTTAGTCTCCACACTGGCTCAGTAGCACATTTAATTGGACAATATTTCTTACAATTTTGTTTCCATACTGGCTCAGTAGCACATTTCTTGGACAATATTTCTTACAATTTGTTCCATACTGGCTCAGTAGCAATTTCTCTGGACAATATTTCTTACAATTTTGTTTCCATACTGGCTCAGTAGCACATTTAATTGGACAATATTTCTTACAATTTTGTTTCCATACTGGCTCAGTAGCAAATTTCTCTGGACAATATTTCTTACAATTTTGTTTCCATACTGGCTCAGTAGCACATTTCTCTGGACAATATTTCTTACAATTTAGTCCACTGGCTCAGTAGCACATTTAATTGGACAATATTTCTTACAATTTAGTCTCCACACTGGCTCAGTAGCACATTTCTCTGGACAATATTTCTTACAATTTTGTTTCCACACTGGCTCAGTAGCACATTTAATTGGACAATATTTCTTACAATTTGTTCCACACTGGCTCAGTAGCACATTTTAATTGGACAATATTTCTTACAATTTTGTTTCCACACTGGCTCAGTAGCACATTTCTCTGGACAATATTTCTTACAATTTTGTTCCACACTGGCTCAGTAGCACATTTAATTGGACAATATTTCTTACAATTTTGTTTCCACACTGGCTCAGTAGCACATTTCTCTGGACAATATTTCTTACAATTTTGTTTCCACACTGGCTCAGTAGCACATTTCCTGGACAATATTTCTTACAATTTGTTTCCACACTGGCTCAGTAGCACATTTAATTGGACAATATTTCTTACAATTTGTTTCCCACACTGGCTCAGTAGCACATTTCTCTGGACAATATTTCTTACAATTTGTTCCACACTGGCTCAGTAGCACATTTAATTGGACAATATTTCTTACAATTTTGTTTCCATACTGGCTCAGTAGCAAATTTCTCTGGACAATATTTCTTACAATTTTGTTTCCACACTGGCTCAGTAGCACATTTAATTGGACAATATTTCTTACAATTTTGTTTCCATACTGGCTCAGTAGCAAATTTCTCTGGACAATATTCTTACAATTTAGTCTCCACACTGGCTCAGTAGCACATTTATTGGACATATTTCTTACAATTTTTGTTTCCATACTGGCTCAGTAGCTTTCTGGACAAATTTCTTCAATTTAGTCCACACCTGGCTCAGTAGCACATTTAATGGACAATATTTTTACAATTTGTTTCCACATACTGGCTCAGTAGCACATTTAATTGGACAATTTTCTTACAATTTTGTTTCCAACTGGCTCAGTAGCACTTAATTGGACAATATTTCTTTTACAATTTTGTTTCCACACTGGCTCAGTAGCACATTAATTGGACAATATTTCTTACAATTTTGTTCCACACTGGCTCAGTAGCACATTTAATTGGACAATATTTTTTTACAATTTTGTTTCCACACTGGGCTCAGTAGGCACATTTCTCTGGACAATATTTCTTACAATTTATTCTCCACACTGGCTCAGTAGCACATTTAATTGGACAATATTTTTTACAATTTTGTTCCATACGGGCTCAGTAGCAAATTTCTCTGGACAATATTTCTTACAATTTTGTTTCCACACTGGCTCAGTAGCACATTTCCCTGGACAATATTTCTTACCAATTTTGTTTCCACACTGGCCTCAGTAGCACATTTAATTGGACAATATTTCTTACAATTTTGTTTCCACAACTGGCTCAGTAGCACATTTAATTGGACAATATTTCTTACAATTTTGTTTCCACACTGGCTCAGTAGCACATTTAATTGGACAATATTTTTTACCAATTTTGTTTCCATACTGGCCTCAGTAGCACATTTCCCTGGACAATATTTCTTACAATTTTGTTTCCCCACACTGGCTCAGTAGCACATTTCTCTGGACAATATTTCTTACAATTTATTCTCCACACTGGCTCAGTAGCACATTTAATTGGACAATATTTTTTACAATTTTGTTTCCATACTGGCTCAGTAGCAAATTTCTCTGGACAATATTTCTTACAATTTTGTTTCCACACTGGCTCAGTAGCACATTTCCCTGGACAATATTTCTTACAATTTTGTTTCCACACTGGCTCAGTAGCCACATTTAATTGGACAATATTTCTTACAATTTAGTCTCCACACTGGCTCAGTAGCACATTTAATTGGACAATATTTTTTACAATTTTGTTTCCATACTGGCTCAGTAGCACATTTCCTGGACAATATTTCTTACAATTTTGTTTCCACACTGGCTCAGTAGCACATTTCTCTGGACAATATTTCTTACAATTTAGTCTCCACACTGGCTCAGTAGCACATTTAATTGGACAATATTTTTTACAATTTTGTTTCCATACTGGCTCAGTAGCACATTTCTCTGGACAATATTTCTTACAATTTTGTTTCCACACTGGCTCAGTAGCACATTTCCCTGGACAATATTTCTTACAATTTTGTTTCCACACTGGCTCAGTAGCACATTTAATTGGACAATATTTCTTACAATTTTGTTTCCACACTGGCTCAGTAGCACATTTCCCTGGACAATATTTCTTACAATTTTGTTTCCACACTGGCTCAGTAGCACATTTCTCTGGACAATATTTCTTACAATTTTGTTTCCATACTGGCTCAAGTAGCAAATTTCTCTGGACAATATTCTTACAATTTTGTTTCCACACTGGCTCAGTAGCACATTTCCCTGGACAATATTTCTTACAATTTTGTTTCCACACTGGCTCAGTAGCACATTTCTCTGGACAATATTTCTTACAATTTAGTCTCCACACTGGCTCAGTAGCACATTTAATTGGACAATATTTTTTACAATTTTGTTTCCATACTGGCTCAGTAGCACATTTAATTGGACAATATTTCTTACAATTTTGTTTCCACACTGGCTCAGTAGCACATTTCCCTGGACAATATTTCTTACAATTTTGTTTCCACACTGGCTCAGTAGCACATTTAATTGGACAATATTTCTTACAATTTTGTTTCCACACTGGCTCAGTAGCACATTTCCCTGGACAATATTTCTTACAATTTAGTCTCCACACTGGCTCAGTAGCACATTTCTCTGGACAATATTTCTTACAATTTAGTCTCCACACTGGCTCAGTAGCACATTTAATTGGACAATATTTTTTACAATTTTGTTTCCATACTGGCTCAGTAGCACATTTAATTGGACAATATTTCTTACAATTTTGTTTCCACACTGGCTCAGTAGCACATTTAATTGGACAATATTTCTTACAATTTTGTTTCCACACTGGCTCAGTAGCACATTTCCCTGGACAATATTTCTTACAATTTTGTTTCCACACTGGCTCAGTAGCACATTTCCCTGGACAATATTTCTTACAATTTTGTTTCCACACTGGCTCAGTAGCACATTTAATTGGACAATATTTCTTACAATTTTGTTTCCACACTGGCTCAGTAGCACATTTCTCTGGACAATATTTCTTACAATTTAGTCTCCACACTGGCTCAGTAGCACATTTCTCTGGACAATATTTCTTACAATTTAGTCTCCACACTGGCTCAGTAGCACATTTAATTGGACAATATTTTTTACAATTTTGTTTCCATACTGGCTCAGTAGCACATTTAATTGGACAATATTTCTTACAATTTTGTTTCCACACTGGCTCAGTAGCACATTTAATTGGACAATATTTCTTACAATTTTGTTTCCACACTGGCTCAGTAGCACATTTAATTGGACAATATTTCTTACAATTTTGTTTCCACACTGGCTCAGTAGCACATTTAATTGGACAATATTTTTTACAATTTTGTTTCCACACTGGCTCAGTAGCACATTTCTCTGGACAATATTTCTTACAATTTATTCTCCACACTGGCTCAGTAGCACATTTAATTGGACAATATTTTTTACAATTTTGTTTCCATACTGGCTCAGTAGCAAATTTCTCTGGACAATATTTCTTACAATTTTGTTTCCACACTGGCTCAGTAGCACATTTCCCTGGACAATATTTCTTACAATTTTGTTTCCACACTGGCTCAGTAGCACATTTAATTGGACAATATTTCTTACAATTTTGTTTCCACACTGGCTCAGTAGCACATTTAATTGGACAATATTTCTTACAATTTTGTTTCCACACTGGCTCAGTAGCACATTTAATTGGACAATATTTTTTACAATTTTGTTTCCATACTGGCTCAGTAGCACATTTCCCTGGACAATATTTCTTACAATTTTGTTTCCACACTGGCTCAGTAGCACATTTCTCTGGACAATATTTCTTACAATTTATTCTCCACACTGGCTCAGTAGCACATTTAATTGGACAATATTTTTTACAATTTTGTTTCCATACTGGCTCAGTAGCAAATTTCTCTGGACAATATTTCTTACAATTTTGTTTCCACACTGGCTCAGTAGCACATTTCCCTGGACAATATTTCTTACAATTTTGTTTCCACACTGGCTCAGTAGCACATTTAATTGGACAATATTTCTTACAATTTAGTCTCCACACTGGCTCAGTAGCACATTTAATTGGACAATATTTTTTACAATTTTGTTTCCATACTGGCTCAGTAGCACATTTCCCTGGACAATATTTCTTACAATTTTGTTTCCACACTGGCTCAGTAGCACATTTCTCTGGACAATATTTCTTACAATTTAGTCTCCACACTGGCTCAGTAGCACATTTAATTGGACAATATTTTTTACAATTTTGTTTCCATACTGGCTCAGTAGCACATTTCTCTGGACAATATTTCTTACAATTTTGTTTCCACACTGGCTCAGTAGCACATTTCCCTGGACAATATTTCTTACAATTTTGTTTCCACACTGGCTCAGTAGCACATTTAATTGGACAATATTTCTTACAATTTTGTTTCCACACTGGCTCAGTAGCACATTTCCCTGGACAATATTTCTTACAATTTTGTTTCCACACTGGCTCAGTAGCACATTTCTCTGGACAATATTTCTTACAATTTTGTTTCCATACTGGCTCAGTAGCAAATTTCTCTGGACAATATTTCTTACAATTTTGTTTCCACACTGGCTCAGTAGCACATTTCCCTGGACAATATTTCTTACAATTTTGTTTCCACACTGGCTCAGTAGCACATTTCTCTGGACAATATTTCTTACAATTTAGTCTCCACACTGGCTCAGTAGCACATTTAATTGGACAATATTTTTTACAATTTTGTTTCCATACTGGCTCAGTAGCACATTTAATTGGACAATATTTCTTACAATTTTGTTTCCACACTGGCTCAGTAGCACATTTAATTGGACAATATTTCTTACAATTTTGTTTCCACACTGGCTCAGTAGCACATTTAATTGGACAATATTTCTTACAATTTTGTTTCCACACTGGCTCAGTAGCACATTTCCCTGGACAATATTTCTTACAATTTTGTTTCCACACTGGCTCAGTAGCACATTTCTCTGGACAATATTTCTTACAATTTAGTCTCCACACTGGCTCAGTAGCACATTTAATTGGACAATATTTTTTACAATTTTGTTTCCATACTGGCTCAGTAGCAAATTTCTCTGGACAATATTTCTTACAATTTTGTTTCCACACTGGCTCAGTAGCACATTTCCCTGGACAATATTTCTTATAATTTTGTTTCCACACTGGCTCAGTAGCACATTTCTCTGGACAATATTTCTTACAATTTAGTCTCCACACTGGCTCAGTAGCACATTTAATTGGACAATATTTTTTACAATTTTGTTTCCATACTGGCTCAGTAGCACATTTCTCTGGACAATATTTCTTACAATTTTGTTTCCACACTGGCTCAGTAGCACATTTCCCTGGACAATATTTCTTACAATTTCGTTTCCACACTGGCTCAGTAGCACATTTAATTGGACAATATTTCTTACAATTTTGTTTCCACACTGGCTCAGTAGCACATTAATTGGACAATATTTCTTACAATTTTGTTTCCACACTGGCTCAGTAGCACATTTCTCTGGACAATATTTCTTACAATTTTGTTTCCACACTGGCTCAGTAGCACATTTCCCTGGATAATATTTCTTACAATTTTGTTTCCACACTGGCTCAGTAGCACATTTAATTGGACAATATTTCTTACAATTTTGTTTCCACACTGGCTCAGTAGCACATTTCCCTGGACAATATTTCTTACAATTTTGTTTCCACACTGGCTCAGTAGCACATTTCTCTGGACAATATTTCTTACAATTTTGTTTCCATACTGGCTCAGTAGCAAATTTCTCTGGACAATATTTCTTACAATTTTGTTTCCATACTGGCTCAGTAGCACATTTCCCTGGACAATATTTCTTACAATTTTGTTTCCACACTGGCTCAGTAGCACATTTCTCTGGACAATATTTCTTACAATTTAGTCTCCACACTGGCTCAGTAGCACATTTAATTGGACAATATTTTTTACAATTTTGTTTCCATACTGGCTCAGTAGCAAATTTCTCTGGACAATATTTCTTACAATTTAGTCTCCACACTGGCTCAGTAGCACATTTAATTGGACAATATTTTTTACAATTTTGTTTCCATACTGGCTCAGTAGCACATTTCTCTGGACAATATTTCTTACAATTTTGTTTCCACACTGGCTCAGTAGCACATTTAATTGGACAATATTTCTTACAATTTTGTTTCCACACTGGCTCAGTAGCACATTTCCCTGGACAATATTTCTTACAATTTTGTTTCCACACTGGCTCAGTAGCACATTTAATTGGACAATATTTCTTACAATTTTGTTTCCATACTGGCTCAGTAGCAAATTTCTCTGGACAATATTTCTTACAATTTTGTTTCCATACTGGCTCAGTAGCACATTTCCCTGGACAATATTTCTTACAATTTTGTTTCCATACTGGCTCAGTAGCACATTTAATTGGACAATATTTCTTACAATTTTGTTTCCACACTGGCTCAGTAGCACATTTCCCTGGACAATATTTCTTACAATTTAGTCTCCACACTGGCTCAGTAGCACATTTAATTGGACAATATTTCTGCAAAGAACTTTCTGGTTAAGCTCCTGCTATTTCTTTATAAAATTCAACAGTCAGTGGTCCAATATTCAGCAGTTTGGTGGAGACAGATGCACATAAACAACATACAACTTACTCAATCGTCTATTATGTCTCCATATTCCACATATTATATAACTACACACTTATAAGTATCAGTAAGTTTATTGACTTAGAAATTTTCCAAATTTATAGCACTATTACCCTCATTACAGTTTAGTAATAAAATGGAGCTGAGTTAGGCATTTCTATCTCACTTTCACAATCACATCATTTTTTTCCACAACACAGATCAAACAATAAGTACTTTTCATCAAAATATGAGGAACCCTCTCTTGGAAAGTAGGAGTTACATTTTTCAAAATCAAAGTAACCCTTTCCTTCATTTTTCCCTGCACTAGTTATATCTGGAAATTACCCAAGAATAACAAATGTACTGATATAATATGCAGCACATCACTGAAACTCATGCAATTAAATTTAAAAATGCAGCTCTCCATAGAAATGTGTTCTTCAAACTACTTTTACTGCTATAATTATCAAAAAACTATTATAACTGAAACAATTTCATTTAAATAATTCCATCCCTTATCATGGTAAGGGATTATTTTTTAACGATGCAAGACTTAATGGGAGTTTAATGTATATGTTACTTATTTTTATTTCACTTAAAACAATACCTTATGAACAATGTGTTTTATAACTTGGAACCATCATGAGTTTAATGTGTGCAAAGATGGTCTTGATTACAACTGAAACGACAAATTTTGATTACTAGTTATATCTTACTCAATACAAAACATTGAAAAACTTGCTTTTTATTAATTATTTCCTGAAACACAATACACATGTATTATCTAAAGTATTCATTAAAAAAAATGATTGTCTTTGTAACTGTTAAACACAAGATTTAACTACCTAGTTAATGAATTCACAATGAAAATAGCTTTATTCAGAACTAGTTCTACATCGCACATTCTTTTACAATACTCTGTTCTCCTTCCAAGGTCAAAACGTTGCTCTCTCCTTATCAGTAAAAGTTTTTATTCCCATACCAGCAGTTCCGAGATATATTATCACCAGTCTCATATTTCAACACAACAGTTCATAACTTCATATTTTAAATTCTACAGACCATTCTTTGCCAACATTACCAATACCATTATCAAGGTCTTGCAACTTGTAACTAGCCTGCTTATCGCAATAATCATCATTTTCAATTTCCTGCTGCTTGGATGCTTTCATCATTATTACCACTCTCTTTACTTTTCAGCACGTTTTTCTTTTTACTGTAAAAAGTTTGCAGTCAGGCAAAACTAGGGATGTTTTATTGCTTTGCAGTAAACTTCTGAGGCATTATTTTGTAATGGTTTTTCCAGTGTAGAGACTTTCTATAGAATCAAAGAAGTTTCAAAGATTATGTTGGAATGCTAGCTTTGACAAAGTAGCTGTAATAATATTAATTATTCTTCATTTACATGAAGCTAATTACCTAGAATATCTGGACTGAGTAACATACACATAATGTACGTCAGGCTTTTGTCTCTCTTCGGCCATTTTGCAATTTTACTAGTTCTGACAAAAATTATTTTCTGGTCTTCTCTATGATTTGCTATGTCTGCAAATAATATCACACCGTAGTCACATCCATATTTGCTGCACTTGTAGAATGCTGAGCATCGTGCTATTTTACACATACAAATGAGCTTTAAATCTGATATTTCTCACACATCAGTCCTCCGAGATACATGCAATCTCAACAGAAAATATGCTGGATGCTCTTACAGTTTCTGATGATTACAGGCTTTGCAGGTATTTCCACAGATGTGGTGTTACAGTAACATTATAACCTCATACAGAGTTTGTAAACATTTTCTCCACCAACTAAAAAAGTCATAAGATCTTCAGTTCTCCTGTTTTGAGGTTGATGGACATAATTATATTCCTCGTATCCAATGAAACTTGCAACAGAGTTGAGAAAATACCAGGTGTAATACCATACATTATCTGTTTGACTTGCTGACTGGTTGTTAAAATACAAAGAAACACTTAAAGTTTTAAAATTAAACCTAGATAATTTTACCCATCTTTTCTTGAAATGTACTACAAACATGTGTTCGATATCTGTATTACATGACTTTCCTTGAAGTGTACTACAAACATGTACTCGATACCTGTATTACATGAGTTAATTTTGTTTTTCGCCAAAAATATTCATTGTAAGCACAGAAAAACAAAATTGGCAAGTTACTAGCTCTTTCCAGGTAAAGATATTATTCTGTTCATGAAAAAACTGAGAAACCAGATATACTGTAATATATATGTTTTTATACAAGGTAAAATTTTACCACATTTCCAAACAAGAGTTTTTCACAAATTAAATATACTCTTTGCAATAATTATTTGGTATCATATTAATTAACTATTTTTCAGATTTATTTTGTATACCTTTCCTCAAACAACACATTTATCTTATTGGCATGAACTCC
This sequence comes from Carcinoscorpius rotundicauda, assembly GCA_011833715.1. Taxonomy (NCBI): domain Eukaryota; kingdom Metazoa; phylum Arthropoda; class Merostomata; order Xiphosura; family Limulidae; genus Carcinoscorpius; species Carcinoscorpius rotundicauda. Next base: position 88,010,464 of record CM022399.1, read on the forward strand.
ACACATTCTGAGGTAATACACAGTAATGCACATTTTTGTATTGCAGAATACATAACTCATATTTAAAGCAATATTGATTATTAATTTATTCATTAATTAAGTCCACATCCATTTAGTAAAGTTTCATCAGGAACATGTTAACACTGCAGATGTAGGAATGGCTTGAGTTGTCCATCTAAAATGATATTTAAAATATCTCCTCAACAGACCATCAGAACATTACAACACTCCACATTGTTTTCTTTTATAACAACATCTATGAAATGACTGAGTCACAAGTTCTGAAAACACCTCAAGTATCATTGTAAAAAGTTTGAATTTCTTTTTCTTCTTGTATTCTGTTACATAATAGCTAAAAACCAAAATAATGGTGTCAAACAGTTTCAAATACAGTATTTGCTTTTATATGTATTATTAACTAGCAGTAATTAAAAGAAGTCACAATTCTAGTGTAAACGATTTAACCCCCTTGAAGTTAACTTTCTTTCAGACATTTAATCTTCCAAATGTCTGTAAAAAAGCGAACTTAAGTACAGGGTGGAACAGGAACCTCCAGCCAATAAATAAACAGTAAATATTACAGTTGGAATATTCATTACATTGAGAATTTTGTTATGCTTCATAAATCAGATATTTATCTTATGACAGATGAAGAATTATAAATGAATTACCTGGGCTCTACAGAATTTAGAATTTGGTTAAAAATACAACCTTTCTATGCACATTAAAACACTGTTAAAAAGTGAGCAAAAAGTAATGAAAACTTGTCAAAAAAGGAAGTAAATGTAAAAATGGCTAATATTGATTCTTCGAATGCAATACAAACAAGATAGTAAGGATGGCATTTGTACCATCCCTACATAATAGGTTAGTAGAGTTAGTTTTGAATTTCACACAAAGCAACTCAAGGGCTATATGAGCTAGCCATCCCTAATTTAGTGGCATAAGACTAGAGGGAAGGGAGCTAGTCATCACCACCCACTGCCAACTCTTGGGCTATTCTTTTACTAATGAAGAGTGGGATTGACTGTCACATTATAATACCCTCACAGCTGAAAGGGTGAGCATGTTTGGTATGATGATGATTCAAACCTGTGACCCACCAATCACAAGTCAGGTGCCTTAACCATCTGGTCATGTGGGGCCCCCTACATAATAGCACAGACAATAAATAATATATAGTATATTAATTAAGCATTCAATCACAGTTAAGTTTAATTTGTTCTATTTTCTCTGTTAACATTCTTCTATACTGTGTGTGTGTGTGCCACTTTGCAGAAATGATGCAAATGCTATACCTAACTGTCTCATATACAATTCCAGATGAAGACTAAGTAAGCCATATTTATTTATAAAGTTTTAAGAAACAATGTAATCCAAGCAACTGAAAGAAAATTAAAATTAGGGAACAAAAAGTAGGAGCCTTCTACAAAAACAATGAATCAGGCTAACTCTGGGAAAGGTTGCTCGATTTTAATACATTGAAGATCAGGTTTTGATTCGTGACATATAATTATAACAGAATTATCAAAATTGCACATTCTTAGATTTTAATAATAATTTTTTAACGTTTTAAAACTTTCAAAATATTGCAAGCACAACCCTTTCAATTTAAGATGCCTTTGGAGAAATTAATGTTTTGGCACTTTTGTTGTAGCTCTTGCAAGAAGTTACCCATACAGATTAGGGGGAACTATATTTCTCACAATTTTAACTCACTTACCAAGAAGATAACTTTCTTAAGAGTTGTTAAATTCAAATTCCTCATAAAGCAGATGTTTATCTCATGATTGATGCAGAATTCTAAACATAAATTACCTGGGTTCTACAGGAAATGCAGGCTTCAATATACCTGGCCCAGTTCCTATCCTCAACATCTTTGCAATCTCTCCTGTATTAGGCCCAGCAGCAACAATGAGGATGGCAAACTTGATTTTTTTAATATCTCCCGTCTTTGTTTTAACCTGTTGTGATCATAATTAGTGTAAAAGAGAATATGCTCGACTGATAAAAACAATTCTAGCAGTGAGAAGAGAGAAACCAACTATATCACCTCATAAGTAAAGCAATTTATCAAAAACATTTATTTTATTAAACACTTTTTTTTATTTAAAAAAATCTCTTTTGATTTTGTTTGGGCATTATACATTCAAAATTTGTCTTTCCATTTTTGGTAACTTTCTCACCTATAATGGAAGTTTAAATGATTACAAAATTAGCTTAAGCCTGACTCATAATTCTATACTTATCATTTGACTGAATTTCAAATACCACTGGCTGATAAATAATTTACATTTGAAGCAAAATCTTCGTTACTAATTGTGGTCAAATGAGTAACATTTTATGTTGCATTATTTTTTCGATTTGAGGTATTTAGTATTTCAAATGAGAAAAAAGATACATTAAATGTAAAGTCCTGATATTTTTGATCAAATAAGAATAAACCAAAACTAGTTTATGTTCATAGTTTTTCTCATTAACTAATTCAAATGGCAAATAATGCTAATTTTTGCACACATCACGTACTTTGAAAGTGTCATTAAGCATTTATTTTGCAGAAAATAAATTTAAAAAGGCTTCATTCCAGAGAAAATTCTTCTGAAACGTTCATTATCTTAGATATGAAAGCAAAAGTCAAAACATTACTTTTGTACTACATGACAAACTAAATAAATTTCAGATTTTAAGATCATGTTTGTTACGGTACTCCTAAATAGTCTTTGCTGTGACCATTAATTAAAACTATTCACAATTTTGTTTGTTTTTTAATTTTATACAAAGCTACATGAGGGTTAGCTGTGCTAGCCATCCCTACTTTACTAAAGACTAAAGGGAAGACAGTTGGTCATCACTACCAATTCTTGAGCTACTCTTTTTACCAACAAATAATGAGACTGACATAGTTTTCAACACTAAGAACCAGGACAGCACAACAAAGGATACTGTTCTCATCCTCTTTTTTTTCTTACTGATTTTTAAAAATATAAGAAGTAATTTTACAATGAAAATTATTAAAATCTTTAAATAACCATCTTATGCGCATCACTATTATCTATTCAGCATATCAGAAATGAGAAACAAACAGCAAATCAACCACATTTAAGCAAACAACCTTCTGATATATATTAGCATAAAATTTGGGTAAATTTATAAGTTTTAAGTGAAATGTAGTATATATATATATATATATATATCGACACTTTTATTTTAGCAAGCAAAGTTTAGAAAGTAATAATAGATTTTTATGTGCAAAAACAGCTCGTTTGGGTTGAGAAAATATTTTAAATAGAAGAGCGAACAACGTTTTGACCTTCTTCGGTCATCGTCAGGTTCACAAAGAAAGAGGTAACTGACCGGAAGCTGACCACATGTTTCAAAGGGGTTGTGTAACTAAGTGTCGCAATGTAGAGGGCGGGGTTAGGTGTTTGAATATAATTTTATCTATAATATTAATATAGGTATAATGGTGTTCCTTTATATTGGTTTATTTTGGGTTTAAGTTGTTGTATAAGTAAGGCTTCTTTAATTTTTCGTTTGTTTATGTTTGTTTCTTTATTTAGTATTTTAGTGTTTTCTATGGTTATGTTGTGTCCATTTGACTTGCAGTGTTCGAAAACGTGTGAAGGTGACTTTTTATGTTCTTTGAATCTGGTTTCCATTTTTCTACTTGTTTCTCCAATATAGAAGTCGTGGCAGTTATCACACTGTATTTTATAAATAATGTTGGTGTGGTGTTTGTCAGTGGAGTTCTTACATAGTATAGACCTCAGTTTTGTGCCTGGTTTTTGAATAAATTTAGTATTAACTGGAATGTTATATTTTGTTACTAGTTTTTGCCAAACGTTGGTTATTTGTTTGCTGATGTCAGGAATATATGGTATACAGCAGTATATGGTTTCGTGATTTTTTGATTCGTGAGATATATTTACTTTTGTTGGTTGATTTTGCTTTCTGTCTAGGTGTGTGCATATAATGTTTTCTACGGTTTGTGGAAGAAATGTATTGATGTTGATGAAGTATTGTTTTATTTTGTCTAATTCATCGTTAATTTTATCTGGTGAGCATAGTTTTATGGCTGTGTTTATCTGGTTTCTTAGTATGTTGAGTTTTTGTTTTGTTTCATGTGCTGAGTCCCAAGGAATGTATAGTCCAGTATGGGTGATTTTTCGGTGGATTTCTGTTTTGAATTGTATGTCGGTTCTTATAATTTTGAGGTTAAGAAATGATATTTGATTGCTTTCTTCCTATGTGTCCCGTAGATTTGAATCCCGCAACCATGTCATCTACATATCTGTACCAGTATAGTGGTGGATGTAATCCTGTATTAATTGCTTGTGTTTCAATTTGTATCATAAAAATATTGGCTAGAACTGGTGATACTGGGTTGCCCATGCTTAGGCCATTTGTTTGTATATAGTTGTGGTTGTTGAACATGAAGTTTGTCTTTATTGTGGTGAATTCTACGAGGGTTGCTAACTGGTTACTGGGAATGTCTATAATTGGGTTAGGGTCTCGGATATAGAGATATTCAGGGTTATAGGGTTTATATTTCATACAAACATCATTATCAGTCAAACAAATACTAATCAGAAAAAAACAAAATTATGCAATTTTAAATCTAATAACAATGGAACTACTGTACTAACCAAGAGATGGTTCACACTGAAGTATGGTTCATTTGAATCTTCAATGATTATTTCATGTTCTTTGTGAAATTCAACATTTATAACTTCACCATCGACATACTGAGCCCCTAGAGAGATAGCTTTTCCCTTAAATGCCATAAGCAGTGACCATGGATCAAACCATCCTTCATTTTCCAGGCCTAAATGAACAACATTCGCTCAGACTTGTATGCTGTTACCGACAAGGTGACAAACTGAACATCTTTCATGAGAGTTAGTATCACTTTGTCCAAGTTACTGTTACCGGTTGTTCTCTATGTATTAATACGGACACTTTGCTTCAACACTCAAATAACTCAGTGTATTAATTCAATCAACTATTAATGTAGTTTATTTTACTGCATTACAAAAATAAGCTACTGAAAGAAATAGTTTGAAAACATTTATTTAAAAACGACTGGTATTGGTATTAAAACTTTTATTAAAACAGAGAACATTTTTATCTCACGTTTTCAGGTAACCTAAGAAGCTCAAAACGTTGTTCTCTACTTTATTTTAATAAAAGTTCCAATACCCATACCAGCTGTTTTGATATACATTTTCACTTCAAGTGGGTTTCTTGTCATTATGAAATAGCTTGAAACTTCAGATGAACTTTGTACATATTATATGCAAAAAACGGCTCTTTTGGGCTCAGAAAACACTTCAAATAGAAGAGCGAACAACGTTTCGACCTTCTTCGGTCATCGTCAGGTTCACAAAGAAAGAGGAAACTGGCCGGAAGCTGACCACATGTTTGGAAGGGGTTGTATAACTGAGTGTCGCAATGTAGAGGGTGCGGTTTGATGTTTGAATATATAATTTTATCTATAATATTAATATAGGTATAATGGCGTTCCTTTATATTGGTTTATTTTGGGTTTAAGTTGTTGTATAAGTAAGGCTTCTTTAATTTTTCGTTTGTTTATGTTTGTTTCTTTATTTAGTATTTTTGTGTTTTCTATGGTTATGTTGTGTCCATTTGCTTTCAGTGTTCGAAAACGTGTGAAGGTGACTTTTTATGTTCTTTGAATCTGGTTTCCATTTTTCTACTTGTTTCTCCTATATAGAAGTCGTGGCAGTTATCACACTGTATTTTATAAATAATGTTGGTGTGGTGTTTGTCAGTGTAGTTCTTACATAGTATAGACCTTAGTTTTGTGCCTGGTTTTTGAATAAATTTAGTGTTAACTGGAATGTTATATTTTGTTACTAGTTTTTGCCAAATGTTGGTTATTTGTTTGCTGATGTCAGGAATATATGGTATACAGCAGTATATGGTTTCGTGATTTTTTGATTCGTGAGATATATATGACCGAAGAAGGTCGAAACGTTGTTCGCTCTTCTATTTGAAGTGTTTTCTGAGCCCAAAAGAGCCGTTTTTTGCATATAAAAATTCTCAACAAGTGGGTTTCTCGACATCACTGTTTGTACATATTAGTACAATAATGTAGCTTTTGTTATTAAAATATTTTTTTATATGTGATACACAAAATATCCAAATGAAAATTTAATTTTCCTGTTTTCATAAAAAGTTTAAAGGATTATTATCACAGACTTCAGTTACTAATTTTTTTATATCTTCTTATGCTCTTCTAAACCTTTTATACAGCTTATTTTTCATTTTTATTTTGAATAAAAAACACCACATGCAGTTTCACTGGAATTATGATCAACAACTTTTTCCAAAATCATAAGTATTCTGCCTTTTTCTAAATTCTGAAGAAGAATTGAATCATTTCACATTTATTTGTATTTTTAAATTTCATTTTGGAAAATTTCTTTGTCCATTCAATCAGATACTTTGTGATGACATTACATTTGAAACGCAATATTTTCGTACCCTGAAAATGTATTTCTGATCAATATTTATCTTCCCTCACCCAAAACTATCTTGACATCAGTTTGTTCTCTCAGCTTTGCTAAAAACTGTATTGCTAACAACATACTAGTCTTCCACATCTCATGAATTTCATGCTATTTTAGAGCATGTGCTGATCATGTGACTACTATCCACTAATTATACTGCACCATCTGTACAAGCACACATAAATTCCTGTAATATTATAGCATAGCTCTCATTTCCAAGAAATGGCAAATGCAAACTAGAAACACTGGCATATTAGTGAATACGAAGAGTGGAAAGTGGATGAGTAGGTGTAACTACCTATTGGAAATATATATTTTCAGAGTAAGATGATGTTAGCTTCCAAAATAGAACAACATCATCTCTTTCAAAGCTAGGATCCCAAACTGCAAAGGTGGAAAGGCCAGTGAAAACAATCAGGATATAATAAATCAAGAGCAACTGCCCTAAAAGAACAGGTGAGCCATAATAATAAAAAAGGAAGCACACTTGGAAGTACATCACTACTTCTGAGTAACAAACACAATAATATGTAGAGAGTGGAATGTAACATTTCAAGAAAGAAATGTCCAGTATCTTTCATTGGAGTAGTGGTGTATAACTGTGATGTGAAACAGCACAGCACGGACAAAAATATAATATCTAGTTCCACATAATTTTCGGCTTTGTGATTGCCCCCTGAACCACCACAACAAAGCTGCCCCAAGCTTTTTTTTCCCTCCTACTGAGCTTCTTGGGGAGTTCTATGCACTCCATGATATTCTTTATTTGCGGTCCAACGAAGACAACAACTTTGGCCTTTGCCTCATACAGTTTAGGGAAGAAGTCTCGAAGGTACATGAAGGCTGCAGACTCTTTTTCAAGAGCTGTGACAAATTGTTTCATAAGACCCAGTTTTTTGTGCAATGGTGGAAACAACACCTTCTGAAAGTCCACTAGTGGCTCACACTTGACATTGTGCCTTCCCACAGAAAACTCGGTCCATTGTGACCAGTGTTTCCTCTTGTAGCATGCTGCAGTGTCTCTGCTGTCTCAAAGGCAAAGATAACAGGGAAACTTGGTAAAGCATCCTTAGAAACCCATCAGGAATGCCACCATTTTGAAGTCTCCAATAACCTCCCAGCCATATTTCAAGGCTTCCAGCAAGGTCTTGATGCTTCTATGAGATACACTGAAAGGTTTTTAAATTTTAAAAGGTCTAAAATTTGTATAATATAAAATTTTACAATTCAAGCAAACAAAATTTGTCTGTTTTACCTTCTAGAGTTTTTTTGCAGTGCTCATAGGTAAAATGAGGTGTCCAGGGTTTGCCTCAATTCCCAACAGACATGCTGAAATATACCTTGTAGGCTTCACACATTTTAGCAGATGCTGTCACAGAGTAATTTTTTGCTCATCTTGAAAAGACACAAAATGGCCACATACACAGCAGAATACATCTGGAGAATGTTTTGCAGCTTCTTAATGGCATCTCTGATAAAATCAGATAGGTCTATGTTTTCACTTAGGCAGCTAGAACTAAACTGAAATGGTGAGCCCCTGTATATATGTTACTATGAAAAGTTCTAGAAAATTCTTAAAAAATTCTCATAAGTTAAAAAATATATATTCTATCAACTACTCAGCACTGTATCTGCCTGGAATATTCTGTAAAATTGGTAATTTTGAAAATTTCATTACCTAGGTTACAGAAACAAAGTCTGAAGAAAAAAATAGCTCTTTTCTATTTACTACAGGCATAAGCAATTTTCTGCCCAAGAACAAGAAAAACTAAAAATTTTGTTACATAATGTTAAGAATGTATCAAGTGGAGTCTATCAGGGTAGAAAACATCCAGTGGAATCACCTTGCATAAAAAATGTATTCTGTGATCAATAAATGTGGTCAGCTTAGGTAAAAACTTCTGGTGGGAAGTTCCGTGGATCCAGGATATTATGTCCTCGCATAACCAGTAAGTATGATAACAATAGCCTTTTTCAAACTGTGCTATAAAGTTTGATTTAGGTTATTGTACAAATCTCATTTAGAAGGAAACCTCCATGGTTAACCACTGGGAACCAGAAGTGGCAAGGATTTCTGTGATCTAATAGAAGAAGAGGGGGATAACTTGGTGTGTCTGGAGGGACAACATAATTAAGACAGTGCAACAGTTGTCTGCAATTCCCTATTTTGAAAAGCGGAAAGACTCCCAATGTACAAATCACAGGTCACTAGAAATGAGCAAAAATCTCCATCTGGAACACATGAAATTCATAAGTGACATTCCTGTACAAATGAAATAGTAATAATAATCAAAATATATACACATCCACACACTACCATATAAGCAGCTTGTGTTCTTATAGAAACACACCATCTCAACAATAAGCATTATAGAAATATATAAATGCAGTTGAGATATAATATTAATCATACCAGACAATGCAATACCTGCCACTAAGTGGGATACTGAAATATGATGTACCATACTGGCCTGATTATAAGATGTTTTTTTATTAATAATTACACTCTAAAAGTTATGGTTGCTTCATAAACATTATGAACCATAAGCACCTTCCCCTTACTTTAACCTGTCACATTCCTAAATATCCAGATAGCATCTGTCTATGCATACACACAACACATTTGTTCAAGGTCATTGTTAATTCTCACAACTAATTCACCCAGAGACTGTTCAGTTATAGTAATGGTTTGGTGAACCTAATAAAAAAAAAAGAATATTATGACCCTTAGTTTTCTTTCGATCCTATTGTTTATGAAAATGATGATCACCTTATATTCCTTTACAATCAATCCAATAAACTACATCAACTGAGTAAGATAAAAAATATGTCGACTTATCCCAATCCAAGGCAAACAGACGTGTAGAATCACCACAAAAGGAGGAAGATCCCTGTGCAAGGATGATACAGTTAGGTTGTGCAGATAACATGTGACAAAAGTATTTGGAGTTGTCTCCATACCAACATGAACAATGTCCTCCAAAAAATGATGGTTCCAGATAGTTAAAGTCCTAGTGAAATGACTAACATCATGCAAAGAAATATTGTATAGATGGTGACCTTTCATGGAGAAGTCAGAATACACCACTCCTATGAGTTGATAAGCTCAACCAATAAGCATAACAGGTAATAGAAGAGTACTATGGAACGAACAAACAGGTATAAACACCATGAAAGGAGGCAGTTTGAGTCATATAGCAGAGCAGAGAATGAATGAAACAAATTTGTCAATCTGGATCCAAATGGGAAAACACGTGGAAAATGGAAGGGAAGGAAATAAGAGTGCAGACTAAACAACTTCCCCATTCAGCCAATGTCCCAGAAGAGAAGGCATAATGTAGATAAATGACAACATACAAAAAATGATAAAGGATGCAGGAAATATTAGGGGCATAAATATAAAAATGACCACAAACACATGCCAGGAGGAGGAGGAAATATAATTGCAATGGAAAAATAGTACAAGGAATATGTTACAATGAGTTCAAAGGAAAAACAAAAAATGGTGTGAAAGACATTCTGGTCCTAATCAGACATAAAAGATGAGGTGGACAGAATGGAAGAAAAAGATGGAAAAAGGGGGCATAACTTGGGAGGAGAAGGTTTTCCACGAGTGGAAGAGCAGAAGGTGTTTGACAGAGCAGTCCTACAACAAACAACAGTTGAAACCAATAAACTCTTATCAAACAACAGAAGGATGGGATGGTTGGAAACCAAAGTCTAAAGTAAGAACAATGCTTCTGGTACAGAGACAAGTGGGAAAGGCAAATGGCACTGAACATAAAAGATATATATAAGGAGTTAATCCTAACTGAAGCAAGGGACCAGACAAAACCAGGCATGAAGATGGAGTTTGATGACACTGGGATGAAATACGTCCAGTTGTAGTTGACAAAGGAATAATCATGACAGAGGTAAGGGCATGTACTGTTGCTCTCATAAGATCCAGAGCAAAGTGAGCCATGTCTGAGCCAGCCAATGAGCAGCAACCACCAAAACACGACAAAGGGTGGTTTGGATGAGGGAAATAATTATGAAGAGAAGTTTGATTGAAGGCTAAATATATGGATTAAGACCCCTTCAATCTTGACTAAAAGCAACTACCCCCAGAGCTAAGATGTGAGGACTAGGAAGGAAGTTTGGCATTCCAGTGAACACCACATACATCTATATGTAGTGTTCCTAGTTAAGGACACACCTACCAAAATATGAAAGATTGAAGGGGCCACCCTGTGGGGAGAACCTAGTTGGAAAAGAATGTAATTGGCTACAAAGTTCATAATTCTGCAAACATGACATATCAGAACCATCATTTAATGGTCACTGGCTTTGTATAAAAGATCCAAAATCTGAAAATACTGAAATTGGGACTTAACTGATGAAAGTGAAATTGTTAGAATGAATTATAACCACCCACCCCAACAGAAGTTGGACGAAATGATACAGAACCTGATGAACTGCCAAAGGTTCTAGAAAGTAGAAATGGAGAGTAACCTCATCGATTGACCATTGACCCAAAATCTTTTGAAAAGTGAGCAATGCTCCCCAATTTGACAGGCAAGCATCTGTGAACAGAAGAAACTTGACCTTGATACCAGATGAAGAGATCATGAGGGAAGTTCCACTGTTATAGAAATATCCATTAAAGGGAATATTGTGCACCCAACTCAGGGGAACCAAAGCTTACAAGGAAGCCCACATCCTCAAAAGAGATAGAACCTCCAATGCAGAAAGACTGAGATAAGGAGAAGACAGAACCTTTGTGACTGTCTACTCCAAATCCCAGATACAAAGTGGAAAAGGCTGGTCATGACTCAAGTGGTAATTGAAAAGAACTCCCAAATGAAGAAACACTTGAAGGGGTGGGGTAGTATTAAATAATAAAGGATTTCTAACAACTTAATGAGAAATCTCATCTGAGCAGCATTTTGAAAAAATAAGCAAGTGTGAGTGACTGACAGAGCACAGGGCGAGGTGAGCAGAAGCCACTCATCCATGTGAAAGTTAGTCTGAGGGCCAAGCAAGTAAAGATGACATGCAAAAGTGTACCACTCAACAAAACAAAAACAGAAGGAATGAACAGCAGTGCTTGGAACTGGATGTGGAACTTTTGTGGAAGAAGAGAAGAAAATGATAACACATTAAAGCAACTGGAAAATGAAGATAGATAATTGTCACAATGAATGCAGTCATCTAAAGTCCCATGGAAAAATAAAAACACACCAAAGTGAGAGGAAAGACTTCATGGTGAAGCAAGGGAATCTCCAGATAGGTATACAGCTGAGAGAAAAATCTAGGATAGGTCTCTAATCTCCCATGAATTTGTTTTGGGAACAACAGATATAAGCAAAATCTTACTCGATTGGGCATTATTCATTCAACAACTCTTTTGTGTACGATGCCTTGAACAGACTCCGCAAGAAAACTGAAAGAGATATGATACCAAGGAGGAGGGAAAGAGATCATGGCAGTGGATAGAGAATGAGGCATTTTGCACATTTCAAATGCTTCTGGTAATAAGCATTTATGTGTGTTAAGAAGTGTGATGCATATTTATAGAAGTATAAAAAAATGGTTATATAACAGCAATTGCCTAACAAGAGAGACATGTTAAGAAATGTTCCTGCTTGTCTGTTTATGCTAACCACAAGCAATGCTATTAAGCTCATAAGAAGAGTTACAAAAGCCTCATTAGAATGAAAGAACTGAGATTCTTTCTGACAGACCAGCATCAACACAGCATGGAAGAAACTACAGTGAATATTTATATTTTCATGCACAAAGAAAGTAAGCCGGGACCTTGAAGTAGAATCTATGTAATAGTATGTGTATTGATACAAGTGAAAAGGCTGCCAATTTGGCAACTTTATGTGCAACCAATGAACAAGCAGTTCTGTTTTTGTTGTTGAGTATCACGAAACAACCAAGGAAAATAGCCAATTATCAGAACTACTTGCGAGTAGCCGTGTATACAATTTGGGAGATCATAAGAATACCTGGAGAGTGATTTATAGCATGCCAGTGCAATACAAGGCCAATCAAGAAAGTGAGAATTGTGCTTGAATAACAGAGGGGGCTATCCACACCAGTGTAGATGGCACAAAAAACAAAGGGGGTATAAAAGACCCCTGTGCTGTTAAAAGTAAAAGTTTCAGCAATGCTGAGAGTGTAAACCAATAGCAATATTTTGGAACATTGTTCATTTGTTACCATGCCAAATTTACCTCAAAATTTGAATGCATTTGAAGAAATCCGTAAATTTTGTAAGTCACGAAATGCCTGACATTCATAACAACTTACACATGCTACTAGCTTATCACAAGAATTGTGAATACAATTAATGTAATTACTTTGATATTTGTAGTTGTTTTACCCAAGTAGAAAAATAAAATCAATCTTAATATTTCACCTTTATGGCTAAAATCCAATAACACTCATATATATATATTTAAATATTCTATACTGCAATTATAAAACCACATAATAAAATTTTTATCTGATAAAAACAAGATCCCTTATTACATGGTAGCATAAAACTCAGAACATGTATAAAAATGAAATATTATATAATGTTGTGTTTCAGCTATTGGATCAGACCAAATAAAATTCCTTTCCCAGTAAATCATCACTCCTACTTTGTGTGTGTGTGTGACTAATTATTTTAATTGATGTGAAATCACAGTTATTAAGAAATGTAAAATACATGCAACAGGCTTTCAGGAATGAATAGAATTTATTTTTTAAACTGTTTAATATTTGACATTTCAACCTTTCTTTAAACAATGATGAAAATTTTCAAGGCTCTACGATGTTTCACTTTAAGTGTAGTCATTTCTACACTACAATTATTTTTTGGTGTTTTGAATTAGATACATGTCTCATTTTAACAAACCTGCTTCTGAGCCTTGAGTTTGATATACTAAACCAACATTTGATAATCAAACTTATATACCATTTGAAGCTAGTGCTATCCCATCTGTGCAAATCCAGGGATACTTTTCTTTCAGCTTTGAAGGAGAGAGCAAATCTATTTTGGCACCAAGTTCACTGATTAACAAACAAAGAAAAATAATGAGTTTTGATCTGAATAGTTTCACTGGATGGAATCAATATATAAGTCAACAGCAACATTTAAACTTAAAGAAATACATGTAACTAACACTTACAATGTTAAAAACTAAAGACTATCATTTATGAATATAACTGTTTAACAGACAGATAACATTCACAAAGTCGAATTCTCCAGAGAATTGGGCATTAATATGAAATTCCAGTACTTAAGTCCTATGTTCTCACACCACCATGAATATGAAAACACCAATTTGTTGACACTCATTTTAATAATGCCTTCAGTTTTTATACACTGAGTTTTCAATCAGTTTATTGCCTCAAAGTGTCTCCAAATCATGTAGAGTTTAACCATCCAGTCATTAGTTAGAATATACATGGACAAATGCCAAAATATAAGTTGTTTAAAGTTTAAAATGAGGATGAACAAGGGTAAGTCACCAATTACAAAGACAAGGAAGATGTGGAGAACAAAAAACAAAGATGAGGTGGGAGAGGCTTAGAAATCATTCAAGAACACAAACAAAGAAATTCTGGGGAGGAATTTCAGAGTAATACATTAGGCTTGGCAGCTGAGAATCACAGAAACGTATTGAGGGAGGTGCAGACATTTAAAGCTGTGATGTCTGGAAACCCACTAAACAGCCTAACCAAGTCCAAGGATCAAACCTCCTTCAAGCTTGTAGGTTTATAAGATCTAGGTAGGTAAAAAAAAAAAAAAAAAAGCCACCATTTCTTATATTTCTGTTGATTCAACTGAAAAGAAAATATTGTTTGTCATTACATTATCATTTATTGTTCATACTACTGTCATAAATATCAATCACTGCTTTGAAAAAAATACCACCAGAAGCAAGCTTATGTTACAAACTTCCTCACACATAGAGTCAACAGTAACAATACTTGAAAATCAGTAAAAAGTAATTAACAGTTTCTTCTACATGTCATTGTATACCACTGTCAACATGGCCTTTTGCTCAGTACTGTCCTCGTCAACAAACATGCATCACAGGAGAGTGAATACCCATCAGAGGACTGTTTGGTTTCTGAATTTTGCACAAAGCTACACAAGGGGTATCTGCACTTCAATAAGAGGATAGAAAATACATTCAGGAAATGGTAAGTATACATCACAGAACTGTCAGTAGTAAACATACATCAAGTGTAATCAGTAAATAAAGAACAAAACAAGAAAGACACAACAAGTATAGTATCAGGAACTACAATAAGTACCCAAAATTAAGTCTTAAGCAATTAAAAAATTTTTATACCACCAACGTATTATGGTAATGGTTTCCTAGTAGTTACATAATAAACACCTCAAAAAAGGACTGTATTTATACCGACAGAAAAAAACATATCTGGGTGGTGAATTTAATTCACTCAGTCACAATACTCTTTTACATTATGTCATAAATGGTTTCATAAATAAATTGTATTTACTTGATTATTTTCCCTATTTAAAGAAATGCAAATATAATTCATGTTACTTCCTCTTTTGTTTAAAACTTTATTATCCCAAAAGGAAATTTATTATAAATATTACAATTTGTATTGTTAGCACTGAGAGAAAAACATCACAACTAAATGGGTTAAAAGAAAGTTGGTAGAGCACAGAATTTTTTTTATTCTTTGCTCTGTTAGGCTATCTGCTGTGTATACCATGGAGAATGACATCCAGGATTGTACTGTTGTAATTTTACAGGGAAGATTGGACACGGGCCCCACATAACTGGGAAGGTTTAATGGTATTTGTCTTCACTTGTGAAATGAATAATTGAAGTGAAACAAGTCACAACAATTTTTGACAAGAATGACATTCATGACATAAAAAAAATGAAATGCATTCTTACATAAACTTGACTTGTTTTAAAATCAGGATTATGTCACCTACACTTGAAGTTTGTAGTTTGCCTCCATCTGTGCAGCTCCATCTTCAGTTGCCAGAAATAGATATCCATGTGGTTGAAAAGCTATATCTGGTGGGTCTTGATCTGGAATGTAATATTTGATGTACAAACAAAATAGAAAATGTTGAATATATTTAATGACTCTAGTATTATAACTTTACACAAAATGCAATGTAAGTTGATTCTGAACAAATTTAAGTGTATACACCTGCATACGTACAAATGCCAAATGATAGATACAAATGAGCCCTGTCAAACAAATAGATAAAAGAAAGACATCCTTTGGGAAAAATAAAGATTACAAGATTGAAAAGTCTGGTTCAATGGACTATGAACTGGACAAATACAAATGAGAAGATGGAAGGACAAGATCCCTTGATGGATAGGTGATGAAACATGATGAAGCAACAGTGTATAATTGACAGGGAAAGAGTGAAGAATTTTTAACTCAAAATCACATTTAGTCCCATGGAATGTGGTAAAACTTGTAAATAAGTAAATTTATTACTGAAATTTCTTGTTTTATACAAGGTAATTTTCTAAGCAGTTATGAAACTGGAATACTATTTTCTTGGCTTGGGTTCAAACTCAAGAACTCTCATATGTTAAACAAGTGTTCTACCAACTGAGCTGAAGGCTTAAAATCCTAGTATTTGTTAGTATAGTTGTGTTTTTTTGTTTTGTTTTTTTACAACTAATTCAAGTACCTCACTGTTTCAGGAAGAAAGTCCATGTTTAAAGATTAAAGACCAGTTTTTCATAAAACTCACAAGGCTAGCCTAACAAGAAAATTAATAAAAATAAATTCTGACAACTATGAGTATCCCAGTTATGTTTAAAATTACTTCTGATTAAAGCTGTAAAAGACTTAAGAATTGTAAGAAAATAAATACTCTTTGATATATGTGCTCTGTAAAATAAGTTTATTCTTAGCTTTGCTACAACTACTGAACCTTTATAGGAGTTGAGAAGAAAACAAATCAATTAGAATTGAACTCCTCAATGTCAAAGTACAATACACACAATAATGAAGGCACTGATAATGGCCCCAGGTAGTTAAATAGGCATTTCATGTTTATTGGCACAAAGCTACCAGGCTATCTGTGCCAAACAAATAATGGAACATAAAAATGAAGGTAAAAATATATAAAATTAAGACTTGCCAGGAAGACTGAAGCATTAAGTTCAAATTAGCTGTCAGCCAACTGAAGTTGGCTTTTTAATTCCTGGGTTCAGGTAAAAATAAAATTAAAGCGTGTAAAAAAAAACATGCTGAAACAGTATAGAGTCCAATAAAAACTTTAAATTAAGTTAAAAGACCAATGGCTCTTAAAAATGTAAAAACATGAGTGAGGTAGCCAGTATCACCTATGACACTGGCCAATGTCAAGGGTAAACCTACCTTAAAAATATGTTTAAAATGGCATCATTATTCTTTGTTATAATGACAGCATGATAATAAAATATGTAAGATCATGACCTGAGAGCCACACAGACCACACATTGGTGCATCAGAACCAGATAAAAGGAAGTGGTGAATTAAAAAACTGTGACTGAAGCATAGCCTAACCAAAACAACTTTTTCCCTTCGACCTTTACAGAAACAAGATGGCCAAAGAACTAAAGAAGGCTTGATTTGAAAAAGCTTATTATTTCGTTGCTCACGCCAGGCTGACTGCTAACTGATGTATAGTCGAGTTTTGATAGCTGGACCATAGTCCATGTATGGAATAGGGGCGGTGGTGATAGAACCAGAGCAGATGGACTTTGCCACTATGTCAGCTAGCTCATTTCCATGAATGCCAACATGCCTGGCATCCAAAAAACTGGACAGAGATAGATGGGCCAGTTTGTTTTGGATATTGATAAAAACAGAATGGTAACTAGCATGGAATGATGTCAAGGCCAATGGACAGCTAAGTGAATCAGTAAAGATTGTACAATTTGTTTATTCAATATGATTCAGGGCAAGATAAATAGCATACAACTTGGCAGTGAACAAAGAAACTATAAAGGAGATTCTGTGTGCTACAAACAAACTGTAACAAACCATGGCAGAACCTACATAGTCACCTGATTTTGAACCATCCATATATGTAAGAATAGACGGATTGTTTGCGAGATGTTTAGCAAAATAAAGAGCGATATTTTCAATTGAGAGTACCAGCATTCCTCAGATGACTCATAGATAGGTCACAGTTGGGGATAGTAATTAGCCATGATGGAAGAGGCCAAACTGTTGATACTGCGATGCTATTCAAAGATATATTCAATTTTTCTGGTTTTGCCCGAATACAAAGGCTAAAAAAAACAATGGCAGATTTTTATTATAGAAAAGTGTGGTCCACTGAGGATGGAGAACACAAGTGAAACAGGATACTGTGGTAAAGAGTGAAGGTTGGAAGCATACATAAGAGACAGTTGCAAACTACAAATATACAGAGGGGGTTCATTGGACTCCACATACAAACTTTAGACTGGAGAAGTACAAAAGGCCCCAGTGCAAAGCCTAATGGTGAATAGGATCCAGCATTTTCAGTGCTTAGGTTTTGACAGAATCATAAACCAAAGACTCATAGTCAAGTTTGGATCCAATAAGAGTACGATAAATTTTAAACATGGAGTATTAATCCGCTCCCCAAGAGGTGGAAGAGAGGACATGGAGAATGTTCAGTGCTCTTACACATTTGACATAAAGTTGCTTGATATGGGAAATAAAGTTTAATTTACAGTCAAATATAAAACCTGAGAACATTGCCTCGGGAACAACAGGAAGTACAGCATCATCAACACGAAGTTCTGGATCTGGATAAATATCCCGTTGTCGGCAGAAATGTACACAAACAGTTTTAGAAAGAGAAACTTGTAAACCATTTGCTGTGGTTCATTTGAGTATATGATTGATTGCAGTTTGTAGCTGCTGCTCAGTAAACCTCATGTTTGATGACTTTCACATCTCACGTCAGTCATCAAACATGAGGTTTATTGAGCTGTGAGAAAGATGTCGAGGTTTTTGGGATGCACTATGCAGCTGCTTGGACAATACAGTTAGTTACTGCTGCTACACAATCAACTATCGATGATTTATGTAAGATGGCAGTATCAAGTTCCAAGAGAGCACTGAAAGAGGGCCAGTAAGCCTGGCCACTGAGGGACATGGGTCAGGTGGCAATCAATGACCATGCCCAATCTCTCTTAATATAATAGAAAAATGATCACTACCCTGTTGATTGATGTTAACCTCCCAAGAAAAGCAAGTGAAAAGTGAAGGGGAACAGATAGAAAGATCTAGAGCAGTGAAGGACTGACTGGGTGAACGAAAATAAGTGTCAGATCCAGTATTAAAGAGAGACATATTGTGATTCACGGGCATATGCACTATATAACAACACCTCACATCAATACTAGAACCACCCCAGAAGAGATTATGCCCATTAAGGTCCCTCAAAATTAAAAAGGGGGTTGGCAGTTGCTCAATGAGAGCATCAAGATCTGAGAGATGATAATTTTTTTCCAGGGGTGAGATTCAGAGACCGAACAATGATGGTATGACCCAAGGAGATATGGATGGCTACAACCTCCAAGGACGTATTAAACGACAAGGACCCAGTGGGCACATGTTGATCAACCAGCAGTGCTACTCCCCCATGACCTTGTCCTACCCATGACCTGTCATTTCAATATAAGGTGTATTGTCAAATTTTGACTGCATTAGTAGGTTTTAAAAATGTTTTCTGTAAAGAAAGATATTTGGGATGATAAAAGTCAATCAAATCCTTGATGTCATTCACATATGACTGAAAACCTCAACAGTTCCATTGGATTAGTGTGGCCAATTTTATTTATTTTGGAGGAGAAATGGCACCAGTTTTGCAACTTCTGCAAACAGATGCTTCAAAAACTGAAATCTGGAGCAGTTCTGTACCAGAAAGATGTCACAGCACATGCGAGTAGAACACTCAAACCAACAGAGTTAGAATCCAAGGGGTATCTTGATATAAAAAAAATCACAGTTGTGAATGACCGTGATGTATTAAAATGATCATTGACAACTCAAAGATTTACCTGTCAGCTAATGCATTTATCCTTAATATCAAAAGACATACCTTTCTATATAACTCATAGAAAAGGAAAGTATAATTGGTTACCCGATGCTCTCTGGGCATCATGTTGATCCTTCAAAAGAGACTCCAGATTCGGATCTCAGTAAGATGCCACCTAAACTTCATACTATTGCTAACCTTTGTAGCTGGGAAAAATGGTTAGTGAATAAACAATAAATAAATAGAATTTTGCCTTGATGACGATGACACATTTACAGAAACTACATATCATTGTGTTTGCTTTTGTAATTGTTTCTCTTCATATACCAGTACAATGTGCATAAAAATAAATTAAGAGTTGTTGTGTAAACTGAACTACATTATTCTATTAACAGTCATCAGAAGTTCAAAAAACAATTGACAATGTATCAATAAGAAAACAATGGTCTTGTACGAGAGAAGGTGCTCAAAATTAAGTTGTCACATGTTTATTAAAACTTCAAAGTTTGATCAAGAATGGTAGGCAGGAAAACATTACAAATGTGGAGAACCTGGTGAGAAAATAAAAGCACATATTATGAGGCCTTATCTTAAATCTAGCACTCGGAATAGTTTCTGGTTAACAGACAAACACTGAAATGATAGTGAAGAAATAGTTAATTAAAACTTGTATAGCTATAGTATAACAAAGACTATTGTATCAAATAAAACAGCCCAATGTCTGTTTCATTTGATGACTGAAGCTTATAAAGCTAATGTAACAAAAACAAAATCATGGAGAGAATGATATCTGCTTACATTCATCAAAAAATTATCAAATGAAGGATAATGATCCACCTGAATTTTATATTACCATAAAAAAGAATCTCTATCCATGAATCTACACGACATTTGTTAACCTGCATCTGAGATGTCTCAATGTTATACTTTGGTTTCTGCAAAACTTGTTTTAATTCTCTTGTTTGTTCTTTAATAATTCGAGGGCTAACAGAGTAACTCATCTGATGGTCCCATGAAATCTTTCTCACCTGGGATCATCTAACTTATCTTGCTAAACCTGTAACTATGAAATAGCAAACAATTTACTTTAAACACATTCTACATAAAACAAGATGAAATGTTGAGATCGCTCAGAAATGAAAATGTTATGTCAACAACCATAAACAGTGTAAAACGACTAAA
The DNA here is from genome assembly GCA_011833715.1 of Carcinoscorpius rotundicauda. Classification (NCBI taxonomy): domain Eukaryota; kingdom Metazoa; phylum Arthropoda; class Merostomata; order Xiphosura; family Limulidae; genus Carcinoscorpius; species Carcinoscorpius rotundicauda. The sequence continues at coordinate 88,031,200 of CM022399.1, forward strand.
GCAGAAGGTGATGCAGTGCTACTGAAAAGTCATCCTTTTATTTTCTGCAACAAATGATTTCACTGTCAAGCCTATTTCAATATGGAATTGATCCTTTTACATCACTAAGTATTTAATTGCATTCATGTATGAATTAAAAGATCCAGGGTAGTGCAACTGTGGGATGTTTTAATTTTTCTAGTATAGAGAAATTTTTTATTTCCCTGTGGAGATCACAATGTACAGCCTAATCAAACAGATCCTAACAGTGACAGTCAATAGCATACGAGGCAGTTTAGGCCTACTTGTTATATCAAGTACAGAAGATCTGCATGACTTCCACAAATGATATGGAGAATCTCTTCAGTTTCTAATATAAAGAAGCAGATTATATATTTCTTGGATTACGAATGCAAACCCTAGTGAAAGGTAACCTGACAGTGATAATCAACAGAACACACCACAGTTCAGGTTGGCTTGTCATATTTACTATAGCTGGCTTGACAGGAAATTCCTAAAATGGCTCCAGTTTTAGCTCCTGACTGATTAACAGATCTCACTCAGGATATACCTGTAGCAGTTCCTGCTCAAATCAGTTAGAAAACATTATGACCCATTCTCCCAGTAAAGACTAACCAGTCTCCCACACACTGGGAGGAAATGGTGATGAACTGATCTAATTACCTGAACCAAAGTTGTAACCACAAAAAAACAAATAACAGGTTCAAATAACAATGATGCAAAGATACCAAGTCATATATGACTACGTAAAACAAATGCTACTTTTTCTAGTCACATGTAACCTCTCGGTCCGGCAAGAAACTACAGGGTGGTCGCTAGAAAAGCGGAAAATTTGTCAAACAGCTATTTATTTTTACAAAGAATAACTTTTACAAAGTTTTTTAAAGGCATATGTTATATTACACTCATGGATGCTCAAAATTATTAAAATCATGCATTTTATTCATGATGTAAAGAAATCAAAATAGAAGCGAGTAAGCACGCATTTTATTCATGATCTCATCTGACCCTCAAATTTTCCGCTTTTCTAGTGACCACCCGGTAAAAGCCTCTGACCTGAAGTTAAATGAAAATTCATAAAGTTTGTTTCAGACACTCAAACTCAAATAGTAAACTAATTAGCCAGAACAAGAGATGATTATTTTACTTTCACTCATTGCAATAATCATTGTGATATAGATAGGCCAAGCAAGTTGTTTCAGAAAAGTTAAAAATACAATAATCTAGCAATGATAAACACAAGTCTTTTGGTGTGCTTTACCTAATTCCACTATTCTTTGTACCATAAAATGGGGATTACATTTATTCAGTTTCACAGTGACAAGTGCATGCTAGGAACTTGCATGATATTAATGACTACTGAACCAACTGCTTTGGGTCCCTTCAGTCTTAATACATATACTGATTGGTTGAAAAGAGAGAAAGAAAATAAAAGAAAACGACATGAAATTAGTAGCATGTTGTCCAGCCAAGACATTCTTGTTTTTTTACGAATGAAGTACTGTGGTTGAACAACATGCTACTAATTTCATGTCTTTTCCTTTTATCAAATAATTCAAACATTATTCTGGACTTTTAAAGAGTCCAGAACTGTTCCAGATTCAAGCTCTATTCAACACATGCCTGTGAACAAATAAAATGGGAGAAAATACTAGACATCACGATGACAATTTTAGTAGTCATGACAACCCAACAACCGAGATTTGTCAAAGTCAGTGTTATGTAGATAACATGACTGTTTGAAATGTTACACTACAACATCCTTATCAAATGTTAACCTACATGTTTTAGTTGAGTCCAATCAGTAATAACTGAAGAAGAGATTGAGCACCACCTTCAGAGGAAATTAATATCATTGTGAAATGGTATTAGTTTTACTATATGCTATAGTATCATAATCTTTACAAAGCCAATAGTACATTTTTTATTATTCTACCTATAAGGGGCAGGTCTATCTAATACTGAAATTTATAGAGACTGCAAGCAATAATGAATCCTAGGAAATTTCTAATTTTTTCAGCTTCTCTTTTATATAAACTCTTTAAAATCTTCTCAAATAACATATTATTTCTAATCATTTTTATTTCATCATTTATTACTCCAATAAAATTATTTAAATAATATATTATTTACAATTATTGTTAGTTCATTTATTACACTAATAAATTCTTTAAAATCCTCCAAATAATATATTTCTAATTATTTTCATTGCATTTATTATATTAATAAATCATTTAAAATCTTTCAAATAATATATCATTTCTGATTAATTTTTAGTTCATTTATTAGATTAATAAATTCTTTAAAATGCTTTCACATAACATACTTTGAGAAAGGTTTCCATGCTTTGTGGGACTGTATGCTTCACAAAAATTTTAGTACCATGAAATCAATATGCACCCAAAGAAATAAGGTATTTGAGCATTCAATGTTAAAGTGCCCTGCTACGTAACATAGTATAAACTTACCCAATACACTGAGATGTCTTTTGATATTACGTAAAAAAGATGCACTGAACAACGAAAGTTGAATATTTTCCGGTAGTGAAAACTGTTGGCGAATCCCTCCTACTGAAAGGGTGGTTGAAGCACGAGTATACTGCAAAGATTATTAAATACATTATAACAGAACAAGTACCACTGGAATATAGAACAAACAAGTATTAGATATGTTGCATTTATCATGGGAATGACATTTGTAAAGATTTTTAAAAAGAATAACAAAATATGGTATATCCACACGTAAAATAAAAAACATTACGGTGATCTAGTAGGACTTAACCCTGAATCACATAACCTATTATTTTAAATGACTGAGAAACAAAACTGATTTATAAATAATCCATTATTAAATTAAACATACTGATATGTATAAGTAACATGTTAAAAATAGATAATTTTATGCTACAGAATAACAGATGAATTTAACACATAACACATGTATGTATAACGTAATAAGCAACAAGGAGCCTGTTTGGTACATCTACTGAATTAAACTTTAAAATAAAACACTCAAAGCCAGTCGTTATCATTATTTTATCATGTCTTCCCTTAAACTCCCTTAAATTTAACACATCCACTAGATCTGAAGGCAACACCTGATTTCAAATGCCAACCAGAAAAATAAATGAACACTTTAAGCCAAAGATGACTTCTATACTACCAAAATATATATGTGCCCCACAGTCCTATTATTCTCACCATAAATTCCCTTAACAATATTAAATACACCAATCAGGTTCTCTCTTAAACCTCTTTTTTTTCTCAAGACAAAACAATTTCAAAGATCTAAATCAGTCATTTCCATCCCTGGTATCATCCTAGTAGGCCTCCCTTGAATCAACCCTTTCCAACAATTCAATGCCATTTCTGAGGTAAGAAGCCTGGAGTTTGTTAACCTGAAGATGACATAGGAAGGTCAAGACGTCGTTCTCTGGTTATCAATAAAAGTGTTAATACTCGTATCAGCCGTTCTGAAATACATTAATACAATATATCTCAAGTATGGCCTAAGATGTACCTACATGATGAAACTATAACCTCTTTAGAATGGTACACAACATTTCTATAGGTACAGCATAAAATCCTATTTGTCTTACCACAGTACTTAAGTGACTCAGTATGGTGATAAATCAAAACACATTATTTTCTTCCATAACTCTGTTAAGATTATTTTGATCAGAATTATAATTCAAATTATTATGTTCCACATGCATTTTGCATGATTAAATAACACCTGTCATGTATTTGTTTAATCACCAAAATAACCCAAATATTTTTGTACAGTGTGAGAATCCTCCTCACACAGAGGGATGAGCAGTAATCCCAACACTGCTTTATTAGTCAATGAGTTGGTACAGTTTGGGATGGATATAATTATAACATGAAATACTGCAAGGATGAACCTACTAGTGATCTTGGGGAACACTCCATCTGAACAGCGAGCATCTAAGACTGGAAAAGCCATACAGTATGGATTTATAGATTATTATAGCTAGGCAAGCACCATTACTCAAAGAACAGGACCAAACATGTACATCAGTAAACCTGAAATGGAAATAAAGAAATATAGGCTTACCAACTCCCAGTTGAACCAAGGAGTGGAGAAAGGCAAAAGGTGGAATTTGACATCAAAAGGAAAAAGGGAAGAGTCCAACTGATTTAATGATGAAAAGGAGCAGACAGGGAAAGAGAGAGGTACCAGGTTTGACAAAGGAATGCTTGGCAAATATTTTGGGAATTGGATGACAAGGAAAAAAAGTGATTTTAATAAACTTGTGAATCCATCCTAAAAGGGTGGAAGGAGAAATGTAACAGGAGGAGGAAGGGTTTTAATGGTTAAGCAAACAGGAACCACAAAAAGAACCACATCACAGAGCACTAACAGGAGGAAGAGATGATCCAAATCAGAGTAGAAATATAAATAGGAAATTGAAAGTTGGGAAATAAGGGTTAATGTGAGGTCATCTTCCCAAACCACTGACATCTTGAGAAAAATTTTGATCAAGATACAGAGGAGTATTGGTAAGGTGATAAAGGGCATCTGATACATTGAGGGAAAAACAGTTGACTTAAAACAACCACGTGAAAAAAGGTGCAATAAAATAGGGGCAAATGGGACAGGAAACAGGTGGCCAAAGTTTCAAAAGAAGGTTGGGTAGGGGCATGAAGTGAGAAGAACAAAGGAGATGAAAGAAATTAAACAAAAGGCAGAGGACCAGAAAGGCAACCACTAGACAGAATTTGGGAGAAACAAAACAAAATAGGAAACAGTCATAAGAAACGAACAAGAGGTAACACACTTGTGACACTAAATCCAGAAAAGCTGAAGACAGTCTTGGGCATCCACAAGGGGAATATGGGATTGCACTGAAAAGGAAGAAGATGGCTATATAAATCAGCATCTTATTGTCCAGCTTCATGAAAAGAGGGAATATCTGGTGTGGGATATCAAGAAACAACCCAGTCAACAAAATGGACCACAATTCATGACGTACTAATAATGAGACCTCCTGAGCCAAAAGTGTGGAGCCTGAAGTGTGAGATACTGTAGGTTGAGTTTCAGTAGTCACAATTTAATATATTTTCTGATTCATTTCAACCTCACTTTTTTTGTCGTTATTATTCCAGAAATTAAATCATATTTATATTGATTTTTGTCATCATAAGTAAAACTAATATCTGTTTAATTTTCTTGCATGAATTCAAGCTTGGTCAAAATGCGATTAAAGTAGCTTCTAATATCAATCATGCATTTAGTGAGTGCGCTTGGTCAAAATGCGATTAAAGCAGCTTCTAATATCAATCATGCATTTGGTGAGTGCACAGCACAGCATTGGTTTCAGAGATTTTGCTCTGGTAATACAAGTCTTAAAAATGAGCCTCAAAACCATCCTCAGACAGCCATTAATGAGGAAGAATTGAAGGCTTTACTTTACAGATATCCACAAATCCGAGAGATAATTTGCCAACAAATTTAATGTTCATTATTCAACACTTTTCTAATGTCTTGAAGCAATTAGTAAGGTGAAAAAGCTTGGTAAATGAGTACCTAACAAACTGATTGAAAAAAAAATCATCAAACACAAGTTGAAATTTGTTCCCCATTCAAAACAAATATGACCCATTTCTCCACAGAATAATCACTTGTGATGAATAACATATTCTTTATGACAATCTACAATAATATATACAGTGGCTTGACTGTGAAGAAGTATCAAAACATAAGGCAAAACCAGCTCTTCCCCTGAGAAACTTATGATAAATGTTTGGCGGTCTTCAGCAGGTGTGAACCATTATTCATTTTTAAACCCAGAGGAAACAATCACAGCAAAGAAATATTGTTGTGAACTGGAAATTATGAATCAAAAGTTGTCACAAAAACATTCAACAATAGTCAATCATGGTTAACCCATACCGCTTTTTAATGATACTCTCCCTTATGTCTCACCTGTTATCATCCAAAAATGAAATAAATGTCAGTGTGAGACTATTTCATCTCCCAGATCTTTAACCTACATATTATCTTTTTTTCTAAACATTTAGACATTTTTAAAGAAAAATATGCTTGCAAACCAAAGGTCAATTGAAGTTTTCAAAAACTTCATTGCATCAAAGGACGTCCAGTTCTTTAAAGATGACATTTATAAACTTATAACTTGTTGGCAGAAGTGCATGACGTCTAAAGGAGCTTGGTATGATTAAATAAACCGAACAACAGAAATGTGCTTGTTTCACATTTTCCTTTAAAAATCTGATATTTCGTATGTCACAGTCTGATATGTGTGTTATTTGCGTTCTTGTCATGGGGCTGAAATGGAGAAACTTCGAACAGCAACATTGTGATGTACTCCAACAAATAAATACTCTGAAACTATTAAAAGACCCCAGTTTTCATTTCTTCAAAATAATTATATGGGACCATTATTCAATAGTTACAAGTCTCATCTGACATTCTTTTCAATTGCATGACTGAGATCTCTTTAGAGACAAAAATCATCAGACATCAATGAATTCAGCTACTTTTACATAGATTAAACCAGTTTTATTATGCATACTATAACCATCTACATTATACCTGCTTCTAATGCTAAATGTGTTTACAATCAGTAGTTATTCCAAGAACATAAAATTGATATTATGATTTTGTTTTGTTTCACCCATGCAACACAATTCTTGTGCATAAATTTTGAAATGTGTATGAAATATTCAAGGTTGCAGGTTATTAAAAACCCTGACAGGGATACAACTTTATCAATAGCACACACCCATACGACATTATTGTAAGTTACAAGATTATCCTTATCTTTCTCGTGAGAAAAGTTTAAGATTTTAACCTATCCCTAAACAAATAACCTTTCTATTATCAAAATCATTTTAGCAACCTTCATTTGAGCTTCCTCTAAAAAGTCAATATTCTTTTTTAGATTAGGAGTCTACTACATACAACATTGTGAGACTTGCCTTGTGATTTGTATAATGGTCCAATTACCTCATTTTAAAGAAAATGTATACAGAAAAGAGTGGATGGACTGCATCTACCAAAGAAGATTTCTCAATGACTATAGGCTGTTGACAAATGAAGACATCTTGAAACATCGTCTAAAAATACCCAAGACAGATGCAATCTATTAACAGTGCTTTTCAAGTTATCTCTTTTTACTTTTGATCAGTATGTTTATAAGTACATCCCAAATACTTCTATTTGCTACATCATGAGCAACAGAGCACCGGCTTGATGGCACGAGTTTCTTTTCCACCATCAGTGCTTGAAATAAGCCAGTACTTTCTAATACACAGTACTAGTACTGTTTTATTCCAAGGAGTTGCATACCAGTACTTTTTATTACAGCTAGAAATATGTGTGTGTGTGTGTGTAAGTGCTTCTCACCATTTTTTCTTTTCACCCTTTTAATCCACTTTCAAAAGTACCAACACTTTTTGCCATTTCAAGATGTACTACATGGCCAAAAGTATGTGGACACCCCTTCAAATTAGTGAGTTCAGCTATTTCAGCCACACCCATTGCTAACAGGTGTATAAAATTAAGCAGACAGCCATGCAATCTCCATAGACAAACATTGGAAGGAGAATGGGTCGTATTGAAGAGCTCAGTAACTTTCAACGTGGCACTGTTATAGCCTGTCACATTTCCAACAAGTGTGTTCATCAAATTTCTGCCCTACTCAAGCTGCCCCAGCTGTAAGTGCTGTTACTGTGAAGTGGAAGTGTTTAAGAGCAACAGCAGCTCAGCCACAAAGTGGTAGGTCATACAAGGTCATAGAATGAGACCACCAAATGAAAAAGTGCATAAAAATCATCTGTCCACAGTTATAACAATCACTACCAAGTTCCAAACTGCCTCTGAAAGCAACATCAGCACAAGAACTGTTCATTGAGAGCTTCATGAAATGGGTTTCCATGGCCGAGCAGTTTCACACAAGCCTAAAATCACCACATGCAAGCGTCATCTGGAGTGGTGTAAAGCACCCTGCCATTGGACTCAGTGGAAACACATTCTCTGGAGTGATAAATCATGTTTCACTATCTGGCAGTCTGGTAGACAAATCTAGGTTTAGCAAATACCAGGAAAACAATACCTACCTGAATCCATAGTGCCAACTGTAAAGATTTGTGAACGAAAAAGAATAGTCTGGGTTAGGCTCTTTAGTTCCAGTGAAGGGAAATCTTAATACGACAGCATACAATGACAATCTAGAGAATTGTGTGCTTCCATCTTTGTGGCAACAGTTTGAGGAAGGTCCTTGTTTGTTTCAGCAAAACAGCCCCCATGAGCAAAGCGAGGTCCATAAAGACATGGTTGGCTGTGGTTGGTGTGGAAGACCTTGACTGACCTGCACAGAGCTGACTTCAACCCCTTTGGGATGAATTGGAACATCGACTGCAAGCCAGGCCTTCTCATGAGATATCAGTGTCCAACCTCGCTCTTGTAGCTGAATAGGAGAGAATCCCTGCAGCCGTGTTCCAAAATCTAGTGAAAAGCCTTCCTAGCAGAGTGGAGGTTGTGAAGGCAGCAAAGGGGGTACCAACTCCATATGAGTGCCAATGGTTTTGAAACGAGATGTTTAACAAGCACATATAAGTGTGATAGTCGAGTGTCCACATACTTTTGGTCATGTAATGTACTTTCCTTCAGTTACACAAGTGAATGGTTTTCCCATCTATATTAAATTTGAGATTCAAATTATGGTTTTCCACATGCATTATCTTGCACTTACTATATAATCATTCACCAAATATTTGTACAACTAACCAAGTGATCCAAGTCATTCTTAGGGGCATCCCAATATTTTATGAACTATTGACCAATAAGTTAGATCACCCTGATTTATATCAGCCAAAACTGATTAATGTAATGATCAAAGATCACATGTAATTATTTAGTCATCATCTGTATTATTTTAAAATATATCTATCCACTTATTTATTTACTGCAAAGAAGTAAATAAATAATTTTTATGTTGACCAGTTTTTATTTCATATTAAAATATCCTCAAACTAATAACGTACATCACTTAAACACCACATGGTTCACTACTGCTCTTTAAAAAGGTTTTTACCTGTTTTGTTATTGTATTGGAATAAAAATATTTAAACAGCTCATGGCAAACAATTAATGCATTAAAAAAACACAACGTATGTTAAAATGGTAGACAGACGTGATGTTTACGTACCTTTCAAATAATGGTTATTTCAAAGAACACATTATCATATTTTAATAGCATTTGTTTAGTTAACATATAATTATTAACACCTGATGACATCACTTGTGCTACCAACTTTCCTTATGATAAAGTAAGTCACACAAATTGTTATAGTGGAAGTAAATATTACATGAATGTGAGATTTCATTGAAACAAGAGTATGTTTTTTTATTCGATTAATAAGTTACAAACTTAACACTTTGGATAAAGTTATTTGTCCAAAAAAACTTCAATTATAGTTTAATTTACTTGATTTTCTAACCACTTATATTTCACGATCAAAAAATATATAAATGTAGGCCTGTAAAAATCTCCAGAATATTCTAGTGAACAGTAAAACACTTTGAGCCAGTATTTCATAGCTGGACTAGACAAATAAGCTTCTTTGAATTTTTCGTTTAAGTATTAAAATTATTATTTCTATACTCCAAATATGCATGAGAAGTTTGTTAAATATTGAATTTTATCTATCAACTACAGGGTGGTCGCTAGAAAAGCGGAAAATTTGTCAAACAGCTACTTATTTTTACAAAGTTTTTTAAAGGCATAAGTTACATTACACTCATAGATGCTCAAAATTATTAAAATCATGCATTTTATTCATGATGTAAAGAAATCAAAATGGAAATGAGTAAGCACGCATTTTATTCATGATCTCATCTGACCCTCAAATTTTCCACTTTTCAAGCTACCACCCTGTATATGGTAAGATTCTCAAACGCGAACTGGCAAGTAATCAGAATCCCAATTTTGCAACATCTCAATACCCTCAATGTAATGGAAATATTCAAGAGTTTAATATCTTTGTAAATTTTAATAATTATGCCCATATCAATATTATTAATGTTAATAACACAAAACAAATACCCAGGCATTAGCCCCTGTGGCAACCCCACTAGTTTGATCGAACTTCATGAATAAGTTTTTTTACTTTCTATCACTAAACAAAATGTAAATCATCTTTCTCCAATGCTCACCAATGTGACTTTTTTAGTCAATCTTCAAATAAGCTGAAAATACTAATTTTATGTACAACTGAATTTAATGTCGACACAGACACTTTTAAAAACTATAGTTACAAACTTAAATCCAACAACCTGCAAATGACCACTTAATCAATATTGCTGAAACAGACCTGGTCACTTCTTATATCAAATTTTAGTTTGTTCAACAGTTTTATAACAAGTATGACATTTTACACAGTTTTAATCATTCTAAGGATGTTGTTAAAAATCATCTCATAAGAACAGTTTATACAGAATGATCAACCCACTGTTTACACTTAACTTTCTGAATATCCAAGGTTTCATTTTTCTAAAAAGTAAATGAAAGCATTTTGTAAATATATGTATGTACATGTGCACATACACACACACACACACGTGCATGTTTATATACTCATTCAAGAAGCTTAAAATTTAACCAGCTGCTAAAAATTCAAAACAGAAATACCATATTTAAGTCATCCTTCCTATAAAGTAACATGTTTCTATGCAAATATAAATTTGCCTAAAAATAATTTCAACTTAACTTTCTAAAGATGACAACTTGGTAACTAATCTAATTAGTCACTGTTGTTTTTGAATTAAGCACAAAGCTACACAATGGGCTATCTGTGCTCTGCCCACCACGGGTATCGAAACTCGGATTTTAGCGTGCAAGTCCGCAGACATACCGCTGAGCCACTGGGGGGGCTCTAATTAGTCAAAAATTGACTTCTGTGAACCTCTAACATTGTCAACATTAATTTTATTAAAGATTTTAAATTTATGTGATACTAAACGATCAACCCAAGATAAAAATATTTTCAAATGTTCACATACAGTTATGTCCCGAGCATCGTTTAAATACATCAGATTTGCATTAATAATCAACATATCTGCTCAGTATTCAATTTAAAGTAACTTAAATAACAAACTGTAACTACCTAAATTCCTTAAAAAATTAAATTATCTGATATTGAAATCCAACCTGACAGGAAATTGCACACTTTAACTCATTCTTCAAAAGAAAAAAAAAGTCAGAGACTCCATTTCATTGCTTTACTCTACAAAATAAGAGTTCACAAAAATGGAAACATACAGTAGAATCTCTCTCCAGCACAATAAGACTGAAGCTTTCTGGTGCGCGCTGCTTGAGCCAGTAGGCAATTGATGAACCCATTATTCCTCCTCCTATGATAGCAATATCTACTTCTGGTGGAATTTTCTGTTCCCGAGAATTTAACTGACTTCTTCCTACGTTCCATAAATCTTCTTTTAAAATACGGAAAGCTTTTTTGATGAGAGGTTCGTGTTCTGTAGCAATCGGCGTTCTTGTAGCATTTTCAGCACCACTTTTGTGCGGTTCTGAATCGTAATCTTTAAACGTTGTAGCACTAGTGGCTAACTCGATGGATAATATTTTCCACACGCTAAGCGAGCTAATTACTGATACTGGATTGTAAATAATATTCATAACTTTGAAGGAATGCCTAAGATTACGAAATTGTAATCCTAAAATAAAACGATTCATTTTCTTAAAACTAAAAGATCCAATTTTGTTTTCTATTGCTAATACAATATTACATTCAAAAGAGATCAATATACGTGTTCCGTTAATTTATAATTCGTTATACAGCTTACAAGGAAATAGTCTCTGTGTATGTAATAACATCAAATGTGTAAATATAACGTATGAACTTTGATCTTAACTCATAACTTATTCAAAAACACATTCTGAGTTGTCAAAGTTGAAACTCGATAACTCTCTCCTACAGATCACTCATCACCCATAATCAAACATCTTAACAACGTGTGAAGTCGTAGAAAACCGCTAGGGAATTATTAACATCTCGTGAAATTGTTATTTGATTATGTTCTTTGATAAAATAATATATATATATATATATATGATTATATATACCAATTGAACAAAAACAGTTTTTTTTAAAGCATGGAGCTAGGTTTTAAATGTTTCACTTGACATAGGACATATCTGTTCAATGCTTATACAGTCCTTCCAGTAATACAGCGGCATGTCTATGGGTTTACAAGGCTACAAGGCCTGGCATGGCCAAGCGCGTAAGGCGTGCGACTCGTAATCCGAGGGTCGCGGGTTCGTGCCCGCGTCGCGCTAAACATGCTCGCCCTCCCAGCCGTGGGGGTGTATAATGTGACGGTCAATCCCACTATTCGTTGGTAAAAGAGTAGCCCAAGAGTTGGCGGTGGGTGGTGATGACTAGATGCCTTCCCTCTAGTCTTACACTGCTAAATTAGGGACGGCTAGCACAGATAGCCCTCGAGTAGCTTTGTGCGAAATTCCAAAACAAACAAACAAACATACATACAAGGCTACAAAGCAGGTATTAATACCTGTGATGAGAAGAGCACAGACAGCCTACTGCTTGAGCTACAAATAACATAAACTAAGATACTTTTTCTAATCACTGATGAAATTGTCCTCATCTGGTAAGTAAAAAACTACAAACGATGTCGCAGCCAATCCACCTAATTGCGATGCTACAGTTAATTTGTTTAACTTCGACTAAAACCATGAAAAGATAAAATTTATGTTTACAGTGTAGTATTCTCATTTACAATGATTTTCGCTAATGATAATCAGATTGGTTCCCATAATAACTTGGAATTCGACTGAAACTGTTTTATGACTAAAATGTGAATTATTTTACTTCGATTGAATCTGTAGAATCAAGAGACTACACACAATATGTAATAAATTGAAACAATAAAATATAAGATGGTTGCACGAGAGACATGGTTTTGACTTGAGCGAACTCTTTAAAATACTAGCGGTAAGATGTTTAGAATCTTTTCAGATCTGAGAAAATATAGCATTATTTACACCAAACAACAATACTATTCTTCTCCATATTGTTTCGCTATTCATGTGATTCTAAGTAATTCCCATTGAATTAGCCCACCGCTAGTACAGCGGTATGTCTCCCGATTTACAAGGCTAAAATCAGGGGTTTGATTCCCCTCGGTGGGCTCAGCAGATAACCCAATGTGGCTTTGCTATAAGAAAACACACACACACATACCCATCGAATAATAAAGAAAGTTTCACACTTAGGATATCATCTGACCTCACAATAGAAAAGATAGCTTCTCCACTTCTTCACATTTAATTCCACTTTAAATAAATATTTTCGACGAGAATTTTATTTTATGAATTTCGCGCAAAACTCCGCGAGGGTTATCTGCACTAGCCATCCCTAATTCAGCAATGTAAGACAAGAGCGAAGGCAGCTAGTCATCACTGCCCACCGCCAACTCTTGGGCTACTCTTTTACTAAAGAATAGTAAGATTTACCGTCAGATTATAACACGTATGAAAGAGCGAGAATGATTGGTGCGATGGAGATTCGAACCCGCGACCCTAATATTACGAGTCAAACGCCTTAACCCACCTGGCCATGCCAAGCCTCAACGAGGAAGCTCATGTGATACCATCTGAAAATGACCAAATACAATAAGTAGGTAATTCGAGCAAAATAAAACTAGCTAATTCCTACCTGATTTTCTGTATTTTAACCACGTTCATCTGCAAGTGCGGACATATTGAAAATTGTTAAACAAAGAGGTAGAAAATGTGCAGGATACTTACATACCATTCCCAACACACACATACATTTACCTTTATTTAGACTATTACAGCGGTCTCTAGTTTTAGACTTTAAAAAATATTTATGTTTAAATAAATACATGCATAGATCAAGAAAGTAATGCAACTTACTCTTACTACTTTAAAACACGTACACAACAACATATACGAAGACAGACAATACAATGCTTGAACTTTGATACGACTCATAATTTCACATTAGAGAGTGCGTTTTAACAAATAATTAAGGGAAAAGTTCAAATTCCAAGAATAGGTCATTTAAAACATGTTAATTTATAATAAGTTAGTGCATTTTATATTACGCACAGTGGCACCAATTGAGAGCCAACGTCCCACTCAATCCTTTTTTTCTTTGTAAAACACCTGTTAGTGGGAATGCTCATGAGAAATTACTGTTATTAATATACACAAAGTACACAATCGAACTTTTCGAGTGTTTTTGTTGTAGTTATTGAACCCTTTGGCTTTTACTGCAAATGTATGAGCTCCGAAACATACGTCACAAATAGTTCCTATATTTGTATAAATTAGGACTCACTTCGTCCTTCCCTTACAAAAAAAAATTGCTTAAATGACGCCACTGATTACACAAAAAAACCTTACAAACTTAAAACCTTACGGTACCATACAATTTCATATCAAGTTGAAAATTGTCGTGAAATACCATTTAAGTGTGAAAATGATTTGATAATAAAATATAAATCAAATAATAACGCATAAAATAATCATAGTTAATACAATACAAGACCAAAACATATTTCACAGCAAACTGGGCCCGGCATGGCCAGGTGGGTTAAGGTGTTCGACTCGTGATCCGAGGGTCGAGAATTCGAATCCCCGTCGTACCAAACATGCTCGCCATTTCAGCCGTGGTAGCGTTATAATGTGACGGTAAATCCAACTATTCATTGGTAAACTAGTAGCCCAAGAAAAGTTGACGGTGGGAAGTAATAACTAGTTGCCTTTCCTCTAGTCTTACACTGCTAAATTAGGAACGGCTAGCGAAGATAGCCCTCGAGTAGCTTTGCGCGAAATTTAAAAAAAATACAGCAATTTAAGTTTTACCTTGTTGAAGCACAATGACAGACATTTTAATAGTTATGGTTCAAAAATGACTGAAAGAAATTAATTAATTGGTTTGCATCAGTTGTCTAATGCGTTGGTGTTTTGTATTTCCTACAATCTGATGTATATATATATATATCATTTTAATACTATCATTAGTTTATCAATGTTTGATTGTGAAATATTCTTCCAAATGTCCTGTACTACTCCCAGTAACTCAGCTAAGTTGTTTGAGTATCATTTGACTTTTATATATTTAATATAGGCCTATATAACTCAATAATATTCCCAACAGGACTCTGAATAGGTCAGACAGTTACTACAATTTTCCTGTTGACATCTTTACCGTTAAAATATTATTTTATCACATTTGCTCTATGCTTTGAATAATTAACTTCATAAAAGATTAATCCAGCCTGTTGAATTATGTTCCAGATGAAATAACATAATGGATTAAGATATTATGTTACTTGTCAACATATACAGTATAATTATTTTTTTATAAATAACCAACATAACAGGATCAGATGGAAAAGAGGCAGTTTTTATTAGGATTGCCACCATTATTGTTTACACAAAAATATGTAAATCGCATATCGCTTCCCAACTCGAAGTCTATCGTAGTTTTATTCAGCAGTACAGTGATTTAATCAGCTTATTCCACGTGTAAACTTACGTTCTTCATTGAACGTAAGGGCTTGGCATGGCCTAGCGCGTTAAGGCGTGTGATTCGTAATCTGAGGGTTGTGGGTTCGCATCCCAGTCGAGCCAAACATGCTAACCCTTTCAGCTGTAGGGGCGTTATAGTGTTACGGTCAATCCCACTTTTCGTTGGTAAAAGAGTAGCCCAAGAGTTGGCGGTGGGTGGTGATGACTAGCTGCCTTCCCTCTGGTCTTACACTGCAAACTTAGGGACGGCTAGCACAGATAGCCCTCTAATAGCTTTGTGCAAAATTTCAAAACAAACAAACAAACAATTGAACGTGAGATTCAACTGTAAATTTTTCATATACTTTTGAATCTACATTGACCTTGACCACTTGCAGCATTGCAATTTTAGTTTCACGTAATCACTTCAATGTTTCCAGACAACTCGAAATGAATCATAAAATTTTATTTCATTACAACAGACGTCAGAAACACAAACTTTGATTTTTACACATTTTTTATGAATGCATTCATCAGCACATTGCAGTGAGTGTTATTTTTACACATTTTTTATGAATGCATCCATCAGCACATTGCAGTGAGTGTTATTTTTACACATTTTTTATGAATGCATCCATCAGCACATTGCAGTGAGTGTTATTTTTACACATTTTTTATGAATGCATTCATCAGCACATTGCAGTGAGTGTTATTTTTACACATTTTTTATGAATGCATCCATCAGCACATTGCAGTGAGTGTTATTTTTACACATTTTTTATGAATGCATTCATCAGCACATTGCAGTGAGTGTTATTTTTACACATTTTTTATGAATGCATTCATCAGCACATTGCAGTGAGTGTTCTTTCCGTTCGTAACAGCGGTTTGGTTTTAATTTTCTCCTGAGTTCAATATAAGACAAAAGTTGAAAGAAAAAAATATAGAATGGTCATATCTTACACGAATGTATCATGCTGGTGTAACACTGATTGGGCAACGACGAATCGCAGAGTAAATTATCAGCTTGACTTTATTCTGGTGCATTTCACTTTCGCACAATGCAAGGGAGTAATTTCATAAGACATGCATAGGATACTTGTTTTATCCACTTCTTTTGCAGTTATATTCAACATTGTATACGTTAGAAACTGTTATGAGTTTGTGTTTAAGTTCCTGTTTCTAACATATTATACAATTCACGATTTTCACAAATGACTATTGAAAAGTATGTTCACAAGAAAAACTGAGTTTCTGTCACCAGATATCAGAGTTGTGGCTAACAGAACAGGCAACACAATTTTGATATCGTATTGTGTTTGACCAGATATACATCTACAAATATAAAAATCGATACTTTGTCTACAATTGTTGTACTTCTGATGTTCAGGAAAATCACATAAGTAGCAGCTGAAAATTGCCAGATTTAACTGTTTATATCTAAAGTATAATATATGCTTTATCAGATATATTCAGAATCTTTTTCATAAACTTTTATACACGTTTTTATACGATTAATTATCACCCTTGTGAGCAAGTTATTAAAGCTTGCTTTAATTCTCAACTCAGACTAAACTTACACAATACAGTGGTCATTCTAAAAAGCTTGCTCTCGTTTGATCATGTTTCTATACCACCTTTTCTCGAGGTAATTGAACATTGTGAGATACTGCACTAGGTTTTGAGTTGAACTGAATGTGCGATATAGACACATTCTTATTCTCTTTGATTTAATAACATCAATCTTTTTCAAAAAGAAAAATTCGCACTATGCTAAAGTCAACCAGTAAATAAAATGTGGTATTGTAAATGTTGAGCAAAGACACCAACTCTTGAATTCGTGTCAATAAATATTTCTATTCTTTCTCATACACTATATTTTGTATCGTTTTCACTTTTCTTTGCTGTTTATGCTCGAATTATTTTGCTGAAAGCAATATAGAAATTACAACTTGGTTTTTCGCTCCAGTTAAATTTGGGAACAGTCTCTCTCTCATTGACACAGCATCAGATTAACATTTGTTAACATGCAAACAAAACAACATATGATAATGTTATTATATGTTTTACAGGGAAAAAATTGGTCATAACCTTTCCCGAGATAACAGCTTAATTAAAAGCCAATACATTTTGGTATACGATATTTATATTTTGAATATAAACATCTTGTACCATTAATATACCTTAAACTTCATTTTAAATTACTTAATTTCGCACTGTAAAACAATTTTTACTGATATTCATTAAGTAGTGGTGCTGGTGAAGTGTCTTTATGTTACATATTATCACTTAAGATGTTAAAATTAAATTTATTTGAGTCATTTTTAACAAGAGCTGTAAAGAGTGAGTGAGAAAAAATTAAAAATGGGAGTTTCTTTTACTTTGTTCTCTAGCACAAAAAATCAAACAAGTAAAGTACATAAATGAGAAGTGAATTGCAATAAATAATTAAAAGAAGAAAGAGTTTCTCATGCAGCGCTTATTTTTCGTGTAGTTTTGTTGTGATAAGTTGAACATATATGAATTTATAGATTGATCCTTGCGAAATGCTTTTCAGATTTACACTCGTCTCTACTGCAGCATACGTTCACAACTGCGTAGTTTAGAGGAATTCTGGGAAGATTTAGAATGACGTCATCTTTAGGTTATTAAACGGTGTTAAAGGAAAAGCTTCTTATTGTCCGCCATTTTGGAGCGGGTATTGGGGTTTGGATATTTGGAAAAGAACTGGAGAATCTGTAGCCATCCGTCCCCAGTACAGTTGAAAACTTTTTATCATCCTTTCATAAAACAGAATACATACGGACGGACCGAGGTAAAATCATATTTTAGTGCAGTCTTTTCTTTATTTGGATGAATTCGAATTTCACAATAGTTACAGTTAAGCCTACCTAAGTTGGAATTCGTCAAATTTGTGAAGTACGCTGTTTGCGACCTTATAAAGGTTGTTATTCATTTTTTGGATGTGCTTATTGTCTGTTCAATTATTAAGACTTCTTAAATAGTTTTATACTATTTTTATGCTACCCTACTGTCTTCAAGGCTTAAGTGAGAGGATAATATATAACGTTAAATTCGAGTTAGGGTGAATGAAGATTGCAAAGGGTAGCATAGGTAGTTAAAGTTTGGTTGAAACGTTTTGCCTTGAAAACATTTTGAGGCCTAAATTAGGGTTTTCCTTAGCATGTTCTGCATATTTGTTTATTGTTCAAAAAAGTACCAGAGAAAGTTGATATTAATTTATAAGGTATAACATTTTTTCTAATTTAAATATAATTTCAAATTATAAACCAAATAACTTTGAGTACCAATATTTGTTCACTGACTTCACCCCAATACACTTCGGAAATAGTTTTTCCTAGAATAAAACATTAGTAAATGTTAAGTTTTTAGTTAGCCTCAGGATGTTGGAAGAATATGGTTATTTTTTGCATTTTATCAAACTTTTTGTTGTAGCTTAATTTTAGTTGAAAGTAAATATGCAAATATGGAAATGCATCAAGAGGAAGATATGTTTTTATCTTGCCAGTTGTTTGGCAGTAGTATGACAGTTACTCTAATATTTTGCAGGAAGTTAAATATAACTTATTGCAAGTTCTTAAATTTCTCTATTTATTAACAGCTAACAAAGTAAAGCTAAGTCTTAAGATGTAAACATTTGTCTGTTATTGACAGTTTGGAGCTATATGACATTTGTCATGCCTGAATGTGTGCATCACGTCTGCAAATTGCACTATTCAGTTAAATAACTTGTAAAAAAAAAATAATAATAATTTTATATTTAGTATTTTTTAATCAAAGTTTTAAGTCTTTTTGAATGCTTGAAACAGGAAGATTGCCAAAATCACTTCAATTTTATATGCGAAAATGGCTCGTTTTGGGTTGATGGCTAAAACGAGCCATTTTTGCATATAAAATTCTCAACAAGTGGGTTTCTTGACATCACTGATTGAAAATCACTTCAGTTGTACTCCTTTGAATCTTGTAATTTTTGTGCTGATGAAGTTTTACTGATTTTATCCAATCACTCTTAACTTTGGTTATCATAGTGTAATGCAAGTTGTCCATGTTTTGGTTTAAAGAATTCGTGGGCTAGTGATCTAAATGCAAAGCTCTGTTTTTCAACAGTATAAGCTAATTTGGTGAAATGTTTATAGATAAAAAATAAAACTGATTGTGATATATTGCAATAAGAAAGTGTGCTTGTGGACTGGAATATATTTGGTGGGAATTGTAAAAAAGTCATTTTATATCTTTAATGCAGTGTAGTAGGTGTTTTTTGATGAAAAAAGATGAAGTTAGAATAGTGTATTAGTTTCAGTAAGGCTGCTGCTTGTTAGATGATGCTCACTGGGCCAAGCAGTGATTTTATTGAGTGTTGAAAATTATAGAAAAATAATGTAAAAAAATTTTTAAAACTTGTATTGTGTTCAAATGAAATCTGGTTGATGTAGTTTGCTTGTAATTTTGGTATGGGCAAGTCTTTTTGTGATATTGGTATTAAATGTAGTGAAACTATGTGCATTGTTTTGTCATAACCAAGGTTATAGCTTCGTAAAACCGTTGTATACGTGAAAATATTTTTCAGAAGTTGTATACCCTGTGTAAAGTTTGTGTTGAATCATTTCTTTTGCTGTTTTTCTATTTTGTTATGAAGTAAAAAAAATTGTGGGATGAACCTTGGCATTTTGACATTGATTGTTTTTGTATTCATACTAACAGTATAACTGTTTAGCCATGCTCAGTTCTGAAATTATTGTAAGATAATATGGAATTACATGATGTAATGCAGTCATTTCTGAAAGCTTAAATATTTTTGTCATTCTCTTGCAGTAAAAAGTGGGCTAAATCATTTTTATATAATTTCCAAATTTTAAATTTTTAGGTAATTAAAATTCAATCAGCAGTTAGTAAAGGTGATATAAAAATGTTAAGAAGCTTATGAAAAATGCAAATGTTTAATATAATTAAAGGAAGGAAAAAACATTTTCAACATTACTAATGTTAACCAAAAAGTTCTTTATAATTAAATTGCTTGATAGACTGAATGCAAGTATCAAATTCAGCATTTCAAGGCTCAAAACTATGCTTAGTCACAGGTATCACAGGACATCAGAATTTGAGTTCAAGATATACACACACTAACAAAATACTATGTTACGTTGTTGTCAGTTGAAATACGAGGTTAACTTTGATAGATAAAAATAACTACATGTTGGAACATTTACAGACAACTGGAAGTAATGCTGTGAAAAATAGTACTTAAATTAGTTCAAATCCTATGACATAGCTTGAGAGAGTTAGGCTGAAACAAATTTACAGGCTACCTGTTAATCCTTTCTGGGTCAGCAGAATGATATTCTGTCGTCCATATGTTTTGTTCTCACTTTGTGGTTAACCTAATTGCATCATATGTAGTGCACATTTTTTACATGTGCAGTTTGTTTGAAAACAGTTAATTAGGCTTATTTTTTGTAGTGGTTCTAAAAAATATTAGACAACGCTGTTTTCAAGAGAATTTCTTTTTGTCTGTGTTGTCCTAGTAAAAAGTATATGCATTTTCATGTTTGTTTACTTAAGCTTTTACAAAGTAGCTATTAAATATGAAAAAAGGTATTTTTAGATTTTACTTACAAGGAAGTTCTGTTGTGTTTGGTAAGATCTGACTTCTCTTTTCCTTGATTATTTCTGTTATATACTTATTGAAGCAGTTGTATAATTGCTAAAATTGCATAAAACACCAATAAATAATGTTAAATACTGATAGAAATAACTTATCGTATGCCTATACCAATACAAGAGATACGTTTTTATTTCTGATCAATCTAAATTTTTGTAACAGTCAGTTTGGTTTCCATAACTTGGGTGTTTTTAAGCTGTATTTGCTAAAACACAAAGTAGTGCTAACTGAATGGTTTGCCACCATAGAACTAGTTGATTATAAACTTACTGACATGAAATATTTACTTTTTTTTATTTATAATATTGCAGTAGTTAAGAAATGGATACAGCACAAGTCAAAACAGCATCTGGAATACAGGCAAAAAAAAAAGTGGAACAAATCCATATATAAATTTTTGCAATGCATCAACTTGCATTGATGTATATAGACAAGAATGTTCTAGTAATTTTTAGCCATTAGTTCTATATATTTTAGCCTGATCTATTATTGTCCAACTTACTATGGAATCGTAAAGCCTCTGGCATAGGGTTCGTTCAATGAAAATTGAAAGAAAAGTCGGATGAAATAATATCTTGTAAAAGTCTAATCTTAAAAGGATGTCATTGTGCTGGTAATTAAAATCTAGTTAGGGATGGCTAAAAATTTCTAAGTGTAAATGTTTTGTTTACAGGTAATATCTGTTGGAACCATAATCAGATGTTAAGTGCATATTTAAGTAACAATAATTCAAACTCTAAATATCTTACAGTTGATGTTATACAGTCATGAGGAGCCTTGCATGAAAACTATTCTTTTAGATTTTCTAAATGAATCCCTTAAATATTTAATCTTTGTCTTGTTTTTCTTGTCTTTTTTTTTTTTTTAATACTTAAGCCTATTGTTGTCATGATTTAAAATGTCTGTTCTGAACAGTTATTGGCTCCATACTTTGAAATTGGCTGTAGATAGTGGTTAAAAAGAAAAATGGAAAACGTATGTTAATGTGGAGTACTGATTTGTTGTTTTTTTTAAAGGTATATTGGTTTAAGATCAATAACACATTGTTTAGATAAGCTCAAATACTTTGGCTTTAGCAAATGTGGTAAGCAATGCCAAAATATTGACTTAAATTGTTATTTATTAAATATTGTGAATTGGGCGTATTCAGACAACATGGACAGATAAAGTAACTGTGTTAAATTATTTTAACTGTAAATATCGTCAGCAAAAGTTATAATATCAAGCCTGACAAAGGTTAATGGTCATCAAAAATATTTTGGTTTTTCTAGCTTTTGTATGATTCATAGCCAGTACTAGTATATATTGTCATTAAAAGAATATCACTTTAACTGGAAAGATATAAAATACTTTGATCAACAGCAAAAAAAAAAAAAAAGCTAAGACAAATTTAAATACTCTTTTTAAATTGTCTTGCAGTGAAGCGTAAAGAAATTCACAACCTGAAAGAATGATAAAATATAGATTTTAAGCACAAACTAAGTTGTAACTAGTAAATTTTATGCATTTTCACTGTATGAGAAAAATTGTAATATTTTGCAGAACAATTCTGATTCAGAAATAGAGCCCAATCCTTGTATTAACACTGTTTACTTTTTAAATACTTAAACATCCATACAATATTATGAAGCAGTTTCCCAAACATTTTGCTAATTACCTTCTAATGAAATCTGGAAAATTGTGTGAAATTGTTTCTTACATCAGGAATTTTAACAGCTTTGATTTAATTGTATTTTTATCATATTACATCTCTATAATAAGGTGATTAATAAATCTTGGATAAATTATCCTTAAAAGCCCTTAGACTAAAATTTTATCTCTACCAGCTGCTAGTTCCTTCCTTGTACAGAGTATCACTTTACCTTATCTAAAAGTATCATATAACTCGTAACTGGAATTAAAAATAATTACCGGTGTACTAAAAATAGAATTTTTTGATTCTCATTATATCAGATTTAAAATTCAATGTGAATCTTAAACTTGTTTGTAATATATTTATCTTTAATTTTTTTAAGCCTTGACCTGATTGGCTAATTTATTCTGGTATATAGTGTAAGGGAACACATTCTAAAAGTGCCATACATCAGTTTTTGTTCTGAATGAGTTTTGTGCTTCTTAATCCAGTCAAGACAGGTGAGGGTCAGAGAGCATGTTGTATTCTTATGGAACTACTATTTAATGAATGTATGTTTAAGTTTGGTATCATATTGCAGATAATAATTAAAATTTTAGTATTTTACTAAATATTAATTTGTGTATGCCTACTGGTGTGCCATTTTCTGGGTTTATGGCACTGGTTAGCAGAGCAACTGAAGTGTCAACATGCTGTGTAAGTACATTGCAGGGTAAGCTGCTGCTGGGTGTTGTACCAGTAATGTTATCTGTAGTAAGGAGCACAAGAAATTAAAGTTAAATAAGGATAATGTAGGGATGATGATGCCATTATATATAGGAACAAGGTAGGAATGAATATATAAACCCATTCTTGCTATTTTGATGCAAGAGGATTCAGTTGGATTCATAACCTAGGGAAAAATTATTTTAAATCTGGGATCCAATACCACAGCCAAGCAAAATATTTGTTGCCCTCACCGAGTCATCTGGACATGAACATGTTTTTCTCCATTGCAGAGACAAGATTGGGATTGCATGTTGCTGCATTCTGTCTGTGTCATTCATTTATAAACATGTGGTGCTACACAACTAGATGTAACAATTTTCAGACCTTGGGTGAAATTTTCTTCAAAAAGTTTCAGTATTGTCACTAAATCTGCAAGCACAGTTTGATCATAAAAATCAGTTTTAATGTACAAGTATGCAATTATCCAATTTCTCTTGGGGAATCTTGAGTTCAGAATTAATGAAGAGAAACCTACTTGAAGTGTAAAAATGTATTCTATAGATGGCTGTTTTGTACTTTATTTTAAATTTTAATACTGTACCAGCTATCTTTACAAATAATTAATCATCTCACTTTCAGAGTTCTATCATGTTGGTGTCAGTGACTGAACTCTGACCAATTCATCAAGTAAATCAGTTTGTGTTGATTTTTTTAATGTAGGTCACAATGGCTGATGCTTTGGAAATTACTTTCAGCAAAGGCAATGTTCTGGATTAAATTTGGATAAGTTATCTGCTAATTTAGAATAATTTGTTCATTTTCTGAGTTGCATTGCTACCTGTAGATGAGCTTATGCACAAGGCAGAGTTTGCAGTTAAATACCAGGCAAACAGAAAGCCTCAATTATGTTGGATGCAATATTTTGTCATGTGTAATACCTGATTACTGATGAGATATTTCATTTATATTAAGTTGCAATGTTATCAGATGGGGTGGCTATTGAAATGCACATCAGCACTAATGTGTACATTTTCCAGTCAGGTATAAATTGATTCCAAGAAACCCAAAAAGCAGTACATTTGTCTTCTCAAGGTACCCACACTGACAGTGATTTTTAGGTACAAGTTGCAGCAGAGAGGTGAAGTGACACTTTGTTGGACTACATCAAACCTTTCGTTGTGAAAAGGTGCTTGTTACTGGGAAGAATATACTGAGAATCTGTGGCTTCTGTTTTTAATTTATTTTGACTCCACTGAGGTAAAGGATTAGTGTAGCAACAGTAAAATTGAGTTTATTATGCACTTTTGATGAGGGTGGTAGAATTGTGTTGTAGGCTGCTTCAACTTTGTGGAAATACCAGATGTAGACTTCTGTAGTTGTGCATCATAATTGCATTAGAAATACAAAAATGTCATATAACATAAATATAGCTTCTAATAAGAATAATAGAAAACATAGTAAATGACAATGATTGATAGTTCAAAACAAATTTAGTTTTTTATAATTTTATAAGTTTTATATTGTATAGTTCATGATGTATACTAAATAAATGAAAATAATAAATGGCTAAATGTGTGAGAAATTTAATTTACTTTTTAGTGCAACTTGTACAGTATTGTTCACAATTAAAAGGTTTACCTTTAGGAGTAGTTTAGAAGTGTTTTTATACTAACAGAAGTCTGCTCTGACGATTTACACTTTGCCTTGATGTAATCAATCTATTGGAAATGTTCATGCACCATTAGAAGCAATTTAGTAGCCACCTCAGATCTTAAGTGACTTGTTTGATTTGGTAACTTAAGTCAGTGGGTGAGAACTGACCTGTTCTCGCTTGTGACTGTAATAACGAAGTCTAGAAATTGGAAGGGTACGGCAGTTAACAATTACAGTATTATTTCTCTAGTAAATCATTAAGCAAATAAGAATACTGTGCCATTGTATTTGATCACAACCACTTTTTAATTTTCCCTACCAAAGTACTTAAATATAAAATGCAAATACCTCATTTGTTAATTAGATAACAGCTTTTATAATAGCTTGTATAGCTGGTCTAAATGGAAATTTCATTTGAGTGAACTTATGCAACTAACCATGATTAAAATTAATTCAAGATATTAAAGTAATTTGATATTTATATGAAACAGTTGCAAACATTTAAGATTGCTAAACAGACTTTCATAATTGCAATAAATATTAGGTTTTAAACTGTAAGGTATTTGATAGGACTTCCTATTTCAGAATAACTTTGTTCACAACATACTTTTCAGTAAATTCTTGTTTCTTACAATATTTGTGTTTGTATTAGTGTTATACGTTTTATCCTCCCCTTTGGTATATTGATTGCTTTAGAATACTCTTCACATTTTAATGTTCATTTTGAAGTATTTTGTTTATATTGATTTCTGTAAGTCAGGTTTTATAAACATTGGTCATATTTTCTGTAAGAGGTATATACTTTTCAGGGAAAAACTTTCATGCATGTTGGATTCAGAATGCTAGTAGAAATTTAAAATAATTGCGAGTCAATTTTTATGAAAATATTGACCCTTTTGCTGTTGGCTTTGTTAATGGGGCTAACCTTTTAACCTCAAAGTAACCATCAGAATTTTTACACTAACTTTTAATATTATTTGTGTATTTTTTATGTTATTTGGCAATTATCAGCAAAAGTTAAATCTGGTATACAAAATCATGTTTTAATTGTATTTTTTGTAAAAACATAATTGAATATTTGGAGTTTGCACTTACTAATCCAAATGCAAATTTACTTTCATATTAAGAGTATAAATACTTTTCATACAAGAAAAATAATTTCATTTGCATTATAAGTTATTGTAATTTTTTTTTAGTAAAATTTTCTTCTCTATCTGAACCATATATATACATTATTTAAATAACATTGTAGCTACCATTTAAAAAATCCAAATACTTTATTTTTCTGGAATAACTGGAAATTGTAACATCAAACTACAATTGTTTGTTTCAAATAGCTTAGTTTGTAATCATATACACCTGTTTATATGTAATTTTATTGTTTTATTGCCCTATGACTTGTCTAATAATCACTTGCACAACTTGTGTACTCATTCTGCATTGAATGATGGACTGCATAGTGACCTGAAGAGTACTATGAGGTGATTTTGAATTATTTTTCATTACCTAACCTAAAAAGTTTAAAATTTGTACATTTTAGTTACTTCTAAAAGAAAGGGAACATTTCCTGTTTTTCATGCATAATGTCCTTTTCTTGCTATTGACTGTTGATAAACTAAGACTTTTTTTCATGCAGATGGTGCAAATTCTCAACTTTAATGTAATTCACCTAAGAAAATGCAAAAATATACAAAGCATACAATGCCCTGTAACTATCATAATGCATCTGGTATTCTAACTAGCAAGTTATAAGCTTGTTTCATATTGACATGACATAGAAACTGATGATTAAATAATATTCTAGACACAAAATAGTTGTCGTTTTAATGTATTAAAACCTTGGTTTTGTTTTTAATAAGTCTTAATGTTAACTTTGCAACTTGTGAAAGAATGTGATGGGTGGACATGGAAAGTGGATCTGATTTTTTAAAATTTGCCCAAATAAATAAGGTTGAAGGCTCTTAAAGCTATGATTCACCTTAGTAATATCTATATAATGAAAAATTTACATTAAACCTGTATTTAGAAGGGTGAATTGGAGAATAGGGGAGATCAACAGAACAAATGTAAATTCTTATGCAAGGAGAGAGGTTGGGAATTTTTTAAATTTCCTTGTGGAATTTAAAATTTATATTACCATTTTGAGTTATTACATGTTTAGATGCCAAGTTTATTTGTACATAATGATAAAGTAATTTTAATTCCATTTTGAATAGTCTTAAAACAAATGTACTTTGATCAATTTCTAGGAAGAGGGACAAGCATCTTTTTGTGGCTAGTGGGGAAGTAGATAATTTGCTTTTTGAGGGTATTGAAAATGTGTTGGTGTTTGATTCAAGAATGGAGGTCTTATCCTTATCAAGTTTTGAAAGCTCGGCCATTTTCTCAACTCTCCCAAAAAAAAAAGTGTTCACAATTCACAATTTGGATATTGTTTATTATAAGCATAGCCTCCTCAAAGATAAACATAGAAGGCAACTGCTGTTTGGACTCAACTTGCAAGGCAAAACAAATTGCAGTGTTTTGACTATCAGTCAGTTTTATGAAGACTTGAATTATTTCTTTAGGTTTCTAGTGAACAGTGCATTCAGAAGAATCCAGAATTTTTTCTGTGTTCTGTGCATTGTATATTAATTGTAGAACATATAATTAGCTTTTATAGTGTTGCCTGATCAAATGTTTGTGATTGAGTAATTCATCTGAAGAATATTCCAGAGGGAAGAAGTTGTTCTCACTAGGCTACGCATTGGTCACAGTTTTTTAACTCATCATTTTCTTTTATCTGGAAGGAGGATTTGGGGGTATTTCAATTGAGGTAGATTCCAGGTTTTTTTACATATGGGTGACATTGATACAGTACAGAAAAAAAGCTAATCTTTATATGATGCTTGAGTATTTTCTCAGCAGTTTATTTATACCCATGAGTGCTGGACATTTTAATTGGTTATCTGTGATCAGCAATGGAGGGATAATGGGTGTAATAATTGATTTACTTTGCTGATTGATCAGAAAATGCTACTAATTCCACAGTACTGTGGCTCATGTGGTTTGTTAAGAAAGATTTTATAGATGACTATTGCTGGTGTAATAATTATATGGAGTGTTTTTTTAACTATTTATATATAAATCACTAACTGATTACATATAGGAATCAGTTAAGTGATACAGTTGTCTACTGTTTGATTGTTACTGTTTTCCCATTCAACAAATTGTAATTAAATTGCTTTATGTAAAACAAGCGAACCCAAATTACTTTCTGATTATTTTAGTTATCAGGTAATCAAAATTATGTAAATCAATGTAATAAATGTAATCAGAAGTATTCTGTTAAGTTTTCATTATTCAGACTATGCAGTAATGGTTTTCTTCATTTTAATTTTTATTCCAAGGTTAAGCTTAATTGATTAGTGTCTTGTCATTTCAAATTAACATGACTTGTGGTTTCTGGTTATTACCATTTTCAGTCTTTCCAGCTGTCAGAGTAATCAAAATATTGTTAGTATAGTATAAATTGTTTTGTTTTTTATGCTAGGAAGACTAATTGTAACATGAATATTTAAGTAGCTTGAGTCTTAAATTATCTTTATTATATTGACCTTCCAGTTATGCCTGTCTAACATTACATAACTTGCACTTGTGTTACACTATCCATGTAAGGTTATTACTCCTAAGTTTAATAAATCTTATTTTTCCTAAAATACAAAATAATAAATAAAGCAAATAATTCTCTTCCAGCTGCAACTTTTGAACTTGGTTGTTGTGACACGGGTGGATAAATCAACCTTTTGAAATGTTTTGTGTAGAGGATATGAAAAGTTGTTATAGGTTTTATATGTACAATTGAATGACCACAAAACCATAAATTTTTATCCTGCCACCATAAATTCCACTGTAATTTATCAAACTTGGTAACTGAATTGTGATTAGGTTTTAAAACAATGCAACTTTGAACAGACAAGACACAACCTTCCTTCTTGAAATCTTGGTTGGAAAGAGAGTGGTAGTCTTTTTACAGATTAAAATGGCTGAGAAAACTACTAGGGGGACATTCTAAGCTGCCAGTTTGTTATTCACATGTTGTGTATTAAAGTTAGTAAATACAAGTGACTTTCCAAAAATGGGGAGTGTTTAAAGGGGCCAATGTGTTTGATTCAGTATATAAGCCATATCTCAGCAAAATGAGGTACGAGATTATTTTATGTTCTGGCTTGTAATTAATTTAAGTTCCTAACTCATACAGAGTTAGACTTTGTACTTTGATTATGAGACTCAAATCAGTTTTGTGAAAAACGTGAGTTAAAATTTACATTATTTTCTTTGGTTAACTATCAGATAATTACTAGACACCTGAATATTTGCTTTATTAGGGAGCAAGGCGTTCCCTGGGTACAGTGCAGCAAAATACTCAATGACTTCTCCTCATCAGCATGTCTACAGTTCCGGGGCTATCTACCAAGGGGGAGAAAGGAAAGTCGAAGTATGTGGCTTTAGATATAAATAATTTGTACAAAGGAAAGAGTCTTGAAAACCCCAAAACGTCTGGTAAGTAATGTATTTATTTAGAAAAGTTATTTTTAATTTTTTGATACCTATTTTAAAAATCACTGAAAAAAACCTTCAAATTAAAGTAATTGATTTTAAAAATGAAAGAAATTGGTGTCTTTTATATTTCTATTTCACTGTCAGTAGCAGTAGGTCAAAGTTTCTGGTCTGTTGCACGTCATTTATTCACTTCAACTTGTCCATTTTCAGTTTTTATTCATCACCTCTTTAACATCCCTAATTTTATTTAAATTATGCATAATAGTATTAATATTGCTGAGGTTAGATCTGATGTTTTTAGCCATCGCTGTTTATTCACAGTTATAAACTAGAAAGTCTGACTCGTTTGCCATGTACTCTTAATGTATCTGTTTTCAGAAATTTACAGTAATTCTTTAAAGTGGTACATCATTTATAGCAAGCAATTTTTTTTACCATATTACCCATAATGCTGCTTCCTTAGGCTTTAAAATTGAAACCTGCTACCCCATGGTTCAAAAAAAGAATCTAAGGGAATTTTAGTAATACTTCCTGTGCATACTTCCTTAGTATGCATGTGAAAAATTTTTGTTCTATTCAAAAATACAGGGTGGTCGCTAGAAAAGCGGAAAATTTGTCAAACAGCTATTTATTTTTACAAAGAATAACTTTTACAAAGTTTTTTAAAGGCATATGTTATATTACACTCACAGATGCTCAAAATGCATTTTATGATATTAAAATCATGCATTTTATTCATGATGTAAAGAAATCAAAATAGAAATGAGTAAACATGCATTTTATTCATGATCTCATCTGACCCTCAAATTTTCCGCTTTTTTAGCGACCACCCTGTATTAAACTACGTATACTGATAAACTTGGCATTAAAATGTGGTTTATAACTAATTTCATACATGAAGTTTAATATTTTAATTAAGTGCACTTGCATGTGTTTTAACATGTATCAGAATCCTACCTGGATTAGGTAATTTGGCCAAGTGTCTGAGTATGCAAATATTTCTGATCGTTATCAATGCAACAATTTTTGATATGCAAGAGACAAAACAACATGGATCCTGACACACAATTTTTCTTGTGAAATGTTTGTTATAAAAGCATATCCTAAAAATGCCAATAATTGGGACATTAGGAAAATTTTAAAATGGACAGTTTTGAATAGTATTAATATAATACACGGATTGAAAATTTATTGAAATATTTGCTTTTATAATGCATGTTACAGTTCAGTTGTAAAGTACATTTCAAAGTCAAATTTTATTAGCACCTGCCACATGAGTCAGCCAACAATGTTTTAGTACAAGGACGGTCAACAGGGGTTCATTCCAGAAGTCAGTGATTTAAGAGTTGTTTAATGGATGCTGATGAATGAATCTTGACACAGCTCATAAATAATACAAGTTGAATATTGATGGTGTGATGGAATCTATGTGGTACCACATTGAACGTACCGTCTTGTCTATATTTACTTTTCTGTGCAGAATTTGCATTTGGAAATGCAGTTTTTCTTGTGTAACATCACTGAACTGTTGCAGAGGCTCATTAAACACATTAAGATAACAGTTCAAAAACTTCTGTAATTGTGAAACACTTGTATGATAATTTACCATCTCAGTATGTATATCTTTTTACCTTGTTTGCTGTTCAGTAGCGACATAGTTTGTTTTGATTGCTACTTTTGAATAATATTTCTTCAGTGTATGGAAATAAGTTTCTGGGAAATATTTCATTTATTACTTAGGTTACCTGATAAATATGCATTTGTTTAAAAAATTTTAACAATTTTATAATTGTGAGCTGTAATTTTTATCTTCAGTAAATTGCATCTTTATCTTTGCAAATAAAAATGTTATAAACACTCGGCATTTAATTTAGACAAAATGCAATTTGTTTTTAAATTATGTGAGGGGGTTATGATTTTCAACATTTCGAACCAATTTTGTGAAAGTTTATTTTAAAAATTAAATTTTTGGAATCTTGATCATTTAAGTACTTATAATATTTTTATAATTTTATTCAAAAATATTAACTATATAGAATGACAATTTTGTAACATAATTTGTTATTAAATAATATTTGATCAGTTTGTCTTTATTATTAAATTTCTGTTAATGTTACTTAAACTTTTGTAGGTTTATAACAGCTTTCAGTTAAGGTTTTTCTTAAGATTTGAATAGTGCAATACATATTTAGATGGGTGGCCCTTTAGAATTTAATCTACTGTCTTCATGAAAGTTCTTTGAACAGATAAGCTTTTGATGTATTTTTAAAATTTGTTTTGAAAATATTGCACATTGTTTCTTGTAGCTGCACCCAAACATGGCTTACAGTCGTTGGGAAAAATTGCCTCTGGGCGTCGTATGCCACCTCCAGCTAATCTACCAAGTCTAAAAAGTGAAAATAGTGGAAATAATCCTAATATTAGTCTTGTTCCTACTGGTGGTCAAGGATGGGGTGCTTCTGGGAAAGAAAAAGGGAAAGAAGAAAATGGGTAATTGTTTCTATTTGTTAATAGTTGTATTTCCTGTACGTTCACATATGCATAAAGTTTTATTAAATGATGGCATAAAAAGGTTGAAAATTTACTTTTTGAAAACACGAGTTCTTGACTTGTGCTTTCTAAGATAAAACTTGAATTAATAAATACATGTAAGAAAATGTTAATTATGATTAACTGGAGCAGCTTGTAATTTTACTATTAAAAATAACAAAAACAATTTTGCAGGCAAATTGTGCTATCATTGAAAAACAGTTAAAATTTCCTTCTAGTACATGTGTAGAAAACAACTTGACCATTCACCACTTATTTTCAATTTTTTAAATAACTTGTTCTATTTAAGAACTTGCATTAAGAACCTGTTTAAGTTCTTAATTTCTATTAAGCTTTGTAAGTACAATAAAAAAGTTAAGTGAGAACACTTATAATCATTTGTAATTTTTAAATGTATATTTTTCTTGTTTCACATGTTAAATTTGTTTAGTCGTAATTATTTGTTGTTTGATCAGTGATGGTCATACGTGCCACTTTTGTATTGCAAGAAGTACAAAAAATTAAATGTAGTAAAATCATAGATTTGTTTTAACTGCCAAATACCAAGTTTAACAGGAATTTTTATATTTATTTCCCCCAAATCATGATGAAATTTGTGTGAAGTTAGGGAAGGTTTTGCACATCACTTTTTTTATGGAGCTGTTTTTACTATATCTGGTTCTCATTGCTAATACAAAACCTAGTGTATCAGTGGAGTGTGTAGTTTGTCTTGTATTATTTTGTGAAGTCTTCTAACATTAATACTTTGATTAATTTATTTATTCAGAACATTCTTAGTTTATAAGTAATATTACTGTTGTCTAGAATCTTAGGCTTATCATTTATGTTGGCATTATAGTTAATCCTAAAATTGTTAGAGGTGAAGTTCACATATTGCATAATTTTGAGTAATTTTGCTTGTTTTGACATTCAACAAACTGACTCAGTTTAAAATACATATGGAACTCTGCAGTTGTTAGTGGGATTGTGTACCAGTATTCCTACAAGCAGTAAAGAGTGAAAAAGATGCTTACAAAGGCAGTAGTTATTGACTGCATTGCTAATTTTAGGATTAAAATTGTACATTTTGATTATCAGAAATTTTGCTTTATTGGTATTCATTGTTGTATAACGTACTAAAAGATTTGGTTTGTATTCAGTTACCCCAACATGTTTGAAACCACTCTATTAACTTTACCAGTTGTTCATTTTATTGTGTTGATCAAATTGTCTGAAAAACAATACTTTAAAAATTGCATTATTTACAGTACTAGAAAAAAGTATTTGCAACATTTTAATTTCTGTAACTGCTAAGTGCTTTAAGTCATTGTAAATCTTATGATAAAGTTTAGTCTAAAACCTTTATTTTTTGTTAAATTGTTTGACTTTTTCTAAGTATATAAATTTATGTATTTAAATGTTCCTCAGTGCGACACAGCAACCATCACAACACTCACAGTCACCTTTGCCATCGCAGGGACCTACTTCTCAAAAGGTAAATTTAGGATATTTGATAATTACTGTTTCCAATAATAGTGTTTTTATAAAGCTTCTTACCATACCCAAACAGGAATTCAGTTTGTCCTATTCATTCAGAGCTTTGGTTTTAAAGGTCCAGTATTATGCTCTATTTTCTAATTTTTAATTTGGTTTGATGGTTCAGGTTTTAACTGCATAAAAATAGGAAATCCTTATTTTAATGTATTTACACACACTTTCATAATCTTAAGTGTGAACAAAAAATATTAAAAAAAAACAATGTGCCATACGTGCTAATCATGTTACTTCAAGTGAATTTGTCCTGGAGATAAGAGTAAAATATTAGTTCTGTCATAATAGTAATGTTTGTTTAGCATAAGTTGGTGATGTAATTAATTTTTATGAGCAGTAATTATACCACTTAATGTCCTAAATTAATATTTTAAATACCTTCATGGTAATCACCTAATAAAATCAGTTTCTGATTATTCCATTCATTCAAGTAATCATATTTGTCACATCATTTGCTTGTGCCAAGTTCTTAAGGCTATTTACCATTATTACTAAATTTTAAAATTACGAATACAGGTAAGGCCATATACTTTTGCTCTACATATCATGATTTGGTGGATACTGTACTTTTTTTCATATTGTTTGTTTAAAAATATTCTAGTGTTTATCTGATAGTTAATGCATGTCTTATTAATTGAAGCCTACAGTACCAAGTTCAACAACAGGAACAAACAAAATGTGGCACAGCGTAACACAAAACCAAGAGGCTGGTGGTCAAGAAAAGACCTTCTTGGGCCAGCAGTCGCCATTTTTTCCTCAGGAATTCCCCAAGTTAGCTGGTGGAGATGTACGAACCGAAGGGAGCCAGCAATCCACCGTAGATACCCAGTATGGGCCAGGCCCAAGTCTCAGACCTCAAAGTAAGTTTAACTTGGAGGTTCTGATGGTGTTTTTGATACTAAAACCAGCTATGATGATCACTGTGATCAGTATGTGATTTTTGTCAACGAGTTTAGACTTTTGAACCATCTAAATTTCTCTGAAGCTGTATGTTTTTCTCTACTTCTTGCTTGATACTGCATGTTTTTTGGTAAATATTAAGTCAGACGTACATGATTTTTAATGTTAAGTATGCGAAAGAGCTGGTGTTCATGATTTTTTAAGTTTTATTGAATATGTAATTAAATAATTTTTCAGAGTATCAGAAAGCTTGGTATCAAAAAGGAGTTTTTATAATTCAAAACATTTCATAATTTTAATTTTGTTACTTTGGAGATACAAAATTCTTAATCTTCTTCATTGTCGTAATTTATATTTGCTGTGAATTGCTTGTTTCTGATTTTTCTTTTTTAGGTTTGTAATACTCTTAAGGTATGTTTTAACAATGATTTTAGCAATATGAATTGATCTGATTATTGTAAAATTGCACAATTTAGAATTGGTAGAATTTGTAAAATTTCCTAGTCGTGTAAAATAGATTGCTGAGAAATTAAAGATTCCACAATTCAAACCCACCAAATTCACAACAAAGGTATTCTGATTTTTAAGTATGCTTACTATCAGAACCTTGTACTTTTTCTTTCAACACAAAACGTTATCAATCATTGAATAAAATATCAGATAAGACTGCATGTTTCTCTTTTTTTTTTTCCATAAATATATAGTGAAAAAAAGTTTTGCACATCACAATGCACATTTCTTTACTGACTGTGTATTAGTATATGGTTGTTAACAGAATTTTATACACAGTTAATACACACTGTTTGCTCATAGGGAATCTATGTTGGCTTTTTCTGCAAAGTTTTTTTGAATGACGCTTTATGTGGCTTCCCATCAATATCATGCCAGGTGTTAGCTCATTGTTTGGGAAAGTTGATGGTGATGACATTACTTTCCAGTTAGGAGATTTTGTAAATAGTTTAAATGGTGCATGTTATTTTTGGAAATGCCACAGTGAGTTGAAAATGGGAAACTGAACTATTTATTGGCCAAAAACAGTGAAGTTGGTGTTTAGAAGGAAGTATTTCCCAAAGTGGAAGATATGCATGGGACCATGTTCATTGACTTACTAAGTATTTGAAAGGGTTTTATATCATTCTAGTTTGTCAATGTTGGTTGAGCTCGTATGTCGAAAAAACTTTGTATTTGAACATTGCAAACATCCAAGTCAAACCAAAAGTGCATTCAGCATACCATGCAATATACAAAAATTGATATTTAGAATTTAAATCTTTACTTTCAAATTAAGAAAGTAACTAAGGTATAATGCTGAAATTTGAATTATTCAATACAAAACTTATTGATATACACTAATAATTTGATAAACTTTTGTAAGTCTACACATTTCATAAAGTCCTTTAATACCTACTCATGGCAAAAGGGCTCATGGTTAAAAAATACCTTTCTTCATTTAAAAATGTCAAATTTTATGTGTTTTAATCTTTAAAAGCCAATTTTGTTTTCACTATTTTAATAGTGCTAGAATAAAAAAGCAAGTCCTGCTGAAAGAACAAACTTTATATTCATTTAGAAGGTTTTAGAGATTGTGTAAATGAAATAAAACTGAAGTAAATATTTTTATTATTAACATGATAATTTCATTTGGTATGGTAACATGGGAGGGAGCTTTACAGACATAACAGTTGTATATCTACAAATTGTGTATGTAAAATGCTCCAATTTTGTATTGGGCCTATCAGTATATCTTTATTTCTAATTGGTTGGTTATTCAGAAGTCTATATAAGGGAATAGAACTTGTATAAGTATCAAATGAAATTGAGAATTTTGAATATTTTTCCTTTTGAAAATTGAGCACGTAAAGATGACAAATTTGTAAACTTGTATTGGTAATATATTTTAATTTTTATAAAATAAAAATACAAAACAACAAAGTATTGTTCTGTGGCTAAGAAGCTTGTGAATTTGTGGATAGTTGGATTTACAGCTAATTGTCATATGTGCTGGATGGCCAATTCTATAGCCTGTTTTTACCTTGTGCATGTAATGACACGTTAAATTGGAGCTATTTTTATATATCTTGAGGTGTAGATAAATTTTTTAGTGTATTCCTTTATCTAGCATCTGTAAGCAATGGTGTGCCACGTGATGATCTCTATTGCCATATAACTAAATGAACAACTGTGTTTACCAAACGCATCACCCACTTTTCTGATGGCACACATATGTTGCTGAATGCCTTTGACCTTACATTGATAACTTAGCTTCTGTAGTGTTACATGTTGTATTGCTAAGATTTACCATTTAACACTATAATACCTGTACAATTTTCATAATTTGAAACTTCAGGTTTTCATTATTTATTCTCCTGTTGATAATTGAGAATTTAGTTTCTTACAGCTGTGTGTATATTGATAAAGTTTGATAGGGTAAGTTATTTTACTTGAGGAATTTATTTATTACTGGTATAGTATATTTATTTTCATGACAAATTTTCACATTGAAAATATTTAAAGTTAAATTTTAAGTACTGTGTGAGAGCAACATTACGCTGTCATGTCTTGTTAAGAGCACATAACAATGTAACTGTCATGTCTTGTTAAGAGCACATAACAATGTAACTGATTTGATCTTTTTGCATTCACCATTGAACTACCATGTTTGCATAATGGCTAGTATTCTTTATGGCAGTGTAAATAATTGATTTAAACTATAAGACCATAACAGTTGCAAGCTATGTATGCCTTAATGGTGTAACTGAAGTAAATAATTTAAAACAAAAGTTTATTGAAAGCTATTTTTCCTTGCATGTTAGGCAGTCCTTGTACATGAATTTAAAAAATTCAGTAAATTTCATACTACTAAAAAGTCGGTCTGTAATACAGTAGATCCTGCTATTTAAGACCACCCCTTCTGCAGAGCAATAGTGGTCTTAAACAGCAGGTGGTCTCTTATTGTAGGAGCCCATTTTTTGCATGTTTTTTTTATTTGTACATATTTTGAAGTTAACAAAGGAAGGCTTTTCATTTGTTTCTTATATTTTTTTCTTAGCAAAAAAAACGAAAAAAACAAACTAACAGCAATGTGTGCAAAAACAATTTTACAATACATGTAGACTCTAACTTTATTTACAGTTTGAAAAAGTCCTGAATGCACTACTGTTTATTTCTGCTTTGCTGAGCCAACACGGTCACTGACTTCTGTCCACTCTGAACAATATTCAAAATTTCTGCGTTATTCTGGGCCACTGCGCACTTTCGAAGATACTCCAGGTATCTAGCCATCTCCTTGTTATCTGGAACAAAGTCGTCTCCAGTTTCCTGGTCTTGTTGCTCCTCCTCTGGCTCCTGGTACTCACCAGCAGATGCTTCATCGAGCTCCTTCTGCTAGTTGTCTCCAAACTGGACGGTGAATGCATATTAAAACATTTTGGGTTATCAAGCTGGAAATTTATAGGCCTAAATATTAAATACCATTGGAGACAGTGAAGTCATCCAGATTCATTTCTGTGGGTTTCATCAGTGCATATTCCTTCAAGGCTATGCCAGTAACAGGGTGGTTTTTGGCATGTGCAGCACAAAACCAGTCCTACACTCTTTCTTTCAGCTCCGTGTAGACTGTTTTCCGTGCTTTCTGATATTTTTGGACAGTGTTAGCACCATTTTGCCACAGTGACATTATTTTTTCTTTGTCATTTACTATACTCTGTGTTTGTGTCATTCCAACGTTTATGGATTCTGCAATTTTTCTGCAGCTTTTGCTGCCTTCAAACAACTTTACAACTTTCACACGATCTTCTAGTGAAAGCACTTTGCGTTTTCAACAATCAGCCATGACTTCAGAATGAAGATAAAGACGTTTTGAATATGTGTAGAGCAAAAGAATCAAATTGAAACTGATTTTTAATAAATATATACCTCCTATTTATACCTTAACTGATCATTTTTGGTATGATTTGGTCTACTAATTGTTTGTTTAGTAATTATCAATGAAAAGCTGGCGTGTGGTGTGGATTTGTTTGTTTAGCAATATTTTACATCAGTACATTGGACAAAACTGTCAATTATCAGACGTGAGGTATTATGATATGACCGTTAAGACCAGCATTTAAGCGACCAAACGACCGGTCTCTGGTCGGTCACTACAGGGAAAATAACATTGAAAGCTGTCCGTTGGCAGAAATATGGTCGGCGACAGCGGGGGTCGTCCAAACCAGGATCTACTGTATCTTAATATTTATTTTATAAATTAAACATTTTGATTTTATTTTTATGTAATCTTATTTACTACTTTCTACACAAGCTTAAGTTGTATGTATAAATAAAATGCATGATTAATTTTCAGTTTGTTGATAAACTTAATTACGTACAAGGTTCAATTTTCTTGTGAACTGTTTTTAAAATTGTTTCCACAGAATATGCTTACTAAAACTTAACACTTCATGGTTTTTGAGCAAAAGTACGAAAGTGAAACAAAGTATCACAAAGCCAAAGGGATTAATATAGAAGAGAACTTTAGTTTTAACAGTTTCTTAGAATTTTCTTTGGGAATAAAACTTTTAACTGTACATATTTTCTAAGCTTCTTAATTAAATATATTTCTCCAGCGGAGGGCAGTTGGGGAAGAGGAACTCAAAAACCACAACAGGTAGGTTCACCAGGAAACCAGCCACAGAGCAGTGGCAGTGGCGTGAACGGTCAACAGACCAGTCCAGAAGGACAAACGCTAACACCGCCTCCCCCTCAAATTCAGCGAGAACCACGTGCATTTCTACCATCTTCACAAGCTTTACCACCAAACAACAGTGGTGGAAGTATTGGTGTTGGGAGTGGCGTTCCTGGCCCTAATATGGGTGCTCTCCACCAACCTCCACCTCAATTCAGGGGAATGCCTCCTTATGTAAGTTGTATGTTGATATATGTACTAATTAGCTTTTTCTAGTGAATGTGTTTGGTTGCAAACAAATTTAATACTTTGAAAGAGTAAGGTTTGGTTTTCAGAAAGGAAAATATTGACTATTTTACCAACATTGGTTCAGAAAAAAACAAACTGTATCATATAGCAACCTGTGAGTAATTTCATTGTGTTTTAATTTTTCAAAAGTTGTTTAAAGCA
The DNA here is from genome assembly GCA_011833715.1 of Carcinoscorpius rotundicauda. Taxonomy (NCBI): domain Eukaryota; kingdom Metazoa; phylum Arthropoda; class Merostomata; order Xiphosura; family Limulidae; genus Carcinoscorpius; species Carcinoscorpius rotundicauda. Next base: position 88,071,071 of record CM022399.1, read on the forward strand.
TTCAGCTTTCTTGTTAATGTTATGGAATTGGGATAGATCTTTACTAAGTTATCCAGTTAGCAGCTGTGAGGGAGAGCTCTTATTAAGTATTTTAAGTGATGTATTAGTTTAATTTCTAAATGTAGTCTACAGTGTGTCATGTACCAGGCTGTAAATAACCCATGTTTATCTAAAGTTGAAAAGAAGTTTAAGCTTTTCAGTTCAAGTAGTCGGAGGGCATAATTGAACAAAGAAAATTTACATAAATCTGAACATATTTTTAGAAATGTTAAAGTATATTAAGTATATGGAAATGTCAATTATAATTTAATATAGATAGTGGTAAATAAAGAAGCATGCTCGGAATCAGTGAAATGTTATCTTGTGTAATTATTTTACATAATATATAAGTTTACTGTGGGGTGTGGTTGGTAAATGAAAGTGTTTATTTTTGTATAGATTTGCATCAAAATACTTAGTCTTTTTGCAAAAGGCTCGGTGTGACTTTTTTTTTTTATATACACATCTATGTTAGTAGTTAACTTTTGATGCAGGTATTTTGTATACAAAGATAAAATTTAAAAAAATCTTTATTAAAAATATTTTAATAAAATGTCAAGTTTCTAGTTTTGTTACTATTTGTGTGCAGTGATTATATATTATGATAGAAAAATTTCTTCTTAAAAAAATCTCAAATCATCGATGCAAGCTCTAAAACATTTTAAATGTTTCTTTTCAGTAAGACCTTACATTTTGTCTATTTCCAGTACTCTGACTGTGTGGGTTCTGTCAGTTTGACCAGTGTTGTAAACATAATATTATATGTTATGCTTTTTTTTTTCCCCATGTTAAAATGAGTACATGTAATAACATGAAATACAGATGTTTAGTGTAAGTTTTAATATATTTATTTTTTTATTTATTTTCTCATGTACCAAGCTAATGTTACATAAGTTGTATTGACAGTGCATATGTAGTCATGTTACTACATCCAGTGATAAGAAAACTGACCTTTAATATTAAGAGAGCCCGTCTTGGCTGTGTGCCAGTGGTCTCGTATTTTATAAGTCTTATTTCAGTTGTCATATACTACATCTGTATATAGATTATTACTCTTTAGAAATAAATTATTAAACTTGTTGTTCTTAAAATATAGAACAATATGTATAAAGCAAATAATTCTCTTCTAACTATGACTTCTGAACTCAATTGTTGGTGGACATGGGTGGATAAATCAACCTTTAAAATGAAACAAAATATTGTAATAGTTTTTGTATGCACAGTTGAATTACGCCAAAATCAGAAATTTCTGTATTGCTAACACAAATTCCACTAATTTATCAAGCTTAGTAACTGAGCTGTATTCACGTTTATAAAAATATGCAACTTTGAGCAGACAAAAGATGCAACATTCATTCTTGAAATTTTTGAAAGAAAGTGTTTGCCTTTTCACAGATCAAAATGGTTGAGAAAACCACAAGGACATTTTAAGCTGTCAATTTCTTATTTAGATGTTGTGTATTGAAGTGTACGTGACAGTCTCCAGAAATGGAAAGTGGTGAATGGGGCCACAGATTTTGATCAGTACATAAGCTAAATCTCAGTAATACAAGAAGATATGAGGCTCTTGTTTTACATTCTAGTTTGTTAATATTTGTAATTTGGTTAGTTTTCTTGCAATTTTGAACTTTAAAAGTATATCATAGGTAATGATACGTTACAGGCTTCGATCAGTTGGTCAGGGTAAAGTTGGTTTTTTTCATTCTTTCCTTCAGCATAAGTGTTACGTTGATGCCTGAATTAAGGAGAATTTCTACAAAAAAAAACCTTTTACAATAGGCACAGACAGCTGTTTCTAGTAAGATTTCCAAACAGATTGCTTAATGATTTGATAACATTTTCAAAAAATGTGTTAAGATGGTACAATGTTTTATCTTTCCTAGATGTATAACAGAAATTTTCCTGCTGGCTATACTCCAAACTATTCTGGCATGCCACTAATGACCAGGCAGCCATATCCTTATCCAGAAAACAGGTATGCACTTAATACTTTGATTTCTTTTTTTCTCTCTCTAGTCCATTGTAATTGTTGGCATATACACCCTTGGGCAAATTAATTTAAACAAATGGTCATTTTACAATATTTTCAGCTTGGCAGCCAGTGTAGGCTTGCTGGATCTGCTGATTTGTTTTAAGTCATTTTTTTACACAGATGGTGTCATTAGCTGTGTTTTTGCAGTATGGTCAATCTGTTTTTGGGATAAATGATGAAATTTTGAGGAATATTACATCATTTGGAATTGTGTCGGAGGGGCATGGAAACCAGTCAAAAAACTTCTTACCAACTCAGTGAAGGAAAAATTGTATAAATAGGATCTGAAATACAAGAACTGAACACAAGAACAATGGAGGAAGGTGTTATTCAGTGATGACTCATTTCTTCATATGGGGTCAAAGAAGTCTGCATGTTTGCAGATCTTCAGGTGAGAACTTCAAGAATCTCGCATCAATCAGTTCGTAAGACGTCTCTTGAAAATGTTTTGGGGGTTTTTCAGCTACTATGGTGTCGGAGGCTTGTATATCGAAGAAGGTATGATGCGAGGACCACAGTACATTGAAGTTTTGCAGAGAAGAGTTATTCCAAAATTGAAAGAGATTTCCAGATGGATCTGGCATTTTTCAGCAAGATCTGGGTCCATGGCACACATCAACTTGTGAAGAATTTTTTGACAACAATGAGAATAAAGGTGCTGGACTGGCCTTGAAATTCTCTGGACTTAAATCCTGTTAAATCTTTGGGTGGTATGTAAAGAAAGACTTTGGGGAAGAGACTGTACTACAAAAGATAATCTAATTGAGGTTTGGTACCGTGATACAAAAAATAATAAAGATTGCAGTCAACTCGTGGACTCAATGCCAAAGCAGATTAATGATCTTTTGAAGAGTAAAGGCAGTCATATCATGTATTAATTTGTGAGTAATTTTTAGATTCTCAGAATATAAAACTCAAAATATTGAAAAAGTTTAATTTTCAGTCTTGTTTCAATTAATTTGCATAAGGGTGTAGTTATATATTGTAAATTGTGCATGAAAACTATTTCAAGCTTCTGTCATATTTGACTTTTGTGTTGGTAAGAATGTCTTCAACGGTGGTTCTGAATTATTGGGTAAAATATGCAAAAAGGTTGTTGATTTTTGTAATACAAGCCTCAAATATTTAACTACACTGTGTAGATAATTTTGTTGTGACTAACTAAAACAGAATTAACCGTAGGTAACATAAATACCATGACACTAGGTATTTAAATGTAGACACTAATAATAATCATTCTGTAATGATTTTTATAAAGTAGTAAACATCATTTGTTTTTGTCTATTGATTTGGTTTGATCAAATTTAGCAGGGTACGACCTCCAACTCGTCATTTACCTGAAGAAGATGCTTATCAAAGACCAGCAGCAATCATTACTGAGAAGGACCTTAAAGGATTTGATGAAATTTTGCAAAATGATTCCCAAGATGGCTGGGCAGCAGCACAAGGAGAAATTGATTATAAGTGAGCTCCTGAAATGCTTTAAAGGAAATGCTTTAAAGATAAATTTGTATATATAATTTAGCACATCAGTTTTGCTTACTACCATGAAGATTTACCAGTTTTGCAAAACACAAGTGTTTAACCAGTTTTAAACTGGTATATAAATATACCATATACCAAATATATAAATAAATATATAACTATTATATATCAGGTAATTCTTATATAAATTCATTTATTTTTGTACGTAAGAAAGAAAAAACAAATTTGCTAGTTTTGCAAAACAAGATATTTATAATGTAGAATATTGGAATTGTTTGAGTTGTACAAATATGGATGTTTACACAAAAGGAAACTCAACACAGTTTTCCCACACTTTAATAAACAGTATTTACTGGTGTTGAACAGTTAAAGAATGTCTCTCATAATGTTTATTTTTTTACAGTGCTAAGCTGGTTTTTAGTGATGATGAGGATTCGGCACAACCATCACAAAAGCATTCACGGTTGGTAATCTGTTTAGAAACAACTGTAAAAGGATTGAATTTATCTTGTTTTTCTTTATTACAAAATGCAGTTGTATTATGATTTTATTTGAAAACTCAAACAACAACTCTTCAGTAAAGAAAATATAATAGTTTTTTAGGTGTGATGAACTAGTTTTTGATTATTTATTTTTCTGTTTGCCAAGTGATGTGTATTTGGAGTGCTGAAACAATAGTTACTTGTTGACAAAACTCATCACCCACACAACTGATGGACTTGCATATCTTGAATTAAATAACTTGCTAAGTAACATTAATAAAATGTTGTTTAATGTTACTCACAACATTTAAAGACAAATGGTGATTTGTTATTTCATCTTTTTTTTTAAGTGATAAGAAAGACACTAGCTCACTTTCCCGAGAAAGAGAGAGAGCTGGAAAAAGCTATGACCAAGAAAATGTATCTGATCGTGAGGTTGACAAGCGAAGAGATGGTAAGACAAGAGACCAGTCAAAAGATAGAGATATTGATTGGGAGGATAGAAGAGAAAATTATGAAAGAGTAAGTATTTATTTTTAATAACATCCAATATATTGAGGTTTCTTTCAGTTATACTTGTGCACTGGAATATAGCAAGTGGTTAAAATGTCACAAAAAAAATTTGATTTTGTAGGTCCAGAATTGATTGTCCTAAAATAAGCAATTAAGATTTTTTTATTATTATTTCTTAATTGTAATCCCCAGATGGCACAGTCTCTGGGATCTGGTTTACTGTGGGAAATACAGGTAGTTCAATGTGGTTCTTGTTTTCTTTGAGAAAAACAACAACAAACAGAATTCTTCAAGATATGCCCATGAAAAGATTAGTGTTTTTATACCGTTACATTTAGAATTTAAATTTTGTCAATATGTGTTAAACTTAACATCTAAACATGTAAAGTGCACTTAGAAGTTACGTCCTCTTAACTTATCTGTGCTCTGGATGGAAGGTACATAAATTCATGGTTAATGAAATGTTATATTCAGAACAAAGTGTTTCCCTTTTATGCAATTGTTTTAAAAAATGTCTGAAACCTACAGAACAGAATGTGATACAACAGACTCGTATATATCCTCGTGGTGTGAAGTAATGGTAACAAATATGTGCAGAAAGTCTCAAAAAATTCTGTGCATGTCCTCATAGACAAAATTAACTCCCCACTAAGAAGATAAACAAATACAAATTGTTTTTGAAAATTGTACAAGAAAACAGTCTTGAAGTTGGGATGAATAATTGTAGTTATTTTACAATTTGTAGTCATTCTACAAAAGGGTATTGATTTTGTCACATTTTTGAACATTTCTTTCATTGTTCATTGATCTTTTTAGTGTTGGAGTAGTGAAAATAGTGAAATAATTTTCACTTGTCTGTTTGTAATTAATTTTCAATATAACATATGATGCACACATTGATTTTTCATTCAAGCTTTAAGGTATAATGGAAGTTAGTCAAAAAGATTTGTTCCTTTTTGTGTATCTAGTGATTTTTTCAGCTTTTCTTTGACTAATTATTTAGATTTTTTATTTCTTTATGCAATTTTTGTAACTATATAGCTGCTTCAATAAACACTGGAGTGTTGATTGATAGAAACAAAACTTGCACTTTAATTATAGGCCTAGGCTGATTTAAGTGATATATTTCCAAATTGTTTATTTTAAGCTTTGTCTTTAATAGTTTTCTGTGAAGTGAGGATTTATTGTATTTGTTAGAGTAACAACTATGTTACACAAAAGTAATTCATGTAAATTGTTTGCTGTTGTATAACTCCCATTTTAATGTATTTATTAGTCTTTCTTATCCATATTTCCTATCTTCCCACAGAATATTCTGGTTTCCAAACAGATTTAATAGAACAAAAATGATTTATTAAAATAGAGAATGTAATTTCCAGGATAATTGGTTGTGACTTAGTTTTCTAAATTTTGTATCAGTATCTTATTCTCCACTGTTATGATTGTGTTATTACCATTTATATATTTATTACATTACTGTATTATCATAATCATTTACATGTCCTGTAATTCTGATATAAATTCATGTATTTTCTCAGAAACCATAAATAACAGGTCACCTCTTTCATTTACTTTACATTAATGTTGATAAAAAAAAAACTAATTTTAACACTCCTACAAAAATTGGGGCCTGATAGGCCCCAGAGCAACTTGAAAGGTTATTAATATTAGGCTAATAATTTTGTATTTAAATGAAATTGCCATTAACTGACCCTATCCTTTTATATTTTAAGGAGCAATAATATTTTGACTTTTTAGACATTTGTGAAATAATATTTAAACATTTTTTTTTAAACATCCATGAAGGGTATCACTTTAGTGGATGTAAATATTTTTTTCATAGGAGTGTTAACTGATCATTTCTAGCCATTGTTCTTTTTGGTTTTGAGGCAGATTTATTAGTTACTGAATAATGGTTGCTCTTAGTGTGACATGAGAACCTCTAACTATTAATACATTTTTATTCAACCACCAAAGTATGGTTATATGAAAAAGACATGGATAAGTGTTTCATAAGGGATTACAGCTTCTGCATATTTATACACCTTTGTGATGGACAAATTCTGCAGTATCTAAACATCTGGATTATAGGTGATAGTTACCATTTGAAACTATGTGGAATAAAAGTACTTTTTTACAATTCTTTGTTAAAAAATTAGTTAAATTACAATTTTACTTGTAAAATCTCGCAAGTGCACATGCAGAAATGGAAATTTAATTTCTCTACCTTTAACAATAAATGGAACAATTCCATATTTTCCTTTTTTCTGATACCAGATATTCATAAGAAAGAACTAAATTATCAGTTTAAATTTGATTTTCTCACACATTCTGTTCATTTCTTGGTTTTATTGGTGTACTGCAGACTGTTATTAGTCTACTTTGCTTAAAAATCAGTAAGTTGTATCAAGATTATTTATAAGTTTTATTTTCAGTATAACAGATTTGTTAATTTTTTCAAGGATGAAAGAAGGAAACAGTGGCCACAGCGGCAGGGTCGACCTACACCTCCTTTACAAGTAGACTTGCCATGTCAGTGGCAGGCACAACCTCAACAACGAATGCCATTTGACTATCGGGGTCCTCCACCAATGCCACCACCTGGAGGCCCATATCCTCCTCCTCACCTAAGAATGGGACCTCCTCATCCACCACCACAACAGGTTTGTGTCAAATTTTTTTTTGGTGAGCTGCCTTTTTAAGAAAGTTTTCCTGAATGGGAAAAATTAAGTGAATTCTTAATTTTAACAACATTTGTACATAAAGATTGCAACATCTTGTATATATGGCATTTATATCAACTTTATAGCACCCAGGATTTCCTCCTGGAGCTCCAGGAAGACAAGGGCCACGCCCTGACCTGGCAGATGATGATGAAATTTGGCGCCAAAGAAGACGTCAGCATTCTGATGAAATGAATGTGGCAGTCGAACGTGCACGTCAGAGACGAGAAGAAGAAGAAAAGCGCTATGAACAAATCAAGCAAGGTGCACAAGAAAAGTTGAAGGCACTGGAAGATAAAAAGCTGTCAAAGGTAAGATTGTGTTAACATAAAAGGAAAAGTTAACTGTTGTGCTATAGGCTCTGTTGATTTGATCCAGTTTGACCAAATTTATAGAAATAAAAGTCACAACTTCACAAGCTCTTGGTACTACATTTTTTCACATATAAAAAAAAAATCAAATTTCCAATGAAGTATTTTTCATTTTAAAAAAAAGCTTTAGAATCCAGCAGTTAACTGCTCTAAGTACAAAGTGATTTGCGCCTGGCATGGCCAGGTGGGTTAAGGCGTTCAACTCGTAATCTGTGGATCACGGGTTCAAATTCTGGTCCCGCCAAACGTGCTTGCTCTTTTAGCTCTGGGGGCATTATAATGTGACAGGCAGTCCCACTATTTGTTGGTAAAAGAGTAGCCCAAGAATTAGTGGTGGGTGCTGGTGATTAGTTGCCTTCCCTCTGGTCTTGCACTGATAAATTAGGGATGGCTAGCACAGATTGCCCCCGAAGCTTTGAGAAATTTCAAAACGGTGATTTTCATGTTGAGATAACAGGTCTTCATTTCATATGAAAATTCTTTCATTTGCATAAAACCTCATTTAAAAAATATGTAAAATTTGTTAAGGTTGTATTTTATTTTCTGTACCCTAACTGTGAACAAGATCAGTAAATTTGATCAAGTCAAAGTTATGAAGGAATAAGACATTTTTTCTTATTTATCAGTGATGATGAGTAAACCCACTTTAGAGAAAAAGTAAAAACAGCTCATTTGGTTTAAGAAAATTATTATGTGGAGGAACGAACATTTCGATCTTCTTCGGTCATCGTCAGGTTTACAAAGGAAGAAAGAGGTAACCAACCAATAGCTGGCCACACTTTATTTTTACCTATGCTAAACTAACTTATATACACCACAAGTATACAGCATCACCAAACCTCATAAACCAGATTGTTCATTACAACCAATAATATCCACGTACAAATCATTTAATTACAGTCTTGGTAAATACATAGCATGGGCATTCTCCAAATATGTAACATCAGCCAGCTCATTCATCAAAGACTCTTTTAATTTCAAGTCTAATCTTAATTAACTTAATCATAAAGCCTTAATGGCCAGTTTTGATGTGATTATCACTCTTTACAGAAGTTCCAACAACAGAAGCCTGCAAGATAGCCTTATAACTCTATCCGAGACCCTAACCAATCTACAGACAGTCCCAGCAACCAGTTAGCAGCCCTCGGAGAATTTGCCACAATAAAGACAAAATTCATGTTTAACATGCACTACTATATAGAAACAAATGGCCTAAGCATGGGCAACCCAGTATCACCAGTTCTAGCCAATATTTCTATGACACAAATTGAAACACAAGCAATTAATACAGCATTACATCCACCACTATACTGGTACAGATATGTAGACGACACGGTTGTGGGATTCAGATCTACAGACACAATTTTTTTCAATCACATAAACTCTATCCATCCCAACGTCAACTTCATGTGAACAAGAAGGAAGCAATCAAATATCATTTTTTAACCTCAAAATTACAAGTATTCGTACACAATTTAAAACGGAAATCCACCGAAAAATCACCCATAGTGGACTATACATTCCTTGGGACTCAGCACATGAAACAGAACAAAAACTCAACATACTAAGAAACCAGATAAACACAGCCATAAAACTATGCTCACCAGATAAAATTAACGATGAATTAGACAAAATAAAACAATACTTCATCAACATTAAGTTTCTTCTACAAATTGTAGAAAATATATGCACACATATAGACAAAAAGCAAAATCAACTAACAAAAGCAGATATATTCCATGAATTAAAAAAATCGTGAAACCGTATACTGTGCTGCATACCATATATTCGTGACATCAGCAGTAAAATAACATTTGGCAAAACCTAGTAACAAAATATGACATTCAAGTTAATTCCAAATGTATTCAAAAACCAGGCACAAAACTAAGGTCTACACTGACAAACACCATACCAATCTTATTTATAAAATACAATGTGATGACTGCCTCGACTTCTGTATTGGAGAAACAAGTAGAAAAATGGAAACCAGATTCAAAGAACAGTCTTCACACATTTTCAAACACTACGAATCAAATGAACACAACATAACCGTAGAAAATACCCAAATACTAAATAAAAAAGTATAAACAAATGCAAAATTAAAGAAATCTCACTTGTACAATAACTTAAGTGCAAAATAAACCAATACAAAGGAACACCTTTATACTTATGTTAATAAATATATCCAACATCTAAGCACGCCCTCTACACTTCCTATGCACAATTACACACCTACCTTCTAACATGTGGTCAGCTACCAGTTAGTAACCCTTTCTTTGTGAACCTGATAATGACTGAAGGAGATTGAAACTTTGCTCCTCTGCATTAAAACTTTCTCAATCCAAATTAGCTGTTTTTAAAATATTTTTTTTATAATTTTACATTGTAACAGGAAACTCGGTTTGCTAATCCTAAATATCTAAGCTTTTAATAGTACACACCTGTTTTTACTTTGTTTTATTGGTATTTGGAACATGACTTTACCTTCATCACAAAGTGTAAAATCACTTGAACATAATTATTACCTACATATTACCCTACAGAATTTCTTATGTACTAGCTTAACCACAAGCACTTCAGTAACCTGTTAAGGTTTTAATTATCTTCCCTAACCTAAAAATGACCAAGGAAAGTCAAAATATTCTTTGCTTTAAGAGAAAAGGTGTTAATACCTGTACTAGCCATTCTGAGATTCATTTTGATCTTCCCTGAAGTTTTACTTTTCACTTTTGAAAAACAAATATAATATCTGCTTTATTGTAGTCTTGTTGATGAAACTAGTTTTTCTTACTTAATGGTAAGACCGTGTTCCCCCTCATAACTTGTTATTTAATCATACAATGCACCAAAGAACACAAAATGCAAGGTCCTCTGACTAACAGTTTTTCTGACTTCCTAAGGGTGTTAATGAAATTCAGCTAAATTCTTTGATGCGTTTTCCCAGGGACTAAGTTTTGAATCGGTTGGTTTGGCATTTTATGACTGGGAACACCAATTTGAATTGGAAATGAAATAAAGTTCTCTGTGTGGAAAACCATGTAATATAAATTAAAACTTTGGTTTCTGTGGTTATAAGGTATATAGAGTTAAACTTTGGAGAACTACTGACAATTTGTGCAAGAGAACATGTGACAGGTGGGCATGCCAAAGGGGTTTTCTAGTATATGGCTATAAACAAACAGGATGGAATGCTATTTAAAAATATTCTTTTGCATGAGTAGTAACTATAAGTAATTTGTGTAAAATTTTGTATTACACAAGAGGGATGGTAAATAAACCAAGGGAAAACTTGGAGAGCAAATGTTACAATTCTTTTATTATAGGGGATTAAGGGTTTTTAAAACTATTTCTTTCAGGTTAAAAATGTGAAACTTGTTTCAAAAAATTGGTTTATTAACTATTTTGATTGTAAGATTATTTGTTTAGACTGATAACTAACTTCAGTAAAGGTCATGATGTGTACTTTGTTATAGTGAAAATATCTTGACCCTCTCCCCATGGGCAGTTTGTGTTAAAATTATATAAAGCTTTTTGTGCGAGTCCTGAAGGAGCCCATGATAGCTATTTTACCTCATTCTCTTTTGACAGATTGTATTGATATCCATTAAGCCAGCATTTTTTCCTTTTTAAGGGGATTGGTTATCATTGATGTTAAAAATTTGGAAATAGTTGGATTGTAATGCAACATAATTTTTGTAAGTCATTTGTTACCATAATGCTATGTAATTTAACATCAGGATCCAGTCGAACCTGATGAAAAAGAAAGATCTAGACACAGCAGTGAAAACAAGGAAGAAAAGATACCTGGGCGGGATGGACGTGACAGAGAGAGAGATCGTGAATTTAGAGAGAGACAGTTGGTCGGGTTTCAGGTAAGAGTGGCACGTTGTATTCTTTAGTTGTTTTGATTCTCACTTGATTATTTACCCCCCCCCCTCAATGAAAAACTTTAGAGGGTTGTAATGCATAATTTTGTTTCTTCATGTTTAAAATTCAGTCAACACTAACTTATGAAATCGTTAGATTTGAAATGAAGAATAAGAAATATAATTAATATTACATTAATTCTTTCAGTGTGCAGTGTTAACTTGATCATCTTTCATAAAGTTTTTGCTATTAATTTTTATCATGTGACTGATTGAAGTAATCTTCCTTTCAAACAATATTAAATCACAACAGTAGATCATTAGCATAAAAACTTTGCATTCTCTAATAAGATCTTGCAAATGCAAGCTATTAGTTCTTGCCCGACTTCTTTTTAAACTTTTTCAAATTTAAATGTGTAGCTTTCACTTTGAGCAATAGCACGAAATGTATTGGGCCACAGACAAAAGCCCCAAAATTAATATAGTTTAACTATCTTTCTAACTAGGCAATAAATTGAGTAACCAAATTTCATCAGTTGCATGAAGCTGAATAATAACAATCACATTGAAGCTGTTTGTAATAAACTGTTTATGAGCATCTGTCCTTCAAAAAGTGTACTTAATTTGATACAGTTTAATTTAATACTGTTCATTTGATGCTATTTATTTTTCATATATTACAAGTAACTATATGGAATGGCCAGGTAATGGTCTCATTTTAGTAATAGTACATACAAAAATAATCTTGATGTTAGTTTATTTCACCAGAAATATAAAATTTTGAGTACAATAAAATTGCATATTTGAAGTCACTTTGTATATTAGTTGTATTTTGATCATGAAAGCTAGAAATTTATCACACCTACATTTTCCATTCATCTTTCTGTTCATTTTAAGTTTTTCCAAAAGGTCTGAATAATAAACCCAAAACTGCATATATTAAAACATGAAAATAATTTTTAACATATCAACAAAACAAATTGCAGACATTACCTCCTTATATAAGCTTTTCATAAAGCTATATAGCATTCAGAAACACAGGTTTAAAACAGTAAATCATTCTTCAAAGGAAATGTGTAATTTTCATGGTACAAATATCATTCACTTGTACCAAAGCTTGGGAACTGTAAGCAAATTTACAGAATAACTAAAATGTATGTTTAAAAACTTGTAACAGCTACATGTTTTATTTCAGAATGTACATTGTCCACAAAAGCACTTTATAAGTGAAAGAAGTTAGTATTTTTATTTTAAAAATATGAAGTATTGTACATTTTTATATTTTCATGGAACTTTAGCAGACTAAAAAATGGGTACATTAAGTATCCAGATTAATGAGGGTACTCTGAAGTTTATTTAAAAAAACTGACATGTGTGATAAAATTGCAGATATTTAGAATTTATTCCATTCGAGAATGTTAATTGGAATGTAATAACTTCAAGTCTTCTAAGCTTTATTTTATCAGAAAATCTGAATTTTTCTCACCCTTCTCCTCAGGGCTTCAACTTTTCAAGAGAATTCCAGAAAAATGTTCCACCACGTTTTCAAAAGCAGCAAGAGTTGCTTAGACAACAACAGTATTTGAGGCAGCAGCCAGGAGGGCAGGGGTCCTCTTCATCAACTCCATCAGGACATGGAGCACTGCCAATTCCTCCTCCTGTTCCCATGAACTATGATCCTCGTTGGGGAGGTATGCCACCCTCAGCTTATGTTGGGCAGATACCAGGTATGCATCTGAATTTTACATACTGTCTTTTTCACTTTGGCACAAATTCAGTGTGTAAAATTTGCTATAATTTTCTTTAAAATTTTGTGGGTGTTAATAATCTAGGTATTTTAACTTAAAAATCGTGTATTCTTTATCATAAACCTCTTTACTTGATAAGAAAATTAAGTTGCTAAACTTTCAATTTAAAGTTGGCATTGACATTTTGATTTCTTAGTTCCTCCTAAGTCTTTGCCACGATCACGCTCGGACAGTTTAGGCTCTGGAACAGAGAGCTGTGAAGGTGAACATCGCACACCAGACTTGGTAGTGCCCTCTTATGAAAGAGAAAATAGAGATGGCCAGTGCTGGACGAGAGATAGACGACCTCTCAGCCATCCTCAAGGTAACTTTTCTTTTTATCCAACCAGATATTTATGTGATTGTAAATGTGAAGGACAAAGAATACGAAGGAATTACTTCTGTTAATATATTTAGACATTTATAATGCTCTACAAGTATATCTGTTTGTCACATGTTTGATACAGACTTTTTCTAAACATTACACAAGATTTTAAATTTTGAAACTGGATCTTATTTTATTTTAATACAGAATTATGTTGTATAATTTGTACGAAAGACTTATCTGAGAGGTAAAACATAAATGTGAAATATGACACTTTTGAGAGCTTAAGAACATTGTGTAATAACTTGTATTTAAAGTTCATAGGTAACAGGTAGTAATATTTTGTATTTAGGTCCTTATGATAATTGGCGTGGCCCACCAGTACCCTTCTATGCTGATTCTTCTGACCATGGAAGAGGGTATGATCAACGCCAACCCGATTTTGACAGATCTTCAGAAAAAGATGAAAATAGATACTCCAGTGAAGATAGAGACCAAAGGTACGTGTGCAGTAGAGATGAATACGAGCTTTATTTTATATACATTGAACATTTTACTTAAACAGTGTTAGGTTGCTTCTTGCTGCATAATTTTCATAAAGAAGACAAACATAACCACATTATACTTGAGATTGTTTATTCTAAGAATAATCACACTTTTTGGATTTAGTAATCAAGAAGTTGTTGTTTTTAGGAAAAAAGACGTTGACAGTCCAGATCTTCATTACAGAGAAAAAGAAAAGAAAACTCCATATGAAGAAGAAAAGAAGGAATTATCATTCAAAGATGAAATAGGTGAAAAAGACATAGAATCCTGGGCCAATGCATTTGAAGAAAGCCAGAAGTTGCAGGTATGATATTAACAATATATACATGTAGTGTGTACTCGGATGCAAGAAAAAAGTAATAAATAGAATGGTGTTTTGAATTTAGGTGTTCAAAAAAAAAATTTTTTCAAGTCTTATATTGCCTCACTTTAGGATCCTTTTGATGAATCAACTGAAGTCAAGTCAAGTCAAACTGTGGACAAATGGAACAAAGACAGGCCATCAAGGCCAGAAAGTCGAGATAGTAGAACCAGTCGGGATTCAAGAGAAGAAAGAACAACTGTTTCTCGACAAGGAAGCCAAAGTTCCCAGTCTGACAAAGAACGTAAACTTGGAGAAAGGGAAAAAGAACATAAAATAGGAGACAAAGAAAGAAAAAGTGACCGAAAAAGTAGTTTTGAATGGAATGATTCATCTACTTCTCAAGACACCAAACGTGAGTGTTGTGGAACAGTTTAATGTTATAAATTATTTAGAGTGGTTGATACACCAGCTTGGATAAATAAAACAACTTGAAAAATGGTTATAAATCTTTTAAGAAATGCTTTTTGTAGATTAGCATTCTTTCTTGCTCTCTTATGCTCTGTTAGAAATGTTAGAAATCTAAGTTCTAATATTAATGTTGTTTGATGTTGCTATTTTATTCCTTAGAAATTATAGTTCAAGGACAAAAATAACCTAGATTTTATAAGACTAGGACTAAATTAATGTTT
The DNA here is from genome assembly GCA_011833715.1 of Carcinoscorpius rotundicauda. NCBI lineage: Eukaryota > Metazoa > Arthropoda > Merostomata > Xiphosura > Limulidae > Carcinoscorpius > Carcinoscorpius rotundicauda. The sequence goes on from CM022399.1 coordinate 88,086,233, forward strand.
TTAATTTGGATTTTTAGTGAAATGTATAAAGTTAAATTGGATGTTAATACTTGTATAGGTTCTTTAAGCTTAGTTGTAATTCAGCTTGTAAATTAAATGCACTGTTTTATTAAACCTTTCTGTAATGGATCAAAAGCAATGTCATTGCATTCAAAATTTTATTTAACTATTGTAAATCTGTGCTAGTTAGTTTGAAATTAACCTGTAGGTTACAATACAAACTTTATTATATTTCAGTTTCTTAATTTAAAAGCAATTATTAAAATAATTTACCTACATAGATTTTTGTGGGTCGTATGGAAAGTAGAATGTAGATGTATGTGGTGTTAAATGTGAAATTTAGTGTTGTGCAAATTAGGAATCCAGATTATTAATACTGACAAACTAGAATAAAAATTAAGAACCCGATCTTTTTATTGTACTAAGTTATGGCTGATGCACTGAATCAAACATGGTGGGGCCCCAATTAGCTCTTTCTACTTTTAGAAATGGTCCCTTATATTCTTACTACAGTATATGACATGCAAATAACCAACAAACAGCTGAAAATATCCCTCTTGTGGATTTTTCAGCCATTTTAATATGTGAAAAGGCTACCATGTTTTTTCAAACTTGGATTTCAAGGAGGTAAGTTGTGTCTTTAGTTTTCTTTATCTTAAACACTGAAGTCAGGCCATAAAAATGGATGTCAGTGTGAGTGTATAACCAGAGTTATTGGTTTCCTGGAATGTGCCGAGGCTAAAAAACATCTTAACGTTATTTCTGCATAAAGAAACAATGCTTTACAAACTCAGAGTTATCAGTAGTTGGCCCAAATGTTTACAGAAACATCTCGACTCTGAAACAGTGAAGAAATGAGAAAGTGACTAACTTTGGACAGATCAGTAGCAGAAAAGTGTCTCCATGTCTATTTACAAGTTGTTGTCAGTTCAAGCTGAATGTTAAGTAGTGAAAAGTGGTTTTGCTTTGCTGATGATAAACAGTCAGTTGTGTTCAGAAAAAAATACATTTTTGAGTTTATTTTTTTGGTTGAGGTTTTAAAAAATGCAAGGAAAATTTAAGGTTTGATCCAAGAATAATAAAAAATAGATGAATAAGCCACTTTTACAGAGTGTTAAAATATTTTGGAGATTTCAAGTGTTTATGGAGAAGAATGAAAGATTCCAGGCCATTTGGATTTCTTATTGTATTGTGACTGATGATTAAAGTAGGTGAATGTGGCTTCAGAGCAATCATACACAGGTTTGTGGAAGGTGATGTAAATGCTGGTACTTTTGTGACATTAAAAAGTATTAAGCAAGTCGAGGACTTTCATTGAACAAAACTAGAGGTGAGACATCCTTTAGATCTGACAATAGCTTATGAATATATGAATTTGTAAGGTTTGTTTTCAGCACAAATGTCACTGCTTTACTGTTGCGAGACTGAGGTGCTATGTATGTTGGTATTTTAGAGATAGGAAGCAGACAGTTCTCCAACAAAAACTGGGTAAGAAAATAAATGAAGAAAAGATTCACAATTTTTACTTGGCTGTAGAGACAGCAGGATTAACGGAACAGCTGACTTCAATGTTTTTCAATTTTACGTATATTGTGATGGGAAAGTAACTATTCTAAACAACAACTTGAGTGATAATTGTAGGTACTGAATAGTACATATGCTTTCTATTGTATATTCTAGGCATGCGAGTATGTATTTGTACTGTGGTACATTTTCTTGTTAATGACTGTGTATATCATGAACCAAGAAAGAGTTGAATATTTTATAAAAATACTGAGAAAGCATTTTAGTGCATGTTGAATCAAATATGATTTTAAATTAATCGATTACATGAGTTTATGAACACAGAAAATGAATCTTTGAAAGCTTGCATGAAATATTGTGCAATTTATGGAATGTGTTGCATAATTTTATTATTTTATCTTCAACAGAAAATAAACTAATTTTTCAGGTAATTATCCAAATCACATCTAGGAGAAAGTGATCATTCAGTTTCTTTCTTAGAAGAAAAAATGTAATGTACTTTACACTTATTTTGCTTTAACATCAGGTTAACAGATGTTGCTTTCTTAATATGTCATACAATAATTGTATTGGCAATTAGTGGTCAGACTTAAAATGTATATGAAGGAATTGTGACTGTTAGAATAAAATATATAAAACCTAGTAATCTCTAATTCCACGAGTGACTCATGTCTCTTATGATAGGTCGTGAGTGGCATTCTCATCCCCCGCCAATCACACAGCAACAACTAGAAAGCATGAGTCCCCCAAAGAAAAACTTCACATCGCTGAAGAGGTCTACATCTGCTTCATCCAGTGCATCAGAAAGAAAAACAGAATCTCCAAAGGACACTGGCTCTGAGCCTTTGAACAAAAAAGTGGAGGATGCTGTGAAAACCCTGGTTCAGGAAGAAAAACCTAGTCAAAATATACATAACCTTTCTGTAAAACAAGAAGAAACAGTTAGCACAAAAATAACCACTGAGAGAACAGTAGCACAGGTTGTATCTGGTACAGATAAATTAAAAACTGAGAGCAAAACAGACTTGTTAGCTGATGACAGATCTAAAAATGATTCTAAAGAAAACCAAACACACAAAGAAACAAAAGAGACTGAAAAATTGGAACTTGTTGAAAAAACTGATTCCACTACAATTCGTCGAGAAAAGGGTGAAAGTTTTGGAGGAGAAAAACGAAGAGATCGGGGGCGTGACCGAGGAATGGGACCTCGTTCTAAAGGAGGAAATAGATTTGACACTGGTAGAGGACGTGGTAGAGGTGGTTATGGTGCAGGGGGTCTTAGAGGAAGAAGGGAGTATCGTCGTTCTTGTGTTGAAAGAGGTCCAAGATTTGAACGGCAAAAGGAAAAAGAGAGAGCTAAAGATCCTCCAAAAGAACAAAATACTGAAGAAAGCTCTACTTCAGACGTAGATGAGAGTAAACCCAGTCGTTTGCGTCAAAAGGATGAAGACAGTGAAGTGTCAGTTGATGAGGTCAGTGCTTCTACAACAGAAAGTGCAACTGTTGAGAAGCAAAATGTGGAAGGTTCTACCTACTCAAAAACTGTCACATCAGGAGGACCTTTTGAGACAATAATAGATACAAAATTTTCAGACAAAATTGATCAAGTGCAGCTAGATAACTGTCAAGGCAATGCTTCAACAAGGCATATGCTTGGAGCCCAAGAAGGATCTGATAAGCAGAAAGAACAGTTTCCGAGGGGTGGATTTATACCTCGTGGAGAACCCTCAAGACGAGGAAGAGGTGGGGGTGGTGGTAGTGTTTCATTTCGTAACTCTCAAGGTGTGACAAGATATGGACCTAGTAAATATGGGCCACCACCATCCAGAGCAGCTTTTGGATCGGGAAGACAAACATTTAAAATGGATGAGTTTAAGTCTGAAGACTCGCAAATTTGTGATTTTAACAAAAAGGAAAAAGAAGTTTCTGGAAATGATACACAGAGTTCTTTTGTTAAGGATACATCAGGAAGACCTAAATCTTCAGAAAGACAGCAGCAGAGGAGATCAAACAGAATAGATAATCCAGTCCCCCCTCGATTTCAGAAACGACAAGCAAGACATTTTGAAAGTTACGATTCCTCTTTTAGAGGTCGAGGACGGGGAGGCAGGTCTCGAGGTGGGTGGTACGGTGGTAACAGAAATATCCCTTATAATAAGGAAAATTTATCAGATGTGCCAAACGAGGAGTGGGAAACAGCCTCAGAGAGTAGTGACGTTGGTGAACGAAAAGACAAAAGAAATGATTCTCGAGAAGAAACTAAAGGATGGGATGGAAAAGACAATGGGAGTAAGAATCAAATGGTGAAAAAGAGTTTTTCTAGCCAACGACCTGGATATGATCGACAAAGTTACAAGTCAGCATCTGATGGGAAAAAGAGTAACAGTGGTGCCGATCATAACAAATCAAGAGATTATAGAGATAAAGATCAGAGAAAAGAGTTTGTGAAATCTAGTGGAAATGAAAGAAAACAATCATCTGGAGGAGGAAATGTTGGATGGTCTTCAAATTCTAACACTGTTGGTCAAATAGGGACCAACAGGAATGGTGGACGGGGAGCACAGCATGGAAAAACTAATGTCATTGGCCAAAAAAGTGATACAACAACAGCTGTCTACAGGGTAGATGAAATCAAACTGCAAGATCCTTCCTCTGTGCAGGCAGCATTAGCGGAATTAAATAACAGGTGAGAATGAAGTAACTGTGGATATTTAATTTAGCAATTGTAACATCTCAATATTTATTTCAGGTAGCATCTTGTTTTACCTTTTTAATGAGTATTTACATTTTTCTTAATTTACATTAGTTTGATATTTTAAATGCTATTACATTGAGAGCAAACAAAATGTTTTGTTATATAAGGAATGTGGACATCAATGCTTAAAGCTGCTGAAACTGTTTCATTCTGTTCTACAATTAAAATGGAAGTTTCAATTTTACTTTTGCACAAAATAAAACAATTTCTATATAATTTAGATTGTATTAATTTAACCTTCATTACCTTTTCATCCTAATTATTTTAACTTTGCATTAAGTTTGAGAAAATTAAAGGCAGTTTTCGAACAAAGGTATTTGATTAGTGGATAATTGTGAATAAAATTACTACAATTCTTTGCAAAGAAAAGAAAAAGCTATGAAGACAACTTATGTTTTGTCAGTTAATAAGTGATTCAGTGAAATTGGATTAATCTATCAGGATTTGCATGCCATATTTTAATTACATATACGTGCAAAACATTGCATTTGTTTTAATTTACTGTTATTGTTTCAAAAATTAATCATATTATGGCTTTGATTCATGAAGTTGGTACCTACATGGATGGCCTTCTAGAAAATCCCAGAAGCAGTACTGCATAATTTAACAAATTGTAAGCATTAAAATAGTCAAGATGCTCATAGACAAAACAAAACAGTAGCATTATTCATGAACAAAATTGAGTAAGATGTTAATGTCTTACATTTCACGCATACCAAAACTGTTCACAAATAAGTGTCGGGCATCAAATTGTCGAAGTTTGTTGGCCGTTGCAATCTTTGTATGTAGTACATTTGATACGTGTGTATAACTGTATTACACTGTTTCTTTTTTCAGGAATTTTATTTTCACTGAAATGCATCAGGTCTCTCTTTCACATGCATGTGTGACTGACCAGAACTGTTGCGTAATGTAAATTATATTTCGTATGATTAATATAATCCTTAATATACGGAAATACTTTGACTTTATGAATTACTGATGTCAAATTTAGTGGTACTTTAATATACAATCTGCTTGTTAATCAAAGAAATGCCTGATATTCATGAGGATTGCTTTTTTTAGTTTAAATTTCCATTAAAATTAATGTTTTAGGTTATGAAAAACATTTTTAAAGGTATTTATAATCATTGCTTAGTACTATGTTGTTAGAGTTAAGAAATGAAAACAGGTGAAGGTTAAGTCTGCGTACTGTCAGACTATACATACAAAAACACCAACTTTGTATTGGAAGTAAGGTCAACAGAGGAAGAAGGTTAACTTAGATAAGGCTTCCACTCCAGTTATTCTTCTGTTTAATTACTGCATACTTCCAGCAACTGTAGAACAGTAATGTTCGTGATATTTCATGCTGCCATTAGCATAATTCATGTGTTTTTGTGGGATCAGATAATTGAAGCCACTGTAAGGAAGTCATTAAATTTATGGGTTATGGAATGAATCAGAAAGTAGCACTTTGAGCATATTTTCCATTACTACAGGCTCAGTTAAAGAAATACTTTCCAAGTGTGTAGGTCAATGTATAGAGCATGATTTGAAGTGATTGTTGTGTTGGGGCTACAAGAGCATTGTAATGTAATACATGGAACCTCTGTATTGAATCCTGAAATTTTACATTAATTTAGAATTTGTGCAATGTATTATGACTAAACTTTTGATAATGGATATTCATTGAACTGGAATTTTCTGAAACTGTACTTATCTGACTGCAAATAAAATCAGTATTCAGGTGTTTAGTTTATTGGTAATTTAAAAATAAAGTTAAATCTGTGGTTGGCACTGAATGGTTGTCACTGTAACTTTATGCTTAAAAATTAACATTAACACCAGTATGTTATTTTATAAAACAAGTCATCTGAACTTGATTCATTCAATATTTGAATTTTATTTGCATGTAAAGCTTTCTACACAAATCTAATTTAGATGAGATTTTGCGTGGTATTTCATATTTTAATGATTTGCATTAACTTCTCATTTATTATAACTAAATTTTTTTTTCAATAAAACTGAAATTGTGGTGAAGTGAGATTTTGTGTGAACTTTCAAAGTGAGTCCTAGTGGAGAATGGTGTATGCTATAAATTGATTTGTTTTTTGACAAAAGAATTGGAAGTTCTTGTTACAGTTTTGTTTTCCATACAAATTTGTAGGATTTTTCTGGTAACCTGACCTTTGCAAATTGCAGTTTTTTTGTTTTTTTCTAACTTATGTGTGTAATGTGATTAAAAACATCATGCTAAAAAATTGTCAATTGGGGGGGGATTACTTATCACGTAACAAGTCTCAAACTTGAGAAAATATCAGGATGCAGGTTACTGAAAGGAAGAACAAGAGAAATATACTTGCTCACAAAGTTGTGACAAAACCCAATGAGAAGAAGCAGAAAACAAACCAAAAAAGGTCAAATTTCTTTAAGATCCAGTGAGAAAAGTTGAGTAATTTCATGACAAACACGTTTAACTTGCTAAAAACCTAACCAAACAGCTGATCATAGGGTAGCATTTCTAACAGTATTTAATAAACTTTAATTTGTTTTTGGTGCTTATTTCTAAATGAAATTGTAATTAAAAATTTTCTGATTTCTCTAAGCCCATTCCCTTGGCTTTGCTTAGGGAATGGGCTACATTATAGATAGGGACAGAGGGAATCTCTTTAATCCATTCTACTGAGTAAGAACTGGCCAATTAACGCATTTTTTTTATAGATAAGGGTTTGAGGGCAAGACTTATGTTGGCTAACATTCAAAATTTTATTTAACTACTATTTCATGAATGTATGTCAGTAAGTTTCTTATCAAACAGTAGATTATAATTGAAATGTTAGTATTATATACAAGTTTAACTTAATGTTAAAAACACTCTTAATTTTTTTTATATGTAGTTTGTTGTGTGCAGGTTTAGGTCAAATTAGATATTTTGTCTGAATGCAAAGTCTATAATTTCTTGTGAATTGGAAGGTCAAACTACCAATATTAAAAGCTGCAGTATAAAATAACCTCTTTTTGAAAATGTTTTCTTTAAAGAACCAAGATGCTCTCTCCTCTTAGTTTTGTAAATACTCATGTGCACCTGCTTTGTTCTACTGCTAGTTTATAACCAATTAAAAGCTAAATGACCCATAAGTTTTTCTCAGCCTTTTGGAAGTGTTTACATGGAAAAAACTAATTTTCAAGGTAAAATTGATGTTGATAAGAGATAATGGAGTTTGAACTATATGTTTTTAGACCTAAGAATTTTTTAGACTGCAGTATGATTGTATTCTACAAAATATTGGTCCATTATGACAAAATTGACAGTTGTACACTGTAAGGTACAGTAACACAAATGTAAGTGCATTTCTTGTAATGCTGGTCAGACGTACCTGAAAGGTTAGTAAAGTAATGAATATATTGATTGATTGTTATGAAGTTTAAGCTGGATAAAATAAATCTTTTGTTATCCTATAACAAAAAGGCAATAAGATTTGTTTAAATCTACAAAACTTGGACAGATAAAATAGTGAATAAGTTATTTTTTTAAAATAAACAATTATCTGTATGTTAAGAGATTTTGTATGTTAAATTTGACACTGTTTGTTTTTTTGTGAGATTTTTGTGCATATTTTTTTTCTTTTCTAGGAAAACTTTAAAGTCAACAGAGATTAGTTCATCTCCTAAAATGAAAGTTGAAAAAGACAAGATAAATCCATTGGAAGGTTATGACTTGAGTAATCCTGCCAGTAAGTCTTCTAGCAGATTCATGTTTGTTTAGTGTTGGGTTGTGGAACTGTATTGTTAATGCAAGTTTAAATGGTCATAAATCCAATTGTGCAGTTTATAAACTTGTTCTAGATTTGTATGCCTTTTATTTTCACTGTCTATCATATAAAATTTGTTCATTCACTTTCACTTACTCCTGTGTTAAGCCTTGTTATGGATTCATCCTGTGATTGTTCTACTAATCAATGTGAATTTAACCATACAGTTTATTTGAAAATATTGTAATTTTGATTTATCATTTTTGTGTAAATAAATAAATAAAAATATCATTGATTTTAATTGAAATTTTAAAATTATTCTCAGGCATTATTAGAGGTTTAGGAGCTTTTTAAAAAATCCAGGTTAAATTTGATTCATATAAATATTTCAGTGTCAAAACTAACTTGCATACTATTATTGTTTGCCACATCTAATAATACAGATGGAAAGTATCAGGAAACAAGCATGGAACCAATAGTTATCATTTTCATTGTCAGATCTTCCCATGTGACACATTTAAAAGTCTGGGAAATGCTGAATTTTTAGTTTATTCTTTTATTAAACATCCATTTATTTCTGGTTGTTTAAAGCACTTAATTGTTTTTTGGGGCATTATGTTGAAAGTATATTAAATGAGAATTAACTTGGTTTACCATTCCTGGCCATTATTGCATGCTAAAAAGCATGGCAGATTAAGTTCTAATTTTACATTGAGTCACGTACATAATAAACTGAAATGTTAAGAATGCGATGTTTTTAAATATATATTTTATACTACACGCTAACCCTAATTTAATTTTTGTTCATAATAATGTTGCATTATATAACATCATAATGGGTTTTATTTCATTAAGTCTCAAATTTAGAAAAACAAATTTTGTTTGAAGTGTGATCAATAATTTTATGAATGGAAATACAAGTATAATGTACAAACTATCTCTGATTTTTAAGAATTGTAAATGTTTTTAGTTTATTTTGTGGTTGAATTCATAAATTGCATGTCACATCCAAAAGTTTTTCCCATTATGTGGATAAAAATCCAGCTGTGTGTTTTTTTCAAAGTTGTAACATATTTTCACTTCAGAAAAATACAACTTGGTGAGCTTCAAAATTTTTGAATATAAATTATTTGAAAAAGTTGAGTTTCCTCCTCATATAACCCAAGTTATTGTAAGAAAACATGCATTTAAGCTGGTTAACTCAAATATATTGGGAAGATTCTATATCAGTCTTTAATGTGATCCGTCTCCTAACTTTGAGAATGACTTTTTCATAAATTTTGACATAAGTTATAACCAGACTGTTTCAGTGTTCCATAAGTAAAATGAGAAATAGTTTTATTAGGTATTTACTTTTCTGTCATCAGCATACGAGGTATAAAGTTTTTATAGTATATTTTTTATTTATCATTGAGATTTAGGTTTAATTATGCACAGGGAAAAATGAAAACTGTTTTGAGATTGACATTGCTGTGTTTTAATGTCACATCTGATTGTTCAGGGGCATTTAGGTATTTAACATTTTTAAATTAAATAAATTTGAACTCATAAGATGAAGTATTGAATGAACTGGTTGAGGAACATTGAACCTTGTGTATGTCATCTCCTAAGTACAACCTAAATGTGAAAATGAGAAATTAAGATGTCCAAAGATTTCATCTTGTGTGATGAAACCATGTATATTGCTTTTAGACCACTTGTAATAGAAGCATGTACCTGATATGTCAACACATTATCATTCTTGAAATTTTGTAATTTTTTTGTGTTAACTAACATTTTATGTAGAAAATCAAATTATTTTTGTCATACTTAACAATAATGTGGACCCCCTTCCCTTGGTGTCTTTATGGCTTACCGGGAAGTGGGGTTAAAACATTCTAAATTTATCATTCTTGCACCTTTATGGTATAGAAGTAGATTTTAAAGTTTGTTGAACCCAGATCTGAATTTGTTTAAAACAAATTCTAAAAAGGATTTAAGTTTAAGATTGTTTTAATAACAAATGTATAAAACAATGTACGTTGTCTATGTATGTCTTTAGAAGATTCTAGTATAATGTACCAGTGATTGAATAATATGAACTCCCAACATTATACTAACCATCAGATTTTCTACTTGTATAGTTACAAAAACAAAAGAGGGGGTACTGTATCTTAAACAGGCATTTCAAACACTATAACTGTGGATGTGCTATAGTAGGCTTAAAGATGTAATGCACTTATCCAAATTTTTGAAATAAATGGTTTATAAAAACACTTTAAAACATTAAACTAACAAACTAAATAGTATTTATTGAATTATCTTGTACATAAAACATCTGTTATTTTAGTAATGTCCATACATCTGTTCCAGAAAGAGTGCTCTATTAGGTTTTCTACTTTCTCTAGAGGAACTAGTTGATAGTTTCAGTGAAATATACCCAGAGGGCATCTGAGTATAAACAGTACGAAAAAATGAAGTTGTAAAGTCCAAGCCCTTCATAGCTGAGATGGTACAAGGGGAATTTTTAAACTAATCCACTCAAGTAAGCGAGTTATGCAGGGAATAAAGTACAAGAAAAACATCCGAGTCCGATTATCAATTTACAATTTTAATATCTGCAAGCTTGAATCTTCTATTTTATTTTTAATTTTTAACTTCACAATATTTTTCATTGCAGAGTTCAAAAATCCACTGTTGTCAAACTGTTTGAGCCAAGAGAATTAAAAGTATTTAGTTGAAACCCATTGAAATCAATTTATAATGCAGTGACAGCATCTTTTACAGGGGACAGGTTTTGGTTTTTGATTAATTATTCTTACTCGATGCTGTGAGGTAAAGTAGTTGATTCTAACTTGTTACTTTAATAAAAGTTATTTTGATTTATATTTCTTGGGGAAACAACATGTCGAAATTACTAGTGTATTATGGATTTTTTTGTGGCAAGCAATATCTGACCAGTAACTATTCTTTAATCTGTACTGTTTCTTTTATGACCATGCTTGATACCAATTGTGTTGTAGCTCTTTCTTCAAACTTCATGCACAATTACCGATTCTATGTGTTGGTTGTGTGTCTATACAATTTTCATCTCTGGCAGAATTTCAGGATTGGGTTTTGCACAGTGTAGAGATCAGTGTTCCACAGGACCAGTAGCAGTTCATGATATGTACATCTCAGACCAGACATACGAAAAAAGCAGACAGGAATTGCTACCAATATCTTCCTACTGTAGACCTGACAGATAATTTCAGATGTTGCAGGATGTTGATTGATGGACTTTTATCAATATAATTCTCTCTTTCAATAAAGGGCATTTTGAGCATCTGCTGCACTGTCTCTGAAACAATCCTCAGGTCTCTCTCCAGTGTATTTTTTCTAGTGTAGTATGAGTCACTAACCACTTACTGGTTGTTAGTCACTGGGATTGTGGACTATGGAGTGATGCATCATACCATTTAGATGAGAGTAAAGTTGTGGTGGTTGTTGATGGTGTATTGTACTTCCTTCCATGGACCTTGATGCAACAATTCCAGATTCTAGCAGGTTTTGATTGAAGCACAACACCATCTAAATGTATGCTAGCATACGGTGCATCACAAATGACGAGGCAGGTGCTACCACCCCTGTCCCTCAGTATTTCCTAATCTCTTATTTTATAGCTAACTGAAATAAATTGTGGAAAATCAAGTTTTATCAACAAAGAATCTCTGAAAATAGTCCCAGGTAGTCAAACACAATTCCTTTGTGAGCCAATCATACTTAATTACATTCATGAAATGAATTCATTTTGTATCCATTGAGTAATATGTATTGGTAAAGAATTATATCAACATCTTCTGTTGATATTTTAAGCTTGTGTTTTGGCAACAACATATTCTTAGAACAGCTTCTCTGTCATGTTGCTTATCAACAAAAGTGTAACCTTATTGTTTGTCTTTGTATAGACAACAGAAGTGGAATGTTTTTGTTAATTTAAAGTCTCCAGCAATTAAACATTTTATTTTTATTTAAAATGGTAATATAACAGACAGTAGGTTGATTCAGAAGTGATTTAAGTTTAAATTTGAATCTATTTTTAAATGTTTCAAATTAATATTTTTTTTAGTAAAATATTTTATTTTCTGTACTTTTTAACAATGTGGGGTGTGTTACTTAACTAACCTCATGTTTTTTTTCATGTCAGAATGACAACTCATAACACATTACAAATGTTTAGGCTAAGTAGCTTAAGTCTTAACATTTTGTATGAGCATGCATGTGTGATATACATTGAGCTTCCAGTTGTGTCTATTTAACATTACATAGTGTGCATTGATGTACCTAGTCTGTATATCCAGTAATATAAAATTCCCCTTTAGTCTTCCATGTCTTGGCTGTGTTTTAGTGGACTAGTATTTTTTTAATATAGTCACATTGTCATACACTATACATACATAGATTATTGCTATTCAGATATTATGGAACATTTTTGTCTTAAAACATAGAACAGTAAATCAAGAAGTAAAGCAAACATATTATGACCTTTGAACTTTGTTAGTGCTGGAATAAGTTGCTAAGTCTTAAAAAAATTATCAGTGATATTTTTATTTTTAGGTTTTATATATAAATTTGGATAACCAAAAATCATAACTAATGACAACCTCATTGAAATCTTGGATTGATAGAATGTTTTCATAGGTAAAATGGTAAGGGAAACAATTTTGGGACACTGAGTGTTTGATTGTCATATTTTAAAGTAAGAGTATATACTTGGACTATTTCACAAAATGGGAAGAATTGACCAGGGCCACCGTGTATGATTCGGTACATGACCCATATCTTGGCAAAATAAGACTTCTAATGTTTTTATTCTAGCTTGATTAATATTAGAACTTTGACTTTCTAATTTGCATGAAATTTTAGACATACTATTGTGACAGCACAAACATTTAAATAGAACTTCATTCAACATACCGTGTTTCTTTATATTTAAATGTTCTTTTAATATATACTTTTAAGAAATTAACTTGTATATAATATTGAAGTTTGAATTTATAATCTAAAATTTAATTCTAAATTTATTAACACAAATTCATTAAATAATAGTTCAATAAAATTTTGAATGTGAATTAAGAGACAATTTTGCAATGGGTCAGGGTTCAAGCACCAGATCTTTATTCCATTCATGTCTAACTACATAGCACAGCAACTCTAAAGGATTTTGTATTTATAACACTTTGTGCATATAATATTCCACTTAATGCTGCATATGTAAAGAAAACTAGATTTTGGTTTGTATGGCACAGCATATGCTTCTATGGTAAGATGAGGTTTCAGCCTCTGTTTTATTTTTACTAAATATTGATTCAGTAGTTGAATTTGGTACATCTGTCATATGTGAAACATGAATCTCATCTCCCTTGTCATTTTGTGGTTCTTTTTAATGGTTTCTGGAGTTTTTATGTATATATAATACAAATTTTTCTTACATTTTCTCTGATATAGAGCAAAACAGTTAATGAAAATTGCAACTAAATGAGTTAATATCTTAAAAATAACTGATCAGTGTTTTTGGTTTAGCATACAAGATTTCTGACTACCTTAGTAAACCAAAATATAGCCAGTTTCTGATCACAAGTTATTTACCTTATTCAGTTATTATCCCAACATGAAAAAACAGTCGATTAATTAAAAGGAGTGTCCCTCTTATTACTGTTTTTGATTATTCCAGGTAATTTAGTAATGTAATCAGTTAGCTGAGTATAATTCATTAAAGAGCTTGGCAGTTATTTATCAGATTACACTGATTGAAAAGTTTAGTGAGATACAGTCAGTCCATTAGCAAACATTAAGAAAGTTTAGACAATTATAAATTTTCAAATTAAATTGTACTGAAATAAAGGATTTAATTTGCTTGGATTAAGGGTAGATTTTATTACTAACTTGGAGTTTTATAAACTATGGGAGTATACAATAGTTTAATCACCAGTCAGAATTTCTAGATGTTTTTTAAGGAAGTGATTTAATATTGTGATACACATTGGTAACTTTAATACTTTAATGTGTTTATGAATGTACTGGCTGTAGACTTCCAGAACTTATTAAATAATTATATTGCTTTCTAGAATTGATAAAACTATAGTAGATGGCAAACTTAAACTGCTATTTGTTATTATACATATATTAAATGTTCTTAACCTACACGATTTTCGTTGTAAGAAATTATTTTTTCTGGAGTTTAATCTTGGTTATGCATGGCATCATTTTGTCTCATTTGCATAGAACTATAACATAAGGAAAAACGTTTTCGTATTTTAAATTAGTTATTACAGCTATGTACTAAGTTAAATATCGGTAGAAGAATTTGTAATTTTTTAAAAATATTTATTGGCTTATCTTTGCAATGAAAATACTATTGAATTTGCATTTCTTTCATTCTTCACCCAATCTGAATAACTTCTATATGTAAGAAGTAATCATTGAAAGAAACGATGGGACTTTTTTTTTTATGGTAGCATGCAATGAAGTAGTTCTGGGTATGGTAGGAATGTTTTTCTTTTTCATAAAGATGTCTCTCTATTCACTTAACTTAGAACAGATCGCTGTAGGTATGTGTTTATCTTGTAGTACAGCTTTGGACTGATTTCAATCACGTAGTACCACAGTCTCACATTAATAAGCTATGTGTGCATCATAAGTGACACTAAATGTAATGATGAGTGGTATGATGATGCTAACTAGCCATCTTCTGATTAGTTTTTGAAGTTGGGAATGAAGATACTGTTTTTAGTGGGTGGGGGTTTTCCATAATTTTAAGTATAGTATAATCTTAAAGGTATCTTATTTGAAGTTTGTAAGAATCTTTAATATATATTTTCTTACACAGCTGTACAGTTATGTGGTGTTAGAAATGTTTGTCTCTAAGATATGTTGTTTATATGAAGCGGTTGGTATCCATGCTTGTTTAATTACCCAGTTTCCATAACTTTCACTGTAGTGTCATTCTTTTCCTTACCCTCTTTTCCCCCCCTTTTTTTTATTCAAATGTTCATTCTTTGAGATGATTTCAACTCCTACAACTCAGTCTTCAAGAACACTTGACTCTCAATATCTAACATTTTGCCATATGGTTGACCACACTGTGGACACCAGTAGTTATGGCAGGTTGGAAAGGTTACTAAGTGCTGTGGACACTTGTCGTGTGTAGGTGTTGTAATCATCGATGACCACCCAGAACTGTTTGAAGATGACACAGCCTTATTATGTGATGCAGATGACGGGTTTCAAGAGGTTACTTCAAAGAAGCGGCATAAAGTTTTAGTGGACAACGATGTGAAAAAGATAAAAAAAGAGGTAACTATTTCATTTATTTAGAAGGAATGTTTAAGTAGTATCTTGGAGAATACTTACGTACAATATTTATGTAAGAATTTGGAAGCTAGGCCAGTAGAAAATTAAAATTTGTTTACATTTATTGTAAACTGGTAATAAACTAATTAGTTTAACATTTAAAGTAACTTTATACGTAAGCATATTTAATACAAACTACCACATTGTGTTGAACAAAGTTTTTAAGTTCCTGTAAGATGAAGTGTAGTGAACTTTACATAGGTCAGTAATTTTCACTATTATGAAGTCTGTTGTTATTTGTCATAGTTTTCTCTTGGTTACTTACTGTAAGATATCCTCTACTTTAACTGGAAACTTTCACATTGCCAAATCTGAACTTAATTGTATTTCTAATTGTTGTTTTTTTAATATAAAGAAAAAAAAATAACTCTGAAACAACACGAAGTTTGTCTTGTGACTTTTCTCTGAATCTGTTAAATATGCAGGTTTTTTGTGGTTAAATTGTTAAAATGTTTTTGATCTGAATTAAGTAAGAAGTTTAACATTTTTAATACTTAGGAATAGCTTGAATTTAACAATAAAATTCTAAAGAATCTGTTATAGTATTAAATATTGCATGTAACTGTGCGATCACAATGACTTAAAAGGTATAAATGCTCTTTTTACGTGTTTTAAGTTTATTGGATGGAGAAGTATAGTTTGTATTCATGTGTGTATGTTTGTTCTCTTGTTTTAAGCATTTATTTAGCAGTTGGATAATCTCTTGTTTCGTTGTAATATCTAACATTTTTGTGTCAGCTAAACATGAAATGTACATTGACATTAGACATGTATGCTGCTATTTTTCATAATTCAATGTATAGCTATTAAATGAGAAGTATTTTCTATAGTTTGTACAACACAGATACTAAAGGTTGTATTTCAAAAATACCTTTTTCAATAGTAATGGAGCAATAAAAATGCAATACTTAGTACGAGGGCTGTTCAAAAAATGCGAGGACTGACGTCATAAAATAATGTACTTTATTTAGAAGTTACAGGTCTGGGACCCCTTCAAAGTACTCTCCTCCCCAACGCACACACTTATCCCAACAGTGTTTCCATTTGTTGAAACAGTCCTGGTACGTTTCTTTTGTAATGTCCTCCAGCTCCTTTGTCGCATTTACCTTAATCTCGGGAATCATCTCAAATCTTCTTTCTTTCAAGGGTCTTTTGACTTTGGGGAACAAGAAAAAATTGCAAGGTCAGGTGAGTAGGGAGGTGGGGAAGCACAGTGAGTGTTTGTCCAAAAACTCACGAGTTCTGAGGCACAAATTCTGCAACAACGTGGTGCATTTTCAATTTTTCGGTCAAAATCTCGTAACAAGATCCAACTGATATCCCACACTCTTCAGCAAGCTTCCTGACAGTCAGACGTCGATTTGCCTGCACCAGGGTGTTGATTTTGTCGACGTGTGGATCGTCACTTGACGTGGAAGGACTCTCATCATCTTCAATGGACTGTTGACCATCCTTAAAACATTCGTGCCACTTGAAACATGCCGCACACTTCATAGCAACATCACCGTAAGCCGTTTTAAGCATAGCAAAAGTTTCAGTTGCAGATTTTCCAAGTTTAACACAAAATTTCACAGCAAGTCGTTGGTCCTTCAGGTCATTCATTCTGAAATCCGCCAAACGAAAACATCGCACTTCACTTAAAACCGCGTAGCTAATACACAAATGAAGATATCTGCAATCGGGAAATAGCGTTGTAATCAGCTGATCTGTGCAAACCTAGTGACACCAAGTGGATTCCCCTGTAACCAACTGGAGTTGCACAATTCGAACAGTCCGCAAATTTTTGAGCATACCTCGTATAATAGGTTGTATTTATTGTTTATTGTATTATCACTGAAAAGATGTTCTGTGATTTATCTACAGTAAGCTTATACAGAAAAGCACTAAATAGACCTAAACTTGTAATATAACTATTATAAAACAAACAATGCTGTAGAATAATAACTAATTTATTGTAACTCCATTTAGACTAATGTAGTTATTTTTGGATGGTGTAATGTTGAATAGTGTAACATTATTTGTATGCCTGTGTTTATA
This sequence comes from Carcinoscorpius rotundicauda, assembly GCA_011833715.1. Classification (NCBI taxonomy): domain Eukaryota; kingdom Metazoa; phylum Arthropoda; class Merostomata; order Xiphosura; family Limulidae; genus Carcinoscorpius; species Carcinoscorpius rotundicauda. Next base: position 88,103,654 of record CM022399.1, read on the forward strand.
CAATTACAAAAATAGCATGTTTGATAAAAGTGTTCTTACAGTGTTTGTAGCTTCATTGAAGTTAGGTTACAAAACAAAAACCATTAGTGACATGTTTTTGATAGTTGAGTAAAACTACCTTTTAGAATAGTTTTGCTAGAAGTGGGTAAACAAGCATAATTAAGATTTTAAACTGTTTTTGAAACTGATAAGTTACCCGTGTACCTGTTGGACCATGAAGTTTTAACTGGCTTTTTCAATTTGGAACACATTAGTTTATTTAACCTGTTCAGTGGTGAAGACGAGAAATTGTCCAAGTCGACTGGTAACGCAGTACCAATGAACAAGCTAATTCATTCTCAACTTCAATGCTAGATGTAAGCACCATACATGCATTTGACCTACTTACAAATTGTTTCACTTTCGATTCAAAATGGCGTTACAAAAAAGTTACAAAATGAAGAAGCATTAGAGTTGTATTGTAGCAGCTGAAATACTTGACAGTCAACAGGTAAATCAAATTGAACAAATTTGAAGTGTACATGAGTATACTGTTGTAGAAATGGCAGAGCTTAGAAACGGTAAGGATCTCAGATGAATCTTAAACATTTGTGTACTTAGAAGAAGTTATCTAATAAAGTACTGCATTTTAAATCAGTTGTGTTAATAGTCTAGTTTAAGTCCTGCTTTTCATTATTTCACTCCTCAGACATTTATCCAACACAGTTGTTACTTAAAACCAAGGCTCTGGAGGTAAGACCTGATGATAATTTTGTATATATCTGTATCTGTGATAGTTTGCCATGATGATGAAGTAATATTCTGTCAATCCAATGATTCCAAGTGATTATCCACTGGAACTGAGCAACATAATTGATTTGAGACATTTTTTTTTGAGTCACCAGATATGTGCTGAATTGTTCTGTTTTTGTTTTGTTTCTGCAGCCTCAAAACAAGCTTAAGAATAGTTCCCAAAAACGACAACACAAACTTCCTCCAAGACTGGCTAAACAAAAAGAAAATAACAGACTAAATCTTACTAAATCGGTAGCTGTTTCTTCTTTTAACGGAGGAAACCTAGGGACGTCAACTGATGGTTCGTTGGAAATTGGAGGAAATGGTGTAAAATTTGTTGTGAAAGGTGAGAATTGAAATGTATTTTGCAGTTTCAGATGAAAATAATGGTAAATGTCAATGAAATTATATTACTAAGAAATGTGCAATTCAGATTAAAATCAATAAAGTTAGTAATTTACTTTTTTCTCTTGTATCAGAAGCAACTCCAGCTCCACCTCCTCTTGTGAATGCTTGGGACAAACCTATTACACATGCCTTTCGCTCTCAGTCTCCAAGTGTTTCTACTGCTGTCAGCATAGTAAGCAGCAATGGCATGATTGGAAGTGTGTCTGGTACAGATAGCACATGGGGAAGCAGTTTGAACACTAGTACAATAACTAGTTCAATCAATCCAGCACTGCAGGCTTTGACAGTTTGCTCCAAGTCCAGCAGTTTTGATCGCAGTGAGCAGCATGACAGTGGCATAGAGGTTAGTGATCAACCAGCTTCAGCAGCCTCTTCTCAGCGTTCTTCCCCCAGCAACGACTGTAAAACTCTTGATTCAAAACCACAAGTGGCAGCTACCAGTGACACATGTGCTGAATTGGTGAGTGGGTTAACCCAGAAATAGTCGCACAATATTTGTATAATGGTAATCTCAAATTTAGTGCGAGCACTCTCCTTTTAAGCTGAATATGCACATGTGTCATTATTGGTTAATTGAGTCACAGCAACAGATTATCACTAACATGTTGTAGTTGACCGTAATACCTAATGCACAAGTAATGTTTTATTTTGGATAGTCTTGGAAAGTGCAGCAACACTGAGCTCTGTGCAGTTCTAAAACAATGTCCCACGAAAGGAGATATTTTCTCCGATATAGTATAAGCCACTTGTAATAGAATTATGAGGATAAATATATAAATTCAGGTGAGGTTATTCTGGTTGTAATCTAGATAAGGTATATTGGTTTAGATATGTAAAAGTCATCTGGATTGTCCACTGTCTCTCTTGCCTGGGATTTGTTATTATATGCAACAGGTACATCCTACAGATCCTTAAAGGATTAACAAAATTTGGAATGCAAAAGTGGAGGTGCACAAACCTTTCATCAAATGGCATTTATGTATTAAAAATTGAAATTCATGGCAGAAATTTGTACAACTTTTTTGTAGCAGAAGTATGCTTATTTTTTCCAGAACTGTCATGTAAAATTTGTAAATCCATAACATACAGGCATCATTTTCTGATTTCACTTGTCATGAGGTTAGAGTTGTATCCATATCTAACTTACTTTATATGTCCGTATACAAATATATTTGGCATAAACACTTGTTTAATAATCCAAATTGCAATATTAAAAACAAGACCTGAATTTCCCTTTGGAAAAAGAATTGTGATATTTAATCTCAACATATCCTTTCTTCTAATTTACCATCTCTCTCTGAGAAGCACACAAGATGATCCCAACATTATTCAGGCCTAGCATATTTTTCAGTCTTGTAGTGCCGATACATGGAAAGCTGGATTCGATCCATGCTCTGCACGAGCTGTTAAATTTCGGCACATCACACCATACCCACTGTCCAGGTTTATTTCAACTGGAAACCTTGAGAGCTTAGTTAAGAAATTTAAAGCTCTTGTTTCACAGTTAGAAATCTAGAAATGCTCTCAAACATTTTTTGCTTTGAACATGTTATTCAGTGTTCTTTTAATACAATGCTTAATAAAGTAAATTTAGTGCAGTATTTAAAAAAAAATTAATTTATTGGCATACAAAAAACAACAGATAGATAAATACTTTATTTGATTTTTGTGTATTTGTTTTATTATTATAGAAATGAAATGTGAAAGTTAAATGATTTAGGCCAGATTAGGTAAACTATGTTTCTTTAAGTGTGAATGTGAGTAGCTCATGCATTGATTCGATAGGATGATGTAAGCTACCCAGTTGCCAAGTGATTTTAAAACTGGTATGCCACAAATAAACATGGTTATAGTTTGAAGTCACTTTGGAAAGAAGTAAGGGATAAATTAGCTTTATTTTGATTTTTAGTTAGAAATTCAGTTCCATATCAGGGGAAAAAGATAGTTTATCTTACACATTCAGAGAAAAATTACTTGTGGTTTGAGATTCTTCTTCATAAGATTCAGAATTGTGAAACAAAATATGGGTAGTTGAATTTTTAGTTTTTGACTTTAACTTCAAACACGTCCTTTTTTAAATTATTAAAAGTGATCAATGAACTCAATTACTTATTTCTAGCTTTGTTTGATATTCCGTATTAAATACCAATCGCAATTGTGTTTAAAAAAAATAATTAAGGATACAAGTTTTTGTAATGCGTTATCTTAAAACAATTTTTAATGAAGCATAAAATAAAAATTTAATCACCTACTTTCCCAGAATTAAAGTGGAGAAAAAACAAAGTTACTGAAAAATATTTGAGGTTTTAAACAGAAAAAAATTTTAAGGTCTTAAGATGATGTTTTTAATCTTGAAAGTCACTTTGCACTTGGAGCAGCCAGTACTTTGAATTCATATATTCATGGAAAATATTTTAATGAAAATACTTTATCAACAAACGACTTGATGCTAAATAAAAGCTTATGAAACATGAAAATACACAAAACAGCAGTTATAGTATTAACTATTGTCCAGTTTAGTCAGTTGCTTAGTTGTATCAACCAATTAATCCCTTAACTGTGGAGTTTTTTTGTTGACAAGAACAGCTCAGTGCAGAATTTTAAGATTTAAATTTTGTTTTTATTTCTGTATGAATAATGAAAATTGTAATTTTTAAAAAGTAATCAGTAGTGTACTCAATTTTTAGGGAAAGAATGTTTTTGTGTGATCTTTAAAATGTATCGCATGGAAATAAATTATCCACCAATCACAATTTACGAATCAGTTGGGTGCGTTCTGCAGGGTGCCTGGCATGGCCAGGTTGGTTAAGGCATTTGACTCTATCTGAGGGTCACGGGTTCGAATACACATCGCACAAAACATGCTCACCCTTTCAGCTGTGGGAACAATATAGTGTGATGGTTAATCCCATTATTCGTTGGTAACAGTAGCCCAAAAGTTGGTGGGTGGTGATGACTAGCTGCCTTCCCACTAGTCTTACACTCCTAAACCAACCAGATAGCCCTCATGTAGTTGTGTGCAAAATTCAATAAATAAACAAGCATTCTGTAAGCTGTTCCTTGAAAGAAATTAAAGTGCACCATGTGGTGCATTTCTCACCTAAGTGGTTAATCTTGAAAAGATTTTCTATTTTTCTTTCCCTGTTGATTACAGATAATTTGAATCTGATTATAACCAGTGTCCTATTCAGTTTAACATCAATGGAACATTGGTCATCTTTGTTTAAGCAGTTGGCTGTGGCACTAAAGATATATATTGAAGTGGACTGGCTAAAACTTTTTCAAAAAGACTACTGGTTGTAGTTGAAAGCTTTTTAAATATGGAATAAAATCTCACTTGGGTAACTCTTTCTATCTGTAGACTTATCTAAAATGTGTCATATTTTCTGAAATGCATCAGAGTTGTTTGACTTGTGCAGAAACTCCTGTCAGTATTCAGAAGTTAGATTTAATAATGAGCATAAATGAGTCAAAGAGGAAGATTGTTTTTAATTTTCAAATGGTGATATTATCTCCCCTTTCCAAGAATTTTGCATTTCACAACCATTTTTATACTGGGGGAGGAAGGTATTAATGAACTATGTGGCTAAGAAAATTAATTTAACTTTCAACAAAATAAATTTCAAAATTGAGATAACTAATTTTGCTAATTTTTGGAAATTTCTGATAAAACAAATTTTAATATTGAATATGGATTGAAATGAAGTTAATTGTAAAACAGTAATTTTTAATGCTTTTAACTGTTATTGTTGTGTAACATTTTTCTCCAGTCTACTGGACTTTAAGTAAATGTGTGTCTTGTTTTGATGACAGCAGGGATTGTATGACATAAGTACCACATTTGTTTTTCAGCTTTTGGCATCCTTTATTTGGTTTTCAGTATTTTCCTACGAGGACTTCGAAAAGGCTAACAATAGTTCAAAATTAATGTAATTTTTTAATGTGAAAATAGCGAGGCATTGATCTTAAAGCTAGAACTTGTAAGTTTAAAGTGATGTTGAATGTTTTGGACATTTATGTATTTGTTTCTCTTACTTGTCATAAGAAAACTAGTTTTAAGCTATACAAGTAGAATAAAACTTACCTTTAGGCATTGGTTCTGATACTGTAGTTATGGTTATTTTCATGAATTATGTGTTCTGTGTGAACTTGGTGTACTTGAAAGATAGTTGGATGAAACTAAATTGGATCATTTTCTATTGAAGTTCTTCCTTTTGTTCTGATCACTGTACACCACAATATTGGAATTTGATTTTTTTTTTCATTATTTTATTGTTATAGTTATGGAAAATGCAGCAGGAATTTTGCAATGAAAGTATTTTCCATCAGCACTTCATCCTGGGAATAAATACACTGAGGCTAATTAATTAATTATCAAGTGAATACAGGTCAAATAGACCTTTTCTTCTCACTTATTTACAAATTTCATAAAAGAAAAAGAAATATTTCCTTTGTTTTAAAGGTAAATGATTTCGACAGTGGCAAACGAATGAGTACAGTGATATTTGAAAACAAGAACTTCAAAGCAGAAAATGCAGTTTTAGACCAGTATGGAAACTACACAAAATCCTCAAATGTAAAGGTAGGATGACTTGGTGAATTAGTTAGTAAATGTTTAATTTTGGTACTGTGTTCCTTTCATTTTTTTTAATTACATTTGGTACATTAAGAAAAACCTTTTCCACTGTAATTAATTACATATTTTGTATAAATTGATCTCTTGTTTTCATTATTGATTAATTTAACTCTTCCTTTCAGAAAGAAATGTTAGAACAAACCAAGAGTTTTTAAATAATGAACTTAGGTTTCCAACTTTGGCTTTAATTATGAAGGATAGTGTATTTTGTTTTGTTTTTTAATTTGTATTGTGAATATGCTCTTACATTGGTTTTAATATAAAAGTTAACAAATGTTTTTAACCCTGTCCAAAGATGTGATCACCTTTCAGGTTTCAGTTGCACACTTACATACCAAATTTCAAAACTTTAGTGGAAATATTTCTTTATGGTTCAATGGTATTTCAGAAATATTTTGTCACGTGATATATATTTTATATTTGTATACATCTGAGAAGTCTTACCTGTATATATTATATAGGCATTTTTTTTACATATTACAAAGAATGGGTTTATATTTTATTAAAAACTGGTTTTTTCATATGTTCCTTGTTTTTTTATTTGTTGTGACAGTGCAACATCTTGTTCATTCATTTTTGACCTCAGAACACTAACTGAAAAACTAGAAATTGCCTTGAAAATAGCAACATATAAAATTTAAATATCGCTTTGTATATAATGTTGTAACCTATGTTGGGTAAATAATCAGGTAATTTAGTGGTATAGTGAGTAGGTGTTCTTGTGGGGAATAACTTGTCACTCAAAGTTTGAAACAAAACAATTCTTTGAAGTTAAGCTAAGTTGTGATTGAAACGTGTAACTAACTTTTTTTTGGTGGACTTAATGGAGAATATTTCTGACTATTAGCCATAAGTTTATTCTATTTAGACAACACAAATAGTGAAAGGATTTAATTGAAAAGAAACTTGCATACAAGTAGATGTTGACCAAATAATTATCATGGATTGCGTCAGTGTTCTAGGTTAGGTTGTGTCTCTGATAAAACTTTTGTTTTTTGCTATTTTAATTACTATGTATAGTTGAAAGTGGGATACTACTGCAGTATGCTAATGAATGTTACTCAAGTTGAAACTGGTTATTATATCCATAAGCTGGAAACTTCAAAATATCGAAAGTAGATCAGATGTTTGTTTTTGTTTGAAAGCCAAAGTGAGATTCTAAATGCAATATAAGGTTGAAACATTGTGATGATGTACCTCATTTTAATTATGTTTTAATACCTGTACCAGCTATCTTTTAGAATACACTTTCAGTCACTTTTTAACTTGTAAGATATTTTGGTGTGGAAACTTCTTAGGAGCTTGTGTTTGTTGTCTTTAGTCTGTCAGAATGGTGCCTTTAAATGCACAGCACCACAACTTCTGTTAGGTTTCCACAGATTCTCACCTTGACCAGAGATCTTACTATATTTGTTACATGAAAGATCTGAATCTTTGTTCCTCTCATTACTGATCTTCATGCAATACTATTTGTCTTCAGATGAACACTCTGGAATGTAATGATGCTGTTTCAGCAGATAACCTTCATACATTACCATGGAAAGTTTGAAGTCTCTTCTTTGAAAGATAGGTTACATCTGTCCTGCTGTAGTTGGTGCATTTTTCTTGTGTTATTTGGTGTGTGTGTGTGGTGCATATTTTTTTCTGAACAGGTGGCTTTGCAGTACTGTGCACCATTAGGGATGATTAATCATTGCATAATAAATACTTGACTTGTACTTTGAGTTTCACAAAACTGAATTGAGTGTTTTTTGACATTTGGCATGATTTGTTCTTTTAATATGGTGTTTAGTCTTTAACACTTGTACAGTAAGATTTTCTAAGGATATACCTGCAACAGGAGTGTAGTTTGGATCACTCATCTAGAGTGGAATAGGTACATGATATTAGGCAAAGTACAACTGCTGATATGTAGAACAAAATATCTTCTTGAAAGTGCATTCCTGGATTAATATTGTGGCTATGTATTAACATCCTTTAGGCCTACACTTCATATGGCATGCAGTGCGGTTGTTTTCATATTGCATAATTGAATGTCTTGCATTTCTTTAGTGTTAGGCTTATAAATCACTTGATAAGCAGTGTGCCAAAACATTAGTTTCTTAACAAAAATGCCAGTTTTACTAAAAATGTTAATGCATGGTGGTTTAAGTAACTAAAATGAGTTTAATTGTGATAAAGTTTACAGAAGGTTAGTGTATTTTGTTAAGTGGTTACCTGTTTGGATTTTCAAATATTCAAATTGAGCATATTTCTTGTTGGAAATTAAAGTTGGCTGCAAGTGATACTGCATTCTTTATACAGTTGTTTAGCCTTCCTTTTTACAAGTTACTCGTGCTTAGTTGACGTTGAGTTGCTAAGGGAATTATTTTGAAGTTCCTTTGTCTTAGTGAGAAAACCAGTAAAATTATTATATTTATAAAATGTTGTATACTCTAAGTATTTTGTAATTGTGTCCTCATGTGCATTTTTGAAATACATAGAAATTATGTCCTGTATGCTGGTGGAATAACTGCAGTCTTAGGTTTGCAGTGCTGCTATCCAGGGTTTATTTTCTGGTGATGGATACTGTGAATAGCCTGATGTAGCTTTTACTCTGTTACAGATTTAGTACTAGTACCATCACAAAACAATTTAGACCAAATAAGAGTACTGATATTTGTTTTTGTTTCATTGTTAAAGTAACAAATATATATATATATATATATACACATTGAAGTTTTAATTGAGAAAACATAATGAAAAATAATTTTGTAATGTATACTTGTAATTTTCTGTTGCATGTTGAGAAGATAGCAATTTTTAATTTTTATATATTTTTGTGGGGATTACAAAGTCCATCAAATTGACCAAATTCATGTGGTTAAGAGAGAGAAAATACAAGCTAAAGGAAGTTTGAGGTTGTGCTAATTAAAGTTAAGCCTTTAAATTAAGTGTGCTTAATCTTATCATAACTCACCTTGCAGTCAGACTAAGTACTGGCTACATAATTAAAATTGTAAAAAGTTTTAATTACAAAACCTGAGTTTTATTGCACAAATTATTTGTAATATATACTTAAAGCTTGTAAAATAATAAAGATACAAGTGTATTTAGCTTTTCATTGAGGTTAACAAGTCATATGAGCATGTATCCATAATTACAAGAGCATCATAAATTTTAAATGCAAATTGACAATTGTGGAAGAAATAGAAAATTATAAATGACCAAGAGTTTCCAAAGTTGGAAATTGAAAAGGGTGTTAAAAAAAAGTTGCCTGAAAATGTAACAGTAGTTCTTTAGATAAGTTAGCATAAGCAAAATATTATGATGGGGAGGTTTGGCCTTTAGAGAATGATAGAGGATAGTATCAGATTATTGGATGGCTGGGTTGTTGCATTTTATTTTTTCTCTAATTTTTTTTGTACCAGTGGTAATTTAAAGTGTTCCTTTTACTAAAGAGTTGGTAGATGTGAACAAGATTAAGATGCATTGTGTTAATGAAGAATGATGGACCATAAGGAAAGAGCAGGAAAACAGATTTGCCTGTTACTCATGTTAAATGGTTTTAAAATTTATCTCAATGATTATGGACTTGTTTCACATTGTTGGTAGTAAAAGCGTGGTAATGTCTGTTAAAAGATGTTGTGCAAAGTGAAGTAACAAAGATTAGAATTTCATAAGATGGTAGGTGTGGTGTCAATGGGGTAAAATCTTTTGACATTCTTTGAAAATGTTACTGCTTAAGTAGATGAGTAGGAGTGTAGATTTGGTGTATCTGAATTTTCAGAAAGCCTTTGGGAAGATGACATATGAAAAGCTTAAGTACATACATCTAGAACTTGGGTGGTTATTTTTATTTACATCAGTGATAAGGAGAACGGAATGTTTGAGTTACGGAATTGGTTTTGCTGGATATGAAGAGGAGAATTTGGGTGGATAAATGTTTTATTGCCCAAGTTGCTTTGTGTGCGTGTGTATTTCCAGTCTCAAAAATTAACTAAAGTTTTGGTAACTGTTGAAAAGGTTGAAGTTAAATTCATATGTTGAGATGTGCTATTCTTAAGTTTTAATTTTTTGCTATAAATTAACCTGAAGCACATGGACCTATATAACTAATGAAGTAATAGGCAGTAATAAATGGTTATCATACACCATAAAGGATTCTGAAGCCTGAAAACTGTCCTGTAAGTTTTTGAAGTTCTGTGTTTTGATACAGTGAGGCACATGTCCACTTTTATGAAGTGTGCCAATTCATGCACATATGTATTCATGTACATGCACTTAAAAGGTATGTATGTGTCCAGTTTTTATGAAGCATGCACATGAAACAATGTCAGATTAAAAAATATTTTTGGCTTCTACAAGTTTGCAATGTCCAAAAACATTAACATCTGGGTTTGCATCAGAATACAATTCTATTTTAAGCTTTAAAAAGTGTAAGGCTAGCGACCGTAAGTTAGCATAGAAGGAAAAAATTGTGTACATATTGTAGTTCATGTACAAAGTTGTAAAAACTTGTTTTTTTAGAATTTAGAATTACTTTGGAGAGTAAGTTACTGGATACAAATTGTTTGGGTATCTTATAGAGAGAAACATACATTTTAATTAGTGCTTCATCAAAATGGTTTAAATAACATTCGTGTACTGGTTCTAATGTGGTTAAACTGTGCTTTTGTTAAAGATGGTATAAAGTAAGGAAATGTTTTTTTAAATTGATTGTACATATAGAATAATTAGTAAACAACAACAAAACAATGGAAATGGATAAAAGTATTTCTGCTGGTGTACCTAGCTCTTTTGTAACGGTTGAAACTTTAATATCTTTTAGTGTTATCAGACCCTTGTGCTTTCTGGAGTAACCATCTGAAAGAGTTTAAAACTTGTTTGTTTTTAATGGAAAAAAAATGCACTCCACAAACCAGTGTACCTTCAATATAAATGAGGATTTATAGTGGAAGTTATGCCTGATAGTGTGAGTGTTGTGTCAAAGTTACTAGAACAAAATGTTTACACTCAAGTTAGCTTTTATTGAATTTACCTTGTGGAGGTTGATTGTGTTTAAAGTATAATAGTTTTTGTACGGAGGACTTCTGTGATGAATATCTAAGAGCCAATCCAATGATGTTGATGATATTTTGTGTATCTGAGTGGCCCTCTCAAGTTGTTTAAAATGTGTATACATGTAAATACGTCAACTGTAAGTGAGGATCGGATTGTGTTTGTGCAGGAATCTACAGAGAACACACCCTTGATGACAGTTGGCAGTAGTTTGTTAGAAACAAAAGAGGATCTGGGGGTAGAACAAAAATCTCTTTCGCTAGCTGTATCTTGTGTTAAGGTAAGCTAGACTCTGGATGTTTCACTACACAGTAACACCACTGAAGCTTCCAACAAAATTTCAGATTTTTCTGTTTATATAAAACATGCATTTAATCTATTCTGGCTTAAGCATTTATTGTGCAGACTTAAAGTACATTAGATGGTGTGTTTTTTGTTTTTGTTTTAAACAACTTGTAGTTAAATGAAAGGTCTGTTTTGACAGTGTTTTAATTTTTAATTATATTAATTTGAATATACCTTTACAAAACTTTAAATCTGACATCTTAGTTGTAAGAATGGTATTATATTGTGAATGTAAATTACTGCTATGGTTTACATGATTAAATGTATCACTTTGAGAAACAAACAGTTTGCTTGAATATGCAATAAACTTTTCTTTGCTAATTGACCATTAACAGACAAACCAAGTGTGATTTGTATACTTGAATCATATGAAAACAATTGCATTTAATTAGCATACTATTAGATCTGCTGCAGTGACTGAAAAGCTGCAGACAGGGGGACATGTATGCTATAGAAATGACATCTACATGATTATATCTTGGCCATGTTTGGCCAGTAGACTATCTGTATTTGTTACACTGTATTTAAAGTTATTTTCTTGTACATACAAACATGTATCTACTCTTAAGTACCAACTAATAATGCTTGTTATTTCTGTTAACGTTTGACTTGTTCATAGAAGTCAGAAAAGTTATGATTGAGTTTTAAAATGATTGTAGTTTTTGAAGGTGTTCAGAAGTTTGTCTTGAACTTAGTGTGATGATTTGTGATAGTATAAATTTCAGTTTTTATTTGTAATTGGTGGAGTTTTCATCCATTGAGACCACAGTGTTGAAGGGTGTGTAATCTTGAATACATAAATTATTTGGTCAAGAGTATTAAACATCACCCTTATTTTGTCACATAAAGTTCAATAATTGTCATTTTCATAAATCTGCAAAACATAGTTATTAATGATCTTATAACATACAGATATGTTATTTGGTATTTGTTTAAAAACAACTCAGCTATTACTTTAAAAACATTTCATGATCTTAATCGTTTTGGCAGAACTTTTAATGACTAAAAAAGCCCATCTTGCACAGTAAGTTTGAAAACCTGTTAAAGGAATTTGATCAGAACATTATAGAATATAAAATGTGTGAAGGGGGAAAAAAGAAATATTCAAAACAATAAATGATACAAGGATGTTTTCTAGCAATTGTCATAAATTAAAATTGTAGCAATTTATTATATATATAATCAGTTTAAAGATCTATTATATTGATTCAAGGTAACTTGTGTCAAAGAAAAACTCTGGTTTTATTTATCTGGATGTGTAGTGACAGACTTTATACTGTTCAAATATTGTGATGACAAAAAAAACCCCTTGTAAAGAAAATTTATATATTTAAAAACAGCTGGTACGGGTAGAGAAGGTCTATACTACGTGAGAAGGACACTGCCAAACACCACACCAATGTTATTTATAAAATACCCACACCAGCTGTTTTTAAATGTGTTAAGGTTTGTGAAAAATCTTAATTTTGAATTTCTGAGATCTTATTTTGCACAGTAAAAACCTGCTTAGCATTTTGTTCTGTAATATTTATACTAAGAAATATGAGAATAATAAATTGTATTAATTCTTTGATCAACAGTAAAACAAGGTTGTAAACCACCAGTCACTATTAACAGTTTCTTCCATACATATGCGAAAGTGGTTTAACCAGTTCTTGCTTTACACAAGTTTTATACAATGGTTTTTTATTACATCCACAGTACAGAAGATAAAATATTTGTAGGTATAAACAAATTTCTTTCTATTGTTGTGAAAATTGTATTTTCAGTTAAACAAGGTTTTTATTTCTACAGGCAGAAGATGGAACAGATATGAAACTGGACTTTTCTTTCGATTCAGAACTTACCCGCTTAACAGAAGGAAAACCAACAAACACTGCCATTAATAAAAGTACAACTGTTGGACATGCTATTCCGGTTCCTGTTAGCAGTGGTTGTGTTCAGTCTCCCATTTCCCCTTCTGCTGATGAACTGAATATGAAAATAGCTTCTGTGAAAAAGGTGAATTGTAAAAGAAAACAAAGCTAAAATATTGGGAACATTGAATATCAAATAAATCTTGGCCTTTTTATTTGACAGTGTTAGTTTTTCAACCAGTTGTAGCTGTTAAGGAAAAGTGATGAGGAAATGGGAAACTCGTTATTTGAACCGGTTAAAGATTCCAGATTTGAAATTGGTATTTTTGAAGTACTAAGCCATAATAACAATCAAACATTTTTATATCTATAGAGATTTTGAGTGATATTTTATTAAAATAAAACCACAGTGTGACATACGTGTTATGTTACTCTGATTTTATCTGTTGCCTTGCTCTTCCATAGACCACAGATTGTATTTGATTTTTATTGGTGTTTTTCTTGTCCCATTAATTTTAGAAAATTAATATTGTTATTGCAAAGGGAAAACTGTTAAACATTTATGTCAATTGTCTTATATTTTGACAAGCATTTTTTATTTTTCCTGATTTATTTTTCTAACAATAATAATAAATGCTTTTGCAACTTTCACTAGGCCTAATCTCGAAGTTTAATTACAGTACAACAACAAAAAAGTAACTGGGGCTCTAAATTTTGAAGGTATTATTGTAAAATAAGTATAATTGAGTTCAATTTACAGTTAAGCCAATACAGGTTGAGGAATTAAATTATTTTGGTATAAAACTATGCGGAAAGCAAAGAAGTGGTAAATATCTTGTTTGTTGTACAAATTACAAAATTGTTCAGGGCTGTTTGCAGCTGTCGCATAGTTAATACTGGTTTTGTGTACAACCACCTATAGAATAACTGTACCATCAAACCCTCGTGTAACATTTAGCTACGCCAGAAGTTTACCAGTGCTAGACTCTGGCTTTCATCTTGTTACCACCACCAAACAATCTCCACTGTTAAGTCAGACAGTGGATGATATAGACTAGCTAGAGCCATTCTTGTGGTTTTGTATGAAATTTAACATTCTTTTACAATTTAAGATACCTATAAATTGATTATGAAAAGCCAATAGAATCACTGTTGGTATATTTTTAAGGTGGTTTATTTCTTATTTAAATCTTAACAAATTTTTGGTAATTAAGAAGAAATTGTGATATAGGTTTATTGTATTTAAAACTATGAATTGTAATTATTTGATGGGATATATTTCTATATTTTACTCTTATTAGATATGTCTTGCATTTTGAATTTAAACATTCACATTTCACACATTTTGGGAAATAGTTTTGTTTCATTTGTCCCCCTTAATTTTACAAGGCAGTATTACACATAAATTAGTTTCTCCTAGCATAATGCAACACATTTTAACTAGACAATATCTCTTCTCTTTTTAATACACCACTCCTTCAAGAAGTACAAATTTAAATGTAAATTACTGAGTACAAAATCTTCATTGTTCAGACAAACCATAACTTTTATAGCCTTCAGTTATGTTTCAGAGCTATCAAATACAAAAAATAAAATCAGACCTGCCACACCCATTATTTTTTATTGGTTATAGATTTTAAAGTTAAATGTTTTGTCTATCAAATGATTTATTATATAACATTGTATTCTGAACATGTAAGTATGAATTCTACTTGCAATACAACTTTGGTTCCTACGGGAACACCAAACTTGGATGAATTTGTAATGGCTCTTGTTACATAGTTAGAAAGCCATAACTATTGACTGTTAGGGGTTAATTGTTTGCATTTTGCATGGTATTAGCCTATGCTTTTTGATGCATTATTTTAACTCGGTAAAATAAATTTAGTGCACTACCATTAATTTTTAAAAAGTATTGTTTATTGTCATGGACAATTGAACTGAAAAATATTTTAGTAAGTACTTTTTCTCTTGTTTATTCTTTATTATAAAAATAACTGAAATGTAAAGGATCTCTTAGTTAAGGTTAGGTTAGATAAAATAAACAATATAACATGTTTCATGAGGCATGTTTTCAAGAAGCTCGTGGAAGATGTAATTCAGTGTATTTGATAGTATCCAAACAGATTGTGTGTGTTTAAATTTTTTTGATATTTACTGCGTCTTATTTCAATTATTTTAGGTATGGGAGATAGTCCCACCATTACCCACATTACTAGAACACACTCCTTCAGCAAGCACTCCATGTTCAGATGACACATCTTCAGTGAATACTCCCTGCAGCTTTGCTTCCATCTCTAATTCAGTGGAGCAGTCATTCACATCAAGTGTAGACAAATGTCAGCCCAGAGATAATTCTTCTGCCACTATTGAAAGTGTGAAAATAGCATTCAGGTACAAATATTAAATATGAACATATTTTGTTATTATTAGATATAAAAACCGTGTATCACCAGCTGTTATAACAAATTTGTCATATTTTCTGTAACTACAGTTAATTGTTTTCTTGTACATCCAGCTCTCCGTTACAGCAGAATTCTCCTGTTCCTGTGACAAGTAAGACTGCCCTGAGCTGTGAACTGAATGTTTGTAAAGTTAAACCTCAGTTGGCCGGTCAGCCCTCTGCTGTTGTTGCCAGTCCTCCACCCATCAGTGGGTTAGAGACTGCCATGGCCAGCATCAGAACTATAGCTGGAATAGCTAGCTCTGTCCAAGTGGCTGGAATACCTGCTATCCCAAGCCCACCAACAGTTCTCTTCAATTCATCTCAACAAGTAAGTTTGAAGTTGTCTAGGTTAACAGACTGCTACTAAAGAATATATTAGTGAAACGTGGATATACGCAAGTCGGAATGTATGTGTCATGACCTTTTTAAAGAATCACATTCAAAATTTAACCTGTTTATTTAAATAAATTCTTGATCTGCTCTTAGTCACATGACTATTCATAGGTTCCTTTTCCTTGTAAAAGCTTGTTTGTTCAACCAGTGAAAAACACTAAGATTCCAGCTTCATGCTTTGTCATTTGTTTAACTCGTACTGATCCACCTCCAATTTTCTGATAAATTGCTGACCAACCACCACCAAAAACCAAAATTGACCTAAAATTTTCTTTTAAAAATGACTTGAGTGTAATATAAAACTACATTAAGCAGGTTTAAACTCACAACAGTAGACATCTAATGATAACTTTTACTGACTCTTGAACCATGTTAAGCTACTATCTGTGTCATTGAGTTGTGAGTCGTGTAGCTCAGATTAAACTTGCATTAATTGCCTACATTGTGTGCTGCTTGTGAATTATTTTCATTAATTATTTATTGTACCTGATATAACTATCTTTCCTTCCTGAAAAGATCCAGATTTTTACATTTTAATTTATGGTAGTAGTAATAATAAAAATTACCTACAAAATCCTTTTTCTTGCTGTCATTTGTAGAGGACATTTAAGCCTGCATATTGTGTACTGATGATAGTGGTGCATTAATTTTTTTTTAATTAAATAATTCACCAAAGAACACAGTGACATAAAAAGCAGACAGTACCTCCTAACTCAATGTTGCCGACTTCCAAAGTACATAATGAGTTGTTCAAAAATTCGTATCTAATCTAGTCCTAGCAATTCCCATGGGAACTAGGGTTGTATTGTAAGTTAATTTGATGTTTGTAACACAATGGAAACCGTTACTTTCTATTGGTTGTAGTTGCTGTATGATTAAACATGGAGAGAACTACTAATAAAGTCTGAAATAGAGGGTGCATGTTAAACTAAAACTGTCATGCTGTAAAAGATACTGAGGTCAAAAGAGTTGAATAGAAAACTGGACCCTTACTGTCACATCCTCTCTTCCAGGACCCTTACTGTCACATCCTCTCTTTTACATTTAATTATGTATTATCTGTGACCACTAGAAAGTCGATGTTTTTATCTGTAAGATAAAGTTTTGTGTCTTCTGAACGTGATATAATAGATTTCACTTAATTTAACTTTGGTTCCTGCAGGAACCACAATAACTCGGGTGGATGAATTTGTAACAGCTATTGATGCATAGCTAGAAAACAAGAAAAATTGATTTTGTTAGAGGAAATTTTTTTATATTAAACTTTTTTGCATCACTTAAGTAAACATTTAATGCACTACTGGCATTATTGATATTTGAGAGCAAAAAAAATATGTGGTACCTTATTTCTTACATATGTTCTTTGTTATAAAACTAAAATGGGAAACACAAAATATCTATGGATAGACAGGCAAAATATTTCACGAGGCATGAGTCTGAACAGCTCGCGAATAATGTAATTTGATAGTGTAAAGCAATCTACATGTTTCCCAAGTGATTTACAATTATAATGGTGCAGATAGTGGTAAGACACAGTTCATAGAGCAATAATACAATAAAACTTAGTTTTAAATACCTATATAGTGTTAAAGTTTAAAAGTATTTAAGACGAACAAATGTTTTATGTTACATTTGATACGAAGTCACTTTGGAAAGAAAGAGTAATTTTAAGTTGGTATTTTGTGTGTGGTTATGTCCATCATATTTCACCAACCTTTTTAAGAATTAGGGTGTGAAAGTTGTGAAGCATACAGAAGTGTTTAAAGATTACACAAATGAAATGTAAGGCTTTTTGAGATAGAATTTGTAATCTTAATGAAAATCACTTTCTGTTCAAACTAAATACTGTATATTCAGACATCCTTTTTAGTTTATTAAATCTATTTTTACTGTGAAGTAGTTTTATTTGTATGTGAAATGCTTGTAATGTTTACTGATAGGTTGGCAACTTTTGTGGAAGTGTAAACATTATCTGTATCAAAAGTTAATATTAAATGTATAAAGTCTTGTACGAAAAGGTCGTGGGTTTGGTCAGAGTGATGAAGCTCACATTGAAAACTTATCGTCTCTTTGTTGCGACTTTCATCCAGAAATGGTAAATATTTCAGTAAGTAAGAATGTCATGGAATTGAAACTGATTACAGTAGTCTTACTGTTCAAAGATGATGTGCAGTACATTATTTATGACATTTAGTTTGTTTGATTGGTTTGCTTATTCTTTTTCTAATGTAAATTTGAAGTTTCTTTTATAAATTGTATGGTTCTTAGGTTGTTTTGTGTTATATTGTAATATTGTATAGTGAAGCTTTATTCTAATAAGAACTTGCATTATACAGAGTTTTTCTGTTTCTTTTATCAGTACTCAAATGTGTTTTTCCTTACACAGCTTCCCCAGACAGGACTATATCAACCGTTACAAATGGACAGTTCCCAAGTGCTCAGCCAGCAAACGCGGGCTGTTGCAGCAGCTGCAGCCGCTGCTATGGCTCAGTTCAATCAACCAACTCATGGATATCCTGCAACGGCTTTAGGAAGCTATGGTTTATCTCATCAAGCAGCCCCAGGGCCACAACTTTCAAGTGCATTTGGTCAACAGAGTGTCTTTATGCAGACACCAGCACCACCTGGTGCCCATCAAACTGGAGACCTTTACTCATCAAACCAATTTAGAGTACAGCCACCCTACCCACAGGGTCAGCATGTAAATTCAAATCAGGTACCAAACTTTGCAGATAGCATGTATGGTTCTGTTTTGTTAAACCTTTTACCGAGTTGCAAAAGTGTTGTGGAGTAGTGTGAGAATTGTTCGTTTTTATGTACATTTAAAATAAGTGATTTCTAGCTGTAGTTTTATAATTTCTTACAGTAACTTAATTTTGTTTTAATAGTATTAACATTTTAAAGATAATATCGTGGCCAGTTTTGAATTTTTTTAGTCTTTTTATATTTTGGAATATTTCTATTTCTGTATAAATCCTCTGTTCGTGCCCTTGTTTAGATATATTTGTAAACTGCTGATTTGATTTCTGTTTATGAAAATACTTAAATCTTTGTTAATGCATGAAGAGTATTTTGTAACTATGATGCAATTTAAATTCTTTCAGACCATGGGGATACAACTGATATTACCTGTTTTTTTATTTTTAACCCAATTGCATCAAACTTGTGACAATCTTTGTAACTTTGCATAAGGGATAGGTGTATTGTGCATAATTTATAACCACCAAACTAACCGGTAGATTAGTGATAGTTAAACTTTTATGAAAATACACAAGTTAAGACTTTTTTTAATTACTTCTTTATTAAAGATTTGTTTTTCACTCTGTGTTGATTATCTAACATTCAAAATGATTTGGTTTGTCTCTTAATCACCTAAATAAATGTTTCGTTCTTGTAAATAATAATAAAAAAGGAATAGATTAATTTGACCAACTTTGTAATCACCACAAAAACAATTAGGGAATTTAAGTAGCTTAGTTTGTAATGATATACATTTATGGTTAATTTTGTTTGTCAACTTCTAAATCATGCTTAATTTGGAATCCTACCACACAAGTTGTAAATTACTTTGTGAATCTACAGTTGTATTATGGTATTAAACTACATAATGCATGAAATATTCAAGAGTGTGTTTTGTTAAGAATATTTTCATTATCTAACCTAATAATATATAATTTCAAAAATTGCTTGTTGTGAAATTAATTTCACAATTGTAGTGAAAACTGTAGAGTTCAAATCAGAATATCTAATGAGAGCAGATGTGTTCTTCTCTTCAACAGGTTCTGAATGTTAATGCCCAGCAAAATCTTCAGGCCTCTCATCTACTTGGATCACAACTTGTCCAAGCCCGAGCACCCCCTACTGGACTAGGACTACAGCCTGTTCAAGCTGGCCCAACCACTTCTTATTATTCGTCTACTCCTCAGGCTCAAGCAGGACCGAGTTTTTATCAGCAGCCAGGAACTGCCAATCCAGGGTCTTCTATTCAGCAACAGGCTCAGTTTCCTGGTTTGCAGAGTTTTGGATCACAGGCAACACTTGGGATGATTTCATCATCCTCTGCTGTTAGCCAGAATTTTCGAGGGTTTGGAGGCCACCAGTTCAAAGGGCCTTTAGTGAACAGCATGACTTCTGGAGCAGAATCATCATCTTCATTACGATCTAGCTCCCACTCTCCAACTTTAGACACAGTTTCAGTGTCACTATGTGGTGTGTTTCCTGGAAACACTCCAGTCTCTGCTGCAGGGGCTGCCACCTTGCACTCAAATAAAGTTCTTAATCAGCCAGGAGCTACAGGAATTAATAGTGGAGCCAGGCTTGGAGCATCGATTATGAATGAACCTTCTCACTATGGGGCAACACAAACAAGACAAGCTCCATACTCATTTAACCAGCAAAAGTTTGGCCCTACCTCTGCACCAGTGGTTCGACCACCTGTGGTATTTCCTGTCCGCAACAGTTCACCATCCACTAATCCCGGAACTGCTTCTTGCTATCCGAACCCAATTCAACGTCCAGCTAGCCATATGACTGCTGCTGTTCATCTTCAGTCTCAGACCAAAGTTGGGGTTCGCAATCAGGTACGTCCTCCATCTTGTCCTACTGAAGAAGTTATAATTGTTCTTTTTGTAAGTAATGAATGTTGTGAATTACTGTTTTACTGACCTAGCTTTATTGCAATAAAACAGCCATTCCAGCAATCTTAATTTTGCATGTGCTATTAGATTTTCAAATAACATTCCAAGTTATCTTACTGAAACTCTGGATGTAGAAATGCTCTTAACAACATTTCTGTATTCTCAGGTATCTGGTGGGAAGCCCGTTTCGCAGTTGACATCGGCCCAGCAAGCTAAGCTTCGAGCAGAAGCAGTGCAACAGACACAGATGTTTTTCACTCAGTCAGCAGGGCCTACTAGTAAGTCTGGCAGAGAAGACGATTCCACCAGTAAAATATCGTCCGACAATTCCGAGATAGAGTTAGAAGGTTCCAAGGAAGAAGAAAAGTCTGAGAGTTCTGAAACCCAGATTGTAAGCAGTGACAACACTCCCGATAATGGAGAAATCTTAGAAGAGTGATTTTTCTTACTTAGTGAGCTTTGCACTCCAACTTGATTGTCCTCTTTACTTTTATGGCTACTGTGAACTCGTGTGTCTTTCTGAGTTCTTTATAAACTGGATGTCTTGAACAAAATGTTTATTGTAACTTGTTCATTAAAAAGTGGAAATATGTAGCCTCATGCCACTGGGGCATTAAGATGAAATCTTCTTTTTCATAACCTTTAGGTAATTATAGAAATTTCTTTTGTAGATTCTATTTAATTTCAGCACAGTGAGATGACTTGTGGCATAACCAGCTCCAACCAACACGACCGTGAACTGATCAGAGACTCAAGCTGCACATTTACCCAGGGATTTACAGTATGGCAGGGGTAGGGCATCTGGTGACAGATCTCTGTCAGGTGAAGGGATGTTACCATTCTGTGGACCAAAATGGCTAATGGACATTACCCCTTGTATTGTGAATGTTTCTTTATGGTTTTAAGTTTATCTTTAAGGTGACATTGTATGTCTTTCACGTTTAAAGTCAGTTATGTAGAGAGAGGATCAAACATTGCCCATGTTGTGCCTCAGCTTAACTCCAGACTTGTAATGCACTTTTTTTTTTTTTTGACATTAGTTGATTACCAGAAAATTATGTAAAACAAGAGCACTCAAGCCCCAGTGCTTCTTGTATTGCATACATAGGTTACTGAGAAATTCGGGTGTGGCATATTAATCTCCTACCTAGTTGGGCTTAAGGCTTTGTCTCTATTGTTTTGAATGATTGTAGCAAGGGACTGATAACCGTTTTGCCCAGACTTGTTTCTACAAGCATGTGTTATACCTAAATCAACAGTTTCAGTCTGGCATTTTATACAGGTGTCGTAAATTACCCTATGTAGTGTAGGCTTGCTACACAAAACAGTGAGCATGCAGGCACTGGTCCTCTCTGTCTTTACTTGATGGGGTCGAATGATACACAATTCTGTAAAGTAAGGTTTGGCCCAACTACTAATATATGTAGTTGATTTTTGCTGCAATAAAGCACTGTAATTAATAAGGATTGTCTTGTGCAGTGAATATTTATGGCCAGTTGTCGTGCGTGTATGTATTTCAAGGTAAATTAAGGAATTCCTAAATTTGAAAACTATTTGTACTACAACTAGCTAGTAATTCTTTCTTTATCTTTTGAGCGTAGATTGTGTGAACGCTTTTTTTTTTCAGTTTTCATTCACATGTTTCAGTCTGGAAATTGTGTAAAAGATCATTTCACACAAGTAAAACTTGTCACTTTTGAAAACGTCTTAAGTTTTTACTTGCTATGGCATTATCCGCGTATGAAAGAAAAGATTGTACCACCCATATACAGATCTGAATTATTTAAAACCACCACTGTACATAAATCACAAATGCTGTGTAAAAATAAATAAAACAAGGTGCGACACCCAAGAACGACGTGGGCAACTTTCACAAACATTGGGAATTATTGGGTTGCATAGGAAGAAGCAAAATTTATTTCTTAGGTTTTGTGTTTGCCAATAATTAACATAATCCCTGTAACTGTTTCACAAATGTTTGTTACAAATTAGGAAGTGTTATGTAATATTACTGAGTGCTTGTTTGTTTTAATATGATATGTAGGACTTCCAATAAATAGCATGTTTTTGGCTTCTTGAAATTTAACCATTTTTGTTAACATGTAATCAGAAAAAGTAGCTAACCATATGTTCATAGATACAGAATGGATTTTTTTTTAAATAATAAATTGCAGAGTGAGAATGAAATCCTTGGTTCAGTCAGACTGAAGAGAACTTTGTTTTTAAAGAAACTTGGTTGTAGCAAAATTTTAAAATTATTTGTGGAACTGGGAAATAATTTTTATGTAACTACACCAATTTTGAAACAAGTGGGGAAGTGTTATGCCTTATAGGAAAATGGATTGTTTGTGAAATTGAGATACTATGACATAAGCAACAAACTTTTAAAGCATGCAAATTTAATGTATTGCCATTTTGTTATCAACTGTCTTCCCTACAAATATTTCAAATGCTATTGTGTACGTAGGTGTACTCTTGATTTACATTTAAATATATTAATGTTGCCATTATATCAAGAGTGTATGCAGTTGTTGCTGGGAATGATGGATATTTGGTGTAGAAACAATTCCTATAAATCATTTCTACTTTCACACTTACTCTTCTGGAATTACCCAAATAGAAAAAGTCATGACCAACTGATTCTAACATTGTATGGATGGTTTTTGGTAGTCTAATGTAATTATTTATCAGTGGTCTTGGATAAGAGGTTTGATCAACAGAGTCCTAATATAAATAAAAATGGTACCCTATGCATTCACAACGACACAAATACATTACTTCATTCACTTTACAGATTCAGGGAAGTGCAATTCATCTGAAGATTTGTTTTTTCACTTGTTGGATAACAAAGGGAACTTTTCTAAAAGTGAAATTTATTGTAAGGAAACTGGGACATTCAACTCTGCAACTTCTATTAACGATACTAAACATAGTAAATTTACTTTTTTAACTAATACTTGTTTAACAAAAAATAATTCAGTGAATTAGTTTTTAATAGAAACCTTGTGACATTTAATTGTAAGTGATGTACATTTCAAAGTTCAAAGCTAATGAAACAAACAGATTAACTATGACAGCACAGCATGTAATAAATGAATATGATAAAGGATTACAAATACCACATGGTTTCTTTGTCTTACTAAGAATAGATAGTAAAACTGTTGCAATTTCATCAGTTGAATTTTATTCTTGTCAGTAATATAGAATTACCCTTCAAAAAAATCTTCACAGGATTGCAGTATAAAATTTAAATCCCAAAGCAAAAACTTTGTACTTATAAATTCCTATGTGTTTGTTTATATTCTGCAGCATACAGGATGTAGAGTGGACAAACAGGTACTTTAGTTTTAAACAATCAAACTTAACAAGCTTGGCATGTTTCTTTGTGAAACAAACATTTATAATACAAAGTGTAGTAAACCACTTGCATTATTTGAAGATATGTTTTAATTTCTCCCAATCTGGATTAATCTAGTTCTCTCAATGAAGATTTAGTTAAACATTAATTCAATACTATCCAAAACGTTGTAGAAAGTTCAATTTAAAACTTAAGTTTTACAGTGAAACTTTCAATATTTGATTTTGTAGTGAGAAGCAGGACAGTATTTAATATAATCATTAATATAAACCACTGTTCAGACCGACTCTACAACTGATGTTGTGTGCTTTAAAACTTTTTAAAAGTATATATAGTCGTCTGTCCACAAAGTTATGATTTATTAGTTAATGTTGTGGAATAACTTTTCACGTGTATAATTTTGTTGTGGTTGTTAAACTGTTACTGCAGGATTGGGAGAAGTTACAATTTTCTACTATTTATGTGCTTTTGTCTTAATTTACATAAAACTTGCTAAAGTTATTGTGAACTGTAAGCTATACATCATTTTAAAAAAGTTATCTCAAAGGTTTTATACATCACCTTTTCTACACATATAAAGTGCAGTTCGTGTAACCAAGGTGGATTAGAGTAGGTCAGCTAATACAATTCTTACTGTAATAAATGAATCACCAGCCTTATAGAAGTTACCAACCACCACTGTGATGTGCTCCTTTATGCATCTTGTCCGATTGAGAAAACCAGCTGAAGAGAGATATGACTGCCATGTTGAATATGTAATAAGAACGACCTGGGATTTGTGTAGTTTTTTTATATGAGAATAAAAGGCACTTGTAATGATTTTAGTAATTCTGCACTTGTGGTCTAACACACAGAGCAGTAAGCGCCCCTGGAGTACACAAAATTACAGCACCAAATCACATTGATAAAACAGTTTTATTGTTATGCTTTGTCCATGGCATGGAAGGACTACAGTAATAAAGACACTGCCACAGGTGCACCTTTCTAGAACAATATTCCATCTCTGTACACGTGCTGGTTTAAGAGTTTGCTTTTCCAAGAAATATCAAGCATTCATGTTGTGAATGACAGTGGAAGTTACTATTAGACGCTATATTAAGTGTGTTAAAATACCTTTGACATTATCTTAGCTAATTTACTATTAACTGTTTAAAATTCATTTGACTCCATGGAATAAGAAATTCACTTCCATTTAAAAATTATTTTTAATATAACCCCCAGTTATTTTCACTATAAAAATTGCTCTTGGTTACAGTCATAGTAAAAGATTTTCGGTAGTAATAATTTGTATGTATATTTGTGGATTATTGGAGGGTGATAACCACAGCCGGAATGGTCTTTGTTTTTGTCAAATTGAAAGAAAACTAATTACCAAACCATAATATACTTTTCTCTCAATAGACAGAAGGGTGAGTAAGAGCCCTCACTTGTCTGTTGTTGTGACAGGTCCACAAATCCAGAATGAGGCTTTTATTTGTATGAAGTGATAGTTAGGTTAGGATCTTAGCCTGCCAAACATAGCTGTTCCAAGACTAAGAAAATAAAAATAGAGAAATGTATTACAGAACATTTATTGTTAAAAAATAAGGGGAGGTGGGAATATATGCTTATTTACAAAAAAGTTGTCTTGTTGAAGTTACTACACCTTATTTACAATTCTTTAAAAACCACAGATGTACCCACTACATATTAATGAAACTGAAAATGGAAGTTATGATATTCTGATAATGTTCATCTCTACGTGCTTCAATGTGGAGTGGAAAAAGTATAAACAGAGGACCTGAAATGATTTGAGAATGTGAGATTTTAGTCTCCATTTCAGACGCACTAGGAATCCTGAGAATTCTTAATAGCATATTCAGCTGCCTTTTCAACTGCATCTTCGATTTTCAGGAAAATGTCGGCTTGTTTCGCTATGTTTTGCAGATAAACCCGACCACGATTATAGTCTTTGACAGCTTGAGAGGAAAGCTGGAAAAAAAAAAATCGATTCTAGATCACAGTAACTTGTATGTGTGGAGTTAAATTAAATACAAGGTGTATGTCTCCGAGAGGAGAGTACCGTATGATCTAAAAACACTGCACTCATTAAAAGAAGTTCTTATAGTTTGCTCGTACTTTAAAGAATTATTTATAGCTTACTTACTTCCTCTCCATCTATCCATGTTGAATCTTCTATATCTTGAATGCACAGAACAATGTGGCGTTTCTTGTCTTTCTCACTTTCTCGGCCTATGTAATGAGCAGCCTGAAATAGGTTAGATACAAGTTCTTTATTAGAATATTTCTTTTACAGGATATATATTCTGCTTATTACTACAACACATATCAGAAAAAGTTATGAACATGAGTGTTTGTCATTTATTTATTTATTTGAAAATTCACTTCAGGTTATATTTTTTACCTATTGAAATTTATATCCATCAAATAGTTGTTTACAAGGATTCTAAACTCTACTTACTGCTATCATCTGGGATAATGACCTGGATTCCTTTGTTATAACAAACAGTAGAACGTTACAACCCTCTATAATGTTTCTCTCCAGTTGCAAGAACTTTTCACTGCACGTGTGGTCTTCCAAAGGATATCCATAAGTTAGTCTATATTTTCTGAAAAGGAAATAAAAACAATGCGTTACAGATATAATTAAACTGGTTTTACATAGTGTCTGTATATAACAATTCTTTAATTTTCTTAAATAAATGTTCACTAAAATGCTTATTTAATTGTGTTGGTTTCTCACTACCTATAAACAACATAACGGATATTTTATGGTAAATAACTCACTTGAGAATGGGTATAGCCACATCCTCTCTCCAAGAGCCTGAAGACCCACCAAGATAGACATCTTTATAATTACAGAAGGGTTGTATCCAATCTAGACATGAGAGGTTATTTCATGAACATTTGAAATAAAACTACTGATAACATGCCAACAAGTTTTATGACAAAGTTATTAGTAACTTTGATAATGCTGTTAAAACTAAGTAGAAACACGGTTACAAAAAATATTTTGGGGATTATTTTATTTACATTAATAGAAGTATTCAAAACTAAATAAATCAAGAAATTATGTGACAACCACAAGTTACAAACATTAGCAACTTAATGGAATGTATTATTAAAACCACATTTTATATCTCAGGACTTCTGGTACGGGTATTAACACTTTTACTAACAAAGCAGAGAAAAACGTTTTGACCTTCTCAGGTTAACAAATTTCTTTAAGAATGGCATTCCTAAGCAACGTGATGCTACTGATAACCAACTGTTCTTGGGAAGGGTATATAACGGCCTTTTCTGATGCAAAATATTCATACACTTCGATCATAAAATGTGTTCGGAAGGGGGAAGATAAAGACACCTCTTTCATTTAATTCATTGAAAAACAAGAAAATGTGGTTTAATATAGAGCACCAGGACCAACTAGAAAGAGACTTGCAAGGTACAGCATCTTGTAACAAGAATCCATAAGCACAAAAGTCGTGTCCCCAAACAACACAAAGAACAACCATCTCCAATCGTAAAAGCTACAAAAGTTGATTGTGTGATATATCCATTTAAAAGTTACATGTATCAAACAGCAGAGAATGAAATGTGTAATTATTACCTTTGAAAATATGAATGTTAAAAGAGACACTTAAAAACTGTTGTCCTTGTGCATCAAGGTGACTTATGAAAAGCATGAAAGGAGAAGTGGTGTGCTTTTCACAAGACAGCCTTTTACAATAGAAAACATGCTGGAAGCATCAAATAATAAAAAGAAGGATGTCTGGTAACCTGTCCTTTAAAAACGTGGTAAGATTCCAAAATTACTGTAATAATGTATTCTTCCTGTGTACACATATTCCAGATAAACGAAAAACTCAAATTTAGGCCACTAGACCTTAATGCTTCTTTCTCAGGTGTTACATTCAGACTATAACCCAAACCACAGATGGAAAATTAATAATATTATAGTAAAAAGTGAGAACATATTTTTCAGCAGTATTAACAAAGGATTTTAAAAGAACCACACAGTCTCTAAACCTAAGAGTGATACTGCACATAAAAACACTTTGCTTTTTAAATTTTTGTTCATGTAATTATTGGATAAAGCTGTACAACATACAATAAGATTCCTGCAAACTCCTAGAAGTGCACATGGAAGATAAATAATTTATATTTAAATCATATACAAAAAAATAATTCCTTAACGTGAAACTCACCAAAGAATTGTAAGACGGGTTGAAACACAGTGTGCATAAAGTTTTTTATAAGGCAGGAATTTTTCTGTTGCTGCAGATAAGGGAAGAAAAATATATACATATGAACACAAAACTAGTAGCTTTCCCCAAAAATGCTAATTTTTTATATCGTAACTACAGATATAAACACCTATGTGTTACAATAACCTAATAAAATTCATGGATCTTACTGCCAACATTAACACCTTAACTGCACTAATCATAGAATTTAATTATCATTCGTGGTCCCAATTCTTCTTTTACAAATTTGAAAGGTTATATATAATTGCCATTTATATATATTGTTAATTAATTTTTAAACATGTTGCATCATAGCCAATTACAATGCCAGTCATAAAACATTAAACAAAACTGGTCAAACTGTAATACTTTGTTGACCTATTATAATTAAAGTCTAATCACATAAACTTGAATCGACATAAGTTTATCACTTTCACGTAGAGTCAAGGTTTGAAAGTACATTAATCACAAATTTGTTCTTGTACACTATTTACTAGTGGTAGGGGTCCGAGTATCCCATCAAACCGTATTACGAGATAAAATACATTCTTGACCATTACAAACCTCAGGGTAAAGAACTGAGAAAATGAAGGATTTTACTGTATTTATCTTGTGTGTAAAATAACCAGGAAACCAAAGAAATAATTAGTGTGATTTATTTCAACACTTGTCGTATTTTGTTCTTTTACTGAATCGTGTTATCAGGACCACGAGAAATTTGAGCATACAAACATTTGATGTTTTAAAATATTCAGTGGAATTTGTGTGAACTCCACTGTTAACACTAGTTCTAAGAATATCAAATTAGGAAAATTTCTGAAGAATACATTATTACTTTTTTCTTCTTACACAACTACTGCCACTTACATTTTAAATGTAACAGTCATTATAGTTCCTGAAAATTAAATAACTAAAACCTCGCTTATAGATATAATTAGTTCAATATTTATTTATGGCTGATAAGCATCAATTATTTACTGGCCACATTTTGAAGCAATTATAAAGATTAGAAAATCAAAACATACATCTCTTATAGTGATTTCCCCTGAGTTGGAACAATCAAGGTTAACAGCCACATTCTTCTGCTGTCTGAAAGTTTAAAAGAAAAAAACATTATAGAGATGTAACCAATATCATAAAAGTAAATAGCGTGCTTCGTACATTTCAATGTTTAAAAACCCTTTTTTCCTTATTAAATATAAAACGCATCACTTCACAATAATTATTTATCCATATTTTTACCAACACAGTATTCAAGAAATACAAATACGATAATTTGTTTTTTCCCCCTTAGACCTAATATTTTCAAATATATCGCTCGTTTTTCCTGAAACTTGTATATATTGCTTAAACAATTTTGACATGCAGTATTGAAAACTCATTCTTGGGAAATGTGTGACATTCTCTGTTTTGATTTATCTGAGTTTAAGTGAAAGCATAATTCATCCTGTCACCTTTCTACACACTAACTTTATCACAGTTGAATAGCAATATGAAGTTCCAAATGTAAAGCAGTGACAGTTGAAGACAATGTGGGGTTTATTCAGAGCTTTCTGAAAAAGTACAGTATCCTGTTAAAAACGTGTAGCAGTCATGCGACTATGTTACATAATCTACACAATCTTTGATCATCAGAAAATCTGATGATATCTCTGGGAGTGAATTACAAGCATTAATGAGGCAAATGCACATGTGCAGGGATATAGAAAAAGGTGTGTACGTGCTATAAATTCTACAAATCAATGCACATATACAATTGCAGCAAAGGTGTTAATAATATTTTCCACACACACCCAAAAAAAAACAAATCTTGAAATCATAAGTAGCAATATAATTAATGTAATAAGTGTAAAAAGAAAAGACCCATTTCCTTTTCCTGGTATTCTTTTCCTTTTAAATAGATTGGCAGTCAATATTCCTTGTTCTTTAGTAGCACAAGACACACCAATACTCTGGTTTAAAATTTGTCTCTAATTATCAATATTTCTCTTCTGCTTAACTTCAAAAAGTGTTAATACACTTCTGTATTTTGTATATCTCTTAGCAACTAAACAGCAGGAATGATGATGTCTTCTGTTTAAGGGTTAAATAGAGGAATGTAACAAGTACGAGTGTTGGTCAATTTGTTTCCATATTTTTAAAGAAAAATGGACAATTTTTTGTTGTAAAGGAAAACGTTCCATGGTAAATATGTATAATATGGTTCAATCTATTTTCTAAATAACGTAGTTCACATTACACCTTGAAACACTTGCTAAGTTTGTTTTTTTTAACGTTTCCACACTGCTTCCGAATGTTGTTAAAAAATAGTGTGATCTATTCAACATAAGATGGCTGGCATGGGTATTGAAACTCTTATTAAAATAAAGTAGACAATAATGTTTCAAACTTCTTAGATCATCTTAAGGTTAAAGGGTTTGGAACTGACGATTGCTGGAGACATCGTAGGGACGAGAGCGTAAAGAGGTACAGGACAGTAAGGACACTGCAGTATATGATAAGTTATTAATTAGTATAGATATAAAGATGTTCCTTTATATTGGTTTAATTTTAGTTTGAGTTGTTGTATAAGTAGGGCTTCTTTGATTTTGCATTTGTTTCCCCACTTAGTATCGGGGTCTTGGATAGAAAAGTTCTAGAACCATATAGAACTTTATATCCAAAACCCCAACCCACTGACACACTTTCCTAGCAACCCTTCACTACCACCAAAACTAACTTTGTGCTCAATAACCAAAACTACCTACAAATAAATGCCCCAAGTATGGATACTCTTGTGACACCAGTTCTAGCCAACATTTTTATGACACAGATTGAATCACAAAAGATCAATTCAGCCTAACACCCACCATTATAGTGGTACAGGTGTGTTGATACAATTGGTGGATTCACATCTACAGAACACACTTAGATTTTTACAACCACATTAACTCAATACACCCCAACATTAAGTTCTTCTGCGAACAGGAAAAAAACTAACCAAATAGCATTTCTTAACCTCAAGATCAATAGAACTGACACACAATTCAAAACAGAAATCCACAGAAAATCACCCATACTGGATTATACATTACCTGGGACTCAGCACACGAAACAAAACAAAAACTCAACATATTAAGAAACCAAATAAACAGAGCCACAAAACTATACTTACCAGATAAAATTAACAAAAACCATTGAAAAAAATTACACACACACACACCTAGATAAACAACAAACAAACAAAAATCCCAAAACACAACAAGATACAACACCTTATACTGCTGCATCCCAAATGTTCCCAACATCAGTAAAACAATATCAATCATTTGGAAAACATTCCAGTAAACACCAAATTTATCAAAAAACAAGTACAAAACTAAAGTCCACACCAAACACAACACCAACATAATTTATAAAATACAATGCAATTGGAGCCACAGCTTTGCATTGGAGAAACGAGTGAACAAACACAACATAACTGTAGAAAACATCCAGATACTAAGTAGGAAAACAAACACAAAGAAATGCAAAATCAAAAAAACCCTACTTACATAATAACTCAAACCAATATGAAGGAACACCTTTATACCTATACAGATTAATTACCTAACATATTCTGCAACACCTCTGACAAACCCACACCCATTTACATGTGTCCCTAAAACATGCGCCCACCAACAGTGACCTAAGAGGCTCAAAACGTTGTTCTCTACTTTATTTTAATAAAAGTTTTAATACCCCTACCAGCCATCTTGTGATACATTTTTACTTCAAGTGGGTTTCTCCTCATCATGAAGTAACCTATTCAATATTTGTAAATACACCGTACATTAAAAGAAATTAAAGTAAGCGTTATCAGTAAAATCTGAAGATTTCAGAAGATATAAGTTAATACTCACTTCAGTTTCTCTCCTACAACATGCAAGACTCTGGCCTGATCTACTCTGAGATTCTGATGGTTTTCATTTTTAAGACTGACCTGAGCAGCTTCTATGGCAGAGGGAATGTTATCGAACACAGAGAAATTTTTTCTCCAAACGAGGTGCTTCAAATATGTGCGTCCTTGAATCAACTCCTCAAGCTCCCTACAACAAAGGAATAACAGAAGTCATTAAGACAATTACTGGTTAAAACATTGTAGATAACAGAGTATATTTATTTACAATAACTTACATTTTGAAGACAATGTTTCAAACAACCACCACTTAATTTCCTCAAACTTATTAAATAACAATTTAGGTTCTACATGATGCACAAGGACCAATGTGAGGTAAAATTAATCATTCACAACAAGCTTACACAAACAAACCGCTACAACTTTCAATACAAACACTAATTACAAATTTCTAATCTTGCATTTGATCACAAAAAAAGTTAATAGAACTGGCTTGGATTTCTAATATTACACACACACACACATTATTCTAATTCATAAGCTAGCCCAAAATCAGCTCCGACTGCACTTGTATTTACGATATGTTTAGCAACCTACGTCCAGCAGCAACAGAGTTCAAAGTTTGTAGCAAGAACAGATAATTGTTTGTTTTACTTCTTGATTTGTTCTTCTATATTTTAAGAAAAATATTTAATAATCTATATTATACATATATATTAAGACGTGTCAGCGGTTTAATAATCTATATCATACATATATATTAAGACGTGTCAGCGGTTTAATAATCTATATTATACATATATATTAAGACGTGTCAGCGGTTTAATAATCTATATCATACATATATATTAAGACGTGTCAGCGGTTTAATAATCTATATTATACATATATATTAAGACGTGTCAGCGGTTTAATAATCTATATTATACATATATTAAGACGTGTCAGCGGTTTAATAATCTATATTATACATATATATTAAGACGTGTCAGCGGTTTAATATCTATATTATACATATATATTAAGACGTGTCAGCGGTTTAATAATCTATATTATACATATATATTAAGACGTGTCAGCGGTTTAATAATCTATATTATACATATATATTAAGACGTGTCAGCGGTTTAATAATCTATATTATACATATATATTAAGACGTGTCAGCGGTTTAATAATCTATATTATACATATATATTAAGACGTGTCAGCGGTTTAATAATCTATATTATACATATATATTAAGACGTGTCAGCGGTTTAATAATCTATATTATACATATATATTAAGACGTGTCAGCGGTTTAATAATCTATATCATACATATATATTAAGACGTGTCAGCGGTTTAATAATCTATATCACATATATATTAAGACGTGTCAGCGGTTTAATAATCTATATCATACATATATATTAAGACGTGTCAGCGGTTTAATAATCTATATTATACATATATATTAAGACGTGTCAGCGGTTTAATAATCTATATCATACATATATATTAAGACGTGTCAGCGGTTTAATAATCTATATCATACATATATATTAAGACGTGTCAGCGGTTTAATAATCTATATTATACATATATATTAAGACATGTCAGCGGTTTAATAATCTATATTATACATATATATTAAGACGTGTCAGCGGTTTAATAATCTATATTATACATATATATTAAGGCGTGTCAGCGGATGAAGGATAAAAATTAAAATGTTCCATTTTTTTTTGCTCAGTTGTGCCACTGCATGAGAAACGAACATAGACAAAGTTTCATTTCAATTGCGAAGTTTTTAGGGGTTGCGCATCCCTCACAAAGTTCACTATTTTCCTTAAATTTACCCTATATTACATTGTGAATGGTAATTAAATTATTTAAAGAAATTATTTAATATTTATTGATTATACAATTAGCAAAAACATAAGAACTTGAAAGAAAAATTTATTTCATTGAAGTTTTATCTTGCCTGCCCCCTTCACATTATGTTCGTCGATGTTCTTCTGCCACCTGAATCATATTCTGCAATTGATCTTCGTTCTTGGTGCTGCCCTCTACCGTAAACTGTTGAATTAAAGCTACTCCTCTCTCAGCTGCATCATTTGTCACAAAAAGTTTCTTTACTCCGTCCTTTCCTTGTTTGTACTCTTCAGAGGCACTCCACTCTTTCGGTGGTAATGATAAAAATGCGCTACTAATATCCAGATGGAAGAAAATTTTCTTCGTTGCCGAGGTAAAAAAATCTGGAAGTTTTGTGGAAACAGCATTGCTTGCAGCATCAACTGTTAAACGTGGAGTTGGCCTAGGAGATCCTTTCACGGTATTCATATTTGAGACCATCCTGAGTTTGTCGCTATTCGTTACACCGTCATCAAAGAGCGCAAGCCCAACTGCAACCTCATATAAATACCATAAATGTCGATTCATTGCCTTTGTACCAACTTCCTTTTCATGCAATGTAAGTTCCTTGAATAGTTCCTTTGAGCTGCCATGGAAGCATCCTTAGCTGTAAACCATGAAAGCAAGTAATGTTTAGTTATAAAGACACACAAATTGCCAAGTTTGCTGCAGAAATGTGCGTCAAATGAAACACGAGATGAAGCAGGCCGTGGTTGCAGTCTTCCAAACTCCTCTTGGAACAAATTTCCAAATTTTTAGAGAATATATTGCTCAAGCCATCCATCGTGCACGATGTACAACACCAGAAGTACGGAAAGAAACTGAAGAACGTCCATGTGGAAGAGATTCAAGAAAAATGACAGCTAATTCCAAGAGCTCTTTGTAATCGTCCCATGGTTGATGAGATTGAAGGAGATTCTAACAAAATTGAATAATATCATCCTTCCAAGGCTGTATTTGGAGTGGCATTGCTTCTACTGCTGCTATGTACTTAGTTTTATTAATTTTAGGCCAACAATCTCCAAAGTTTAAAAACAAAGTAATATCTGGATTTTTTTATGTCTCTATCACGAGAGTAGAGAATACAGCGCTCAGAAGAATCTCCAAACTGTGATGTCTACAGGCAAGGTGCGAGAGCTCACGTTCAAGTGACATTTCAATCCTCAGACAGACGCCAGATTTGGATCCTGTATTGGTCGCCGTGGTGTCAAAGCAAAGCGATTTAATTCTGTCTTCTACATCCCATTCTACTAAAACTGATCTGATCTCAGAAGCTACTGAATTTGCATCCCCACTATCAATCTTGGGCACTGAAAGAATCTTCTCTACACCTTCACCTGAAACTAAAACTGCCAAACGTTCGATCTTCTCTCTGCCAACCAAGTCAGGCATCAGCTTACCATCCCAATGTAATGTCAAAGGAACGTTTGGAGAAAAAATTTCCTTCAATTCAGCTGCTAGAAGAGTACGGTTAGTAATTCGTTTTCTCCTTTTGAAACTTGGGCTTGTGGAAAGATCCTCGATATTATGTCCAATATGAGCTGCAAAAGGAAGCAAAATTTGTGCTGCTTTGTGGTCACTGATTTCGGTATCTGTTTATGTCATTACCTGTTCAAACATGTTGAGGTGGTGATCCGCCAATTTGAACTTGACGCTTAAAAGGTTCCGGAAGCACGTTGTTATTTTGTGAGCATTGCGCAACCCCTAAATATTAATGTATTGAATTGATTTTTACACAAACATATTTTTCATTGAACGGAATCAAATTATAAGCGAGCGACTGAGTGTCACAACTTTTTGTTGTTTGACGCACCCTAATATGTATATAATGTATAATAACTGAAATGTAACAGTATATTACAAATTACTAATCCATTAAAACTCAGCCAAGACAGGGAAGACTAAAGATCAGTTTTATATTACTGAATATGTAACATGAGTGCATGCAGACCATATAAATACAAGATATGTAATGTTAGCTTGGAATTACTGTAAGGTCAATATAATAGAAAGTGATAGATACATAGTGCTATACGACAAACTACTTACACTTTGTGTTATTATATAGTTATTCTAGCATGAAAAAAGCATAATTTATATTTACTTCTTGACTTTTTATGATGGTTACAAGATTGGTCAAATGACAGAGCCCACACAGTAAGAGTACAGAAAATAATAAAATATAGTCTTACTTAAAACAAACATTTGAAATGTATTTAGGAGATTTTAAAGATTATTCAGATAATAGAGATTTTCAAGATGAAGAATAGTTTTTAATCATAACACGAAATCACTTTGGCTTCAGGCTAGTAATGAAACAAACTATTTTCACAAACAAATCTTATTTATTGTGTACAAAATACTTCTATCTTTACTGAAAGTCCACTAAATGTTGCAATTACACACATGCTGTATCAAAAGTTATGGTGCAAATACTTAACACCTGTAAATGTGTAGACGAACTTGTGTATATTATACTGAGACTGTTGCAAAAGGATAAAGTCATTCAAACCAGTCTTTAGCACTGAGAAAAGTTAATTTGAAAATAATACTAATAACAAAAGTTGTCCATAAACTTATTCTAATTATTCATTAACAGCTACTACGTTGACTAACCTTTCCGTAATTTTTTCTCCCATAACAGTAATGCAGCCTTCATTCTTCAAGTGGTAGATAACCAAGATCAAGTTTTTTGAAGTCCCTAAAAAAGTTCATCCACACGCAATTATGTTTTACCCTAAAAATCTTAAACACTGAATGAAAGATAAAAAATAACAACTTTGAAATTATCAACACTTATGAGACTGGTAACAGACAAAGTAACAATACCCTGTTCATTTAACTTCTGACGAGGTCCAATCAACAAACTTTACAGTTACGTATTGTTCTGATTTACTATTTAGCAGTTCCTTCCTAATTCTGGAAAGTAATGCAAGTGTTAAATTTACACGTTTTTGTTCATGAAATTGTAACCAATATAACATAACATGAATATTGAGGACACTTGTATTTATACAACACATTCAATCATTAAACCTGAAGAAGAAGAAAAGAAAATTAAGCCTACATTTAGGTTTAAAGACTCATCTCATTTTAACCTCAGTTTTCCCGAGATGAAAATATTACACTATTTAAACATTTACAGATATGATTTATAATGTCTACCGGCAAGGTATTTTCAATTAGAACTTTAACAGTTTCTAGTTTTTTACGGAAAAATTAACACTCATTGGAAAAGTTACATGCATGAGAAGCTAATATCTTAGCCAGATTTTTCTCAAAAGAAATCAGTATAGATATAAAAATTCAAATACAGACAACTGAAAGTTTTATGAAATATTTCACATTAACCTGTTGACTGTCAAGCATTTCAGCTGCTACAATACAACTCTAATGCTTCTTCATTTTGTAACTTTTTCGTGACGCTATTTTGGATCGAAAGTGAAACAATTTGTAAGTAGGTCAAATGCACGTATGGTGCTGACATCTATCGTTGAAGTATTATTGAGAAGGAATTAACTCGTCCGTGGCACTGTGATACCAATTGGCTTGTTACCATGCGGCAATTAAATCAATTAAGAGTTTTACGCACCATCCTGACAACTGTTTGTCTGATTTTACTTTAATATCAGTTTACAATTGAATATCAAAAAATCCAACAATATCCTTCTTGGACATTTATATTCATAATAAAGTGTGCACTGGTGTTAAATGTTTCCTAAAAAGTCTTTCTGTTGCCTATATTCTGCCTCTGCACAAGTTTTAAGTAAAATCTTGTTACAATATTAGTTCAAACATACATATTACCCAGCAAGTATAATTCTTTTTTAAAATAAAGATTTAGAAAATATCAGAAAGTTCTTACCAGGAAAAAAAACCAAAAACTTTTATATAGACATTATAGATCATTTTATAAGAGATTGTTTTAATTATAAATATTCTTAAACAGCCCAATTAGAATACAGTGGAACCCTCTCTAAGCAGCCCTCCCACAGATACGGTCACCCCTTGAAAGCAGTCATTCAATCACAGTCCCTTTTTTGTTTACATAATCCCTAATTATGTACAGTGGAACCCCCTCCAATCAGGCCAGTTTGTCTCAGTCCCAAAGGTGGCTGGTTTAGAGGGGTTCTACTGTATTTATAAACTTTCCATAGTACTGCCACATACACGTTATTTTAATTTGAAATTAATTATTAATTTCTTTAATCATTTTGCTGAACCAATATACATGTCTTCAAGA
Organism: Carcinoscorpius rotundicauda; assembly: GCA_011833715.1. NCBI lineage: Eukaryota > Metazoa > Arthropoda > Merostomata > Xiphosura > Limulidae > Carcinoscorpius > Carcinoscorpius rotundicauda. The sequence continues at coordinate 88,141,813 of CM022399.1, forward strand.
TTAAAATATGCTGTTTAGGTATGAGGATTGAATATTTAAAACTTCAAACATGATGTTTGTTTGTTTTGGAATTTCGCACAAAGCTACTCGAGGGCTATCTGTGCTAGCCGTCCCTAATTTTGCAGTGTAAGACTAGAGGGAAGGCAGCTAGTCATCACCACCCACTGCCAACTCTTGGGCTACTCTTTTTTTACGAATAGTGGGATTGACCGTCACATTATTAACCCCCACGGCTGGGAGGGCAAGCATGTTTAGCGCGACGTGGGCGCGAACCCGCGACCCTCGGATTACGAGTGCACGCCTTAACGCGCTCGGCCATGCCAGGCCCAAACATGATGTATGAATATAAATGTCTTGAATGTATTTAGGTAATACTGAATCTATCACCAGTTGGTTACAAATTTACATACAAATGTAATACATTTACTATTATATGTTTATTATAATATCAATGCTTGTTTCAGTTAAATATATAACTACACACTGTGAGTGTAAGAATCAACAATGAATGTTTCATAAAAGCACTAGCATACTGTTGGGCTAATTGAAATTTCTAAAATGTCACTTTAACAATTATAAACTGATGCACCAAGACATTATATATTGTTGGTTTGCTACACTTAGTACATTTTAAACTTTGGAAGCTATAATTCTGATCAATGCTTATTAATTGGGAAACTACAGACATTTAACCAGGAACGTTTATAGATTTTGAACATTATAAACCGTTTAATTTTTAGAGAACTAACTTTGGACATCAGAATTTTTAAAAACATTTACAGATCTTTAATGGTGAAAAATAAGCTTCTAAATAGAGTGAATACAAACTTAGCAAGCTCTGTTGTATCTACATCGAGTGAAAACTAATTTTGTTGTCGTGAGCCCTCCATAAAATATCAGTTAGTTCTGTATAAGATAGAAGATTCAATATTGTTTGTAATTTTATAAAAATTCTATATAACTCGTTATTTGTAATCATTATTTATAATAACCATTATTATAAACTGTGTTACTGTTTATTAAAATATATTTGTATTAAGAAAGAAAACTGCATATCAATGCTGTTGGCAAATATAAATTTAATAGATATCGACATTTAAATAACTTCTAAATTTAAACTACAATGTAACTCAATTTCTGACTATTTCAGATTGTAATACATAACATAATAAACGGGAAACTTTACCAAGATAAGTCATTATACATTACACGAGACACAAACCTGGAATCTAAATCCAAAATAAGAATCGTGTCTCAAATGCCCATAATGAACTTTAAAATATAAATGATTATAAATTCCTCCCAAAGGCAAATAATAAACAGAACAGTGCAGTTTATATCGAGGAATGACTCCAAGTATACAGTTTTATATATATATATAAAAGTAACAGGGAAACTTCCTTAGAAAAAGAAATAATCTAGAGGTTTTAACACTTCAATGACGTTTTACAAAATTTAAATATAAAACTCAATCTTGTAAAAATTTGTAGTATATAGTACTAAACCATGTTAAACAAGTTGTGTGAGCATTCTATATTTCATTGTGAACACACTAACAGAGGTTCTTAATTTTAAATCATCACTGTTTCACAGAAAGACCCAAATCCATTTTCATCTAAATCAAATCTCAAAATACACCAGAATGTGGATTACAAGTTTCAAAGTCTGTTGACAAAGTATGAAACAAAATATACGTACATCCACGTACATCTAATACTGATAATTATACAACATACCTGCAATATGGGCTGCTTCAATCATTGATGCTACAGATCTTGTCTGAGTGTCAATGACAAAAAGTAAAACTTGAGCCCCCTAAATCAAAAAAAAAGAAAAAATATTAGTCACTTTGAAATGTCAAAAATGTAAGTGACACTCGAGATAAAATGCGTTTCTTCGCTGTGCCAAGAAAAGTTCTCTGGAAACTAAACCAACAGTCAACTGATAAAACTATTGTTTAACAATATGATCCATCTTATTTCTTGTCGCTATCATTAACTTCAACGAATATATTGATTCCAAAACACTTACTTCTTTTGCCTTGTTTTCATAATTAATCAATTCAGGTCCCCACTGTGCACATTGCTGAAATGGAAAAATAAACAATGTAGCTTTTTTTATTTAATTGTCTAATTCACAAGTTTTCACAAAAAGACATTTCAGCATCTAAACTATTTTGACCAAATTCTTGTGTATTGTTTTTTAAGAACAGATCAAACATTTATACTTTGTACAAATAATAACATAAACTTTGCTAATTTCTTAACACCTTGAAACCGTACCTCAAGCTTAAAGCCACATCAAAAATAAAATGAAAAATTAGCTTATGGTTACACACGTTACAGAAATAATAGTTCGTAATCTAGCTTTGATGTCTATTATTAACCAAAATTTTTTAGGAATGCACGACACATATTTAGTGATTGAATGCTCACACACACAAAACACCAAATTTGTATTTGATAAAATTCAACAAACAAATTTAGAGGATCTTTAACTACACTTGGTTAACGTTTAGCAAAATTACTAACTGGCTAAGTCTTTATTGTTAAATAGACCCATATTAAGATAACATCAACCATCAAGACTGGAAAATAATAGATTTAAACATTCACATACATTTCTCCCTCTAATCAATTAACAACAGTTCAGAGACAAACTATATTTTTCACATATATGCACATGCAAGAATGGTGATAAGGTTTTGGTTTCCCATTTAATAACAAACGTTAAGACTGAAAAAATAAAAACTAGAATATATATATAATACATTTCTTATATTATTGGAAGTTACCTAAACATTCCTGCTTATATGAGTATGAGATAGTAAATTTTTTGAATAATTCATTCCACAAAGTTCCAAACCCAATTTGTACACAAGTTATCAAAAAGAATTATAAAAATTTTGGCCATTTATCTATTGTTACTTCATAAAGATAAACATTGATTATTACACTTAAAACAAAGTAATTCTTTAACCATTAGGCTTAAATAATAATATAGATAAACTTACTGGGTTATAATAAGCAATATTCAGCTTATTCAATATGGGAATGGCTATATCTCTTCTCCAAGTTGTTGGGTTGCACGATCCACCCAAAAATACTAAAAAGACGTATGTAAAAAAAAATGTAACAGAAACAAGCAAACTGACAACTGCAGAGGAATATATAAGGAACAATGGATAATTTTGGACCAAAATATTAAGTAGTAATACAACAAACTTATGCAGCAGATCATCAATAACAGAAATACATTAAGTCCATATGGATAGATAGTTGTTTAGCAAGATCAGAAAAAATGTATAAAGAATATTGAATTGTATTAGACCAAAAAACAAATGTCAAAATACAGATGCAGCTGTATCTGGAAAGACCTCAGCATACAAACACTGTTAATACTGAGGTTAATTGATTTTTTTTTATAAGACTGATGATTCAAATATCTTGTTGTCCAAAGAGCATCTTATTCAGAGTCCATCATGCTAAATGTGATGGCCATGAGTATGCCTCATTATCTGGTATTGCAATTTATAATATAACAAAATTTGTGAAAGATAGTGTCCTCTCACTTGAAAATCAGTGGAACATTCATCCATTGTTTTTCACTACATGAGGACATCACAAGATTATGTTTATTCTATAATGAGTATGTGGTTGAATGGAATTCTACAATTCCAATTTATTTGGACATCTTTCTTATGACAACAGGTATTAATTATAAGATAGAGCTAGAAACTTCTGAACTGTGAGCCTTTTCCAAGTTTAAATCCTTGTTTACTGTATTTGTTGATATTACCAACAAGCATGTTTAGCTTCATCATAATAAAGTTTTGGGTGTGAGGATTCGACTTTGTAACCACAGCTTTCACTTTCCTGTTGAAAGTATTGCTACGAACTGGGATGGATGTGGTGTAACAGTACACTGTTGTATTAAATACTCTGCAAGTTTTTATGTATGCATGAAACTGTGTGTATACAAATATCTTTTACTGAAAAAAAAAGGAGTGGTGCTGTGAAATATTTCTCCAGTCATAAGTCTACTCATGCTTGCATTGCAATGTTAAGCTTCCTCTATTTATTTGTGGTTGACAAATTTTAAAGCAAGAAGGTACAAGCACGAGAATTCTTATACACATATTTTTACTTAGTAGCACAAAAGACACAAGACTAATAGAAATATTCATGTTGCAAAGTAAAAGAGCACAAATAATTTGCATGTAAGGCTCAAACAACTGTAGAGCTGTTAGAAGAAGAGAGGCCAGAAATGAGTGCTTTAGACTTTTCCACCCCTTGTTGATCCTTCCAAAATGCAATCAGATACTCCAAGCACTATTCAGGATTCAATGGTTAAAGGTAATAAGGGATGTGCGTCAAAGTTTTAAGGTAAAGGAAGGCCAACAGGTCTGTTCTAGTTCTAAGTATGGCACACAAATCAATTTACAGATATTCCATCAACTTGCCAATCAATGGTCACTACCATGTGGATTGATGTTAATTTCCAAGAAACCAAAAGAAAGAAATAAGGTACATGGATATATAGATATACGGTTTACAGTAATAGTTCGATCTGCACTTGGAAGTACATCTGGGCACCAAAATTTAACCCTTTCAGCATAAGCTCCATCTCAGAAACTGACTTCTTAACCATTGTGTGCTTGTTATAATTCTCATGCTGTAACTTTTAAAATAATAAGTGTGTGTCATGAAATTCTGTGGATCATCAGAAAGCATAACAAGGTTTTCGTACACAAAATATTAGATTGTTTTTATTAAGTTTTATGATTTTAAAAGTAACGTTTTCCTCAAGCCTTTCTTCTTTTCACATTGACTGTAAAACATGCAAAGTAATTTTGATTTTAATATTAAAAATACTGTTATGCATCAGAAAATTTTCAAATTTCAAGAAAGAAGTCTTTACATCCCCCAGATAATTATCAAACATTTCTTTGAAAAACAACAACTAATTTCATGTTATTTTCACTATTGAATCTCTGTAAGGATTTGGTCAGCTTAACTGACCTCATAATCATTAAAAATTAAGAAATAAATATAAATTATGATTTTTTTTCCAGAATGACTACAAATTATAACACAAAACTAAAAATGTTTAGTCTAATTTGTTAAATCTCATAACATTATAAATTTATTATTATACTGAACTTTTCAGCCATGTCTGATAAACATTACAGAATAATCAATAATGTGACATACATGCACTCCTGTCATTATATCAAAGAATACAAGACTGGCCTTTACAAAGTGACCTGTCTTGGCTGTGTTTTAGTGGACTCATATTTTATAAAATAGAGTTACATTTCAGTTATAATATGATATATATAGTATTACTATTTATAAGTTCTTAGAACACAGAACAGCAAATAGAGAAGTGTAGCAAATTATTATCTCCCCCAGTTATACAACCTTTGTAGTCGTTTACTGCTTACTATAGGTTGCTAAGCCTTATCAAATATTTCACATGGAGGATGTGAAACTTTTTTTAGGCTTTGTGTGTGTGTACACACACACATTTTTAAATAACCAAAAATCACAAATTACTATATGAATACCATAGAATTCTGCTATAATTTATCAAGTTTAATTAGCAAGCTGTATTTGGGTCTAAAAACATGAAATTTCAAGCACACTAAAGTCTTACCTAACCACTTCAAATCTTGCATAAAAGAGTTCAAAACAGCTGAGAAAGCCACAAGGAGGACATTCTAAGCTTTCAATTTATTACTCATACATGAAAAACAGAAGTAGGGGAAGATAAGTGTTTCCAAAAATGGAAAGAGGTGGGAGGGACCACTGTGTTTGAGTCAATATGTGGCAATATCTAAGCAAACAGAAAAGACAGGATGTTCTAATTTTATATTCTAGTCTGTCAATATAAGTAATTCGAGTCCCAAATTCATAAGAAATTAGACTCTTTGTATTTAGGCATCAAAAACATCCAATTTGAACCAACGCTGCATTCAACATACCATATCACAGAAAAAAGTCCATATTTAGGTGCGTTTTTGATATTTACTTTTAAATGAAGAAATTGACTAATGAATAATATGAAAACTTGAATTATAATTACAATTTGACAGCAAAATTACTAGCACAAATTTATAAAATAGTTGAATAAAATTCTGAATGCAAGTCAACAAAAGCAATGACATATATTATCTGCAAGCAAGTTCCATCAAACTTCTCCCATCAGTATCAATAAAACGTCCATGTATATAAATATCAATCCACAAGATCACTTACGGTCTGTTGATCGTCATCCATCCCAAATGAAAACAAAAGAGAACAAACCATAACCACATTGGCACTTCAAACACCAACTGCAAGATTTACAGGAAAGAACGGTGCACCTCCATATACATTCGGCATAAATTTTATCTTTTCATATATATGAAAACTACCAATAGTGACAAAGAGGCAGCAGGTTTGAAAAACTATTCCTGTTGGGTGGAAATAAACCAAAACCATCACATCATAATATTTATTTCTAACAAGCTTATTAACTTCCACAGGACATATCATGGAAGTGGAACACCAATGATCACCATCCATACAAAAGCAATTATAAAGAGCAATGGAAGATTGTGCCAATGAGAAATAACTCAGTACAGATCACAATAACAGGGATAGTGTTATTATAGTGACAATAACAGACTTGTCCACAGTTGAATACAACTCGCCACAGAACATCAAACACTCAGATGCTGTTCAACACAGACATCTGTAGACCCAACCAAATCTGATGCATGTGTAACTACAGGTAGATGTTACTTACCGCTCTCATGTGTTGTGTTTCCTTTTCTTATTTTCACTTAGGGAGTGATTGCAACTGAAAGGAGAGCTTTTTCAGTTTACACATAGTAAATCTGAATTATAGTCATCACAGTAATAAGCATTTTACGATTACCGGCAATCCACGACGGAACATATTGGAATACCCAAAATAATTAAAACACGTAATTGAATTTTTCATAAATCGCTGAAGTTACAGTTGAAATATCCTGCCTTAATCCTGGCAGAATAACAGGAAGATATAAATAAATATCCTCTTGAATTCCTTTTCTATCTTAACTGACAGAAATTATTCCAAGATATTGGAAAGACTTGATTCAGTAATTACCTTCCACATGTATACACACAACAAAGAGGTAGAACTTAATGCATTATGAGATGTGATCCTAGAAAATGGAACCAGTTCAATGTCAGTGGATGTTGATATTTTATAAAAAAAAAAAAAAAAGGGGGGGGGCTTCTTATTAAAGATTTTTAACTGGCCTAGAAGAGCTAGCAAGCCCATAAAGCCCTCGTAGATGTGTTAAAAACAAAGCACACATTAAGAAAATCCAATCACAAGTAGTCATATATATGAAGATGTTAGAAATTCAGGAGTAAATATTTTATCTGGGGCCTTTACAATGCCTTAAACTTCCATGGCAAAACAAATTTTTATTAACTAGCTTTTGGCCCCTAACCATGAGGAAGTTCAATCTACGAGTGTCACGCTGACGTTTGAATTTTGCAAGCACTATATTACAAACACTAATCAATGAAAAAATTCAGTGAATGGGTTCAGTTGACAATAACCACTATTGACCAATCAAATTAACCCCGAGGAAACTTTACAAGGATCATCTCTCTACACAGACACGAGAAAACAAAAACTGTTGTGGCAAGCCAGAAAGCACTCAGCTGCCAGGACACTTTTCTTATCTTTATAAATTATCATACATATTACGAGGTTACTCTGTAATTACAGAAATGTTGATGGATCCTAGAGGTTAAGTAAAACTAAAACCTCAAATAGGAAGTCTTCAACTACGAAGAGGAATCCGTAACAAAAGTTTATGATGAATAACAATGGTAATTAATTAAAACATATAAGGAAGAAAAAAAACAACACTGTAATCACATGTGTATAATTAAATTATCTCACTTCCCTGTGGAAAGTTACTGACGTCAGTAATATAAAATAGTTTTCTGATTCAAGTACATGTCACATGTGGAAAGCTTAAAAATTTCTAATAAAATTACTACATTTCAAATACTTGTTTGAATTCATTTTATGGTTATTTTTAGTGAAAGTAAAATGCAATTTTTTTCTTTATTTTTGAAGTTAGATTAAAACTTTAAAGAAGAAATTAACTTAAAACAACTCCACTGAAATATTGAGCAAAAAGACCAAAGTATAAATATCAAATTTTCTAAATTATCAACTCCTTATTTTTTTAATACAATCAAACTTACCATATGGTTCATTTTCTCTTTCCACTTCAGATGAAGATTCCCGGCTTCCATGGTAAGATACTCTACATAAAAACAAAGAATTTAGAATCCAATTTATAAACAACACCTTCACAAGTATAATAAATTATGGTGTAACTATTAACACTAGAAAGTTATACACAGAAAGACCTTTCTAGGAAGATCTACCTTTAAAACATACAAATATAATATTTATGACTCCACTGTGAAACATCTCGGTGGGAGCATATCAGAATCAGCCCTTCACATCTATCCTAATCTTATCAACAAGGTATCTCAATAATGGATGGATTAATTTTGACCAAACCTGTACAACAGATATTTTGAAAAATATCCTTTATCTGATTAACTCTGAGATAATGAGGCAAAGGTCAATGTCAAACTCAAGTGTTTCTTAAACTCCAATTTTCATAAGCATATTGATAGGTAACTGTGTCTGAAATTATCTCTAAAACATATACTAACAACACTGCTATAATATACTTGGTTACATCCGTATAACTTCTCATTTTTTCTCAGTTAACACAATGCTATAAAAAAGATGTACAGATGTACCTTCTCCCAAGAACTTAACATATTACAGATGTCTATATTACCTCTTGACAGAGAATTCACAAATGCTTTATTTCAGTGATAAATGATTTATAAAATTTATTTCTAAGAAACAAAAAAAACAATAGCATAACTCACTTTTTTTCAAAATTGAGACAGTCTCCATTTATCATTGGTGCACAGTCACTTTTACTATGAGACATTTTTTGTACTGAAAATACAAAACAAATACAATGTATTTTGACTGAAAGCATGTATGGTTTGTGTATCTTTTGATGTTTTGAGACAGCATACAAATATGTATTGAACTTGTATGTGCAAATGAAGGTTATTCATACACCATTACACATAAATTCCTAAAGCATTTTCAAATTTACAAAAATGCATAGTGACAGTACATAAGTGGAAAGAACTAAACACAGTTAACAAAATACATTAAAACATCTTGCAGTTTTTACATTAAGACCATGAATGCAACAAAACTTTTTAAACATTAAAATACACTCAACTGGAGCATCAAAAACTGTATATAATAAGTAAAATTTATCAACACAGATACCCAAGAAAGTATCATTTTAAACATCAATTGAAACAAAGTTGAAGAACTCGTCTAAAGTTTCTGTTACCAGGTTTAGTTTCCTCCTAAAATTCGTCAATGGTTTTTTTAAACATTTACGTTGAAATCTTACCTTACGGAGTTACACTGATAAGGTTTAGCTCTCCTATTGTCTGTAGTTAATCTATATTTTCCTTTACAATAATAACAATCTATATCTTTTTCGTTTTTAATCAGCTGTGGTAAGTTACAACAGCATGATTCTTCTCCTATCAGTGGCCGATTGTAACTACATTTTTTCGGTTCTTTTAGATGAAAAAGTCCAGTCATTCAACCACCAACTTCAGACACATAACATTTCAACAATGTTGGCTGAAGCAAATCAGTCCTATTGTTAAATGTCGGTTGCAATTATTCAAAGTTTCTACAACATTCACCCGTAAGTTAATGATCCAACATTTCTGTAACAAATGAAAGTTACCAGTGGTCATTTGAAATAATAGTATCCATCTACACCTGATCAGCTTTTATTGACGGTCAGCTAATCAAAAATTTCTACAATGTTCGCCTGTAGCTAATCAATATTGAGTGACGAGGAACTGTAACTAATATTGTTTTTTCTAATTACTTCAGTAATATAAAACATTATACCAATCAATTTTTTTATAATAAATTGAACACTACTTGCAAGTATTATGTTAGTGGTCACCCTTACGTTTTATCATTTTCATTTGATTGGTTATCTGTAAATATCTCTAACTTAATTTCCCTTTCTAACTTTCCTATACCCAGAAAAGCTAACACATGCCTTCCTTTTATAAAAGGCATTTATCTACAAGCTGTATCAGCTTTGGGGTAAAATGCTGATAAAGTACATGTCATTTTATCAATGTGTTGGGAAAGGCTATTGAAACAGACCCTTTATCAGAGAGCTAATTTCAAACTATTGTGAAATGAAAATTATCAAACTAATTTTAACTGAAAAGAACCAAAACAATTCAACATGGCAATAAATATTATCAAACAATGGAAAGCTTTTCATAAAGATGTGTTCTTGGTTTATTCTAACTATTTTCTTTGAAGCCATACTAATAAATCTGTGTGTCACAAATTACTCTCAGTAGAGCACTCAAATTTTATCAGTTAAAAGATAATTCAGCCTTACTAATATGTGGGTTACAGTGTTTGTATGTGAAATGTTATTTCACTTTTAATAAAATATTGAGTCAGAAGAAATATTAACATTTTATGATAATTTTTAACAACGAAATTTCATTACTCAACAACTTCAGACATTTAACTTGAAATAATGTGATCTCAGAGATAAACAAATGAATCTTATATCCTTTGTAGTTTTAAAATTTGCAATTAAAAGTACAAAGTAATAATATAATATTTTACAGTATTTGTGAAAAGACAGAGAGGTGTACGTGACTCACTGAGGAGAATTTATTCAAATAGGAACATAAAGCATTTATTTCCACTTGTGACAAAATAGCCTAACCAAACAAAAAACTCACCACCTGTGACAATTATATCATTTCACAACAAAACTCATGTTATGTCTATGCACGTGGTGGCTGATTGTTTAAAATTAGAAAAATAACCATGAGCTTCAGAACCTAACCATGGTTAACCCTAAACGAAACAATCAATACCTTTGTAATCATTAATACAGAAATAAAACAAGTAGAATAAAATGATACCCCTTAATGATGATAGGTTGAAATGATACAGTACTGCTGTTTACTTACTTTGTGATTTAGAAAAACGAAACTCCTATCACAAAAAGGCAGGGCAGTAATCTAGAACTACAATAAGTGAATGTTTAACTTTTCACACCACAACTGATAACTCTTCAGAGGAGCAAATCTCGTATAAGGTTTCAATATCTTAGACCCGAACAAAAATCTACACAAGAAAAAAAGCATTACATATAATCCATTTTCTAGTTAGGCTTAACATGTTAAAACATTTCAATTTATATTATAAATTAAATCTCAACTGATTTTAACTTCAAAAATAGTTAACAGCATTCAAAGATTAGCGCAAAAACAACAACAATAATTATGAAGATATATAAAATAGTTCAGTAACTAGCATCTTTAAATATTAGAAGTCTGTTAATGCATTTAAATCTCAGTATTATTTTAATATGTAGTGATTTAACCTGTGGAAAAGTGTAACATCTACTGAGGTTGAATACAAACAATGACAACAAAATGGTTCGTGTTTGATTACGTATGTGTTTTAACTCAAAATTAAAAATAAGAAAAGCAAAAACTTAGTAACTGAAAAGGCAAAAATAACTGAATATCTTATCACCTATCCACACAGCTACAGGAACTATTTTTAATTCCTGTAATTTCTACTATTTAATATTCTAATCTGATGCACATAAAAGCCAGTTGCTGTCTTTTTGTAACACCACATTTCAATCACGGCATTTATGTTCAATTGTCACATAGCAACAAAGGTATGACCTGTTATTGTTGTTAGTCTGTGTATTAACGGTGAAATATAAAGTGTCTAGGCAAAAGAACAAAAAAATATTTACTGACATGTTAATTTCCAATCTATGTTGATTGAAAAGGTTTCTATTTTTTCCGTAACTTTAGAGATATAACAGTAAAACAGTTTAATTCAAAAATGAGTCAAGTTTAAAACTGAATTAAATGTTTGCTTTCTGTAAGAAATTTTGGTAAACACAACTGACATTATCATCACAGTTTTAATTTTCACTCATTTGAAACTGGTGATAATTGTTATAAACGATACTTTTAAACTACTTAAGTACAAAATATCATTACATAACATTTTGGGGGTGAATGTAATCAGAATAAAATAGTTACAAAAATCAAAACTAGGGCTATTATCAAATAAATTTAACATACTCTTTTTAAACACACACTTTATCAATTTTTTTTATTTCCTGAACAAAAATTCATATAAATATAAATATTTTAGCAAAAAGTACATTTTAATGCTTCATTAAAGTGGTGATAGTACCTGTGAAGACCACAAACTACAATGTAAAGGTCTCTGTAGACCCCATGCTACAACAGCACCAAAATTGTATGCACCTGGAGCCTAGGCTAGGTGATTCCACAGTACTTCACTTTAGGAGTAATTACAAAAACTAGTACCCTCATCCTCATTTATGGCAAAATCATAAACGTATACTGATTCAGTTTGAATTTTGTACGAAGTTACATCGAGACTATCTGCACTAGCCTTCCTCATTTTAGCAGTGTAAAACTAAAGGGATGACAGATAGTTATCACAACCCACTACCAATTTTTGGGCTACTCTTTTACCAACATATAGCGAGATTGACAATCACATTATAATGCCCTCATGGTTGAAAAGGTGAGTAGGTTTGGTGCAGCGAGGATTTGAACTCGTGACCCTCAGATACCCATGTTCAACTCAACATTAAAAACAGAGCCACAATGTTAATAATGAAGCATTGAAAAGTCCACAAGCACTCAATATCTAATAAAATATCACATCTTTACTATATACTGTTTCTAATTTTGAGAGTTATGTGTAAAAACTAACACTTAAGAAAAACATTTCCAAAATTTAATCCTTCAAATTTATTAGTGCGAGTTGTTCAAAATCAATGGGTTTAAAAATGTCCAAAATATCCTTTGCATCATGATATGCAGTCATGGGCACAAATTCAGTGTTTACTAATGGTTAACACACGTGCAATACTCTTGCACTAGTCTACGTAAACATTCTGTGACGAGCAGATGCATGTATTTCCACACTATTGCCTAACTTAGAATAGGCAAATAATTAACTTCATGAAGCTACTTCATTAAGATGACTAATAAATAAAAAACTTGTTTGAAAGACATGACACACTAGATAATCAAGTTGCTGAACCATGTCATGCAACAGTACGTGCTAAAAATAAAAATACATTTGATGAGCACACAAATACAAAATAACCAAATATTACAAGATGCTTGTTTTACAAAACATTACAACACTGGATAAATAATATAAAACCTAACAATTAACTGACTTGTTACAGTAAATTAAAATTATAAAAATGTAAGTTCATCTTCCCAGACAATTCCAGTATTCCACAATCACTTGACTAGTCAATCACAGAAATCAAAATCACAATATCTGTCTTTTGAAAAGTGAATGAATATTATCTAATGAATACCTAAAAATTATGATAAGATAACTGGTAATGTACAATTCATGCATCGTGCATTACTTGATTAAAGATTAAAATTGGCTCAAAATAACAAGGTGACACTTCAGCAATGTACTTGTCTTTTAACTGATGCTAATATTAACTTTGATTCAAAACTGTCAAATATTGTCTTAAACTCATAGGATTACAGCTTAATATAGTAGTTTAGTTTTCACATCTCAAACCTATCACAAAAATATTCCCTATAATTACATAACTCAAGTTTTTACACTTTAAAAGTACAATGTTTCCAATCACTCGATGAGTCAAAAACTTTAAAGACCTAATTTAAAACTACACATTAGAGAAACACATGATGAATAGCAAGGAATCCATTAAATCACAAACAGATTAAGTATTATATAATGAATGAGATATATCAATTATATTTACTTTAAAAAAATATATATGGAATACTATCCAGTGAACTAAATCACTGTTAACATACATTTTTCCCAGCTGATGTACCTAAATTTGTTTTACCACAGTTCACATCCCACTCCTCTTAAAACAAACTGTTCCTAATACACTAGTGAGATGATATATTTTCATTTACTAAATAAAAAATTTGCTCTCTTGAAACTTTTCTTAAAACTCAGTATGTTCTACATAAAAACATAAACCCAAAACTTTACTTTGTAGCTATAGAAGAAGCAGAGATAAAACTTAAGCATTTTCTAATACAAAGCAAACTTGGTAATACATTGATACATGAATATTATAACTAATATAAAATAACAGTCTATATGGTGTTGTATGCAGTTACTACACATAAGGAGTCAACTTTTTTGCCGTAACTGCATGTAACATTATTTGATAAAATAACATATCCAATAACCATGTGGTAGTTTCAGGTAATTCACGGAGCCTACTTCTGTCTTTTAAAACAAGATTAACTAATGTCAGTCTTCCTTGGGTTTCAACCTGCATTATAGGCTGTGTGTGTTGTTCTTATGACAAAGCTACATTGGGCAATATGCTGATAACATGCATTAATACACAACACTGATCATAACGATATCAGTGATATGCACATAGAGTTGAGCAAAAGTAACCATGTGGTTAGTTCATTACGGTCATAAAAAGCCAAATGTCAGTGAGTCACACTCGATATCTCTAAATTCCACGAGTTGCACAAGTTATATTCCACTTTCTGTTCTATAATACTTTCTCTTTTCATTACCCATTCCCATTTTGATCGAATTCATTCCTCAACAAAGATGTAAACAGCCAGTGGCATATTTAGGTAGGGGTAAAAGGGGGCTTAGCCCCAGAGTCCATGATCTTAATGGGAGCCCACTGACAATTTTATTCTATGTAAAACTACATAGGAAGTAAGGCCTGCAAAAAGTATTAGCCCCTGGACCAACAGAACCTTAAACTTACCACTGTAACTAGCTCTTAAAGTTGTACAACTTCATCTGATATATAAAAGCCTGCCAAAAAGGGAATTTTTACACCAAAGATTTATTTAGCACCGAACGAAATTAATTTGTTGTTTGTTATAAAAAATTTCTGAACAAAAATTAAGAATTTGAAGAAATATGGTTTTAAGAGAACTATTACAATAATAAAATTGATGTGTTACAAAAACAACTAACCAGTGAATGCTGGAGTGAGGGCTTGATGCTCCGAAGATACATTCTTTAGGTAGATAGTGTCTACGACAAGCATTGGTTTCCATTTATATTTTATATCTCCATTTATATTTTTTATAGGTAACGAAGCTCCAAATCCATACTGGAGAATTTGAATTTGATAAGCTTTGGTTTCCCATCATTCTTATACTAATTACATATATTTTTGTATAATATTTTATGCAAATTTAGAACATAATATTTAAGTTATTACTCTAAAACAAACAATGGCCAAGTACATTTCAACTATCATTATACTATTTTGTACACTACCAACCAAACAGTACTTCTGTCCTTCCATTTATAAACATACAAGTAAATAAATAAAAAACACAATTGCTACTTCATCTTTCAAGTATCACTTTATAAAATGTTTTTAAATGTTGAATTTACAGTTTTAAAAAGAAAAAAAGAAGTATCCTGAGTAAAATCCATTCTCAGCAGTGTTAATTAAATTACAATTTGACAGCTTCCTCATAGACATTGTTTTGTTGTTGTTTTTTTATTTTGCACAAAGCTACATGAGGGTTATTTGCACTAGTTGTCCCTAATTTAGCAGTGTAAGACTAGAGGGTAGGCAGCTAGTCATTAACTCTTTAGGTACTCTTTGTACCAAAAAGAAAATAGTGAGACTGACTATCGACTGAAAGGGCATGCATGTTTAGTGTGACAGGAATTCGATCCAGCAACCCCTCAGTTTGCAACTCAAGAGCCCTAACCACTTAGCCATGCTGGTCTCCTCTTAAAAAAACATAATAATAAATTCCAGTATGTAATTTGCAGTCAATGTGGTTTGCCTGTTATTTCTTAGATCCATCCCGAAACATTTATTTTATTATTTATACATTCACTGTATGCAACAATTGTGCATATTCAGGCATACAAATAGAATTATGCTAAAAACATTCAAAAAATGGAAAGGCAGAAGCTTGTATAGATTCAAATTCAATTTTAAACTACCTTGTCACTTTTCTATTCAAAGTCACAGGCATCTTTTAAGAGCATTGTTTTCTTGTCAGATAGAATGGTGCTCCTTGTTCCACTCTGTATCAAAAGATAAACATTTACTTTAAACGGTGAAATAAAGAATTTCTTTGAAAGATATAACAATTGCTCATAAACTTTGCTTTACAAAAAAATTGTAGCTGCCATATAAAAAATGAGGACAAATAAAATCTGATAAATTCTAATTTATTAGAGAAGAAAACAAGGTATACTCATCAAGTGTAATAACCTAATCTTTGTAAAGCTGTCTGATCTCACAAAAGGCAGAACTTCCACAAAAACCTCAAACACATTGAACTAACATTTGCTTGCTTAATTCTAATGTAACAAACCAGCGACATCAAAGACAACTAAAATAAAAGAACGTACAGTATGCTTTTTCTTCTCCAGCTATACAACAACACTCATAAACAATAAATGATATACAATGTGAGACACTTAAGTAATCCATCTCTCAATTATTTTTGTAATTTCTTGATAAAGACAATTAGCATGTGGCTAATAAACAGGAAGTCATTTCATCATAACTAGGGTATAATCAAAGTTCAAAAAAGAAAAGTTACACCCAATAGTGTTTACATAACACTCATTAAAACCACATATATTTCAAAGATTCCATAAAATACACAAAGGAAAAAAAAAGTGCCTTAAAAACAAAGTCTAGAAACAAATCATAAATGTTAAAAAATAATTCTTAACCTTGGTGAACCTTTCTTTCTCTATTATTATTAAATACTAGTACATTATTTGACTCTAATAAAGTTTTCCACAAAGTTTAAAAATATTTTCTTTAACATACAGGATTGACAGCGATTTAAAATTTAGTTTTCAAGTGCAGAATGCTCACATCATATTTTTGTCACATATTAACTTTTTTGTGTTAATACTTAAATTTAAACATACTTAAACTATGTTACTGTACAAGTATGAAACTTACTTTTAATTTTATATAAAGTTTTTACAACAAATGATAACAACTTTATGTTTAAATTCCAATTCTACTTTATTGTGATGCTGTACGTTTATACCCGACAGTTTTCCAAAAATTTTTGACTCAGTTTTACCATTTAGCACTATCACTTACTTATACAATTGTTATTAGTATTCTCATTTTCGTACCAAAAGTTTGAGACACAAATTTTACTTCTGTGTCTTACAATATTTTCATTATTCATTGTGAAATAAATTTTTTTTTACCAAAAACTTGTTATCCTTCTTATTGTTGTTAGCTCTATGCATCATAAAGAACAGGGAACATTTAGCATTACTTCCCTTCTAACACAATACGAGTATTCAAGATCACGAATATCCTAATATTAACAGCCTTGAGCCTTCTAATATATTTGACTCATAATATCACCATATTCTATCAAATCAAGATTGGCAAAATTAAAATACGCGTATACACACAGTCTTCAATATAATTATCGAGTTCTTTGAACAGGAAAACATCCTAAACTTGGATCATACATCTTGACTGGTGGTTACATAATAATAAGTTTTATTTTCGATTTTCACACCCTATTTCTGATATATTACATTCAAAGTTAAACAAGTTGAGGTGAAAATCGATAACGATTGCTTTTATCTGCATTATTCTCAGAAGTGACCTTTGCGAAACTTTGAAAAATGTATTTGTTCTTTTTATACCAACACCGTTATTCAACATCAATGAATTCACAATACGAAATCACTGCCTACGAAACCTTCGTACAGGAACAAGGCTTACTCATTTATGATAATTGATCAACAAACAACAAAAACGACAATTGACCAAACGACGGCTAATTCTGCAGCTTCGTTATTTCCACATGTCTACGATTCACTCGTCGAAGTAATTTAAAATTTCAACAATTAAGTACACAAAAAACCTTATGAGTGTACATATACCACTCTCCGCAAATCTCAAACACAGACATTCTTAAATTTCACTCCATTTGTTTAACTTGCGCATTCTGCAGCGTCCTCTGAAGAACATAGAATGACTTAAATTTATAACAGACAAATCAACAATTCAGTCGCTTTCAAATAAACAAAAAATGAATAAAACAGAATAAAAGTGGATTGTCCAAGTTCGTGAGAAATATAATAACGTAAAACAAAGTACAAAAGGTACTGTGTGCGATAAGAAAAAAACAGGCATTCGTGTACCTAGCTAACAGAAAATATTTAAAATGTGACAGTTTACTGAAAAAATTGTAAACTTTCTTTCCATGAGAGATGTTGCAAAGTGTTTAATGCTTTCTAAAGTTACAGAATGTTTGGACTTAACAGTTTGTAGAATAGTAAATAAACTGTTTAAAGTCAAATAAATATTAATTGTTCTCTCTTTGAAAAACACAAGGTCGCAACTTCTATTTTGAGAAGTTTAGAAATACGCTATTATCTATTACTGCAGATTTTGATCACCCTCAACAAACACGTTAAAAGTAAATAAATCCTTTCAAACTTTCATTGTAAATAACAGACTGAATTCGCCTAATGGAAATCTAATATAAACAAAGCTGGCATTTCTTGTTACTAAAAGAACCAACACACCAATACAATTAAAGTTGTTGACAGCCATAAACTTATGTATTCAGATTTTCTTATTATTCACAGTTTTAGTAACGTAAAATAAAAAAACAACTCTTATATTTTTATTGCTGATTGTTTATATTATTATTGTTGTTATATTATGTTATTATTGTTTATATTTTTATTAACCTACACGATATTTCAAATCTTTTGTGAACAATTCAATTGCGCCATCTGTCATTTATTTAAAACCAGTTTATCTTGTACTCTCACACCTAAATGTTTTACGTCTTAAAGATACACATCTCAGTTGTCGCTAACGTCACTAAAAGCTTGTTTGTTTACGTGTGTGCTTTTAAATAACGTGTTTATGCCACATGAATAACCTTAACTGCTCTGGTGCGAGACGGTTTCCACGAATTAAAAAATATATAAAGCATTTTTATTTTTAATTATCACACTTCCACTGGGTCTGTGTTCTTTGGGGTGTCTGCCTCCTGATAAAATCGTTATAATAAAAGTATCATAAATTAAAGCATTTTCACAGGGTACTGGCTGTTTCTCCTCCTTAAACTTTCCTCAATATGTAAATATAAACAGTTAGGGTGCCTTTTATTATATTATTTTTAAAAAATAGTGATTTTATATTTTGTTTGCTAAACAGTCAATATTTAAAACAGGTTTTAAGTGATCCCTAAAATCTCAATTATATTACTTTTTTTTCTTTTTTTCCTCTTGATATAAACGATCGTCGATAACAAAACCTATTCAACTAAATTTTATAGTTTTCCCTGACAAAACTAAGGATTACTAAATTAGAATTTTGTCTCGTATATCACGATAATTCGGTCGTCCGAAGTAGCTCTCGTTTTTGGAGCACGTTTACTGCAATGCTATACAACGAACTATCTGCGTTCTTGTTTGTTTGTTTGAATTTCACGCAAAGCTACTCGAGGGCTATCTGCGCTAGCCGTCCTTAATTTAGCAGTGTAAGACTAAAGGGAAGGCAGCTAGTCATCACCACCCACCGCCAACTCTTGGGCTACTCTTTTACCAACGAATAGTGGGATTGATGGTGACATTATAATGCCCCCACGGCTGGGAGGGTGAGCATGTTTGGCGCGACGGAGATGCGAACCCGCGACCCCATCTGCGTCCTCTTCACCGCGTGAATCGTATTCTGAATGTTAGGGTTGTAAGTCCGTAAACTTACGGTTAATCTGACTCGAAACTTGAAATATTATTTTATGTATACGATGTTTGAATGCATACATTTTATGTTTATGTATTGTTTTGTTGGCAATGAAATGTTTTAAGAAAGGAAAAGGAAAAAAAAATTGACATAAGCATGGTTCATATGAAACAACAATATTAATTGAAGGATGATATGATATATAACTGACATTTTCACTTTATTTTTCAATTTACGTTTGACTATATTTTTGAAACTGCACGTTACTTTGTATTTATATCTGAAAATTTTGACAAACAGGTTTTATGAAATACGGATACTGAAAAAGTACGATTTTAGAGCCTCACCAAGTCCTACGTATACTTTATGTCGCCACGACCAGTCCACGCTTTCGCTGACGATTGCGACTCTTGACCAGGACCGGATTACTTACTGGGCCTACGAAAACTACAGGTTCAGGAAAACTTCCCTCAAAAGTTAATTTTTCGTTTAACTAAAACGGCTGGTAGGCCTTACGATCGTCTTAATCCGCCACTGCTCTTGACAATAACCTTGCAATATAATTCCCGTTGAAAAAGGTTTCGTCGTAAAGCTGTCATGTCAAGTGCTTACCACACCACCCGTAAGGCTATCTGTAATCCATTTTCTAAGCGCCACTTTCAACAGCCTGATCCCACAGAAATCCATATGCGCTCTGCGGCAACTTGACCGGTATTCCTATGGAAAAGCACGAATATCCGTCTACTTCTCAAGTTGCTTGAAGTATGTGACGGATAAACAGAAGTTATGAATCCGCTTTTTATTTGTGAATACATACTCTGTTGACCTCATTTTTCCATTATGTTTAATAGCTTTGCTTGGACGTGTGGATGGCTTTTGTTTTGCCACTTGTTGGCGGAGTTTTGTCTGTTTAACACTACTGCAATACAAGTTGTTGCATATTTCTTTCTGGGTGGTTAACACTTCTTCCTTTCCAACGCCAATAAGTTGAAGATATCCTCATTTTAGGAATTCTGAATCCCCGATCTGAACACATCTTTATAATTAAATGCAGGTGTACTTTGCCTACCCTTTGAAATGTAATCGATCGTCGGTGGCATCACATCGTCTACTGAAACGTTAAAAAAACGTAGTTATGATACAAGCCGTTCCACCGCGACCTCATACCGACTCTGATTGTCACGTGCATAGCTGATTTGTTTATTCCAAGTCGTTTTGATACTCAACCCTGCATAATCTACAGATGTTAAAACTGTCGCGACAAAATATTCATTCTTCAACACGGATCCACGAAAGTAAACAGATATATCAAACTCTGTTTACAATAAAAGACGTATTCGCACCCACAAACTTAATAAACTAGATAATATTTAATACTATATACATTTTCCTGAGGTCCGGATTACTTTAATAGGCCAGAAAGTGATCACTATGCCAAAAACATTTCTTGCTTTTTCTGGCATGACCATTGGTTTTGGTATCAGTCGTCAACTGTTCTCCCAGTACTGTGTCGAACAATTAATTAGCTACGCAAAAACATGCCAATATGAGAGAACAGCTGCATGACTACGTGAAATAATCTCACACGAACCCTAATTACGTGGCTCGGTTCCATGACTAGAATCAAACGAAATATACTTACATTTACATTATAGTGTTTCAGTATTGTCGTTGTTGTTGTTTTTCAGACAAATAGGTGTACAACTTAAAGTGAAGTCACTGAGGGAATTATAATACAATCAACAAATCAACTTAAACATAACGAAGTCAACGGCGCTACTTCAAAGTTCCCATACAAGTTTTTAAAACAAAATAACACATTTATGTGTATTACAAAGTACGTGCGTCGATACCTAATAATTAGATCGCCGCAGTCTGAGACGAATTTTGAATACGTCCGGCCTGGATTACAGTTCGACTTCAACAAATAAATAGAATCGCGTATTTGTGACAGTAATTACATAATACTTACACTCTGTATACATATGTATATACATTACTAAAGAACGCAATGCAATATACAGTAGAATGAAAGATTCAATAATTTATGTATCAAATGGGTTCTAAAATAACGATGTTAAACAACACCCCGCCTCTAAATTTAAATATTTATCTGCTTATAACTGGCGAATCGTTATCATCAAATCTAGCATATGTCATTATGTATCTCTTGTGAAGATATAAGAGAATCGGCGTTCGAATCCAACTCCCCCATGTCTCCCCGAGGGCCTTCGTGCGTCTATTCGTATCATGCTAAAAAACATTGCTCGAAGTACTGTGTAATGGGAGCTCCTTGTAGCGCTGTAAGCGATTTATTTTGTTAGTGAGTGTAGAATACTACCTCGCACATCACGAACATGATGACGCAAACACTCACGTTTCAGCCACCTGGCTGGGTGCCATGGCAACAGAAAGTGGTTTGACAGTTCCCCGTATGTTGTGCCGCTACTTTTTATATAATTGGGCTCAGAATCGAAATTCGTAAAATCTCTCTTTTTAATTTTGTTTTCTTAGCGTGTATAAATATGTCCTTTATTTCATTCCACTTTGTCACTTATGCTGCAAATCAGTGGTCGATTTTTCTTCGATGGTCAGAAGCTGTTCTATTGGACAAAACAACGAAATACTGTGTTACACAAACCAATGTAAATAGCAATTTTTTTTTGATTAACCTTAACGTTCTGAGAGGAAACTACTATACAGATGTTAAAACAGATGGTTGTTTCAGAAGTGTCTGTCACACTTCCCCCACCAAAGTCGGTTACCACAGAAAATTGACTTGGGAATTTTACCATTGTATTCTTAGAAGCGCATCTCAACGCCAAGCTGTTAATGTCCGACAAAACACCATTTTCTTTGCCACCGCCTCACACCGAGTTTAGGAATATCACACCAACCTCTCGAAAAGTACCCGAGGCTCTATAAAAAGCTTATAACATAAAACGTATTACAACAAACTGACCAGCCATCTTTTAGCATTTCTAGTTACTGCTCTCTTTAAACAAACCGCAGTGGTGAATAACAGAAAACCACTACTGTTGGCATTGTTTCACCATTAACCAATTCTTTGTCAATTATACATTTCTGAATGTTAAAACATGTCTGTCTGTTAAGCATCAAATCAGGCAAATACTTTTCGATATGTACATGGTTATTTTCCCACTAAATTTAACCAACAATTACAATTATCATTATTAGAAATTATGAGATCCCATTGAGAACTATACGAAGATATCAATTAAGAAGTGGTCAGTTTATCATCATGTGATAGCTAGTTTTATTACTCTGTTAAACAATAACTACAGTGGTCTTTGGAAAAGTCATTTGTTGAAGGTAACAAATAACCCTTTCAATTTTCAATGTCAATGGATATATAAGGCATCTTGCTCTATTTAAAATCGGAGACTGACAACAGACTAGCACTAACTAATCTCATAATGTAAAAACTGACAGTAAACCTGCAGATGTCACAATGTTGAAACTGACAGTAAACCTGCACAAGCTGATGTCACAATGTTGAAACTGACAGTAAACCTGCACAAGCTGATGTCACAATGTTAAAACTGACAGTAAACCTGCACAAGCTGATGTCACAATGTTGAAACTGACAGTAAACCTGCACAAGCTGATGTCACAATGTTGAAACTGACAGTAAACCTGTACAAGCTGATGTCACAATGTTGAAACTGACAGTAAACCTGCACAAGCTGATGTCACAATGTTGAAACTAACAGTAAACCTGCACAAGCTGATGTCACAATGTTGAAACTGACAGTAAACCTGTACAAGCTGATGTCACAATGTTGAAACTGACAGTAAACCTGCACAAGCTGATGTCACAATGTTGAAACTGACAGTAAACCTGCAGATGTCACAATGTTGAAATTGTCAGTAAACCTGAACAAGCTGATGTCACAATGTTGAAACTGACAGTAAACCTGCACAAGCTGATGTCACAATGTTGAAATTGACAGTAAACCCGCACAAGCTGATGTCACAATGTTTAAACTGACAATAAGCCTGCACAAGCTGATGTCACAATGTTGAAACTGACAGTAAACCTGTACAAGCTGATGTCACAATGTTGAAACTGACAGTAAACCTGCACCAGCTAATGTCAAGAGGTTTGAAACTGACAGTGACAATAGCTCAGTACCTGTTAAAACATCACGAAGTCTGGCACTGAGAGTAACAGTAAACCACTACCAGCTAATGTCACGAATTAATTTTGTTTAATACGACTCTTAAGGGTGGTTGTTTGATAAGTGACGCGGTATATAAACAAAACGTTTTCTTTATTTTATTAGAAGTTTCTAAGTTTAAAAAAATGGGAGTACAAAATGTCACCGAAAGATGTAAAAGTATAATTTTCATAGAATTTTGTTCTATATACTTACTATACAGAAGAAATGGTAATATACTGTTCAGATGAAAAGTGGAAAAAGAGCTCACTTCTTAACTACATAGACACACAAACACACTTAATTAATCAGAAAAAAACTCGGTTCTTAATTATTTATAAAAAAAGATTCACTCATTAATTACCTAAAAGAACAAACTCACTTCTTAATTAAACAGTTTGTTTGTATTGAATTTCGCGCAAAGCTACACAAGTGCTATCTGCGCTAGCCGTCCCTAATTTAGCAGTGTAAGTCTAGAGGGAAGGCAGCTAGTCATCACCACCCAACGCCAACTCTTG
Organism: Carcinoscorpius rotundicauda; assembly: GCA_011833715.1. Taxonomy (NCBI): domain Eukaryota; kingdom Metazoa; phylum Arthropoda; class Merostomata; order Xiphosura; family Limulidae; genus Carcinoscorpius; species Carcinoscorpius rotundicauda. The sequence goes on from CM022399.1 coordinate 88,166,466, forward strand.
GGCTACTTTTTTACCAACGAATAGTGGGATTGACCGTCGCATTATAACGTCCCCATGGCTATAATGGCGAGCATGTTTGATGCGACCGGGATTCGAACCTGCAACCCTCGGATTACGAGTCGAACGCCTTAACCACTTGGTCATGACGGGTCCTATACTAAACAGAAAAACAAACACAGTCACCTAATTATCTGGAAAAAAACAGAAAAAATCTATAAAAACAAATTTATTTTAATATATCTAGAACAAAAAACAACAACACAGAATTCGTTTGCTCTCTAATGCAGTGGTTTCTAACCTTTTTTACTTATGACACATACAGACAACCAGATCTCTGAATTAAAACAAAACTTAAAAATTGTTTTGCTTTAAAATACCAGTAAGTAGAATAAGTCGGTGAGTAGCTCACAGAGACGTTAGCTTTGTTTTCATTGTTTAATATTTTTCAACAGTTCCATGGAAAAACGAGTACCACAGTTTGAGAGACTGTTAGATAGACTGTTCTCATTTAAAATAAGAACGTGTAGAGATAAGCTAGCATAAATACCACAAGTGCAAATGGCGCGTGCGTTGTACAGCGTACTGTTTCGAACCCTGAGCTTTGCACCCTCCTTTTGAAAACTTCTTATTGTATAAATAAAACATCTGTTCGTTTGGTTCGTTAAGCACTAAGTTACTGTTTTTAGGCTATCTGTGGCGTGTCCGCTCCAGATATCGAAATCCGAAGTTTATTAGAATTAGTCCTCAGACTTGTCGCTGAGTCACCAAGAGGAGGGCGGACAACAAACATACAGTAAATTAAAATTTAAGAAGCTATGAACAAAGACTCTCTACCAGTGGCACTTCAGTTGACAACAAGGCTATCAAGTCCGCGTGTGTCCCACAGATTTGAGATATTTGTTATCCCTTTTAATTTATGGGGTCGCGTGTTAGGTTTATTACGGATTCTTTTCAGTAAGGATGTGTTTGTGGTTGGATAGTGAATTTCGTTAAAAACACTAAGGGGTGTAATATAATCACAGCATTAATTAGCTCAATTATAGTATAGTCCATGCCAAGTTGCCACTGACCAATCATAGAGGAATTATATATATATACATATGTGTGTGTATATATTATAGTAAGGCCGTTGGTGGACGTTGTTTCCAGCTAGAGTGATAGACCTTTCGGGTCACTCCAATTAAATTTACGTGTAAATGAAAGAAATGCGTTGAGAGGAAAACCACTAATAACCCGCCAAAACTTTTCGTTGTTGTAAATTTTGTGAACTCGGTCGATTTTCTGTTTTTGTTACGCTTTCTATAGGCTGTGCGTCTTTCCAATATTACAGTATTCAAAGTTCATTGGTGAATTAACAACTTCTTTTGAGAGCCAATGAGAATTTGTTGCTGGAAGCCTGGCAACAACTTGACCTTTAAAAAAAATCTATACTGTTTTATAGAGTTTAACATGCACTGTTGTGACATGCTGGAGACGCCATTATTCTCTTCTCGAAAGTTAAATAAGTGTTCAACACGGAAGACATACACGAAGGCCACGCCTCAGGCTGAACCAACACTTCATGTGCACGTTGTGGTTAACGGTCCCCCAACCCACTTCTTGCACCACATCTAGTAACCCTGGTTTATTGGGTCGCAAGGTTTATCTTCCACGCTGCGACAAACAACAGTTTTAAAATGTTACCTTTCAACAAACCTTAAAACTTGGATAGGGCAGTCAAACGTTTGTCACTACATGCCCGTTACTCGTGCAATACACGACACAAATACCGACATTGTTACATCAATTGTCAATAAATAAATAAAAACAACATGTTCTTTCTGCAAACTCCACAGTTAATGCTTGTACATGCAAATATAAATCTCACGTGTGGAAGAAATGGTTTCCTTACAATAGGTATTTTTATCACTTCTTTGTTATTTACAAAATTACACGTTAGGTGCAATAAAACTCGGAAAAAAAATAAGAAATTTTGAGCTTTGGAATCAGAAATCTGTAGACGCGAGTGTACATTAAACAATTCTTAAAAGCTGATAACGATAAGAAACTAAGTGTATTAAAGAAAGTACCCTGTTTATTTTAAGGCTCTTATATTAAAAAAAAAGCATAACAATTACACCGCTAAATCTGTAGATAATCATTATTAATACAATTTCTGTTACTATTTGTCCCTCTGGTTAGTCAGCGTGAAGCATAAAGGCTCAATAACGTCAAAATTCGAAGGGCACTTCCTGTCGCGAGCGCAGCAGAGAAAACCCAGTGTATGGCCTTATATTTAACAAAGAACAAATATTCACTTCCTCAAAAAACATACTCCACGTAGTCTAGTATTCTATAGCCCTTAAAATTGGTAATTTAATAAATAATTTGTGTTACGGGTAACTCAGGTAAAGCCCTCTGACCTCTAAAACGGAAAAATCCATCCGACTGTGACCGTTAACTGACATAGAGCAGCAATACGAGGACTTCTCTTTATGTATTGTTGTCACCAAAATATCTACATTTTAGGCTATGTAAAAAAGTGCATTAATAATTAATGTACTTCAGAAAGAGAGAAGAAAAGAAAACACTCAGTTTCGACGGACTTCGCTCTGTAGTCAAAGTGTGACCTTTGTTTGTAATCATATGATTGAAGCAAAACATAGAAAACATATTTGGACCTGAAGTTTTTAGCACCTGTCATCTCACACTCAGCAAGTTAAGAATGAACAAAAATTGGAAATAATGAAAATATAAAGTGAAAAGGATATGTATAGTTTATCTCCAATTCTTTATGGTCCGACATGACCAGGTGGGTTAAGGCGTTTGACTTGTGCGTAATCTGAGGGTCGCAGGTTCCAATCACCGTCGCACAAAAACATGCTCGCCCTTCCAGCCATGGAAACGTTATAATGTGACGGTCAATCCCACTTTTCGTTGGTAAAAGAGTAGCCCAAGAGTTGGTGGTGGGTGGTGATGACTAGCTGCCTTTCCGCTTGTCTTACACTGCTAAATTACGGAGGGCTAGTACAGATAGCCCTTGAGTAGCTTTGTGCAAAATTCCAAAACAAACAAACAATTTTTTTTTATTATTGAGTGTCAAGCGTGAGTGCATTGTCGTAGAGCTTCTGGTGCACAAAGAATCACTTATAACTGTAATGTTTTCACACGAGACCCAAATCTTCATCACTTTAGAACAGTTGACAATTCTTCTCCTTGACTTTATTATGTTAGACAATTGCATGAAAGGCCACAGACTCAATAGCCTTCCGGATGAAGTAGCAGTTAACTTACCCAGAGAGCGAATAATTTTGACGTATGAAATAACTTGAACAGTGTTAAGCAGTGAAAAGAGTCAAAATTGTATAGCAAATACTTTAAAAAGTATCAAATTATGTTATTAGAGTTAGATCCTAATTAATGAAACGCATCTCGAATAAACAAAATAATATATTTCTGGTGCCATCTAGTAACACTTGTTTATTTGTTTCGGACCTTCATGCAAAGCCAGACAAAAGATGTCTGTCTAAGCCGCACCGAATTTTGAACGGACAGACTAAAGAGTACTCATCGCCAACTCTTAAGCCACCCTATTCGAATAGTGGGATTTAACTGTTACTCTAATAACAAACTTACGCCCCTAGCGCGTTTTGTGCGGCAACGGGACACGAATCATGAATGCTGAGACTCACAGTCTAGCACAATAACACTGGGCGACACCAGGCTCACATGGCAACATAGATAAGATCAAAAGTTAGATCTACGTGAAACTTTTTTTTTAAAGAGGATAATAACATAATACATAAAACCACTAAACTATTTGAACTAAAAACTAATTACAATAAAATGTCACGTAATTATATATTTAATATATTCTGACGGTACAAAGACATGCGTGACAAGATATTATCAATCCTCTCGAATAAACACATTATTACGAACCACTGAGCTGTATCACCTTAAATGTCTTGAAATTGGTTTTTAAAATGAACGTGAAATTAAAGCTATACGGTCAATTACAAAATTTTCTTTACAGACAAAATACGTGAACGTGATAACCCATATTTTTACCTCAGGCATTAACTACAGTTACTTGCAATTTTATTCTAATCATTATAAATTTAATTATTCTAATAATACATTTTCATAAATTCGTTGAATATTATACATATGATCTTCTGTTAGTGCACTGTTTGAATGGAATAAAGTAAGTAAACTGCTTACAGACTGAGAGAAAACGGGAATACATTCGAACTGCTGTCTCAATGCTAGGCATAACGATAACAATGGATCATTTTCACTCTTGTTATTCTACACAAAGAGGAAATCGTGGGTTTCAACATAATCTATTTCATCACTGTATATTCGCTCTTCCCTTCACAAGTGCCCTCAATTTAAATCATGGGACTAGTGCTAACACCTATACAAATGTTGTTTTATTTCTGTAGTTAGAACAGTATTTGGTCATTAGTTTAAAGTGGATAAAGCACTAGTTAACCTCGGAGACAGAATTAATTTATACTTTTTAATGGCCATTGGAACAGTGTTATGTATATAATAACCCTTCGACTTTTTCTTAATAAACAAAATATCCAGTTGAAGATAGGTTGAGATATTTTACTACGCCTCCAGAAGTCGTTTTGCGTCGCTTGTTCATCTTCCAATGCCCCTCAGCATTTCTTTATTCCAGCAAATTCCCCGGTGAAATATGCTGATCTCACACAATTATTACAAATTATGAAGAAGCCCAGTTGTTAATAAAAGATTAAAAGTAGTTTCATAAACTTTTTTTTTCGACCATACTAGTGTTAGCGAATAATAACGCTTTGATTTCCATAACTACCCGTACAATAATACGTAAGGCCTATCTATTATGTTTATATCTGTTATCTATGTTGCTAGTGGCAACGTAGATGATCGATGTAAGTATAAGAAATAAAGGTCATGAATTTTATACTAAAAACAGGAAAATATTTAACGAATATCTTTAACGGAGATAATAGAGTTCTAAATTACTACCTACCTTGCAATGCAAAAAATACCGTTTTTTGTCGTGTGTTTGACCGAGTTGGCACGGTCTGGTTATTTTTTTAATCCAAAATAACTTAGTGTCGGCTAAGTTTTTATTATGTAGTATAAATTAACTTAGCAACAACTTACTTTTAAAACGCAGAATTTTACCTAACAACATATAACAGTATAGCTTACTTCTTACTCTGATATATAAAATTTACAGCATAATTTTTGCCTAAGCATCAGTATACGACATGCCTAACAACGGAACAACCTCTCATCAGTCATTGAACGCCATCTTCCTTATATGGTGACAACAGCGCCATAAATAACGACGGCAAATTAAACATTTAATAGAATGAACCAAATATCTCTATTACTTGGTAAAGACAGCAGTTTTCAAAACCTCTGCTATCGTAACAAGGTTGATTAAATATTTAATTTGCTTTACTATACAGTGATAAAATATAACTTTTGAAAATAACACATTACTTGAGAAGAATAAAAAAAATTGTTGTCACCAATAATATATCTGAAAGTAAAATCTACAAAAGCTTTAGCTATCTTCGCGATATCTTGTATATAAGAGTAAGTTTTAGGCAAGCAAAATAAACGAATTATATTCGGTAAAGAATCTAAGTATGCGTGCCATATATTTTATATAAAACTGTACAGTTTATAAGAACAACAATAACCGCTTTTAAGCTTTTACAATTTGTAAAGACAGAAGCATACAGTACTATATATATATACTTTACCCTAAATACTTTTTCTTGCTATGAGATATTCTGACAATATAAAATTACTTTGTGGAAGTCAACTATCCCACTCTTTGTTGAAGTCACTTTTTACTGTTTAGTAAATGTCTATCTAAACTCTAATCTTTACCATTTAAAGTTGTGAATGAAATTGACAAATGGTTTCGTCATTTGATAATATATACACGTCTCAGTAAAGAGTTTTTTTTGCCAGTTTGAGTAATTCAATGCTAATGCTTTACATAACAGTTACACTCCGACACGCTGACGTGTCTACGTCAGTAGCGTAGGCTTAAAGGTTACTGTTTTGCCAGTTATTATGAATGACAGTAAAGTTAATTCAAATGAAGTAATAATAACAATCAAATAAATAAATAGTATTTTATTATTTTGTTTTTAATTTTATCCTAAATTTCCGATTCGAAATGACTTAAATAAAAGTCCTAATAATTAAAATTCGCGTATTTAATATAGTGCACACCATATATGTCACTGTTCGTTATATCTGATAAAACAATATCGCGTAAAGTAATTATCATGTTGTAATTCTACTGGTGTAATGAACCATGGTATTCGACGAAAGCAATACGTCGGCTGTTGTGTAAATTATGTTGTGATTCATTCACTTCGACTTTTTCTTCACTTTCATGCACCAAACAGTTCTTAGAATTAACGCCATTCATATTTTCGTGGTGTAACGAAAATACATGCAGTATAAAACAGTTTTTTAAATACGAACAACGGCTATTTCTCACATGCGTGAAGTATTACGTATTTAAAATTCAAAGGTCAAGGTTATATACGCGAGTTGAAAGCGCATTAAATAGATCAGTAGTTTTAACGAGTGCGATGTAACGATCCCGTAATTCCCAGTGACAACTTGTAATACGAAGTTGTTACACGGATCTTCCCAGAAATTATTCCAGAAAGGGAAAAAAATAGTGTGGAATTGTGAAGTGAATAGAAATGTATTTACATATTCTGAATGGATAAGGAAAGAACTACGTTCTGCGTTTTCCAGGGTAGGCTAGTCTCCCCCACCCTGCGGATGCTTATAATATCGATTTGGATATTGAATTTGGAAATATACATACATACACACATATGTATACTTTAACACTAAAAGTTTTAATGTTGCTTTGTTTAGAGATACTTGAGTACAAATGAGTTTGTTGCTTGCCCTAAAAATATCTAAACAGCCCAGGTAGTTACTGTGTCCACAGCTTTCAACGCTATTCAAGCTTAGACTCATATTCAGCCTCTTAACATACAACATTTATAATCTTTACTCGTGATACAGAAACAAAATCAAAGTTTAAATCTTAAGTACAGGGCTACACAAACACCGCAATGTGGAAACGTTTTTTTATCTGTTCATTCGTTTGTTAATTTATACACTGAAACGTATAAACAACAAAACTGGAATAATAATAAATACTCTGTCAGAAACGAAGATGCCATGAGTATGTACCTAGCAATGTCCAGCATCTTTTTCGCAGAATATACCTATTTTTAATTTTCTTTTCTTCAAAAATCACATATTTTCATATTGGGAGAATGGGGGATGTAGATTTGTTTGTTTGTTTTGAATTTCGCACAAAGCTAGTTGAGGGTTTATCTGTGCTAGCTGTCCCTAATTTAGCAGTGGAAGACTAGAGGGAAGGCAGCTAGTCATCACCACCCAACGCTAACTCTTGGGCTACTCTTTTACCAACGAATAGTGGGATTGACCGACACGTTATAACGCCCCCACGGCTGGAAGGGCGAGCATGTTTGGGGTGACTGGGATGCGAATCCCTCGACCCTCAGATTACGAGGGTCAGGTGAATGTAGATTCAGCAGAATCGGGAAATAGTACAACTTTTTTGATGTACTTAAAAAACAATATGAAAAAAACTACAATCAGTTCACAGGATTTCGTTGGAGTATTGGTCAAATAAACTTAACAGAAACACCTAGTTCATCACTAGCTACAATATTTACCTTCGAACCACCCCTTGTAACTGTGAGGTAGTATTTGCTTCCACTGGTAAGTGGGAAAAACCATTACTTGCCTATATTATCGACACACTTTACGCACATAACGTCTGATTAACTTGGAAATGGCTGAAAAGACGTGGCTTGGCAGCGTACTCCATTTAAGTGGATTAGTCATATTATATAAACAGAACTCTTGAGAGAACCATAATTCTAATATATAATTAGCAGACGGTAAAAATAACACAATGAATAAGCTAGTTTGTTACAAGGAATAATCGTGACGTTTTCTACCAATCAGCAGCAGAACACTCACTTGTAGCCTAGTTGGCAATAAATGGGATTTAGTTTAGTCGGGTGAATATATTCTACACCCTTGTGCAAAGTAATTGAAACAAATGGTCATTTTACAATATTTTCAGCATGGCGGCCGGTGTAGGCTCGCTGGACCCGCTGATTTCCTTTAATAGTCATTTTTTCACACAGACGGCGTCATTAGCTGTGTTTTGCAGTACGGTCGATCTGTTTTTGGAATATATGACGAAATTTTGAGAAATATTACGTCATTTGGAATTGTGTTAGAAGGGCAAGGAGACCAGTCAAGAAACAATTTCTTACCAACTCAATGAAGAAAAAATGGTATAAAGGGGATCTGAAATACAAGAACCGGACGCAAGAACAATGGAGGAAGGTGTTATTCAGTGACGAGACTCATTTCTTCATAAGGGGTCAAAGAAGTCTGCATGTTCTCAGATCTCCAGGTGTGACTCTCGAGAATCTCACATCAATCAGTTCGTAAAACATCCCTTGAAGAAGATGTTTTGGGGCTTTTTCAGCTATTATGGCGTCGAAGGCTTACATATTGTAGAAGGTGTGATGCGAAGATCACAGTACATCAAAGTTCTGCAGAGAAGAGTCGTTCCAGAATTGAAAGAGATCTCCACTTTTCAGCAAGATCTGGCTCCGTGCCACACATCGAAACTTCTGAATAATTTTATGACTACAATGCGAATAAAGGTGCTGGACTGGCCTGGAAACTCTCCGGACTTAAATCTTATTGAAAATATTTGGGCGATTTGTAAAGAAAAACGTCGGGGAAAAGACTGCACTACGAAAGATAATCTAATTGAGGCCATAATTGAAGTGTGGTACCTGATACAAATATTAGTAAAGATCGTAGTCAACTCGTGGACTCAATGCCAAAGCGGATTATTGATCTTCTGAAAAATAAAGGTGGTCATATCATGTATTAACATGTGAGTAAATTTTGGATTCTCAGAAATAAAACGCAAAAAATTGAAAAAAATCGTAATTTTCCGTCTTGTTTCAATTAATTTGCACAAGGGTGTATTCGCCAAAAATGTTCGTTCAACATTCTTCTTACATATGGTCATGAAACGTGAGTATGGCTACAATAATAGAAATTTATCCAGTACGACTGATCAAAGTGCTTTGGGTCTCCCGCTGGTACAGCGGTAATTATACGGGGTTACAACGCTAAAATCAGGGGTTCGATTCCCCTTGGTGAACTCAACAAATAGCCCGATGTGGCTTTGCTATAAGAAAACACACACATACAAAGAGCTTGATCTCTAGTTACTTATTGTTCTAAGTTATTCCCTTCCTTCGGTGTTACATTAATTTTCTCGTGGGAAAGACTGCTTCGAGATGCATAGTTGAACTTTATAAATTTTGGACAACAATCATGACCAGTTGTAAAATAAGTGTGGCTTCGAAAATAAATATATTTTCCTTATTTTCATCTGCGAAATGACCAGCATTGATACTGATAGTGCATGTACTCCGAAGTAATGACCCTAATATTATATATATAGTGCAGAGATGAATACGTTTTGTTTTTGTTTTTTGGAATTTCGCACAAAGCTACTCGAGGGCTATCTGTGCTAGCCGTCCCTAATTTAGCAGTGTAAGACTAGAGGGAAGGCAGCTAGTCATCACCACCCACCGCCAACTCTTGGGCTACTCTTTTACCAACGAATAGTGGGATTGACCGTCACATTATACACCCCCACGGCTGGGAGGGCGAGCATGTTTAGCGCGACGCGGGCGCGAACCCGCGACCCTCGGATTACGAGTGCACGCCCTAACGCGCCCGGCCATGCCAGGCCTGCAGAGGTGAATACAGGATTTTTGGTAACAGTGACTTAAACCCGACCACAAGTAAACTTTTCCTTGTTACTGCAACGTAAATTTCATGGAATTTATTTAGAAACAAAGAAAATAAATATATATAACTACGAACTCTTATTTATTGATTTTATTATAAAATAAAGTTACAGTTAATCAACAGCACTGTAGTGAATCACACAACATAGTGCACTGAACAATGAACTTTATGTTCCTAAATAACATGTTACAAGTAAACATACAACACTTAGGCCTATAGCAGTATATCACGTACACAGCATATTAACATGAACTATTTAACACTATAGTACATGTGACCATGTACTCTCATTTATTCCAAAACGTTTCTGAGAGGAAGTAAGTGACGTTCTAGTGGGTTGATCTGACCAATACTATAAAGTCATAAGGTCTGAGGTCAATTCAGTAATAGTGAGACAGTAGCTCTTTGTTCCTGGGGAAATCCCACTCGGTGGTCTACGTAATCAAAAATATTCTAATTGAGATGATCAGTACTTTATATTTCTGATTTCCCATTCACCTACACAGTTTTGGTATGGCCAGTAGGGGGATGCATTCCTCCTGAATCCATCCCTGATATAGTGGTTGACTTTCGCAGTCGTCAACGATTTGAAAAATGTTTCGCACGAATCTTTATGATTACCGACTAAGAGAAATCTCTCTACAGCACATGAAAGAAATGTTGTCTCTCAGCGTGGCTGAAGTCAAGCTCATTTATAGTTGTCTTTCTTGCATTCAATAAAAAGTCATCTGTGTTTATTATCGTATTTTGTCCAAATTCCTATTTCAAAATAGCAAGACTAGGAATTATGAATGGACATTGTTTGGTCATCTCCCGTAAGAAGAATGGTACCATTCTGTGTGTGTGTGTGTTGATTTTAGGCAGATGAATGCAGTGACACACGTTTATGTCTTTTCATCACTGTGAACAGATAAGTGTCTCGATATATTAGAAGATACCCACTATTTCAACATTTTATACCTTGCAAATGTTGACACACTTAACTGACACTTAAATGAAAACAGATTTGATATTATTTTAGCACGTCAAGTCATTTCGGATGTGTAATACACCAGCAACTTTCGAGAAGTAGAAAGCTTACGATGAGCTGGCTACAATGGAAGAGACGTCTGATTTATATCGACGACATCTTGGTATTTAATCACGTTTCAATCTGATGCTGAAAATTTGAGCATAGTTTTCAGTTAATGAAGAAAGACTGCTTGAAGTTAAAACCAGAGAAAAAATGTTTTTTTTTTGTTTACATAGGTGGAATTCCTTGATCACATTGTAGCAAAAGAAGTTGTGCTTATTGACTCTACGAATATTATGGTTACAGAATGCCTCCACAACAAAACAAGAAATTACAGTTTCGTAGGTTTCATGCCACATTATTGATATTTTATGGCCGGTTTTTCCAAGATGGCTGCACTAATATCTGATGCTGAATGGCGTTGTGATTAAGCATTTCAGTCACTTAAGTATATTTCAGTCAATACTGTGGAATTAGTGTGTCCAAAGTCAGACAATCCATTCGGGTGCTTATACCATTGCTGGTTGAATTGAAGCAGTATAGTCTTTATAAAGATTAGAGTGTGGTGCACAAGTGTGTTGGCTGATGGCTCCTAAATGAAAATACTACATGACAAAGAAGAAATCCACCACTATTTGTATGGCAGGAAGTTCACTGCTGTAATGGACAGTCCATCAATGAAAAAGTTTAAGGACTTTAAAAATCCATGAAGAATAACTGAAACATACACTTGTTGAGAGCATGAATTTGTTGTACATTATCATGCACACCAGCAACATATAACTGAAGAGAGATAGTGGTACCATGTATGAGAGTTGTTCATTTATTCAATGTACAAATCCTGGGCCGTGCATGATTGTGTAAACCATTGTTACAGAAGTGATGGAAAATTGGACAATGTGTAGTGATTTTGCGAGGGAATGAAATCCTCAATTGATGTTTCAGAAGCTTTTGATACAGCATCTAAAGGATCCAAATCTAGGAGGACACGACTTGATATGTTGGAAGGTAGATAGAGCAATGCAACCAATTTAGGGCCATTGTATGAACAGTTATGAGTGCAAGGTGTCCTTTGCTAATGCTATGAATCGTCGAGTCGTACTTTTAAATCTGTGGTGTCAATAGTGATTCTCAGATACTTCGGGCAAGAAATACTTCAGATTTTGTATAATGCATGGAATTCAGTCCAACAGAGTGTTTAACGCAGTCGTACTAACATACAAAACTGTTTCTTCTTGCAGCATTTTCATCAAGCTGTTAAGTAGTGACGTAAACATTGTATTCTTTGTGGGCTGCTGAGAAGAAAAACAAGCAAAGACAGGGTAAAATTCGTCAAGTAGTTTTGGACCCCCCCCTATTAGAGAGAATAGTCTTGAACATAGCTGGTCATTATCGATCATGTCAAAAAGCGTTGCTAACAAATGGACAGCACAGTTTGGTGATCCTGAAGAAATGCGAACAGACCAAAGAAATAATTTCAACAACCAATTCTGTATAGAATTGTATAAAATGTTGAAATCACCATATCACCTCAAGATTACATTTAACTTGAATTTGAGGAGGAATTTTCTCTCTGTTTTCAAAACTCTGAAGGTAATCCTAACCCTAACTGTGCCCAAAGAAGAGGTAATTGACGATGGTTTCTTTTGCCAGATGACCCCCACAATATGTAGGTTTTCACTGGGGCTGTCGAAACTTCTTCCTGAAACCTGAAGAACCATCACGAGCACCAGCTACATCTCTTGTCATGATGGTGTCTTTCACGAATACTACTATGGTACTGGGACAAAGTAACCAATAACTCATGACGTTTGTGGAGCTTGCTGGAGTGAAGGGGAAAGAAACATGCCACTCTTTGTTGTACTTTGTCAGTAAATGGCACAAAGTTTAGTCATACTAAAGCATTCGAAAAGTCACTTTTTACAGGACCAAATGGTGTTAAGTCACCACACTAGAAACTTGAAAAGCCAGAGGATATGAAACCAGTGAAGAAATTACACATGGTCCTTTTACATAATAAGGACAGTGATACTTATGTTCTGACTTTTGTTCGTCAATGACCTGACAAACATAAAGGATTACCTTTAGAGAGGCTTGGAATGGCTTGGTTGCTAAGGTGCTCGACTCGCGATTTGTGGATCGTGGAATAGAATCCCTTAACCAGACATGCTTACTCTTTCAATTGTGAAGGTGTTATAATATGGCCATCAACCCAACTATTCTTTGATAAATAGTTCCACAAGAGCTGGCAGAGGGCGGTGTTAACTAGTCGCCTTCCTTCTAGTTTATTACTCGAAAATTAGTAATGCAGATAGTACACAAGTAGCATTTCAGGAAATTCAACAAACAAACAACTTAATTCATTAATGATCGGTGTGTGGCGTCAGTAATTTTACTTCCTGTTTTCCAGTTACCTCAGTTATTACCAGAGTAATTTAGATTGGTGTTTCATTTCTCTTTGTTTCTGAGTCTTAAAACAAACAAAGAATTTGTGTGGTTAATTTGTTAAAAAAAAGAATGTGCACACACACACACATATGTATAGGTTTTAAAAATACAAAATGGAGGATGAAGAGCTAGTGCTATTGCACCAAAAGGAATGTGGATTTACTGCTTTTTCCTTCTGTCGTTGATAAATTCCTTCGGACCTTTACTAAAGGATTAGCATATTTTAAGAGCGATAAAACAATTCTTAAAGGATATTATTACTTTATGTTTTCGTCCCCATTAAACCAAACATGCTCGCCCTTTTCAGCCGTGGGAACGTTATAATGTTACGGTCAATCCTACTATTCAGTGATAAAAGAGTTGTCCAAAGGTTGGCAGTTGATGGCGATGGCTAGCTGCCTTCCGTCTCGTCTTACTTTGCTAAATTAGGGACGGCCAATGTAGGTAACTCTCATATGCCCCCAGTGGCTCAGCGGTGTGTCTGCGGACTTACACGCTAAAATCCGGGTTTCGATACCCGTGGTGGGCAGAGCACAGATAGCCCATTGTGTAGCTTTGTGCTTAATTCTAAACAACAACATAACTCTCATATAGCTTTGCGCGAAATTCAAAACAAAGAAAAAACATATATATTAGTTTGTGTTATTCTGGGTAAAAATAAATTATGTTAAACTTATAATCAAAAGGTGGTTTTTATCTTTGATATGTTCTTGGGTTTTAGAATTTAAAGTTAGGGATAGCTTAAATGGCATATAGGCAAAGAGGGAATGGAAGCGCCCAGTGTACTGATAAACTAATCATAGCGTTTCTTTTCTTTCTCAGACAGGGTAACATACCCTTTACATACCCTGTTCCCTAAGGCTTTTCAAAAAATTTTCACAAAACTTCCATATCGTCTGTTGTTTTTTCACAATATGAAACCGACTAACAGAACTGGCCGAAGTGGTTTTCTCCTGGTTACTTACTGTTCTGGTTATTATCCCTTTGGTGTCACATGTACTATCTCGAAGGAATAAATAACTGAATACAACATGTAGATTCAAAGTATATAAACAGTGATTTCACCTGGAAGATATATACCCCCAATTTTAACTTGTGAAATGACTGACACTAGTATAGTATACCCTGCTGCTTTTACAGATATTATGGAGACTTCACAAACAGATTTTCCTCTAGAATATATATCTCCAGTAACAGAGAGGTTATTCCTGTCGAGCTGTGAACACGACCTGCTAATTTGAACTTGTTTGTCTTGAATTAATGAAAAAAAAGTATTTGCTTCGATTATCAAATTTTGATTCGGTCAAGCAAGACATTTATTTTCAATTTTACATAAATTTTTTCTTGACGATCTTAACATTAAAGTTTCAACTATGACTTCCAAGGTTATCAGTGCACCTGAGAATACATTACAGTAGCTATACTAGGACCTAGGAGAAATCACCAATAGAACATAGAAGAGGTATTTGATAGCAGTATTCAGGAGTAGTAATCAAAGGGATGATTTAGAATTTAAACAAGTTTAAATCGGTAGTCGAATACAGAGGGGAGGAAACACCATCAGATGCCAGCTAAAAACACTAGTAATATCCAGGAACAATCAGCAATACTAACCAGAAGAAATACAACCTGAAGTCATATCCACGAATATCTAGACGTACGATCAAATAGAAAACTGAAGTCACATGCATTAGTGGTAACTGAGAACAGTAGAAATCAGGAAAGAGAAAAGTCCATAGTTGGATCCACGAATAGTCATAACACGATCAAGAAACACATTGGAGCACGATACTGGAACAAGAAACAGATAGGAGCACGATACTGGAACAAGAAACAGATAGGAGCACCACACTGGAACAAGAAACAGATAGGAGCACCACACTGGGACAGGAAACAGATAGGAGTACGATACTGGAACAAGAAACAGATAGGAGCACGATACTGGAACAAGAAACAGATAGGAGCACCACACTGGAACAAGAAACAGATAGGAGCACGATACTGGAACAAGAAACAGATAGGAGCACGATACTGAAACAAGAAACAGATAGGAGCACCACACTGGAACAAGAAACAGATAGGAGTACGATACTGGGACAAGAAACAGATAGGAGCACGATACCGGGTCAAGAAACAGATATGAGCACGATACTGGAACAAGAAACAGATAGGAGCACGATACTGAAACAAGAAACAGATAGGAGCACCACACTGTAACAAGAAACAGATAGGAGTACGATACCGGGTCAAGAAACAGATATGAGCACGATACTGGCACAAGAAACAGATAGGAGCATGATACTGGGACAAGAAACAGACAGGAGCACGATACTGGAACAAGAAACAGATAGGAGCACGATACTGGAACAAGAAACAGATAGGAGCACGATACTGGAACAAGAAACAGATAGGAGCACGATACTGGAACAAGAAACAGATAGGAGCACGATACTGGGACAAGAAACAGATAGGAGCACGATACTGGAACAAGAAACAGATAGGAGCACGATACTGGGACAAGAAACAGATAGGAGCACGATACTGGGACAAGAAACAGATAGGAGCACGATACTGGAACAAGAAACAGATAAGAGCACGATACTGGAACATGATAGAAATCTGAATTTATTTTAAATAATAGGGAAACATCGTTCATTTCGTGTAAGTATAAAAGAAACTAAAAGACGACACCCTTTGCATTATGGGTAATTTTTCACTGACAAAACGTCTGTCTACAGTTTCACTGATTACAAATGAAGTCTGGTTCATGTTCTCCATGACGTCTCTCACTTTATCTTTTACGTTTTGGTTTGACCCACTGGCGTAATTTATCTCCGCAGTAATTTTTGTTTGGAGTAAAGTATGCGGCTTTGATGTACAAATATTGTGCCTCATATTCCGTACATAATTATAAGCCTGAAAAGTAAAAGAGTGAAAACAGAATATTTCATGCAACGAGTTATTTCATTTTCCTTAATCGACTTCAATTTCTAAATACAATTTATTCTGACTCTAACGAATAATTAACACGTGAGCTGGAGTAAAAAAACATCTTACCTCTTTCAAGGGGAAATAGTATTCGTGCAAAGGAATTATACACTCATATACGCATATATATATGCGCGTGTGTGTTTGTGTTCGTGCGCGCGGAAATTCACTCGTGCTTTACTCCTTCAACTTACGTCACAGTTTTCACAGACGTCATATTGAAATTGTATTACGTGACGTAGCGTATTAGCCATGTGGTCAACAAGTCTTTCGCAAAATCGAATTGCTAAATACAGATGTAAAAGTTAACTTTCTTGAGATGAAAACAAGTTTGTTGGTCATTTCCGGTTATTATTACTTAATCAAAGATGAGAAATAAAATGAATACAATCGCCTAATTCACTCGTAAACGATCAAAGTAAGCGTTTCGTAAGAATTACGGAGAAAAATAAGTGAAAAGTTTTGAATTTCTAAAAGTAAGTTTCAGGTTATCGGATTTTTTGACCATTTGCCACATTCGAAGTGATACTAGTTACTATTCCCGATTCGTTATATGAAGGTTGCAGGTTCGAATCCCCCTTACACCAAACATGCTCGCCCTTTCAGCCATAGGGGCGTTATAATGTTACGGTCAATCTCACTGTTCGTTGGTTAAAGAGTAGCCCAAGAGTTGGCGGTGGGTGGTGATGACTAGCTGCCTTCCCTCTACTCTTACACTGCTAAATTAGGGTACGGCTAGCGCAGATAGCCCTCGCGTAGCTTTGCGCGAAATTCAAAAGAAACTAATTCCTGAACACAATTTTCCTTGATGGAGGAAGAGGTTTTGTGCGTCTGACACTCCTGGGTACCTAAAATTCAACATACCCAAATACCCACAAAGAATTTTCTTTGAACTGGAAATGAACACTTTCCTTAAGACCAGAGGACCCTCCCCTCCCCTCACACACAAAACTTAATTGAGACCGAACATTCATTTCGTTATTACGATTCTGGCTAACTGTTTTCTTTTTTTATTCATTTCACACAAAGCTACTCGAGGGCCATCTGCGCTAGTCATCCCTAATTTTGCAGTGTAAGACTAGAGAGAAGGCAGCTTGTCATCACCGACCACTCTCGGGCTACTCCTTTACCGAAGAATAGTGGGATTGACCGTCACATTATAACGTCCCCACGGCTGAAAGGGCGAGCATGTTAACGGAATAGGCCCCATAGTGGTACAGCGATATGTCTGCGGATTCACAAAGCTGGAATCCGGGTTTCGATACCCATGGTGAGCAAAGCATAGATATCTCGCCATTAGTGTTGCTTTATTTTAACTTCAAACAAACAACTGCGGAATAATGCGATCGCCCTTTAATTCTACGTGTGTGTGTTTCCTTATACCAAAGCCACATCGGGCTATCTGCTGAGTCCACCGAGGGAAATCGAACCTGGGTTGTAAATCTTTAGACTTATCGCTATACCGGCGAGGAATCCCTTTAGTTCTAATAAATTAAATTACATGTCACCCCTGGATTTGCAATTCTTAAGTTTATAAGGACCTTAGGTCCCCTTTTGGCTCCCCCTGCAATTTCTGGAGCTGCAGAAGCATACCCAAGCCACTGCTTTAAACTCGAAGTACTTAGTTACAGTAAGAAAGCACATCAGTAAGTCTAAGGAGTTACAACGTTAAAATCAGGGGTTCGATTCCCTTTGGTAGACTCAGCAGATAGCCCAATGTGGCTTTGCTATAAGGAAACACACACATACAGTAAGAAAAGGAAAGAAGGAATGAAATTACCAAAACACACGTCGTATGTTAAAAAGTAAAGCCAGCGAATTATTAAAATTATAGTTTAGCTTTCGGTGGTGGCGCTGAGCTACATAAAGAGCAGCCGACCCTAATTTTGATCTGGCAGACGAGAAGAAAGGCAGCTAGTTGGGAGCGCCACCACCAGCTCTCGTTTACTTTTGTCAAATAGCCTCAATGTGTTATTATTTTCGACAGCGAGACACAGTACGCTAACAAGTTAAGCTAGGTCTGAGGAAATAATAAAAGCTTTAAGCAGCTTTCATAAGTCAGTGGACTCAACACTGCTAGAAACCGGGTTTCAATATCCGTGTTGTACAGGCACAGATACCTTTCTTGTGACTTTGTTCTAAAAAACAAATAAACGGACAGTTTTCATAAATAAACGAAAAAATACTTTTATCAAATAACGCAGAGATTTTTTTTAACCGAGTATGATAAAAAAAAATATCTGAAAGTTCTAAATGTGAATCAGTTAAAGTGCTTATAGTGAAGCTTTATATCAAAATACACTGCTAATACGTACTAAAGTTTTGAAAAAAAAAACGATATTGTTGTAAGAAATAAGCGTACAGCCGTGCTCAATCTGTTTTCTTTTTGTTACAAACGGTTAGAGCTTTTTTCAAAGAGTTTGTAAGCATAGATAAAAAGTATTTCTTTCAACATTTTGGCTATTTGGTTGTTGCATGGAGAGTGTTTAAATAAAAAAAAATACCCTTTAAATATTACTCTGATAGAAAAATATTCAAAGGCACTTTAAACTGAATTATGTTAAAAAATTTTTGTACTTCCCCATAAACGGTAAATGGGTACAATTTATTAACACGATAAAATATTTATTTCAAAATGGAGAGTTTTTTTGAAGTGTGAACACAAAGTCTAAAACACGATAACTGTTAAACAATTCGTTTGCTTTTCTCACCTCTGGTGGGACAGCAGTAAGTCTACGGACTTACAACGCTAAAATCCGGCGTTCGATTCTCCATGGTAGACGCAGAAAGTAACCCAATATGGCTTTGTTCAGACAAAAACAAATAAATTGTTCAAGACCAATAAAAGACTTAGTATTGTTTGTAAAACTCTTGTATACAAACCATCATTTGTAATAACCGTTATTTTAAAATGTATTGTGCTTTTTGTTTGTATATTAAAATACATTTGTGTGGGAAAAGAAACCTGTCTGTATCAATATTGTTACCAAATATTATAAATATGACACATATTAATAGTTAATTAACTTCTAAATTCATCTTCAAATTTCCGGTTATTTGAAATAATAATAAATTAACATACGTAGCGTAATGAACTGAAGCCTCGTCCGAAATCAATTATAATATGTAATAACTATAAATGCAAAAATCGTGGTTTCGATCCTTGCGGTTGGCACAGTGTAGGTAGGTAGTCCACAGTATATCTTCACGCTCTCAACAAACCGAAGTAAATATCTTAATAACATGGTTAATATATGCATAATGCATAAATTCTTTTATGTAAACCATTATTTGTAACAACCTTTAACATAAACTGTATTGTTATTAGTATATTAGAATATATTTGTCTTAAGAAAGCATATTGTGTGTATTAATCTTATTGGCAAATATAATAAATTTGATACATATTGAAACTGAATTAACTTCTAAATTAAAATTAAAATTTCCATATAATTTAAATGCAATAAGTGTGTGAATTACATACATTTTGTAAAAGGGAAAACCGGTTCTATAAGTTAATCTAAAGATTGCTTAGACACAGCTACTGGAGCTGTTGTCATGTGACACGTATTCCAGTCACTTCTACGCAAATATCAATATTGATCAGAGCAATATTAGATCGCGTACATGGACGAGAAATGGCGAGATTTCAGATAATGAAAATAAGAGTTTCCTTCCTATCACCTGAGCTTTCGACGAGAAATAAATTCATCTATTTATAAGAACTCAAGTACACTAATTCAGAAAGGAACAACGTGTACTGTTATTATGCAAAACATTTTCAGTGATGTTTTCTTGTTGTTAACCCCAACTTCACGTATTCGATAAATTCGAATTCCCAACAGCATCCTTGCATTCTACTTAAAATCGCATTCGTTATCAGATAACGACAGTGTGTTTTTTGTCATCTGTTTCTATTCCACGTGATTAAAAAAAACAAACGTCATCGCTTGTAGCGACGTCTGTTGGACATTTCCCTGGGTGACCTGACAATTAGTTACCTGATAACGGAACTTTTACTATTTCACTTCAACTTATTTTTTACTTCAAGGCAGATCTTGTAACAAAAATGTGATGCATTATTTATTTGTATATTAGCTTTTAATTAAGAACGAAAAGTATTTTGTGAGAATCTCCTAAAATATCTGGCATACCAATATTATATCGAAGATAAATACTCGCATTACTTTACTGAGACAGAAGATATTGAATATATTAAAATTATTATACGTCAAACGAGTATTTAACAAATACGCTTAATAAAGACGGTATTATTTTACGTTAAGGACACCATGAATATCGTGAATGTAATGTTAAAGTTCGTACTTATACTAAAAGTATGCTCGTCCTTCCAGCCGTGGGGGACGTTATAATGAGGTAGTCAATCCCACTATTCGTTGTTAAACGAGTAGCCCAAGATTTGGCGGTAGGTGGTGCTGACTAGCTATCTTACCTCTGTAATTTAGCAGAAAACAGAAGGCAGCTAGTCATCACCACCCACCGCCAACTCTTGGGCTACTCTTTTACCAACGAATAATGGGATTGATCGTCACATTTTAACGGCCCCACGGCTAAAAGGACGAGCATGTTTGGGGATATTTGTGCACTCAATCTATATCACAATACCTTGATGATGTTTACGGAAATATAGAAGCATGTCTATCACGTAACAAAAAATTGAAGTAAAATTCGTTTTTGTTTTGTCATAAAGTAACAAATATCACAAAATGCAGTGTTAATAAGGTTAACCAAGCTTCACACGGTAAAAAAAATCACAATAAATTGACCAATCTGAGTTCAGATCCGGGCAGTAAAAACATTGTATTTTTTAAATGGTTTTGACTTCTTTGTATCTCACTTCAAAATACAGGCTGAATTAAAATTTGTGACGTCATAAGGATATCAAAAACAAATATATCTAAACGTAAAAGGTTGTGATGATTGATATTTCATTCTGTAAATAAACAGTATATATATGTATGTATGTGTGCACTTCTTACAGAAACAATACAGGGAACTACTCTGCCATTGTTTCAAGCTGATAAGTTTTAATTAATGTTTGAATACGATTATATTACTCTAACCTAGCAATATTGAGTAGAAACTCTAATGGTTTTGGTAAGCTGATAATACAAACCTTTGTCTCCTTTGTAATACACTTAATCTGATGTTTGAGTTTTTCTATGGCTCGTGTTTCGAACCTGATGAACTCGGACTGGGTTATGTGTTAATACGAGTCGATTACATATTATCTTGTGTTATTGTTGTTGTTTTGAATCAAGCACAAAGCTACACAATGGGCTATCTGTGCTCTGCCCACCACGGGTATCGAAACCCAGTTTTTAGAGTTTTAAATCCGCAGACATACCGCCGAGCCACTGGCGGGCATTATCTAGTGTTTTACAGAATAGTTTTAACATATCCAGCACGAACCGGCTGTAAAACTCTTTTTACAAATTTCGAATACTTTCAAATTCTAGCAATCCGTTTTTGTGATTGGTCACTTATAGAAATAGCATGCAGTGCGAGAGGACTCTTGGCAAGCCCTTGTTTCAACTCGAGGACATGATCCGTTGTTTCAGCTACCAACCGAGTATATCTTGCTTTTTTATCATAATTAATAACTTCTAATTCAATTTATTTGCTTTACTTTTCTGTTCAGTACCAACAACTACAAGTTGCTATAACAACAGATCATCCGCAGTATTAAACATCCATCTGCCTGCCAACAAAACTGTTTCTGTACATTTTTACACCATAATCGTGCCTCTCTTCTCACCACCCCCCTCCCGTGGCTTAGCGGTAAATCTGAAAGTTGAGACTTCTAAAAACCAAGTTTCAATACTCTTGGTGAGCAGAACAAGTTTAGCCCATTGTGTAGCTTTACTGTTAACAACAAATAAACCTTCCACCCGTGCCCTTCCACATATTAGATTCAAAAAAAACCCTCGTTGTTACAGTCACTTGCAGGTGAGTAACTAAGCGCCCTATTTATTGTTTTCTTTTTGAATTTCGCACAAAGCTACTAGAGGGCTATCTGCGCTAGCCGTCCCTAATTTGGCAGTGTAAGACTAGAGGGAAGGCAGCTAGTCATACCACTCAACGCCAACTCTTGGGCTACTCTTTTACCAACGAATAGTGGGATTGACCGTACCATTATAACGTCCCCACGGCTGAAAGGGCGGGCATATTTGGTGCGACCCTCACATTACGATTTGAGCATCTCAACGACCTGGCCATGCCATTTATTTCGTACCTTGGAATACCACGGTATTCTTAAATCTAACGTCCCCGCTAGTACAGCGGTAAATCTCCGGATTTGTAACGCTAAAATCAGGGGTTCGACTTCCCTCGGTGGGCTCAGCAGTTAGCCCGATGTGGCTTTGCTATAAGAAAACACACACACACACATTCTTAAATCTAGTAAGGCCGAGTTGTGACGTGTCAACAATTTCAAGGTTAAACTTTGGAGCTTTTACTTACAAACATAAACAAATATTTCGCAAGATTAATAAACATTGTAGAAACGGAATTATTTCGTAAATTACCTGTGACAATTTGTGTAAAATGCATTTTCACCTTAAAGCTACTGTATATAAATTTAAAAAAGAAATGGCCCGTTGCAACACGAATTATAAGGAGATGCTAATAATTATCTTTCCATTTCCTCATATACAATTTTAATTGCATTATTTCAATCACCATTTTTCTATACCGCCATCTGGTGGAAAATGTGGTCTGACAAACAAGTTTCTGGAATTAGCTTAAAAAGTTAATAACTTGGCGGGACAATGCCCTCGACACAGCAGTAGTATCGTTTTTTAACTCGTTTTCGAGAAACATCATCCAAAAATGGGCAAACGCTATAATTAAAACTATTCATAACGTGGAACGAGCTCTCTAACTGTTCATCAGAAATGTGGTTCATTTTTCAAATAAAAACCGTGAGTCGTACTCGTAAGAACAACAGTCAATTAATCGTCTGTTTACAGTTTAAAAAGCACGTGACGCACATTAACGTCATCATGGTAGATGATCACGTGCAGCTATTGCTAAGGCCGCTAAAGTTGCTAGCTTACCTGGTAGTCGATGTATCCATGGTATCACATAACCTGCATTTAAAGATAAAAGATGTAAAAACAAAGGCGGGAATTCATTGAAAAGTCACAGTTTTCGTATTCAAGCAGTCTACCGTGTAGGTGGCGTAAAGTGCTTGATCTTTTTACAGCTTACAATAAGAGACTGGTTGCATCTGGTGCGGGCCTGATTCCTTCTTCCCAGTGTACTGAGCTATTTGTTGGCCGGCTACAGACCTTCGAAGCTACAGACCTCTAGTTGTTCTGTCTTCTCGACGCGATCTCCTGAACCTGCCGCTGTGTGTCCGGTGAATATACGATCGCCCACGATCTGTAAAAAGGCATCTAGCCTACAGACGTACACCCCTGTGAGGCTCTTTATAATGACAAAGGCCTACGTCACAAGTATCTCTTCTACTGTACGGGTTTTATTTCGTTTTTCTTTTTTCTCTGTATACGCATGATTATATAGTTTGCTTTTGTAAATCTATAAAAGTATACATACTTGTTTTAAAAGAATTACTGGATATACAGAATACCTCGCGAAAAACTGACAATTCGAAACCTACAAATATAAAAGGCTTAAACAGCCTTTGGAAAACTTGGAAAGGTTAAGAAATTCAATTAACGGCAGTGAATCCATAAGTAAACTTTCGTGGAAACTATACTCAGTCGAGCTCGTGCAATGACGTATAAAGCTTAATTGCTACGTGTAATGTCGTTCGTTTTGGAAATACTCTTATAACACGTAAGTTCACTTCAGCAAATGTACACATTATAGGTTGCACTATAACATCTGGTAAATATCGAAGTCGAAAAACAATGACAAAGACCATATACAAGTAGAACATGATGGAAGATGAGTGAAACAGAATAAGTGCAAACAAACTGATGAAATGCTTATTCAATCGTATTTATATATTGCGTTTAAATTTAGTAATGCTTTTCAAAGATGTTGGTGTGATGTTCTATTTTATGCTAAATTCAGACTTCTTCGTGACTGCTTATAACTTCGTGTGATTTAAATATATTTGGCCCCCTCGTGACAAAGCGTTATGTCTGCAGATTTACAACGCTAGAAACCGATGGTGGGTAAAGCACAGATAGCCCACTTTGTAGCTTTGAGCTAAGATACACACGAACAAACAATAAATAGATTTATTGGAAGATTGATACGCTTAGCCTGGCGTGGTTTGGTAGTAAGGTCGCTCGACTCGCAATGTGCGGGTTGCAGCTTCGAGTCCCCGTCATCAAGCATGCTCGCCCTTTCAACCGTGAGGGCGTTGTAATATTTGATCAATCCCATCATTCATTGACGGTGGGTGGTGTTGACTATCTGCCTTTTCTCTAGTCCATTACTGCTAAATTAGGGATGGTTAGAGCAGATAGCCCTCGAATAACTTAGCAGTAATCACACAAGTGTTATCTGTGCTCAACAGCAAGCAAATAAAAAATAAACATGTTACGTATATTTAAGAAACGTCATTATTATTTTTGTTCTATAAACTAAATAGTTCCGCTGAAACAAGCTAGATGAATATTTCGAACAAAATACAGCATACAAACGGCACAAAGTCGAAACAAAATATTCATCTTTCATTTTATCAAGTCAAAATATTAAACTGGGACTTACTGTCAAGATACGGCAACGTTCTTCAGTTTAAGGTCTCTGAGAGACAACGACCTCTAATCAGTACAAAGCAAAACTGTCGAAACAAATTCTGTATATGTTCAGATTACTTAATGACAACTAAACATTAGCAGCCGATCATTTGATCTCTCTTAAAGGTAGCGACCACAGTTTACGTTCGAAACATATTATCAGCCGATTGGTCGTTTACTGGCCAGTCGTTCATAGTCCAAAGTTTATAGTCGCATGTGTACATATGAAAATAACATGCATGATGTGACTAAGTTACAGACACAGAACTGATTCCATATGCGTCTAGTTGTTACACGAAGAAAGCATTTCCTTCCTTCGGCATTATAACCTTAAAGAACGAAGGTTGTAACTAACAGCCTGCTTGATATTTTTCAGTTTATCACCCTCTGGCGGTGCCGTTTGTTACAACAGTCACATGTAGGTGATCAAAGAAATAAAATATTGAGATTTTTTCGTAATATGTCCGAGGTAATATTTTTTTTTTGTTTCAAAACTGTTCGCAGCATAAGCTTAATTTGAAATGATTCGTAAAGTTGCTAGATTACAAATATCCTCTTCTGAGATATTTTCTCTCGCAGAATTTTGCTGAGGGAATACCCAAAACGTTTATTGTTTGTTTTTTTTGTATACGAATAAGTAGGAATGACCACTTAAAGTTGAACCTTGACCCTCTTTTCGAACGCATCAGTTGTGTTTTTATAGTTTTGTTTGTTTCAGAATTTTCTGGTAAGCTACACAAGGGTTATCTGCGCTTAGCTGTCCCTATTTTTGAATCGATAGACTAAACGAAGACAGCCAGCCAGTAACTTCCACGATCTTACGGCTCTTATATTACCGATTTGGTTGTTTGCTTTTTCAATTTCGCGCAAAGTTACATGAGGGCTATCTGCGCTAGCCGTCCATAATTTTGGCTTAGTCTTACAAGACTAGAGAGAAGGAAGCTAGTCATCACCACCCACCGCCAACTCTAGGGCTACTCTTTTACCAACGAATAGTGGGATTAACCGTAACATATAAAACGCCCTCAGGGCTGAAAGGGCGAGCATGTTTGGTGCGACGGGGATTCAAACCCGCGACCCTCGGATTACGAGTCGAACGCTTTAACCCACCTAGCTATGCCGGAAATCTTATATTACCGAATGGTAGAACTTTGCTGATGGTCTTATAAAATAGCCACTACCCTGATGTGTGGAGCGCATTTCTGAGACAACGAAAAGTGAACTGTGAACTCGTACTGACCGCACGGGCACCCTAAGTACTAGGCTACGAACGACCTTATTCTTTATATATCTTATGTACATTCTGTTTTAAAATTATGGCACAAGAAAGCAATTAGAATTGACAACGAACGTAATGTAAGTTTAAGCTAATACTTAAGACTCATTCGATGGTCTCAGGAAAGATAGTAGAATGTGTTATAAGTGTAACAGTTTTCTAAAATTGTGAACTTACTGTTAAGTCTTTATAAAGTCGGTTACACAAATACCTATAGACACCAACCAATTCGGCATTAAACATTGTGAAGCAAATGCCATCACTGCATAGATATATCTTCAATATCCATAAATAGTTTCAAGACCTAAGATGTTTTCCTTTATTTCTTTATTGAGAGATTATTATTCCTGTTGTGACGTCGTGGTTTTCACATCTGACGTCACTCATACGTCGACAATCTGACAGGTAGGAAAGGACAATCACTCTAATGAAAAAAATCAAACAAAACGTATGTTGATAAAAGCCAGTTTGGGCGGTAACGCCTAGAACACCAAGTGGTGCGAATTTATGGTGATTGACACCCACGTTGCCTCCTACACATGTTGATAGGCCCAGGTGTTCCAAAAACGAAATTTGCACGAGCCCTTGTTTTAAAAGACCCAACCATGTCTCGCGCAAATCTTGCATTCTTGCACGAGAAACTGGTAGGCACGATGAATTTTAACATTCTCGCCCACGAAGGAAAATAAATAGGTTAAAACACAAGGAGAACCTTGAACTATGACTTTTCAGGTGTTTTTTTTTTCACAATGTAATTTGTACTTTTTACGTTATTAGGTATTTTTTATCAAGTAAACTGATTATACGAGGAAATAAGAAATCCTCTAAACGCGTAAGAAAATAGACTTCTGTCTTCTATTGGTACAAACTGATTACTTGTTTTGAATTTCGCGCAAAGCTACACGAGGGCTTTCTGCGCTAGCTGTCTTTAATTTAGCAGTGTGAGACTAGAGGGAAGGCAGCTAGTCATCACCACTCACCGCCAACTCTTGGTTTAGTCTCTTACCATCGAATAGTGGGATTGACAGTAATATTATAATGCCCTCACAGCTGAAAGGGCGAGCATGTTTGGTTTGACGGGGATTCTAACCCATGACCCTCAGATTACAAGTCGAGTGCCTTAATCACCTGGCCATGCCGTGCCTTATAAATGAAGTTCCACTTACCGTAATTCTCGTGAGTGAGTTTGCTGTTTTTTTATGTTTTTTATATATACGTTTGTTTCTCGTACAAATTACAAAGAAAGAGAAATGAAAGGAAATTTCGTTCCTCTAAGTTTTCCAGTTGTACTTTCTATCAAAAAAAAAAAAATTTAATACGATGTACTACTAGCATCACCTATCGGAAGGTTCTGAAAGGTGAGCACAACACCACATTCTTTGCCAGGTAACTGTTCTGTTGTTGCTTTGAAGATAACACCCATATATATAACGCAGCCTTCTTACGTTCTAAGTTGCAAATCAACTTTTTGATGTTATGCGTTCTTCACGGTTGAGGTTGAGTGTAAAACAAAGTTCCTATTTATGTTAAAAGTAATTGCACAGTGTATTTACGTATACAAGCCCTCAGTTGCACAGAGGCATGTATGCAGACTCACACTGCTAGAAATTGGGTTTCGATACCCGTGATGGGTAGAGCACAGATAGCCTATTGTGTAGTTTTCTGCTTAGTTACACATAAACATATATAAAAATTTAGGTTTTGTTTCAGAGGTTTTCGATGTCATATACACGACTTTTCCGCACAGATATTCCAAGCTTCGAATTAATAGTCCACGAAGAATAGAGGTAGGTAATAAAGTACGATAATCGCCTAAGAGCAACTCTTAGTAAATCAAGTACTGAGATTTGACCGTCACCCTCAGAGTGCATACACTCTGGGCACGCTAACCACTAAGATACATTCGTCCAGTGAAAACTGAAGAAGAACAAACATTTCTACGCATGCAATGAGTGTGGTAGAAATACTTGAACTAAAATATCACGTGGAATACTTGAGAACAAATGATACCATAACAACATGCAAATCAAGGATTCTGATGGTAAATAAGAGAAAAGCACGCAGAGCAACTGATGGGTAAAGAAACTGACACTGTCTCAACACGCACCAACTGATGGACAAAGAAACTGATACTGTCTCAACACGTACCAACTGATGGACAAGAAAACTGACACTGTCTCAACACGTACCAATTGATGGACAAAGAAACTGATACTGTCTCAACACGTACCAACTGATGGACAAGAAAACTGACACTGTCTCAACACGTACCAATTGATGGACAAAGAAACTGATACTGTCTCAACACGTACCAACTGATGGACAAGAAAACTGACACTGTCTCAACATGTACCAATTGATGGACAAAGAAACTGATACTGTCTCAACACGTACCAACTGATGGATAAGGAAACTGACACTGTCTCAATACGTACCAATTGATGGACAAAGAAACTAATACTGTCTCAACACGTACCAACTGATGGACAAGAAAACCGACACTGTCTCAACACGCACCAACTGATGGACAAAGAAACTGATACTGTCTCAACACGCACCAACTGATGGACAAAGAAACCGACACTGTCTCAACACGTACCAATTGATGGACAAAGAAACTGATACTGTCTTAACACGTACCAACTGATGGACAAAGAAACTGATACTGTTTCAACACGTACCAACTGATGGACAAGAAAACTGACACTGTCTCAACACGTACCAATTGATGGCCAAGGACATGCATGCTGTGGAATTGGAGTGACAAAAGCCATATACTAATGATATCAATAGTGGACGTTAACACTTAATATACGCTAGGCACAAGAGACACGAATCAAACACAAAAGTAATACGTGCGCCAGATGACAGATTTTTGCCACGTTAGAACTGAGTACTAAAGCAACACAAACGTCAGGTAACCTGAGTGACAAGACCATCCGATAAACGTCACTGTTCCTCAAATTATTAATATACAATTTGAGTATTCTGACGTCATCGATAAATCAAATGTTACGGGTTTGTGTTTTATATTTAAAATATGAAGTGACATTCTACCCACACTTACAACACTTCCATTACACATACCAAAGTGTTACATTTGAAGTTGAAACGTTTTGAGTCACTTGTTTACTCGGACCTTCTATATACGATTTATTAAGTTATTTTCCATCCTCTAACAGCCATATGATTTATTCTAAAAAAAAATGTGTGTGTGTGTATGTGTGAGGTAGTTGATAAGTTATCAGAAGCAGTAAATATAATATTTGAGGAAATAGGCTCCTTGCAATTTCCCCGAGATTTATAGCTCTCAGTAATTGATACTTTCCTCGTGTATAGACAATCCATTGTCAGCGTTTTAACTTAGATTCAATTAATAATAATAGCATTTATCAGGTAACAAAACTTAACCATTGATTTGAACTGAAAGTAACTCTTCCTGCATTTCATTTTGGCTTAGTTTTATCTTACTTTGAATTTTTCGCAAAGAGTGTAGCTTCGTGAGGGCTATCTGCGCAAGCCATTCCTAATTTAGCAGTGTGAAACCAAAGGGAAGACAGTTATCATCACACATAGCCAACTCTTCGGCTACACTTTTACCAACGAATAGTGGGATTGGCAGGCACATAATAACATTCCCGCGGCTGAAAGGACAAATATGTTTGGTGTGACGGGAATTCCTAGCCGCGACCCTTAGACTGGGAGTCGAACGCACTAACCACCCGGCCTTGGAGAATCAAGTTGTCGTTGCTGGATGTTATTTGTCTAACGACCACCCCTATTTTGGAACAGAAATTAAGCAAGTCATAAGATTTTATCTCTATATAAACATCTGGTAATATGTCAAGAGTATGTCAATTTTTTTAACTGAATGATACAAAACATATCTCTGTAAATAGGCGCCATTCAAATTAGCCAGGGGCAACTGCTCTCATGCTCAGTGGCGGATTTAGTGTTGTGTGGGCTAAGAAACTAATAAATTTTGTGGGTCCTACATCTTACGTAGTACGCCACTGCCTATGATTAATATTATTTCTTTTGTGACAGACATATATGAATAAAATGCATAACTTGCATTACTTGGATAGTTACTAAATAACTAGTGGCGAAGCTAGAGGGGGTACATCTGTCCACGGGCATAGTATCGGGGGCGGTGGTGGGCGCCAAATTGATGTCACATAATTAGGAATTTTGGCTTATATTTTGTCACGAGGGGGCGCTGAAAACCCTAGCTGCGCCTCTGTAAACAACGTGAGAATA
The DNA here is from genome assembly GCA_011833715.1 of Carcinoscorpius rotundicauda. Lineage (NCBI taxonomy): Eukaryota > Metazoa > Arthropoda > Merostomata > Xiphosura > Limulidae > Carcinoscorpius > Carcinoscorpius rotundicauda. The sequence goes on from CM022399.1 coordinate 88,197,103, forward strand.
ATTCAGAACAAACGCCCCAGAAAAAGACTAATTTTTTTACATTTTAATCTTCAAAAACCTATGATCAGATCAGGCAGGATCCTAACCTCTTACGGGTCATTCCAAACCAACTCACCCCAAAAAAAACGAACTTTTCCCAGTTCATCTTATAGATTTTCTTGATAAAAAAATTCAAGCAAAAACTTCATTTTGATTTATTCAGCCATGAAAAAATCCTAAATCTGTATTGCATGGCTTAATAAGTCAACATGAAGTTTTTTGCTTGAATTTCTTCAAGGTAATCTATGACATGAACTGGGAAATTCTAGGTGAGTTGGCATGGAATAACCCTTACTGAAATCTTGCATTATATTCGTGTGTTTTTTTTATACATAAGTGAACGATTTTAGGTATGTTTCTTATTCATTCCCATTAAGAGTGCAAGTAATCGTGTAGGCGAGTGCATCCTACGATCTTTAACTGCCCCCAAAGGTTAATGTTAGCGAGTATGGTACCTTAAATGAAGAGACGACCAAGGCAGTGGAGTGGGACGTCAAACCGCAGGTCACATAGGCTTTTATTTACGAAAGTTCTCGAAGAAGTTCTACGAGATTATAATGACGTAAAATATGCTAAAAGCTCACTGGTATTTTGTTTATATTTTCGTTAAAAACTCCAAGTTTTTTTTAAAGAACACTCTAACTGAAAATAAATAGGTCAGAAATACAGATAACTGTACTAACATACTCATAAATTTGAAAGTAAAAAAAAAAACAACAACAAAATAAACATGCCTTTTTTTTGTTATTTCGCTCAAATAACTGTACGTTAAGTCATGGGTAACATGGACTGTTATGTATAATAAATCGCACAATCTCAGTGGGTTGTAATTTCTTGTAGGACTTCCACGAGATTATATTCATTCCAAAACATTCTATACGTTAACCAATATTTTGTTTATATTTTTGTAAAATATAAAATTTTCATTTTCATACAAAAACGTTTTAACAGAAAAGGAATGATACACAAACTTACACCCACTCAAATATAGACGTAAGTTGGAGAAAATAACTTACCTTTTCATATTATTTCCAATTGTTATAACGAAAAAGCAGGTTGTCGAGTTTCATGTAAATCTACTCGAGTGCAGTGGTACTCGGTTATTACTCTTAAAAATGCACGTATAGAACACCAAAGAGCAAAGCAATTTTTATTATGCAGTAAAAAGGCACGAACATGAAAAAGTGAGATACTCGTTGTTAACCAAGCATGTATTACCAGACGATTCCTGTCAATAACTAATGTGCGAAATGAAATCACCTGTTAACACTAAAATTTAAGACTACAAATATGGCGGTAAGAAAGATTTCATCGTTTGTTCGTGTTCGTCTAGGAGTGAGAAACTAAAATGAAAAAAAAACGATATTATATGCATATAAACATAATATTTCACCTTGGCCATCTGAAAATGAGAGCCTAATCTCCTTCAAACACAGAGGGCGTAATCAAGATTTTTTAAATAAATATTTCTCAGTGGATGAGGCTAGTTTATTTATTTGTTTATTCTCTAACCGAAGTTCTCATCAAACATATGTGTGAGGGTGTGTTTTGTCAGTAAAGCCATATCAAGTTATCTGTTGAGTCCACCGAGAGGGATCGAACCCCTGTCTTAAGCGTTGTAAGTCAGCAGACTTAACGCTGTATTAGCGGAGAGCTCTCATCAAACATAGAAATTTTCTTTCCAGTCTGTTTGTTTTTGAATTTCGCACAAAGCTACTCAAGGGATATCTGTACTAGCCTAATTTAGCAGTGTAAAGCTAGAGGGAAGGCACCCACCGCTAACTCTTTGGCAACTCTTTTACAATTGAATAGTGGGATTGACCGTCACTTTTTAATGCCCCCCGGCTGAAAGGGTGAGCATGTTCAGTGAGACAGGGATTCGAACCTACGACTTTCAGATAACGAGTCGAGCAGCTTAACCACCTGATCATGACCAACAATAGAGAATGTATACACTGCCTCAGAGAAGGGAGAGCACCACAATTAGAATGGACTTTCTACAACTTAGGGTTTCTCAAACTGGGGATCCGTGAAGGTACTCAAAGGGATATGGAAGTCGTCCGAAATTTCATAAAAATATTTTAAAATACATAATTTATGGGGTGAAGAATATTTAACTCTGGAAGACAGTTTTTCGTCACACGAAATCATTTTCTCAAAACCAAAAACATCGATGGATTTGGGGATCCAAGAAAAAGAATTTAATTTAAAGGGGATCTTCGGGTTACTGAAGCTTCAGATCGTTGTTTCAACATCTACGTCACAGACGCGTCGCCAAACATCGTATGAACTCATAGATTGTTTGTCTTACATTTGTTAGTAGCTTATGAGAGAAAGTCATGCAGAATATATATATTTCAACCACTACACCTGCCATAATCGAGTACCAACGAGGCCCTTTGCTGAATACTTGGGCACATTACGCCGAGTGAGACACGATAGACATAACTGTCTGGCCAAGCGTGTTAAGGCGTCCGACGGCTAGCACAGATAGCCCCCGAGTAGCTTTGTGCGAAATTCAAAACAAACAAACAAAACATAATAGTGGCTGGCCGTATTCCCTTTGATCAGTAGTTCAAAATTTGTTTTAGTGTCACCGCCATAAGGATATAATACAAAGTTCATGATATTATATAATTAGATAATTCGTTTGACCTTCAAAAAATTGTTCGGTTTTAAACATAGACTGTTTACCAAGTTCCCTAATACAGTTTACTTATTAGATTATTCGTGATTAAACAACTGGACAAATGACTTGGTATTTGAATGGTAGTTAAGCTGGATCATCTTGTTTAATAAATGGAGTAAGGCTTCGCTAAGCCTAATATTACAATCATGTTCATGTGCGTTGCAAGTTAAAGAAGTCATAAAACTTTAACGCCATTTCAAAACTTAAAGAGCTTTTCTGTCATAATGGAAAGGCCTGGCATGGCCAGGTGGGTTATGACGTTCGACTCGTAACCTGAGGGTCGCGGGCTCGAATCCCTGTCTCACTGAATATGCTCGCCCTTTAAGCCGGGGGCTTAAAAAGTTACGGTCAATCCCACTATTCGTTGGTAAAAGAGTTGCCAAAGAGTTAGCGGTGGGTGGTGATGACTAGCTGCCTTCCCTCTAGTCTTACACTGCTAAATTAGGGACGACTAGCGCAGATAGCACTCGAGTAGCTTTGTGCGAAATTCAAAACAAACAAACAAACTGTTGTTGCTTGTTTTTTCTTCTGTTCTGCTATATTTGAGAAATGTAATAAATTGTACATAATATTGGTTATGGTTCCCACAAGAAAAACAAATTCTAACTTTGCCAAAAAAATAAGAAATGTTGTTAATAAAACCTTAAACGTGTCTCTCATTGATACGTTTGTGTTTACCATGAAAATAAATTATACTTCGTAGAAACGTATTATGACATAAAGACCTCCGCTAGTACAGCAGTATATCTACGGATTTACAACGCTAAAATCAGAGGTTCGATTCCCCTTGGTGGCCTCAGAAGAGAGCCAAATGTGACTTTGATATAAGAAAACACACACACATTATGACACAATTACACGGACGTAAATATGGACCAACTAACCAGTGATTTACTTTTTCATAATGGGATACTTGTTATAAACCATCAGCACTGTTGAGTCATTAAATTCTGAACACTAGAGAACAATAAAGTATAAACAATACTATTCAAGCTCAAAGTGGTTACAACAGAAACAAAAGGAAATACTGGATGAAGCAGTGTGAACACAAAATATTGCTTTACTCAACAAACATGAAACATAACTGCATATTGCTCAATATTTTAATTGTTTGGTTTGGTTTAGATTTCGCGCAAAGATACACGAGGGGTGTCTGAGTTAGCCGTCCCTAAATTAGCAGTGTAAGATTAGAGGAAAGGCAGCTAGCTAGTTATCACCACTCACCGCCAACTTTTGAGCTACTCTTTTACCAACGAATAGTGAGATTGACCGTTACACTATAACGTTCCCATAACTCAAAGGGCGAGCATGTTTGGTGTATTGTTTGTTTGTTTTTTAATTTCTTTAATTTTGCGCAAAGCAACACAAGGGCTATCGGTGTTAGCCGTCCCTAAATTAGCAGTGTAATACTAGAGGAAAAGCAGCTAGTCATCACCACCCACCGCCAACTCTTTTACCAACGAATAGTGGGATTGACCGTCACATAATAACGTCCCCACGACTGAAAGGGCGAGCATGTTTGGTGTGACGGATATTCGAACTCGCGACTCTCAGATTACGAGTCTAGCGCTCAAACCATCTGGCCATGCCCGGGCCCAATTATTTGGAAGACTGTAGTTCAAGGAACACAACGGTGTTAGGTAAAAATGTTCATGAAAAACGTCCATATGTAACACGTGGTGTGAATATAAATATAGAGAGGTGACTGTGAACAGATAAGGTACAGTGATTTCCAACAGATAAATGTAAAATATGCCTACTACTTTGCAGTTTCTACTTTTTGAATTAGTAGAACGAAGGAACATGTTTGGACACAAGGGAAACGAGTGGAAGGAAAAACTTTCATCCGCAAACACATGAGGGATTGTGGATTTAGTTCATACGGAATGGCTTCTCTGTTGAAACATGCAACTGGTTAATGGAGCAGATGGAGTGCCGAGTGTGCTCAATACACCCCAGTTTATGAGATAAAAATAGAATGAATCGAACTTGTACAGCGTAGGAAAAGAAATAAACACAAGGGTATGAATAATACGAAATCGTAAGTCGCGCGAAGTATTGCTGAGGCCATGGATTGTGGTGGTTGGTTTCTGCGTTTCTGTGTTAAAACTTGTAGATGATTTTTGGAACAAATATGAAGGAAGAATTATGATGAAATCACACGTTCAAGCTATTCCTAGTACAGTACCCCATAAATATTAATTATCCACATCAATGGTTGTTCTAATTATAAATTGAAAGGAGATCAACTCGCAGCCTGTGGAGACTTGTGTTTATTCTCTAACCGAAGTTCTCATCAAACATTATGTGTATGTGTGTGTGAGGGTGTGTGTTTTGTCAGTAAAGCCATATCAAGTTATCTCTTGAGCCCACCGAGAGGGATCGAACCCCTGACTTAAGCGTAAGAACGAACAACTTCAGAATCAGTTTCAAACATGTGTTAAATAACCAGAGGCTAGGTAATCTCTATTCAAATTAAAGGATATTTAGAAGTTTATGACTTTTCACATGCTATTTACAAGACTAACAAATATCTATATGCACCCCCATCCCAGTGACACAGCGGTATGTCTACGGATTTACGCTATAGACCGGATTTCGATACCCGTGGTGGGAAGAGCACAGATAGCCCATTGTGTAGCTTTGTGCTCAACTATAAACACACAAATTTACATGCTATTTCTAACTACCAGAATATATTTGAATATACATATATAAGGACGAAACACAACACTTATTACAATATGAACAGATGAAGCCAAGTGGTGTACACATTAAATGTGTTTATTTATTTTGTTGTCGTTAAGAGCTTTCTCATTATTAGCTGTTATGAGCTTACTGATCAGTCACAGTGGAGGAGGCGGCCTTCATGGAAAGCTACAACCAAGAAAGCGTAATATGTAACGTTTGGGCATGATCAAACAATTTGACTTTGTCAAAGGAAACGAGTAAGATCGTTATAATAACTTATGAATGAAGGTTAAAGAAGAATGCAACAATTTATTAATCAGCTGTATCTAGTGCCGAATAGATCTTTCGTTCAATACCATGGCTCATCAGGCCGGCTGTGACACAAAAACCCATAATATAAAAATAATGAAGAGGGTTATAGGATTTCTATTTCATTTCTATCAAGACTTCTTGAACCTACGTGTTCTTATAACATCATGAATAATGTCAGAGATGATGTTTATGTTATTATATTGCTTGGACGAAAAACGTTTTTAGTGTGAAATAAATCAAGGGGTTGAAGTGTAATTTCCATTTAAGTCATTACACACCATAATTAGTCTTTATGATTTATTAACATCACATTACTGATTTTAACACCAAATGCTTTTTCGTTAACAAAATTTGTTTGTTAATTTTACTCATTATTTAGATAGGAAAAAGGCGAATTAGTATTTCTTAAAATTTCTGAATAGGTTTGGTTTGAATTTATCACAAACCTACACGAGGGCTATCTGCGCTAGCCGTACCTAATTTAGCAGTGTAAGACTAGAGGGAAGGCAGCTAGTCATCACCACCCACCGCCAACTCTTGGGCTACTCTTTTACTAACGAATAGTGGGCTTGGCCGTCAATTATAATGCCCCCACGGCTGAAAGGGCGAGCATGTTTGGTGTGACGGGGATTCGAACCCGCGACTCTCAGATTACGAGTCGAGTGCTTTAACCACGTGGCCATGCCACGCCTTCTGAGTAGGCTAATATGTTATGGGACTGGCATTACAAAGTGGCACAACATAATGTCCTTCAAGACCCATAAGGAAGCGGAGTCTTCATATGTATGAAGATGGTATCCAAGAACAGACAGGGCTTTAAATGAAAGTAAGGAAACTGAAATGCCAGTAATATCTACAACTTTGACGTATTTTACAAACTGTAGCTCAGCTCAACTTCCGTTACTAATGCTATCAAGAGGAGAAGAGAAACAGACACCATATGACAGTAGGTTCTGTTCTCATGCTACTGGCACAGATAACATACATCTCTCTGTGACTGCCAAGTGAAACACGCCAACAATTGTAGCTGGAGACTTTGATCTGTTTACATATGTTGAGTACTAACAAGATAAAAAATATAGGTGGCGTAAGCCCTTTGTGAAGATTGTGATAATGTAATCAGCCTAACAGATGAATCGTACAGCAACGAGACTATGAAGTTTCTGTTCACTGACATACCAGCAACATCTAACCCACTGATGATGACATCATTTTTTACTCCAAGGTCCATATCGTGAGAGACTAGTGCACCACTTGCTGTGCTGCATCAAGGACAACAAGCTTTTAATGATATATTTGCTTCAGGCCATTCTAACTGGAATGGGGCTTGAAGTTCTGTCACCCCAGGTTACACTAGCCATTTGTGACATCATGTAAACATCCTACCAGATGAACATGTCAGAAAGCTTTAGACTGAAGGAGATAACAAATATTATTTTCTCCTGAGTGAGCTACATGACCTCATGAACCTTACCTAAGTGGACTTCTCAGTCTCAGGATGGGCTGCTGCCATCTTGGACCTAGTCAGTATGAATAGGAAGGTAAATGACCACTACCCTACCTGCAACAGCCCGCCTCAGCAACCATATGTTGCAATAGAGTGGAAAAGGTTTTCCTGACTTCCTACCTCACTGATGTATGCTAGACAGGGTCTGATAACTTCTGTAAGCTACACTGAAGACAAGTACAAGCTTGCCAGTGTGAGAAGGCTGGATGGAATTACTAAGGTTAAGTGAAACCTTGAGTACAACGTACTGCAAACGGAGAACTGATATGGTAACTGTGTATTGAATATATTACATGGAACTTCATGCATTAAACATAGTAGTACATAAAACTCTCACTAGTCTGAAATATTCGTTACTCTGAAATTATCATGTTGGATCAAAGTTATCGGATTTACGAAGGTTGACTGTATATGTCTAAACGCATGCATTGGTCCACGTATGTGTAGATAGTATACGTAACATAAGTTAAATATACGTAAGACGAAACACATTTCTTACGTAACGTGATTGCAAGAGTAAACATAGTAATCATGAAACCGCACATTTTGCTTCACCAAGAAACTGAAAATTTATAAAAGCTAGCATATCTTTCGGCCTGGCATGTTTCAGGTTACTTAATCCAGGGGCTGGATAACAACATACTATGTCCCCATGACCACAACAGAACAGTTATCCATACGTTCAAGTCCGCATGGCAGTTCTTTCACAGGATGTATATAAAAACTCTTATGCAGTAATGGGACTTTTGGAATGTCCAAATGGTGCATCAGAAATTGTCGTTCACGTAAGGCTGACGGAATTTGGAGGGAGGACATATTAACATGACCGAGATAATAAATACTGCGAACAAAAATCTTCGTTGTTTGATTTGAATTTTGTGCAAAGCTACACGAGAGCTTATCTGCGCTAGTCGTTCCCCATTTAGCAGTGAAAGGCTAAATAGAAGGCAGCTAGCCATCGCCATCAACTGCTCACTTTTAGGGGCTACTCTTTTACCAATGAATAGTGGGATTGATCGTATACATTATAACGCCTCCACTCTGAAAGGGCAATCCTATTTGGCGTGACGGGGATTCGAACCTGTGACTCGAGCACACTAACCATCTGGCCAGGCCGAGCTTTTTTTGTGGAAGTGACGTTGCAAAAAAACAGTTCATAACCACGATCATTGCAAAAAATACTGTTGGTGTTAATATAAGGACTAGACTTTCATGCTTGTATATAATGATCTTGGTTTAGTTTTTGGTTAAGCATAAAGCTGCACCAATAGAAATAACTCAGAAAACACCACCTACGTAATCTAGAGTTCAGTGCAAAATTCCTTACATCCCTTCAAGAACAATGGATAGAGTATACCTATACGATTTGCTCCATTTTCGTACTGCAGTGTTATTTCTCATGCATATGACCATCATATATATATATATATACTTTTTTATCGTACTTAGAAAAGGCGTGATGTAATCTTAATATTTATTAACTGCATGTACAAGAATTATCAAAACTTTAATCTAATGAGCACACAAAATTTGTTTTGCAGTATTTCTTGCGAAAGATATCAAAACTCTGGAACAATTACGTTTACAGCCAAATTAAACTCTAAAGGATTTTTCATTATACGATAAAAAAAAATCCATGTTTCGGTTTTAACAATGTCGTATTTGTAAGTTTTTTTTCTCCCTTAATTTTTATAGCTAACTTATATACCTAACCCTAGCTGGTTTCAACATACGAGTGTATAATACTCGAGCTTAGCTTTCTCAAATTCAGAAGTGGCGCATGCTCAATTTTAGTTTGTTAACCCTTGCTTTCAAATTATTCTTTTTAAGTTATTATTTTCTTAAAAATTATCATATTTGTGTTAGAGAATTGATGTATTTTTCGTTGCTATATTAAGGTTTTCCTAAGGACATAAGCATAACATCCAACTGAAATGTAAATATAAATATCACTCCATTTTTTCAATCTTATACACCCTTAAATATCTTCTACATATCAGGCCCATTGGATAATAAGAAGGAAATACACGATTGGTGTTTCGTTTACGTTATGCAACACAAGTCAGATGTTTAACGCGGTAATCATCACTGTCAAAGTAAAATCAGTTTTTTCTGAACCTCGTTAATCTTTGATATGGTTCTAAAATAATTAAGATATTTTAAAAACATTAAACAGACATTGCTTCGTGGTCAGCGTGTTAACGTGCTTTCTGTATATGCCCTTCTGTGGACACTAGGTTTCATGTTACAACACCCAAAGAAGTTTGATTTAAAATTTGCATATCTTGCCTGCGCGAGTAATAAAACTTCCGTAAGACAGAGATAAGGTTTAAACACAGTTTCCTAAGAAGTTCGTGTGAAACACTAAATATTACGTCTTACGTCACATTTTCAACAACCGTCCGTCTATTAGGTTCATCAATTAAGCCTATGTGAGCCAAAGACTACACCTTACGTCACATTTACAACAACTGTATGTCTATTAAGGTAATCATTCATACATTTTTAAGTTTTTGGAAAATAATGAGTTTAAGTAATAATTAAAACATTTCTTTGATATTATTTCGTGAAATATTCGTATTATTCAGCTACACTGATATAATTTTGTACCTCCCTGCCCATGACACAGCTCCACGTTTACATACGTGATGAATGTGCGTTCACTGTAAGAGATATTCTTATGGTTTTGCTCTATGTCTCCATGCTTGAATATACATTTTGTCCGTGGGTAATTCTTTTTTTTTTAATCGGGATATTACTTGACGTGTAACTCTAAACATCCTTATCTATTTCTGTTAACACGTTTGTTTGTTTTTTCGTGTTGTTACTTTCATTCGCGATAGATGTATCATATATCAACGTATCATAATAGGCTTAGCGATACAATACGTCCTATTTTAACGCGGTGCACTTCAGCAGAACTCGATGAAACATCCTGGTATCACGATAATTTTCACTAATACGAATATAAAATGTTATTCATGCGTTTCTCCTGTTCTTAATAGATCAAAACAAAGTATTAAAATAATTTTAAAAAACAACTGAAAAAACGAAAGGTGTAAAATTTTGGCCTAGTAGCGTCTTGGTTGTAACGAATGCAACAGCTACCTTGGCAACCAGACGCAGATTTTTTTCTAGGCCTGTAGCTACTTCGAGTGTAATGAACTCTGCAGTATCCATCCAACCCTGTGGCCTATAGCAACAGCTACGTCACAAACAGACCTAACATTACGATAACACTGAATGCCTATTACACGTATGAGGCATTTTAGTTTTACGTAACGCAAACAATGTAATCTCCAAGAGACTGACAATACTGTCGTATCATATCATTACTGACACTTAACTACAGCGTATTGCAATACATCATTTCGTGTGAGAGATCTCTTGCTCCGAGACATCTTTTTTTAAAGTAGAAAAAAAAAACAACTGAACAAATGTAGAAGGTGTTTCTAAACTGGAACCCGTGTACTTCAAAAGAATCAATATTTTTTTTAAAAAAGCAACTGTACACTTTAGAAATTATAAAGTTCCATAGAAAAGGGGTATGCTTACTGTTGCAAATTATAATATCTAACTTGTCTCCCGGTAGGTTTACGGACTTACTACGCAGCGAATTTAGGTTTGATTACTCGCGGAGGACATGGCAGATAGCTCTAAATCAATCAATATTCAACTTCGTAAATTGGCATGAAAAGTGTGAAATTGTGTTTGGAATATTCGAAAGTTTGGTTTGTTTTGAATTTCGCGCAAAGCTACTCGACGACCATCTGCGCTAACCGTACCTAATTTAGCAGTGTAAGACTAGAGGGAAGACAGCTAGTCATCACCACCCACCGATAACTCTTGGGCTACTCTTTTACAAACGAATAGCGAGCTTGATAGTCACATTATAACAGACCTACGGCTGAAAGGGCGAGCATGTTTGGTGTGACGGAGATTCGAACCCGTGGCTCTCATATTACGAGTCGCACGCCTTAACACGCTTGGCCGTGCCGGGCCTTTTTTTTTTTTACAGTAACAGGACGCAATGAGATCGATAGTCAGGGCGCGTAAATGTAGCTGGGACACGCTCGACCCATTTGCGTTAAGAGTGATGGAGAAATATTTATGTTACTTCAAAAGAGTTCTGATCCAAGAGTTAGCGGAAGGTGCTGGCTGTCGAGTGCCTTCTCCATAGTCTGTAAGCTCAAAATTAGTGACAGCTATGCGTATTTTTTGTACCGCTTTGCGTGAATTTGTGTGTTCATGAATGTTTTTATAGCAAAGCCACCTCGTGCCATCTGCTGAGCCCACCGAGAGGAAACGAACCCCTGATTTTAGCGTGGTAAATTCGTAGACTTACCGCTGTATTAGGGAGGGGACGCTGTGAATGAACAATTCAGATAAAGAATCAGTAAGACTTTAGAAATAATACCATAAAATAATAAGGTTCAGCATGGTGGTTAAAACACTCGTATCCCAGCCACACCAAACATGCTCGTCCTTTCAGCCGTGGGGGCGTTATAATGTGAAGGTCAATTACACTATTCGTTGGTAAAAGAGTAGCCCAAGAGTGGGCGGTGGGTGGTGATGACTAGCTGCCTTCCTTCTAGTCTTACACTGCTAATTTAGGGACGGATAGCGCAGACGGCCCTCGTGTAGCTTAGCGCGAAATTCAAAACAAACCATAAAATAATAATTTTTTTTAGGTGATGAAATAAAAATTATTTCCAACGCTATAATTGTTAAATCACATTACTTAATCCTTGTAAGATTGATACTAGTTTTTGAATATACTGACTATATTTCCCGCTTTCACGTGAAATCTGTTAAAAGATATCTTTGTGTAACTGATAAAGTTTCAGAAACCCTAACAAGAGCATTAAATGTGTTTTATAAATAGTCTTCTAGTGTGAAAACGTGAAATACTTGAGCTGTCGGAATATCGTAATTTTAATATGCCATAAAACATAAAGGAGTGGTAATGGTGGGGGGGGGCAGGTCGAAGGTCAAAAATCAAACACATCTATTTTTTCAACATTTTCACTAAAAGCAAGGAAACATAAGCGTTGCGTTTCTTATTTGTGGTCCCCCGCTGGGACAGCAGTAAATCTTCGGATATACAAAGCTAAAATGAGGAGTTCGATTCTTCTCGGTGGACACAGCAGATAGCCTAAAGTGGCTTTGCTATAAGAGAAAAAAACAGACGCACACACACTTGTTTGTGTTTCTGCTTTTTTAAAGCACGTTTTCTAATAATTTTCACACTTGTTGGCACTTGGACCGTTAAACTAAAAACTTTTAACGTCAGGAGTTGTTCTTAGTTGTTTGCATACTTATTTTGTGAGAAACTCACATCTCAACTATATTTTTTTAGAGTGAGTTTGGACTAAGCGTGGCTTGGATATTAGGATGCCAGACTATGAATCCGATAGTGATTCGTCTTCCTATGATTCGAAATGTCACTCCGTATTTTGGGGGTCGTTGTACCATTAACTAACGGTCAAATCCAATTGTTTTTTTCGTTTGGTTGAATTTCGCGCAAAGCTACACCAGGACTATTTACGCTAAATTATGGACGGCCAGTCAAGGGAATTAATCACCACTCACTGCCAACTTTTGGGCTATTTTTTTAAACAACGAATAGCGGGACTGACGGTAACATTATAACGCCTCCAAAGGCTGAGAGAGAAGCATGTCTGGTTTGACGGCGATTCGAGAGCCCTAACCACTTGGCCGGGTCGGGCCTAAATCCAATTATTCGATTATGATAGCCAAAGAGTGGAAGTGAGGTGCTGTTGAAAACCTGCCTTCCCGTTGATTCTCGCGGGTTTGAATCTCCGTCACACAAAACATGCTCGCCCTCTCAGCCGTGAGAGCTTTATAATGTGAAGGTCAATTACACTATTCGTTGATAAAAGAGTATCCAAAGAGTTGGTGTTTGGTGGTGATGGTCTTTCACTGCTAAATTAGGGACGGCTAGCACAGATGGCCTTCGTGTAGCTTTGCGCGAAATTCAAAACAAACCAAGAAAACCCAATACTATATCAGTTCAAAATTAAGGGCAAGGATCTTTAGGGCAAGGATCCGAAATAAAAAACATGAGAAGATCCAGCCTAGAAGAATTCAACTTAAGTCACGAACAAACATCATGATGAAATCATGATTTAAAAAATCACATTTCGTTGAAATATTGATAAAGAATGACTTATTTATTATTGTGAAAAAAATTATAAACCTTTCAAGTCTCTTTAAATAATAGTACCTGAAAAAACCGACAGAGTTCGTATCTGAATTACTGTTCTATTGGAAGGAATCTACTGCGTTGGATTCCCCTTTCGTTCAGTCTTATAAACATAATTAACATCAGATGCACGTGGGTAAGAAGGGCAAAAGGTGCAGCTGCATCCCCTGAGTTGTACCTTTATGTGTATAAAACATGTTTAAAACCAGGAAAAACAGTCTCAGATACAGCCAATGTGATGACTCGTGGTATGAGACGAAAAACCACATGGGTATTAAATGTGCAAGATGTGGTGTGGTTTACATGTCATTACACATCCTTTTTGCTTTCAGCAACATGTTCTTAGAAATACCATTAACATGCACTTTTTGCAGCGAAAATTGCAAATATGTGTTCGAGAGTATGTCACTATGGCTTCTTGATTCTTTTTCTTCAAATAAATTGGTAACACCCCTCCCACCTTCAGAGGTTTCTGCTAATAGTATAATATCTGTTTAGAGCAGGAACGTAGATATTTTACACCCAATGGGGGGATGATTTTTGCAACCACTTATGTGGACTGTTCAATATGCAAATTGGTAATCTCTGATTACGTGAACCTGAAAGCTGTAAACATGCAGTCACAGAGTAATCTTGTTGCCACGATACTAGCATGTATACTTAGGCCTACTGACTGATACTTACGAACTATCGCTTAAATCGGAAACCTTAGAAGCACGCCTATATTAAAGATGTACATTTCGGCTACTGAAAAAGCCTACATCTAGGCCTAATTATGTAATTCGATTGGTAAGAACACGAGAATCACAAGAACACACACACAATTTGTAGGCCTATGATGCAATAAAACAATTCAACAGACCAAACTGTAGAGGGGGATGATTGTATGCACCATACCCCCCACCTAAAATGAAGAGGAGGATTATACCCTCCATCCCCCCTCAGGATTAGAGACAATTCAATAAGACCTCCTAAAACTACAAAATGGTTAGTTTGTTTGTTTGTTTTTCTGTTTTGGAATTTCGCACAAAGCTACTCGAGGGCTATCTGTGCTAGCCGTCCCTAATTTAGCAGTGTAAGACTAGAGGGAAGGCAGCTAGTCATCACCACCCACCGCCATCTCTTGGGCTACTATCTTACCAACGAATAGTGGAATTGACTGTAACATTATAACGCCACCTGCTGAAAGGGCGAGCATGTTCGGCGCAATTGGGATGCGAATCCGCGACCCTCAGATTACGAGTCGCACGCCTTAACACGCTTGGCCATTCCAGGCCTACAAAATGGTAAGGCCTACACATATGAAACTCAGTATGCGCGTGCTAATTTGTATATCTTGATGAGATATGTGTCCTATCATATCCCTTTTTCACAGACATTTACGAGAAGGGTTGCAGAAACGGGGAGGATAAAAGCTCAGAAAGAGAGAGAGAAAAAAGACGAATGGAAACCAGGGCTATAAGACAGTGTTTCAAAAGTCTGAATCCATAGAGAAAATACACATGATATTTGTTATAGTTAAACAAACACATTTCTAATCTCAGTTGTACATATTTCAGGGAAAATTGTTTGTTTGCTTTGAATTTCGCGCAAAGCTACACGAGGGCTATCTGCTGATTTTGAAATGTGTTATTCACCTCGAATAAAGCTATGTCCAGCTGATATGTGGTGAGAATTGTGTTCTTGACTTTGGATAAACCGAGGTCAAGCTACTGCTTCCATGATCTTCTCTCTAAACTTGCGACCTTCAGATTACGAGTCGAGCGCGAGCGCACTAACCGCCTGGCCAAATCGGGCCTAGAATGTTTTAGATCCAACTAATGAGGAAAGAGCTACAAATGTCGTCAGAACACCCTCTTTGTCAGTGAATAGATGGCATCAGTAAAAAAACATCAGGAAAAATTGTTTCTAAGACACATATTGTGTATGCTGGGGCTAACTCTAAATTAACCATTATTATATCTCTGGTTTGTAATTTTGTTTTATTTTAGAAATGTTGCAAGTTTTGTTTTTATTTCAAAAATTCATTAAATTACTGCTAAAAAAACAAAAAACAACTTTTAGAGAAGTTGTAACAAAACTAAAAACAAAACAAAAGGGAATTCTCAATAGTCACAGCATTTGAAATTATCTTTGTCACTATCAGAGTAAATTAATATACGAGACCTTTCTTATTCTATTTTTTATTATCCATATTTTTGTGCACCAACGATACCATGCTTGGGACCCACGTATACCAGATTCAGTTTTTTTATTCATCATTATATCTTCCTGCCTACCATTAAATTTAAAGTTCTTTTGTGTAAGATTAGAGTAAATTTATGTATGAAACCCTTGACATAGCCAAATATATCAATCGAAAATCTATCCCGAATACGCAACTATAATAAGATCTCAAATCGGTCAAGACACCACGGAATTATGAGCTAAAAGTTTGTACTTGAAAGAAGCAAACAAACTCAGAGCCGTTCTATGAACCGTTGTGCCGCGGCTGAAAAAAATACAGAACAAACACGAGTAATCATTTGGAGAACCTCCGTCATAAGAGATTGGTTTGCTTTTGCATTGGTAAGGCTGTTATTACTTCGAGGCTCCAGTGGCTAAGGCTTATTGGGTTAAATATCGGGTTTCGATATATTTAATGGATGCAGCATGAATAACCCATGTGTATTGCTCTGGGCTCACTCAACAACGAATAAAAACTGCTTATGAAGATCTTTGGCTAAGAACAAGGACAGACCTTTTCAAATTATCTTAGTAGCTTATCGCCAAGATGACAAACATACAGTTAGTACCTGAATGACAATGCATGGAGTTAGGGAAAGTTTGATTCCTAAAATGACTGACAAAGTGTGGTGTTTCAAGTCGGGTTTGGTTCATCAGATTCCTGATGACATATGGTGTTTCAAGTCGGGTTTGGTTCATCAGATTCCTGATGACATGTGGTGTTTCAAGTCGGGTTTGGTTCATCAGATTCCTGATGACATATGGTGTTTCAAGTCGGGTTTGGTTCATCAGATTCCTGATGACATATGGTGTTTCAAGTCCGTTTTAGTTATTCATGTTACCGACAAGGTATGATATTCATGCCAAGTTCTTTAGGTGACTGGTATAAGGTATGGTGTTCAAGCCAAGTTTTTTAGGTGACTGGTATAAGGTATGGTGTTCAAGCCAAGTTCTTTAGGCGACTGACACAAGGTATGGTGTCTGAAGGCAAGTTTAGTTCATCAAGTGACTGTCACAAGGTATGGTGTCTGAAGGCAAGTTTAGTTCATCAAGTGACTGTCACAAGGTATGGTGTCTGAAGCCAAGTTTAGTTCATCAGGTGACTGACAAAAGATATGGTATCTGAAGCCAAGTTTAGTTCATCAGGTGACTGACAAAAGATATGGTATCTGAAGCCAAGTTTAGTTCATCAGGTTCATAGTTAGAATAACCATTCAAAGGTCAGTAATTAAGAGGAAGAAGTTAGGAATAGTTGAGGATTGGTTTGTTTTCGCAACATACCATCCGGAAACAAATGTGGCTGTTTAGTTATCTAATTAATCTTGTAAAGCCCTTTTTGGGTTTTACAGAGTTCAGTCGTACACCTGTAAAGCAAATTATAAAAATTTAGCACAAATGACAATTATAACTGTATGTCAACAGTTGTTAACTTAAATGTGCTTTAGAATGAATATATTATCGTTTACGATTACATTAGTTTGGTGTAATTAGTGAAGAAAATGGAAAGTTACAACTTTTCTTTCTGCGCATGTCTGGGAAGTCTCGCTAATAAACAACCCACTTATCAATTTTTCAGAATTTTTCTGCCCATCCCAAACCACAGATCTATATTTGGCATGAAACTGTCATCCACTGTGACTATAACCACAATGTCTCGTGTCTCACGTGAGTTACAAAAAAAGGAGGGAGTCTCATACTGATAAATTGATGCTTGTCCCGTGACATGCTATGTACACCACTCGTTAGCAATAACACATACTCATATAAAAAAAACACAGACCGGCATTCACATCAAAGGGTTAAAGTTCAGAACTAAAGAGGAACTATTTTCCCTATGGAGGTTAAAGTTACAAGTCATAGATTTTCCATGGAAAAGGTTATAAACCTAATAAACATTCTTCGTGGGGTGGTTTCGCTTTATTATCCGACGGACAATTCTCAGGCCTGGAACAGGAATATGGTGTTTAGAGTGTCAACTGGAGAACTTAGTTCATAAAAACACTAAGTGCCTCAGAACAAGTCCACGCGTGGGTTTACTGCTGCCCACACGGTATTCTAATCTGCTCTTGGGTAGGACCTACCAACAGGCTCTAACTAACTAGGGTTCACAATTATTACGTTCAACGAGGTCACCTTCTACGGTGCAGTACAGCGGGGGCATTCTTGACTCGTCGATCAAACCAGCGTGCAGGTTGCATACCAGACTTACTAAATCTTTTAAATAGCCCAGAGAAACACTGAAGTCTAATTCACTGATTGGCTGCTCTCCAGAAGTTAGCACTAATGACGTAACAAGAGAGAGACAATAATTATGCAAGTTGAATGCAAAAGCCATTAGTGACATCGTATATTTTCGTACAGATACTAGTCTACAATTTACAACCAACCCAACGAACGTTCACACAAAATGCAATGCGTTCCGCCGACAACCCAAAGATGCTGCGAAAACCACGACAAACCTTCGTACGAGATGTTGATTTCCATGGTTGACTCTCGTGCATGATACACATGCAAGCAAGTTCACTTAATTTTTGTGGCGAGTTTCGTAAACCATTCATCTTTCCATCCCATTTTAACAATTTTTAATCTAAAAAAAAAGTGCTTAGCCCAGTTTATGGCATTGGAACAAAAGATCACAGCAAACTGCTGTTTAGCTAGTTTAGGTTTAATCTTTTGAAAAGGAACGTGTTCGAGAATTCAACTTGTTCGATTCAGCTATTATTTCTGCGCTAAGGTAATACTATATAGTCTTGTCGTATTAAGATACAAACGTTGTCGCCTCAGTACTCGACTTTAGGATCGTATGAACTTGAGTGCGACCTTCAGAAATGGGTTGTTTGTCACTCTGTTGTTAAACTGTGGGCGTCATCCTCTCTTTAAAAAAAGATGGGCCGAGCTTGGTGACCTTGGCCAAAATGGAGTAAACACTTATTGCTATAAGGAATATCTTGTAGTTGAAACACAATGAAAACTTAAAAGGATTGAGCTGGTTTATTCCTAGTAGTGATAGATGTCCCAGAAACAACAAGTTTTAGAGCGCTGATTGCGACTTGCGTTGTACGATATTCGAAAATTTGTTCGTTCGGATCACGCCGATGAGATTTCGAGACGTTTTAGATCGAGTTTCTTGCTTTAATTTCTAAGTCTGGGATTTTCCTTTTCAATGTTATTCCGCAGGAGTCGAGCCAAGATGGAACACTGGGGCATCTACGAATTTGCAACTCTAAAATCCGGGGTCCGATTCCTCCACGGTAGACGCGAAACACAGCAAAATATGGCTTTGCTTTGAAACATACTATAGAAAGGTTTTTACTGTGTTCAATGAACAATACAACAATAAAAGGATTACTAATACTCTTTTTATTTTAACAATTCAAATCCAGTCTTCAAGAGTATTTTAACCACCATTAGTATGTTCTCAGGCCCGGCATAGCCAGGTGGTTAAGGCCTTCGACTCGTAACCTGAGGGTTGCGGGTTCGAATCCCCGTCGCACCAAACATGCCCGCCCTTTCAGCCTTGGGAACGTTATAATGTGACAGTCAATCTCACTATTACTTGATAAAAGAGTATCTAGCCCAAGAGTTGGCGGTAGGTGGTGATGGGTAGCTGCCTTCCTTCTAGTCTTAACACTACTAAATTGGAGACGGCTAACTCAGATACCCTCGTGCAGCTTTGCGCGAAATTCAAACCAAATTCTTTCAACACGAATACATTTGAAAAATCAACAGCAACGAAAACATGATTGTAAGTGAGATAGCTTTTCCAAGAAACATTACTTAATACGTAACTGGTGTTTCTTCTCTTAAGTACTCAATGAGTTAGAATACTGATGTGGTTGTGGGATTCCTTACCCACTGTTACGCTCCGGTCTGTAGTCCATTGATGGAAATGTCTCAGTTCCCACAGTTTTCAAAACCCAATTTCACTGGAGTTCTACCTGTGTTCGGTAATGTATCATGTTTGAATCGAAAATAACTGTGCAATAACTTACACACTTTATGAGGTTGGGAGTTGTTCATTAATTCTATCAGCGCATTGTTCCTGTCGCGGACAGAACAGCACAGAGAGCTAATAATGTAGCTTAGCGCTTCGTAACAATACTAACAACTCGCAGAGTTATGACGTAGATTATTTAATCCGCCAAATTTTGGCAAAAATCACCTAAAGTGATAATTCCGATAACTTAATGAACGTATTTTTGAATAATTTCTAATTAATTTTCTTTTCGATCGGTTATTATTGTTTTACATCCGAGAAAATGACGTCCATGAGCTCTTTATGCTTTGCCAGTCATGGTAATCGAAACCTCAATTTTTGGCATTATGAGCTCTTAGGCTTACCGTTTAGCACAGGAGTGCTCATCCACGTTCAGTGAAATAATTGAAACACTGATACCCACAAATTATAACCATAAACAACAATTTCGTTCCTTCTCGTTGTTATTTCCGTACTTCACAATTTTCCACCAGAGGTCCTGGTCACTAAAACCACATGGACGCATGACCTTACGATAAACTTTACAAAAGTCATTAGTTGGATGAGCTCGTGTCAGTCCTTCATTACAGCTGATTTCGTAAGACATTTCAATTAATGCTCGCTGTATGATGGACGTGGGGACAACCCGAAAGTTCGAGGTTCGATCCCCGATAAAGTACAGCTTTGCTTTATTGCAGAAGCCCAAATGTTGATAGTGTGTGTGGTGTTGACTAGTTGCCTTCCCTCTGGTGTAAACTGAGGGCAGCTCCAGATACCATTCGTGTAGCTTTGTGCGAATTTCAAACAAACAAGAATTATGTTTAACACAGCTCCCGTACAATATAACCAGGAAACAAGAGAAAAGTCCTCCAGACATCCCACGGCCATACCAAAATTCCTACACGTGTCCTTTAGCCCACGGGTCGCCAACTCTCTCTCAAAGTTTCTGAAGTTTAGGCACGCTGATATTGTGAGGTGATAAACATCAAAGTTATACGTAAAACACTTTTTACAACTCCGTTTAACTGGAAACCATAACAAGTTTCTGTATGAAATGTGTTGTGCATTTTTAGGTCTAAAATGTGATGAAAGTCGTGTTACTCCGTATATTATTTCAGTACATTCTATTAATTAGTCTGTTTTGTAATTAAAATCAGATAACGCGAAAAACAACAATAAAAAACACATTTCGGATCAGTTTTTCTTTTTTGACACAAATCACTTCCAAAAAGAGCCACTTATTACTGTGCTGTTTGTTTGTTTTTGGAGTTTGTGCAAAGCTACACGAGGGTTATCTGCGCCAGCTGTCCCTAATTTAGCAGCGTAAAACTAGAGGGAAAGCAGCTAGTTACCCGTCGCCAACTCTTGGGCTTCTCTTTTATCAAAAATTAGTGAAATTAACCGTCACATTAGAACGCCTCCATGGTTGAAAGGGCGAGGAGGTGTGGAGGTGATTCGAACCCGCGACCCTCAGATTACGAGTCGAGTGTCCTAACCACGTGGCCATGGCGGACCTAGTACTATGCAAAACTCAGGGCTTAACTTGGATGATGGTAACTAAAATGATTAGACATTCTAATATATAACATAACATTTAAGATCCTCGCGTACATTTTGAGCATTTCCACTAAGTGTGTCCTTATTTTATGAAATTTATATATTTCTGAAAATTTACGAGTCTCATTAAGCACCCACGTAACTACTGGGTCGAAACTGTAAAAGGCATATAATTGTATCATCTTTTAGAGCATTTAAAAAAGTTTCGCCCTTTCCTCAGCCTAGTAAGCTCGAGGGCTCATATTGTACAAATTCATGGTTCGATCCTTGCAATGATCACAACCTAGAGAGCCCACTGCGCACCCTTGATATATAACCTGCTTATTTTACTACGGTTATAATAACTTACAAGGAACCTATGGTGACGAGTTAATCTAAAACTATTCTTGAAGTGCACTGAGTAATGCTCGGGTTTATTTACCTATTCAGTGACGTCTTCAAAAACAAGTGAAGGAGTGTATGTTAACATGAACTCGCAATGAATGTAGGAGTTTCCATCTTGTGAGCGTATTTCAGCGTAAGCGCGTTTAGGGATTTGAGCAAATTAACACAAGCCTGAATGACGTAGTAAGATACCAACAAATTGACACAAGCCTGAATAACGTAGTGAGGCACCAATGTCGCGAATTTCTCATTACAAGACTCCCATAGTTTATTGGATGGTTCGAAATTTAATGATTTGTTGTTTCTTTGTTTCTTTTGGAATTTTCGCGCAAAGTTACACATCTACACGCTCGTAACCATCCTTAACCTTTGAATTAATAGATTTGATAGACTAGAGAAATAGGGAAGCCTTAACCCTTCGGCCATTTTTTTTTCTAACCGATTAACGGGATTTGATTGTTACTCTTATAATACACTCACAGCTTTAAAGTGCAGACCACGAGATGCAGTCAGGTCTATTTATATTTAGAGCGTTTGCACTTATGATTTGCTTATACTTATCATTTCAACAGATGTGTTTGCTCCATACCCCATGTATTCATACTTTATAATTAAGATGTCCTCGGAAATACTTTCTTCTTTGCCAACTGTGTTCAACCTTTCAACTTAAAACCTATGATTATTTTGACATCACAGTTTCCACTGGCTCTATACTGTTTATCAATCCTGATAAAACATCCTTCCTTCCAAAGAAAGGGCTGTGACAAACATATCCATTCATTATGTCCCATGCTCCATAATGGCATTGCTCTAGTCAATAGTGAAGAATTCTTTGTGAATCGAAAGATATTGGTGCTAAACAAGTGTCCTTTGGCTCCACGACGCCATCCGCACCGACACAACATTCTACAAGTATTCGTAAATCGACCTACATAGAGTTCAATTAATCTTTTTCGTTTAGAAAATTAGATAGATATTGAAACCGATTCACACAACTGAAATAACTTTTACATAAGTTGATCATTACAATAACTTATAATCTACACAAAATCGTGAATTAAAAACAAAGTATTTTGAACTATTTTATAAGTGCTGTTTTCAAACAAAAAAGCAACGTTTAAAACATTTAAGTAAACTCTGAAGTCGTCCAAAACAGTAAGTAAGAACTACAAACAGTTATATTTCTTTAATAGATGGTATTCAAGCAAGCAAAAGAAAATTCGTTTCTGCAATTTCAAAACATTTGGTCCAGCATATGGCCAAGTGGTTAAGGCAAAGCTATACAAAGGCTGTCGGTGCTAGCCATCCATAATTTGGCAGTGTAAAGGTAGAAGGAGGGCAGCTCGTCATCACCACCTACCTCCAACTCTTGGGCTACTTTTTTTTCCAACGAAAAGTCAGATTTACCGTCACATTATAACGTTCCCGCGGCTGAAAGGGCAAACATGTTTGGTGTGACGGGGATTCGAACCCGCGGATTACGAGTCTAGTGCCCTAACCACGTGGCCATGCCTGACTTGGAAGTTTAATAAAAGGTTCGAGAAATACCTAAATGATAAGGGATGCAATGTTTTTTTTTAATTTTTATTTTCAAGTTTAGTATAGCGGATAGGACGCATTAGATGAAACAATAGGTCCCTAGTTGTCTCAAGGTTATATACACATATTAGCATGTATTATTCACATTTTTAACTCTTCGATACTGCTTTATGAACGAAACCAAACGTTTTTAATTTCGACGCATCAATCAGTTTCGCTAAAATTTAAAACAGTAATTTAAACACCGAAGCAAGCGTTGATAAAGATGAATTTTGGGACATCCTGTATTAAATAAAAAACTAATCCAGAAACTGAGATACTAAATGTGGTAGAAGTTGTGGAGGTAAGCAGGCCAAGACACGTGTGCAGAGCACGAGACTTGAGAACTCTTGGCACATCTACTGTGCGCATCACCAGTCCAAACTCTCAAGACCCAAAAATAGCAAAGTGGTTGAAAAGATAACGAGAAAGTTTCTGAAGATGGGGATAAACTATAGGAGAAAAAAAAACACGCTATGTCTAAAGGGGGCTGTTCTATTCTGCGTGAAAAAACAAAAATGGAAACCACTTACTAAATCTCATCTACCTACAACGTCACTCATTATATATGGTCTTACAGATTCTTACATTAAGATAACCCTCAATCATTTCAACCATGTATGAAACAAAAACATAACATTTAAATGCTCAGCTCAGACACGATTTGCTACTCACCTATTGTCTTATTTGTTTGATTTTTGAATTTTGCGCAAGGCTAAACGAAGCCCACATGCGCTAGCTGTCCCTAATTTAGCAGTGAAAGACAAAAGGGAAGGCAGCTAGTCATCACCACCCACCGACAACTCTTGGGCTACTCTTTTACCAACGAATAGTAAGATTGACCGGGATATTATAATGACCTTGCAGCTGAAAGGACGAGCATGTTTGGGGTGGAGTGGATTCAAACTCGCAACCCTCAGATTACGAATCAAATGCCTTAACCTTTTGGTAATGCCGAGGTCCTATTGTCTCGTATCGTGAAATTAATCAATTTTAAAATGTCTTTTCTATACCGTTCCCAAATAACCAAGGATGAAAGATACCCTATCTGGAAATACTTCCCAATTTTTAACAAACGTAGTTCCCTTCACTGCTTCAATGGTATAGGCTTACTTTGTACTTCATTACGATTCATGTACCACGTCTATGAGAAAATTCCTAGCCTAATAGTTAGTAGGTTGTGATACCAAGTCCAGACATAAAGCTGTTGAATCCTAGTGGTTAGGGTGCTTGACTCGTAACCTGAGAATCGCGGATTCGAATCATAGTCCAAACAAACATGCTCGCCATTTCAGCAGTGATTGCTTTATTATGTGACGTTCAATCACACTCTTCGTCAATCAAAGATTAGCCTAAGAGTTGCCGGTGTGTGGCGACTTTCACTCCAGTCTTACACTACTAAATTAGAGACGGCTAATGGGGAAAGGCTTCGTATAACTTTGCGCAAAATTAAAAAACAAAGTTTTCCTTCGTTTTCCTTACACATGTGTTGGTGATAATAACCACGAAATTTTGGTTTTATATCTTATATATCTTATTTCCAGCACATTGGCATAAGATTCCAATTTCAATCATGTCGACCCGGTATGGTCAGGTGGGTTAAGGCGCTCGACTCGTAATCTGAGGGTCACGAGTTTGAATCCCCATTACACCAACCATGCTCACCTCTTTTAGCCGTGAGGGCGTTATAATGTGACGGTCAATCCCACTATTCGTTGGTAAAAGAGTATCCCAAAAGTTGACAGTGGTTGGTTATGACTGACTCCCTTCCCTCTAGTCTTACACTGCTAAATTAGGGACGGCTAGCGCAGATAGCCCTCGTATAGCTTTGCGCGAAATTCAAAACTACCCAAACCAATCAGTCATGTCGATGGTTTATACATTTTCAATCTGTTTTTCTTTATTGAAAGTATTTTTAAATGGCGTTTAAAATGACGTCATAATGTTGAAGTAGTTATTAAATACAGAAACAAACATAAACAAACGCAAAATTAAAGAAGCCTTATTTATACAACAACTTAAACCCACAATAAACCAATATAAAGGAACGCCATTATACCTTTATTAATATTATAGATAAAATTATATATTCAAACATCTAACCCCGCCCTCTACATTGCGACACTCAGTTACACAACCCCTTCCAAACATGTGGTCAGCTTCCGGTCAGTTACCTCTTTCTTTGTGAACCTGATGATGACCGAAGAAGGTCGAAACGTTGTTCGCTCTTCTATTTAAAATATTTTCTCAACCCAAACGAGCCGTTTTTACAAATATTTATTATGCAATCTTTAAAACTGAATTGGTATGGAATTTCGAGTTTAAGCTAGAAAACGAAATAAAGTGATAATGTTCTATCAAAGTGGATTGCAACCGGGTGGTCTCGTTACAAAATCACTACTATTATCATTTTATTCTCTTCCGACTGCAAAAAGATGAAAACTTATAAATTAGGCTTAGGCCTATAACGTGTAAGAATAGTATAGTACCCGAAACAAATTGTGGTTAACTCACTGATGATTACTGAATTAAAACTACTCTGATATTGGAGATAAAATCTTGAATTTCACGTGGTAGCTTTTCTTGTCCTCAAATCATTTTAAAGTAATTTTTCTCACAGAATAAAAATTAACTCTTCAAAGGGCTCTTCAAATGGTTCTGTGGTAGAGCTTTGAATTTCGGAGCTAGCGAGCAAACCTTGAATTCGTGCAATACCACAATATATATTCCCCCCCACACACACATATATCTTGTGCCATGTATGCATTATAAGAGTGAAAGTCAGTTTCTTGGTGTAGATAGTGGGTGTAACAGTGCTGTTCCCTGTGGCAGAACTCTGAACTTCGGAGCTAGCAAGCAAGACTCGAATCCACGCAATACCACAAAATATATCCCCCCCAACATACACACATTTTGTGCCATATATGCATTATAAGAGTGAAAGTCAGTACCTTGGTGTAGACGATGGGTGGTACAGTCCTGTTGACTAGCTTCGTTTCCTCTGGTTAACAGCTCAAAATTAGGGACAACTATAAATCATAGGGTTTATGGTTCGCTTCTCGTTTCCACAAACAAACTTTCCTCCATACTTTGCGATCGTTAAAAATACAAATTCCGAACGACCCATAAGCCAAATATTAAAACATGAACATAACAATAATCCAATATTTATTATCTCAGAACAAAACCATAAATTTTGTTCTTAAGGTTTTCTTTCAAAAATATTTTAAGCAGCGCCTGGTACGTAAAACTTATATGGTTATTCTTTTCTTAGTGCAAAGTTAAACAATGGAATACCTACGCTTTGTCAACCTGCGAGAGTGAAACCCATGACTTAAGCATTGCAAGGACACATAAACTTGTCCTTACCCACTGGGGAACAATTTTTTTTTTTAAGGAATAATTTATTTGGCAGTATTTGAAACTACGTGTGTCTGAATACATGCTTTTAAAAGTAAACAGTAAAATGTGTACCAATTACGAGTCCTAGCAGAAAAGAACAAACTCTGAACTGCTACTTAACACACTGAAATTTTCCAAGCCACCTACAGAAGACGAAAATAAGTATGACGAAACGTCGTTCTGGAGTCAGACTCTCTGTTAAAAGCTCATTTTCGTGTTTCAAGTTAAGCACAAAGCTACAAAATGGGCTGTCTGTGCTCTGCCTACCACGGGTATCGAAAACCGGTTTCTAGCGTTGTAGGTCCCCAGACATGTCGCTGTCCTATTAGAAGACCTTTTAGAAACACTTGCAAACGTTTAAAGATCGTAATAATTTATAAGGTGATACGTTGTTGATAGTGTTGTGTTATATCCTTATTATGCCTTCTGCATCTTAATTTACTGTGGAAATATGTACATTAATATAAGTCGGCTCCTTCACTGCCTGGGCCCGGCATGGCCAAGCACGTAGGCGCGCGACTCGTAATCTGAGGGTCGCGGGTTCGCGCCCCGTGGCGCCAAACATGCTCGCCCTCCCAGCCGTTGGGGCGTTATAATGTGACGGTTAATCCCACTATTCGTTGGTAAAAGAGTAGCCCAAGAGTTGGCGGTGGGTGGTGGCGACTAACTGCCTTCTCTCTAGTCTTACACTGCTAAATTAGAGACGGCTACCACAGATAGTCCTCAACGGCACTGTTCTGCTTAACATGTGTGTCAAAACCCCGTTTTTTAGCTGTCAGTCAGCAGAGTTGGGCATAGCTTAGATTTAACGTACCAGGACTATAAATCATAGAGTTTGTGGTTCGCTTCCCGTTTCCATGAACAAACCTTCCTTCGCACTTCGAGGTTGTAAGCTAGCTATAACAGTTGCGGTCAGTGGCCTGGCATGGCCGAGCGCGTTAAGGCGTGCGCTCGTAATCCGAGGGTCGCGGGTTCGCGCCCACGTCGCGCTAAACATGCTCGCCCTCCCAGCCGTGGGGGTGTATAATGTGACGGTCAATCCCACTTTTCGTTGGTAAAAGAGTAGCCCAAGAGTTGGCGGTGGGTGGTGATGTCTAGCTGCCTTCCCTCTAGTCTTACTCTGTTAAATTAGGAACGGCTAGCACAGATAGCCCTCGAGTAGCTTTGTGTGAAATTCCAAAACAAACAAACAAACAGTTGCGGTCAAGTCTCACACGCATATCTGGGAAGTTCGATTGACACGCATTCCACTCAGGCTTCCCGAATTATCGTGTAATCTTTAACTTCTCTGTTTTCCGCATGGCTTTGATTCGCTCAGTTTATGCGTTTTTGTAGTTATCCGTCTTTTCGCTTCGTTTTCCGTATGCCGTAATCCTTAATTTTCATGTTAGCGCCGCGATTTGCTGACAGACGGCACTGCAGCACGAGATGCGAAAACGAATAATCATCTGATAACGAGAATATATAGTGATTAGGAATAAAGTAGCGAAGGTTTCTGTGTCGTTGATTATGATGAGAATTGCATATAACTGGAAGTGAAAGAAATGATAGAGGGGACGAAATACACAGGGAAATATTCCTTCAAACGTCTTTAATGGTTTTCCTGTATTGTTTCCCAATGGGAAGACTCAGTTCATGACATTACTTCTTGGTGGTTAAGGCATTCGACTCGCGATCTGAGGGTTGCAGGGTAGAAATCCTGTCCTATTAAACACACTTGTCCCTTCAGCTGTAGAAGCATTATAAGGCGACAGTTAATCCCAGTATTTGTTGATAAAATAGCAGACCAGCAGTTGGCAGTGGGCAGTGACTTTTATATGCAAAAACGGCTCGTTTGGGTTCAGAAAATATTTTAAATAGAAGAGCGAACAATTTCGCCCTTCTTCGGTCATCGTCAGGTTCACAAAGAAAGAGGTAACTTTAAAGGTAAACACTAAAATACTAAATAAAGAAACAAACATAAACAAACGCAAAATTAAAGAAGCCTTACTTATACAACAACTTAAACCCAAAATAAACCAATATAAAGGAACGCCATTATACCTATATTAATATTACAAATAAAATTATATATTCAAACATCTAACCCCGCCCTCTACATTGCGACACTCAGTTACACAACCCCTTCCAAACATGTGGTCAGCTTCCGATCAGTTACCTCTTTCTTTGTGAACCTGACGATGACCGAAGAAGGTCGAAACGTTGTTCGCTCTTCTATTTAAAATATTTTCTGAACCCAAACGAGCCGTTTTTGCATATAAAATTCTCAACAAGTGGGTTTCTCGCCATCACTGAGTGGGCAGTAACGTCTAGGTGTCTTCCATCTAGTCTTTCATTGCAAAATTGGGAATGGTTAACGCAGAAAATCCTCGTGTAGCTTTGCGCAAATTTCAAACCAAATTCACATTACCAAAATATATTTTATTTTTCTTACTCAAAGGTATAGAAATCCACAGCGGGAGAAGTGGAACGCAGAACTTTCTCCCCCTGGAAAACGAGAAACGTATCTGGTTCTTTATGTACGTGTACACACAGAAATACACACATTCATACCTTAATATCCACCTTTAATTCAGACTCTTCCCCCCCTCTCCCCATGGAAAAATTTCTGTGAACGCTCATGGTCGAAGGGATTAGTAGGGCTGAAATTCAGGGCACGTGACTGCGGGTCGCGAGTTCGAATCCAGTAACCGAACATGCTCATCCTCTCTGATGTGACAATCAATCCAACTCTTCAATAGTCAAAGAGTTGGCGGAAGATATTATTGATTAGTTGCCTTCCCTCTAGTGTGTCATTTCTAAATTAGGAATGGCTCACGCAGATAGTCCTCGAGTAGCTGTCTTCGAATGTTAACCCCAGCCGAAATAACAGAAATATCAAGAAAAAAAAACATGAATGTTTAACTCCCCGAAATGTTATGATCTTTCGCAGGTTTTATTCACTCCATGGACTCTGCCGGGGTCCTCGGACAGACCTAAAATATCTGCCCTCTCCCAGTTAAGTTCCCTCCAATTGCGGCAGAAATATTACTATTCCGTCAGATCAGAAATAACCAATGCTAGCAGTTGGGCTGTTGCTTAAAAGCATTCCCAACAAGTCTGTCGTTTCAAAGGAACAACACTAGCAAATTCACTCTCTCCATGTAATTTTTTGTTTGTTTTTTTTAATTTCGCGCAAAGCTACTCGAGGGCCATCTGCGCTAGCCGTCCCTAACTTAGCAGTGTAAGGTTAGAGGGAAGGCAGCTAGTTATTACCACCAACCGCAAACTCTTGAGCTACACTTTTACTTACGAACACTGATATTCACCGTGACATTATAACGCCCCCACGGCTGAAGGGGTGAAAATGTTTGGTGCGAAGGGGATTCGAACTGCGACAGATTACGAATCGAACGCCTTAATCCATCTGGCCATGCCGGGCCTTATTGTTTTTTAACCGGTTTGAATGGTATTTCCAAAGAGAATTTTCCTTTCCTCATAAGGAAAAGTTATGTATAATACAAACATATATATATATGTTTGCGAATACATTGCTGAGCCTCTTTTGTGCAATGTAGTTACCAACTCCAAAAGACTTCTTCAGCTATATCGACCACGTGATTGAAGTTTCATTGGTACGAAGCTGAATTTTTATTTTTACCTCTTTGGTAGATATGATCAGGCCTGTTTAAACACAAAATCTAATATCTTCCATAACCTTCTTTTTAGTTACAATACGTATTTACCATTATGTAAAACATACACAAACACACACATATCTTTTCGCACAATAAACTTTATCTGAAAGCCAGAGGTCGCACCATATCTTTTAGCCATATGAATTAGAATCTAAGGCAACAGAGCGCGTCACTCTCTCTCGTAACATGAGCTAGGATCTAAAACCATAGGTCACGCCACACTTTGTACACACTTTAAGAACCTGTCAAACTTGTAACTAAACGAAAAACAGATAATAACAAGTTGACAAATATTTATATTCATAATTTATTGTTTTGTTTTCAGAGGAACATATTGCACGTTTTAACACAATGATCATTGGTCTTCCTTCTTCGGGTATGATCATTTTTCTGTCGTAACGTATAGTGTGTTCCCCCGAAGATTAATTACTTCGTTATGTTTAGAGATCGTTATTTGTCGACTTACTATTATGTTACCACAATGTGCTTCATCGCCCAAAAACAATAGTTTATTTTTTTACAGTTACACACAAAGCTACACAATCGGTTATCTGTGCTTTGCCCATAATGGCGCATTGTGTCACTGGTGGTTAGGGCTTTTAATCTGACGGTTGCAGGTTCGAACCCCCATCACACTAACCATGCTCGTCCTTTCAGCCGTGGGGCAGTTATTATCTTACCATTCGTTGGTAAAAGAGTAGCCCAAGAATTGGTGGTGAGTGTGATGGCTCGTTACCTTCCCTGTAGTTTTAAGGACGGCTAGCGCAAGTAGTCCTCGTGTAGCTTCACGCGCAAAACAAAAAACAACTATTTCACTCAAGTCAATGGTGAATCGGAGACTTAGCGTACAAAATACTATAGCTCCGGCCACCTTAGTAATCTATTTGGAAATAATGTTCCAAGGCTTTGACAATCAAAGATCACGATTTTGCTTTTGATGTTTTCATCCATTCACAGCAAAGTTCAATAACTTGTATTATTTTTCTGATTTTTAGCTTTACTACAAGCTTTGGTAATTTGAAATCGTGTGCACAGTTGAATCAGTAGTGATACATATATATTTAGGGTTGGTATTTCAACCTAAAACAGGTGTGTCATCGGAATGTTTATGGACTTAAAATGTAAATTCCGGTGTTGAAATACTCGTTGTGGACAGCGTGCAGACAGCCCAGACAGTTAAATTAAAGTAAAATTAAACGTAGTGCTTTAGTGTTAACACTGCAATACGTTTGTGTAATATATCTGAGCTTTTAACACAATCTTTATTCTACGCGTCTTTATAAATATACAAAGATATATATATAATATTAGCGGTGCCTTGCTTGAAAAGTGCCATTAAACTGTTTTGAGCCATAGCATTTGAGCTATTCGTTTGATTCTCGTGCATCAGCGTTACGAAAGTATTATTAAAACCACTTTTGTTTGGCGCCATCTGCATTTCCTTTACCCACTCTTATATTGTGTCTTAAATAACGGCATTGAGGCGATACAGAACGGTTACCAAAGTCGAACTATTCATCTGATTGCTTATCCAATGAAACATGGATGATGCACGTGGCATTTTCTACCAGACGAACATACCAAAAACTTTGACTTACATTTGGAGATACTGCCCAACAGAGTAATGACCTTCGCTTTCGAAGATTATGTTTTCACAACTGTGAGTGTGTGTTTGTCAGCAAGATTACTTTCGAGCGGCTGAATGAATTTGGACTAAAGTTGGTATACGTTTGGACTGTGACCCAAATTAAAAGCAAGTAATTTTCAAAGGGTCAAGGTTTGAAATAAGAATCACAGGAAGGTTACCATTTTCAAACTGTTTTTGCTCTGTAATTGAGTCAAATCAATCATGGAGGATACATGTGGAATATTGTTGTCCAACCAAATAGATCCTTGTTTGATAATAACGATAGAAATACTGACAAACTTTACAATTTTGTGAGGGCTGAATGTGATCAAAGCTCGAGGTGGAGGTATGCGCTCAACCAAGTGCTCCTCTAGCTTATATTACAACAAACTCCCTTGACAGAGACAACCGTGCTAGTCTTAGACCACACACATTGGCCACATTCTACTATGCGTGAACGTCGGTTTCTTAGATCATGTACGAGATAACTAGGGATATGCTTTACAGAATCTAGCAAAATGGACTTGACATTTGTCCACGATATGTAACTGTTAGATTTTGTCAGAACATACATATACACATATTTGTGTGTGTGTGTGTGTGTGCGCGCGTGCGCGAAAAGTTATTCTTTGTGGCGGGTGAAAAAAATAGTTATAAACTTCTTCTAATTCTCTCTTCAGAATAAGGCCGTGAATAACAGTAGCCATTCCATAGAGTGGCCCGGTATGGCCAAATGGTTAGAGCGCTCAGTTCGTAATCTGAGGGTTACGGACTCGAATTCCCTTCACACCAAACAAGCTCGCCCTTTTAGCCGTGGAGGCTTTATTACGTTCGGTCAATCCCACTATTTTTACCAATACATTTTTATTGGTAAAAATAGTAGCCCAAAAGTTGGCGGTGGATGGTGATGACTAGCTGCTTTCTTTTTAGTCCTACACTATTAAATTAGGGACGACTTGCACAGGTAGCCCTTGTGTAGCTTTGCGTAAACATTCAAAACAAACATTCCACAGAGCTTATACTTGTTTGATCATGTTTCTGTACCACTACTCCCCTTGGATATTGGTCATATTTAAGGAATGTGTTGGTGGTTAGATCAGGAGGAACTCGAAAATGTTACCCTGAGATTCGACGTCGGTGTACCCTGTTCTTAAAATAAGCTTTTGTGATTATGACTTACAATTTTGCCTCCACATACTCAACGGCTCGAAAAACATTGAGATTGAAAAATGTTATAACATAGCTTCTAAAATGTAACGTGACACTTACGAAAGATGACTTGAGGACTACTGTGATTGTGGATACAGAAAGTTTTGTTTTCTTTCAAAAACAAATTCACTGTAAAAAAGAATATGGATAGATATGATTTTATTTGATGTTTGAAATACCCACTTCTTCTCAAGTTTATTACAAGAAAGAAAATAAATCCAACGAAACGTCGCTACATGAAATAGATTCTACCTCAAAGTTGTATTTCACAAAAATTTTATTTATTTACATCTATTTCCCAAAGTTGAGTGAATTATAATTCTTCTGGAAGCCTTTTTCTTTTGCCTGACGTCCATCTGTAAAATCTCAACAAAGCATTCCACACTCATAATAATCGTTGGGCCTGATTAACCGTTCCAAGACTGATGAGTGTCGTTGAATTTCGGAATGCGCCCTCTGTTAGAATTAGTTAAGAATTAATTTTTCATTGTAAGTGTGTGCGATGAAAGTGATATGTGAATTAACCTAAGACTACATTAGGTTTTTGTTTGACTTGATATAGTTTTGACCAAATCCTGCAAGTTTTTGTTCTAAAGAAATTTGTTGTTTTTTTCAGCTTCAGGCCAGGCATGACCAGGCGGTTAAGACACTTGACTCGTAATCCGAGAGTCGCGGGTTCGAATCCCCGTCACACCAAACATGCTCGCTTTTTTAGCTGTGAGAACATTATAATATTACGATCAGTCCCATTATTCGTTGGTGAAAGAGTAGCCCAAGAATTGGCGGTGGGTTGTGATAACTAGCTACCTTCCCTTTAGTTTTACACTGCTAAATTACGGACGGCTAGCGCAGATAGCCCTTGTATAGCTTTGCGCGAAATTCAAAACAAACAAAAAAACCTCAACTTCAACACTTACCAAAGTGTCACAACGATAACTTTGAAGTCAGACAGTTTATCTCTTAAAACTTTAGCATTTCTTAACACCTCAAGCATCGTGTGATCAGTACAGACTGTCGTTTTTTATTTGAGTATTGTGTTTGATCGCAATAAACCTCTAACTCTTATGTTTTTCCTGAGTTTAAGACCAACCTATTGGCTCCACTGTTACTTAATACAGTTAATGCAGTGGAATTGTGATATTTCTTTATCTATTACTGACATACCAGACAGGCCGTTAGGCATTTAGAAACAGAGTTCCAGACTGTAAACATCATCCAGCCTTCACTGCATTAGTTTATGCAAATTTCTTGTAAAATGCGATTATGCTAACATGAATTAGCTCTCATGAACTAGTTATCGAGTTTGTGTATGATCTCCTTACCCACAAGACATCAAGTTGGTGTATGATCTTCCTCACCACAAGACATCAAGTTGGTGTATGATCTTCTTCCCCACAAGACATTAAGTTGGTGTGTGATCTCCCTCCTCACAAGACATCAAGTTGGTGTGTGATCTCCCTCCCCACAAGACATCAAGTTGGTGTATGATCTCCCTCCCTTCAAGACATCAAGTTGGTGTATGATCTCCCTCCCTTCAAGACATCAAGTTGGTGTATGATCTCCCTCCCCTCAAGACATCAAGTTGGTGTGTGATCTCCCTCCCCACAAGACATCAAGTTGGTGTATGATCTCCCTCCCCTCAAGACATCAAGTTGGTGTATGATCTCCCTCCCCACAAGATATCAAGTTGGTGTATGATCTCCCTCCACACAAGACATCAAGTTGGTGTATGATCTCCTTCCCTACAAGACAATCTTAGTTCCAAGACGTTTTCTTGTGAATCTTCCTTTTTTCTTACGTATGAACAAGATGTACAAACAACATTAATACAGGAAGGACTTAAGTGGGAGTGGGTGGACTGTAATTGTTTTAATAAGCGCCACCTCTGAATGAACTTTTAAAGGTCATGGTCAGGAATAAGAACCTTAATATGATATCAAGTGGTGTATATTGTATTTCACTAGTAGCACTTTCTCACTACGGTACCTCATGGTACAGTTTCACTTGTTACAATGGAGTATTATAATAAATGTTTTGTTTATTTTTTTTGTGTGTAGGTGCTTTTTTTTTTAGCAAAGCCGCATCGGACTATCTGCTCAGTCCACCGAAGGGAATCGAACCCCCTGATTTTAGCATTCTAAATAACCGTAGACTTACCGCTGTACCACCAAGAAACACGTGTTTTGTGGTGTGTGTGTTGTTGTTGTTTTTTAACAATAACGTTTAGAACAACACAACATAATGTTATTTACATAAAGATATTTCAAAAATAGTTGAATTCTAGCTTTTCAAAACATTATTTACGTTGTATTAGTACAACGCGAAGCTCTAACACTGAACTTTTACGAAGAATCGTTCGATCGATTTTTGGTTTCCAGGACTAAGGATACACAGCAAAAATATAAATTTATTTAAATTGCAATAATCAGTTGTATTTGGCCGTCGATCGTATATCAGTTTGTTTGTTTGTTTTGGAATTTCGCACAAAGCTACTCGAGGGCTATCTGTGCTAGCCGTCCCTAATTTTGCAGTGTAAGACTAGAGGGAAGGCAGCTAGTCATCACCACCCACCGCCAACTCTTGGGCTAGTCTTTTACCAACGAATAGTGGGATTGACCGTAACATTATAACGCCCCCACGGCTGGGAGGGCGAGCATGTTTTAGCGCGACGCGGGCGCGAACCCGCGACCCTCGGATTACGAGTGCATGTCTTATATCAGAAACACAGTCCTAAAGTGCGGAAAGAGATTTCGAGGCAAAGATTCACGAACCGAGAACACTTACAACTAAACCACGCTCGGTACGTTTGTTTAATAGGCTGAAAATTGTCAGTAGAGTATTAAGCCCTACGACTTTTATTAATTGCATATGCAGCATGCGAAACGTTTAACTGGCATATAATGTTTAAACCTTACTCTCTTTCAGATGAGTATGATTTATGTACAATTTATTAGTCCCATCGTGATATTTAAAAGCTGTTGATTTTTGTTGTTGTTTTGAATTAAGCACAAAGCTACACAATGGGTTATCTGTGCTCTGCCCACCACGGGTATCGAAACCCGGATTTTAGCGTGTAAGTCCGCAGACATACCGCTGAGCCACTGGGGGGGGGGCGTATATTTAAAAGCAAAAAATAATAATAAATAAATAAAATAAAAAGACCTAAGAACGATGTGGACTGGGGTTTCAAACATTAAATATGAATAGTTCTGTTCAGGCCCGGCATTAAGTCTTGCGACTCGTAATCTGAGGGTTCGCATCCCCGTCGCGCCAAACATGCTTGCCATTTCAGTCGTGGGGGCAAAATAATATGACGATCAATCCCACTATTCGTTGGTAAAAGAGTAGCCCACGAATTGGCGATGGGTTGTGATGACTAGGTGCCCTCCCTCTAGTCTTACATTGCTAAATTAGGGACGGCTAGCACAGATAGCTCTCGTGTAGCTTTGCGTTAAATTAAAAACAAACAATATTTTTTGTCAATAACATACGGGATACAGAAATGCAATGGCGAATATATAACTAAAGTTTCATCAAAACGTTTAGATAAAATAAAGCAACAATTGAGTCAATTTTACAGAGAATGGGTTTCCGAGTAAAAGATACTGAGCTAGAATATATTAGTATACAGCGGGTTTTCATTAACTCACTTTTTACGGTTTATCACATAATTTTGCAAAATTAATTTCATATTACTTGCATGACTCGTATCACGTTGAACTAGCTCAAGCCTTTTGCAAAACAACTTTTTCATTTAAATAAAAAAATCAAATAAACCATAACTTACATCAGCTGAATAAGAAAAAAATAAATTAAATTAGATGCTTTACCGAGTGTGAACACTTTATTCACATCTGCTGCCATCTAGTGGGCTAGATATGCTAAAATCTAGAGAATACCAGACTCGCTTCAGATGTAGGGCTTTCCGCGTTTAGATATTTGTTTCCTGAAACACTAATTTTAAAGGTTTCATTTACATACTTTACTGTAACACTCATGTATTCTATTAATTTGTTTTAAATAATTCTTTAAGTGGCCAAAAAAACCTATATAAAAGTCTATTCAAAAATTAGTGACAAATATTTTGTCTAAATAATACCAACTGTCATTCTACTCGAATCTGTTATTTTAGCCAGAGAGCAGGAACTGTTCTCTGACGTCACTAATTTCCTTTCAACTGCCCCCCCTCTTCCAGCTAAGCCTAGTGACATTTAGCAGTTGGTTACAAAATAAAAACCCACGTACGCAACGTAACGGTATATATTAAAAAAAATAAATTGTAGTTCGGAAAAATAGGGACACTCCGAATGATTTAAACATCTAGTAAATTCGAACTTTCTGGTCGCATAAAATATGACAAACGACTAACAAAAGAAGATGAACGCGATTAGTACCGCGTCTTCAAGTCTTGTTTGTTTGTTTGTTTTTGAATTTCGCGCAAAGCTACTCGAGGGCTATCTGCGTTAGCCGTCCATAATTTAGCAGTGTAAGACTAGAGGGAAAGCAGCTAGTCATCACCACCCACCGCCAACTCTTGGGCTACTCTTTTACCAACGAATAGTGGGATTGCCCCCACGGCTGAAAGAACGAGTATGTTTGGTGCGACAGAGATTCGAACCCGCGACCCACCTGGCTATGCCTACAAGTCATTATCAACTGATAATGCCTTTGTAATTGAGCACTGAATATAGAAATATAAGTAACACAGCGCCACCATCTTGTCGAGAGGAATTTATAAAACAAAATAATCAGTAATAAAAAACAACAGCACATATTCACTGGAGGCGTTAAAGCAAATAAGACCAGAACTGGTGTTGAATGCTTTAAGACTGCTTCTACTTGGTGTGAAAGTGCAGGAGTGTGGTGTCTATCCAATCTTCCTAACCAATTAAAATGATATCATTTAAAAAACAAACAAACAACAACTGTGGTTTACACGTACTCAGCAATATTTTCAGTAGCACGTAGGCTTGTGTTTTGAACTTTTTTTAACCACCAAAATAAGAATTATCGTGAAAACTTTATCGTAATGTGCCAATTAATCGGGGCCCGGCATGGCCAGATGGTTACGGCGCTCGACTCTTTATCCGAGGATCGCAGGTTCGAATCCCCGTCACACCTGACATTCTCGCCCTTTAAGCCGTGAGGGCGTTATAGTGTTACAGTCAATCCCACTATTCGTTGGTAAAAGAGTAGCCCAAGAGTTGGCGGTGGGTGGTGATGACTAGCTGCCTTCCCTCTAGTTTTACACTGCTAAATTAGGGACGGCTAGCACAGATAGCTCTCGAGTATCTTTGTGCGAAATTCAAAAAACAAAACAAATCAATTAATCGTTAATCCAAACATTTGATATTGAGCATGGCCTAGGGTTAGCGTGCCTAGTTGCGGATCGCATTATAGGTTACATTATAAAAATTAGGTTATTTGACTCCAAGCCCGATAAAACCTAGTGACAGCGGGTGACGCTGGCTTGTTATCTTTACAAAAAATTGAGACGGGTACACCTGAACACCAGGGTGCGCTAATGTTATCGTTAAACGATATCGTATGTTTTTAAAATACCAGCTTCAATAAATGTGCTTGAACGCGCTGATATACATAGCTACAACACTTCAGACCAGTTACTTTTGTTGTTGGTTTTTTGTGCCTTGAAAACATGTCGGTTATCGCGTATCTGGAGCATTTTAAACGCTACCCACACACTGGTAATAAGATGTACTGAGCCTACGTCACAGTTGCCGTACAATATATATATTGCTATTTCGTAATTGGACATTCTGTTGGCATGAAAATTTATATGCGTATATAAAATCGAATTCTCCGGTTTTTATATAATTCTGATTTAGTAGTGTTACTAGACAATGGCCCAACATGCCCGGGTGGTCAAGGCGCTGGACTAGTGGTTGAAGGTGGCGGGTTCGAATCCCCATCACACCAAGCATGTTCGCCATTTCAGCCGTGGGTCAATCCCACTTTTCTTTGGTAAAAAGAGTAGCCCAAGAGTTGGCTGTGGGGTGGTGATAACAAGCCGTCTTTCCTCTAAATTGAAGACGACATGTGTAACTTTGCAAGAAACTCAAACAAATATTCGTAAATTTTCTGCTGTACCGCGCACAATATCACATACATGGAGATTTACGTGTATTTACAAATCATAATAACGTTTTTTCCCGAAATGTTTGTCAATAGTGTTTAGTTAAAAGTATATTCAACGTAACTTGATTAAGCTGTTGCATCCAACGTTCGCTCAAACGTTAATTAATACTTACTTAAGATAAGATCTAATTACCAACTCAGTCCTAAATATTAATATCATTGTTTCATCATTTGGGTATAATCGCTGTTAATCATATTTTCGGTCGTAATCCCAATAATATCTCACGAGGTTCGGCCAGCTTAGAAGATTTAGGTTAGTCATAAACATATATATTAGGTTAACAGTGCAAAAACAAAACAAGGAACAATAATTAATGTATAATTATATATATAGTTAAAAAGTTATAAAATCACATGTATTAATCATTCTAACCAATACTGTTAATGAAAGTAAAAATAGAGCACATTTTAATAGTTGTAGACTATAAGTCAAACTTTAATATATTTTATACGAGTTAATTTAAAAGCAAATATCAAAGCAACACACCTAAATGTAGATTTTAGTAAGTTAATCTAACATCTTGACACACTCACTGGGATAGGTTTGTTACTGACATAGCAACAACCTGCAAATTTCTGGTGGGCCTTTTTTACTTTCTTTTTATACCAAAATACAAGACTAAATAATCTATTTCCTCCAAAATTAGTTAAAACCATTGTTAACTTTGTATTTTTTTGCATATTTCAAACATTCACAGACTTCAACCAGTTCATCTTGAATTACATATTCCACTCACAGACTTCAATCAGTTTTTCTTAAATAACACATTTCAAATACTCAGACTTCAGCCAGTTCGTTTTAAAGTGCGTATTCTAAACACTCAAAGACTTCAACCAATTCGTCTTGAATTACACATTCTAAACACTCAAAGACTTCAACCAATTCGTCTTGAATTACACATTCTAAATACTCAAAGACTTCAACCACTTCGTCTCGAATTACACAT
Source organism: Carcinoscorpius rotundicauda (assembly GCA_011833715.1). NCBI lineage: Eukaryota > Metazoa > Arthropoda > Merostomata > Xiphosura > Limulidae > Carcinoscorpius > Carcinoscorpius rotundicauda. Next base: position 88,237,306 of record CM022399.1, read on the forward strand.
TCTAAACACTCAAGACTTCAACTAGTCCGTCTTGAATTACACATTCCAAACACTTACAGACTTCAACTAGTCCGTCTTGAATTACACATTCCAAACACTTAAGACTTCAACTAGTCCGTCTTGAATTACACATTCCAAACACTTAAGACTTCAACCAGTTCGTCTTGAATTACACATTCTAAACACTCAGACTTCAACCAGTTCGTCTTGAATTACACATTCCAAACACTTACAGACTTCAACAAGTTCGTCTTGAATTACACATTCTAAACACTCCGACTTCGACCAGTTTGTCTTGAAGTACACATTCTAAATACTCAGACTTCAACAAGTTTGTCTTAAATTACACATTCCAAACACTTACAGACTTCAACCAGTTCGTCTTGAATTACACATTCTAAACACTCAGACTTCAACCAGTTCGTCTTGAATTACACATTCCAAACACTTACAGACTTCAACAAGTTCGTCTTGAATTACACATTCTAAACACTCCGACTTCGACCAGTTTGTCTTGAATTACACATTCTAAATGCTCAGACTTCAACAAGTTTGTCTTAAATTATACATTCCAAACACTTAAAGACTTCAACCAGTTCGTCTTGAATTACACATTCTAAACACTTACAGACTTCAACAAGTTCGTCTTGAATTACACATTCTAAACACTCCGACTTCGACCAGTTTGTCTTGAATTACACATTCTAAATGCTCAGACTTCAACAAGTTTGTCTTAAATTACACATTCCAAACACTTACAGACTTCAACTAGTCCGTCTTAAATTACATATTACAAACACTTACAGACCTCAATCAGTTCGTCTTGAATTACACATTCCAAACACTTACAGACTTCAACCAGTTCGTCTTGAATTACACATTCTAAACACTTACAGACTTCAACTAGTCCGTCTTGAATTACACATTCCAAACACTTACAGACTTCAACCAGTTCGTCTTGAATTACACATTCTAAACACTCAGACTTCAACCAGTTCGTCTTAGATTGTTATGTCTGAAACCAGCTTGACGTCATGCCTTCTTCAATAGAAAAAAAATCCGTGGTTACACATTGACCAGCAATCCTTTAAAAATGTAGAACTGTTTCATTTTTAAAATATTACAAAAAAAATATCACAAAGCCTTGTTAGAAAGCTCGACCCAGAATCTGTAACGACAACAAGGGGAAGTAAGAAACATCTATATTTGTAATCTACAAAGGAAAGTTTAAGTTATTCTGTTAATGGGTCTCTGAAACTATCACAGGATAAAATCGGGCACGTGCTAAGAAGTAAGCACGCGAGAACAGCCTCCTATTCCTTACATCATCACTTTCCTAACCTCAGCAGAGGTATATATGTATAGATATATACGTGTGTGCGTGCTTGTAAACGAAAAATATTATTAGTCAATAGCATAGCCATGGTTCTATAATAAAAATGGTATAATTAATTAATTGATCAGTACAAAAATGAATGTTCACAAAGAGAAAGATCTTACCCTAACTGTCGACCAAACTGGTAGGAAATCAGGCTTTTCCCTTCCGCTTTATCACTCCACCCTCTTGCACAATGGCACATTCCTGATAGCTCACCATCGGCAGAACCCAAAGTATTGACAGGCAAAATGAGTTACGGTAATAGTATATGTCTAGATAACACAAAGTACTAACACCCAGCAATGACTAGACTTTCCATACACCTCTGACTGGCAGATTTTGTAGCCTTAAAACACCTACTGTGTAAAACACCGTATCTTTAAAATAGACGTATAAATAAAAAGAGAGAGAGCGAGAAAGATTTCTAAAACAGAGTAACACGGGTCGCTTGGTCGTCCTTTATTTTAATTGGATAATGATATATGACGTCAATGTGCGCGAGATTTAACGTACTGGCTGAATTAGACGGAAATGTAAATATACGACTAATACGACTGTTCGTATTACTAAAAGAACACAGCCTACAAATACATAGTAAACAAAATTAAATACGTGTAATCTTGACAGCATAGCATTTACAAAGCCCTGAAAAGGAAAGTAATAACAGAAACAAATAAGCCAACTTACTTACCTTAAAGTCCAGAATATCTTATAACTACAGTACGGGATGGAAGATGAGGTCTACTAAAACCTGACCATCACGTGTCTCTGATGGCTTATATCCCGATCCTGAGAAAGAGGAGACGTAAATGCATCTAATATAAAATAGGCTACAAAAATGAAAAGCCATTGAAATATGTTGCATTATAAATAGCAAAGTGTATACCAGTGGGACAAATGAGCGCGTACATGAAAGGACATGACCCCAATACAGGTATTGAATTCATACCATAATTTTTTGTGATATCGACGCTTTCTTTTGTGTAACGTTCAACACTCGAACAGTGTAACCAGAACCAGAGGGGAAATGGACCTAAACGTCGATGAAATGCAGGCGAAAAGCTTTCCCGTGACCTTCAACCTTTCTTGAAACTCAACAGAACAATGGTATAACACGGCATGCATCAAAATTAGTGCGTAGAAAAGTATTTGTTTGTTTGGAATAACGATCAGTGATGTCGAGAAACCCACTTGTTGAGGTTTTATATGCAAAAACGGCTCGTTTGGGTTCAGAAAATATTTTAAATAGAAGAGCGAACAACGTTTCAACCTTCTTCGGTCATCGTCAGGTTCACAAAGTGAGGTGCTAACCGAAGTGCTTTAATTAGGATCTGTAGTGCTACCTGAAGTGTTTTTATTGCGTTTTCATTAAGTCAAACTTTAACACCAGTTAAATCCAGGAAGTATACATTTATTACACTATGTAACAAAATTTTTACTTTTTCTTGTTCCTGGGCAGGAAGTGTTATTTCCCAATTGCTTATGCCTAAAGTAAATGGAAAAGACCTATTTTTCTCTTCAAACTCTGCTTGTGTGATCTGGGAGCGTATAACGAACACATGATAAGAGACTATATTTGGAGGCTGATACGTGAAAGTGATTTACATTACAGTCGCATATCTCGAGAAACTACTGACTTTAAAATATTTTTGTTCATTTTTGTATAACTTTAGTATAAATACATGTAAATCTTGATTCATATGTTGTTTTATTCATACCTTATGTAAATAAAAATGTGCAAATTTGCCCGTTTTTACATATAAAATAGGTTGATATCTAAATTTCATTATCCAGGTCACAAAAACAAAGTTTGAAAGGAATAATGGTCATTTTTTGTACTTTTACAGCATAAGCAATTTATAAATAAAACACAGTATCCAGGAACAAAATTTGTGACACATAGTGTTATTAACACATCTGTATTATCCGTTACCAACACCTGCATTTTACTCGATTTTGATGGGGTTTTTTTTGTACATTCGGTCACAAGCATGTGTATTTTACGTGTTATACAAACTTTCACGTGGCCACATACCACTATTTTGTATGGTATTTTGTTTTTTTGTTATTGAATTTCGCACTAAGCTACACGAATGCACGTGCACATTTAACAAGTTATTAATATTTCCTTTCAAGGATTTTGTTTAATGAGCTAATATTTGATGTTTATTGTCTGTCTTATTAGTACTGGCCCGGCATGGCCAAGCGCGAATTCAAAATAAAATAATCATAGTTACAATTAAAATTAATAGTAGAAATCAAAATCATAGCTCTGTTAGGCTTTCCTTTGAATTTTCCATTCAAAATTGTAAATTCTTTCTGAATATCGACTCGTAATCTGAGGGTTGCGGAACAGAATCTCCATCTCACTAAACATGTTCGTCCTTTCAGCCGTGAGGGCATTATAATATGACGGTCAGTCCCATTACTTGTTGGTGAAAGAGTAGCCCAAGAGTTGGCGGTGGGCGATGATGACTAGCTGCTTTCCTTTTAGTCTTAGGGCCTGGCGTGGCCTAGCGCGTTAAGGCATGCGCTCGTAGTCTGAGGGTCGTGGTTCGCATCCGAGTCGCGCCACACATGTTCGCCCTTTCAGCCGTGGGGGCGTTATAATGTGACGATCAATTCCACTATTCGTTGGTAAAAGGTTAGCCCAGGAGTTGGCGGTGGGTGGTGATGACTAGCTGCCTTCCCTCTAGACTTACACTGCTAAATTAGGGGCGGCTAGCACAGATAGCCCTCGAGTAGCTTTGTGCGAAATTCCAAAACAAACAAACTTATTAGTACCAGCTAGCAGCCTAACATAAGAATAAGTTGATAACCCTAGATGTTTATTTTTTATTGAAAACTGGGATACAGAACTTAGCAGAGCAAATAATGTTACTAACAACAAAGTTCTCGTGCAGTTAATTGTGACTTAAATATTATATAACTGACTGTGTAACATGTTACCTACACGTGTGTAACAAGTGAAAGATAACTAACTGTATAACATGTTATCTACAGATGTGTAGCAAGTGAAAGATAACTAATTGTGTAACATGTTACCTACAGGTGTGTAAAAAGTGAAAGATAACTGTATAACATGTTATCTACAAGTGTGTAACAAGTGAAAGTGCGATATAGTTTATCACTGACTACTATATTATTGATAAATGGGTATCAGTTGTTAAAAAATTTAGCAATCCAGTAACATTTTATATGCAAAAACGGCTCGTTTGGGTTCAGAAAATGTTTTAAATAGAAGAGCGAACAACGTTTCGTCCTTCTTCGGTCATCTAACCCCGCCCTCTACATTGCGACACTCAGTTACACAACCCCTTCCAAACATGTGGTCAGCTTGCGGTCAGTTACCTCTTTCTTTGTGAACCTGACGATGACCGAAGAAGGTCGAAAAGTTGTTCGCTCTTCTATTTGAAATATTTTCTGAACCCAAACGAGCCGTTTTTGCATATAAAATTCTTAACAAGTGGGTTTCTCGACATCACTGATTGTTAATCCAGTAACATGTTACAGGTGACCATTATGTAATAACTAACCCGAGTGACCTATTACTGAATACAGTTTACCATGTTATCAGCAACTGATAAACTTACTGCTGGTATGCGATGACCCATAGGAAACTCCTTTGGATATCGATTTAGACTATCACTCTTACGCACACACACGAAACCCGGTCCCACATTTTATTCACGAAAAATGTGACGTCACAGAAGCCGGTAACAAAGAAACGTCATTCGTCGATAAAAGCGTGGTTCAGATAGACCAAAATCACGGAATTAGAGTACTTCCGACAAATATTCGCCCGTGATGGCTGATTCACGTGACCAGAGAAACAATCCGCACGAGACTTTTATTCACATTTTTTATGTTTGGGAACATCAACAACGTCTAGTTATTGACTAACTTGTTAACCACAGCAATATTTAATATAGTATAAGCTAACTCATAATTCACGGTGATTTCATTATTCAAATAAGCTTTCACTGAAAGCTAGAAATCATCTGTGAAACGAGGCACGTGGTAGCTTCAGTTTTGTTTTTAACAGTTGCAAGAAGAAACTAAAAACAATTACGTGGTTTAATGGGCAACTGTGGTTATCATATATAAAAGAGAATCAAAGAAAGACATGACAAGTAACAAGTTAGGCACTCACCATGATACAACGTTCCGGAGTTATGTCAACGCGGTGATTTCTTAGTCACGACAAAACGTAGGCACGTGCTTGATAGTACCCGATTAATTAAAGTCTAGTAACTCACAGCCACCACAATCATTTTGTGGGTGAGATTTCTGTCTCCCATAAACCTTTTCGGTATTTATTAAATCAGGTTTTGGGGCCATGATTACCAGAGCCCTGCCTAGGACACTTAACTACATTGCATGTCCTTAACCTGATACAAGGTCGACCGCCTTTCGAATCTTTAAAATACGCCAGTACATCTTGTCCGTTCACGACAGAAGGTATGCAATTATCGTTAGAGATTCATTGTAATGTTACAATCTTTGATTAACGTCTCATTTTCACGAACTACAAGATTTGAATGACTTATGTCGTGTTTTATAACTTGTACAAGTATTAATTATTAATATTTGCCCCAGTTTTTGCTCCGTTGTTGCACACAAAGCTGAACAGAAATCTTAAAACAGCCCCAGATATCTTATACATTTACAGTACGTTATTAATATTACGCTGATTAATATAGCTATAATGGGTTTATTCTTTATTTTGGAGATTACGTCTCTGATGAAGAAACCAAAATACAGTGTGACATAAAAAAAGAATGTATTATAGATGGCGAATACAACGAAGGCACTTCCCAATACCAGTCATTGTCTTGGTGACACACTGAAATTATCCAAGAGAAATTCTTGTTTGTTTGTTTTGTTTTTGAATTTCGCGCAAAGCTTCTCGAAGATCATCTACGCTAACCGTCCCTAATTTAGCAGTGTAAAACTAGAGGGAAGGCAACTAGTCATCACCACCCACCGCCAACTCTTGGGCTTCTCTTTTACCAACTAATAGTGAGATTGACCGTCCCATTATAACGTCCCCACGGCTGAGAGGACGAGCATGTTTGGCGTGACCGAGATTCGAACCCGCGACCCGTCGGATTACGAGTCGAATTACACGCGAGGAATTCTTATCGACACCTTAAGAAACGTTACATTTCTAATGAAAGAACAACGCACTACGTGACCAGGAATCTGAGGGTCGCGGGTTTGAATCCCTTTCGCACCAAACATGCTTGCCCTTTTGGCCGTGAAAGTGTTATAACGGGTCTTTTTCTTACAAACAATGAAAGTGAGACCTATTAGCCCTGGATCATCCTATAGCTGAAGGTGGTTAAGGTACTGGACTCATAATCTAACGTCCCGAGTTCGAATCCTACCTTTTAGCCGTGGGGGGCTTTATAATGTGACGGTCAACTCCACTATTTGTTGGTAAAAGAGTAGCCCAAGAGGTGGTGATGACTAGCTGTCTTCCCTCTGGTCTTACAATGCTAAATTAGGGAGGGCTAGTGCAGATAGCCCTCGTGTTGTTTTGCGCAAAATTCAAAACAAACCAACTTAAACTAAGGAAGGTGTTTCACGTAATATTATTTCCGATTTCTGTGAATTAGAATAACGCAAAAAAAACAACAACACACGATATGTTTTGGTTTCCACGAAGTTTCAGTACCAAAGGAATTCTTAAGAACGTATGGATTATGAGTCTTAAAATAAAGCATTGATTATGTAAGGCTTCCCCATGAAACTTAAGCGCATTTTGGGAATCATTTTTAGCCCTAAAGTTTTCTTTATTTTTCGTATAAGGTCCAAAGTTCCAAGAAGTATAACTAAGATGTTTCAGTCTTGGGCTCTGTGGCGAATTGCATAAACGATTCACTTATTTGTATGGTTTTGTAAATTACATGTAATATTAGTTATACGCAAGGGACGCTCTGTGTCGTCTGCAATGACGCAGACCTTGACATACAAACTACATCTAAACTCTAATCCCTTTTCTTGTGTATGTTACGTCTGATAAGTTCCTACAGGTTTATTCTTCAATATTACGCATACGAGATCAGGACATGAGACACATCTGTAGGACAAAAAGAAATACTGTTAACGATGTTATATCTGAAATGTTGGTTTTCATCAAATCTCAACAAGCTTTTAATTCAACAGCCCTGAGAGTCTAATGGTTATTTCAGTGTCCTACTTCTTATTCAACATAGTTCCATCTTACACATGTGGTGAAAATGTTGCTTAACTAGGCCACAGTTTTGTTTTGTCAGGAATTTTGGGTCAGATGTCACACATCAGCAAGTCAATGTCAAAGGGCGTACCAAAACATGACACAACTGTGTCAAGCTCTCAAGCCGTTATATGGTGACATGCTACAGTCATGACTGAGTTATTTAATTTAGTTTAAATATCAGGAAGACGTAACTAAACGTACGTGTATGTTTCCTTTTTTTTTAAGGCTATAAATATGCTGCGTTCTATAGATGTCGAATCGCAACAGAATAAACGTACGCGCTGGCAAAGAATACGTTTGGGTATAAACGTGCCTATGGTAAAAGAATCAACCTTACCAGCTGGTAGAAGCCTATGCGAACATTCGATACAAATTTATGAAGAAAAAAGGGACGATATGTAGCGATATACATTGCTGACTAAAATCTTAAGGCCAATGAACACAAAGAAACAAATATGCATTTTACGTTGTTAGACTCAACCACTTATTTGAGTAGAGCTTCGAAAGATGAAAATAAGAAAAGGGAAAATAAAAATAAAAAAACTTTTTTAGCATTTAATCGGGAAAATGTAAACGTTATGAAACTAGCCTAAATACTAGCTGGTCAAAAGTTTAAAACCAAAGTGAAACGAAGCGTTAATCGGTAAACACGTAATGAAATTAAGTCGTTTGTGTTCGAGCGTTAGCGTTGTAAATATCCCTCACTGACATCTCTTGTGTTACACTGGGTAAAAGCATAGCAAAGGCTAAAAAGTTGACAGAGTTTGAACATGGCAGAATTGTCAAACTGCAAAAGCAAGGTCTCTCTCAACGTGCCATTGATGGTGAGATTGGGCGTACTAAAACTGCTGTTGCAAATTTCTTAAAAGACCCTGAGGGATACAGAACGAGGTTCTCAAGTGGTCGGCCAAAGAACATTTCGCTGGCGTTAAGCAGGAGGATTCGACGGGTTGTTTGGCAAGACACCAGCCAATCGTCGACCAGATTAAGGCCCTAACGGACGCAAAATGCAAATCAACAACAATAAGACAATTGGTATTTACGAGAGAAAGGCTTTAAAGACCGTAAATGTCTTCAAAGGCCACGCCTTCTTCCACACCACGAAACAGCTCTGTTAAACTTTGCTGAGAAGCACCAAACATGGGACGTAAAAAGTGGAAGAACTTTTTGTTCTCTGATGAGAAAAACTTAACCTGGATGGTCCAGATGGTTTCCAACGTTACTGGTACGATAAGGATATCCCACCGGAGACATTTTTTACACGACACAGTGAAGGAGATTCCATCATGATCTGGGGGACTTTCTCCTTCCATGGAACAATGAAGCTTCAGGTAAAACAGGGGTGTCAAACAGCAGCTGGCTGCATTGGCATGTTGGAGAGAGCATCCTTATTGACTGAAGGCCTTCGCTTGTGTGGAAATTACTGGATCTTTCATCAGGACAATGTTACAATCCACAATGCCCGCAGAACAAAGAACTTTTTCATTGCAAATAGAGTGATTCTTTTGGATCATCCAGCGTGTTCGTCCAAACTGAACCTCATTGAAAATGTTTGGAGGTGGATGGCAAGGGAAGTCTATAGAAATGGACGTTAATTCTAAACAGTGCATGATCTTCGTAAAGCCATCTTCACCACTTGGAATAACATTCCAGCCAGCTTATATCGACAGTGTCAAAGCGAATGTTTGAAGTTATTCACAATGACGGCCGTGCAACTCAATACTGAGACCTCTTGTTGGGCATTTTCTACCCTGTTTAAAACACCTTTTTAAATAGTCTTAAACTTTTGACCAGCTAGTATTTAGGGTAATTTCATAGTGTTCACATTTTCGCTATTAAATCCTAACAAAGATTTTTTATTGATATTTTCCCTTTTCTTATTTTCATCTTTCTAAGCTCTACTCAAATACGTTGGTTGATCTTACAACGTAAAATGTATATTTTGTCGTTACGTTCATTGGCCTTAAGATTTTGACCAGCAGTGTATGTGTTAGTTTGTTGTTAAGCTCTAGTGTATGCTATCTTCACTGTGCCGACCTGACATTGGCAGGTTTGTGAGGGCTATCGACTTACAGTTCCACCAAACGTACTCCCCCTTTGGGCTATAACGTGACGATCAGTTGAGTACTATTCGTTGGATAAAAGAATAACCCAAAAGTTGGCGGTGGGTATTGGTGACTAGCTGTCTTTCCACAAGTCAATTATGGCTAAATTATAGACGGTTAGCGCAGATAGATCTCGAGTAGCTTTGCACGAGATTCAAATACAAACAAACAAATTGTACGTACTGTGTACAAACAAACCGCACTTTTGCTCATTTCGGGTACCGAAACTCGTTTGTTGTTGCTTTTGTTTTCGCGTTATAAGATTTCAAACGGACAACTGTCCCACTGGGCGAGGGCTGCAGTGCGATTTTGAAACGTAGTACAATTTATTTCGTGTTAAGCATAACGCAGTGTCGTTTCGAGTTATCCAAGTTTTCAGTATGTAAACTGCCCATTTCAAGAATATATTTGTGGCTCGATAAACACTACACAAAGGTGTATCATAGAGTGAACACGATGTTTTGCTGAAGTTTATATAGTGGTTAGTTATAGTTCTTTTAGTACGAAACTACACAATAGGCTGTATGTCCCCGCGGAGAATCTAACCCCGGATTTTAGTTAAATAAGTCCGTAAAATCGCTGTTCACTCAGCTAGAGATGAACGAGTTCTGACGTCAAACCGACACCTTTAATTACCTTTCCTAATTACTTCACGTGACTAAGCAAACAATGTTATGCTTTTTATGACCTTCTGAATTAAAGGTCAAAACAAGCAATAAATAATAATAGAAAGTACAAGAAAATTATTGAGTTAGAATATAACCTTTTTGCCTTGTAGCCCAGACACAGTCATATCTTTAAGGAGTTCGATTATTAATACCAGGGTCGTAGGTTCGAATCCACGTCATGCCAAACATGCTCTCCATTTCCGCCGTGAGGGCGTTATAAAGTTAGGGTCAATCCCACTATTCCCTGTTAAAAGAGTAGCCCAAGAGTTGGCGGTGGGAAGTGATGACTAGCTGCCTCCTCTATAGTCATACACTGCTAAATTAGGGACGGCTAGCACAGATAGTCAGTCCTCGTGTAGCTTTGCACAAAATTCAAAAACAGACAAACAATTCGCCTCGTAATTTAAAATAACTTACGCAGGGAATACCAAAAATATTCATTTAACATATCATTACGCATCCAGCATGTAAAACTATACATTTATAGAGCTGTGGTTACCTTTTTTCTTTATCATGTTCTACACAGTTTTTATACATCTGTAACAACTTGCAAAGCTGGGTCACGTGGTTCTCCTTCCCACCACCTGTATATACTTGTACCTAAACTTACCCGTGCATTAAATCTATAATTATGCTGACTTAATCAGGGGTCTCTTCAGTATTTACATCTGGTTTTTAACACCACAGATTTATACTCTTTTATTACACGTTTACTGGCAGAAATCGCTATAATTTTATTCTACTGTATTTCAGTTGATTGAGAGACATTTTCGATCATTCATTCCTCTTACATTTTTACCAGATAGACACATGTCGATAACAAAGTCAGTTGTTAGAGAGAGGGGAAAAAAGAAAACTGTTGTAATTGCGTAGTTAAATAATCGACACAAAGCGAAAAGTTTCGTTTATCATTTCGTGCTATTTCTGAAATAAAAACGAAATAAAAAAAGCCTTATGACACACCGATGTTCACTGTAAAACAACTTTGTCTGAACCCACATTGTAGGTGAATATCAAAGCAAATTTCACCTCTTAAATTCAAGTAATGTTTAATACAAACCCATCAAATATACCGGTATTTATCCGTCTGAATATGTAGCGTTGTTTTCGAAAGGAGGGCTGGAAATATTAGATTATATGGGTCATAATTTATAGAAGTTGCTCCCCCTATAGGAATGAATTGGTTGTTACTAAAACTTCGTAAAAGGAGTTCGGGGCTTTGGAATATCGAATGTAAAATATGTCCGATTTGGTCGTAAAATGAATGGAACACAAACATTTCCACCCCCACCACCCCCAGTAAAGTAAGACTTTTCAATGACAAGGAGTATTGCTAACGAATAATTTCCTTTTTTACTTCAAAAATCAGTTTTTCTTGAACTCAACGAAATCCAAATATTTTGAACCAGATTTATCTGGTCTAGAACAATATTACTATTACGTAATCCATTAAGACATCTCAACATGTCACATCATTGACGTCAACAGAGTTTCCAGCTTCTCCAGTTCCATAACTACGTAACAGTTCCTAAAGGCAAATTTAGCTCAGTTTAAGACTTGGTACACTATGTTCTTTGAGAATTTATAACTGAGTATCCACACATTTCTTTGAGAAGTTGTTCGCATAAAAATTTGCCCATACACTGTATTATAGTGTGATTTAGTCTGTGGCACGTATAAACACTGTATTATAGTGTGATTTAGTCTGTGGCACGTATAAACACTGTATTATAGTGTGATTTAGTCTGTGACACGTATAAACACTGTATTATAGTGTGATTTAGTCTGTGGCACGTATAAACACTGTATTATAGTGTGATTTAGTCTGTGGCACGTATAAACACTGTATTATAGTGTGATTTAGTCTGTGACACGTATAAACACTGTATTATAGTGTGATTTAGTCTGTGGCACGTATAAACACCGTGTGATCTATAATTTATTATGACTAATACTTGCTAAACTGACTTGATTTAAGAATACAACTAAATACGTGTCAATATTCAGCTAGTTGGCCTCACAGCGGCTTAACGACTAATCTGAAGATTCATTATGCTAAAAAACAGGGTTTCGATACATGTGATGGGCATAACACGGATAGCCCTCATCAACGAGACAAGACAATTTTTGCTATACTTTTCAAATATCTGCGGTCACAAGTTTTTTTTTCTCTTCTAACTTATTATAATAATATATATATAAGGTCGTCGGGGGTTATTTCGGCCGCAGGGTTAACCGTATACATACAGTCGCCCATAGTACCAGTTAACTATAAAATGCAACTTTTCAAGTTTTTTTTCCGTGGAAGAGTTTTTTTAACATAAATGAAAAGTCTATCTGGCGAGCTTTCCTAGGGCCTCCTGATGACCTCCGAGCCATATCGGCGATCCTGGTGATATGTGAGCTGTTATCTACATCGTAGATAAATCTAGATTGATTTCTAGAAATAAGTACCCCGGATGTACTTGTACGTGTAACTTTAAACTGTGCTGTTATCTAAAATGAGACTAATGGTAATAAACTACGTCAGCAAATATCAAATCGATGAAGAAGTCTTCAAATTAATGTCAGTGTTTCAGTCTTCCGGTTTAAAATAATAATGAGAAATACACAACAGGTCCCGGCTTTCAGATTTAAAATAATAATGAGAAATACACAACAGGTTCCGGCTTTCAGATTTAAAATAATAATGAGAAATACACAACAGGTCCCGGCTTTCAGATTTAAAATAATAATGAGAAATACACAACAGGTCCCGGCTTTCAGATTTAAAATAATAATGAGAAATACACAACAGGTCCCGGCTTTCAGATTTAAAATAATAATGAGAAATACACAACAGGTCCCGGCTTTCAGATTTAAAATAATAATGAGAAATACACAACAGGTCCCGGCTTTCAGATTTAAAATAATAATGAGAAATACACAACAGGTCCCGGCTTTCAGATTTAAAATAATAATGAGAAATACACAACAGGTCCCGGCTTTCAGATTTAAAATAATAATGAGAAATACACAACAGGTCCCGGCTTTCAGATTTAAAATAATAATGAGAAATACACAACAGGTCCCGGCTTTCAGATTTAAAATAATAATGAGAAATACACAACAGGTCCCGGCTTTCAGATTTAAAATAATAATGAGAAATACACAACAGGTTCCGGCTTTCAGATTTAAAATAATAATGAGAAATACACAACAGGTTCCGGCTTTCAGATTTAAAATAATAATGAGAAATACACAACAGGTTCCGGCTTTCAGATTTAAAATAATAATGAGAAATACACAACAGGTCCCGGCTTTCAGATTTAAAATAATAATGAGAAATACACAACAGGTCCCGGCTTTCAGATTTAAAATAATAATGAGAAATACACAACAGGTCCCGGCTTTCAGATTTAAAATAATAATGAGAAATACACAACAGGTCCCGGCTTTCAGATTTAAAATAATAATGAGAAATACACAACAGGTCCCGGCTTTCAGATTTAAAATAATAATGAGAAATACACAACAGGTCCCGGCTTTCAGATTTAAAATAATAATGAGAAATACACAACAGGTCCCGGCTTTCAGATTTAAAATAATAATGAGAAATACACAACAGGTCCCGGCTTTCCGGTTTAAAATAATAATGAGAAATACACAACAGGTCCCGGCTTTCAGATTTAAAATAATAATGAGAAATACACAACAGGTCCCGGCTTTCCGGTTTAAAATAATAATGAGAAATACACAACAGGTCCCGGCTTTCAGATTTCGGCAGAAATTAAACTTTGATATTTTACCAAACTTGTTAAGTTAAACTCGCCAAAGTTTTCCAAATGTCGATTATTCCACTTTGCTTTATATTTGTTTAACTATTAGTTATTGTCTAGCCCGTTCTGTAAAACCTTAAAGAATGTTAGCACCAATGTACTGTGAATTTAACGTGTCGGTTGCTCTTATAAGTTTCCTGAAGTACATCGCCACATGTTCCAAAAGTTACATACATTGTTACAACAACTGTACAGTATTAACATGTACAAAAGTTACATACATTGTTACAACAACTGTACAGTATTAACATGTACAAAAGTTACATACATTGTTACAACAACTGTACAGTATTAACATGCACAAAAGTTACATACATTGTTACAACAACTGTACAGTATTAACATGTACAAAAGTTACATACATTGTTACAACAACTGTACAGTATTAACATGTACAAAAGTTACATACATTGTTACAACAACTGTACAGTATTAACATGTACAAAAGTTACATACATTGTTACAACAACTGTACAGTATTAACATGTACAAAAGTTACATACATTGTTACAACAACTGTACAGTATTAACATGCACAAAAGTTACATACCTTGTTGTAACAAGAATACGGTATTAACATGTACACAAGTTACATACATTGTTATTACAAGTATACAGTATCAAAATGCACAAAAGTTATATACATTGTTACAACAACTGTACAGTATTAACATGTACAAAAGTTACATACATTGTTACAACAACTGTACAGTTTTAACATGTACAAAAGTTACATACATTGTTACAACAACTGTACAGTATTAACATGTACAAAAGTTACATACATTGTTACAACAACTGTACAGTATTAACATGTACAAAAGTTACATACATTGTTACAACAACTGTACAGTATTAACATGTACAAAAGTTACATACATTGTTACAACAACTGTACAGTATTAACATGTACAAAAGTTACATACATTGTTACAACAACTGTACAGTTTTAACATGTACAAAAGTTACATACATTGTTACAACAACTGTACAGTATTAACATGTACAAAAGTTACATACATTGTTACAACAACTGTACAGTATTAACATGTACAAAAGTTACATACATTGTTACAACAACTGTACAGTATTAACATGTACAAAAGTTACATACATTGTTATTATAAAAGTACAGTATTAATGTGCACAAAAGTTACACACATTGTTATTATAAAAGTACAGTATTAATGTGCACAAAAGTTACAGACATTGTTATTATAAAAGTACAGTATTAATGTGCATAACAGTTACATACATTCTTGTAACAATTATACAGTACTAACGTACACAAAAGCTCCATACGTCGTTATAACAAGCATACAGTATCAAAATGCACAAAAGTTATATACATTGTTACAACTATTATAAAGTATTAACGTACACAAATGTTACATACTTTGTTATAACAATTGTACAGTATAAACATGCACAAAAGTTACATCGTGATAACAATTATGCAGTATTAACGTACACACAAGTTAAATACATTGTTACAATGACTGTACAATATTTATGTGCAGAAAAGTTACGTAGTTGTTATATTAACTATACAATACCAATGTTTAAAAAGCTAAGTACGTTGTTATAACAGCTATACGATAGTTAATAATGTAAGTTATCAAAGTAGAAGATACAGGAAAATTAGTAATACGTATAATAGCGCTAAATATAATTAGTAACCTGAAAAACAGAAATTAATAGACAAAGAAAAGACTTTTAATTGAAATGCAAACACACTGAAAATTATTTTTTATAATTATAATGTGTTATCGGATAATATATTACGTTTAAAATGTTACAACTGATGTCATTCTAAATGATATATTGGTTTTGTTCGTTTGTTTTTATCGCGTATTTTAAAGTCTGATTTTTGTATTTCAATGTCTGATGTACTATGATATATTCTATTTCGAAGTAGACTAAAATATTAAAAAAACAAAATATTAATTTCTTTTGGGGTATATTCATTAATATTATTCATATCGTTTTTTAAAATTCTTGTCTTTGACACTAATATGATGGTTCGATCCCTGTCACACGAAACATGTTCGCCATTTCAATCTTAGGGGCATTATAATGTTACGTTCAATCCCACTATTCGTTAATAAAAGAGTAGCTCCAGAGTGGCAGTGGGTGGTGATAACTAGTTGCCTTCCCTCTAGTAAGGATAGCTAGAGCAGATGGCTCTCATGTAGCTTAGCGCGAAATTCAAAACCATACTATGATCCCCCGGTGGGGAAGAGGTCAAATGTACCTGACCCTCCTGAGTATTTAACAACTATACTCAAATACCGACACATTGGAACGGAATGGGGCACTGGTGAGTGTTTGTATTTGTGCCGTTAAGCCCTTAAGGCACCTTTAATCATAAAAAGCATAGTTTTTTGTTTTTCTTTCCATATATACACGTTTGTTTCATTGCTTATAATTGGAATAATAATTTGAATAGCAATTAATATATATTTGATACATTATAAAGTTAACAGATTTTCTTTGCTACTTTAGCAACGTTTTTGTGCTTGTACTGTGACCTAAACATGGCCGCTGTCGTGATTTCTTTGTTATTGTTTATGAGTTCCTAGTTGTCCTAATTTAGAATATTCTTTTTAATGCTTTAAAAAACGTTAAAAAAGAAAGAGGAAAAAAAGGCTTTTCTGGGTCTCGACGATTCTTAAAATAGTGTAAGCGCATAAAACAAGGTAAACATATCGCATAATCAGGGTTAGACTTCGTATTTGAAATGCTGATATGTTTTTTATATGGTGGAATTAACTCCCCATTTAAACTACTTATCACGAAGTCCAGACGTGATACGATCAATGTTTTGGTTAAAGTTTGTTTGTTTGAAATTAAGCTACAGAACGTGCTATCTGTGCTCTACTCACCACGGGTATCAAAATCTGGTTTCTGTTATTATAAGTCTGCAGGCAAATACCACTGAGGGCGCTTTAGTTAATAGTGCACTAGTTAACGGTCGGTGTGTGTGTGTGATGAAAGACAAAAGCAAGAGATTTTATGAAGCCTCTGACAGATTAAATTCAAATCCGAGAACAGATGTCATGAAACGTGAAATAAGTAAAAGATGCGAGATTCCAATACCTTAGGAAACCCCCACATAAGGAATATGCCTATGTAGCATTGTGCAGCTGAAATTACAAGCTAGATCACGCGATAAACCGTACCATACGTGATGTCAGCAACTAAGTGTATTAAGACAAGTTTGTTAGGTGGAGCTAGATAACAGACTATTCCTAACAACCCTTACGTCATCAATAACATTGGTCGCAATTTCCACAGTTGTACTACGTGTAAGAGCGAGAAATTCTCTTTCATATGGATCGCCAAAAATGTTAAAAGAGCTAATATTATACACTCGTTCGAATCAAGTATATAATAAAATACAGTTTAGTTTATTTATTCGAAATTCACGTTCTGGTTACTTTCTTTACGAAGAGTTTTTTTAAATATTTTACGTTAAAATTATTATTTTTTATACTTGCCGATGTAAATTCGCGTTTCGTCGACCAATTACACTTTGTTCTTTTTCACGTGGGATAGGGTGATCCAATGGTTAGCATGCTCGAATTGTGAACTCGAAGGTTTGTGGACCGTTACTGCTAACATTTGTCCTACAAATGTCCAAGAATTAAGGTTAACCCTCACAATTCGATCCAGGTGAATTATCTCGCGAAAGGCTTAGGGATGAAGCACAGAGCAAAGACGACTGCCTCCAAGTGGGTCCCTCCATTCAACTGTTGTTTCCTCTTTCCAAAGTAACACCCCTGTATTGTTTTGGACAATAGTTGTCCAGAAGTGTGTGTGTTATCTGCTGAGTCCACCGAGGGGAATCGAACCCCTAATTTTAGCCTTGTAAATTCGTAGACATACCACTGTACTAGCGGGAGGCTTGTTCAGGAGTTTACTTTGAGATGAGTGCTTTTGACTAGCTAGCATTACTCTAGTCTATTAGTTTAAAGTTAGGAACGGCTATGAGTGAATAGCCATCACGTAGCTTTGCAGAGAATTCCTGAAACAAACCTTTTGACTGTTATCCCTATTAGATTTTAATGATGTAAAATAGTTTCAAATACAATAGGCACAGTAACGATAATCAGTGTTGATGTAAACCAACAACAACACCAAACAAACGGATTTTATTCCTTGCAGTGGCATCTAGTTGGATGCAGAATAATGTCTCACTTCCATGATTACTGTGTGTATTTTGTGTTTCCTTATAGCAAAACCACATTGGTCTATCTGCTGAGTCCACCGAAAGGAATTTAACCCCTGATTCTAGCGTTGTAAATCCGCAGACTTACCACTACACAAGCGGGGGACCCCGTGATTACTGACTCTCGCTTTGAAACAAACTTTTGATCTTGCACTCCTATTCATAAATGTAGTTTTGCAAAAAGTTGACGTTACTTTGATAAGGCACAGGGTGTATACTTATAACAACGAGACTTGAATGTTGTAATCACGTGAAGTCACCGCCAATATTTCTAATTTTTA
This sequence comes from Carcinoscorpius rotundicauda, assembly GCA_011833715.1. Taxonomy (NCBI): domain Eukaryota; kingdom Metazoa; phylum Arthropoda; class Merostomata; order Xiphosura; family Limulidae; genus Carcinoscorpius; species Carcinoscorpius rotundicauda. Next base: position 88,256,031 of record CM022399.1, read on the forward strand.
TAAATATTCAAGAAGTTAAGTTTTCGAACGATGTTTCAATTGGTTGGTTGGTTTTGAATTTCGCGCAAAGCTACACGAGATATATCTGCGCTAGCCGTCCCTAATTTTGCAGTGTAAGACTGGATGGAAGTTAGCTGGTCATCACCACCCACCGCCAACTCTTGGACTACTCTTTTAGCAACAAATAGTGAGATTGACCGTAACATTATAACGTCCCCACGGCTGAAATGGCAAGCATATTTGGTGTGACAGGCATTTGAACCCGTGACCCTCAGATTACGAGTCGTGTGCTTTAACCACCTGTCCACGCCGGGGCCCGTTTCAATTGTGAGCAGTTCGGTTTTTTTTTACATGAATTAGATCATCATATTTTTTTGTCTTAAGACAAAATTCTTTTCTTCGTATAAATATTTCTTTAGTATTATCCAATCATTTTATGAAAAAACTTAGTCTCTTGTATTTGAGTGAAAAAAGTTTGAGAATTGTTTTATTTGAATAGAATCATTGCTTTCTAATGATACCCCAATTTTATGCAACAATGTGTGATCTCTCATCTTGAAAATGCAAGATATAATCACCAAATTATATTTACCCAATTAGCTTCTCACTTTGAAACAAACCAACCTAAAAGTGCAAAGAAACAAACTTTCAAGATATTTTCAAAAAATAACAAAGCAAATAAAAAGTTAGATTAAAGAAATATTTGTGTGAGACATTTTCCTTTTTTCCAACGTATTCGTATAACGTGTCAGACTATGCGATGCATTATTGCTTGTTGTGTAAGTCAATATATATAAGCTGTAAGGCAGCGAACAGCTAAGTTACTTTGCTAAAATATGATATCCATTAGTATTGAAAAAGAAACTATTATATATATATATATATATATAATTATATATGAGTGTGTGTGTCTTATAAAAACTTATTCTTAAAGTCTTTCTAAGAGATGTCATCTCTTTATGTCATGCTGCTTGTGATTGGAAGTGTCAGTCTTACTGAAGCCTTATGACGTAATACATATAGAGAAAAAGACAGGGGTATTAGAACCTCAAGCAGCTGAGCTAATTAACTTCAAGGCCGCCCTTGCTATCGACGTCAGAAAAATAGCCCGGGCTTGCTGGAAACTGCATGTCCATATATGGTAGAGAACTTTCTGCCAACTCGAGCATGCGCAAAGTAGCCTTTATTTACTTGAAGCATAGTTGGAAAACAACGAAAAAAATATTAATTCACGCACGAGTTATTTATGCAAATTTGGGGGGACAATTTTTTTTTAATTTTTCAACAGTAGAACGTACGATTGACAAAAACGAATTATTAACAACCGAGGAAAGAAATATACTTTTCATAAGCGAAACAACGTCTAACGACAAAACTTTGCAGTTTGATGTATTTTGTTACTTTGCAGTGAGTTTTCGGTGTGAAAAATCAAGTAACTTTCACATCATTAAAATTCTGCAGCACATGTTCTACTCAATTCGTGCACCTAATGGTTCAGCGATGACTCTGAGGGCTTATAAGGCAAAAAACTGAGTTTCGATACCATTTCTGGGCACAGAACAGATGAGCTATGGTGTAGCCTTGTGTTTAATAACTATAAGTAGTTACCATTTTCATTAATTTAAAAATTTTAAACAACTTTCATGCTAATTTTCAAAATACCATGCAAACATGCAGTTTCAACCCTAAACACGTGTTATATGTGAAGAATCCGTAATAATATCATATTTTTAATCACAGGATAGATGTAAAGCCTTTGTATGATGGTATTTCCGCTCAAACAATAACTCGTCTTAACTTATAGGTTCGTATTGTCATTGAAAGACAGTTTTATACGAACTGGGCAAAATTTATATTCAAGTGTTGATTTATTCTTTTCAATCAACTCACAGTTTTACTTTTGAAGCGCCACCTAGCGGCTGCACGAATTTTTGGTGACCTGTTTTTGTCTTCCTAAGTATATTCTCGGTGTGATTTTTGTATCATTATCTCTGCATAGAAGGTCTTTATTTTAAACACAGAGAGGGAGAACAGCAAATAAACAGCACCAACCATCAATCGTTGTGCTATTCAGACTAAACAAATAGAGGGATTTCTCCGTCATTTTTGTACAGCACTCACGATCGAAAAAAATGTTGAGATGGTCTTCTAGCAACGAGATTTGATACGTTAATCTTCGAGTTCATAGGCCAAACACATTATGTAGCAGGCGGCATGTCTGGTCCTCGTAAAATATATCACTAAATCGGAATAGGGTTAGTGAGTAGTGCGGAATAAGAAAATAAGCTTTATTCAGTTATTTGTTTCATTTTATAAATGATTACAAGCTACAATGTTTGACACGCCTGAATTGCGAATACGTGGATTCTAGGTTCGCGAACCGTTGTCACAGAATTCCAAAAATTTCACTCTTATATAGAATGATGATGCACTTAGAAACACTTCAACCATTTCAGAATTGGCATATTTACTAAATTTGTTTTTGGTTTATATTTTGTGAGTTCCGAACCAAGTTTGGTTCGGTCTGTTTTGAATTTCGCGCATAGCTACACGAGGACTATCTGCACTAGCCGTCCCTAATTTAGCAGCGTAAGACTAGAGGAAAGGCAGCTAGTCATCACCACCAACCGCCCACTCTTGAGCTACTCTTTTATCAGCGCCTACGAGTGAAAGGGCGAGCATGTTTGGTGTGACAATGATTCGAACCCGTGACCATCGGATTACGAGTTGAGTACTTTAACCACTTGTCCATGACAGGCCCGAATCCACATTAGTTAAACGTAATCACAAAAGTTGACCAGGATGAATTTACTGGAAAGCCAACATCCGAGAATGTGGTTAAATTCATAGATCGACAAATCATTCAGAATTCACTAATGTGTTTATTTCTAGTTTTTGCTCCATCCAAGCGTGATGCCCTAATTTCAGTTTTCATTTAAGATTTTTCTTCTGGTCTAGTGTTATAAAGTTTGTTTGTTTTTTAATTTCTCGCAAAACTACACAAGGGCTCTCTGCGCGAGCCGTTCCTAAATTTGCAGTGTAAGACTGGATGGACGGCAATTAGTTTCGATTATTATTACTATTTAGTGTAAGATAGGGAATCCTGTACACGTTTCAAACTGGTATCCGTGTGAAGATATATCCATACATATATGAAAACCAACAATATATATATATACTAAATATAGACTCCACCCTTTACACTGGAAAAAATTAACGTGTATATTTTATTGACGTAAAAAAGAAAAACTGAATAAAAGGAACTGGTTTTTTGACCTTGGAGTTATTTTATTCTCGAAAAAGAATTATATAATGTATGGTGTTCCTCTGGCATGGATACCTTTCAATACCTGAACATTGTCTCATTATATTAGAAAACGATGCAGAGTTCTTCTGTATGTTTTTAGCGCAAAGATATATCATGGATTTGTTTGTTTTTTGAATTTTGCGCAAAGCTACGCGAGGGTTATCTGCGCTAGCTATCCCCAATTTAGCAGTGTAAGACTAGAGGGAAGGCAATTAGTCATTACCACCCACTACCAATTCTTGGGCTATTCTTTTAGTAACGAAGAGTGGGATTGATTGTCACATTATAACGCCCCCACGGCTGAAAGGGCGAGCATGTTTGGAGTGACGGGGATTCGTACATGTACGTTATCAAACCGATTATGTAATATTGATGTACGTCAGCAAGTCATTAGATATTCATAGTCGATATAAAGTCGTTGTGGACCATAATATGTTGTAATTACAGCTTTAAATTATTTAGCGTTTTGTAGGCAGTCTAAAGCTATGGATAAATGATCGCTTTTGGAAAAGGTAAGCAAAGCGCTTCCCGAAGCGTAATTTCCGACACAAAGCTGTCCCTTATACTAATGATGTTGTCATTAAACATTGAGTCAACTTGGAGTACCAGAACCATCTCGAAAAAGACCTGCAACGAGTCATTCACCAGCCGTGGTAAGTGGAAATCAACGTTTTATGAAAAGCGAAAATCTACAAACACAAAAATGAGTGGCAAAAGCAGCGAACGTAACTATGGTAACTGTAATCACCTCGATTCGAGAGATCTAACTCATTTAAGTCGTTTTGTTTTATTGTTTATTTCATTGTTGTTGTCTTTGAATTTCACCAAAAGCTATTCGAAAACTTTCTGAGCAATCCGCTAATAATTTTGAAGTGAAAGACTAGAGGAAATTAAGAAATCAATGACACTCACCGCCAAATCTTGAGATACCCTTTACTGACAAATACTGGAATTGATCGTAACTTTACAACGCCACCACAGCTGAAAGGGCGAACATGTCTGGTGTGACGGGAATTCGAACCAGCAACCCTCAGATTACGACTTGAGTGTCTTATCCATCTAGCCATGCCGGCCTGAGCACGGTCGCACATGGAGACATAGACTGTAACAATGTTGTGAAACCTTTTTAACGTAATTTAGCTCTGTACTTCACAATGTCTGCTCGTTAAAGGTTTTAGATACTGAAAGTAGAATAAGATGGAAAAGCGAAAATATGAAATAAATATAAGAACGAAAAAATTGAAATGAAACCATGAGATTTAGGTTAATAAAAGTTGATATTATGTTTCATAAACTAACACGAATCATGTTTTCTGAAGATCTGGTTTCTGTTGTATTTTTCTTCTTAATTTTCTTAAATACTTTCATCATCACAAAAATCAACAAATGCAAAATGCATTAGCCACCTGTCGTCTGAAATGTATTATTAATTTTTGAAAAAAAAATTCACAAAGTACAGAACTGAGAAATTAATGATAATGTACATGTGTGTTTTCTTGTAAGAGAGCCACATCGGGCTATCTGGTGAGCCCATCGAACTCCCTAATTTTAGCGTTGTAAATCCGTAGACTTACCGCTGTACCAGTTGGGGGCAATGATGGACAACTATATAAATGTCCATATAATGTCAAAACTGATAAACAAGGAAATTAAAATATATTATGATTAAAACTATTCGAATCATAAATTAGATTCTTTCATGATTGACCGCCCCCAGTGGCACGGTTATATGTTTGCGGGCTTATAACACAAGAAACCGAGTCTAGATACCCGCCGTTAGCAGATCACAGCCAATTTTTAGCTTGTGATTAAATTAAAAAAAAACTTTCGTCACTAAGATAATATCGGCCACAATCCCATTAACACTTCAAGAAGTATGAACAGCTTAAGAGACTTAAGCTGTTTTTAAAGTCAATTTAAGAGACTTAAATCATTCTTAAATGTAGTTTGAGGGACTTAGGTTATTCTTAAACTCATAAGCGAAGCTAACGATGCAAAATAATCTCCGTAAATGTAAAAAAAAGTTACAACAATGATTGTATTAGGACATAATGAGCTAGTTTAAATGACCACCAGTTCTGTATCTTAAACTTTCAGATAACTTTCAGTCTTATTAGGGTTAACAACAAAAGAAAAAAGTTGAAATAAAAATGACGATGGAACCTATTTTTGAGTCAAACTTCTTATATAGTTTTTAAAAGGTTTCAGAAACAAACGTCATATGTTTGCACACAACTGTGCACGTTTAGTGTTTTACAAGAAAGATACAGATCACTCAATTACGACAGTTTTATTTTTCATTTCATTCGCACTTTTTTGACCTACATTGACAGTAAAGATTGGGAAGCTCTATGCTATGATTGGGCTATCTGCTATTTCCATTGCAGGGAATCGAGCCCCGGATTTTAGTATTAGAAGGCAAATTTCAAGCATTTGTACTCCCTCGCTAACTGCGAAATGTAATTGTAGGTTTAACTGCATCTCTTAAACATTGTTTGTTTTGATGAATTTCGCGCAAAGTTACACCAGGGCTATCTGCGCTAGTCGTCCCTAATTTAGCAATGTAAGGCTAGACGGAAGGCATCTAGTCATCACCACCCACCGCCGATCCTTGGGCTACTCTTTTACCAACGAATAGTGGGATTGACCATCACATTATACGGGCATACAACGCTAGAAACCAGGTTTCGATACCCGTGGTGGGCAGAGAAAATGTCCTGCAGTGGCACAGCGCCATGCATACGAACTTACAACGTTAGAAACAAGGTTTCGATACCCGTGGTGGGCAGAGAAAATAACAGTACAGCGGTATGTTTATGCACTTAAAGTGCTAGAAACCAGGTTTTGATACCTATGGTGGGCAATGCACATATACCCCGTTGTGTAGCTTTGTGCTTAACTTCAAACAAGCCAGTTATTAGATACTTACCAACTGGGATGATACTAATCAGTGATGTCGAGAAAACCCACTTTTAGAGAAATATATATGCAGAAAACGTTGTTCGCTCTTCTATGTAAAATATTTTCTCAGCCCAAACGAGCCTTCTTTGCATATATATTTCTGTAATGATAATACCACAGTATGTCTCATCAAACCCATTCAAACACATTTTCAATTAATTAAAAACGGATTTAACACAAAATCAGTTACTCTGGATTGAAAACAATTATTAAATTATTTATAAAAAAAAACCTTTCCTATTAATACAGTGTACTGTGTACGTAAGGTCGTCACCATTTATGAATGAGCAAGAAACACGCGGTAAAAGTCCATTCTATATTTCAGTATAACGTAAAATTCACGTACACGTTCAATTTTACCGCATAAGGTTTGGTGAGAGTATCACCACAGAACAAAAAAAAAAAACACACGTATTTCTTACGAACGCTATATAACAACAGTATACATATTTTTGTCGTCCTATTGGCACAATGTCCAAACCTACGTTATCCTGCCTCAGCATATAGAGTGTCAAATTAGTTTACCAAATCTTCCACGGAATGTGCTTATGCAGTTATTGCTCAGTTCTATTTACGCAGCTCGGGCATAAGCAGTTAAGATTTTGGTTTTATAAAAGGTACGAGTTTTTGTTATTTACACCTTGCCTAAATACACTACATAAACGGCTTTAAGTTTTTAAATATTTTTCTCTTGATAATATTACATCATATAAACCACCTGCTCTTTCCAAGCTCACCATTCCACGAGCTAGCCAGTGTCATTTTAAAATGCTGATTGAGCTTAGGCTAAGAATAGTTAGACTTGGATATAATCCAAACAGGACTCTTTGACACTCACAAGCTTCCATTTTTAGCCAACAGGTTCTCGGATTGGAAAACAGAGGAAATGCTGCTTTAGACGTACAAACTGTTTAAAAAAACAAACAAACCACTTTTAACAAATCACTTTAACACATATACATGTCTAGTCTTAGTAATTCGAAAATTTAGATAGAATGACCCGTTCTAGCTCCTACAGCTTTGACACAGAAACGTGCAATACATGTTTTCCAAAACACGAAAAAATGTGGTATACGAAAAAAAAAAAATCCTTGCATCCCCAGTAGTTTTATCCATTATTGTGTTTGCGTGTGTAATATACAATGTGTTACTCAACTAATGGATAAAATTGATATCAAAGTTGTAAGAATCAAAACTACGACGAAAAGATATGTCGTGAGAGGTCGGGCAACCTTTTATTACGTCATTACGTATTAATAGAAATTGATGAGCTTGTTCGAACTTTGAACTCAAGGTTCTCTCAGAAGAACACGTCTAACCAGTAACCTGTGATATAACCCACAAGCTGCTCATATAACAGTATTCCACTTTCTTTTTTTAACTCAAAACATTAATTCTGTACATTCACATTTGAGTTCTTGGCTTCTTCTTTTATGCTAAGACACTATATTCACTTACTCAAAGTTTTATGCCCTCTCTGTACTCTCAGTGTAATTTTTAGTTTCTTGAAAAATGTCGAGTAAATAAAAATATTCTTTGACATTGTGTTGTGCTTTGAATATATATGGTTTGGCCTATTGCCATGTTCAACGTTCCATTAGGGCAGACTCACTTGGTACCTCTGGAACCATTATACTTGGATGCTGTTGTTCACAGACCAAAGATCTCTTTATTTGAGTGTTAGAGATGTTGGGTTAAAAAATTCTCAAATATTGTTTTATTTCCATATTTTTAATCATTGTGCCTATTACGACGACTACGGAAATTCATAGTCTGTAAGAGCCAAGAACCTTTACAAAATACAGGGTGGTCGCTAGAAAAGCGGAAAATTTGTCAAACAGCTATTTGTTTTTACAAAGAATAACTTTTACAAAGTTTTTTAAAGGCATATGTTATATTACACTCATAGATGCTCAAAATGCATTTTATGATATTAAAATCATGCATTTTATTCATGATGTAAAGAAATCAAAATAGAAATGAGTAAGCACGCATTTTATTCATGATCTCATCTGACCCTCAAATTTTCCGCTTTTCTAGCGACCACCCTGTAGTTAAGTATAAGAATACAATTTGATAAACATTCGATACTTTTATAATTTCCCTACTCAGCACACTCTGGATGATGTAATAAAAATACTTTTATTTTTGTCACGTTGAGTTTCAAATAATTTCCATGAACCATTTTACCAATTTGCATCAATTTTATTAAAATATATATACACACTATCGCCCTCTATTTAAAATTTGTTGTTTAGGTTATACAGATATATGTATATATAGTACAAAAGGACTGACTATAATTTTGTGTCGTTTTGCTATTGAAGAGGGTAGTACAAAGTATTATATAAATACGAATACTAAATTTAATCTCCTTGCACATAAGGCTTTCTGCATTATAAGGCCTCTTGTTTCATTAAACGATAGTGTTTCTTGTGCTGTAACCTGGTTGGTTTGATATATTTTGGTATCATGAGAAAGGCCTCCTCAGCAGAGGTCTGAATTCTCAATGTGGGCGGTTGAAATGCTATTATTACATTCTTATTTCTGGAATTTCTTACGCATCAGTAAATCAGGATGTGGTTAGAATTATTAGTTTAAGTTAATATCGTTGAGATATCACCATCGAGCGTCAAGCTCCACCAGCGAAAGATTTTCTACAACTTAAAACTTGTGTATAAAACAAGTTAACGCTGTTAGTAGCCCGCTGCAACTAGGCCTAATACACAAAACAAAAAGTGTAATAACATTGATTGTTGGACTGTAAATTAAAACTTATTTTGTTAGAAAACCACCCTATTGAATCAGCATGTCAGATCCTTCTCTTATGCACCTTTTTGATCCAAATGTTATGAAAAACGGAGGGACAAAAGTTATATCCAAAAACGGCTCGTTTGGGTTGAGAAAATCTTTTACGTTGTTCGCGCCTCGACGTAAAGATTTTTCTCGACCCAAACGAGCCGTTCTTACACAGATATTTTTCTCTACAAGTGGGTTTTCTCGTCATCACTGAGAGTGACGAAAACAATAGTTTAAAAAATATCAACACATTCAGATTAACATTATTTCCCCAATTATAACATAAATGTCTTTAAGGCTCTTTTATTTATTTTATGAGAAGTTGTAGTCAGTAAAGATGGAAATATATTACAGACGAGCTATTGCACGGTTGCAGATGAAGCAAAAAGTTCTAAAATGTTGTAATAATCTTCAGTTTTGGTCAAGTTCTCTAGGCTGAGCCTGGCATGGCCGAGCGCGTTAACGCGTGCACTCGTAATCCGAGGGTCGCGCTAAACATGCTCGCCCTCCCAGCCGTGGGGGTGTATAATGTGACGGTCAATCCCACTATTCGTTAGTAAAAGAGTAGCCCAAGAGTTGGCGGTGGGTAGTGATGACTAGCTGCCTTCCCTCTAGTCTTACACTGCTAAATTAGGGACGGCTAGCACAGATAGCCCTCGAGTAGCTTTGTGCGAATTTCCAAAACAAAACAAAACAAACTCTAGGCTGAAACAGTTAAACATGATGGTTAAAACCAGCTATTTGGTCAAGGGTTACAGTGGGCACCTATTAAATCAACGGAAAATTAGGAACCGTTGTGTAAAACTATAATTCGCGTAGCTTCGCGTGAAAAGTCTGAAATAAACCTTAGACTGAACAACTTGCAGTGATTAGTAATCATAAATCAATGATTAAACAAAGGACACTAATCACACGAAGTAGATCTGGCAGACAGAACTGTTCTGTTAAAAGTGTTAAGTAAATAACTGGCACCAGACTTTAAATCTCATCAACAAAGATTCAAAGTGCATTCACGTCATGTGACTAAAACATTAAGTTGTGGAATGGAATATTGGATATCACAACTTAGAAACATTGTTGAAATTAATAGATATATGACATTCATACATCTTATTTCAGAAATATTGTTAAAATTAATAGATATATGATATTCATAATCTTATTTTCGAAATATTGTTGAATATTCATTCATCTTACTACCCCTCGCGAGTACAGCGGTAAGTCTTCACAGCTACAACGCTAAAATCATGGATTCGATTACCCTCGGTGGGCTCAGCAAATAGCCCGATGTGGCTTTGCTAAAAGAAAACACACACGCATAGACACGTATATTTTACCCTAGAAACTGTTAAAATAAACAAAAATATGATATTCATTTATCATATTTAAATTTTCAAATACATTTAAACTTTATATGTCTGTGTTACAGAGTAAAAAATGCATTTTAACATTTTGTTATAGCACAGTTAAAAGAAGACTAGAATTTATAAACACTGGGGTATCGTGACAGTTTTTGGATTTGGTTTTTACTTTAGATATTGCAAAGTCCTATTGATTCTATTCACAGAAAAGAAACGGCATTCTTGAATAAAAACACAACACCTTACTATAACCCTCTCACAACAATTACAAACGGGTAGATGACAGAAAAAACATTACACTACATCCAGTCTCTCTGCGCGGAAAACATGAAAACACCTGGTGGTCATCATGGAGACAATGACGTGTCAGGCAGTTTCCTTGAGGGCATCTTACGCTGGTAATTTCCACTTACAACGGTAACTAGCAAGTAAAAATTATAATTAAAGTTAAATTTTACTACGATCTTTTCAGGAGTGTTTAATAATATAGATTGTGGCTGAGACGTGTCGCTATTCATCTGTTGAAAACACCTTTTGTGTCACCATGCCTTATTGTTTAATTGTAACTTTTTCAAAATAATAAATAATTAACTAGTTGTTCAGTTGCTTTGTTTGAATTTCGAGAAAAGCTACTAGAGGGCTATCTGCGCTAGCCATCCCTAATTTAGCAGTGTAAGACTAGAGGGAAGACAGCTAGCCATCACGGCCCACCGTCAACTCTTGGGCTACTCTTTTACCAACGAAGAGTGGGATTGGCAGTAACATTATAATGCACCCACGGCTGGGAGGGCAAGCATGTTTGGTGCGACCGGGATTTGAACCCGCGAGCCTCGGATAACTAGTCGAACGTCTCAACACGCTTGGCTATGCCGGGCCTAACTGATTTGTATGAGTAACAATAGTTTACATAATAAGCCGAGTAAATAATTCATTATTAAGCTGTATCGTCCATTGTGATTTCAGGAGTAAGTTATTTATTGACATTTTTGTCTACAAGATGTCTGTCTACGTAAACTGAAAATCAATTTATTTAATTATTTGCACTTCTGCTGTGAATGTTTAGTCCTAATTTTTTTTAAAAAAATCCGATTTCTCGTTTTATCGCCATGAATAGCCTCGCCCACACGGTTCATGTTCGAAGGGAAGTTTCCTTAGGACTTCTTTACATCCCCCACCATGGCCAGGTGGTTAAAACACACGACTCGTAATCTGAGGGCTGCGGGTTCTGTGCTGTAGTCTTGTATGTTTCTCTTTTTACAGGCCTGGTATGGCCAAGTGTGTGAAGGCGTTCGACTCGTAATCTTAGGGTCGCGAAATCGAATCCTGGTCGCACCAAAACATGCTCGCTCTATCAGCCGTGGGAGTGTTATAATGTGACGGTCAATCCCACTATTCATTGGAAAAAGAATAGCCCAAGAACTGGCGGTGGGTGGTGATGACTAGCTGTCTTTCCCCTGGTCTTACACTGCAAAATTAGGGACGGCTAGCGCAGATAGTCCTGGTGTGGCTTTCCGCAAAATTCAAAACAAACAATTTTCTTTATATGCGGGCCCGGCATGGCCAGATGGATTAAGGCGTTATACTCGTAACTTGAGGGTCGCGGGTTCGAATCCCCGTCGTATCAAACATGCTTCAGCTTTGGGGTCGTAATAACGTCGGTCAATCCCACTATTCGTTGGTAAAAGAATCGCCCAAGAGTTGGCGATGGGTAGTGATGGCTATCTGCTTTCATTCTAGTCTTACACTGCTAAATTAGAGACGGCTAGTGCAGATAGCCCTCGAGTAGCTTTGCGCAAAATTCAAAAACGAACTTCTTTAATGCACACAAGACTATTTATTTGTGCTGCTATCTGTTGACAAGTTTCGTTACCAACTTTAATTTCAGTTCCGTAAACTTCGTAATTATATTTGTACTTTTTCATTTTTATCGTTTTCCGAGCACTTTTTCTTGATATATATCTCTTGCAAGTTTGAAGTTTTTAGGATTTAAATTTTCTTCGAAAAGAATGCGGAAACCTAAGAGAAAAAGAAATACTTGACGATTTGAACAATGTCTTATTCACATAACAGGCCAAACTGCCAGGTCAAAATCCTTTATGGTTAGGCTTAACATCTACTAATACTTAACTACGGAACAAAGAGAAGGCATCTAGTAAGCAACGCTTGCTGCCTAAAGCGACTACCCTGAACTACTTAGGAGGATTGACAGTCACTTTTGTAATGCATCCACTGCTAAAGGAGTGTTGAATTGTTTTATTGCATCACAGGCCTACAAATTGTGTGTGTGTTCTTGTGATTCTCGTGTTCTTATCAATCGAATTACATAATTGGGCCTAGATGTAGGCTTTTTCAGTAGTCGAAATGTACATCTTTAATATAGGCGTGCTTGTAAGCATTTCGATCTGAGCGATAGTTCGTAAGTATCAGTCAGTGGGCCTAAGTATACATGCAAGTATCGTGGCAACAAGATTACTCTGTGACTGCATGTTTACAGTTTTCAGGTTCACGTAATCAGAGATTACCAATTTGCATATTGAACAGTCCACATAAGTGGTTGCAAAAATCACCCCCCATTGGGTGTAAAAAAATCTACGCCACTGCACCATGGGGAATCGAACCTCAAATATTAGAATCTGTCGAATTTAATGATGATTTTCTGAAAGTGCAAGAGATTTATCTACATTAGGACTTTTTTTTGTGTGTGTCGCTAGTGGCTTAGTGGTAAAAATACAGACTTCCGGCGCTAAAAATTAGCTTTTTATAACCGTAGACAGAATACAGCATGTTCAGATTTGCGCCATTAACAACCAACAAAGTTGCAATTTGTTTTGTCATTTATATCCTGAAGTATCACTGTAAGGTTGTGAAATTTTAAGATATTGTTAAACAATTCTTACCCTGTAATTATTTTCAGTACAAGTAGCATTAGCACAATGTAATGAATTTTATTTTTTCCTAATTATGCTTGTTATGATGTGTACATCTTTTACAAGCCGGCGAAGAATTATTGTTATTATATTTGTCCTAGGACATCAGTACTAAGCCTTTTATCTCATAAATACTGTACTTTTTAGCTTCAGGATTTTCAGGAATAAGAAAAGCATATAATAATATTAGTGCAATTAGCCCTCTATAATTATAAAAATAATATAAAATGCATGTTTTTTTTATTATTTTAGAAAACTAATATTCAGAGTGTGTGAGTTTATATTATAAAGTTTATTATTATTATTATTATTAATTTATATTATAAAGGTTTTAATATCATTCACGACTTTTCACAGTAACTGAGCGGAACTTCGCTTGTCCAGACGTTGGTTGACAAATAGTCCAACCAAACCAAAACCACAAACACTCTCATGTGGTTTCGTCTGTTTGTTGACAAATAAATGGCAAAAATGTGAATAGAGTGTATAAAGAAACCGAAGTACAACTCGGATAATTATTCAACGTTTTGAAAATAATGTTGCAAGAGGAAGTTATTCATAAGGGACTGAGAAGAAAACGCGCGCGCGAGAGAGAGACCCTAAAGAAAACAAAGTATAATGATGCTTTTGCTGATTAATAGACAGAGATAAAGAAAGTAAGATGTGTTTCTGGTTTTGGTTTGTTTTCGAATTTTGTGCAAAGATGCACGAAGGCTATCTGCGCTAACCGTCCATAAATTTACACTGTAAGACTAGAGGGAAGGCAGCTAGCTAGTCATCACCACCCAACGCCAATAGTGGGATTGATCGAAACATTGTAACAATCCCACGGCTGAAAGGGTGAGCGTATTTGGTATGACGGGGATTTGAACCGCAACCCTCGGATTGCAATTCGACTCCCTTAACTACCTGGCCATATCGGGCCCTGATGTTTCTGGTAATAACGGAAACAATAAAAGACTGGACAGTAACAGTTACATAAAGCATACCCACGTGGAGAGTACAAGACAATACAGAGAGAGATTTGGTTATATATAAATACATAGACAAGGAAGTCACACAGAAATATATAGAACAGGAGACTGTATAGATACTAAGGGAAAATTTCAAGGCTCAAATATGCTCATTCTTTTAGATTCAAATAAGCACGACAGTCATAGAGAGAGACAGGGAAATCTGGACTAGAGAAAGTGGATACTTAGAAGTTGACCCTTCTACATAAGTACTAAGAATATATTTATGAGTAGTATATAATTCCATAATATAAAATGCTCTTGTAGAAACATTCACACCCGGACTTAACTGGTTGTTAAGGTGCTCTCAATGCGTAATATGAAGACCGAGGGTTCGAATTCCAATCACCACAAACATTTTCGCCCTTTCAGCCGTGGATGCGTTATAAAGTAACGGATAGTCCCACTACTCGTTGGTAGAACAGTAGCTAAAAAACTGACGGTGGGTGACGATCTGTTTTACACGACTAAAGGAGAGACGGCTAGCGCAGATAGGCCTTGCGCATAAATTCAAAATAAATAAAAACACTTTTTATCATAAAACTCAGTTTTATCCATCCTGAAAACGGGCGCGCACTTCATTTCAGCGGGTGTTTAGTTGATATTTTGTACAACATTGTAAAAACTTATCTGAGTTTTATATGTAAAAAGTCAAATGTAAAGTTATAGAAGAACATTATATGTTTAATTATTGATTTTATTACGCAGGGCAAAGCTCAGCACTAACTAAACACAGTGGAATAACGTACATCAGTTTTAAATTTATCTCTTTATCGAATATTGACCGTACTTTAACAAAAGCTTAAAACTAATGTTAGGCCTAAGACATGTGGTCTTAGTATTTCAGTGTCCGCGAATAGTATTATTTTATGTTATCCTCGGAATTCTGTATTAAAAAAAAGTACTGTTGTAAAAAATATACTGATATAACCGTAAATGCCTGCTAGTTTTCAACGATTGTAAAGATACGTTAGTTTGGTTTGTTTTGAATTTCGCGCAAAGCTACACGAGGGTTATTTGCCCTAGCCGTACCTAATTTAGCACTGTAAGACTACAGGAAAGGCATCTAGTGATCACCGACAATTCTTGAGCTACTCTTTTATCAACTAATAGGCATTATAATGCCCCCACTGCTGAAAGGGCGAGCATGTTTGATGTGACGGAAATTTGAACCTGCGACCCTTGGATTTCGAGTCGAGTGCCTTAACCAACTGGCTATGCCGGGTCACATTGCGTTAGATAACACTTCGTTTTTTTTGTTTCTTTTATGTTATTAAATTTGCCCTTCAAAAAAACTTCGCTCTTTACTGTTCTTTCCATGGTTGAATTAGTTGCACAGTCTTCAACCAATTTTTAAATTAAAATTATCATTTCAACCATTCATCCCGAGCTGCTAAAATATTTTTTTTATCGATAACAACTTTTCTACACGATGTTTAGATTTCGTCAGTAGTAAATACTGACATAGCTCATTTAAGTTATTCAATAACACTGCAAAATGTTTAATTGTAACCAGCTTCAAGGACTTTCAGTGATCTGCATCAAGTCACGGGTCTGAGGTATTGAGCGTAAATAACAACGTTAACCAATCACTTTAAGAACTGATTGTTAAAAAAAACAAGGCAGCCAATGGAAATGCGAGAGGCCGTTCATGTTGCAACTCTTTAGTAATTAGTGTCATTTTTCCGGAAAGATGTTTCACCATTGAAGATTATGTATTTGTTAACTACGAAGGAGTGGTAGAGGGTTATTTCACAAAGTATTGCAAGAGTCAGAACTGTTTCTTTTGTTAAATGCTAAATCACTTTGAGAAGTGATGCGTGTATAAAACGTAACTTTAGAATAATTCTTCCTCTGAAATGACGAAAAATTAAATATCTTTTTGCTGGTCAAATTTGTTGCTAAACTTTTGAAAGTATAATGTTATTTTTTTCTCGTCAAAAGCTCGTTCTTTTTAACAGGTTTCAATAACATTTGAATAACACTGCTAAACAACATTTAAATCAGTGATAACATTTACGTATAGTTTGCTTGCTGTATTTATTATTATTATTTTCACGTTTTGAAGTTGTTAAGCCCTAGACTTTGTAGTGGGCTGTCTGTGTTCTGCCCACCACGGTTATCGCAACCTGGTTTCTAACATTGCAAGTCTGCAGACATGTCGCTGTGCCCCTGGTGGAGAAAGGAGAAAAATGAGAAAGAATCAGATCGCGATTGTTTGCAACTTTTAATGTGGGGGGGGATGACATACAAAACGTAACCGGTTGTGACGTATCCTTCACCAACGACATTTTAGTGTTAACTTTTAGCGTTGCCAGAAGTTCACGTTTTGAATGAGCAACGTGACGTCACAAATTAATTAGCTTATATTTTTCGGAAGAAAACTTTTTTTTACTATGTAATTAACAATGTTATTCTTAAACCAGAACCGAAGATACTCATTTCTGGGCCCTGGGGAAGTTTCAAAAAACAGCGTCCTTCCCTTTACTTCATTCGAAACAAACACTCCCAACTGACCCAACTGCTTGGCTACAAACTTCTTCGTTATTTCAAAAGTGAAGTAAGATGGTACATTCAGCTACGACAACTAACATAACCTTCCTTTTCGTGGCAGATTTGTTATGCATATCAGCTATTCTATTAAAATCGGTCCCGGCATGGCCAGGTGGTCAGGGCACCTGACTCGCAACCTGAGGGTCACGGGTTTGAATCCCCGTCACACCACACATGCTCGCCCTTTCAGTCGTGGAGCTGTTATAATGTAACTATAAATCTCACTATTCGTTTGTAAAAGAGTAGCCCAAGAGTTAACGGTGGGTGGTGATAACTAGCTGTCTTCCCTCTAGTCTTAAACTGCTAAATTAGGGACGGCTAGCGCAGATAGCCCCTATATAGCCTTGTACAAAATTCAAAAAACAAAAAACATTCACAAACTCGCTATCATGAATGATTATCGATTAATTTTACTTCTTGCGTAATATCCTAAGAAGGCAAACGAAGAGCAAAACATATACTTTAGTATATTAACTATTTGGTAACTTGATTCTGATACAAATTCCTAGTCATAACATTACTGTGCTAATTTGAGGACTTATAACCATAAAAGTTATTGTTCTCTTCTTGAGGTGGGCAAAGCACAGTTATTTCATTACGAAGCACCACAGTTGAGCATGACAAACAATGAATTATTAATTTTTTATGTATAGTTTGAAGGAAAGGATATCACGCATAACTATTTATTATTTTATGAAACCAGTATTTACTTAAGTTTGAAAACATTATTTCGTGGGATTGCGCGTTTGTTTGGTTTAGAATTTTGCGCAAAGCTACTCGAGGGCTATCTGCGCTAGCTGTCCCTAATTTTAGCAGTATAAGACTAGAGGTAAGGCAACTAGTCATCACCACCCACCGCCAACTCTTGGGCTACTCTTTTGCCAACGAATAGTGGGATTCACCGTCACATTATAACACCCCCACGGCTGGTAGGGCGAGCATGTTTTGGTGGGACCAGGATTCGATTTCGCGATCCTAAGATTACGAGTCGAACGTCTTCACGCACTTGGCCATGCCAGGCCTGTAAAAAGAGACACATACAAGACTACAACACAACAAGAAAAAGAAAGTTCCTACTTATAATACACACGCACTTATGAGCAGGATTGTTTGGATCTGCATAAGCAACGTTTTTTCTAACATTACACAATATCACAGAAATTGAGCAGAACGTGCTGACCGAGACGTCGATAAATAGGCCAACCAAACCAAAAGCCTGAAGTGCTCCTTGTGGAATAAAAAAACACAAGCAAGAATAAAAACTACTGACGTGCTGTTTGTCTTGGTTGTTTGTCGAGTAGACGTGTTGTTTGTCGCGTAACAGAAGAGGAAAAATTTAACACAGTGCATAAATAAACCAAGCTAACTCGCTTCATTATACAAAGTTTTGCAATATAATGTTGCAAACAAAGGTCAGAGTGGTCCAAACGTATTAGACAGCCCAAATTAAGCTCTTTTAAGCAGTCGTTTCCACATTCAAACAGAACAAACGTGATTATTAAAAACGCAGCACTGTTGGACTCACCTGTTAATAAAAATTACTTTGATAGATTATAATATTTTCTTTTTAAGGCGTCGGTTAACTCGCTTGTTACATAACTTAACTTTAGTATTTTAAAGTTGATCGGCATGCTATACGACAGACGGACCAAACGGTTAGAGCAGATGCCCCTGATCTCGAGCAATACCCTACTCTTATTTGTAGCTTCTGAAGTGGCGGACAACAACAAGTCAGTAAGGCCCTACGCCTGTACGACTATTTGTCGTGACTGACTGTCGCAATTATAACGCCCATACAGCCGAAATGCGCGGTTTGTTAAGCAACACGTCGATACTCAAACCTCGGACCTACCTAATCCTAAACGATCACTTGACCAGTAATGCACAAACAACCTAGCACGTGTTATAATTACCAAATTTAAGGTTGTATTATTTATTATATTAATGAGCCAGTCCATCAACAATGATAGATTCTTTTCAAAGAAGCAAAGGAGTGTGTGTGTTTTTCTTATGGCAAAGCCGCGTCGGGCTACTTGTTGAGACCACCGAGGGGAATCGGGCCCCTAATTGTAGTGTTGTAAATCCATAGCCTCACCGCTGTACTAGCAGGGAGCGTAACAAACGAAAGCTTAACAAAAGAAATAACAGCCGAGCTACAGATAATTACTTGATAACTCGTATAAATACTGATGAAAGCTGGGCGATTCAAGTAATTCATAATTATTCATTGTCTTGCAATAAATATATGATGGTAATCCATTTCATACAATTCAATCCGTGTTCTAATATGGTAAATATTTACTAAACATTTCTTCAGAGAAGGATATGAAGAACAAGCAACACACCGCACGTGCATAATACAATTGCTTGATAATACATCACAGAGTCACCACGTTGTTATTTCTCATGTTAGTGCTTACACGAATGGTAATATAAACAGATCACCGAATACACCGCGAAAAAAAGACGCGTAAACAGGGGAGAATACAGGATTTTTGGTGGTGGGGAGGGGGGTATGATCGACAAAGTAACAGTGGCTTAAA
Organism: Carcinoscorpius rotundicauda; assembly: GCA_011833715.1. Lineage (NCBI taxonomy): Eukaryota > Metazoa > Arthropoda > Merostomata > Xiphosura > Limulidae > Carcinoscorpius > Carcinoscorpius rotundicauda. Next base: position 88,275,495 of record CM022399.1, read on the forward strand.
CCCGACCACAAGTAAACTTTTCCTTGTTACTACAGCATAAATTTCACGGAATTAATTTAGAAACAAATAAAATAAACATGATTATGAACTCTCATTTATTGATTTTATTATAAAATAAAGTTACAATTAATCAACAGCACTGTAGTGAATCACACAACATAGTGCACTGAACAATGAACTTTATGTTCCTAAATAACATGTTACAAGTAAACATACAGCACTTAGGCCTATAGCAGTATATCACGTACACAGCATATTAACATGAACTATTTAACACTATAGTACATGTGACCATGTACTCTCATTCTAATTGAGATGATCAGTACTTTATATTTCTGATTTCCCATTAACCTACACAATTTGGGTAAGGCCAGTGGAGGGTGATGCATCCCTTCCTTTGTATCCATCCCTGCGCGTAAAGACAGTCAGAGAAAGATCGATTGTAATTAAGCACAAAGCTATGCAATGGGCTATCTGCGCTCTGCCCATCCCAAGTATCGAAACCCGGTTTCTAGTGATCTGAGTCTGCAGATTGCAGTCACTGGGGAATAGCACAGAAAGGAAAGTCACAGACAGGGAGTCGCATGGGCTAATATTATCATACAAAGTGAGATGTGCGAAAAATAACTCAGAGACAGATGGGCGTAGTCATGGAAGATAAGAGATAGAAATAGAGACGGGATAGTCACAGAAAGATAGAGAGAAGTCCACAGAAAATATCCGCCAAGTTTTTTGTTTTTGTTTTACTTTTTCCCTTAAGTAACAAGAAAATATTAATAGAGTATAATGTAATACCGCATAAGATACTCTTTTAAATGGCCCAGCGTGGCTAGGTGGTTAAGGCGCGCGGGTTCGAATCCCCGTCGCGCCAAACATGCTCGCCCTTTCAGCTGTGGGGACCTTATAATGTGACGATCAATCCCACTGTTCGTTGGTAAAAGAGTAGCCCAAGAGTTGGCGGTGAGTGGTGATGACTAGCTATCTTCCCTCTAGCCTAACACTGCTAAGTTAGGAACGGCTAGCGCAAATAACCCTCGTGTAGCTTTGTGCAAAATTCAAAAACAAACAAACAATACGCTTTTAATTACACCTATTAAATAAAACTCAAAATATCTCTGCGCATCCAACGATTTAAATGTGCGCATTTCATTTCAACAGATGTAACCAAAAAATTAGTAGACATTTTGGATAATATATAATAACATTAAGTATGCTAATGTTTAGGCCTAACTAAACAAAATTAAAAAAATGTGTACACAAGTTACATATTTATCTTTTTCTCGAATATTGAGAATACTTTAATAAAGGTTTGACTTATGTGAGGTCTAAAACAAGTCGACTTACGTTTCTAAGTGTCTGCTATTAGAATTCTTTTGTGTTATTCTAGGAATTCTGTGTTTAAAGAAGTCCTATTATAAAAAACATACTAATTTGTTCGATGAAACATTAAACAACTATTTTCGTTTTTTTGTCAGTAAATGTACGCTTTAAAGAAAATTTACTGTTTACTGTTCTTTTCATTGCTGAATTATTTGTACAGTCTTCAACAGAATTTTAAACAACAATTGTGAACAATCATTCGTCACAAACTCCCATATAATTTTGTGTTGACCGAAATATTTTTACGTGGAATCCTCCATATACGTTTTCAGAAAATCTCGGCAAAGATAAAAGCTGCAAGTTTTTGTCGTATGCGGGTTAAAGAACCTATAGCGGTCTGTAATGAATATAAACGTTGACCAATCACATTAAGAACTAATCACTGAAAAGAAAAAAAATCAGCCAGTAAAAGAGCGGCAAGGTGTTGATGTTGAAACCTATTGGTTGTAAGTGTTGTTCTTTATCTGGAAGAATGTTTCACCATTAAAAACAAAATATTTGTTAACTACATCAAGAAAATGTTGGAGGCTTATTTCACAAAGTATTGCAAGAGTCAGAATTTCTTTCTTTGTTTGTTTGTTAAATTTCGAATCGCGTTGAGAAGTGATGTACGAAAAGTGACTTATGAATAACACTTCCTCTTAAATCTAACACCGTCAATCAACTTTCTAAATCAAATAAAATGGAAGACTTGTTTAAAATACAATCCCAACAATATTCAAAGTATATTATATAGATCCAATATTCATTATTCTCTTCTTAACAATAACCTGGTGGATAAGCGGAATGTTTGGGTTTATAAGGCCAGAGTTTGAAATTCGATCCCCACAGCAAAGGCACTGTAAATAAGTAGGTGTGTAGTTTTGGGCTAACACAAAGAAAACCATGTAAAAATGGCGAAGAACTCCGTATCTTTATGTCGTACAAACCTGTTTCTAAACTCGTGTAAGTACAATTTTTTTTCTCGTGACAAGTCTGTTTTTTGTCAGGTCCACATTTACAGATTGGTGGAAAGTTTCGCCACAGCTAAAAGAAAGAAGTAGGTATAATTGGTTTCTATTGTGACTTTTAATGTCATGTAATATTCCATTTAAACTCAATTTTTAAGTCTAGTAATCAGCTTTGCCATTTTTTTTACTTTTCTATATACAAAACTATTTTAATTATAACGTGTAAGAAGCTAACGGCACTGTTAACTGTAATCCAAGGATCTCGGGTTCGAATCTCTGTCACACCAAACATTCTTGCCCTTTCAGCCGTGGGGGCGTTATAATGTCACGGTCACTCCCACTATTGGTTAGGAAACGAGTAGCCCAAGAGTTGGCGGTGGGTAATGATGATTAGTTACCTTCTCTCTAGTCTTAAACTGCTAAATTATGGATAGCCCTCGTTTAGCATTGCGTGAAATTCGAAAACGAAACCCAAAACAAACAAACACTGAGTGTTTCGAAAAGTAGACGTTATAAGTAAGCATTTCGATGTCTTTCGGTGAAAGAACTTCAAAAATATAAAACTCACGCGGTGCTTAACACAAAATAGAAAGAGTGAATTAATTTTGTATTCGAATTCAAAATAAAATAATCATAGTTACAATTAAAATTAATAGTAGAAATCAAAATTATAGCTCTGTTAGGCTTTTCGTTGAATTTTCTATTCAAAATTGTAAATTCTTTCTGAATATCGACTCGTAATCTGAGGGTCGCGGAACAGAATCCCCATCACACTAAACATGTTTGTCCTTTCAGTCGTGAGGGCATTATAATATGACGGTCAGTTCCATTACTTGTTGGTGAAAGAGTAGCCCAAGAGTTGGCGGTGGGCGATGATGACTAGCTGCCTTCCTTTTAGTCTTAGGGCCTGGCATGGCCTAGGACGTTAAGGCGTGTGCTTCGTAATCTGAAGGTCGCGGGTTCGCGCCCGAGTCGCGCCAAGCATGCTCGCTCTTCCAGCCCGGGGGCGTTATAATGTTACAGTCAATCCCACTTTTCGTTGGTAAAAGAGTAGCCCAAGAGTTGGCGGTGGGTGGTGATGATTAGCTGCCTTCCCTCTAGTCTTACACTGCTAACTTAGGGACGGCTAGCACAGACAGCCCTCGAGTAGCTTTGTGCAAAAAACAAACAAACAAACCTTTTAGTCTTACACTGTTAAATTACGAGTTGAGTCTATGGATTTAGAACGCTTACATCAGTGATTCGATTCCTCTATCTAGACTCCAGAGATAAACCTAATGTGGTTTGACTATTAAAAAAGTACAACATCCCCTCAATTTTAATTAAACCAAAACCTTGTCTGTATTAACAAGATTTAGTTAAGCAGACGAAAGTTCCATGTTATGTTAATTTCCTTTAATTTATATTGATTAGAAATTCGCTATAATTGTGAATAGGTAAGCATAATAAATAACTAATATAAATATGCTTTCAATTGTTAATATTTTCTTCTGCTATTTCTGCCTCGTTAAAGCCTTTGAGTATGATATAAAAATTCAAATTTAAATCGAACTTCACGTCGTAGGTTTAAACTCTGCAATTCGTCATTTCAGTCTCTGTTGAGTGTTAAAAATGTATTTCAATAAAAATCTAACGTTAACACGGGTTCTTCACCAATATAACTGTTGAATAGAATTATATATGCAAAAACGGCTCGTTTGGGTTGAGAAAATATTTTAAATAGAAGAGCGAACAACGTTTCGACCTTTTTCGGTCATCGTCAGTTGAATAGAATTATAATACGGAAAAGAAGCTGTGAAACTATACATTAGAAGGAATGCGTTATACACTACAGTCTCATATGAAATAAAATATAGATTTCATATCGTTACTATCAGTTACTTACATCTGTTTGGCTGTTCCACAGAGTGTGATGCATAAATACACATGTCGATAAGATCCCTGTGTTTTATAGTGCTGCCCTCTATTGTCACGTAAATAGTTTTTTCCCCCTTTTTTAACGAATGTTCAGATAATTTGGTTTAAAAAAATGCTGGACAGGATTATTCATGTCAAGCACAAAGTTAAAGAATGGACTATGTGTATTCGGAATAGCGAAGGTATCGAAACCCGGTTTTTAACGTTATGAGCCCTTAGACTTTCAGCTGAGCGGCCGAGGACTTCTTTAAATGAAACAACATTTTTTAAATATGTAGAATGTTTTAGAGAAATAAACATTTAACTTGTTTATTTGAATTTTCTAATTTGTTTTATAACGTAATTATTATCACTTGACCACTTATATCCCACTTAACATTGCGTAAAGCTGTAAACATCTGAAGTGGGTGAATGGTTCACCCAGGAGGTAATGGCAACAGAATCAAGGTGAGTGGACATTATCCATTATACAACAAATTTAAGAACAAAAATGTCATTAATTATTATTATTATTTATTCTTGTTGTCGTTTGGTAAATACATTTATTTCTTTTTAATTTTATATTATATTCATTCCAGTTATAGTTTTATGTATATTGAAGTAATAATAAATATTTTTCTGTCTCTTTTCGAACTAGGGTGAGTGAGTTGTTCTGAAAAACGTACGTGGGTGAATGACATTGCAAAAGGCTGAGAAGCACTGATTTAGAGAACAGAGAAAACTGCTTGCCTGTTGGTCAATGTCTCTGTCTATGTCCACTACATTGTTCTTGTGGCATCACTAACATTGACCAATAACCCATAAGGAGAGGTTTGGTCAATGCAATCGGTCTCTGTGAATGAAGTCAAAAATATTTTCCCACCAGTGTCAGAAGAGGTGATAAAGGATATAATGGCATGTTTTGTAAATCGTTGTAGGCAGGCAATTGCTTTAAAAAACTGAACTCATGAAGAGGCAGCCAAACTCTGATTCTAAACTTAGAAGGTCCAATCTAGGATACAAGTGTGGCCAAGTTACTCCAGCGACTTGATCTGTTGGATTAAGTTCAAGGGGAAGGGTTACGACTGAGAATTTGGCTACTTATGCAGATGATTTGTGTCATATGCATGGTGAAGCTTATCCTGTGATGGACTCAGCATATTGCAAAGCCATATTCATGGGTAAGTTCATTCAAGGAGTTATTCTATAAAAGATGAGTGGTTTTTCGACCAAACAATACAGAAATATATTGTAGAATAAAGTCAACATCCCTGAATCATTTTTCACGGAACCTCTAGTCACACACCATCTTCCCTGGACCCCCGCTAATACAGCGGTATGTCTCCGGATTTACAACGCTAAAATCAGGGGTTCGATTCCCCTCGATGAGCTGAGCAGATAGCAGATAGCCCCGATGTGGCTTTGCTATTAGAAGAACACATCTTCCTTGGACATCGCCTAACCACAGGGTGGGTTTGTTTTGTTTGTTGGAACCATAACCAATATTATGTACAACTTATTATGCATATTTCTCAAATATAACAAAACAGAAGAAAAAAAAATTGTTTGTTTGTTTTTGAATATCGCGCAAAGCTACACGATGGCTATCTGCGCTAGCCGTCCCTAATTTAGCAGTGTAAGACTAGAGGGATGGCAGCTAGTCATCACCACCCACCACCAACTCTTGGACTACTCTTTTACCAACGAATAGTGGGATTGACCGTCACATTATAACGCCCCCACGGCTGAAAGGGCGAGCATGTTTGGCGCGATGAGGATGCGAACTCGCGACCCTCAGATTACGAGTCGCACGCCTTAACACGCTTTGCCATGCCGGACCCAACAAAGAAGGAAAATTTGAATTTACTCACGATATTTCTGTTACTTGAATTACAGGGTTGAATAGTGTTTGTAAAAGTCATAATGTTTTTACTCAGGCCATATTAGAATATCTCCATGGACAGTCATTAACACCCACCGCCAACTCTTGAGCTATTCTTTTACCAACAAATAGTGGCCGTAACATTATAACGATTCTACGGCTGAAAGGACTCGCCTGGTCATGTCAGGCCCTTTGTGGTGTAAAGGAACTAGGCTATTCGTGCCCACCTTTTCTCCCACTATAATGCGCGAGAAAAAGAAAAGGGAGTGTTGAAATTTTGCGTCCTTATTACGCTTTGAGAGTTGTTTACGTTGTTTATGTCTTTAATAAGCAACCTTATACACACATTTACTTAACTGCTCTAAAGGGTCTTTAATATACGACAATATCTACGAGACCTTTCACTGAATAATAGATTTCTCTGGGCCTTCTGGATTAGGTAAAACCTTATTTGAAAGGCTCTTTATGCGTCAGTTAAGCCTCAAAATTTAGACGTCTTAACTGACGTAGCACGATAATAAGTTGTATCTTATGTGTTACATAATATCATATTATGACTGGTGACAATTCTCATAATTACTAACAAGTATTTAATTGGTCAAAAACAGCTACTCAACGACACCTTCCGTCAGTTCTTGAGCTACACTTATCTGAACGTATTATAAGATTTGGACGTAAGTGTCAGAGCACACTCCCACACCACATATCTACGAGCTTCTGAGTCCACGCTGACCAGTAGATCACCTCACAGTCCGCACAAACCAGCTATCGGTGACAGATAATATTAGAATAATTTAAAAACAAAGCCATACTTTTTAGACCCATTACTCTCGATACGTATGCGCTAAATGTACGAGTGACCCACTGGATTCTTTATATCTATTGCTAGAAAGTACATCTACACAGCTCTTTCTTATTGTCAAGATCAAAATACACTATTCGGAACAGCACGTATTATCATCACCAAAACATTCGTACTTGAAAGAAGCACCTCTCTGTAACAAATTAACCTTGCGATACAACAACTGGTTGTTGCTGGATAATGAAATTTATCGTCATTAATGACAGCCGAAAGGGTTACTGTCCATACTTATTTGACAGATTCACTGAACGTTTGTTAAGCACGACTTGACTGAAATGTTTAACATTTGACTGTCATAACTGTTCTAGGTGGGTGCAGGATATCTCAATAGCAAACATCATTTGGTTTAGACTTTCCTGTCTTAGCTGTCATTTAAAAAACATTAAATAACATAATATTTACATGAAAATGGTTGATTGCTTTGTTTTGAATTTCGCGTAAAGTTGCACGAGGGCTATCTACGCTATCTTTAATCTGACAGTGAAAAACTACAGGAAAGGTAGCTAGTCAAACACTTGTATATGGATGCCTCGATAAAGCTGCAAAGACGAAACGTTGGTTAACAATTTATTTAATATATATTTGGAATATTAAGGACTTTTCTTCTGAACTTTTAATCAAAATGGGTAAATTCCTTGTATGCACTACCAATTTTGAAAAACAGTAAAAATTGTAACACAACTGAACTTGTTTACTTCACAATTGTTGAAAATACTTAAAAGGTAAAAAAAGTATCTATAATGGTTTAAAATAGCATTTGACTGCACTTTATGATGCTCAAACAGTCTGTTTGTCTTGCTGTTTGAAAACCTTGTCGATCACTGACCTAGACCCATTCATTATTACCAACAGACTCCTGTATACCTCCTACCACATTAAACACAACTATTAAGGATCACAAATGCGACCCTGATGACATTTCTTCTTTGTCACGGAGATGCACGATGTGACCATAACTATTTTCAAGTATTTTACATGTGGAATTGTGTTTGTTACAATGAAGTACACCCTCTTGCAGAATTTCAGTGATAAGCTTGAAGGCCTACACCGCGAAAAATCGGATTTCGATATCCATGGTGGGTAAGCACAGATAACCCATGGCGTAGCTTTACACTTAACAATAAACAAACAGCAATTACGAAACTTATGTAGAAAATACATAGGCTGCAAGGTTTAAAGTACTCTATTTTTTTTCATCGATTTCTTTCAAAAGTTCTGTTATTCACCAGTCCTGATGCGTTGCTATACTGATACGTGGAACTGATAACGCCATTCTTATTTGACAATACCCAAACTCCTCACTTGGTGTCTTGAAAAATCAGAATAGAAAACCATGGTCGATATCATACTGAAACGCCGAAAATCCCCGCGCCTATGAGCCAGATCTCTGAATCTTTCAAGGACGTAGTAACGCCTCTGACCCAGTTATCAAATATATCACGTTATAATTTCTTCACATGAAGACACAACAAATGTTTAATAATAGGGAAAAAAACATTCAGATGAATTTGCATAATTACATCACATAGTATCAGAGAAATTCTAGTACCGTATTTTTCGGTGTGTAAGACATACCTTTGTACAAGACGCGCCTCTGTTTACAAGACTATCTTCAGGGTAAAAAATATATTTTCACAGTTATCATTTATTTATTTGTTTAACATCAGCATAATCTTTTATTATTCTTTAGAATACTTCAAAAGTAGCATCCATAATAAAATCAAATATGGTTGTTTCATACGTTTACATCAAAACATTATTCACTCATTGTGAAAACTTTCAATTTTTTCTTTTGCATCACTGAATTTACTGAAAACAAGTTTCAAAAGTTCACTCTCATTTGTCCTCAAAAAATATCATCTTTGGTGCCATTAAAGCAATTGCTCACATCACATTTTTTTTTTTAAATACCTCTATTGTGTTCGTTACGGATATGACCCCAGTATTATTTGTACAATGTCCAATTTAAGTTAAAGGTCCCCTTAGCGGAACTCTGCTCTACAGACGTTTCCCATTTTCTTTAAACAATCCCAGGGAAGTGTTAGAATTGATCGTCCTAGTTTCTAGTCTTTTTTGTATTAGGTACAGTATGCCTAGAGACATAACATTTTTTTACCATCGGTGTATAGCAGGGGAGTCGCGAAGCCTTGTTAGAAGTCGCTTGGGAAAACATTAATTTTTTTTCATCAATTACATTTTCATGTCGCGAGTGCCAAAAAGTTGGGAACTCCTGGTGTATAGGATGCAGGGTTTGTTTGTTTGTTGTTGGGTTGTTTTTTTTTTTAAAAAAAGTGCGTATTATATACTGAAAAATACGGTGCTCAAATCCGCAAGAAGGGTCAAGAATTTTAGAGAAAATCTGGTCACGTGATTTGTTAGATCTGAACTAAGCGTTTCATGTTTACAAGAGTTTCTGCCTTCAAACGTATGAATATCATTGCCTGATACAGTGTGAAAGAAGCGAGTTCTTTCGGGCCTAAGCGATCGGTTAAATAGCGTGTATGTGAATTATACAAGACAAACTGATTGAATTATTTTCACATGCTAACTCCATTGTAAAACACGTTATATAGTTGCTAAAATATAATAAACTTCATGTATAATAAAGTACGAAAAGCCTTCAACTTAAGAACGTACCGTTGTAAATTTAAAAATTCATCAACTGTATCAGACACACGAGGTAACTCGCGCTCATCTGGTGTACGTTCGCCATCTTTGTCCATTACCAATTGTATTGCATTATAAGAGCTCTTTAGTTGAATCGTGAAAAAAAAAAATCCTTGTATGCAATCATAAGCACTTAATTTTTTTATAAGCTGCTCGTACGATTATTAACTGTTTGCAACAGAGATTTTGAAGTGTCGAAAAGATTTTTGCTGTTTCCGAACCCAGTCGCCTGGTGCTGTCAATAGAACTCGAGCCAAATTAATAAATTAGAATATTTTTCTTATTGTGTATTGTGTTCAATATCCAACTGAAAATCCGTGTAGAGCCAATAAAGATATTTGTACGCTTCATAAATAGTCCTTTACTAACCGTAAACGACGTATATCTAAACAATAATTTAAAAATATACAGTATTAATTTGTTATAACTTTCAATAACATTGAAAAATAAAGAGCAGAAGTACGATCATTTACAGCTCAAATATATTTACGAACTATTTGTGGCAAATTAAAGGCAGTTTAATCACCATACGCATAATTCGTCAGTTTATTTTTGTTACTGATGAGAGATTAAGTGAAAACAAAACTAATAATTTCAGATAGACAGAGGCTTTCGTTTCCTTTTCGCCACAGTTCACAACTTTGGTGATATATATATATATATATATATATGCAAAAACGGGTGGTTTGGGTTGAGAAAATATTTTATATAGAAGAGCGAAAAACGTTTCGACCTTCTTTGGTCATCGTCATGTTCAACTTTGGTGATACCTTGTTGCTACACATCTACATTATTTTGAGCTGTTTTCGTCACCACAGTGAGATCTCTTTATATAGGAACTGAAGAACGTGTAGATGTAATTATAACGATTTATTCGTTGGAATTTCCCGCGTCGCGCTAAACATGCTCGCCCTCCCAGCCGTGGGGGTGTATAATGTTACGGTCAATCCCACTATTCGCTGGTAAAAGAGTAGCCCAAGAGTTGGCGGTGGGTGGTGATGACTAGCTGCCTTCCCTCTAGTCTTACACTGCAAAATTAGGGACGGCTAGCACAGATAGCCCTCGAGTAGCTTTGTGCGAAATTCCAAAACAAACAAACAATCGTTGGAATTTCTCAGCAAACTGTTTAAAATATCAAAAATAAATATAAACCTCAACCTATCATTCGATTCACAATTCCAAATGCTTTTCGCATTGTGCACATTTCATTATTACCTTGATCTTTCGATTTGCCCCATTACATATTATAATTTACCCCGAACGAGTCTCCTATTCTTTATTGTCCCCAGTGGCTCAGCGGTATGTCTGCGGACTTGCACGCTAAAATCCAGGTTTCGATACCCATCGTGGGCAGAGCACAGATAGCCCATATAACCTAAAATTTGAATTTATAAGGTAATTAACTGTTAATACGTATCAAATTTACGGTATTTGCCAACAAGATTGCCAAAAGTTCCTTTTCTAACATAAATATATTTTAATATTCAAACAAAATAATAATAAAACATAAAATAACGGTTATTACTAATAGTTATTACAAGTAATGCTTTATATGCAACAGTTTTATAAACTCACGGACAAAACAGTCATTTTTTTTCCGGTTTAGAACTGAATATTTTATCAACGATCCAAGTCCACGACAAACAAATTACTTCAGAGTTGATGTTGTCACGCCTCACTTAAACTAGCTATCTGCGCAAGCCGTCTCTAATTTAGCAGTGTAAGACTATAAAGAAGGCAGTAGTCATCACCACCCACAGCAAACTTTTGGGCGACTTGTTTTTACCAACGAACAGTTAGGCACCTTTCTACATCTCTGATTGGGGCATTTTATGATAAAAGATCCTAATGAATAATTATGCGCTCATTAAGTAACGTGAAATAATTTTTCTGCTATATGGTAATAAAAGCAAAATAACTGTAGAATTTGTATATTGAAATATGATCAAATTTGTTTACCAAACAATACGAGTTGCTGAGTATTTTAATTAGCAAGTAACCGAAATTTTCATATGCTGGACTTTTAACCTCTTCTGTGAATTTCTCAAAATAACTCAGGCATCGTCCATGTTAAAAAATATTTACCCAAAATTAATTCTGAAAAAACATTTCTTGACATATGGTTTCTAAAAAGTAAATAAATAAACCGATTTCTTTTAGTTCATTTCCAATAAAAGCTTAATATGAAAGAGAGTTGAAGTTACACATGATACTAATTGACTTTATCAAATATTTAGTCAAATTAGACTTAACAAGTAGTAACAGTTATAAATGTGAGTCATCAGTAAAATACTCACTATGTAATATGATTTTAATCTTCAAGTTAAACCCCTCTAATGAAAATCCCCATCGCACCAAACACGTACACCCTTTCAGCCATGAGGGCATTATTATGTAATAGTCAATCCTGCTGTCCGTTGGTAAAAACAGTAGTCCAAGAGTTGGAGGTGGGTGGTGATGACTAGTTAGCTGCCTTCCCTCTCGTCTTAAACTGCTAAATTAGGGACGGATAGTGTAGATAACACTTGAATAGCTTTGCACGAAATTCAAAAACAAATCCAATGAGAAAAAAGGCATTAAAACTTTTAATTAATTCAATATAATTTGGCTTTGACCAAACTACGTTTCAATTTCTGATTAATAACCAACTGTAATTTTTACTGTTTTTGACTTGATATTCAAAATTCAGTTGTCAGAATTTTTATCATACATTTCTTGAAACTTCCAATTAAATTATTGTAGCCTGTAACAAAATTAAACTTACACATAGGTATATGAATTGAGTCAGGAAAAAGTACCAGAAAGATGAAAGATTCATCCTGTGAACCATTATGTATATAATACTGCATCTCATAACGGCTGGTATGAGAATTAACATTTTTATTGATAAGGAGAGAACAACGTTTGACCTTACTTGGTCATCTTCAGGTTAACATCTGTTGTCGATCTGTGTTCAAAATCTTGCAAAATATCCACTTCCAACTGAGAATATATAGCCCTTAACCTTTCTGTTGCATATATTTGTACAGCCTTTAAAATCATCTATGTTGATATATTAGCAAATTAAGGCTTAGGGAAATAAAGATTACAATTCTCTCGTACACCATCTATGTGACATTGTTTGAACTACTGAAGCGTACACAACTGCTTTAATGAGATGAAGCACATGGAACTGAAACCTTCCTTTAAGAGGTGATCGTGTTCAGTAGAAAGGATCTTTCATAAGGTAAAGCACTTAGAATAGAAAGATAAAGCATGTAGAGCAGTGTTTTTCATAAGGTAAAGCACTTAGAATAGAAAGATAAAGCATGTAGAACAGTGTTTTTCATAAGGTAAAGCACTTAGAATAGAAAGATAAAGCATGTAGAACAGTGTTTTTCATAAGGTAAAGCACTTAGAATAGAAAGATAAAGCATGTAGAACAGTGTTTTTCATACGGTAAAGCACTTAGAATAGAAAGATAAAGCATGTAGAACAGTGTTTCATAAGGTAAAGCACTTAGAATAGAAAGTTTTCATATGGTAAAGAACTCAGAATAAAAAGTGTCTTTCATGAGGTAAAGTGTGTAGAATAGACATTTTCCTTCATGAGGTTAATCACATACAGTAGTAAGTTTCCTGCATAAGGTGAAACATGTAGAGTTTGAGAAGTGACGTACGTGTATAATAAAGGAGTGTCTTCATACACAGCAGAACACTGCCTTATCAAATGAAGCTCTCAGCAGTTATCCACACAATAAGATTCTGCTTCATTCAGCAGAAGAAAAACCTACACATATCTCTATTTATTGCAATAATAGTTATTCACACCTAAAAAAACAACTAATGAAAAAACTCACAAAACATTTTTCTTTTTCTTCCAAGAAAATGTGTTTAATTAAAAATTACTACATTCTAGTTACATTTGCCACACACATTTTACAACTGACAATGATGAGGCCAACGTGGGAAAGGGATTGTGTCTTTAATATTGTTAATTCCAAGCAGGTATTGCAGATAACGTTCAAATCCTAAGCCAAATCCACCTAGTGGTGCTGAACCAAACCTTCTGAGGTCAAGATACCTGAAATGATGAGAAACAAAGATTATTTCAAAATAAAAATAAATTTTAAAATCCTTAAAGCTATTAACAACTAGTTCTCACTTAAATAATTAAAAAAACGACATTTGTGGGAAATGTCTGTTTATAATTAAGAGCAATAAAAAGTTAAAGTCTTACACGATAAATAATCATTAAAAAAAGGGACATGCCCTAAAATTTTGGTTTTCACTTTTTCATTTCATGTACTTGTTTCACTATTATAATCAATTAATAATAATAATAAACACACCCAAACCATGTTGCTATCAATCTTTTATAAACAGACCAGAAATTCTATAAGGTATGGGGATAATTATTAGGACATCGTGGAAATAATTCTGCCAGAATATGCACAAAATTATGGGTTTAAGAAGTCAAAAAAGCCATTATCAAAGTAGAGAAACACATTTTAAGACAAAGAGTGGACAGTATAGGAATAAACCTCTGTAAAGTTCATGTATTTGTCCTACCTTGTTGCTGTTTAGGCCTCAAAATTTGATGTTATTGTAAAACTACAGAAACGCTAGACAACTTGCATAGGTTAATATTTTGAGTTTTAGCCCTTTTTACATAAAGCAATAGAAATATAAATAATTACAAATTCTAATGTTTGTGGATATGATAGATTTTTCAGTCCTAAATAATTATAGAGAATGTGTTTAATGTGACTTGCAATGGTTTGTGACAAACGTTTGGTTTGTTTGTTTTTTGAATTTCACACAAAGCTACTCGAGGGATATCTGTGCAAGCCGTCCCTAATTCAGCAGTGTAAGACTAGAGAGAAGGCAGCTAGTCACCACCACCCACCACCACCTCTTGAGCTACTCTTTTACCAATGAACAGTAGGTTTGACTGTCACATTATAACGTCCCCACGGCAGAAAGGGCGAGCATGTTTGGCGTGACGGGGATTCGAATCCACAACTCTTGGATTACAAGTTGAGCACCTCAACCACCTGGCCATGCTTGGCCGTGACAAATGTTATAAACTCACTAACATCCATTTTTCATGTAGTAACCTCTCAAAATAGTGCAAGAGTGAAAATGTATTCTACTCTTAAACTTGTGACCCTTTGTCAGAGGATGAAGATTGTAATAAATATTGAAGTTAAAACTGATCACATGTTGAAGAGATATCATGCAGATAATAATATAGTGACAAATACTTCAAATGGTTTTATTTTTTTTGTAAGAAAAAAAAGGTAAATAAAATTTATTGTAATTATAAATACTATAAGGTAGTCCAACAGTGTTTCAAAATTATCACCAAAGTCCATAACATTTAGTGCTTGATGGGAAAGAACTCTGAACACATTAGTTATGACTGGAATACTGATCATCGTACCTCAGAGGGTTTAAAGAAAACAGAACATGCTTTCTGATAAGGTACTAAAGGCACAAATAAATGAAATGATTAGACACTAAATCATCAGTGAATACTAATCTGCTTAAAGATACAGTTTAGAGTGGGAATTCTGTCTTTAAGTTGATTCCAAAAACTGAATGTTTAACACAATAAACAAGAACCGTAAATCAGTTTTCACTCAAGTTTCGGTCTTTGAACCCAGGACTAATTCACATATATAACTTACTACTGGGTTTTACTGTTTAGTTTGCACAGGAATTAATGAGAGAGGGTGTTGCACATGCAAGGTTCCATTTAGTTCACTTTTCTTTCAGGACAGAATGACCCACTAATTTGTAAGCACTACGACACACAGGTTCCAGCTGACCACATTTCATGTTCATCCTGCCATCGATGCTCCCTCAACGGGTGGGCTACAAACTCAGTTAAGCACAACTTTTTGTTCAGCACTTTTTATGAGTGCTTTTATGAGTTTTCATTTGTTAATGAAGCCTTATACTTGTAGATGGTGCTGTTCAAATTGTAGGCCTAAGTCTTCCACAAATATTAACTGAATAATAAACAAAGAACTGTTCTTCACAATGTGCTGTACCTGCCAGACAGTTGAGGGCTTAGAGAAAACGTTGGTCACTAAGATACCAAGCAATATCTCGATATTAATCATATTTTATATCAAAATGCCCATCTTAATAATGCACAGTGTTCATAGCAACAAGAAGCTTTTCATAACGACCGTGTTTCAGGAGTTTATGGGTCATTCATATTTTTAATAATGTTTTTGTATCCTTTTTCACATCTATGTAAGAAAAACAAACATTGTCTTATATATCTCACACTCTTATTTTATAAACTTCCATTTTTATTTCTAAATAATGTGTTCTTAAACACAATAACACCCTAACAGTGTTAGGGCACAAACAGCTTATGAGGGTGTCAATGTTAAACCCACAAACGAAATTTTTACACAAGTTCTATAACTACAAAAATACAAGTAAAAAAAACACCCCCCCAAAAAACAATGATCTAACCATACACACATTTCTTGACATGTTTAAAACCATATTACATATACATATCAGTCTAACATTGTATCTTACAGTCACTAAGTTTTTATTATAAATAAATATCTATATTTTTATTTAGAAATTAACAATGAGCGATATTTGAAAACACTATTTACTTAAGGCCTAACACAACACACCACTTCAGGGAATCTTCCAATCCAGTTACTTTCAAACGCTCCTTCAGAACCATCTCGTCATCTTCTCGAAGACTCCCCCCACATACCTCACCACCAGTAGGCATGAGAAGATCAAAACCTTCCACCTAAAATTGTATTAGAAATGAGAGACAGCAGGCCTTTTAAATACTCACAGACACAAGAACTTGTATCATCGGTTCCCTTTTCACACATATACTAAGTTCACGATAAACTTTTCATATATTCTCACAACTGTGTTTGTCTCCTTAAATGTTTGTGATGAATTACTAATACTATTTTAAAACATTCTGACAAACATACATTTAGAATTACATCACATGATCATAAATAAATATAATAAAGCTAAAGCTTTATTACACTATGAAACAAATTTTGTTCCTGTTATTCCTTAATTACTTATGTTGTAAAAGTACAGAAAATGAACATTATTCCCTTCAAACTTTGCTTTTGTGACCTGAATAATGAAATTTAGATCTTAACCAATTTTCTTTTAAAAAATGGGCAAATTTGCACATTTTAAGTTACATAAGGCCTGAATAAAACAACATATGAATCCAGATTTACATGTATTTACATTAAAGTTATACAAAAACGTTTAGATTAGTAGTTTTTCGAAATTTGCGACTGTAATGTAAATCACTTTCACGTATCAGCCCCCAAATATAGTCTCTTATCATGTTTTTGTTGCGTGCTCCTAGGTCACACAAGCAGAGTTTGAAGAGTAAAATAGGTCTTTTCCATTTACTTTGGCGCAGATAGCCTCGTTGCTTTGTGCCATAAAACACTAAATCAATCAATCAATCAATCCATTTACTTTAGGCCTAAGTAATTGGGAAATAACACTTTCTGTCCAGGAACAAGATAAAGTAACAATTTTGTTACATAGCGTTAGACATACCAATCACCTTTTTGTTTTTCTCAGAGCAAAGCTCTCTACTGCATCTATTACAAAAAGTCAGTTCCTTGATGTGTTTAAGGTAATAATTGAATGGTGACCCAGTCGGGGATAATGATTAACCTGTAGACTTGACAGTTTGGATTCAATAGCTTTTATAGGCTCGAAGATACTGCTGGTCACATTCTGATAAGTTTGTCATTTTTTCATAAGAAATAATAAAACATCTGTTACATTTTGCTGGTTACAGTAGATATATTAGTACCAATACTAATAAAATAAGAGATTAAATAATTAAATTAGTCAAGTTATGATAAATTTCGTGTAAGGATAACAAATCTTGTATCATAACAATTAAACATGTTATTCTATCAATGGATCACAATATAAAATAATAAACACAGCTTTATCTGAGATTTTGATAAATATATCATATATCAACCTCCAGAATAATATAATGATATGTTTTAGTTCTATCCCTATTGGTGCTATGTCACAAGAGTGCTACAGTTACAACCACCTCTAAATGATTATGTCACATGAGAAATACGATCTATTCATTTGTATTGATAATTGTTAAAAAAAACAAAAACACAACCAACTCCAACAGTCTAGCAAGTTTTCACAGTTGGAAGAAGTTATGACCGTTATGTTATACTAAATATATCTTAAAACTATATAACCAAGGTCATACAATTAACTGTTCGTAGAAGTTATAATCTGTTATTAAAACAAACTTTTTATTCAAACTGCAGTTCGGTTTCAATGGAAAATATTTAAATTCCCATATAGAGTGTGATTTTTACACCACAACAAGAAAGCAAGAAACCAACTTACTGTTGTTCCTCTATTGGTTCTCTTCATGTAAAACGGTTTGATATCTGAAGGAAAATTTGTCACAAACACTGGGGTTTCCCCACAGTGCTTCAGCAGACACTGTTCGTGTTCATTCCGTAGGTCCTCACCCCACTTGTTTTCAGGAAGCGAATTAGAATGTTATTCACAAATCATGATAGATTCTCTTTACTGCTTTTCATACACCATTAAAACACAGCAATTTACCAAAACTACATTGAAAAAAAATCCAATAACTAAACTAAACATTTCTCTCTCTTTCTGATCGAGAAACTAATTTTGATTTTTTAATCTTTCAATATACTAGGTATAATATAGATAATGGTGTTTGCTACAATATATATATATATATACAAACAAAATTGAAATAAACCATGAAAATTTTCAAGCTGTTTATTTGATACTTTTTAAAATTCTAATACATTTTAATTGTACAAGCAGTACAGAAAATACTGATATGACTCTGTAAATAAAAAAATTCTCATGTACACTGATTAAATCAAGGATAATCACTTAAATTTTATTGAAAGTATACAAATAAACGTTTGTGGTGGTCAGTTTCCAAAACAGTATCATTCACTGGATATTTATAAACCATAATTTAAGAAAGTTTCACACCAGTAAGCTACCTTAAATGGGACCAACACAAATCAAACCATTTACACTTTTATTACATTAAGTTAGATAATAATATTACCATAAATTTACAGGAAAACTCTGGTGATGTGGGTTTTCAAAATGATTTTCTGTCAGATGAAACAAGTATTACATACAGTTGTCCTAAAATGTTTGGTTAAACATACCTTAAAGGAACCTGGAATTAAATCCGTTTTACTTTGAAACACTTCACATGCTTCACCGTACGTCATGCTGAAATCAAAAGTATTAATTATAAGACTGGAAAGTCACTGCTATTAACAAATACTTCATGGCCGTTTTCTTCTCATCAGACTAAACAGCTCACAAAGATAAATTTATATTCTCATTATCCACAATTAAATTGTAGGCTTAAAGAAAATACAATTAACATTACCTCATAGCACAACTTATAATGATGGTAGAAGAATAACTGAATTAAATTTTTCATTCTTCAGGTAAAAAATAATGCATTTATTTTTTTACTTAATAGCTAAAACATCTGATTCATTAATCTTTTTAATAAAAGTCTGAATTTTACTTTGATTACTTAGACTCCATAACCTAGTTTTGTCTAAACACACATACCTCAAGAGATCCTCAAATAACCAACTTTTAATTTTTGAATTTTACACTATGCTGAATAATAAAAGCTTATGCCAGATATAAAGGTTGACTACAGGCTCTAAATGCATCGAAAGCACTGAATTATCTGTACAAGTGAATCACTATGTTAATCCACTTGTGGATCATATTTGTAACTCATCTTTGGGTTCAGGTTAAAATGTCATCACCCAATGGTTCTCTTGCCAAAGGGTTATAGGATTTTTATTTCATCTGTATCATTCCTGAAACTATGAGTTTTTTTTTGACATCATGAAATTATACACTTTGTGTTTGGACATCATAAACATCTCACACAAACCAGTGCCACATGGCACACAAAAATCGACATTTCGGTGTTTTTGTTTCAATATTTAAATTAAGAAGTTAACAAGTGTATAATGCTCAAATTTTAATTATAACCTACAATTTGATACCAAATTTATAGATATAAGTCCCTAAAGTTATAAATGACCAAATTCCTTGTCAGTCTGGACAGGCTCCAAAAGTTCAGACAAATGAGGGGTAACACCAGAAGAAAGAGATTGTCTCACATGATGCTTAATCTACCTGCATTTAAAGACTGATAAATCCCCCGACAGGCTGCGCATACCTGTGGTCTGAATTATGGAATGATATGAACGAGATGTACCTGAAGTGTTAACGCATACCTGTGGTCTGAATTATGGTATGATATGAACGAGATGTACCTGAAGTGGTAATGCATACCTGTGGTCTGAATTATGGTATGATATGAACGAGATGTACCTGAAGTGGTAATGCATACCTGTGGTCTGAATTATGGTATGATATGAACGAGATGTACCTGAAGTGGTAACACATACCTGTGGTCTGAATTATGGTATGATATGAACGAGATGTACCTGAAGTGGTAATGCATACCTGTGGTCTGAATTATGGTATGATATGAACGAGATGTACCTGAAGTGGTAACGCATACCTGTGGTCTGAATTATGGTATGATATGAACGAGATGTACCTGAAGTAGTAATGTTTATTTCAGAATCCATACTTGATACCAAATAAATAAGCAAAATTTTTTGCAGCAAAACCTCAGAAATTCAAACACCTTTGAAACAAAAATTCTTGAAATAATGTAAAATAAATGGAATGAAATCACTTTGAGATGTAATGAACAAAGAGACAGACATCTGAATGAGCAAGCATAGACAAACGAGAAGAGATGGTTCAGTAGTAGCACACAGAGGGAGTCATGTACGTTATGTGCTCTCTTACTGGTGGAAAGATGGCATGTAATGATTTGCATAAGAGACATGCTGGAATTTTTTTATTCAAATAGAGTGGTGCACAAGGCTTGTGGCATGAGTTATAAAAAATTTGCACATAGAGGGCAGCACAAAATGGGAAGTTTTAATCTGATGAGAAGGCAAATATTGTATTGAAAATAGTTGGTTAAAAAATTTATAAAAGCAAGTTAGCTAATGATGTGGCATGGCCTTTGATCCATGTCAATAGAGTTAAACTGTTTACAGATATGCCAACTATTTCAAATGACTGAGCGTAATGATTGCAGACAGAGTCCTTTATCATTTGTGGCTACTAGACCTCACCAATGTCTCAAAGCTGTTCATTATTATATTATTATTATTATAACTATTATTATTTATTTCTGCTATAGATTGCTTGCTTATCACTTGGTTTTGTGTATTTAATAAATTAATTTTAAAAAATTCTTTTGAAATTGCCTTATATTTAGTTCAGAGTAACAATCATACTGGAAAAGCAACATTGAACATGCACAAACAGTAAGCAGAAAAAGCGTTTGTGTTAGGACTAGTTTATATCATGTTTATGACACTTATTGTGATAGTTTTGCAGCTGTTGCAGCCTTTGCTTTCATGTGAATGTCTCTGAATTGCGTGAACATCACTTCTGCATTTATGGTTTCATATTCTGAATTCTTACTCATAAATGTCGTTAATCTGCATCGTTTGACTTCACCTGGGCCTTTCATTGGTGATGTGCCGATTTTGCATGTCTGGAACAATGGTTTATCCCATCATGCACCACAGAAATATCGATGTGACAAACTCTACAAAAAGCATGATTGCCACTGACTTTT
The DNA here is from genome assembly GCA_011833715.1 of Carcinoscorpius rotundicauda. NCBI lineage: Eukaryota > Metazoa > Arthropoda > Merostomata > Xiphosura > Limulidae > Carcinoscorpius > Carcinoscorpius rotundicauda. The sequence continues at coordinate 88,296,892 of CM022399.1, forward strand.
GATGCAATGACTGGGTATTTTGCACTATACTCTTTCCTAAATTTTTGATTCACAGTTTTAGTCCTTTTAGATTTGCCAGAAACAAGACAATCTGGTGAATGAGGCCTCTTTTTTTTCCATCTTGTAAATGATCGCATTGGTGTTTCTATGCCTCTTATAAAACTGGAAATAAAATACCCATCTATGTGAGTGCTGATTGACTGACAAGCACTGATGATGTAACTATGGATTCCCCCACATACCCAGTATGGAGAAGCACCTCACTCAAACTATTGGTAGACATTGGAGACACAAATATTTTTTTTTTATTTCAAGCACAAACATGATTATCGCAAGTAGCCATTTGGACCATGTCTTTTATTTATTATCAAAATTTATTTGTATCTCACTAAAAACTTTCTTTTCACCCCTTTCAAGCCCTAGGGGAACAATTTGTCACTTTATTGTATAGGCCTATATAATATATAATAATTTGGGAGTTGCAACAAGTCGTAATATTTTTCTGTATGAGGGTATAGTCGTAATTTATACATCAAAATCGTAATGATTATGCTCAAATCGTAATGTTTGGCATCTCTGTATTTACATATTTCAAAACCTTTGCAAGATAATGCTTTCTTTTTCAAAGATAGCTAGATGTTTAATGCCTTTCATGTTTTTTTATTAGATTATGTTTTGAATGACACATTTCCTTCACTTCCATTTATTGTGAGATCAGAATTTATTTTTAAACATATTAAAAATGCATGGTTTCAATCTTTTCATACTTCCAAACTTCAAAAACAATCGCATCAACAAACATACTAGATTTCTTCCATCACAGAAATGTTTGTCACAGTTAAAAGTAAAATATGTTTCATGCCACTCCCACTTTCATAAACTACAATCCTGCACAACGAGAGTAATGACCTTGTAAAATAAATATAATAAGTGATTTAAATTTAGCAGGATAAAGAAAACTTTGGTAGGCCTGGTTAATAATTTTATTTTAGGTATGATGAATCACAGTGGTTTAATTGGGGTTTCTGAAATCTTACTGAATTTATAACAGTCTGAAGTTTAGCAAACAACAATAAAAGATAGCATGTACTAGAACCAAGTCACTTTTAATACTTACTGTATAAAGGGCTTTTCTAACATTTTGTCCACTTTCATCAGATGACTAGAATTGGTCTCTGAATTAAATACTCTTAATTCCTCGGGACACCATTCTAAGATGCATCTTGTGGTATATTTAACCAGTTCTTCAACAACCTAAAGAACAGTAAGCTACACTTCACTAGTTCTTCCAAAATCAGTATGAATGGCAAATCAATCTTAACCAGTTCATCCATAACTTATAAGAATAAGAAACAAACTTAACCAGATCTTCAACAGTCTATAAGAACAGTAAACCAAACTTTGTCATAAATTTCACAATCTATACAAATAGTAAAACTAAATAATCAGCTCTTTCACAACATACATGAATTACAAACTAATTTAATCAGTTCCCTCAAAATCTGTACAAGCAAACTAAAATTTAACATACTTAACAAATTTTGTAGAACAAACTAAACTTTTAACCAGTGTGATGGATTTTGTATACAGTAAAACCTGTCTAAGGTGGAATCGCATGAAACCAAGTAAAATTTCTGGCTTTAACACAGTGAACATGCTTTTCCTTAATTGTATTTAATTTTTTAGCAGAACGTTATACTTGCTTGACTCAAGGTAAGACATTTGTGAATAAAGTTATTATACTGTTTATGCTATATTTATTAGAATAAGAACAAATATAGACATTCAAAATATACATAAATACACGAAATCTTAGTCAAATATATTTGAAGAAAGTGTCCAATTTCAATTGTTTCGCTTATTTAATGCAGCTGAAAGAGAATGCCAATTCTATGGCTTTTTCGTGAAGTTCATTCTCCCCTTTCATTTTTGCATACAGTACGAAAGCATTAATATAATTTAACATTTGTGATTAAGTAGGAATTTCTATTTCCCCACCATTTTTTCAAACTAGGAAAGATAGGAATTTATTTGTTTTATGAGAATTATTTATCGAGTAGAAATTTTGCACTTAAAAGACAAATATATTTATACAATTCACGAATCTAATTTAACTGCAAAAATAGAGGTGGCAGAAAAAGAGAACAGGATACATTTAACCAATACTTACTGTAACAAAATGTCGGAGAATTTATCAATATTTAAACAAATAATTAATCAAACAAGAAATTAATATTTAATCAAAATTATAGTCTTACTATCTCTACTAGTTGATAGGTGAGGTACATGAAAGGTAGTTTCAATTTGAATTATGCAGGTTCTGTCATACAGAGGGCCTTTCATAAGAGAAATCTCAAGACAATGCTGCAAAATGTCGATATATTTCGGCTTGTACAGGTTTCCGCCCTATGCAGTTTCCGGCTTAGACGGGTTTTACTGTATATATTTATTAGTGTTTTTTTCAGTTAAATACATATTTAGAAATACGTTACTTATACCGTTAAATGTGTATCACAAAATTCCCACCTGTTCACTAAACTTGTAGAAAATTCTCAAGTGCAAGAATCAAGAATATGTGTTTTACGAAAGCATTAGTGTACCACCAGTACTGCTGGGCTAGCTAAAATTTCTAGAACCTTGCCTAATGCTTATGAATCAATGCAACATGCCGAAAGACAGTATATATTGTTGGTTTGCTGCAGTTGGTATTCTATAAACCTTGGAATGGTTATTAATCAGGAAACTACAAATATTTGACCAGAAGTGTTTGTAGATTTCAACCATTAGAAGCCATTTAACTTTAGTAGTGAAAAACTCATGTGTGATCAGTAAAGAACTAGCTAGATCCCCGTTAAGTGAATTCAGTGGCAGCGCCAGGATATTTTCATTGGGGGGGGGGCTGAGGGAAACTGTGGAGGGGCTTCCCAAAATGCTATCAATATGAAGTATAGATGGATGATAAATTATAATAATGTAAATACCAAGACACATTTCAGAAAGGTGTGCTGTTTTGAACTGCGTTTTCAATGCAGTTTTCATTGGAAACTCATACTCTGATTAATAATTCATTATTACAAATTAGAAATAATCTGTGTATGAAAATATGTGTACATGTAAAAAGAGGAAGTGTTTTCCATATTTTGAATATATGTAGGCAACAATATTGGGGGGAGGGGCTGAGGGGGGGCTTGGCTTGAATTGTAGCTACATCAACTTGAAATTAATTCATTCATTGTGAACCCTCAATAGGATACGAAGGAAGTTCTGGAACAGAGAGAAGACTCAGTATTTTTCACAAGTTTGTAAAACTTTTGTATACAAATCATTATTTGTAGTAACTATTATTATAAATCGTATTATTGATGGTACATTAAAATATATTTGTATTAAGAATGAAAAGTGTTGGCAAATATTATAAATTTGATACACATCTACACTTAATTAACTTCTAAATTTAAATTACTATTTCACTCAGTTCAGGCTTATTCAAAATTGTTATATGCATCATCATAAACTGGAGGCTCGAACAAGATAAATCTTTATATGTAACACTAGTCCTTCTACAATCTATGAAAAAATAGCAATATTGCGATCACAAGAAACTCAAAAGATTGCCATTGTTAAAATGCTATAAAATTTACATTGAAACAAATTGGATATTTACAGTTTAAACACTATGTATAAAAGCCTAGGAGAAAAAGCAAGTGTTTGGGAAATTTTAGCAAAAATATACTTTGACACGTTTTCTCAATAAGTTATAGCTGTAGTAACATTCTAATCCCAATGTTACCTTCAGACTTATTTATTAATATTTAAAATACAAGGATTGTTTTTACTTATAATTTTCCTCACTTACTGCTACATCTAAATGTCATGTACCTCTAACCTCCATTATTTCTCCTACACAATTAACAAAAGCCTTCTCTGCTTCCACCATATAGAACTCGCTAAGGTGTCGCCGAGACTGGGAATTTTCAGCTCGAAATGCTGGACTAAATGTGTAGACACTGGACAATGCTCTAAAAAAAGAGCGAGAGCAAATGTCATAAAATTGCTAGTCCAAGAAACTACTCAACAGCTCAATCACTTACAAAGAATAATTTCTTCTTTGATGAAGAAGAGAATGCTCTTCAAGTGCATCCAGGCTTTAAGACGTATTTTTCTTCATTTATTCATTCATATTTATTTAAATGAGTGCATTTATCTTCTTTGGTGTTTCCAAAACTTCAGCCCAAGGACTTTTTAGTAGAAGTAAAATTTGAGCAGTTCAATTTGTTTGCTAACATTTGGTAACCCAGGGTTACAAGTATTTTAAATACTTGAAAACCTGTGAAATTTTCCTTTCAATACATATCAGTACAAATTAGCATTTATTTCAAATTTAAAAAGTCTGTTAATGTTGCATGTTCTTAAAAACTCTGGCACTATTAGTTAAAAAAAAAATCTCTTTCGCATACAGTATTTCCTAATGGTCTTCTTACAACAAAAGACTGTACCATTCTGTAGCATATGCAAATTACAAACATATATTTTTCAATTCTTACTAATAAAATTCTTCCAAAGTAGTATAACTCACAAGTGTGAGTTGAATCAAGATATAGAACAAGCTTTTAGAAATTTCTTTCACCAACTAATCCTTTGTGAGAAAAGTGACAAAAATTTCTTAGATTTTTTTTTTAAACATTTAGATGAATTTTTTTGTAATACAAAATGAGCTTACAAATTGATTCACATCACAAATAATGTAAATTTATACAAAAATAAAAACACTCACAATGCTGCTGCCTCTAAATGAAGTTGTGCTGAAACTGTCAGATAAGTAGGAATGTCAAAAAAGCAGTCTGTATTTGGAACATCCACAGAGTTTGGACCAGCATCCTTACTGGAAGTGTTAGATGAATGTAGCACATTTTGAAAGGCTGGCTGAGAGAATCAAAGGATGAAACAAGACTTTTTATTTTCATATATTTTGGTGACAATGGTAGAAAATATCTTGTAAAAAACTTTGTTCATACTCAGATCATGCATGAGTATTATACCCAAACATATCATTAACATTGATTCTGAGCATTCAAGATCCTACAGTTTTTGTTGTTTTGTTTTCTGAAATTAAAGTTGTTCATACACAATGGGCTAAATAAATTTATAAGTCACATTTTAGTTTTGATTTATAAAGTGTTGGCTTACATTTGATTAAAATTAATTAATCCACAAAATGTATTTATAAATAAAAAAAGGTAAACCAGATTTTGTCATTTCATCTTGAAGTTACAAATATTTAATGTCACAGTGTTAATATACAGCTTTCAATATTATACAAACATATGGTAAGTCAGTCTATAATGCATGACTGTAATAGAATTACGGAGGCCAAATACACAGTGGTATTTCCTTTCGAAAATTTGACTTTTATTTTTTTTATTTCTTTTTTTATGTTATGCAACCCTTGTTTTGTTTTCTTGCACTAACTGAAAGTGTAAACACTTTGATGTACGACTTAACCACTTAATGTATTGATTTAATGGTGGTTGGAAATTAGAATGTAACCTCTTCTCTTAGGGTTTATAACATAAAACTGAAGGGTGTTTTAAAAAATTTGACGGACCATAAAACCTTTACACAACTTTTTCTCATTAAAATTGTTACTAAATACCCCAAAGAATCGCATTGCTTACACTTATGGAGATGATCCCTGTCAATATGACCGACTTTGTAACCACAATTTACCCATGAAATTATACTTACAATAAATCTCAATGCACTATGCATTCCTTCACAAAATTTGGCAAGTTTACATATAATTTGATTTTTCATTTACATAATCTCTAAAACCTTCAAAATTAATGTGAAAATATTTATATGGTAAAACTTTACACTCCATCTCTATCATAACACCAGCTGTAGTGAAATAATCAATGTACAGGAATGAAAGTTAGGAAAACAAAGTCCAATGAAAGGTACTTTTTTCTAGAATGACTGTAGATCGTAACAATTATGATTATGTATCTAAACAGCTACAAGACACTAACCGTTACACAATTGCTCTCATTTAATTTAATTTTGCTATTGTTTGAACCATATCTAACTAGTAAAACAGAAATAAATCACCTGATGAGAGCTTAGCTTAAACAAACTATTAAGTGAGATCACAAGATATCAGGGCACACACATTATTTGACAAGAAATCGTGAAATTTTTTTTAGTTTTTTATTTCCCATAGTAAGTTTTCAATTTTACATTATCATTACTTTCTTAAAAATATACATAAAAATTAATAAATTCAGCACTTAATATATAGACTTAATGTCACTTGCATTCTGGTGAATGATTTAGTAAGCTTAATTTGTTAATATGTTGGTTTCCCAAACACAATTCATGTAGTATTCAATTATGCATTTTATGACAAAAAATATATTAGGCATGAAAATAGAATGTCCCCAAAACTACTATAAATTTATCTGGATTTCTAGCTCTCCTATAAGAACATTTAGAAAAAAACACTATTATAATTTGGGGCAATAAACTTAGTTTAAATACATCAAGCTATCCTCCAAAACTATTAGTTTGGACCACTACAAATCAAATCATTATTTTATTTATGTAGCTCACTATACGTTCTTTATCTTCTTTGGTGGAATGCTTAGGCAGAGTATTCACGATGAAATCTAGCTGAGCGAACAGCAACTGTCTTTTGTGGAAACACACGTGTAGTGGACGTCATTCGAAAGCTTTTAAATGTCATCCTTTAAACTTGTGTTTCTACAACAGGCAACTGCTGTCCACTCAGCCAAATTTCAACACACTCTTTCTATATGTTACAAACCTGTCCAGTGGCAATTTGAGTTAGAATTATTGACATCTTTAAAAAAAAACAGCATTAAACAGTAATATGAGAAGGCAGTGTCATGAGGGTTGAAGATATATAGAGATATTTCAATAAAACACAAATGGTTTGATATTTAATATTTTGGCTTCTCAATATTTATATTTCTTACTATATGAATGATCTGAAACCATTACAAGCGAAGAGAAAAATATACTAAGATATTTCCTTATGAAATATAAAAACACATATAAGACAAACAATTGAATTATAAAGTATATTTTAATATCAAAGTTATTAATGTCAAGTGACGATGATATAATTTAATTAATTTTTAATGGAACTGTATAAAGACTTTCATAAGTAGAACTTTACCTTCCCAAGTGCTTAAGGTTAATTAAAGTCATCTCTCACTAATCACAAATATTGGAACCAGACATAATGATTTCATTAGGGATATAAACTAAAACTAGGTTTAAGTATAAGATGAAGTACTCTCTGTTGGCTAGCTACCTGGATTAGCATTTCTATGACTGACTAAACTTCATTTTAGTGAAAAAAGAATTAATTTTCAGATTACCTTTATTAAAAAGGGGTAAAAAATCAACATTTTCTTCACTTTTTAATGAATTTCAGATTGATAAAAAACTTCTACCTCTGCACATATAAGTGTGCACTGCACAACTGTATAGTGCAGTGTGCAATCACCTACAGCCTTCCATCTGCACTGCACCACTGTATAGTGCAGTGTGCAATCACCTACAGCCTTCCATCTGCACTGCACCACAGTATAGTGCAGTCTGCAATCACCTACAGCCTTCCATCTGCACTGCACCACAGTATAGTGCAGTCTGCAATCACCTACAGCCTTCCATCTGCACTGCACCACTGTGTAGTGCAGTCTGCAATCACCTACAGCCTTCCATCTGCACTGCACCACAGTATAGTGCAGTCTGCAATCACTTACAGCCTTCCATCTGCACTGCACCACTGTGTAGTGCAGTCTGCAATCACCTACAGCCTTCCATCTGCACTGCACCACAGTATAGTGCAGTCTGCAATCACCTACAGCCTTCCATCTGCATTGCACCACTGTGTAGTGCAGTCTGCAATCACCTACAGCATTCCATCTGCACTGCACCACTGTATAGTGCAGTGTGCAATCACCTCCAGCCTTCCATCTGCACTGCACCACTGTATTGTGCAGTGTGCAATCACCTCCAGCCTTCCATCTGCACTGCACCACTGTGTAGTGCAGTCTGCAATCACCTCCAGCCTTCCATCTGCACTGCACCACTGTATAGCGCAGTCTGCAATTACCTACAGCCTTCCATCTGCACTACACCACTGTGTAGTGCAGTCTGCAATCACCTACAGCCTTCCATCAATAAAAAGGCAACAACTATTAGTTCCTTTGAACAAATCTTGTAATACCACAAGCTCAGGCAAAAGAAAAACAATGGAAGTGAGGAGGAAAGGTTGGTGGTTCTGCAAAGATGAAAGTGTTTATTTAAAATAAATTTTCAGATAAGAAAAATATTAACCTGAGAAATGTTACTCACGTGTCCACAGAACCAGGAGATAAAAGTTCACATGAGAAAAATGGTTGAGGGATCAGTAAAGTTGTAGAAGGTAAGCTCCTTTGTGAACATAGAGTAACAACAACAAGGGAAAAAATATGGAAAATGTCATTCACTTGTGAGAAGGAAGATTGAATCAGAGCATTATCTAGTGGAGACCACACCCACTTCAACTAGCTTCCATGTCTAAGGGTATCTACAGTGAGTGTGGTTAAGGTTATACGGACAAGGATGGATGCAGCGTATCAGAATTACTTACCAGCCTAAGCAGATACAGAGATGAATCATTCCAAGGAAAATATAAATACTATTCAGCTGCTTTGAATACTAGAAATAGTCTCGTTCTTAATATATGAGATGGTCTATATTTCACTATCAGGTAAATACCTCAACCTAACTTTTGATCAAGGAATAAGTCAGCTTGGTATCACATTGACCTGAAAGGTAAAAAATATCCAAGCTCACTCTTTCAATTGCTTGGTTCTTTTTTACTTTACTAAAAGAGGAAAAAAATGTACACAAAGAAGAACTAGAACTGAAAGAAAATGTTTATCACTTGTATAACATCCCACACTAACAGGGGTTAGTACAGTGTGTGTGGAGGACTACATCTGGTGCTGTGCTTTGAAGTACAGCCTGGAAGGTGATAGACTCAAAGACGTATAAATATATACTGCTGAAGAAGTCCAGTGGAAGTTTCAACTTGCCAGTAGGCACTAAATAGAGGCAAATGGGCTACACACTGTTTCTTATCTCAAACTTGATGAATATTTCAGGAGAGAGAGAAGCATTCCTTACGAGGTAATATTGGCCACATGTTTGGTTCCATCATATCAATAATATAGTTATATTGAGTGAACAATGTGGCTTTGGAATCTACAAAATGAACAACAGACAATTTACAACTTACCTTCTCAGAGCCTTAGTGAATACTTGTAAATGTTAACCACAATGATAAAAGGTGTAGGACTCAGATACATTCCTCCTGACAACATTTTGTCCATGGAAAATCAACAACTAGATGAAAGAGAGGCAAGTGTCATCACCCACAGGGTGAGAAATTAGCCAGAAGAATTTTATAATCTACAAGAAAACAAGTCAAAAGTGGAAGAGGAATCCCACAGCAATAATACATTATGCAAATCCTTCTAAAGAGAGCAGAATGAGCAAAATAAAGCTGAACTGCCCTAAGAGGACAAAGGAGGCAATTGAAGTCAGGACAATCATCAAAGAAGAAAGGGAAAGGAGGGTAACTGGAAAAACTTCCAATCACATTTCTTGGCAGTCCATATCTGGAGAGATATGAGATGTCTTGGAGAGAAACAACCTGTTTCTGTGTGATACATCCAAAAATATCAATTAAGATAAAACATGATTAAAACACAGCAGATGTGCCACCAAGTTCAAAGTTCACATGACAAAACATACCAAACTCAAAATGTGGTGATTGTGAGAAAGAGAATTTCTAGAGTCATTAGGTAGAACTCCCAAGAAAAATGAATTCCCTGTTTCTTGATTAAAAAATAACAATGTACTTGTATGAAAGGAGAGAGACAATTAGAAGAGAGCTCAAGATTTGGCAAACCAATTGAAGAAACAGAAAGAACATCACACACTTGTGCAATCAAAGTCACAAAGAATGAAAGTACAAGAAATATATACAGAAACATAGAAAGATGAGGTAGGCTCAGCAGAAGCAAGAGAAATAGGAAGTTAGAAACAAAACCAACTACTTGTTACACAGTGACAGTAACATCACTGACCATCAAAGTGCTTCCAATCATGGAAGATGACTCCACTTGCAGCACATCAAGACCTGGAGAGGAGTAAATAAAAACATGGATATGTGAATCCATAATCAAGCCAATCCACAGGTCTTTATTGTAATGATGTAAACCAAGCTCAATTATAAAAACCCTAACAATGAAACCCTAACAACGAATGATAAGTAATAGGGAATATATCTGAATGTCTCAAATCTCATCATTTGATTACGAGAAAAAAATCAAATTAAAGGGAGAAGTTAAAATAATTTGAATTACAAGTTCCAAATGCAAAGTTCACATTTTGTGTTTCTATTTATAAATGTTAAAAAATGAAGATAAGAATGCACAAACTTTGAAATGGTGACAAAATATTTAAATTAAAAATGTAAACAAACCATTATTAGTGATAAAAAAACACATCTGAAGCTAAGCAGTGCTGAGAGAAGAATGAGCTTGTGGTAATACACAACTCGAGGACGAAACTGAGCATGGCAAACGTGAGTGCTAGGCTTACGCTGAATGCATCACAGACGGATGCAGTACAAGTGTATATGTGTTGGCATGAGAGTTTGTTCAAGACTTGGCACACACACACACACAAATATTTTCAACAGTTTTTATTTCTGTGGGGAGGTGAGTTTTATTTCTGAATCATATATTTGTGTTTCAAAAAAATGAAAATTAAAATTTGACTGTTCAAATTACTTTTAGCAGCTTACAACTTCAGAAACTTTCAAATTTATTTCTCTGAATCAATCAGCTTATTGACATGAATCTGTTCAGAACTCAAGTACAATTACTAATTCTGACACATCAAAGATAAATTAATCAAAAACATAGTGGTAAGTCACATAACCAATCTGCAGTATAAATGCTAGGTTACTGCTTATTAACTTGAACATTATTTATATTATTATAAGACTCATGTTATGACGACAGTGTTTGTGATGTATCTGCACTACTGTTTTGAAACAGAAATTGTTGGTTGATTTAGTGTCTTATGGCATAAAGCAGCTAGGTTATCTGTGCCAAATGTCCAGTAAAAAGGTAAATGTAAATTCAGTAAAATTCATAAAAGGAAATTAAGGTGAAACAAAACAAAGTTAGAAAAATAAATAAATAGCATAAAACCAACGTTTACATCTTGTCTACAGCATTAAGAGAAAAACTACAGTAATTCAAGTTGTAAAGGACTTTCTGTTGCATGACTGTATTAATCATAATTTGCCAGGAAGACAAACGTGTAAATACAAAAACCATCAGTCACCTGAAGTTGGCCTTTCCATGTCGTGGTTCTGAGTTACTTAATGTTACAGTCAGTTTCTAATTTCGAATTGAACTAGATGAACTGTGATCTTTAAAAGGGAGCCACATTAAAAAGGTGTAAAGTATATATTAAAAAACTTGAATGCATTAAAAAGATTAATGGCTTTTAAAAAACTAAAATATCACTAAGGTGGACAGTGTCACCATCACCAATAACACTGTCTAACATAACAGGGTCCAGCATCTTTAAGGCCAATAGTCTGGCAGAGCCATAGACCAGTGATCCATAGTCAAGTTTCGATCAAATAAGAGCACACACAGAACCTTGATCCGTTCTCCAAGTGGTGGTAGATAGGACACAGATGATGTTCAGTGTTCTTGTGCATTTGACCCATAGCTGCTTGATGCGTAGTATAAAGGTTAGCTTAGGGTCAAAGATAAGCTCCATGAACACAGTGTCAGAGACCACAGGCAGCACAACTTCACCGATATGGAGTTGAGTATCAGGGTGAATACCCCATTGACGGCAAAAGTGCATGCAAACAGTTTTAGAGAGAGAGAAGGTAAAGCCATTTGCTGTGGTTCACTTCAGTAAACAATTGAGGAGATTCTGAAGCTGCTATTAAATATACCTCATGTTTGACGACTGACATGAGATGTGAAAGTCATCGACATAGAGCCCGTTCAGGTCTTCAGTGATGGCATTCATTTTTATACTGAAAAGTGTGACACTGAGAACACAGCCTTGAGGAGCTCCAAGTTTCTATAGAAAAGAACGGGAAAGTGTAGAAACCACACAAACTCGAAATCTCCTGTCCATTAAAAATTTTTTAATAAAAATGGGCAAATGGCCACATAGCACATATATATATGGAGGTCTCGCAAAATGCCGTACCTCCGTGTTGTATCATAAACCTTCTCAATGTCAAAGAATATTGAAACAAGATGTTGTTGTTTGAGAAAGGCTTCTCCGATTGACATTTCAATTCGAATCAGGTCGTCCATGGTGGAGCACTGTTGTTGGAACCCACACTGGGTGGATGGGAGGAGGTTGTTTGATTTGAGGAACCAAACAAGACAAATATTAACCATCCTCTCTGAGGTCTTGCAGAGACAGCTCGTTAAAGCAACTGGGCTGAAGTTTGAAAGAATCTTGGGATCCTTCCCAAGCTAGGAGAAAAACAGGACAATAGTCTGGTACAAGGCATCTCCTGCTTCTCTTGCTATCCTTCTGGTTGTTTTAACTGGATCTGGCAGGAGATAAATTGTGCAGCATCTCATAGTGTATATCATCAGGTCCAGCCAATGTACTGCTAGACTGATGAAGGACCAGTTTGAGTTCCACCAGCGTAAAGAGACGATTACAGTCACAGAGATAATCAGCTCGAAAGGAAAGAGGTAACTACTCTGCCCAAGTTTTGACAGTCAAGAACGTGAAAGAAGGGGCAGAAGTGCTAGATACCCAGCAAAAGCTTTCATCTAGAGTATCGGTGATGCTCTTGGTATCAGTTATTTCATGGCCATCAGAGAGCAAGATTGAGGGGGAGACAGAGTGATATTGCTCACTGATATTTCAAATATTGTCCCAACTGACTTTGGAACTGGTGGTAGAGGATATGCTGGTTCTGAACTTAGTCCAAGTTTCCTTCTGGCTTTAATGTCTTACCCATTGAGCATGCACACGGGCCAGCTGGAAAGCTATGCGATTCGGGAGTACCTACGGATATCTACGGAAAATATTCCAGACTTGTTTTTGAGTCTTCCGTGCCATGTGGCAGGCAGGATTCCACTGCAGCCAGTCTCTCTCAAGATTAGAGGAAAATGATCATTTCCTCGTGGATTATTGTCAACCCTCCAAGAAAAATGGGAAAAATAATGAAGGGGAGCAAACTGAGAGATCAATAGCAGTTTATGACTGACTAGTTGCATGAAAATAAGTATAAGAACCAGAATTGAAGAGAAAAAGGTTTAAATCAGAGAGCATATGCTCTACAGAGCGACCCCTCCTATCAATAACAGTACTTCCACAGAGGGGATGATGTCCATTAAAGTACCCCAAGATAAAAAATGGAGATGGCAACTGTTTAATGAGAGCATCAAGGTCTGATTCATCACATGTCTCTCCAGGTGAAAGATAGAGAGAAAAAACAGTGATGATATGACCCAAGGAAACATGGATGACTACAGCCTCCAATGGTGTGTCGAGTGGCAAAGACGGTGAGCACATGCTGATCAACCAACAATGTCACCCCTCCATGCACTCATCCATCACACAGCTTGTCATTTCTGTATAAAGAAAACCATCAAAAGGTGACTGTGTTGGCTAGTTTCAGAATTGTTTCCTGTAAGGAGAGAAAAACAGGATGGTAGGAAGCAATCAGTGTTTTGATATCATCAGATTAGAATGTAAACCTTGACAGTTCTATTGTATCAAGGTGGCAATTTTATTAACTTGTCGGCCAATTGGGCAGAGAACTCTTCTGTTTACAACCACGTCTTTTTTTCATTATTTTCCTTATTCGAGGGAGGTCTATTGACCTCCATGGATCCTGCCCTGGGTCAAATTGGCAGGTCTTTAATTTTGGAAGGGGATTCCAGAGACTTCCTGGGATTTCTTGAAATGTATACAAGGGACAGAGATGGGCGTCGAAGTTGATTCATCAACTTTTTTAATGACGAAGTCTTTTTAATGACTTTTCATTTGTTTGGAGAATGATTCTTTAGGAAACACAGAGAGATCTGTCTGCACTCCCACAGCAGCTGTGGAATGAAGTGCAGCAGCAAACATCCAAGATGAGGTGGTGGACAGCAATTTTTGAGCCCCAGGATAGGTAATGTTATGAATAGTTTTCAAATGCTGCTCCTCTTTTTCTTATAACCATTTGGGACAAAAACGAAAGTAGGATAGATGAGAGCCATTGCAATTGATGCAATGAGGGTCAGTTTCCACTCATAGGCATCATGGTCCTTGCCACTGAAATGAGCACATTTTAAGGAACCATGACATGACGTCTTCAAGTGACCAAACCGTTTACACTGTAAACATTTGAAATAGTTTGGAATATATGGCTGTGCTCTGCAATTAAGATAACCTGCCATGATGGTGGCAGGTGGACATGGTGACGTAAATGTGAGAATGAGGACATTGGTCTGGACCATAGTTCCATCTTTGCAAGTGAAGAAACGTCTCACTGCAGAAACTCCTTGGGTGGAGAAACCAGCAAGACTCTCTGACTCTGAGATGTTCTTCAAGTCCCTCTCAACAATAACTCCTCATGATGAAGTGAAAGTAGTATGAGGTGTAACTTCAACAAGTATATCCCCAATTCACTTTGAATGCAAGAGGAATTCACTGTGGTGAGATGTGGATGTTTCCACCAATGTGCTACCAGATCGAAGCTTCTTTACTGTCTTTGGAGAGCCAGCAAGTCCTTCTAATTCCTTCTGAATGAAAAAGAGAGACATTTGCCATAAAGATTTGTCTGAAAGTGAATGCAATATGAGAAAATGAAGTACAACAAGTGGTAGAGATGGTGAGGATTGCTGCTCAGAATCTTCAAGACGTGGTCGTTTATCCACAGGCTGTTTTTTCACTATTTTATTCAGATTTTTAATTGGAGTATACATAATAAAGAAAGGGAAATTTCGGTACCCACCATAAAACCCCATGAGAAGATGCACTACAAATGTCAAACAAGGACATTGCAGCAATGCCAGGGTTTTGTGAGCACTATAACCAAACACCAGCATTAGATATAATGTCCACAACACCTGTTGATAACATCCAACACTGGTACTTGGTTGACCTTAGCCCGAGTGGACCAGCCTGCTGACCCAAGGGAGGGCCACCACAAGGCTGCCCTTCTACAACAATTCAAGGCCAAAGTGGTGTGTTATGGTTGGGCCCCTCAACCAAGAGAATCCTCTCCTTCCCTTCATGGGTCACTATGCACAACAAACATGTGGGTGGATGTTTAGATTCCAGAGGAAATAAACTGAAAGAACAGAACCTTCTCTGGGAGGTCACCTCACCATGTACAAGAATTCATACTGAAAGGAAGAGAAATTGTGCTGAATCAATTGTACTTATCACTTGTGATGAACTGTGAATAACTTAAAAATTTCAGTTTTTGAAAAACACAAATATATTAAAACCATGACTTTAGTTGCCTTACTAACTGAGATATAATATCAGAGATAGTTCAACTCTTGATTGGTTTAGTCTGTTCTGACTTTTGCGTAAAGCTACACAAGGGCTATCTGCACTAGCCATCCCTAATTTAGCAGTGTAAGACCAGAGGGAAGGCAGCTAGTTATCATCATCCACTACCAACTCTTTGGCTACTCTTCTACCAGTAAATAGTGGGATTGACCATAACATTATTAAGTCCCCACTGCTAAAAGGGCTAGCATGTTTAATGTGACGGGGATTTGAACCCACAACCCTCAGATCACAAGTCGAGTTCCTTAACCACCTGGTGATACCAGGCCATAATTTTGAGACTGTAGTTTTATAAAATATTTTAATATAAACTATACTAACTGAAATATATTTAAACAATCTTACCTGAATAGAAAACACTTCACCTGCCCCTTCACAATCATTTGATGTAATTGCTGGAGTATGAATATGCACATAATTGTGGTTCTAAAAAAAAATGACACAAATAAACATTTAAAAAAAAAATATTCCTCAAAGAAAAAGTGAAACTAGAACCAAACATATCATAACAGAAAATCCTCTATATGAAATTCTGGGAGGGTGAGACGCTAAGTTCATTTAAATTTGAAATTGGCAGATTAACTCAACTTCAAATTGAAGTTTTTTTCAGGAAGCAACAGAAAAATAAAACAGAGTTTGAATGAGAAAAGCACCAACTTCTCAATCAAAGATTAACAAAGACAGAAATAGTGGTGATAGTAAAGACAATTTTTCACCATCAGCAATGCAACAAATTTTATTATAAGTTCATAGTAAAAGACACAACTCATTGATACAACGAAATAACTGCAGGTATTATGTTTGTTAAAGGATCACGATAAAGAAGTTACTATAATTAGTGAAGTTAATTTCCTTTCAATTCACTTTACGTTTGATGAAATATTTGCATAAAATATCAAAATTAAACAGGTTTTAGCATAAAACCATTACTAATAACCAAGTTTGCTGAATAATTTTGTGACATTCACTTAGAAAACAATTAATAGTTACTATTAATATTTTTACAGTGATAAAATTAACTATTTTCTGCCTCTTACTTTGGTACTTATAATTTCCTAATATGTACAAAAAGTTTTAAGATGTACTGTTCTTAGACACTTTTATGAAAAATTACACTATTCCACTGTAAAATAGGTACTTACAAAATAAACTAAACATCTGTAAAAAAAACATTAACCGGGTTGAAAACCAATTCTTTAACCAAATATACATTATAACCCTGACTCGTATAATAACTTCAATATAGGGACTGAAGAGACAAGACACTGGTGGTTTTATTCCCAGTCACAGTTTCAGAAATAAAATATGAACACTCTAGTTATCATGAGATTTAAATGTTATGAGACAGTGTTATTATTATACAGTTTTATAGCTGGGTTTAGTCTTACCTCAAAATATTGATGAATAGCTCTGGTGGCTGCATTTCTTGTCCTGAGTAAAGAAGAAAAAGTCCTTGTTCTTGGCCTTAAATGTAAATACTGTCTAACATATTCTACTGGATGTTTTGTTCTGGGGTTAAAAGGATAGTCCTAAAATACATTAAACACAAATTTCAATTTTCTACTTTATATTTACATTCAATAAAATGAAAGTTCAAATATCAAAAAAAGTGCGAGAAATACGTCCCAAAAAATTTTTAAAGGATAAAATTCTTTTTTCTTTTATTATAAATGTCCTCATGCATATTCAAGCTACAGAAACTTTCCACCCTACAATGCACAGCTATCCTTGTAAAATAGTTAAATTAAAAGATGTATCTGTTCTGTAGAATTAAGGCCTGGCATGGCCTACTGTGTTAAGGAGTATGACTCGTAATCTGAGGGTCACAGGTTCGCATACCCTGTGTCAAACATGCTCGCCCTTTCAGCTGTGGGGGCATTATAATGTGACGGTCAATCCTACTATTTGTTGGTAAAAAAGTAGCCCAAGAGTTGGCAGTGGGTGGTGATGACTAGCTGCCTTCCCTCTAGTCTTAAACTGCTAAATTAGGGACAGCTAGTCCTCGAGTTGTTTTGTGTGAAATTCAAAAAACAAACAAACAATTCTGTAGAATTAAGTATAATCACCAATAATTAATATCACAATTATTTTTTATAACCTTCATCATATCAATTATTTTTACAAAGATGTACATTACTAAAAATAAATTTGACAAATTCTGATGGACAGTTCTGTGGATTTCTCATGGCATAACTTGTTAAGTTAATAAGTATTTCCTTGACCAAAGCTATACAAAAGAAATAATCAATCCATCTTATTTTCTGCTCATTACATCATGAAGATTTTTGTTTCTACTACAGAAACTTTTGGAAGAAATTTCATTTGAGTGTCTTGTTCTCAAGAGAAATGACATACATGTTGTAACAATATCACAATTAATTTCTTTGTCATGTATAAATTTCTTCAATAACTCATAAATACTGTACAAGTTCCTGTATGAAATACAAAAAGCCAAAAATCTTAATTTCATTAACTAATACCCAACATACTGCAGCTGTGATCTGTATTAAATACACATCCAGTCAATAAACTTTCTCATCCTAAAAGCCCCAAAATTAAAACATTAAAAAAAACATCATACACAAGGTAGCTGGACACCTCTTTTACTGTTAGAAATAAAAATTATTTTTCAAAATATGTAAGAGCTCACTGGATAAAGCACTTATATGATTCTCACATGCTTAAGTTAGAGATTCATATGTTGATAAACTCACTTAAAACATGGGAGATTCAAGATTTTAAGAGAGGGTTCAACTAGACCTCAACTAGTACTACTGATAAACTTATATTACATCAGTTGTTTTTAGTTATAACTATACATTAATTATAATTTTAGTGATAAAATTAATTAAAAACCCTACAAAGTCATCATGAGTAATTTAGGTTATAACCAAATATTCCAAAGCTTATGTCTTTCTTTATAGTGATGTGATTCATATGAATATTAAAACAAAGACAAACATTTTTTCATGTCTTCTAACAAAAATTAGATAGTTATGATTATGTTTAGAAAAATAAATTATGGTTTACATCTGAATTTATATTTTAGTGTCTGTGAACACTAGGTAGGTTTAAATTATTTTCTAAGTTGTTTCTCATACGGCCACAGCACTTGCATGTTTGACATCAACAAGATTAAAACACATTACTTATGTATAATTCCCAAACAATGTAAAACTGATTTGGTAACAAGTATACATTATAAGAAATACAGATGCCCCGAGGAACCCAGACTATGATGAAAATAAGTCTATAAAGTCCAGGGCACACATACACATTGTTAGAGTGTCTGTAAAAAGTGTTCAGGGCACACATACACATTGTTAGAGTGTTTGGAAAAAGTAATCAGGGCACACATACACATTGTTAGTGTTTGGAAAAGGTTTTCAGGACACACATACACATTGTTAGTGTTTGGAAAAGGTTTTCAGGACACACATACACATTGTTAATGTGTCTGGAAAAAGTGTTCAGGGCACGCATACACATTATTAGAATGTCTATAAAAAGTGTTCAGAGCACACATACACATTATTAGAATGTCTGTAAAAAGTGTTCAGAGCACACATACACATTGTTAGATCATCTGTAAAAAGTGTTCAGGGCACACGTACACATTGTTAGAGTGTTTGGAAAAAGTCAAGGAACTAAATATTACCATGACGACTTTGTTCATATTAATGTATTTGTTTAAAAATAATAAGTTATTAGCCAAGGCCTTAACTGGATTGCTGTAAACTCAAGCTGTGCTGATTTCTGAAAAAAAAAATGCTTTTACTGTAGGTTGTAGACCAATTAAAATAACAACATTAACATCTAATATTTCTTTTTGATACTATATGGCCGGTGTTTTTTTTTCATTCGTTCCTGGAAAAGAAAATGGTGGATTTTTGGATTGCCTATATAACTGCACCTAATTATATAATGTTAAATAATATAGTTATTACTTTCTCAAAAATGAAATAGGTGGAAATCTTTTCAATGGATACCACCACAAGATTTACACTTTCTTATATAAAATTAAAGAATACAGTTAAGATTGTTAATTTGTAGGACAGAAATTGATTGGTGTTGGTGGAGATCTTCCAGATCTGTATTTGCTTGTATGATACCAAAGTCCACATTTATGAATTTTTTGGCTAAGAAACATCACACAGTATACAATGAAAATAAATATAAACTTCACTCAATACTTCATCAACCAGAGTGTCATCAGCAGATGCTACCAGCATATGGCCAGTGTATCTCTAGTCAATAGTAGTAGGTAGACTTAATAACTTTCCAATAGCAAAGACATGGTTAGTAAATTTAGTGATAATGGGGAAATTCAAAACCAAGACCCTTATGGAAAACATTCTTACCATTCATTCAATATGTAGATTTGCACCTAACAAATGTAATAATAATATTTCAATTATTTGAATATTCGAAATAATTGAAACATTAATTTTGGTTACTTGGTTATTTTTGTGACACTAATCAATTAACTGTCATTTTATATCAGTGATGTTGAGAAAACCCACTTGTAGAGAAATATATATATGCAAAAATGGCTGGTTTGGGTTGAGAAAATATTTCACATAGAAGAGCGAACGATGTTTTGACCTTCTTCGGTCATTGTCAGGTTCACAAAGAAAGAGATAAAGAAACAAAAATAAACAAATGCATAATTAAAGAAGCCTTACTTATACAACAACTTAAATCCAAAATAAACCAATATAAATGAATGCCTTTATGCCTATATTAATATAATAAAATATATAAATTATACATTCAAACATCTAACACCGCCCTCTACATTCCAACACTCAGTTACACAAGCCCTTTCAAACATGTGGTCAGCTTCACCTCTTTCTTTGTGAACCTGACGATGCCCGAAGAAGGTCAAAACGTTGTTCACTCTTCTATGTGAAATATTTTCTCAGCCCAAACCAGCCGTTTTTGCATATATATATGTCATTTCATATGTTTTTGTGTTCGATGCAAAGAATATTAGACCCCATTCTTTAAACCTTTAATTTATTCATAAAGCTAAAAGAACAAATATATGTTGAACAGTGAAATTAGAAAAGTATGCAAATTTAAATATTGTTATGAAGTTTTGGGAACAAATATTTTCAATACTTCTGTGGATGTTCCCATTTTATTTGAATTCTTAATATTTAAAGTAAAAAAAAAAAATCAAAATATCTAATAGACACTAAGATGTTGCTGGCTAATAAATAAAAGAAGTTACCATTTTTAAAAGATATCCAACATAACAAGAAAGCTCTGAAATGTATCACATATAATTTAGTGTACTTATTTTCTTTTCACCTCAACTTTGCAAGATCCTAAAACCATCAATGTTTCTGCCCTCAGTTCAATTTCTTGGCCCTTACTGGTGCTTCTTTCAAGAATTCCTTGAATTCTGACAGCTTCTCCATAGTTTATGTTAGCAGTGCTTGAAAAATTAAAGTATTGAAAGCATTATTTTTTTTTAAAAAGGACTTAATATTTTTCATTGGGCTGTGAAACTTTAGAAATTTATAAAATAAGCATTCTGAAAACATTTTAAAACTTGTCATGATTAGAAAGAGGCATAAAACCATCGTGTTTCTTTGTAACAAGACTAAAATGTTTTGTCAAATTTCTTTTAAACCTGACATTTAAATCTTTTAAATTTTAGGCAGCCTAAGATGTATATATGCCATTGAACTATGATATTTTCCAACAAAATTTAAATTTAAAATAACACCAAGAAAAACAAACCTTTAATAAAAATGTTCATTTGTATATAGACGTTACTTGATCTAAAATCTTTTCCATATATATCTGAATATATACTATTCATTTAGAAAAACATTAACATTTGAAAAAACTGGAATTTATTAAATAAACTCCAGAAGAAGCAAAATATACCAAGATTTGTTCCCTGGACTGAAGATAACTTGAAGACGCTCCACTGATGATCCATCATCAATATCTAAAAACGTCATCTCCTTGTGTTTTCGAACTGCACGAACCCAGCCCTAAAGTTTAAAAGTGTGAATACAATGTAAAGCATCTTTATGTGTCACATATATTAATGCATATTTTGTGTATAAATACACACACACAACATATATACAGCAAGAAGAGAGAGGGAAGGCTTCAACAATAACAGTAATTTATATACTTCAAACTTGGCCCTTCATATGAGAAACACCTCCAAAACCATTAAGGTAATGAGTTGTTAACAATTTTTGCCTTTAGAAAAGCTAAGAGAATTTTATCTGTATATAGACATAGTGACTAAACATCAAAAGGGGAAACTAACCCTATACAGGGTTCACAGTTTACATCTTAAAATCTAACAAAGTATACAGACTTATTAGAAAGGGTCCAAAGAATAGCTGTCAGGATGATTCAGAAAATGGCAGAGTTATCTGACAAGGACAAATTGTCTTATCTTTTCTTCAGAAGAAAAGGAGTGAGGGGCAACTTTACTAAGTGTGTGAGTGTTTTCTTATAGCAAAGCCACATTGGGCTATCTGCTGAGCCCACTGAGGGGAATCGAACCCCTGATTTTAGCTTTGTTAATCCATAGACATACTGCTGTACTAGCAGGGGGGTACAACTTTACTGAAATTTATAAAATTTCATAAATTCAATAGGATAGAGGCCTCTGATTTATTTGAGCTGTATTGTGAATATAATAGTGCAAATGAACAAAATTTTAAGATTTGGAAACTTGGTTTAAGTTACAACAACAGTTTTCATAACAAGAAGATTGATTTATGAAATAAGTTTCTACCAATACTAGTGGAGGCCAGCACACAGCATATATGAGGCTGAAGTTTGTAACTTATTGAGATATGCAGTTAGTGGTATTTGATCGTTGGTTAATTAATGAACTAGAAGAGTGCTATTCCAAACAAAGAACATTAGAAAAAAAAAGTAAAAGTAAGGATTTCCAGAAAATACGCTCTCCTCCTGGTCATCGATTCACCAAAGATAAATACAACAAAAGTTGGCAACAGTTTCTGTGAGACAGTTGTTTCTGCTCCCTCAATCAGCATTTGCAGATAACCCTCAGTAGCTTAGCCATAACAAAGAAAGGCCATCCTACCATGTCTGGTTATGCACTATTTGACAATCATGAAATATGACAATAGCCTTGCAGTGTAGTTTTACCAAGAAGCACTCAGTATAAATCTGTCATGTCTAAAGCATATCACTCCTCCCTACAGGCTTTCCATATTTCATCTAGTGTATGACGATTACACTTTCCCATCACAACAGTTAAATTTCATTGACATTTACAAGTCTTGCAGTAATCAAATGTGCATGGAGTCAAGCTGATGGATCAATGTCATACAGGAAAAGGAATTTTGACGATAATTAAAAATTTACAAAATGTGTTAGGCGTTTAGGAAAATATGTAAATCTGTTGTCCATAAAAATCAGATATATTACAAAAGTATTTGTACTCAACATGCATTTGTGAATTTTCATTGGTCAGTCTAAGATTCTAACAAGTGAGAATGTTAGGTGATACTGACATGAAGAATAAAAATTTTAAAAACCTCTTAGGATCTCTAAAAATAAATAAATACAGTATATTTTATATGGTATTTTTATTATGCTACAATGAACCATCAATAAATCAGTAATGTAGAGTAAAATCATCAGTTGAGAAGACTTGTATCATATTCAATGCTCAGGGGCTCTATGTCATTTTGACCCCCACTCATGCATATAGTGTTAAACAATTTGACCGATATGTCTTTGTATAAAACAATATGAATACCAATTTCACTTTTCTGCTGCTTCAGCTATTTTACAATTAAATATGTCATGAAAGCAACTTTAGTACACGACCTGTGCTGCTTTGTTCAGGTGATAATTGTTCATTATGTGTTATCTTGGTTTTGTGGATGGCTTTTGCAACTTTGTGTTTGAGGATTTTCACCTGTAACAAGATACTGCACTTTGCTTACCATGATTTAGGGTACAATTAGTTGTACTCTCTTTTTTGGATGGTTCTGATACTCTAAGCTGATCCATATCTTTGTTTTGCAATCCAATCAAGCAGAGGAATATTTCCATCATGGAATACTAAATCCTCAATCTGAAAAGATTTTTATTATCTAACTATATATATTGTATTGGAATGTAATAAATTTTAATGGCATAATATTAACTACAAAATCTTACTGTACAAATGTAGTTCTGATGTACTCATTCCATCCCAACTTCATATTAGAAGTGTTTGACATATACCTAACTGACTCATGTGTCAAAAATCATTTAAATATAATGTACCCAACCCTTCATATATGTATATGTATAGGGGGGAGGAAGAATAAGACACAAAAATATACAATGTATATTACATAAGTACTATATGGTGGAAAGTGGAAATGACACAACTTATTAACAAATTACTTAAGAGACAAATATAGATTTTCATATTACAAATGCTGAGCACAAGTAGGTAAGGAAATCAACAGGTGTAAGGTACAATATGATAAGAGGTTGGAGTGATTTCACTGGGATTTAATATTAAAGATTTTAAAAATATAATCCTCTTTTATTTTTTGCAATTATTGTGCAACGGCGGCCCTGCTCAGAGTTCAGCAGAACTAAGTGTGGCTCAGTCAAATTTGGTTTATAGCTGAAATTCGACATTCAATATCAAACCACGATGATGAGTCATATGATAGATAATTTAAGTGATGAGGTTGGGGGGTAAGTCTGATAGCTGGTAAACTTCAAATTGTAAATGACATTCAACATCAAAGCATTAAGATAAACAACATGGTAACAATGATGTGCTTGATGAAGATAAACCGAATGATGATGGTTATTAAGTATGACAATGAACCCAGTGATAATGATGCTGTGTCTGATAAACACGAGTCCAACAATGATGACAGGTAGCCTGAAAAGGATGAATCTTATCTAAATTATTAAAACAATAAGCCTAATGATAACTATGGGAAAGATATCCATGTAGCATAGGTATACATCAACAATACTAGAAGTGTAAAAGTCTGATAAGGGATTTTCTTAATAAGAAGTTAGCACATAGGATCACACACAAAAATTGTCAGGGTTTTCAAACGAGACCCAAAATTCAAGATCTTTCAAATATTTCACTATTTGTCTTCAAGAGAATAATGAATTATGTTTAATAAGTGTGATGAAATATATAGGCCCACATGTCATGCAAACCAGCTGTTCAGTACGAGTTAGCCTTGAGAACTAGCTAATGATAACCTAGAGCTGTCGCTGTCAGGTTTAGTATGTGCCAAAGAGGTATGTGTATAGTACATAAAAGACTTAAGTTTGATAATCGTTACAGCAAAACAATTGTTAATAAAAATAAAATAATGACAAAAGGTGGTGGGAAAAAGAGAAAATTATAACATGATGCAATATGTATGAAATAATATTGAAACAGAGAAATTAAAGCATGAATAATACTTATAATGTAAAATAAGTTTAATAATGAATTTAGTTTTAAAAATCATTTATGTTAAGATATATTGGTAGTTCAAATTCACAGTGGTTTACAAATATAAAGAAAAAGCCAGAAATTGATGAGCCCTGTACTATAAAAATTAGTCACAAAATAGCTGAGAAAATAGTGGATTCATTGTTAACAAAAAAAAAAAAGATTGGTTTGAAAAGTCTAGTTCTTCTTACTTCAGTTTTAAATTAACCCCTAAAGAATTTTTACAAAATGTCAAAAAACAGATTAGAAAACTAGGTAAACAATAAACCAGTGTGTCTTAGGATGGCTGGTATGGGTATTAAAACTTTTAGTAATAAAGCAGAGAACAATGTTTTGACCTTCACAGGTCATCTTCAGAAGATGTTATTCTCTGGTTTGTTAGTAAAAATGTTAATACCCATACCAGCCATCCTGAGATACCCTTTTACTTCAAACTCTTGTATTGTGAAGAAAGTGCAATCTTTTTTTTATTTTCGAGTGAAAGTAAATTGTTCTTGCTTTAAAATTATTTCCTACTTGAGGTAGCAAACAAGAATATCAATTTGATTTCACCTTTCACATTTAAGGTTACATACAGCCACATAATAAGCCATAAATGAGGAAATAATTTCAAATTTAAATTGGGAAAAGTAACTTTTGTCTGCTTTGAATCAGAAATAAGAAACTAACTTCAACCTGATCATTTTAAAAAAGTTTAAGAGGTGAACAAATGATTTGCTTACACATAAACATTATAGGCTTTCAACTTCCAAGATTGTTCTAGCACATATACCCCAGGGAAAAGTGAAAATATAAGCCCATGTCTTTGTAAACGGATGGGTTTCATTTTCATTTATCTCAAACGTGGGAATTCTAAAACACTTTTACAGGTGTAGATAATCTTTTGTTAAAAGTTGTTACCCGTAATCAATATGCAACTTACACTAGACGTGAATTTTACGACTACTGCACTCTAATTATTATTAATAGTTCTATTATCTATAAAACAGCAGTAAGTTTACCTCTACAATTAAATTTTCATGGAAAGGTTTCAAATCAATAATCTTTCTCACAGTGAACTTTTTCCCGAATATTGTAGAATATCGAAGTATTCCATGATTATATGGATGACAGAAAGACCAAGAAAGTGGAATTCTTTTATTTATTACGCATTTTTTAAGGAGAAACAGTATTTTTATCGAATTACAAGTTATGGTAGCCGCCATATTCAACACTCGCACATACTTAGATAGTCATTTAAAATTTAGATTAGTACACAAAATACATAATTAGTTAAATCAAATTGCACTAAAAAATAAATAACGCAATATATTTTATTTACACTTTATTCTTTTTGTTATACATATTATAACTGACGATACCATGTACACGTAAAATTATGTCGAAAATAAAGATTTAAATAAGTGAGCAAATAAAAAACTATGGGCTGCACAGTCATATGACATTTTATGTCTTTATGCGTAACGTAATGTATTTGTCGTATCATTGGTTTTGTGATTTAGCTTATGTAAAAATTATTTGTATTCAAACTTTCTCTTGAACTGCATTTCAAAAAGTTTTTTTTGTTATTGTTGGTTTAGAAAATACTATGGGTTGTTGTTTCAGCAGTGATGATGACAAAGGCTCACAGGTAATATCATTGTATTTGCGAATTTCGTGATAACAAGAAATCAACTTGAAGTAACAATGTATCTCAAGACGGCTGGCATGGGTATTAAAATTTTGTTAAAGTAGAGAACAACGTTTCGACCTTCTAAGGTCATCTTCAGGTTAACAAAGAGAGTTTGCAGTTTTTTTCTGTATTACTGAGTTGAGGACTTACTAAATCAGTAAATATTTCTAATGAACTTTATTTATAAGTGTAATGCACATAGCCCTCGTGTAGCTTTGCGCGAAATAAAAAAAAAATGTGTGTAAATGTAATATTGTTAATATGTGTTAAGTATTAATTGGTGCATACACAGTTGATACGACACGTTATATTTCCCATTGCTAACCTGGCATCATCAAACGATAGAAATACAGCAAGGGAACTGATAGAGTTTGTTCACTGGTGACCATTTTACCAGGGTAACGCTTGCGAAATGTCGAATGTCATTCCACATTGTTTTCAACACCTAGTACTTTTGATATAAAGTTGGCTAGAAAGACTTGTAACTTTGATTTTACTGCTTTGGTTATGTGATACTTCAAATTAAAATTTACGTGGTAGATTTTATTGCTAATGCTATATAAATTTTTGTTTATTTCTACTGAAACTCGTCTTTTATTCGCAAGGCATATATTGCATTCGTGTTAAATCATTTTGTGTAATATGAATAGCTTAATAAAATATTATCGAGTTAATTTGTTAACAACAGCAGTTAGAATAAAAAGCAAATCGTATCAAAATTAGTGTATATTAAAGAAACTGACTTTTTTGATATAATATTTAGCAATTTTTAAAATGATGGATAGGATCAGTATAATTCAAATCAGAAATGTCTTGATTAATTTTGACTAGCATGTGGTATAACTTCTAGTCGTGAAGAATTGCGACAAATGGTACAGTTACAAATATGCTATTGTAATGTAGAAGGTGACACAGTATCATTGCACTTACTCTAAAAAACAAAGTTAAATAGAACAGTGAAGTGTTGGTTTACTATATAATTAACTGGAACTTATCTTTGAAACTGTGTATAAGATAGGAGGTAGAATAAAGTATTTCCTTAAGACTGAAAATTATCTTATACACTGCCTAAATGCAATATGTCTTCTAAAACAAGATAGAAAACTTTACAGGTGACATTAACCTGTCATCGGTCAAGTGCAATTCACTCTTTTGCCTGTTGTCAAGTCCAGTCAGAATAACCTAAACACAATAGCTAAATGATCCATCAACTCGGAGCTTTTTGTTTCTTTTTAAAATAATGAATAATTTTTAAATTTGTATTCAGTAATTGGTAACTGTAATGCTTTCACAAGTTATTTAGAACTTCGATTCTGTATAATACTTTTAAAACAATATTCGGGTTGAGTGGTATGAGGTATAGGAAGATGGATTTGTATTTGAATTAATGTAACAGGTACAGTGGGTCCAAACTCTCGGGGTAGCACCTGCTGCATTGTAAAAAGTTAATATTTTTAAATGACTTGTGATAATTGTAACGAGCTGCAACAGTTAAAACAGTTTAATATTGAATTATAAATTGTAACTTAATTACAGCCACTACAATCAACAGCTGTTCACCTAATCATTCAATCTTTTCAAATTGTCGATGGTATAAATGGTGAGAAATTTTTGTGTGCATCACTATGATTGGAAAAGTAAATATGAAATCAATACAGAAATACAAAGGATAGATTAAAATAATTGCTTAAGAGTTGGTACAAGGACAACTTTGGAGAACTAAATATTTCTCTATTATCTTTAGCTTTTGTTAATAGCAATCTATAGATTCAGGGGAGACTACAATAGATACTATATTTAGAATAAAAATGTTGATTCACACTTAAAAATATTTACTTAAAAAACATTAGTTGTGTTTTTATCAATTAGCTTTAAACCTAACTTGTGACCTTCATATTAATCATTCCTATTTTGTTTTTCAGTTGTTGCTTGCATCAAGTTTGCTAGAAGATAATTTAGTTTTAAATTTATGAAATTATTCTCAAATATTTTAACAGTTAAAAAATCTCAAGGTTTTTTTTTTGTGGTTACTGAACACAAAGTATTTTCTTTGTGGTAATGTGGTAACAACAACACGTTGTGTAGTTCAAATGTTTCAAATGTTGAATGTGTTACGTTGATGTGATTTTGGAGGTATAAATGTGCCTTAATCTAATTAAAATGGTATATATGCATCTCGAAGTATTTCCTGTAGGTTTGAATTGAATAAATATTTGGTGGTATTTAATGATCAAACATTACATATTCTAACTATATTTTTAGAATGTGTTAACTTTAAGATATTTCATGACTAGAAAAAATGTGGTTTTTAACTACTTTTTTTTATTGATATTGCTTTGCAAAAGTAAAATGATAGTCATGTTCATAACAACTGAAATTAGGTCACAAAACCTGAAATTTCTAACAGATCTCCTTAAAACTAATTTGCCTTTTTTATAGTGTACTGGTTGAAATTTTTTCTAACAAGGTTTAAGGTATTATTGTAACTTTAGCCTGAACATGTGAAATGTAATATCTATGTTTCCAAGGAAATCAATGTGGATAGTTTCAAAATAACTTCTTTCTTTTGTAGTTGGGTGTACAGTTGTGGGTATACGTGTATATGAAGCATGTTTATTGTTTTACACAAAAGTATGTGTGTGATCTTTTGTTTTTTTTTATGACAGGTTGGAGAGCCAAATGAAAGAACAACACTTCTAGGGAATCCTGTAAGCAACTCTTCAATCAGACCTGGATGGTATTGTATTGTTTGCTACTGTTATCTAAATACACAGTTTATGTCAACTTATAAAATCATGTGTTTAGTGTTTTTAACTAATTTCTTTGTGCAAGTAGTGAACTACAGTTTCAGATAGTTATTAGAATAATTACTGATACATTAGTCACTCATGTATGACTGACCTGTCTGCAATGATTAAAAAGTTGCATCGGACAGGAAGTCATCATTAAAAATATCAATAACCAGTTAAAGAAGTATCAGATTCAGCTTGTGCCGGTTGTTATTGCCTGTGGTTGAACATAATGGTTTATGCACCGTATAGGTAGTCAGATAATGTAGCGAATTGGTACGCCGTATAATAATAGATGTGATGGATAACAGTTTAGTACAGATAACTTGAAACTGTTTCATGTAAAGTAATGTATTTATCAATCACCTTTATTACACACACACAAAATATCACAACGTGCACAAAATTTATTTCATAAAAAGGCATCCATTTCTTTGTTTGTTTTGCATATTTAATCGAGTCATCCTGAATGTTCACGAATCTGACAGTTACCACGTCAAGAATTGTTTTGTACTTAATTTTCAGGACATGGTTTCAGTATCAATTTACAAAAGAACATGCAATAAATGTCAAGAATTCCATGTAAAAAAAAAACAACTTCACCAAACATAATAAAAAAAACCTATCACTATTGGAGCTTAAACATCCACAGCATGTCGATACAGAATGCTGTAATTTCAAACAAAGAACCAAACATTAGAAGTTGAGTATTTCAACCGAACAAAACGTTCCATTCCTAAACTAAAATTCTACCTTAACCCTTGGATCCTCTGATCACAGCTTTGGAAAGGGATTATTCTTCAAATCTAAAATAGCCAATAAAAGGCATTAATTTAGCCAACATCTAATAAGGTAATCCTCTGAATAGAAAAAACATGCTACATAAAATATTAATGTTGAATTAAAACAGTTTCAAGTTGACTGAAATTCTTTAATTTTCATCTTTCTTTTATTTTGTTGCTTTATTCACAACTTTGGTCCATATTGATGTCCATATCTAAATCAACACATCAAGCTGTCTTCTTCACAGTGACCTCCTGTTCTCAGCTTGAGATATTCACAGTTCTCCCAGATGTCTTGAGGTATTTCATTAGCCACAGATTAGTTGGGTGTGTCACTTAACAAACCATGAGTTAACAATAATCGCACCCTGCCGGTTAAACTCTAATCGAGTTACTTGACATCTAGTTCACTATCTCAAAGTTGACAACATTCACTGAAAGAATAAACCTTAATTCCATGAGTAGGGTGAGGACAAACAATAGTTTCTAACCGACCTTGGCTACTTTTTAGGTCCTGAAAGTTTTTCAACCAAAATACCTACATGTATGCACCAAGAAATTTGACTTGAACTCCCTAGGATATAGAGATAAATATGCTAAGCTGTGAAGCAGTCTCTGGTTGTATGACCTTCCAGTGAAGCAGTCTGTGGTTGTATGACCTCTCAGTTCCATCCTGTATACATTGTATTCATGTGTCTGTCAGCTACATGGTTGATAGGAAGAAAAGTCTTTATAGAGAGGCTGATAATAACTTTCCTCAAATCATAGTCATGTGTCATATCAAGTTCATTGGAGGTCTGATTACCATAAGGTTGTTCTATTGTATTTGAAAGGAAGTCATTGTTTGGAGGAATTATATCCACCAGGGACTACTGTACATCTCAAAGATATTCAGGCTACTTGCTTCATTCCCATTATCCCCAGTTCAGAGCTTATACACAGTCTCATGAACCTTCTTTGCACCTTCACCGTTTACAACTATCTTTACTATATGCTTCAAAACTTCATTCCTTACCAAAGCATCCCACCTGGGGTTGTGTTTTCCTTTCTCGGTGGGCCATGCATTTTCAGACCAAATGGTCTGCCATTGCTGCTTTTGGCCTTTGTATCCAGTCGCAGTTAGATGAATTGGGTTTGTCCTTGGATAACATTGCTATGTCCACTGGTCAGCCCATCCCACCATGGCTTCCCACAAGTCCCCAAATGTGACCTATTTTTAACTCATCTGAGAAAATAAGACACTCGTTTCTGAAATACTGTCTGCTGTTTGCTGAACATTTTTGAACCATCCTTCCATTCCTATTTGTATGGATGGTTCCAAATCAGGTGACTCTGTGGGATCTGCCATGGTTTGTTGCAGTTTGGTGGTTGTGTGCCAAGTACCTTCTTCAGCTTTTATGTTCACTGCCCTGGATCATATAGAAGCTAAACAGTACTCAAACTGCAAAATTTATACTGACTCGCTTAGTTCTTTACTGACCTTGGAATCACTTCATGTTGGTTTACACCCTGTTCTCTCCAATATTCAAAACTGACTGGCCCATTTCTCTTTACCATCTACTTCTATTCAGTTTTTCTAGATAGCAGTCCATGTTGGTATTTGTGAGAATGAACTCGCTGACACTGCAGTTAATTCTATCTGCTCTGGCACTGTCACCTCTGTGTCTGTCCCACACATGGACTGTGGTCTTTTATTCAAGGTTTGGCTCCGTGCCAACTGGCAGTTGACTTGGAGTGAGCAACACGAAAACAAGCTTTTTAAATGAAACCCTATATTGAACTTTAGTCGTCTTGCTTCCGTAAGGTTCGGAAGGAGGAAGTTGTTCTCACTAGACTACGCATTGGTCACAGTTTTTATCTTGTCATTTATTTTTATCTGGAACTGATGCACCAGTGTGTAGTTTGTGTAACTCTCAGATCACTATAAGCCACATTTTACTTTCTTGTCATGGTTATGATTCACAATGACAGCACCATTTTAAGCATGTTCTGTTCCAAGGTTTGTCCATAATGTTAGACAGTGTTATTGGTGATGGTGACACTGGTCAGCTAAATAATGTTTAAGTTTTTTTTAAAGGTCGTTAATCTTTTTAATGCTATTTAAGGTTTTAAATTTATACATTAAACCTTTTTTAATGAGATTCCCTTTTAAAAATCACAGTTCATCTCGCTCAATTTGAAATTAGAAACTGACCGTAACTTGAAACCAGAAAAATACCACATTAAATAGAGGTGAACTAATGTCCAGTTTTTAGTAACTTTTTTGAATGTCAATTGCAATGACAAAATTTTGTTAGAATGAGGTTAGAATAACAATGATTTCTATATTTTATGGAAAGGCCAATTTCAAGTGACTGGTGGTGGTTTTTGTACTTACCTGTTAGTCTTCCTGACGAGTTATGATTATTACAGTTACACTACAGAATGTCCTTTACAACTTGAATTACTGTAGTTTTTCTCTTGACATTGTAGACAAGATGTAAACATTGGTTTTATGCTATTTATTTATTTATTTGTTTTGTTTTACCTTAATTTTCTTTCATGAATTTTACTGAATTTATTTGTACTGGATGTTTGGCACAGATAGCCAAGCTGCTTTGTGCCATAAAACATAAAATCAACCAACCAGTCATTGTCATTAAATTATCAAACTGTGTGTTTTTTATCTGTTATAAATTTAAGTTTTAGTTAACTAGACATCTAACAATATTACTAGTCTTAGTTTTGGATACACCTTGCTTGTCATGTAGGATTGTAAGGAAAGGTTTTGGAGCACATCAAACGATTATTCAGATCTTTGGTAATATTGGTTCGGATAATTTACTGATGATGTCATTGTAACTACTGATCTGTATGTGAATGAAAATCTTTAATTTTAAGAGATGAACTATATAAATGAAATTAAACAATCGCACATAATTTAAAAATGTAGTTTGGTATTAATTTATTTTCATAGTTGAAATAATAAAAAAATGTATGCTGTTTATGTAAGTGTGCTACGTGAACAGTAAATTTGCATTACAAGAACACCATATTGAGGCCAGTTGAAATAACAGCAGTCTCTCTCTGTATGACAAACATAGCCATTTTAACATAAAACTGTATCTCTCTCTGTATGACAAACATAGCCATTTTAACATAAAACTGTATCTCTCTGTTTGACAAACAAGATAACATAAAACTGTATCTCTTTCTGTATGACAAACATAGCCATTTTAACATAAAACTATATCTCTCTCTGTATGACAAACACAGCCATTTTAACATAAAACTGTAGGTTAATTAAACTTCAGTTAAAGGTAACATGTTGGAAGAAATAGATGCTATCAGCCAGTTACATTTTCTCCAGAAAGCAGTTTGAAAAGAAAAAAGAATAAAATTTGGTAACAGGTGCTACTGGACAGTGTACATGAAGAAGAACCTTCTTTCCCAAAACACCAAAATTGAAATTAAAATAAACCTATAAGGCTAAAATATGGTACAGTTAAGACAGCTCGTAATGTAGTTTCGTGCACAAGCTAATATAATAATATTTATTTGTTGAACAGTTAAAGTACTTAATATAAAGGTAATAATTGAAATCCCTAATTTTGAGTAGTTGATTGTTTTTGTGATAGGCTATTTAATCTTAAGCCTGATTGAACCTTTTGCAATGGGCTACAGGTCAAAGGCCATGTCATTTATGGAACTGCTATTTTATGAATTTATATCAATAAGTTTGGAATCAAATTGTAGATTATAATTCAAACTTTAATATTAAAAATGAGTTAATTTCTTAGTTTAAAAGTATTATAAGAACATATCTAAATATAGATTTTAGTGAGCAATGTGGTATGTCAAATGCAGCTATTTAAGCATAAGATGATTGTGATATCAGAATACTAAGTCTATACTTTAATACAAATTAGGAACTGAAATTACTAATATTAAAAAGCTAAAATAAAATTTTAAACTTCATATCAGTTTTATTCTGCTGATAAATTTTTTGTGCACTGAATGGAATACGGTTGTCTTGTTACTCT
The DNA here is from genome assembly GCA_011833715.1 of Carcinoscorpius rotundicauda. Taxonomy (NCBI): domain Eukaryota; kingdom Metazoa; phylum Arthropoda; class Merostomata; order Xiphosura; family Limulidae; genus Carcinoscorpius; species Carcinoscorpius rotundicauda. The sequence continues at coordinate 88,331,295 of CM022399.1, forward strand.
CTTTCCATTTTTCAAAATGTTTCCGTGTGCACTCTTACTGCTGTATATGACATGAATAACCAATAAACAGCTGAGAATGTCCCCAGAGTGGTGTTCTCAGCCATCATAATCTGTGAAAAGGTTGTTGTGTTTTATTGATTCAAATTTTCAAGAAGGTAAGTTTCATCTTTAGTCTGCTCAAAGTTTTATATTTTTTAAAATCTGAACACGTGGTTACTAAGTGGCCTAATCACTAACATGAGAATTAGGAACCATGGTTCTGAAATTTCAACCTCGAGGAACGGAGCCTCGACTATCTGGTTGGGGCGTGGTCTGTGGTGACGTCAAATTTCATTCATATGGCACGAGCGAAGAGCATACTTGTTCTAGATGTAATGCAATTCCTTTGTTTGGATGTTAAGCTTCCATTGGCACACCCATCATCTATGCAGATGCATTTTGTGTGGATAATACCCTCATTACACCCCTCCACCTTAGTGTAGGATTCTAGCTGTGGTGTGAGAGAAGCCATGTTTTGGAAATTAATATTTTCTTAAATTGAAAGAAATATTTCTAATGATTCATACTCTCTCATGATTCGTCTCCACTGAGAGCCGGTGGTAGGGACTGTGGTTGGGTGAGGCTTAAAAAGTAATAATAGTATCTGAATGGGGACCTCGTGCTCAGTACCAAGATAGACGAAGTATTGACATAGTTGAGGAGTGTCAGTATGTGACAATATTGCTAAGGGCAGTTAAGTGGGGAATAAAAGACTGGAGCAAGCAAAGATAAACACAACAAAACAAACTGATGCTCAGATGGACAAAGGAAGGAAATCCTAGCAGTTCAGTAATGGCTGTAATGTTATTGGAAGTACCTTTAGATTTAAGAAAATATAAGCTTTCATATACATGTTAAGGAGGTATACAAAACATCAAATTGTTGCCATAAATCCTAATTGCAAGCTCCATGTGTGTGGAAAGTTAATGCAACTGTTTCTTGCTTTGGTTGGGTCACACAGTCCTCCCTTATTTTAATGTATTTTCTGAGACTTGAAAGAGATTCAGGTGAAAGTTCTCAAAATAGTTGAATTTTCTGATACCAAAACATTGGTTTATGTGATGATGAGAAACATATGCGCTTTACCTTAGCAGTTTTCATGTCGATAAACTGTATTTCTCATTAATAACTGGCATGAGATGTTTCATTATTTGTATTTCAGTGATGATTATGGAAGTGGAACAAAATATCCACATAACCAGAGAGCAGACGAGCAGTCAGCACTTAATAGAATACTGCATCAAACTGCCACGTAAGTATATTTTATTCTTGTATTCATTTACAGTGGTTAACTGTTCTAAAATGTTGTCTTTATTTTAGCATTGGTTTTCTTCTTACAAATGTGACGTGGGAGGGAATAAACAGGTTTAATTTATTAATATAGCACTGAATAAATTAAAATATTCTTTCTTCGTTAGGCTCTTCTTGTTTTGCATGTTAATTGTAGTATTTTGTTGCCTTTTTGATATAAAAAGTTCTAGGTGAACCTTTTTTATTTAATTTAGAATAACCATCTAAATGTTAGTACTGTGGTACATAATTCTCTATCAAATACATTGATTTATCTTTATGTATGGAAAGCTTATCTTTGGTTGTTTTTTGTTTTTTTTTAATATTCTGGCCTGTCTTCTGCCACTTAAATGTTATCTGTGGTATTTTTTACTCTGTTAACCCATTAAACTGAAGAGTAATATTAGTTACAATTATAGAAACATTGTGCATCATCATAAAATATGGCAAACTTTTAGTTGATGTGGTATATCTGTTTGTAAATGAAAAATCGGAATTGTTAATGAAGTATTTCTGGCTGAGATATCTGTAAACTAATGGCATCAGTTAGACTTAGAATATGAGAAGATATCGGGAAATAGCAATAAATCAACAGTGTAGGATAAATTTGGTAGCTGATGATTTTAACGTCAAGTACGTAATGCTGTCTGGATTGCCAGTATGTAAAAAAGTTGCAGAAAGTACACTTAAATACTCAACAAGTTGTGCACTTAGGGTTAACGGGCTTACTTTTGTGAGATTAGACATTCAACCATACAGTTTCTTAAATGTATCATTTGAAAGCTTAGAGTGAAACTAGTGGGAAATGTTAGAGCCAGGGTAGAGAAAGTAATGGTTAAGATATTAAATTTAACTGAAGGAAAACATTTGATATTCAGTTAAGAAGTTTTAGCGATTATTTAAATAAAATTTTACGAATTTCAGAAAAATACTTTTAACAGGAAGATCACATTGCAGTTTGAGGAGTCAACACTCTGACTTCAACTATACACACATGTACACATTCATGGACAAATTTTTGGTAAAAAATACTTAATTAAAAAGTTAGACCTTTCATGTATGAAAGGTTTGTATTTCTTTATTGAAAGGTTTCCAAATTTTGTAAAGATACCCAAATGGGACAGAATATCAAAAGTTAGACCTTTCATGTATGAAAGGTCTGTATTTCTTTATTGAAAGGTTTCCAAATTTTGTAAAGATACCCAAATGGGACAGAATATCAAAAGTTAGACCTTTCATGTATGAAAGGTTTCCAAATTTTGTAAAGATACCCAAATGGGACAGAATATCAAAAGTTAGACCTTTCATGTATGAAAGGTCTGTATTTCTTTATTGAAAGGTTTCCAAATTTTGTAAGGATACCCAAATGGGACAGAATATAATTATCAATGTTCACATTGCAATTTGTGAATCAAATGAAAATAAAACCTTACAGCACTTTCACTGTGTTGTTGGAGGTCTATAATATAATACACAAGAGAAGGAGTGATTCACATGTAACCTGCTAAGCAAAGAAGTGATTTGCACATGAAGTATTTTCATATTTTGCCATGCATGTGTTGCATACATGTATATATATCTTAGTAGTCTGTTTATGACTTTTCAATGCACTGGTCAGCTACTGCAGTCTAGTTAACTAGACCGCACATTTAGCATTGAGCCAGTGACAAACTTTCTTAATATGGATTCAGCCAAAGGACTTATCACTGACCATTGTGCTCACTTGTATATAATTTTACCACGATAACTCTGAGTTAACATTAGTAGTTAGTTGTACACAAAAAATTAATTTTTTAATGAAGTATTTTTACTAAAATTTGTCTATGAATACATTGATTCTCTTTTTGACCAGTCCAAGTGCAAAATGGTTTTCATATTAAGAATGTTTTTTTTGTCTAAAATATCTCAAGTGTAATTTTCCTAATCCATAAAACCTCTCAAATAAATTTCAAACATTTTTCAAACTTAATTTCTCTGTGTTAACTCTGTATACTAAAAAAAATTAGCAAAGTAAATTATATATATATATTTTTTTTTTCCTTTCTAGAATGATTTCAAATTGTAACATAACTACATTTATTTATTCAAACTACGTTTAAACTCTGAGCAGTATACTTCATTTGCCCATTTAATTAAATATTGCACCAAAGGATATTGAATAACAACATCCCAAGAGCAGACAAATGTCTGACAACTGTCACTATTTATCTGATTTTCTAAGTATGCAAAAAGAGCTGTTAAAAATTGATCCAAGCTAGTTGATGTGCTTTCCATGTGAACATAGATTCTACTAAAAGAGAAATGAACAGTTTTCTGTACAAGTAACATCATAGTATTATATGCCATTTCATAGATGGAAGCCTTGGCTTTCGGTTGGTTAAAAATAGTTTAGTGTTGAACATGAGGAGAACTTTTGGTGATTTCTGAAAGACAGAATGTGACAGGTGGGTGTGGCAAGAGGAGTCTGATTTTCCATTTGGTGTCTGTGTAATCAAACAAAGTTGACTTTGAAAAGTATATTTTACTTGAACAATATCAACATTATATTGAGTAATTTGTATTAAATCTTGTACTTTTTTGAGGGATAGTAAATACATTAGAGGAGAGAGGATGCAGAGATAGAAAATGTAATATTTCTTACACTAGGGGAAATTCAGAATTTTTTTTTTTAATATTGCCTTTTAAAATTAAAACTTCAAACTTACACTGTTAAAATAGGAATATTAACTACAATTTTATGCTGTATTAACTGGTATAATGGGAAAAATAAAATGTAACTTTTGAATGTAACTCACTAACAACCTTGCGAAGTGTTCAGTTAAGGATGCCTGCAGCAAAGGGGGTAATTGTTGATGAAAAATCAGTTAATATTTTCTTTAAAAAGCCAAGGAGACTGCATTGTGAAAGGAGTGATGAGGTCAGAAAAGAAATAAACTAGATAAATTTGAAAACAATTAGTGGCAACCTTATTCAGTCACAGTATCTTTAAGTCACTTCTTTCTCTGGTTAATCAGTTGTTGCATTATTTTCTGACAACTGGGTTGTTTGGTGTTTCTTACAGTTTTTACGTTTTACTGTTTATACCAGGAACTATTTTCTTCATGTACTACTTTGTATGGTACAATTGAATATTGGTGTTTGAAGCTGAATGAAAGTATTATAAGAATCAAAACATACCATAAACGTTTTTTACATTAATGAATGTCTTTACAAAGAGCTAAGATTTGTAGTGCTGGATTTTGTCACTAATATGTTAAATGATAAATGTTACAGAGATGCTAAAGCAATATTTGTTAATTGCTAATAAAATTTAGTGTTGATTAGCAGTTTCTACTAACCAAATCCATCAAACTGTTTTGTCTCTTGCACAAAACAGATTAAAAGTTATAGTATGGAAACTCTGATGGCTACTTTGTGTCACAAGGTTGGTGACATACACTGAATTTTTAGAAGGAAACCTCTAGTTATATAATGTTTTTGCTCAGTTGATCTTAAAGCTAATATGTTTATTCTCAAACCTTTTATTAGGGTTAGGATCAAACTGTTGGTGTTTTTGTTTGTCATTATTCTTTGTGTTGATTCATCAGGTTTAGATTGCAATCATAAAGAGCAAGAATTTCCTTCTGATCTTTTGAATCGATGGCCCTGATTTCTCATATTTGTTTTTTAGCCATGCAACTCTCATTTATTCATTTCATTTTTCTCCTATTCATTCCAAATCTTTGTGAAGAATGATTTCTAACTCTCACTGATGCCTTATGTCACACTTTGCAGCATTTGAAGTAGTTTTCAGTATCACATGACAAAATTTTAAGAAATTAAGCTATTTGATTGGAAAATATTCATGTAGAGACCGCTACAAAGATACTGCATTGTAACCATTTGTTATTGAAATGTTAATTAAATTTAACTTTGTGAAATGCCTTAAAAATAATATTAAAACTATCTTTAACTGGATGTGGAAGATTTAACCTTTTGACTGCCAAGTATTTCAGCTGCTATGGCAACTCCAAACCAAATTCAGAATACAACTCTAATGCTTCTTCATTTTGTAACTTTTTTTGTGATGCCATTTTGTATCAAAAGTGAAACAATATGTTAGTTGGTCAAATGCATGTATGGTTCTGACATCTAGTGTTGAAGTTAGGTATTACTGAGAATTAATTTACTCATTCGTGACACTGTGTTATCGATCAGCTAGGACAAGTTATCTCGTTTACGGCACTGAACAGGTTAAAGACCATTTTTTAATATATGGCTCCTCACTTGATTGTACATTATAAATAAAAGCAATACTGTATTTGTGGGATTTGACATCAAAGTTCATTAAATGATACTTTTTTCATCAAAGTTTACTATTGTTAAGTAGTCTTAATGTCGTAAATGCCATAAAACTTAAAGTAATTATTTTTCATCTTTGCAGTCTTCACTGCTTTTGAGATGATTAGATAGTTCCTTTTTGCTTGTGTTCGTATCCGTCTTTGTCAACCATATTTTTGTAATAAACTTGTGCTTTGTAAAATGTTTTCCTAACAAAAAATGTGTTATTTTAAACTTTGTTCCGGTCTATAATCTGAACTTTTTAAACTGAATAATTTGAGCAATTTGTAAACAGAGGGTCTCCAGCTTTGCTGTGACCTGAAGAAGTTGTGTTGTGTTCTGAAGGTTTATTTCAAAGAAAAAAAATAACTGCTTGCAAAAATGTGTATGGCTTTCGATTCTTCTTTTCTTCACTTTGTTACGTAGTTTTATAGTCGGTTGATCTGATGGAGGGGAAATCAATCTTTTCGTCTTTTGTTTAAAATTCAGTTTCCATCCTTTTACTTCAGAAGCTTAGGATTGCTCATTTTTGGGGAATCCTATCTTTTCGGTGGTTGTTTTCAGCACAATAAACTTTTCTGTAAACAAAACTTGCTTCTTTATGTGCCATAATTTGTTTCAGCTGTGCTTTTAATATGTCTGTTGGGTACTTCTGTTTCGTTAGTTTTCTAACTATTCATTGTCTACTGTCTTTCATGTGACTTTTGTAACCTTTTTTAAATTTTTTCTTAAAACATTTTCACTCAATAGTGTTTAGAATTTCAATCAAATGAACAACCAAACTTGTCATGGATAACTGCCCTGAATTTTCTCGTGACATTTTTGTAGTTTCTTGTAAAATGACTGTAATTGGTAAAATATTCTATTTTTTCTGTTTTTGGCAGGTTTTTTTTTCTTTTCATTTCTGTTTGCAAAAGTTAGGAGGCTTTCAAAAGCTCTTTTTGATGATGAAGACAAAGTACTGGTTGTTGAAAAGTACTTCAAATCCTAATGCATCACAAATTATGTTTTTACACTAACACAGATTTTTTTTTAATCTACCATTTGTTCTAGAAGGGGCCCTTTTGTTTTTTTTCTTGAATTTGTGAGATTTTAGAAGTTATATATTTATTTCTTGATGGTTAATTTCTTTACAGTGTTCCCTCGTCACTTCGTGGATCCTCTTTCGCGGCTTCACCACTTCGCGGGCTCGGCCGACCCCCCCCACACACATATATATATATATATATATATATATATATATATAAAATAGTAAACATTCAATCTAAAATATAGCATTAAATACCATTAAAATATTAAAAATAAATATAATTAATAGTGTAAAGAAAAAAACAGGTATATTTTGAGATATAAACATATATTTGAGTTTATAACAGCGTAAAAATGGAAACAGAACCAACTGGAAAGGCTATAGATGTACGCATTGTGCGTCTGCGAAGGCTACGCGAGATCAGCTTCATGGCGTAGCGATGTGCAAGACGGGCTATGATTGGTGCAGAAATGAAATATCTTAATAATTGTTCTTATTATTTCAGCAATAATGAACAGTATTGTAATGGGAGGGTTAAATAGTTTTACAGGGAGGGTTTTAAAAGTCTAAATGCACATAAATGTATACGTAAAAATCGGCGATCCCACTTCGCAGAAAATCTCCTTTCGCGGAGGGTTTTGGAACGCATCTACCACGATACACGAGGGAACACTGTGTCTCAATAGATGTTACATGCATTTATTAATGCCTGCTTTAACTAAGGAGGATGGGTCTTCCTTGTCTACAGACATCATCATGATTGGCTGGATTCCAAATCCCATCTTCCAAAACACACCGAACTCCACTTGCAATTCAAATTTATTCCTATACAAGTTTCTCCTGTCTTCCCATTCAAAAATTGGTATGTAATCACATTTAAAGCTTCATGTTGTTCATATCAGATTAAGTCTTCTGATTCTGTGCTCCGATGTCAATGTGATTCCTGCCGAAGATTCACATATAAGCTCCTTGCTATTACTTCCTATTCGATTATTTAAGAAGGTATGAATTAGCAGACCAAAAACTGGCCATTTCGGGGGGGAACGATGGTTTTGTGGTTTAGTTATGCCCGTACCTTCAATTATTCTTTTTTACCTTTCTTATTAGATTTTGAGTTTATTGTATGCTTTCTTTATTTTTCACAGAAACAAACATTTCTGAGACATTTACAATATGGTCCACTTCTGGTTGTGTTTGTGTAGGTTAGGCTAGGATAACTTTGGAAAAAGTCTCCTGGTTAGAGGTGTGAATAGAATGTAGTGGCTCCTGGCAGTAAAAGTTCTTCGTGGGTTGCTTAATCATAGGGTATTCTTTGCAGTGCTGATGGTTAGGGCAACAGCAGTAGTGGATCAATGAGATAAAGTCATGGCCTTACATTTTGAATATTCCTGGTACAATACAGCATGCAGTTTGGTACAATTACTGTATCTTTTGTGCTTCTTCTGTTTGCTGCAGGCTGAGTGAATAGGAAGTAATAATGGGGAGTTATATATGAATCTGGGATAGGGGGTGCACTGATATAGGTGGGAAGAACCATAAGATTGAACATGCAATGGGCAATATAGGAGGATATAAAGAATGGAGCAAGCGAGGTAAGATTCATACCAGTGGGCAGAGAGGAGAATTTCATAAGGGTAAAGCTAAAGTGTGAGTGGAGGGAACTTTTATCTTAGTATATTTTTGGTAAAGGAAAATTTATATTTTCTTCATCACTTCATATTTCTCTGCAATATGAAACCCCATGCTTAGCTTTAAATGACAACATAACTCGTCTTTAACCAAATTTCATTAATCTAGATTACGAATTTATGTTGTGTATTTTATAATTAATAAAACAACATCAAATAAATTCTTAATTTGTTCATAACTGTAAGTTTACATAATCTGGTATAAAACATACACTCACTTGTTTTGAGAAACTATTGTGTTTTGATTGTATTTTGTGTTCATATTGAAACTGTGAATGTATCTGCTTTCTGTCATGACTTGTTAATAATCTTGTGACAAATTTTAGGAATGTGATTGACGTGTCAGCCATGAATTCCCACCTAGAACAACGTGAATATCTGGATAGAGCCCATCAGTACAGTCAGAGAGTTGCAGCCACTGCTCAAAAATATACGTATCCACAAAAAAAATCCTTCTTGTTAGACCTTCCAGCAACAGAAAAGAATCTTTCAGCCAGTCCTATATCCCAAAAAGATCTGCAATTGGTAAGTGTAATATTTTCAATAACTGTTAGATCCCTGAAGAGGTGTTTTGTCCTGGTAAGACATCAATAAAAGCTTCAAAACTTTACAGGTGACCCACGTAAAGGAAATATTTTTTTTTTTAGTAATTCTACTTCTTACGATGAAAATAGTACAGGTACTAATTGCTGTACACTAATTGTCAGGCCTGGCATGGCCGAGCGCGTTAGGGCGTGTGCTCGTAATCCGAGGGTCGCGGGTTCGCGCCCGCATCGAGCTAAACATGCTTGCCCTCCCAGCCGTGGGGGTGTATAATGTTACGGTCAATCCCACTATTCGTTGGTAAAAGAGTAGCCCAAGAGTTGGCGGTGGGTGGTGATGACTAGTTGCCTTCCCTCTAGTCTTACACTGCTAAATTAGGGACGGCTAGCACAGATAGCCCTCGAGTAGCTTTGTGCGAAATTCAAAAAACAAACACTAATTGTCACGTGCATTAACTTCTAAAATTTCTGTTGGTTATCCTCCTGAGATAATCTTTGTTTTTAGCCAGATTACAGTGATAATATCTGTGATACAGACTATACGGTAAGGTTAGAGCATTGGTTTGATAAACCAATGTGATGGTTGTAACTCCAAAAGATTTAGTGCATAATTTAGTGTGTGGTCTAACACTGCAAGAGAAATTCTGCACCATTTGGATGCTTGTTGATCCTGACGGATTTATAAAACTTCTTTAAAACTTTGTGTGTGTATAATGGACTGAGTCCATTTTGAAGAATGAATTTTAACCATTATTCCAAATTTACTGTGTGATATTTGGCAAGCTTTCAGTAAAATGCACAAGTCTGTTGTACACAAAAAATCAGAAGTGTAACAGAAGTATTTACTCTCAAGATATGACTTAATTGATTATGTCAGTCTGTCTCAGATTTTACAGGGTGATCCATAAGTCCATACCCATCCATATATCTTATGTATCCAGTGTATCTGTGTGCAGTCCCTCATTCTCGCTGCATAATATTATGCACAATATGCTTTTTAAGTGTAATTGGGCTTACATTGACCATATTTCTCTGAAAAAAAAATTATAATATGAATATTATAATTGAATATAACATAACATATGGATGGGTAGGTGCTTATGGGCCATTCTGTAGAAAGTCAGAGAGCAATGTGGTATTCATATTGAGATTAAAAATATCTTTGTCCATTGTATAATTTCCATATTGTATTGTGTGACCTCTGGAACCTCCAAAATACATACCTGTTGTTTTTCTTAGTGTTACTGTCTGTTTTATCCAACATGTATTCTTACCTACCTCAAACTGTTATTAAATTGGTAATATAGGGTTAGAGAAATCAGTTGTAATTATGGAATATATAATGTGTTGAATGGTACTGTGTTAAAGGTTGTGGCAGGTACACTTTGACTCCAATCGTATTTGTTGGATTAAATAGAATGAATCAAACCATCGGTATGCCACGAAGTTTTAAACAAAATGTCTACAAACAAGGAATCCTTTGTTTTTCATTTTACTGATTTAAGCCTACCTGGCTGCTCCAAAACAATGTGTTTACAAACACGTGCATTAACCACTTACTATTTTTGAACTCTTTCCAGAAGCAATAGAAATATAGTTCATAATTATTTTAAATCCATAAAATAGTGTCCAGAATTAACACATCTGTTAAAATATTGTTACAATATACATTCACAATGTAAATGTAAAAATGGTTTATCTGAGTTCCGTAACTGAATCGTATTTTCAAAAATTCACTTCTGAGATGCACTTTGTGCAAAAGTTTGTGGATTTTGGTACTCGCATTTACAAGTTTTAATTATGATGGCACTTTGTGTATATTTTGTTCTGCATTAAGTGTTTTTTTATGCCAGTTTATATTTAAGTTATTAAATGTGAAATTAATTTCGCAACATTATTTATTTACTTATAAGTTTAAAATGATATTTGCAGGCAAAGGTCATGATTGATGCCTAGTTTTTGTAGTTTTCATATTCCACGTTATGTAATATAAACAACTAAAACACTAAAACTAATTAACGAAAAGTATTGTTCCTATAGAATTACTGTTAGCAAAACATTTTTTTAATTCAAACTAGTTTTTTTTTATATTTTTAAAGAAAAGTGCATTTTTAAGTCAATAACATTTAAGTGTAAAACAAATCAAACTTCAAAACTGACAATTAAATGAACTTTGAAGCTTGTAGGATCACAGTTTTTGTCACATTTAACTGTGAAAAGAGCTGATAAAATCATGTGAATGTAACTTGCCATATAAAGCCGAGTCTGCTCAGACTATCACATAAGTAGTCATCTTTTACCTTCTGGGCTGTGCATGGTTAAGAAGTTACTGTATGAAACTGTTGAAAAATAGTCACATAGGTGACAGTTACTGTTGATCATGCTGTACTTAGCAGTTATAAATTGGGGAAAACTGTCCAAAATATGGATTTTACAACTGGCTGTATATTTAGCTATTATACTGCATACGGTATTTTTTAAGTCTGTAGTATTAAATAGTCTTGACCTGCAGTAGGATGCTTATTTTCCATAGGAATTATAAATTATGAAAAGTATATACATACATGCATATAAAACAACCTGTGTTTTGGATTATAGTGTGTATTTTATTTTCAGCAAAAAATTTGACCATTTATTAGATTTTTTTTTGCTTTTCATATTAGACTTTACATGTCTTTTTTTTTCTTCTGTTATTTTACAGCTTAAGAATGCCTGTGACAAGGCTGTCAATGCACTTCGAGAGATCAAAGTGCAGCACCAGGAGGAGCTAGTAGTTCAGTTTGGAATACCGTGAATTGCTTGATGATATCATACCAGTTGCTGAATTTAGAGATTGATGTAACTATACATGTAATATGGAACACTAGTGGACTCTCTCCACTTTAATCAAGTGAAATATTAAACATTTCATACACTTGACTGAACTGACAAAAATCTGCTGGACCAGTGTTGAAAGATTTAATCTTTTAAAGATTTCTTCTTTGAAACTGAGTGCTGCTTTTATACATTGGTATACAAATTATGCCAGGTAACAGGATAAACATTAGGCTTCAGGTTTCTTTTTTGGTTTTTTTCTGGTTGTGTTACTTTATTATTATTGAATATGTGGTGTAAACCTTATTATATTCTGAAATGTTTTGAAAGAATTTTGCAACTCCAATAAACAAGTCATTTAAATAATCTTATGTAACATATAGCATTGCATAGTTCTGTGAAACTACACATACTTTCAAATAAAAGTTTTTAAAGTACAAAGACAATATGACGTGCTCTGAACTGTGATTGTTTCTTTCCCTACCTTTTCGTGTAATTGGTGTTCCAATTAGCAAATGATTCCAAGTGAAGTGTTGCCTGTTAAATTTAACTTCAAGTGTTTGAGCATGTTTATGAAAGTGCCATTAAAAGGAACTCTTAAATACATTTATATAGAATCATGGAAGGCATATGTAGTTTTAAGTTGTCCCATGCCTGATGACAGATTCTCTTGAATTCTTGTGCTTAATAAGTAAATTCGAATATATTAAAATCTGTATTATTTGTCATTGTATAACGTCTATATAATAAAAAATACATTTTTCAATTAATATACAAAATGTTTTAAACTTGTTAATAATTACTATCAACTGTTTTATTTTGTGGAAAGTAGAGCCATGTGCATTTTGAGATAATAAGCCTAATACTAATCTCTTCTGACAAGTATAGTTACAATCATACTTCACCAGAACTTAAAAGGCATTTATACCATAATTGTTGTGACAAATGGTTTATGTAAACAGTATTTGGTATTTCATAGTCAACCTGAATATCTCTGGATTGATTGAAATGTGTCATCAGCAAAGGAGATGATGAATATAATGTGGTTGGAATACCATTTACTATACACCCTTCCAATTTTTAAAATTCGAAGGGATCTAGATAAATAAAGTTTAAAAATATATTAGGCCTAATAGTAATAAGTGAAGTATTATTACAATCATGTTTTGTTGTCTTGCAAAAGACAGTCACACTTAATATTTACTATAGAATAAATTGATTTAAGCTTGCTGTTTGCATCAATGATGCTGAGGATGTAGTAAGTGTTATTGAGGAAATAAATTAGTTCATTATTGTTATATGGAGTACCCTTGCCATCATTCTTACCACATAATCCAAAAGAATCGTAATACTTTACAATAGTACATACAAAACGTATCACCTGCATCATAACTATGCACTTACAATCACAGTGAAAGAAAAAAGGAAAATACAAAAAAAGTCATCTTTTGAAAACTGACATATCCCTTTTTCATTCCACGGAAATGAGTTGTAGGCTCAGCCTACTTGGTTTATTTAATTTTAATGGAACAGTCTACAAATAAGTCTATCCTATACACGTAGGATATTGACTGTATCTAAGATCTTAAAGTAATTATGTCACGATCATCTGGAGCATGTTTAAATATATTTAACTTTTTTGCAATGGGTCACAGGTCAAAGATCAAGCCACTGCATTTGTTGATTTGCTTTCAAAAGTTTATTGAACTACTATTTTATGAATTTATGGTAATAAAAAGGTAATTGAAATCCCTAATTTTGAGTAGCTGATTGTTTTTATAACAGTCTATTTAATCTCAAGTCTAATTGAACCTTTTGCAATGGGTCAAAGGTCATATCGCATTTATTGAACTGCTTTTTTATGAATTTGTCATTAAGTTTGGAATCAAACTTTAATATTATGTATAAGCTAATTTCTTAATTTAAAAGTAAATATAAGAAGAACACATCTCAATATAGATTTTAGTGAGTCACGTGGCATGTTGAATACGACACTGTTTAAAAATTAGATGTTTGTGATGTGAAAATACTATGTCTACACTTTTCGTAAGAATTAGGAACTAAAATTACTAATATTATCAAGTTAGAAAGTAAAATAGAAACTTCATTTTATTTTCCTAAGATATAGCTTATGTACTGAATCAAATACTGTGGTTCCGTTCAACTGTTTCCATTTTTTGAAATGGCCCTGTACATATATATGATGTGAATAACCAATCGGCAGCTGAGAATGTCCCAAAAATGGTGTTTTTTAGCCAGTTTAATTTTTGAAAAGGCTACCACGTTCTATTGATCCAAATTTTCAAGGAGGTAGGTTGCATCTTTAGTCTACTCGAAGTGTCATATATTTTAAAATCTAAATAAATCTACCAAGCTTAATAAATTATAGGGGAATTCTATGTTATCAGTGTAGTTATTTATGATTTTTTGGTTATTCAACTGCATATATAAAACCTAAAATATTGATGTCCCTCGTATGAAATTTTAAAAGGCTCAGCAACCAATGTCCAGCAACAACTGAGAACAAAGGTTGTAACAAGAAGTAATTGTTTGCTTTACTTCTTGATATATTACTCTATATTATAAGAAAAATACATTTAATAATTTGTTTCTAAATAGTAATAATCTATATACTCTTCAAAAAAAGAAATGCAAAAGGCAAAATTTGAGACATATTGTTAAGTTTATTCCAGGTAGTTCTGTATGACGTGTGTAACTTTGCACATTCACTGCTGAACATCCAAAGTCTGCAAAGGCAAAATCCATGCTCACTAGTTGAAGTTTAACATCATTCAAAGTCAATAACGAGTATGTCACCCGTGAGCATCAATAACTGCTTGGCATCTCCTGCCCATGGAAGAGATGAGATGATGAATCACATCCTGTGGAATGGCTGTCCACTCAGCCTGCAAAGCTGCTGCATGCTGAGGTAGAGTCTGGGGTTGAGGTTGTCACCGTCGCAGACGTCGGTCCAACTCGTCCCAAAGATGTTCGATGGGGTTTAAATCTGGTGATCTGGAAGGCTAGGGAAGAACGTTGATATTGTGGTGTCTCAAGAAGACAGTGTTGATTCGAGCTGTGTGAGGACAGGCGTTGTCATGTTGAGAAACATCGTTGATGTTCACCATGATGGGTTGCACATGGGGCCTAAGAAAATCTTTGACGTATCGTTGAGCCATAAGATTTCCTCGAACGTGCAAAAAGTCTTTTCTGGCATTGTAGGCAATGGCAGCTCACATCATGATGCTGCCACCATCAAATCTGTCAATTTCCTGCACACAGTTTGCTGCAAAATGTTCACCTCAGCGACGGTAAACATGGATTCTTCCATCCTGCCTATGAAGCATAAAACATGATTCATTGCTGAACCAAACATGCCTCCATTGTCGATAAGGCCATACCCGATGTGCCCGAGTCCACTGCAGCTGTGCTTGACGATGTTGCTGGGTAAGGATGACGCCTCTGACTGTATGTCGAGGTCTGGTTTCTGCATCTCGTAGACATTTGTGTACGGTCTGATCAAAAATCCTACGCAGCCCTGGTATGGTTGAGGCAGTAGACTCACAGTGGTGGATGTAACCGGATGTAGCGATCTTGTGCGGGCGTGGTCACACGAGGTCTGCCAGATCGTGGACGGTCATGAGTTGATCCATGTTGTTGGTGATGATTCCATAGCCTTGTGATGGTACTTGGGTGGACATTCACAGCTCTGGCAACATCATATTGAGATTTGTCTGCTTCCAGCGATCAATGGAGTTGCGTTGTGCTTCTGTCAGTCTTGCCGTAACTGTATTGTGTGTCGGTGGCTTAACACTGAGCTATGGAAACCGAGAACCAGTCACTTTTATAGGGATTTTGCACATGTTGCACCTGCAGAACGTGCAGATCTCTCAAACAAATTTATTGTACACGAATGCGTTTTGACGAAAAATCCAATGTTTTCCTCCATTATAAAAACTAATCCACTTAAACACAGAGAAGACAAAAGGTCAGTTTTATATTATTGGTTAGGTAACACAAGTGCATATGCACTTTATCACTGCAAGCTATGTAATGTTAGCTAAGCATGTTTAAAAGGTCAATATAATAAAAAATAATAAATATATACAGTGTTATGAGACATACAATTTAGACTTTGTGTTACAATCATAATTTATATTTCCCAATTTTGTATGACAGTTATGAGATTGGTCAAATGACATACCACACACAGAGTATAGAAAACAACAAAATATAAAGTCTCACTGAAAAAAAGACGTTTGAAATGTACAGGGTGGTCCATAAGTCCCTACCTATTCATATGTTATTATGTTAAATTCAATTACGTATGCATGATAAATTTTTTTTTTCCCAGAGAAGTATGACCTATGTAAGCCCATTTACACTTAAAGAGCGTATTGTGCATAATACACTGGATGCATAAGATATATGGATGGGTAGAGACTTAGGGCCACTCTGTATTTAGGAGATTTCAAAGATTATTCACATATATCATTTGAGATTTTTGAAACGAATAACGCTGCACAACAAAGTTTTTGCTTTTTGAATACTGTTGGGTGTTCCTTGTAGATTTTTGGTTGCTGATTACAAAAATCACATCCAAATTTGCCCATCACGTACCGTTACATCGAAATCTTCAGCTTCACCGGGACGTTGCTACAATGGAAAAACGATATCAGGGCAAAAACTTTTCAAAACAATTGTTGTGCAGTGTAGTTTTCATAATCACAACATGAAATTGCCTTGCACTCAGGCTAGTAATGAAATAGACTATTTTCACGAACAAATATTTCAATTAAAAAATTGATTTTTTGCAGATAGAGTACTTGTAATCTTTACTAAAAGTCAAACCAATGTGTTGTAAAGATACACATTATATCAAAAGTTACAGTGGGAATACTCAAAACGTGAAAAAGTGTAGATGAACTTGTGTATATTATACTGAGCCTGTAATAAAAGTGTTAACTTGGGGGTCTTAACTTTACAGGTTAATTCTACTTTAGGGGGATATAGCTTTACTGACAGCAGGAACAGCTAAATTTATGGTTTACATTTGATAAGTTTAATGCAAATATGTCCTTAAATCTATACAGAAACAGTAGAATCCTCAGTAGTAGAGGCACTTGAAATTCTTTCAGGCAGAATTAGAATAAATTAACCTCTAAGACCTTTTTTTTTCCTTTTTATTACTTCCATTTTATGTGTCAGCAAGACAAACCTGGGGTGCATGCATACTCATTTTATCACTCATCAGTTATTCAAACAGACTACTCTCAAATTGAAATTATTTTAGAGAGAAGTAAATTAACCTAAGAGACCATGAGTGTGGCCAAGTCTGTTTTTGAATTTCGAGCAAAGCTACACGAGAGATATGCTCACTATCCATCCCTAATTTAACAGTGTAAGACTAGAGGGAAGGCAGCTAGTCATCACCACCCACCACCAACTCTTGGTCTACTCTTTCACCAATGAATAGTGGGATTGACCGTAACATTATAATGGTCCCATGACTGACAGGGCGAGCACATTTGGTAGGACAGGGATTCAAACCTGTGACTCTCAGGTTACGACTCGAATGCCTTAACCCACCTTACCATACTGGGCCCCTGGGCTAAAAGGGTTTAACCTCCTGAGTTCAAAAGTGTAATTAAGTCTAAAATTGGTTGAGAGATGATGGAGCGAACATCATGTGTTCTTCAACTTGGTTTTGAATAATCAAAGAAATGTCGAGCATCAATGGTTTAACTCTAACTTCACTTGTATAGGGGAAAAGATAAGATAAGAGTGGATAACTGTATGGATTCAGTTTGGAAAGTTAAAAGGTAGATACATAGATCAGCTGAAGGTAATTTAGTTTACATCAAAAAACTGCTGCAATTCAGCTTTCTCTAAAACTACTTTTAGTTACGATAAAGTAGGCAGTGTGAATGTTTTTAGTTAGGATAAAGTAGGCAGTGTGAGTGTTTTTAGTTATGATAAAGTAGCCAGTGTGAGTATTTTTAGTTATGATGAAGTAGCCAGTGTGAATGTTTTTAGTTATGATAAAGTAGGCAGTGTGAGTGTTTTTAGTTATGATAAAGTAGCCAGTGTGAGTATTTTTAGTTACGATAAAGTAGGCAGTGTGAGTATTTTTAGTTACGATAAAGTAGGCAGTGTGAGTGTTTTTAGTTATGATAAAGTAGCCAATGTGTTTACTTTTAGTTATGATAAAGTAGCCAGTGTGAGTACTTTTAGTTATGATAAAGTAGCCAGTGTGAGTGTTTTTAGTTACGATAAAGTAGGCAGTGTGATTGTTTTTAGTTACGATAAAGTAGGCAGTGTGATTGTTTTTAGTTACGATAAAGTAGGCAGTGTGAGTGTTTTTAGTTATGATAAAGTAGGCAGTGTGAGTATTTTTGGTTATGATAAAGTAGCCAGTGTGAGTATTTTTAGTTATGATAAAGTAGCCAGTGTGAATATACAACAAGAAAGATGTGGTTTCTCTTGCATTTGAATGCAGTGAATTCATTCCCAAATATGAATGTAACTCTTGGAAAATTTATATTTGTTGCTTAAAAAGACGGATAAATCCATTCCAAAATTCAAATGTAGTTTTCAGTAGAAGATCGATATATTTTGTGTAAAAAAAGTCAGAGAAGTAAATTCCTGAATACTTTATATGCGGCTTTTCATATATCCATATATCCACATTAATATGTCTTTCACCCACACCCTACAAACAGTGACGACATATTCTCACAGTAAGATAAATATGAAAATCATTTTTCATAAAAATTCTTTTAATGTTTTTAAAATGTTTATGCAAAACTTTGTAAGTTTTAGGTTATTTCATTTGACCGATTAAACAAAATTTGTACCAAACTGCATTAAGAAATATTTGCTATAAAACTTGCAACATTAAGAGTACAAACTAATGATATAAAACTTGCAACATTAAGAGTACAAACTAATGATATAAAACTTGCAACATTAAGAGTACAAACTAATGATATAAAACTTGCAACATTAAGAGTACAAACTAATGATATAAAACTTGCAACATTAAGAGTACAAACTAATGATATAAAACTTGCAACATTAAGAGTACAAACTAATGATATAAAACTTGCAACATTAAGAGTACAAACTAATGATATAAAACTTGCAACGTTAAGAGTACAAACTAATGAATGTTTTTTTTTTTTAATGCTAACTTAAGCATTGGAATTAATAACTTGTTGTCCACTCAGTGGGTCAAGGGTAAGTTTACGGACTTATGGGTGTAAAATGTGAGGTTTGGGTTTTTGTGATGGACAATGCAGATATCCCACAGTGTAGTTTTGCATTTAAGAACAGCAATTCTTTTGGAGTTGTAAATCAAAGTGTCTAAAATTGAGAGTTTGTGAACCTGTTGTTGATTTTGATGGTCATGTTCGTCATTCAATTACCCAAGAAACATAATGGTCTGATCTGAAATGTGTCATCAGTAATTGTAATGTGGTTCACAAGACTGTACACAGTCTTTCAACTGTTATTTTTTGTGATAAAATAATCATTGATCAAAGAGGACACTATTCTGAAACCCTTTGCAACACTATCAGTCTAATCATACAGATTGCTGTTAAGAAGAAGAAAGAATTGTTTTGTTCCTTTAGTTTATCCACTTAAAAAAAAATTGATTTAGGAATGGTCAAATTGTTGTGGAAAATCAGACCTACACTTATGTGTATGGTTTTTTTCTAATGGTATGTTAGCTTTACAAATAAATCAGTTACATTGAATTTTTTTTCATCTATTCATCTTTGTCCAAAATTTACTTTACTATCTCATTTGTCAGAAGTGGAAATTTTGGTAATATCATTTGTTTTTGTTAAGATTCTTTGGGAATATAAATTCCCCTGAACTTGCATTTAGAAATATTTTAATTGATAACTATAGTTATTAAAAAAACCTACAGCACTGATCTGTGTTCCAAATATTTTCTAAATGATTGACCCAAGTTAGATCAAATTGGTTGATGTGAACAGTGTCTTCAGAAATTCTTCAACTCGCACAAATAATCTTCACGCTTTAGGTTATTCGGAACACTAAATTTTACATAATGAGCTAAAGTTGTATTTTTCTTTTCTGAATTTTTCAAAATGTACTTTTAATAATTAAAGATAACAAGTTGTTCCAAAAACAAATGTGTGTCTGTCACCTTCAGTTGGGCAATTAAACAAAGTGTATTTCTCTGCATTGTACAAAAATTTTGTTCTTTCGTGTTTCATTGAACTGTTTAAAATTTAAAATTCTAAAAACGTTCTTTGATAGATCGTTTAGTCAGAGTATTCGTGATGAAACTTTGTAGGATGGACGGCAACTTCCTGTTGTGGAGACGCAAGTGAGGAGGATGATGTTTCGAAAGTCTTTTGCCTTTCGTTTTCAGGTCCCTAATTTTCTCCTCTAAATAAAATTATAATAAAGAATATAGAAAGAAAAATACAACTCTACCTATGCTTATATACAAACCAAAAAATCTCCTCACGACTATTCCTTATTACATCACAAATTTCTGGATTTATTAATTCATTGTCAGTTAAAATTCTGTGTTTTTTTAAACTGATTAAAGCTTTTTATACCACTTGAAGTAACTTGTAAGCTGAGCCTACTTGTTGAAGATAAGAATTATATATTGTAGGGTCTAATTCTTAAATACATCTTTGTTTTTAACCTAATATTCCTCTTCTTTTTTATTATTATTTAGGTTTAAGGATTGTATTCCTGTAGTAAGTATATTAGATGTAATTTATAAATTTAATTGTCTGTCTTGTCAAGAAGGCACAACGTGTAGCATTACCATCATATTTCCTGTAAGTAGAGGTATAATCTCAGTAGAATGTGAAAACTGAAATTATATAAACTTGAGGATTCTTTTGTTTATATTATGTGAAACCTGCACATGTATAGAATAAATGATAGGTTCAGAACAATACCACATTGAAATAGGAAGAATGTGTGGTATATTTTCTCTTTCTCCTATTCCAGACTTCTCAAGCTGACACTTAGTTTGAACTCTAAATCATTGAAATGTAAACACACCACAGTTAAGGAGTACCATATTTTTCACCATATGTGACGATGGTGTGGGGTACAAGTTAAGTGGGTTAAAGTTCTCATTTTCTTCAACTTTCACTTGTACAAGAGTTGAAGTAGAGTGTAAGATGAGGTCAGAACAAGTACAGTATCACTGTTTTGTATACAGTACGCCAGCAGAAAAAATGTGTTGAAAATTTGAAGAGTGAAAGATTATTAAATAAGTTTAAAACCAACCTGAAAGAAAGATGAGATGATAACTTTATTCCCCTTAGTGCAAAAACAATACTCAGTGTGCTACATGAAGACAGAGGATGCCAGGTAGACTTCATCAGGAAGGGATTTACCGGTTTTTATGATTGCTGCCTGTCTTATATAGAGCTGTGGGAAAACAATTTTGGTGGTGGGGAGTACTTTGTTTGGATAAGAAACTGTTTTCGTGTTGCCTGATATAGAAGCAGCTGCTGAAAATATTAATGAAACACTTGGAAATGCTGCAGTCAATGTTGATGAACTGTTGTTCTTGTTGAATCATTGTGGTCATCAAAATGTGACGAGTGGAAAGTAAAAGAAACAGATTGGAAGAAAAATGTATGGAACTTTTCAACCATTTCAAAGATCAAAGTATTTCTGTACCTAATCACAGGCAAGTTATGGAGTACATTTTTTATTCACCAGGCACTTCTGTCTCTGTTGAAAGAGTATTTTCAGTGATGGAATAGCATTTGGTCTCAAGAAAGAGGTCTAATGAATGAATCAACAGTGAAAGGACTGTGAACTTAATATTGACTTGAGTTGCAATGAGTTCTTTGAAAAAAAAAAAAAAAAGCCAACAGATTTCTTGAGGAAAGTTTATTCAAGTGAAAAATGTGGTTACAAAAAGAAATGTTCAGTGGAAAATTAATCAAAATTTTGATGTTCCTTGCTTTGCTGATTTTAAATAAATGTAAGAAATATAAACTACCAGAATATATATATAGTTATTTATTTATTTTTTTAAATAGCAGCATTAAAGCTTAAGGGGAGTTTGGTTATGAAAGTATTTCTTTATTATACCAGTGCCAGGTACCTATAATAAAAATTGAAAACTGTCCTGGTTTGGGGCTTGGAAATTATGGTAAGCCTTACAATAGAACAGTTTTTATATCGCAGACTGAAAAAGTCAGTGTGCATTTTTACTTAGGACAAGGTACTGTGAGCTCTAACTGGATAAGTGAATCGTTTTTACTCTCACAAGATGTCTTTCCACTAATGCTGAACATTCAGTAAAAGTGTGTAAACATATTGCTATTTACCTAACAGGAAATAGATTTACCCATAACAATCAGCACTACCCACATGACTAATATTTCTAATACAACATAATAAAAGCAACAATATCTAGATATGTGATCTACTTAGTGAATGTGCAAAAATGTAGCATCATAGAGAAAACATAACAATAACAAAGGTACCAGGAATCAAATCAGATCAGTTCTTTACTGGATCATATAGTTATGCAAATACTGAATAGAACCAGACTAAACAGGAACTTTAAAATTTGCAGTACTAAAATAAAATAGCAGGAAATACGTGATATACCTCTATACTACAAAAGCACCGACAGATGCACCACTGCCATATTCATTTTTAATGTTGTAATGCCATCTCTTTATCCTGTACGTTTGAATCTAGATTATAAATTGAAAATTTCATGAAACATTGTTAGGTTATTAAAAATATGATAATTTTGTGACGGAGTGAACCAGATAGTTTAGCTGTCATGATCACCTTATAAAAGTGAGGTTTTCTTCATTTAATGGCATCAGTGACGTAGCTTACAGCACTTTACGGCAATACTGGAGTTCAGATTAGCAGAAACATAAAGGAAACAAAACGTAATTTATTATAATTATATTAAATGAATGTCAAGTTATTTTTACACGATAATGTTAAAAAATCTACCAATGCAAGAAAAATGTCACAACAGGAAGAAAAACAAGCAGAAATTGTTGTCATGGCACAAAAGTTTTGTTCTCCTACTTTACAATATTTTCAGTTTCACTGATTCTCATGAATTAATGCATTTTTATGCAGTGCTCATAATAGAGATAATACCAGTGTTCGTGTATCCCCATTTCTGAATTCGTATTTCAAGCTCTGTATACATATATTTTAAGTACAACAAGGTCATCCCATTCATTACTTTAATGAAATAAAAGTAAAACACTTAAAGTTGATTATTATCATTCAAGCATTTATAAGGCATTTGCTTAAATTCTATTACACTAACAACATTTATATTTGTGTCTTATAATCTTACCATTCCCAATCCAAATATATATATAAGTAGATGATGTTTCAAAATTATCAATTTTCTTTAGAGTCTGAAACAGCTCAATTAAATCCCCTCTAAATCTTTTTTTGTTTGTTTGTTTTTGAATTTCGCACAAAGCTACTCGAGGGCTATCTCTGCTAGCCGTCCCTAATTTTGCAGTGTAAGACTAGAGGGAAGGCAGCTAGTCATCACCACCCACCGCCAACTCTTGGACTACTCTTTTACCAACGAATAGTGGGATTGACCGTCAGATTATAAAGCCCCCACGGCTGAAAGGGCGAGCATGTTTGGCGCGACGGGGATGCGAAACCGCGACCCTCAGTTTACGAGTCGCACGTCTTAACACGCTTGGCCATGCCGGACTTCTTTTGCAAAATCAAACAATTCCATAAATCTTAAACTAACATCATACGACTCCAGTTCCATCTCGCTTATTATCCTGGAACCATTTTGTGGAAAATCTTGCCTTACTAATCTTTTTGACATTCTGTGAAAAGGTTACTGCTTATGTAAGTAAAGATACAGTGATGGACGGTGTATGTAGATTTTCAGAAATCACTTGACAACGTGTTGTATAAACGACTTGTAAAAAGTTATTTTTGTAGGTATGGAGGATATGTTGATTAATTAGATAGCAAATTGGCTGGCTTAAAAAAGTAAGAGTTGTTATGAAAGTAGTTCAGTCAGTCTGGATGGATTATTGTTGTAAGTGGTGTAACTCAGAGCTTAGTAAACGTCTTCAAAGAGGTCACGCCTCCTTTCACACCACGAAACAGCTCGGTTAAACTTTGCTGAGAAGTACCAAACGTGGGACGTTGAAAAGTGGAAAAGATTTTGTTCTCTGAAAAAACTTTAACCTGGATGGTCCAGATGACTTCCAACATTACTGGCACGAAAAGGATATCTCACCGGAGACATTTTTTACACGACACAGTGAAGGAGGTTCCACCATGATCTAGGGTGCTTTCTCCTTACATGGAACAATGGAGCTTCAGGTTATACAGGGGTGTCAAACAGCAGCTGGCTACACTGATATGTTGGAGAGATCATCCTTATTGACTGAAGGCCTCAGCTTGTGTGGAAATGACTGAATCTTTCAGCAGGACAATACTGTAATCCACAATTCCCGCAGGACAAAGGACTTTTCCATGACGAATAACGTGATTCTTTTAGACCATCCAGCATGTTTGTTCACACTGAATCCCATTGAAATTGTTTGGGGTTGATGGGAAGGGAAGTCTATGGAAATAAACGTCAGTTCCAAACAGTGCATGATCTTTGTGAAGCCATCCGCACCACTTAGAAAAGATTTTGATCAGCCTTCTGCAAACACTTATATCGACCATGCCAAAGCGAATGTTTGAAGTTATTTACAATGACGGTCGTGCAACTCACTGCTGAAATCTCTTGTTGGGCCTTTTCTACCCTGTGTCGGACTTCTGTTTGGTATGGTTTTAAACTTTTGACCAGCTTGTCTTTAGGCTAATTTCATTGTGTTCACATTTTCCCTATTAAATGCTAAAAAGGATTTTTATTTTTATTTTCATCTTTCGAAGCTCTATTCAAATAAGTGATTAAGTCTAACAACACAAAATGTATATTTTGTCTTTATGTTTATTGGCCTTAAGATTTTGGCCAGCAGTGTATTCGTGTTTTAACCCTTTTTAAATCGGATACGAGCTGCAGAATAATTGAAGGTTCCAAAGAAAATGTTTCATAGAGCAAAAACATGAATTCTATAATCCCAACTGGATTTGAAGCAAAGAAATAGACAAGACGGCCCGGCATGGCCAGGTGGGTTAAGGCGTGCGATTAATCTAAGTGTCGCGGGTTCGAATCCCCGTCGCGCCAAACATGCTCGTCCTTTCAGCCGTGGGGGCTTATAATGTGACGGTCAATCCTACTATTCGTTAGTAAAAGAGTAGTCCAAGAGTTGGCGGTGGGTGGTGATAACTAGCTGCCTTCCCTCTAGTCTTATACTGCTAAATTAGGGACGGCTAGCGCAGATAGCCCTGGAGTAGCTTTGCGCGAAATTCAAAAACAAAACAAAATAGACAGGACACAAGTTTAATCATATTAAAATAATGTATGTTTCCAAAAAAATAATAATCTAAATTTAAAGGTAAGTGTTTTGAATTACACTTTTATGTAAAGTTAGGAAATGTAGTATGTCTAAATGAAATCAGTCATTTACTTTCTTTCTTGTCACAGACTGAAAAAAGTGGCATCATATACAGTAAACAACAACCCCATTCTTTTCAGTACTTATGCACTGCTTAAGTGACCGACAGTCACTGTTATTTTAAAATAAGTAGTATACTGCCCCTGACACATTTTCTGACTTGTTAGTGGAAAATATCACTGCATATTTCTGTACAATGTGCTCCACGTTATAAAAGCCTTTCTCATAAAAAATACATTTCATTACCTAGTTGACTGATCTTGTTCCGTGAGTAACTGCAACGAGGGGGAGATTAGAGGTTCTTTGACCGATTTTCTAAGTTTAAATGTTCAATATGTACATAAGTTTACTTATTTTTTCAAAATCAAATTATAAAGTGGGAAATACTGGTATTCGTCTGAAAGAGCCAGATATGACTCTCTTTGTAGCGGTTTTGTGATTTAAGCACAAAGCTACACAACAAGCTATATTTGCTCATCACGGGTATCGAAACTCGGTTTTTAACGTTGTAAGTCCGCAAACATATTGCTATGCTACTATGGTTGGTGGTGGCAGAAATAACTGGTTACTATTTCAAAATTAGTGACGCTTATAAGTGGTTCTTGGATTTTCTGAACCGGTAATATAGCCCACATGTGCACGAGTTGTTATCTGGTTTAAAATTCACCTTCAATATAAAAATAAGTATATTAAAAATAAATTAATGATTATAACTTTATTTTCTATGAAAGTTGTTAAAAATATACAATATAACACTTTAAACAATTGCCTTGTTTGATAATGTTGAGATGATGGAATATTCAAGTAAACATTTATATAAAAGTATTTATAGTTTTTCGTGATAAATTTCCCAATTTTGCGCATTTAACCTCTCATTATACTTCACTTTTCAACTATCATGATAAAAATGGAAGTATTTTCTCTCGGTATTTGAGTTCTAATCAATTTACATTTGACTCTCTCTCTTTTAGAATATTTATTGTAGACGTTGTTGTTGTTTTGAATTAAGCACAAAGCTACACATAGGGCTATCTGTGCTCTTCACACTTATTGTAGACAGCCACAAACAGAAACTGTTTTGAGAGTGTATAAAGTGTTCAACGTCAGCTTGTTTGGAAAAACAATAAAGGGAGAGAAATTTGTGAGAGTTAATATGGAATACTGTAATATTTTGTGGTGTACAGTAATGAATTAATACATTATCACTCTGTGTATTATTTTCATTTAGGAGAAGTAAATTTCAAAAGTTCTGAAGTCACAGTGAGTGTAACACGTCATAAAGTTTTAAAAATTAAAATTTTCAATTGACTCGTTTTTCTATATACCATAGTTTACGAATTAATTGTATTTTTTTAAAAATAAAAAACGTTTATTGTTATTATGCGAAAATATTGAAATATATAGCATTAGTAACACATAATTTCATTATTTCGTTTTTGATGCATTGATAGCCTTTGTTCGTTAACAAATGTTAAATATAAGCAGGTTAGGCTAATGTTTAGTATTACTGTTAAACTAATACTGAGTAAAACTTACACAGTATATTTAGTATAATACATTAATTAATTACAGTAAAATTAAGAATTGTATGAAACCATGACTATGACTTAGTGTAGTGTGGATTGCGTAGTGTAACATTGGATCTAGTCCATTTTATATGGAGTATAAATACTGTGGACTGGGTAGTGTAACATTTAACTTTGCAACCAGGTTTCTTGGATAGTTAATAAATTATTAATATTAAATGTAACAACGTAGACTAAAAGATAATATTAGGCTGAAGTTTAATTTGGGTTTTAATTTTAGAGCTGAATTAATAAATAATTATGGGGAATTTATACCATTTTTCATTGGTTATTTGTTACAAGAGAAAGTTTGAGAACAGGAGTCTAGGCGTCTGACAGTGATGACCTGTAATTCATGTGTATGCTGTTAGGGTTAATAAAAGTGTACAATTAATCTATATTGTCAAAGAAATACAATTGAAGTTGTCATTAACATTACTTGTTTATTTGCCCATATTCTTCAGTAAGAAAAACAAAAAATCTGTGTAAGATAATTTTTTCCTCTAAGTAACTGAAGTGAAACTTTTCATGAGAATTTAAATGTAATGTCCAGTCTATATTTTCATAACCTTATATTTTTCAGTTTTAGAGATAGCTTGTGTTGTTTTAATATATGAATATATTTAAAATTTTGTATAATAGACGAACTGTTCATTTGGTTATTACTTTAGATCTTGCAGCTTTAAAATCTATGGATAGAAAATCTAAGGGAAGAGGACGTGGCAGAGGGCAGAACAGAGAAGCTTGGAGTTGGCAGCAAAGTGGAGAGCAGAGCAAACGTACCTCAGTATGGAATCAAAATGGAGATTGTGCCAGAAAACCATCAAATCCTGTTTCTGGAGGAGTTAAAAACTTTGAAAAAGGTATTCTCAATATAAGTGAGTTATTTTTGCCTATAAGGTTGAATTAGATTTCCATCAGATTATTTATAAAAATTATTTTCATATTTTTATAGATGTTAACTGTTTAATAAAGTGATTAAACAGTTTTCAAAATTGTAATCCTCATAAGAGTCAAAACAGCTGTTTGTAGTATTTGAAAAGAAAATATTTGTTTTTAATATTGAACTTGTTTGAAAACGCTTTTAAATTATCACAATAATTGTATCTGTTCCATGAATTATGTGTGTAGTGACTGTGATAGTTTAGTGTTAGGTGATGGAGCTGGTGATCTTATGAGAAATGATAATCTAGAATAACAAATGTCACGATGTAGTTCATTACTTACTGAATTATTGAGGTTAAAATTCATTGACAATATTAGCAATTATACTGGTTATCGTAAACCTTTTTTTATATCAGAGTTTTTAAATTTGGAAGCTGATTTTGAACTTTAGATTACATAAAATAAAAGCATATAAATTCTAGTATTGTGAACACAATACCTCAGAAATGCTTGATTCAGATTTTTAAACGTGTCCTTTTGTATAAGTACTTCTGTAACCTCTCGCACATTTCATTGAACAGGGATATACATTGTTACTGAAAATAATGTTCTGTCAGATTTGTTGAAATTCGTATATCTTGTTATTCCATGAAAATGTTTGGTACTAAGGGTGAAACTGCATGCATTGTCTATTTTACTGGTTTTTTTTTATGATGAATGTTACAGTGCAATTTTCAGTATCAGTGTTAATGACACAATAATTTTGTTTCTTCCCACAAGTAACACACATTGTAATTCATTTGCATATACTGTAATTAATTTAAAACAGCTTTGAAAAATTAATTTGATGCAAAATACAGGGTGGTCGCTAGAAAAGCGGAAAATTTGAGGGTCAGATGAGATCATGAATAAAATACGTGCTTACTCGTTTCTATTTTGATTTCTTTACATCATGAATAAAATGCATGATTTTAATAATTTTGAGCATCTATGAGTGTAATATAACATATGCCTTTAAAAAACTTTGTAAAAGTTATTCTTTGTAAAAATAAATAGCTGTTTGACAAATTTTCCGCTTTTCTAGTGACCACCCTGTAGTTGCATGATACTTATGAACTTTTGTGTGTTTAGACTTGTGTTAGTTGGTAATTTTTATCTATTTTTAAAATAATTGCTGGTAACTAATATTGGTTAGGTGATCATATATACTACTGACCATGATAATGAATTTGGGTTTTCATTTTCATTCATCATTACTCTCTCGATATCTAATGCATTGTTTACGTCATGTTAAAAGTTTGATGCATGCCTGTTGAGAAAAAAAAATCTTGAAGTGTAAATATATTTCAAGTGAATCAGAAATATGTTTTTAATACGTATTGAGACGTACTTGTTGTATAGCTCATTTAGTTACAAACTTAGACAATTGTTCATGTTTGCTGGTTAAATGTCACTAAACAATTTACTTTAGAAATTATATTTTAATTGTTTTTAAATTCAAATCTAAGTTAAAATAAAAATATTTGCAACAGTGACAAAAACATAAGTAGATTTTTATGTGCAAAAACAATGTTGTTCGCTCTTCTATGTAAAATATTTTCTCAACCCAAACAAGCCGTTTTTGCACATAAAATTCTCAACAAGTGGGTTTCTCGACATCACTGGTTGAAATAAGTAGATTATTTATCTTTACTTTCACTCGTATATTATTAGAACTAGTAACAGTTTCTTGTTGATGTAATTGCTTGATCCACTGTGGAAACTAGAAGAACAGTTTGCTGGTTTGTCAGTTCTTCTAAATTATACCAAATTTAATTCAAATAGTAATATAAATTAATTTGTGTTAGAAATAATCAATGTTGCACGATTACTCATAATCCCATAAGTTATGATTGTAAGATGATGTCTTTATATTTTTGTAGGTAAAGAACCAGGCACAGATAGAAAGTTTGAAGAAGCTTGTGCCAAAATCCAAGAATCCTTGCAGAGATTTGTACGAAGACAGGAATTAGAATCATCATCGTCAGAAGAGGATGAACTGGAAAGTGAAGGAATATTAAATAAAGTTTTGAGTTCTTATGCAGGTGAGATTTAAACAATGGTTAATTAAGAGTACAGCTCTGAATGTGTACAACAATTGCTATGAACTTCTCTGTATTTGTCAGTAATGAAGATAATTTACAGTTCCTAAGTGACTAATAGTATTGTAAAGAAGCGATAAATATGCTATCAAGAACATTTTGTCACTGGGTCATATCACAAGAAAGACAAAAATGCTTAATTCCTGAAATAAATGTAATTAGGGCTAGTAAAGTAATGTCTTAAATCATTCATTTCCATTGTTCATTTACCACACAGGAAACTTGCAGTTAGATTTATCTGAAAACAAATACATCATAACATAGGAAGGACAACAAGGGGCCTCTTTGCCCCATTGTGGCTGTCCCATTTATATCGCCAAACACCATCTGCCTCTATCTTGTCCAGGACTCGTCAAGTTCTTTAAAGCTCTTCAAGTCCTGTTGCATTTACATTTAAATTCAATCTATCCCAACTGTGTTTGGAAAATAAGATTGGCTAATATGCAGATGCATTTTACCTTGAAGGATTTTAAATCTGTATTTCCTATTTTTATCAATCTTAACATTAAATATGAAAAAAACATCATGCAACTTTACCAGGAATGTAGTGTTCATTTTGTTAAACAATAAAGGAAAAGTTATAAAAGTAGGGTAGGTGTTAGTGTGACTTGTTCCTGGCTTCTCAACAATAAGTCACTACACTGGTGATGTTGAAATTAACACATACTGTCAGTGGAATACAGAGTATACTTGTAGCTGAGTGTTAAACATATTCATCCTGTTGTGTGCTGATAGTCGTCATGGTTGTTACGATCACACGGATGTCTGATGTGCATGAAACTCGCATTTTTTTTGTTCTTTGTTGAAGGTTATTTCTTATCTCAGGCCTAGTTACTTTCAGAGTCTGCATAGCTGGATTTGTCTTCCTTATAATATTTCTACTGGCTGCTTGTCTTTTCTCTCAGGTGTTAACGTATTATTATTTATCTTGAATGAGCTTTCGATTTATTGTGTTATGTACTGGGATTTCAAATTTTTATTTTAATCTAGAAGTTAATTAAATGTTGGTTTGGAACTGAATATTTTATCAGTGGTTCATGATGAGTGAGTTAATTCTGTGTTGATACACAGGTATTCTTCACTCAACAGTAAGCTAGCTAACTTCACACATGATGTTTTTCTGTTGAATTATGTGATGTCTTCCAAGCAATGCTAACATCTGAAGTTAATTCACTGAAGTTAAATGGTTTATAGTGTTTGAAATGCAGAAACATTCCTGGTCAGATATCTGTAGTTTTTTTTTCTTTCTTATTAATAAGCATCAATCACAGTTATTCTTCACAAGGTTTATGGTACAGGGTGTACAGAAAGTCACTGTGCACTTATATATTAATTAACAGACTGGTTTCCATCCAGAATACAGGAGGTAAATATGAATGACAGTTATAAACAATGTTAAAAGTAACCCCAGTTGGCATCAATACAGACCTGGATCCTTCTTATTTTGTTTCTAAACACCACTATCAGTTGCTGGCTTGAAATAGACTGAATACAATGTGATTACAAACTGCACAGTGACTTTCCAAACACCCTGTATGTTAACTGAAGCAAACCAACAATATTATACTGTCTATTTTTATGTTGATTTACGAACATTTAGGGTGAGGTTCTTGAAACTTCAGTTGTTAACAATATTTGAAGATAAGCCAGTGGTTTCATGAAGGGTATGTGATTGATTCTTACACTTAAGAATTTTCCACAAAATTAGAGAACAGGCAGGACTTTCACTATGTTCCTTTAATAATATAAGTTGCCTGATTTTCTTAATATATATTTAAATGAAACAAACATTGGTATTAAATATATATTAAGAAAATTTTGTCACACTAGTTAAAAGTTGAGCTTGGTTTTAGGTTCAAAATTATATTTAGTTTCATTATACCTTAAGCTGCTTGTCATTTAAAATGACTCGGAAGTTAAATTTTCCAATTTTTCCAACCTTATCTTGATGTTGGAATTGTGAGTTTTTTAAAAAATGTGTGTATTTATATGCATGCACTTCGTATTCCCTTTTTACTATTCTTTCTCAGTTTGTGACTTAATTTTGTCATTATTGAGAATTTTTCTACGACCTATCATTTTTCACCCCAACACTGATTTTGTCTTGTTTGAGACATTTTCTTTGCACACCGTTACTAACAAAACTCATTCTTCTGATTATTTATAATCAGGATTAAAAAGATACTTTGATATCTTTGATGCCTACCAGCCTCACTAATATTGTTTCCATTATCCCATGACTCTCACATTCCTTTCACACTTTGTTTCAGTGGTGTGTGTCTGTGTGTGTGTGTATTCAGTTTTTATATGTAGGTATTTCACTTTGACTTGTTTTCCATTCAGGAGATATTTTCCAGCAAGAGTTATTTTGGGTTTTGGCATCTTGTTTTGCTTCCGTTTACCATTCTCTTCAATGCTTGTTATATATTTTCATACTTTTTGCATGGCTTAGTACTGATGTAAGCAGATGGGATCTTTATGGCTACGTATTGACCTATCCCCCACTGGTCCAGCAGTAAGTCTATGGATTTACAATGCTTAAATCAGGGGTTTGATTCCTGTCAGTGGACTCAGCAGATAGCCCAATGTGGCTTTGCTATAAGAAAAATACACACAAATACATACTGACTTTATTCTGGATAACTCTTTTGTCTGAAATTTTGAGGGTTATCTCAGATTTCTGGTTATCTTTAGACCCTTGGGTTTATCAGGTACTTCATTTTAATTTCCGATTCATCCCCCTTGGTGTGGATTCCTGTACGTGGTGAGGGGACCTCCCAGGGAAGGTTCTGTTCTGTCTGGTTATCTACTCTGGGATCTAAACATCCACCCACGTGTTTGCTGTGCATGGCGACCCTTGAAGAGGAGAAGAGGATCCTGGTTGTTGAGGGGTCCAACTCAAACACACCACTTTGGCCTTGAATTCTTGTAGACGGGGCAGCCTTTGGGTGACCCCCCTTGGGTCAGTCGGCTGGTCCACTTGGGCTAGAGTCAACCAAGTACCAGTGTTGAAAGTTCTCAACGGGTGTTGTGGACATTGTGTCTGATTCTGGTGTTTGGGTATAGTGCTCACAAAACTCTGGCATTGCTGCATTGTCCTTGTATGACTTTGTAGTGCATCCCCTTGTAGGGCTCCATGGTGGGTGGGGCCAGTAGGTACCGAAATTATTCCTTTTTCCTATAGATCTCCTTCAAAAATATTAAACAAAATTGTAAAAAAACAGTCAATTGGTAAACGACCATGTCTTGAAGACTGAACAGCAATCTGTAAAACATTTTCTTATATTACATTCTCTTTCGGAAAAACCTTTAGGGCAAATGTCCACTTTTTTAATTCAGAAGGGACTAGAGGGACTTGCTGGCTCTCTAAAGTCAGTAAAGAAGCTTTGATCTGGAGACATATTGGTTGAAACATCTACATCCCAACACCGTGAACTCCTCTTGAATTCAAAGGCAATTGGGGATATACCTATTTAGGTTACACCTCATGCTACTTTGAATTCATCATGAGGAGGTATTATTGAGAGGGATTTGAAGACTGTCCCAGAGTCGGAGATTCTCGCTGGTCTCTCCGCTCAAGGAGTTTCTGCAGTGAGGCTCATCTCCACTTGCAAAGATGGAGTTACACTGCTGACAGATATCCTTGTTTTGACATTTACTTCATCACGTGCACCTGCCACCATCAAGGCAGGTTGTCTCATTTGCAGGGTTCGTCCATACATTCCAAACCTTCTTCGATGTTTCCAATGTCAGAGATTTGGCCACTCAAAGACATCATGTCATGGCTCCCTGACATGTGCTCATTGTGGGGGCAAGGACCACGATGCCTATGAATGTGACATGGACCCACATTGCATCAATTGCAATGGTTCTCACCCCTCTTACTTTCGTTCTTGCCCAAAATAGTTGGAGGAAAAAGAGGTGGAGCGTTTGAAAACGATACATAACATTAGTTATCCTAAGGCTCGGAAATTGCTGCTCAGCACTCCATTTCGGACATATGCTGCTGCACTTCATTCCACAACTACAGTGGGAGTGCAGACAGATCTCTCTGTGCCTCCAAGAGAATTGTTTTCAAAACAAATGAAAAGCCTCTTGACCTCCATGGTAAAAAAGGTTGATGAATCGACTTCCACACCCATCTCTGTTCCTCCCATACGTTCCAACAAACCTCAAGATCCACATCCTTCAGTTTCAAATGCAGGCATTTCTTCTGATACATCTTTTTCTCCCACCCCAAGAGACAAAACAATCATTCATTTGCATCCTCAGTCACTGGAATCCCCTTCCAATAACAAAGACCTGCCCACTCGACCCAGGGCAGGATCCATGGAGGTTGATAGACCTCCTCCGACTAAGAACAGTAAGGAAAAAAAGACATGGTCGTAAACAGAAGGGTTCTTCAGCCACTTCACCTGCCCGTACTTAAAAATGGCCACCTTGATACAATGGAACTGTTGAGGTTTACGTTCTAATCTGGATGATATCAAAACACTGATTGCTTCCTACCATCCTGTTTGTCTTTCCTAACAAGAAACATTTCTCAAACCTGCTGATTCAGTCTCCATTCAGCAGTTTTCTCTGTACAGAAATGACAGGCTGTGTGATGGACGAGTACATGGAGGGGTGGTACTATTGGTTGATCAGCATGTGTCCATCCTGTCTTTGTCACTCAACACTCCCTGAGAGGCCATAGCCATCTGTGTTTCCTTGGGTCATACCATCACTGTTTGTTCTCTGTACCTGTCCCCTGGAGAGACATATGATCAATCAGACTTGGATGCTCTTGTTGCACAGTTGCCATCTCCATTTCTAATCCTGAGGGATTTTAATAGACACCATCCCCTCTGGGGAAGTGCTGTTATGGATGGGAGGGGTCGATCTGTAGAGCAGATACTCTCTTATCACAATCTTTCTCTTTTCAATGCTGGTTCTTCCACTTATTTTACTGCAGCTAGTGAGTCCTTTACTGCCATTGATCTCTCGGTTTGCTCCCCTTCATTATTATCCCATTTTTCATGGAGGGTTGACAGCAATCCACCAGGCAGTGATCATTTTCCAATCCTTTTGAGAGAGACTGACCGTGGTCGATGCCATCCTACTCACGTGCCCCAGTGGAAGCTGGATCAGACAGACTGGTCCACTTTCACTGCTCTTGCAGGACTTTATCCTGCCATTGTAAATCAGCCATCAATAGATTACTGTGTGGCAACAGTAACTGACTGTATTATACAAGCAGCTGCTCTGTGTATTCCTAAAACCTCGACACGTTTTCCACAATATCCTCATCCGTGGTGGAATCCTGCTTGCCACTTGGCATGGAAGGCTCAAAAACGGGTCTGGGATACTTTTCGTAGATATCCCACACTTTCAAACCGTGTCGTTGTCCAACAGGCTCTTGCACATGCTAAGTGGGTAAGATGTAAAAAGCCAGAAGAAATCTTGGATTAAGTTTACAACTTGCATATCTTCCACCAGTTCCAAGACCATAAGGGACAGGATTCGAAAGGTTAATGGGCACTACAATTCTGTCTCCCTCTCGATCTTAATCTCTAATGGTCAGGAGGTAGCTGATACTCGAAGTGAAAGCTTTTGCCAGGTATCTAGCACTTCTGCTTGTTCCTCCACCTTCTTGGCCATCAAGACTCGGGCAGAGCATTCACCTCTTTCCTTTTGAACTGACTATTTCTTTGACTATAATTGTCCCTTTACACTGGTGGAACTGAAAATGGCCCTTCATCGCTCTGCCAGTATATCTGTTGGACCTGATGATGTTCATTATGACATGGTGCACCATCTATCTCCTGCTTCTCTTGATGTTTTTCTGATTATCTTTAACTGGATCTGGCAGGAGAATGTTTTTCCTGATGCCTGGCACCAGGCTATTATTTTACCTTTCTCTAAGCCAGAGAAAGATCCCAAGATTCCTTCAAACTACTGTCCAATTGCTTTTACGAGCTGTCTCTGTGAGACCTTAGAAAGGATGGTTAATGCTCGTCTTGTTTGGTTCCTCTCACCCATCCA
Organism: Carcinoscorpius rotundicauda; assembly: GCA_011833715.1. Taxonomy (NCBI): domain Eukaryota; kingdom Metazoa; phylum Arthropoda; class Merostomata; order Xiphosura; family Limulidae; genus Carcinoscorpius; species Carcinoscorpius rotundicauda. The sequence continues at coordinate 88,367,186 of CM022399.1, forward strand.
GTGCGGGTTCTGATGACAGCACTTCAGCACAGACCACCTAATTTGTCTTGAAACATCTATCAGAGAAGCCTTTCTCAAACGCCAACATCTTGTATCAATATTCTTTGACATTGAGAAGGCTTACGACACAACATGGAGGTGTGGTGTTTTGCGAGACCTCCATACATATGGGTTACGTGGCCATTTACTCATGTTCATTAAAATTTTTTTAATGTGGGTTTGTGTGGGTTCGACACTTTCTCGTTTTTTTGTACAGGAATTTGGAGTCCCTCAAGGCTGTGTTTTGAGTGTCACACTTTTCAGTATAAAGATAAATACCATCACTGAACAACTCCCTCTCACTATTGCGAATGGACTGTATGTCGACAACTTTCACATCTCTTGTCAGTCATCGAACATGAGATATATTGAGCGGCAACTACAAACTGTCCTTAATTGTGTACTGAAGTGGACCGTGGTGAACGGCTTTAATTTCTCTTTCTCTAAAACTGTATGCATGCACTTTTGCCATCAACGGGGTATTCACTCTGTTCCTGAACTTCATATCGGTGAAGTTTTTCTGCCAGTGGTCCAGGAGACCAAGTTCTTGGGGCTTATTTTTGATCGTAAGTTGACCTTTATACCACACTTAAAACAGCTTCGGGTCAAATGCACAAGAGCACTGAACATTCTTTGTGTCCTCTCTTCCATCAGTTGGGGAGCAGATCGATGTTCTATGTTAAAGATATATTGTGCTCTTATTCGATCAAAATTCGATTATGGATCAATGGTCTGTGGCTCTGCCAGACCCTCGGCTTTAAGGATGCTGGTCCCCATTCATCACCAAAGACTTTGACTCTGCACTGGGGCTTTTCGTACCTCTCCAGTTCAAAGCTTATATGTTGAATCTCATGAACCTTCTCTACACCTTTGCCATTTGCAACTATCTTTACAATATACTTCGAAACTTCATTCCTTACCAAAACATCCCACCTGGGAATGTGTTTTCCTTCTTCAGTGGGCAGAAATTGGATGAATTGGGTCTGTCCTTGGATAACATTGCAGATTCCATTGGTCACCCAGTCTCACCATGACTTATTACAGCCCCCAAATGTGACCTTTCTTTCAGTCATCTAAAAAAGGCAGATACCGTCTGGAAGTACCGTCTTTTATTTAATGAACATTTTTTGAACAATCATTCAGTTCCCATTTATACAGATGGTTCCAAATCAGGTAATTCAGTGGGCTCTGCTATGGTTGTGGGTGGGTCAGTAGTTGCGTGCAGAATCCCCTCTACAGCTTCTGTGTTCAATGCTGAACTGTATGCCATATCTCTTGTTCTGCATCATATTGCAGCTGAGCAGTACTCCATCTGCACCATTTATACTGATTTGCCTGGTTCTATACTGGCCCTGGTTTTCACTGATATTCAAAACTGACTGGCCCATTTCTCATTAACAGCTACTTCTATCCAGATTTTCTAGATACCAGGCTATGTTGGTATTCATGGGAATGAGCTTGCAGATATGGCAGCTAAATCTTTCTGTTCCGGCACTATCACCCCTGTGCCTATTCCGTACATGGACGATGGTCTTGTCTTCAAGGCTCGGCTCCGTGCCAGCTGGCAGTCCACTTAAAGTGAGCAACGCGACAACAAGCTTTTTCAAATCAAACCCTATATTGGACTTTGGCCATCCAGCATCTGTAAGGATCAGAAGGAGGAAGTTGTTCTAACTAGATTATGCATTGGTCACAGTTTTTTAACTCGTCATTCACTTTTATCTGGAACTGATGCACCAGTGTGTAGTTTGTGTAACTCTCAGATCACAATAAGCCACATTTTACTTTCTTGCCATTGTTACAATTCTCAACGACGGCAGTATTTTAAACATGTTCTATTCAAAGGTTTGTCCATAACATTGGACAGTGTTATTGATGATGGTGACACTGTCCGCCTTGATAACGCTTTTAATTTTTTAATGGCCATTAATCTTTTTAATCCCATTTAAGTGTTGCATATTTATTCATTACACCTTTTTAATTGTAGTACCTTTTTTAGAGTTTTAATCTCTTTCATTCAATTTGACATTGGCCAGTGGCCAGAACATTAAGTAAATTGACACCAGGACTGGAAAGGCGAACTTCAGGTGACTAACGCTGCTGTTTGAACTACTCGTTAGTCATCCTGGCGAGTTGTTATTACACTTTTGCTACATGTCATTTCACACTTTTACTACTTTACTTTTTAGTACTGGCCATAATGATGCATAACCCGGAACCAGGTGACTGACGGTGATTTTTATACTTACCTGTTAGTCTTCCTGGTGGGTTATAATCATTACCATTTTGCTAGAGTAAATATTTTACAACTTCTTATATTCTGCTTTCTCTCTTCACGTTGTAGACTAGGTGTTAACATTGGTTTTATACTTTTTTGTTTTGTCTTCATTTCCTTTCATGTCTTTTACTACATTTACTTTATTTTTACCTTTTAACGGGTGTTTGGTGCAGATAGCCTTGCTGCTTTGTGCCATAAAACACAAAATCAATCAATCAGTCAAACCTATTCATCTTGGTTTTCCCACTTCGGCTCTTCCAATTTTTATTTGAAATAAGATGTGCAATTTTTGAGCCTTTTACTCAGTAAAGAGATATCAGTGTTTTAATTAATGCTTTCCTGGTGTTTTTACTCTTATTTCTTTGTGGTGCTAAAGAGAAAATTGGAATTAGATCTTTCCTGTCTCATTTGTCTAGATATTTTTATTTTTTGGTGCAGCCTAACTGAATCTTATGAAGTTCTGTCATCAAGATTTTTGAATGATAAATACTAATTTCAAGGGCAGGTATTGACATGTCTTGAGTCGCCCTTTATTTCATCATTATCTTTATTTATACACATGTCTTGAGTCACCCTTTATTTCATCACTATCTTTATTTATACACACGTCTTGAGTCACCCTTTACTTCATCATTATCTTTATTTATACACGTCTTGAGTCACCCTTTACTTCATCATTATCTTTATTTATACACGTCTTGAGTCACCCTTTATTTCATCATTATCTTTATTTATACACACGTCTTGAGTCACCCTTTATTTCATCATCATCTTTATTTATACACACGTCTTGAGTCACCCTTTATTTCATCATTATCTTTATTTATACACGTCTTGAGTCACCCTTTATTTCATCATTATCTTTATTTATACACGTCTTGAGTCACCCTTTATTTCATCACTATCTTTATTTATACACACGTCTTGAGTCACCCTTTACTTCATCATTATCTTTATTTATACACACGTCTTGAGTCACCCTTTACTTCATCATTATCTTTATTTATACACATGTCTTGAGTCACCCTTTATTTCATCATCTTTATTTATACACGTCTTGAGTCACCCTTTATTTCATCATTATCTTTATTTATACACACGTCTTGAGTCACCCTTTATTTCATCATTATCTTTATTTATACACGTCTTGAGTCACCCTTTATTTCATCATTATCTTTATTTATACACGTCTTGAGTCACCCTTTATTTCATCACTATCTTTATTTATACACACGTCTTGAGTCACCCTTTACTTCATCATTATCTTTATTTATACACATGTCTTGAGTCACCCTTTACTTCATCATTATCTTTATTTTTACACACGTCTTGAGTCACCCTTTATTTCATCATTATCTTTATTTATACATGTCTTGAGTCACCCTTTATTTCATCATTATCTTTATTTATACACACGTCTTGAGTCACCCTTTATTTCATCATTATCTTTATTTATACATGTCTTGAGTCACCCTTTATTTCATCATTATCTTTATTTATACACACGTCTTGAGTCACCCTTTATTTCATCATTATCTTTATTTATACATGTCTTGAGTCACCCTTTATTTCATCATTATCTTTATTTATACACACGTCTTGAGTCACCCTTTACTTCATCATTATCTTTATTTATACACACGTCTTGAGTCACCCTTTATTTCATCATCTTTATTTATACACATGTCTTGAGTCACCCTTTATTTCATCATTATCTTTATTTATACACATGTCTTGAGTCACCGTTTACTTCATCATTATCTTTATTTATACACACGTCTTGAGTCACCCTTTACTTCATCATTATCTTTATTTATACACACGTCTTGAGTCACCCTTTACTTCATCATTATCTTTATTTATACACATGTCTTGAGTCACCCTTTACTTCATCATTATCTTTATTTATACACGTCTTGAGTCACCCTTTATTTCATCATTATCTTTATTTATACACACGTCTTGAGTCACCCTTTATTTCATCATCATCTTTATTTATACACATGTCTTGAGTCACCCTTTATTTCATCATTATCTTTATTTATACACATGTCTTGAGTCACCCTTTATTTCATCATTATCTTTATTTATACACATGTCTTGAGTCACCCTTTACTTCATCATTATCTTTATTTATACACACGTCTTGAGTCACTCTTTACTTCATCATCATCTTTATTTATACACACGTCTTGAGTCACCCTTTACTTCATCATTATCTTTATTTATACACATGTCCTTGGTGGTATTTAAGTTTGGTCTTAAGTTGCCTGGCTTTTTGAAGCCTTCTCAAGTTGTTCACTATATCATCTTTCCCTGAGACTTACTTTCATTGGTTACTCACTCTTAGAATAGGAGGAGGAAGCAGACATTTTAATCATTGATGCTTTTCAAACTTTTCTTTTCCTTGGTAGGACTCAATATTTTTATCCTGATAGTCTTCCTATCATCCTGTCGAAGACATTGACAACAAGAGAGGGTCACTGTTATCTTTCTGCTATTATATTACTTAATCTGTTTTGCCCAGATTCATCTTCTAAAAAACGTTTGCTGTCTGTTGAAAGCTGTTTGCTCTTATATTACAATAGTCTAATTTTTTCAAAGGAATCAACACTGGTTGTTCATACTTTAGTTAATTTTTGCTTCATAGATTTTACCCTGTTTACATTAATATATTTGGTTGTATGGCAGAGCCATCTTGTTTGTTATGGTGTTCCTGACCACCTTGAACATAATTTAAAGTTACATCTCCTCATTGCAATTTTGTTATGTCTTTTTCCATCAACCATGTTTGAAATAAGTGTTTTCTGGTTCTTCAAAACAAAATTGTTACTGGAAACCTAGAATGTATTAACATGACATGATCTCGTGACAGTTTGGGCATTTAGCTGTATAGGTAATACCAGAGTACTTTGTACATTTTTAGTAGTGTGTTTGTGAGCTTGAGTTTTGTAGGCCTGTTTCTTACCACTATGATGATTGTTTAGTTCTTCATGTAATTGTCAAATATGCATTTTAGAACATGAAAGATATATAGTTATATTAAGATGTCTTAAAACTAATATAATTTATCTGGCTTTTTAGAAAACTTATGAATAGGTTTAAAAATTTCAGTTTTGTTCAGAGCAATGTCTTTCATCCAAATGTAACAAACTCTCACAGCAAAACATCAGCTTTTACCATTAAATCGACAGAGAAAGTAGGTTCCTGATCATCGTGAATAAGGTAACTTTATTGTTTTTACTGGGGATAAATAATGGTTGGGTTTCAGGGCTCAAAAATTCCTAACACAAACACAGAACATACTTGTATGACTGAGTTGTTATAATGTTTTATAAAAGTATATAAAATAAAATAATTTCTGATGGAAATAAACTATAATACTAGTAATTCCAGGTAATGACGGAGATAAAAAGGTGCAATAAAAAAATCAATATGCGTTTCAGAAAAACAAAAGGAAAAATTCTATAATGAACATCTGTCTATCTTTATCATTATTTATTACACTGTGTAACATGAATTTTGTTCATGGATAGTATGTGTTATTACACTATGTAACATGAATTTTGTTCATGGATAGTATGTGTTATTACACTATGTAACATGAATTTTGTTCATGGATAGTATGTGTTATTACACTATGTAACATGAATTTTGTTCATGGATAGTATGTGTTATTACACTATGTAACATGAATTTTGTTCATGGATAGTATGTGTTATTACACTATGTAACATGAATTTTGTTCATGGATAGTATGTGTTATTTCTTTATTGCTTATGTTGTAAAAGTACAGAAAATGGCCATTATTCCATTCAAACTTTGCTTTTGTGACCTGGATAATGAAATTTAGATATTAACCTAGTTTACATGTAAAAACAGGGAAATTTGCATGTTTTCAGTTGCATAAGGTCTGAATAAAACAACATATGAATCAAGATTTACATGTACTTTTATTAAAGTTATACAAAAATGTGAGGAAGTGAGTAGTTTTTCGAGATTTGCGACTGTAATGTAAATCACTTTCACTTATCAGCCCCCAGATATAGTCTTCCATCATGTACCATTAGGCCATAAAAGCAAAGTTTGAAGAGAAAAACAAAGTCTTTTCAATTTACTTTAGGCATAAGCAATTGGGAAATAACACTTTCTGCCCAGGAACAAGAAAAAGTAAAAATTTTGTTTGATCTGTTAAATATGGATACATATAACTTAAACTGAGAAATAATTTCCTGAAAACAATTTTTTTTCAAAAATTGACATCTCAGTTTTTTAAAAGGGAATTTATATTTTAGTTTTATTTATTTATTTATTTAGGAAGTCATGGTGACAGCAATGATTTTTCAAGAACTCGTCAAAATTTACTGGACACCTTGAAGCCTGGAGCCAGTATTTGTCTGATTTGTATTGAGTCAGTTAAAAGAACTGATTCAGTAAGTTATTAAAACATTTATGTTTCAGTTGAGATTTGATAGCAGTTTGAAATTTATCTTAAGTAAACCTTTGAAGGTTGTATCAAGGAGTTTATTACTACTAAACAACAAAATAATATATTATGTTTTTATATTGTTTTCACCATAATGTTTGCATGTGCCATTAACAGTTTTCTTAAGACAAGTTTTCAATAGTGTCTGTAGACAAGTCATTGTATTTTAATTGCTTAGAAAGTCCTGACCTTGATATTTACATGTATATTTTCTCCAACTTTTTTTAATATGAATGTCTTACGTTGACTGTAAATGACGTTTCAGTATTTCTTTATCATTGAGGTCTGCTTAAAAAATAACAATTAAAAAGGCCCTCTTTGTGGTAAATATTAAGGCTTATGTAGCACAGATAGCCCATTTTGTAGGTTTGCACGTGACCACAAGGAAACAAAAAACTGTGTTTATCCTTTCGTTGTGTTGATTGGATATATTTAAATAAACATTTGCACTCACATGGATTGAGAAATTTGCATTTAAACTCTTGGCTGCCAAAAGTTTTCTCTCCATTGAAACCTTTTGTGATATCTCCCATACTTGACACAGTTTCCAAACCTGCATGTGTACTGCCATCTGTGTTCTACACTGTGAAACATGAATGTTTAGGTGCCCCATTACAAAATTGCCAACTTTGCAGGAATGCATATAGAATTTGTTTAAAGACAGCTTCTTCATATATTGGATATTGTTATCTAAATAATTTTAGATTTGTATTTTATAATGATTTTGGCCTCTTATAGACTCAGTTTTGATTATGTTTGCCATTTAATGGAGGACTTTTTTTCTTCTAACTTTCTTCAATTTTTTTTTATTGAAAGCATTATTTTACACTGTCATTATGGTTTTCAAGAAATATTTCTGTGAAATACAGAAAATACATATTTCAATGCTCAAAAAGTTTAAAACAGAGGATCAAATAAACACATTTATTTTGTTGGTGGATAATTGAAACTTTTTTGGAATTAATTGTGTTATGAAAATGTTAAGAAAAACAAAAAGAAATTATATTATTTCTGAACATTGTAAAGTACTTATGTTATTTTGTTTGCATCATTTTTAACATCATAACTCAAAGAAAACTTATATATCATGAAGGACCTTTATTTGTGTACATAATGCATGCAAGGTGCTTCTTTGACTTTTAGTATGTCATCCCTTAAGTAATCTCCAATTTTAGGGTCAGAAAAAGAGAAAGGATTTCAAGTGCTTTTAATATTACTTGATCACTAATTTATGTTCCATTTTATTAATTACTTCCTGCCAATGATTCACAAGCTTCTGAATACCATTTCTATAAAATTCTTGGTGTTTGAAGGAAAAGAATGTAGAGAGGGTAGAGTTTTGACATCTTTATGTGTTTCAAGTTTTTTTCCATTGAGATAGAACTCCTAAACTTTGGAATAGATGATAATCAGATGAGACAAGGTCTGAAGAATAAAGAGGATGCAGAAGTTTTTCCCAGTCTTGCACTTCAATCTTTACATATATGATCATTGCTGTATTGGGTCGTGCATTATCATGGTGTTACACAACATCTTTACGACTGGGCAAAGCAGGCCTCTTTTCTTTCAGTACAACTTTCAAGCTCAGAACTGTTGATAATAGAAGTCTGATGTAATAATTATATTGAGTGGCAGCAACTCAGAGTGGATCACACCAACAATATCCCACCAAACACTTAACAAGACTTTCTGAGGGTGGAGGTCCATTTTGGGCTCTGCTTTAGCCAGTTTACCTGCACTGGGCCATTGTCTGCAGCGCTTAACATTTTTATAAAATATTCACTTTTCATCTCTAGTCACTAATCTGTCCAAAAAAGGGGAGTTACATTCACAAGAGTGTAGAGAAGTGCAAATGTCCACTCTTTTTCTAAGGTTGGCTTTTGTCAAATCATGGGGGACCAATTTTCCAAGTTTTGATACTTTTGCAAGCTGTTGCAGATGACAGAGAACTGTTGAATGGGTTAATTAAGCCTCTGTGCTAGTTCTTCAACTGTTACAACACAATCTTCATAAAGTGCAGTCAGCAACAAATCATCATTAAACCCAACAGGATGACCTGAATGTGGCGCATCACTTGTGCTGTAGTCATCTGATCTGAACTTCTGAAACCACCTGCAACACTTTCTTTCATTCATAGACTCCTCATACGAAACCCTGAATGTTTCGTGTAGTTTCTGCTGCACTATTGCCTTTTTTAAACTCGTAAAGCATTATATGCCTAATGTGCTCCTCAGACACATCCATTTTTGTCAACATATATTTGATTAATGATCTGAAAAAGTGGAGTTTGGTTAGTTTCTTTTATTTGTCTGAACATTTTTATACACGTCCAATTGCATATTTTAGTCATTAAAGCCTTGATGATGCACTTTATGTATGAATTTTCAGACATTACTTATAGGATGATTTGATATATTAGATAGATGAACATTTCTTGTTCTCAGACATTTTAATTTTTTTTCAAACTTACATAAAAGGGTGTGTGTGTTAATGTATAGAGTGAAGACAACTGGTCGTGTTTGCACATAATCTTATCTGTAGAACATAATTATTTGGCAAAAACTAGTAACAAAATATGACATTTCATTTAATACTAAATTTATTCAAAAATCAGGCACAAAACTGAGGTCTATACTATGTAAGAACTACACTGACAAACACCATACCAACATTATTTATAAAATACAATGTGATAACTGCCACAACTTCTATATTGAAGAAACAAGTAGAAAAATGGAAACCAGATTCAAAGAACATAAAAAGTCACCTTCACACGTTTTCAAACACTGTAAGTCAAATAAACACAACATAACCATAGAAAACACTCAAATACTAAACAAAGAAACAAACACAAAATTAAAGAAGCCTTACTTATACAACAACTTAAACCCAAAATAAACCAATATAAAGGAACACCTTCATACCTATATTAATATTATAAAATAAATAAAATTATATATTCAAACATCTAACACTGCCCTCTACATTCCGAGACTCAGTTACACAACCCCCTTTCAAACGTGTGGTCAGCTTCCGGTCAATTACCTCTTTCTTTGTGAACCTGAAGATGACCAAAGAAGGTTGAAACATTGTTCGCTCTTCTATGTAAAATATTTTCTCAACCCAAACGAGCCGTTTTTACATATATATGAATAAAAGTGTGTTATTGGTACTAAACCTGGAAATATGAGCATGGTTAAATAACAGTAAGAAAAACATTTAAAAAAGACTACAAACGTTGTTGTGCAAAATAGTTTTTTTCCCTCATTACACTATTATTATTTCTTTATGAAATATTTTCCAGTTTTACTGTTGTAAGTATATTTCTTAATTTTGTACTATTATTATGTTAGCTTTTTAAGTATAGCTAATAATATCTGGTAATCTGGAGAAGGTATAAATCTCTACTTTATATTTTATTCTTACCCTATGTTGTGGAAAGAAACAACTAAAATTTCAGAACCTAATTTATGTTATTAATTACTAAAGTAAGCCCACTTTATATTTTGGTTTTCAGGTGTTTTCTTCATGAGTTTTTTAAAATAAAAATATATTGTAACTGTCTTAATTAATAATTCCTGTAAAATCATCATGTCTGAAATTACTTTTAATGTAGAAGTAACTAAAATAATGAAGAATTTGTTGGGAAATTAGTACCTTTTTCAGTAATCGGTAAAACTGCATATGACAATAGCAGCGAGTCGGTACACAGCCTATGCTCATGACCACCTTGTTTTCTTTACTTTATTGAACTTCTCAACTTTGTGCATTTGTCACAAAACTGTTTTTAAAGTAGTTGTAAATTAATTTTGTTGTCTAAGAGGTCTTGGATGATCTCCAAATCTTCCTAGACAGATGTGTTTCATTAACAACACCTTTCAGATATACTGTTCTCCATTTAAGCCTTCTCTCAATAAAGAACTTCGAAAACTTATTGGTTCTTATCTAACCCCCTTCATTGTTTAACGTAATTTTTGTTTCCACAATATCTTTAGGTTAAAAACTGTATGTTAAAGATGCAGTACTCATTGGTGATTTGTAGTTATATCTAAGTGCTACTTTTTTCAAGCTGTTCTTCATTAGTAATACAAAATGTCAGTTATAGTGATGGTTCAGTAAATTTCCATATACCAAGTAAATACATGCACACGTACATTTTGTGACAGTCCAATTTCATCTTCCAGTTGCAGGAAGTAGAATCCAATAATAAAGTAAAGTTTTTCTCATCAAGTGTTTGAAAATATTCTCTGAATGAATTGGAAAAAGTCTTCATGACAAGAAACCTACTTGAAATGAAAATGTATCTCAGTGCGGCTGGCATAGGTGTTAACACTTTTATTGCCAAGCAGAGAACGATGTTTCGACCTTCCTGGGCCATCTTCAGGTTAACAAAGAAAGTTTGCAGGTGACCTTTGCTGGACATGTCTTAGGAATGAGAGTTTCCATTTTTCTGCTTGTTTCTCGAACATAGAAGTTGTGGGAGTTGTTTCATTGTACTTTATAAATTATCTTGGTGTTGTGTTTGTTAATGTAGTTTTTACGCAGTATGGACTTTAGTTTTGTATCTGGTTTTTCAATAAATTTGGTGTTTACTGGAATGTTGTGTTTTGTTGTAAGTTTTTTCAAATGTTGGTTATGTTTTTACTGATGTTGGGAACATTTGGGATGCAGCAGTATAAGGTGTTGTATCTTGTTGTGTCTTGAGATTTATTGTTGTTTGTTTGTTGTTGGTCTAGGTGTGTGTGTGTGTAATTTTTTTCAATGGTTTTTGTTAATTTCATCTGGTAAGCAGAGTTTTGTGGCTGTATTTATTTGGTTTCTTAATATGTTGAGTTTTTGTTTCATGTGCTGAGTCCCAGGTAATGTATAATTCAGTGTGGTGGTTTTTCTGTGGATTTCTGTTTTGAATTGTGTTTCAGTTCTAATGATTTTGAGGTTAAGAAATGCTATTTGGTTATTTTTTTCCTGTTCACAGAAGAACTTAATGTTGGAGTGTATCAAGTTAACGTGATTGAAATGAAACATGTAAATAACTATTTCTCAAGTTATAGGACTTTTGTACACAATTTTCTTTAACAAACATTTAAAAAATAACAATATTTTGTTATCTCTTGTCTGGCCCAAAAATATTACTGCATTTATAATTTTTTTTTTAACTTTATGAAAATAATAAGTGAAATAGATATTTATCACTGAATTTACTGAAAAACATTATTTAGTAGTATTTATAAACATCTGGTAAAGGCATGTTTAATTTTATAGGATCCAAAATTGGTTGCTGTAGAGACAAAAATAGCTTCGAGGGTTAAGTGTTTGTATATATTTGTATCAAGCATTGACACACACACACAACTGTGTTTTAATATTTGATTTTCTTTTGAAAGGTTTGGTCATGCATTGGATGTTACTGCATTCTTCATTTAACATGTATTCAGAAATGGTCGAAGGACAGTCTTTACCATCAAACTCACTCTAATGATGAAAATATTGAGATAAACAGCACAGCAGTAAAATGGTGTTGGTAAGAAAATTATGTTAATACATTCTGTTCTCACTTGTTTTTGTCCTATGAGACCTATTGCCGTGTTTTGTCCTACTGAGCTGAATTAATTATTAACGTATTACTTGTTGAAGCCATGGTATGTTAGAGTTTTTGCACTCATTTTTGAGCCATAGCATAGTGGCTTAAAGAATGGTTGTGAGTTTGTTTACAAGTACAAACTTTTAGCTTGTATAACAACCATCTCTTGATATGAATTGTAGATCTAATTACAGTTTTGGACTTGAAAAACATCAAAGCTTTTCAGGTTATGTATTTAATTATGCCCGAGTTCAAACAGATTAATTTACTTTAATCCAACCTGAACTAATTTCAATTTTAAGATAGGCTGGTAGAGATTCTGATAAGTAATAAAATAAAATTTGCCATGTGCTTACCACATATTTGGTATTTCTGGTGCATAGAGATGAAGCTGGTAAAAGGAGGGGAAGTCTCATAGTTTACTCTGATCTTTTTAAAAGAATTTTAAGTGATTGTTATTTTTTTCATAGGAGTTTGAATGTCCTGAAATGTGTACATGTTTTTGTGATAACCAATTTCTAAGATAATGTAAAATTTGAACATTAGTTTATTGAATGTGTTGATATTTTACTAAGTTGTAAAAAAATATAGTTTATTATTGTTTCACAGAGAATACAGTTTTTTTTTCTTCAAATGATTTTTCAATGGCACTTTCGTAGTGCTTTAAAACAGTCAATAAGATAACATCACTTCTAACGTGTCACTTTGGTCATCCTTTGTTATTGTGGTATAGTTGATATGACAAATTATTTTTAAGTATTCAAAGTATTCACTGTGATTAACTTAGAAAAGATTAGTGGTACAAGTATTCAGCCTAGTGTTCTGAATAAAGCTGCTTTATGGGGTAACTTACTTTCAGAAACTTGATTTAAAAATTCGATGTCATTTCGAACTTGTTTTCTTCATTTGAAATGTTCTTCCAGGGAATTAATTACACTTTACAGAGGGTAATAGACTGAGCAGGAATGTACATAGTTTAATATGTGTGGTAAATTATCATTAAGTGACAGAATAACTTTGATAACTATTGAATAAATTTTATCAGTGGTAGGTGTAGAGTTATATATTTTGTATTTATTTTTGTGAACACCTCAACATATGTGATGATGAATACGGTACTGAAAAAGTGTTGTTAACCACACAATCCACTAATGCACTTTTAATTCATTTGAGTATTGTATGTTATTTCAGAGTTGTCTAAGAATTGATGTAAACATGTTTTAATTGGACTGGAATTCTGTTGTGTGCAGAAGCTGTACATTTTACTTACCTAAAAGTTTCGTTTTTTTAGCCCAAAATGCCGAAAAGAATACACCCAGATGGAAATACCACAGAAATATTTATGTTTCTGTGGGAAGACTGCCAATCCATCGTTTGATCCTTGGCTGATACCACATTCATGTGGACGAACCTGTGAACGCAAACTTCAACCTCTTTGTGGCCATGTGTGTCTCTTACTCTGTCATTCTGGTAACTAAATCATTTGTTGTATTTAATATTATTTTTGCAGTTCTGGTAAGTAGTTTTAATTTTCAAAATCTTATTGTAAAGATAAATAATAAAAAAAATCTGTGATATTTGTACTCCTAATTGCTTTTATTATAAGAATAAATGTAATCTGTTCAGTATTTTTTCCATCTTTCATGATAATTTTATTGACAGAATATGCTATTTTGGAAGTAAATGAATTCTAATTGATTAAATTTCTTTCGTGTTAAGGTCCTTGTCCACCATGTCCAAAAACTGTGAAGACAAATTGTTACTGTGGACGTAAGACCCCAGAGATAAGAAGGTGTAGTGCCCGAGAATGGTCTTGTGGGAAACGATGTGGTCATCTTTTGCCATGTGGTCAACATGACTGTGATGAACCTTGCCATGGAGGTATCACTGATACTTAAGTAAATTTTTACAAAGTAATATCAGATTATAGAAGAAAATACTTCATTAAAAGTCTGGTTTCATCTGCTACTTTCTCTAAATTTTGAACTGTATGTTTTTATTCTTTGAAAAAATAATTCAGAAGACTTGTGCTGATTTTGTTTTTAGGCAGAAATAGTTTAAATTTGTATTTCTGAATAGAGAAAATGGAAATTATCAGATATTAAATGGTAAAACAGAGTTAAAAATTAAATATTGAGAAGGCGTAATGCAAGACAGTGTTTAGAAGTACAATTTGTATTATGTTTAGTGTGTACTCTTATACGTTATTGTACTATGATTTTGTTGTGGTTGTTTTTAATTAAGCACAAAGCTACACAATGGGCTATCTGTGTTCTGCCCACTACGGGTATCGAAACCCGGATTTTAGCGTGTAAGTCCGCAAACATACCGCTGAGCCACTGGGGGGCATTGTACTATGATACTTTTAATGTAGGATTTTTTCCCAACTTTTAGAGTGTTAGAGCCAAGGTTTCAAAGAACTTTAGCTTGAGGTTTTAAGTTGCTCGTATGAAAAACTTCTATAAAACTTTATCAGAATGCTTCTGGCAGTTACACAAAAGGAAGAAGACAAAAACAAGAAAGAAAGAAATCGTGTTTACTCTAACTTTTTTTCCACTGACCTATTTCAGGATAATGGCAAATGCAAAAACAAAATTAGTGTTCATGCTTATATAAGCATTTTGTTTTTTGTAATTTAACTCCTGATAATGTGGTCAATCATGGCAAAATAATTGTATATTTTTATTTCTTAAAAACTGGTAAAACAATAATTTATGCAAAAATCTGAATAGTGAGTGCTTAATAAAATTTTTATGTAATGAAGCAGATAAAGAAATTTTCAGATTAAACAAAAATACCTTGCAATCCATTTTTGACACTTGACAATTCTTAAAATCCATATTTGTCTGTGTTTCTCATTTTGCTATTATTTAAATGCTGTGTCTTCAGTTTTAATTCAAATTATATTTATCTGAAAGTTTCAGGATTTTTGAATAAGTAAATTGTTTTAGAAAATTCAGTTTTCTGTCATTTTATGATGCTAAGCCTAATTTGTAAACCTTGGTTTTGAAAATTATGTGCTAAAAACCTGATAAGTCTTTGTGTATGTTGTTCTTGACATTCCCGTGTATCTCAGTAGAGCTGCAAGAAACTTTTTACTTCTAAGATCATTAATCTCATTTTTCATATCATGCAGGACCCTGTCCTCCATGTCCTCGTCAAAGTTTCCAGAGCTGTATGTGCGGTCGGAAGAAGACGAACCGACCATGTGCTAGTCCTAAGTGGCAGTGTGATGGTGTAAGTTGCAATAAGCAATTAGCTAAGAGGCATAATCATGCATATCCATTTTAAATTTACTTTGTTTAGAATAACACTTAACTGGTTAAACTTCAAAACTTATTAACATTGTATGAAATTTTGTTTAGGTCACTTGTTGTTTTATAATGCAAAGTTTTTAGCTTAATCTTACAACAAAGTTGCGTTTTTGTAAACTGTGCAGTACTGAACTCTTTTTATCATTATTATTATTATGTAGAAATTAAGTAACCGTTATAACACGTAATCTTGAAGAACTATGAAATACAGTTAAAGACTTGTACAGGATGTAATAATACGGAGCACGTACAATTTCATCAATTAACTTGCTAGTATCTGGTCTTAGTATGCATCAAACTAATTTCAGTATAGTGCTTACCCCCACTCGTAAGATTAACTGTTCTTGTCTAGTGCTGCCCCCTGTAAGTAAAACTTTTCTCTTCTCGTGCCACACGCTTTCTTCTCCCACTCCTATTAGGATCAAATGATCGTACCTCACTTTTCCAGCAACAGGAATGTAATATGCATGACACATATGACTCCCTCTGTATACCTCAACCAAACTATCACTTGTTTGGCAGTGTTTAATATTTCACATTTAGCTTTAGTACATTCACTAAGTAGTTATAATTCAAATTACTTCAGAGTTTTTTCAGACTGTTTCTTTAATTTAATCCCAGTTTATTACAGTCACACAATTATTTATTTTGATTTTTGGTTGACTCTTTTTGATAATGAATTCTGTAGTTCACATTTACCACTAGTGCTGTGACACAGACCACATGTGCAGGTGACTCGGAGATTTATCAGTGTTTATTGACAGGGAGATAAAACATCACTTAAATCAACCTTTATCTCAGGATCTTGCTCCACTTGCATGCTGAGTTTGTTCAGGTTGATGAGGTCTTGGATCATCTACTTCCACATCCTGAATTTGCTATGCCTTTTCATGTGCCTTCTTAGAATTCAGCTAGACCTATTATGGTCTTTTTTGATTTTGTTTCTCAGGTATGTAATGTTTTATCCCTTGCCTGTAACTCTGAACCATGCCCAATTTTCCCACCTTCATCTTACCTTCACAACTCTTTTTGTGGTGTCTCTGAGACCCTCCACAGAAATTCTGAGAAGTTTTTTGATGACATCATCTTCTCTCATTCTTTCATGTTGTTTTCAACTCTGGCTTTACATAGTGTTTTTGTTGTTGTTGTTGGGACCTTCAAGGTTGGGTTTCAACCTTATCTTGCATCCATTTGCAAACATCTAATTTTCCAGATTTATGTATAGCCCCATTTTGGTGGCGTTACCTATAAGGAGTGATCCTTGAATCCTTGGAGTCTCAAATAGCATCAGTTCAACAATAGTACTCCTTCCAATCTTGTTGCCTGTTTGTCTCATTTGGAGCTCATTATGGCACCTGTTCCAGTTTCCCATCCCCTTCACATACCTTACCTGTCCCTCCTTCTGAGGGTTCCTCATCTCATTAGTTTCTTCAACATTGCATATAATGTCACCAATAGCATCAGTGACTAACCTGGTGGGAGCTCGATTTGCCAAGTTTTTTCATCAGTGGTATCCTTTAATCGAGGATCGTAGGGTTCTTCAGGTTTTATCTAGAAGGATTTCTGATCCTGTTCCTTTCCCTATCTCCCATGTCTCCTATACCTGTTTCCTTCCTTCCTTCTTTCTCAGCCTCAGGATCTAATATCCAGCTAATATTTATTGGAGGTAGTTCAGGAGTTACTCTATCAGCAGGCCATTGAATCTGTTGTACATACTTCATTAGGTTTCTGTTCTAGATTCTTTATTGTTCTCAAGAAAACTGTGGAATGGAAATTTGTCCTATCTCACTTGATTTGTTCAAATGCTTTGTTTTACCATATAATAATTTTTCACCCGACAGTGGGTATTTTCTCTGGGCTTATGGATGACCAAGATGGATGCCATTAATGCTTCTCTACAAATCTATCTGCACATAGTCTCCTCCACATTTTCAGTTTGTACATCATCTGGTGGTTTACCAATTTTACACCCTACCTTTTGGGATTGCTTCCAGCTATTATGTATTCTTTTTGGTGTTCAGAGCTTTTGCTCTTCATTCTCATACATTTGGGTCATGATTTTACTATTATATAGATGACTGACTTCTTCTGACTCATTTTGAACTGCATTTTGTCAACTGTACTTTTCATTACTTTCTTGTGGCTTCAGTGGTGGATTGGCTAATCAAATTGAACAAGTCATTCCTCCATCCACCCCAATATCTTTTCCATTTAAGTGTCTTTTTTGACACTCGTCTCAGTTTGAACAAACCTTCTTCTCTATGACTTCATCCAATAGAATTGCCAGTTTGCCACACTTTTTAAGTTTCCTGCACTTTCTGCTCAAGAGGTTCTATTACTTTTAGGGATGGGGTTTTCAATAAAGTCACTGGTTCCCCTTCATTTTGCACATGTTAAATCCCTTTTGTGACCTCTTCATTATCAGTGGAACCTTGCTTGGGAACCCTTGGCATCTCCCATTGCTCTTCCTTATATCCTGCTTTAATGGATTAACAAAGCCTATATGTCAGTGGGTATCATGCTTTTACCTTCTTGTCCAGACCTACTTTGTTTGCAGATACATCTCTTCAAGGCTGGGATGCATGGGTCAATCATTAAGAGGTTTTGGGTCATTGATCTTGGGACAAGAAGTCTTTCTCTGTTAACATTTTCGAGCTTCTCGTTGTCTGTCAAGCTTTGAATCACTTTTTTTTCTCTTGCCACTATCTGATGATGATTCATTACAACAATTCTAAGGAGGTAGTACACAAGCCAAGTGAGTGGATTCCATTTCTCTGGGTATAGAAGATATCTTTCAATATACATTATACAATCACAGAAAAGTGATATGTCAAATTTCAATTCATTCTTCAATTGGGAGCCCTCATCCTAAATCCCTGTGGATACTGGTGTACCCCACAACTAGATGTTGGATTTAGAGTAGAATCATTCAATGAGAGTCCTCACCTTTGTTTGCAGTAGGATATTTTCTTCCTTCGATCATACTTCATCTGTATTGTGGGTCATAATTGAGTTAAGGAGGATTGTTTTGGTTCTGTCCTTTTTGCTATTTTTCATTGTATAGTAAAAAGGATGTTATTGCGTTTTGGATGGTTCCAGTCAATTTCACTGTTTACCAAATTGATTTTTTATTACATAAACATCCTATCAATACTGGATAGATCTATGTTATTATGTGTCCTTCCAGTCTCTTGGACTTGAGGTGAGGATGGAATGATTCTCGTCCCACACACTCGTGGATGTTGTTTCCCAGTGATGTGCGTTTTGGTTGTAGTTGACTGACCACTCCACACATGGAGGCACATCCATTAACTTATCTTCTTTTATGCTGCGTGGGATTGACTTCCATGTACATTTTTTGGGTGGGATCACTATTCTACCACAGTTGTCTCCCACTTGGATGTGTTCCTGTCTTTTCTCATCCTTATCTTCTACACACTTCATGGAGGGGTGAAGAATATACTTGGTTCAGAAGTGGTGCAATTCTCCTTCATAAGATCTTTGGATCTGACTCTTTCATTTAAAGAGGTATCCTTTGGATGCTTTCAGGGGTTACTTCTATCATTCTCTTGAATCAGTCCCATCTTTTGTTTCATCTGGAATTTTAGCTAATCTTGTGAGTACTGTACCAAAAGTTATAATTTTCCTATACTAAAGACGTACTTTCAGGAGGTGTGTGTCTCCATTCCTCTCCATTTCTTCTGTTGCTTTATGTCTTCTGCCCAACTTTGAAGCGACGGTTCAGTTGAGGCATTTAGAGGGAATTGCAAGCACTACATCTCTTGCTTTTATGGTGGAGAAGTGAAGAAGCATGATGGATTTGCATGAAAATGATTCCAGTTGGATGGAGCTTAAGGCTTGTGGCATATGTAAAGAAATATCTTCACATGAAGAAAGTAGCACTGGACAAAAATGGATTATCTTGTGAGCAGAGTAAATTATAACTGTGTAGAATACGTTGCTTTTGAATTATTTAAAAGTAAAAAGTTAGTAGCACATACATCCACTAGAAATAATTCTATATTTTTTCTGTATTGATACTTAATATTTATATCTTCAGCAAATCTATACGGGTATTATTTTGCCTTATATCTTTCAAGTGATACTATACATTTCCTTTGATTTCCTTGTAGGATTAACAAAAACGGTGAATGTAAGAATTAATCTTATTTTTAGCCTTGCTGAATTTAGTTTATTTTTGGAAAAGGTTTGTGGGAAAAAGCTTTCCTGTGGTAACCATTTTTGTGAAAAAGTTTGTCACGAAGGAGTGTGTGGACGTTGTCCACGTGCAGGACCCAGGTCATGTCCGTGCGGAAAAACAAGTGAGTTATAAAAGATCTGTTTCTCTTTGATTAACAAACCAAGAAATGTGAACTCATACTTCCATGAAGACATTTTCAATTCAGTAATAGGAAAAAAAAACAGTGAAATAAATGATAGGGTATTATAATCCAGAATTACGGTTTATTGGTCTTTCTGTGTAATGAATTTCCCAATTTACTTCTTATTTGTGATTTAATATTTTGACTCGGTCTTTCTTTTGTACCATATAATTAAAACTTTGAAACAACTAGTATTAACCAAATGTCCAACATCCCCTTTGTTGGAGGAGTGTTGACTATAATTGCAAACTGTGTGTGTTTCTATGTAAAACATGTGAAGCTTTTAGTAAATGCACAACTCTCTTGTATACAAAAATTCAGTTGTGTTTGGCTGTTTTTTTAATTTCTCTAAAAGCTGCACGAGGGCTATCTGCACTAGCCATCCCTAATATAGCAGTGTAAGACTAGAGGAGAGGCAGCTAGTCATTATCATCCACTGCAAATTCTTGGGCTTCTGTTTTACTAACAAATTGTAGGATTGATTGTTACATTATAACACCACCATGGCTAAGAGGGCAAGCATGTTTGGGGATTCAAACCTGTGACTCTTGGATTACAAGTTGAGCACTTTGATCTACCTGGTCATGCTGGGCCATTACTTAAGTAATTTTAACTTTAGATGTAAGTTTGAGAAGTGATACGAGTGATGTCAGTGCAAGTTTAAACCTCATGTTTGTGAGAATTTGCTAGATAAACACAATTATTTTCTTTTCATAATTGTGATCACATCATTCCATTTTATTTAAGCAGTTATTCAGGTATAAATAATTTAAGAATTATTTCTGTGATAGAAATAGAAGCTCAGATACTGGAATGGTCAGACTGATATCACTTTACATTATCTTGTAAGAAGAATTCCTTGTAAGTTATTCCTTCTGTCTTCAGTGAAGGAACTCCCATGCACAGAAGACGTGCCAGTATGTGGTGATTCTTGTGAGAAACTCTTGGAATGTGGCATCCATAGATGTACTGAGCGCTGCCATCCCGGACCCTGTGGAACTGTGAGTTACTGTTGTTATATGATGAGTTCATCAATCACACTTCATATAAAACTGAAAAATAGAAACCTGTTTGTTAGGCAAAGCCTAACTTTATATTATACAGTATCATTGAATATGCTTCTTTAATAATATGTAAATTTAAAAATACAAACAACCGAATGTTTTCATAATTTCATGCATGTTGCCATTTATTTTGAGTTGGAAAATTTCATCTTTAAGAATATTGGTTGATGAAGTAAGTTAATTTTTGTCACATGACTTGTATGTGTGCTCAATGAAGAATTCTGGTTTTCATTTCAATATTAAGTGTCGACAAATGAGGGTGAAACGTTGCCGTTGTGGACAGCGAGAAAAGTCTGTGCTGTGCTCCAAAGAATACACATGTGAAACAAAATGTAAACAACTGAGAGATTGTAGACGACACACGTGCAGTAGAAAGGTGAAGCAACAGTTTCAGTAACCTACATTTTCAAAGATAACTTTAGTTATAAAACTTGCTTAAATTGGTTTAGTGATAGCATTCTAAAAGTAAATCTTTAAATTTTCAGAAAGCACATACATAAGAAAGTACACAAAGCTATTTTTAGAAAACTGTGAGATAGTGATTTAAGTTTGGTTGTTTTGCATGTTAAATTATTTTGAAGATATCCATATGCATTAAGGTGGGAAAGTGATGGTGAAATTGGACGACTGGTGTGAATTTCTTTTTATTTTCATCAGAGTGTGAAGAATAAGCAGTGATTTATTGTAATCATAATTTAATTATTGTAGGCTAACAGAATTTCAATCACATAACAGGACATTTATCACAGGAAGATGTTATTGTCTGTGTGTTGCTCTGTACATGGCCTGACATCACAAACTTTTATTAGCTGTAAACACTGAGTGTAGAACAACAGTTTGCATTAAAAAAAATTGCTTTGTTAATCTGGATCTACCATTACATTTGGAGACTTACATGATACATTATATACCCAAAAAGAAAAACAAACAATAACTTCCACAATTTTACATTTGAAGACTGGTGTGATACATAATATCCTTTTGCTTCTGTTGGGGCAGCAGTAAGTCTTTGAATTTGCAATGTTAAAATCAGGGGTTTGATTCCTCTCAGTGGTCACAGCAGATAGCCCAATGTGGCTTTACTATAAGAAAACAAACAAACAAAAACAACAACAACAAAAAACAGAAAATGCTACAATTCAGTTGTGTTATTTTTATTGGAACTATTTAGACTGTAGTTTTATGTATTAATACATAATTTTGATTTTATATGAACACCATAAAAGAAAAGACTATTTAACCATAAAGTGGGACACACAAGTTTCATTAGATTTGAATACATTCTTGATTATGAAATAAGTAAAAAGGCCAGAATGGTCATTTTAATGTGTCATGTTTTACGTGTGGCCCATATCTGTGTATTATCTTCATTATTAACTTTATGTTAATAGGTAAACCAAATTGCATGCATCACAACTTTTTACAGAGCTGTATTCAAAACTTAATAAAAAGCTGTATTATCATTGTGTGTCAATAACCTTGACATCAAATCATGCTTTATAATTCAACTTGTTGTGTTACTCATTTTAATTTCTTAATTTTAAAAGGACCTACTTGAATAAATTCTCAGTTGTCAGTTGTGCTCCAAGTTGTCTAACTTAGATCTCCCTCTATCCTTACAAGATTTTCTGCATATTTCCAACTAATTAAGCATACATGCTTTAGGTACCGACAAACAAAATCATAAGTAAGTTTAGAACTTCCAGCTTTTTGCTTTACTGTAATGTAGAGAAATGTCAAACCTACATGACCCACTTCTTCCATATTCTGTCTTTCAAAAATTGTTAATTATCTTGGATATTGCTATAGGATTATATTAGATATTAATAAAAGTAGTGTAGGTTATGTTAACTAATTAAAATGTGAAAAGACTTGTAGCATAGACTATTAGAATAAATAATTATAATAGTCCGTTAAAAGTAAGTAGTCATTCTCGAAAGAAAAAAATGTTATTTGACTTGTTTTACCCTGTATTGTTGATTTCTCTACTGTTAGTGCTAAGATAAAGAGAATAATAGCAAAGATGAATAGATTTACTTAACTGAAACTAGATATTTGATTACAAGACTCTAAAGCAGTGATTCTCAAATTTTGAGGCTCACGTACCACTTTCCATCTAATTTTTAAAAATACAAACCAAAGCCTAATTGAAAAAAAGACTTAATACCAAATTTAATGTTTTTAACATATTAATGTGAAGGATGTGATTGTTTTTTTCTGGCATGACTGAATAACACGAGGTACAGTTTTTGTCAGTTTTAAGGGAAGAAAATACTGGTGAGCCTATGTTGGTAGAGAGTGAGTCTGTAACTAAAGAACAAAGTTTGTTTGTGTGTGTGTGTGTGGAAAGCTCAGATTGGGCTTATTACATATTTTATGATTTTTTTCAACATTAATTGCATCATGTACCTTTGTTTGAAAATTCCTGCTCTAGAGGTTATGAAAATTAAATGCGAAAACATAAGAATCACCTTGCACACTGCGTCACTAAGTAAAATGTTGGGAAGTTCACGGATGAATCTTTAGTATAAATGTGACCTCAAACTTTCATCCTGTGGATTGTGGGAACATGCTGAGCCTCTTTATTCTTGGGGGTGTTGTTATATTACAATTTAACCCACTCTTTATTGGGAAAGAATTGCTCAAGAGTTGATCTGTGTTTCTGAATAGCTGCCTTTTCATTTGTCTGTTGCTTGAAAAATTCAGGACAACTGACACAGATAGTCCTAGAGCAGCTTTATATGATGTTTGTTTGTTGTTGTTTTTTTGGAATTTTGTGCAAAGCTACACAAGGGCTATCTGCACTAGCTTATCCTAATTTAGCAGTGTAAGTCAAGGGAAAAGGCAGCTAGTCATCACCACCCACCGTCAACTCTTGGGCTACTCTTTTACCAACGAATAGTAAGATTGACTGTTACTTTATAATGCACCCATGGCTGAAAGGGCGAACATGTTTGGTGTGATGAGGATTCAAACCTGTGATCTTCAGATTACAAGTCGAACACCTTAACCCACTTGGCCATGTCGGGCCTACATGATGTTCAGTACAGAATATAAATATTTTCATTTTAAAATCTTCTACATTTACAGAACGTTTGCTAAATGTCATAAGGATATTCACACACACACAAAGTGAGTTCAGAATTATAGTGAATATTGCCACATATGGCTCTATAGATATGCAGTTGGTCCAATAAACTCATGCTATTAACAGAAGGCTAAATAAGTCTGTATGCATTTGTTGCCAGCATGACCTAATAGTTATTAATATAGATTTATTGAAAGGTTGTGGGTGTGAAACTTTTTCAGGACATGCTCCATCCTGTAAAATACATGAGTTGAAAACTGGGAATTAGTTCTGATGGATTGGTATCGTATTAAGGGAACGTATCACAATTCTCATCCATTTATACCCCAAGAAACTGGAATCAAACATTGTTTTTGTGTTGTGCAAAAGATGAGATAAATGTTAACTCTGATCTTTTTTTTTTCTCAGTATGTATTTATTTTCCTTTTTATTTCTAGGACTATCTGTATAAAACACCCAAAACACTATAAGTTCAAGTCAGACATGTTGATAAAATGTAATGCTTCTTTGCTTTCAGTGTTGTGATGGTGAGTGTCCTTCGTGTGAACAACAGTGTAATCGCACTCTCACATGCAGGAATCACAAGTGTAACAGTCGATGTCATCAAGGTGAGGTGAATGTGTATTAGTTTCACATAGAACAGTTGTTTTCTAGTGTAATCAGACTTTTAATGTATATAAATCACAAGTGTAACAGTCGATGTCATCAAGGTGAGGTGAATGTGTATTAGTTTCAGATAGAACAGTTGTTTTCTAGTGTAATCAGACTTAATGTATACAAATCACAAGTGTAACAGTCGATGTCATCAAGGTGAGGTGAATGTGTATTAGTTTCACATATAACAGTTGTTTTCTAGTGTAATCAGACTTAATGTATACAAATCACAAGTGTAACAGTCGATGTCATCAAGGTGAGGTGAATGTGTATTAGTTTCACATAGAACAGTTGTTTTCTAGTGTAATCAGACTTAATGTATACAAATCATAAGTGTAACAGTCGATGTCATCAAGGTGAGGTGAATGTGTATTAGTTTCACATAGAACAGTTGTTTTCTAGTGTAATCAGACTTTTAATGTATACAAATCATAAGTGTAACAGTCGATGTCATCAAGGTGAGGTGAATGTGTATTAGTTTCACATAGAACAGTTGTTTTCTAGTGTAATCAGACTTTTAATGTATACAAATCACAAGTGTAACAGTCGATGTCATCAAGGTGAGGTGAATGTGTATTAGTTTCACATAGAACAGTTGTTTTCTAGTGTAATCAGACTTTTAATGTATACAAATCACGAGTGTAACAGCTGATGTCATAAAATGGGTAGAACACCTTTTATTTTTTAGATGTAACAGTTGTTGTCAAGTCTTGAACATTGGTTCATGCATGTGTGCACTTGACCTAGCTAACTGCCACACTGTAATGTGTAAATCATTATTACAATTACCTAACCTGCTTCTCCTTTACCAAAACGAAAGTGTGGAGTTGAGATGTTAGTATATAGTGTTTGTGTTGATGTTCTACCATTTCTCGCACAACAAATTCTACAGAACACTTGGACTTAATGACCTCAGACTAGTTATTAGATTTACAGATTCTAACCATCAGGGGACTCAGGTTATGGAACATTTATTACAATGTGTTTTACTGAACATTGTTGCCTTGCTTATTTTTGTCAACATTGTTATCGACCGTGGTTTTCTCTCCGCCTGACGATAATAGCACACCAAATATTATGTAATCTGTCATTGAAGTAACTCGCAGTGCTTAACATTAGAACACTGAATAACGTAGAATGTCATTTAAGTAACTCAAAGCATTTAACAGTAGCATGCTAAGTAATGTACTATCTGTTATTTAAATAACTTGCAGCAGTTAGCAATAGCACACTGAATAATGTACAATGTCATTTAAATAACTCAAAACACTTAACAATAGCACACTAAATAATGTGCATTATTTCATTTGAATAACTTACAACACTTAACAATAGCACACTGAATAATGCACAATGTCATTTAAATAACTCAAAACACTTAACAATAGCACACTAAATAATGTGCATTATTTCATTTGAATAACTTACAACACTTAACAATAGCACACTGAATAATGCACAATGTCATTTAAACAACACAGCACTCAATAATAGCATGTTGAATAATGCACACCTTTATAAAGATAAATGAATTTGTATTCTGTGTTATATTTTTCTGAGGGTAAGGTTTTCTTTTTCTTATGTTTAACACTATTGTTAAAATTGACACCAACTAGAGAGAGAGGTTTCTTTAGTGTGATCAATGTTTTTATTAAGTAAGCATATTTTTGAAAAAAGTCACACCCTACTGTTAGACCTATGAATGAGGCTTTCAGGTGTGTGTATAGATCCATATTTTTTTATACATATGTATTTCAAGCACCTTACAGTGTTTGATAAAACAAAAGCAACTTCACTTCTATAAGATGCTTTGTTATGTAGGACACCTAACAATTTCAGTACTTACACTCTTGTAATAAGTGGTAACTTACACTATTGTCACGCTTATTTGGGGAATCAGTGATAACTTACACTATTCTCAGGCTTATTTGGGGAATCAGTGATAACTTATACTAGTGTCAGGCTTATTTGGGGAATCAGTGATAACTTATACTGGTGTCAGGCTTATTTGGGGAATCAGTGATAACTTATACTAGTGTCAGGCTTATTTGGGGAACCAGTGATAACTTGTACTTGTGTCAGGCTTATTTGGGGAATCAGTGATAACTTATACTTGTGTCAGGCTTATTTGGGGAACCAGTGATAACTTGTACTTGTGTCAGGCTTATTTGGGGAATCAGTGATAACTTATACTAGTGTCAGGCTTATTTGGGGAACCAGTGATAACTTGTACTTGTGTCAGGCTTATTTGGGGAATCAGTGATAACTTATACTTGTGTCAGGCTTATTTGGGGAACCAGTGATAACTTGTACTTGTGTCAGGCTTATTTGGGGAATCAGTGATAACTTATACTGGTGTCAGGCTTATTTGGGGAATCAGTGATAACTTATACTAGTGTCAGGCTTATTTGGGGAATCAGTGATAACTTATACTAGTGTCAGGCTTATTTGGGGAATCAGTGATAACTTATACTTGTGTCAGGCTTATTTGGGGAACCAGTGATAACTTGTACTTGTGTCAGGCTTATTTGGGGAATCAGTGATAACTTATACTGGTGTCAGGCTTATTTGGGGAATCAGTGATAACTTATACTAGTGTCAGGCTTATTTGGGGAATCAGTGATAACTTATACTTGTGTCAGGCTTATTTGGGGAATCAGTGATAACTTATACTAGTGTCAGGCTTATTTGGGGAATCAGTGATAACTTATACTAGTGTCAGGCTTATTTGGGGAATCAGTGATAACTTATACTAGTGTCAGGCTTATTTGGGGAATCAGTGATAACTTATACTTGTGTCAGGCTTATTTGGGGAACCAGTGATAACTTGTACTTGTGTCAGGCTTATTTGGGGAATCAGTGATAACTTATACTGGTGTCAGGCTTATTTGGGGAATCAGTGATAACTTATACTAGTGTCAGGCTTATTTGGGGAACCAGTGATAACTTGTACTTGTGTCAGGCTTATTTGGGGAATCAGTGATAACTTATACTAGTGTCAGGCTTATTTGGGGAATCAGTGATAACTTATACTTGTGTCAGGCTTATTTGGGGAATCAGTGATAACTTATACTAGTGTCAGGCTTATTTGGGGAATCAGTGATAACTTATACTAGTGTCAGGCTTATTTGGGGAATCAGTGATAACTTATACTAGTGTCAGGCTTATTTGGGGAATCAGTGATAACTTATGCTAGTGTCAGGCTTATTTGGGGAATCGGTGATAACTTATACTAGTGTCAGGCTTATTTGGGGAATCAGTGATAACTTATACTAGTGTCAGGCTTATTTGGGGAATCAGTGATAACTTATACTAGTGTCAGGCTTATTTGGGGAATCAGTGATAACTTATACTAGTGTCAGGCTTATTTGGGGAATCAGTGATAACTTATACTAGTGTCAGGCTTATTTGGGGAATCAGTGATAACTTATACTAGTGTCAGGCTTATTTGGGGAATCAGTGATAACTTATACTAGTGTCAGGCTTATTTGGGGAATCAGTGATAACTTATACTAGTGTCAGGCTTATTTGGGGAATCAGTGATAACTTATGCTAGTGTCAGAATTATCATAATCTAAATTTATATATCTGCAGCTATATAAATCTGCAGATTGCTTCCTAGTGTGTGTTTGTTTGCTTTTTAACCTTATTTTTATGTAACTTCAGATTTACTTTCTTTATAAATTTGCTTCGTTACAAGTATGTATTTGCACAGTTAGTGTATTAATGTCGTTTGTATTGGCTTTAAAATTGTGTTTGTCTCGAAAGTCAGACAACTGGAGTGTTTACATTCTGTAGGTAACGACTTACTCCATTTTCCATTTTAATTCTTGATTGTGTTAAGCATGATTATAGTGTTTTTGATACTTTATATGTTAATTTGTAAAATAATGAATGTTTTGTATAAACTAATTGATAATAAAGATAACTTCCTTTTTTTTTACTTATATGAAACTTCTAAACTGGCTGAATATTGCAAGTTATAAGTAAGGTTAAAATATTGTTGATAGTGAGGGTACCTGACTGATAAATCATTATTCAGTGGATTCTATTCAGAATAGATTTCTGTTTCTGGTATATTGATTTATGATATTAATAATTAATTTGTAATTTGTTTGTTTATAAAAGTGTAGCAATTGATTTTATTTTACTCTGGTTTTAATCTTTGTAGTTACTTAATTTTGAAAAGTTTTTATTGATAACACTATAGGACATGGAATGATGTATATTATTAGATTAATCACTGTAAGGAGAATCTGAAATGAGGCTTTTTATTTTTTTAAGTCTTTTTTTTCAAACAACAGAAGTTATTTATATCAGAATCATGCAAAGTAAACAATAAACTTAGTATTTTATTTTATATGAAAACGTTTTGTGTGCAAACTTATAAAAAGTATACAGGTTTTCTTTGATCATATAGAAATCTAAATGATCACATTTATCATATAAATAGTATTAAAAACCGTATATTTGCTTATGATGCAAAGCTTTGTCTTTATCATGGATTAAACTTTTCTTTTGAAGGCGTTATGAGGAAATATTTCATTGAGGGACATTTTTGTTGACATTGTGTATATATTTTTTTGACAGGACCTTGTTATCCATGTCGAGTGATGGTTGATGTCACATGTAAATGTGGAAAGACAAAGATAACTGTTCCTTGTGGAAGAGTAAAAGCTACCAAACCTCCTAGATGCCGAAAACCATGCTGGTATTAAATATACTGATTGTAGTTTTTATTCCAAACATAGAGGGAAAGTTCACATGTATACTTATAATGATTTCAAAGTAGCTTAATTTGAATTAGTTGTCTTCCTACAGTTGATTCACCTTTTCCTTTTTGTTAAACCATTTTGGATGTAATGGTGCGAAAGGTCATAACATATATAAAATGGTTTAACCACATTTTCCATCAGTTTCTGTTAATACATTTGATATGAAATGTAGTTTAAAATTCTAATTTGCATATTGTTGTAGTTTTGCTTGTTAATTTCAAAGTGAACTGTTTAAAATAATCTCAGTCCTTTTTTCTGTTGTGTGCTGCAACTCAGCTCTGTCTCCAAAAATTTTGAAACAGTTTCCAGTCAGTTAGAAACAAACTGATGATTACAAGCAGAAATATAATATTTTGAACCTTTGCCTTCTGAAGTTCCTGTAATATCAACAAATTTATCAAACCTACAAGAAAAACCCCTTTGTCTCTGACTGAGAGATTATGTTTTTGTTAATCAACTTTGCATGGTGGAGGGACTCGTTTATAACCAGTAGAAAGAGCAGGTTCTTCTTTATGTAGACTTTATGTGTTTAGTTTTTCTGTTTTATAGCTCAGCAGGATTGTTTAATTTATAACCAGTAGAAAGAGCAGGTTCTTCTTTATGTAGACTGTATGTGTTTAGTTTTTCTGTTTTGTAGTTCAGCAAGATTGTTTAATTTATGACCAATAGAAAGAGCAGGTTCTTCTTTATGTTGACTTTATGTGTTTAGTTTTTCTGTTTTGTAGCTCAGCAGGATTGTTTAATTTATAACCAGTAGAAAGAGCAGGTTCTTCTTTATGTAGACTGTACGTGTTTACTTTTTCTGTTTTGTAGTTCAGCAAGATTGTTTAATTTATGACCAATAGAAAGAGCAGGTTCTTCTTTATGTGGACTTTATGTGTTTAGTTTTTCTGTTTTGTAGTTCAGCAGGATTGTTTAATTTATAACCAGTAGAAAGAGCAGGTTCTTCTTTATGTAGACCTTATGTGTTTAGTTTTTTCTGTTTTGTAGCTCAGCAGGATTGTTTAATTTATAACAAATAGAAAGAGCAGGTTCTTCTTTATGTAGACTTTATGTGTTTAGTTTTTCTGTTTTGTAGTTCAGCAGGATTGTTTAATTTATAACCAGTAGAAAGAGCAGGTTCTTCTTTATGTAGACTTTATGTGTTTAGTTTTTCTGTTTTGTAGTTCAGCAGGATTGTTTAATTTATAATCAGAAGAAAGAGGAGGTTCTTCTTTATGTAGACTTTATGTGTTTAGTTTTTCTGTTTTGTAGCTCAGCAGGATTGTTTAATTTATAACCAGTAGAAAGAGCAGGTTCTTCTTTATGTAGACTTTATGTGTTTAGTTTTTCTGTTTTGTAGTTCAGCAGGATTGTTTAATTTATAACCAGTAGAAAGAGCAGGTTCTTCTTTATGTAGACCGTATGTGTTTAGTTTTTCTGTTTTGTAGTTCAGCAAGATTGTTTAATTTATAACCAGTAGAAAGAGCAGGTTCTTCTTTATGTAGACTTTATGTGTTTAGTTTTTCTGTTTTGTAGTTCAGCAGGATTGTTTAATTTATGACCAATAGAAAGAGCAGGTTCTTCTTTATGTGGACTTTATGTGTTTAGTTTTTCTGTTTTGTAGTTCAGCAGGATTGTTTAATTTATAACCAGTAGAAAGAGCAGGTTCTTCTTTATGTAGACCGTATGTGTTTAGTTTTTCTGTTTTGTAGTTCAGCAGGATTGTTTAATTTATAACCAGTGGAAAGAGCAGGTTCTTCTTTATGTAGACTTTATGTGTTTAGTTTTTCTGTTTTGTAGTTCAGCAGGATTGTTTAATTTATAACCAGTAGAAAGAGCAGGTTCTTCTTTATGTAGACTTTATGTGTTTAGTTTTTCTGTTTTGTAGTTCAGCAGGATTGTTTAATTTATAACCAGTAGAAAGAGCAGGTTCTTTTTTATGTAGACCATATGTGTTTAGTTTTTCTGTTTTGTAGCTCAGCAGGATTGTTTAATTTATAACCAGTAGAAAGAGCAGGTTCTTCTTTATGTAGACTTTATGTGTTTAGTTTTTCTGTTTTGTAGTTCAGCAGGATTGTTTAATTTATAACCAGTAGAAAGAGCAGGTTCTTCTTTATGTAGACTGTATGTGTTTAGTTTTTCTGTTTTGTAGTTCAGCAGGGTTGTTTAATTTATAACCAGTAGAAAGAGCAGGTTCTTCTTTATGTAGACTTTATGTGTTTAGTTTTTCTGTTTTGTAGTTCAGCAGGATTGTTTAATTTATAATCAGAAGAAAGAGGAGGTTCTTCTTTATGTAGACTTTATGTGTTTAGTTTTTCTGTTTTGTAGTTCAGCAGGATTGTTTAATTTATAACCAGTAGAAAGAGCAGGTTCTTCTTTATGTAGACCATATGTGTTTAGTTTTTCTGTTTTGTAGCTCAGCAGGATTGTTTAATATATAACCAGTAGAAAGAGCAGGTTCTTCTTTATGTAGACCATATGTGTTTAGTTTTTCTGTTTTGTAGCTCAGCAGGATTGTTTAATTTATAACCAGTAGAAAGAGCAGGTTCTTCTTTATGTAGACTTTATGTGTTTAGTTTTTCTGTTTTGTAGTTCAGCAGGATTGTTTAATTTATAACCAGTAGAAAGAGCAGGTTCTTCTTTATGTAGACCGTATGTGTTTAGTTTTTCTGTTTTGTAGTTCAGCAGGGTTGTTTAATTTATAACCAGTAGAAAGAGCAGGTTCTTCTTTATGTAGACTTTATGTGTTTAGTTTTTCTGTTTTGTAGTTCAGCAGGATTGTTTAATTTATAATCAGAAGATAGAGGAGGTTCTTCTTTATGTAGACTTTATGTGTTTAGTTTTTCTGTTTTGTAGCTCAGCAGGATTGTTTAATTTATAACCAGTAGAAAGAGCAGGTTCTTCTTTATGTAGACTTTATGTGTTTAGTTTTTCTGTTTTGTAGCTCAGCAGGATTGTTTAATTTATAACCAATAGAAAGAGCAGGTTCTTCTTTATGTAGACTTTATGTGTTTAGTTTTTCTGTTTTGTAGCTCAGCAGGATTGTTTAATTTATAACCAGTAGAAAGAGCAGGTTCTTCTTTATGTAGACTTTATGTGTTTAGTTTTTCTGTTTTGTAGTTCAGCAGGATTGTTTAATTTTTAACAAATAGAAAGAACAAGTTCTTCTTTATGTAGACTTTATGTGTTTAGTTTTTCTGTTTTGTAGCTCAGCAGGATTGTTTAAGTTATAACAAATAGAAAGAGCAGGTTCTTCTTTATGTAGACCTTATGTGTTTAGTTTTTCTGTTTTGTAACTCAGCAGGATTGTTTAATTTATAACAAATAGAAAGAGCAGGTTCTTCTTTATGTAGACCTTATGTGTTTAGTTTTTCTGTTTTGTAGTTCAGCAGGATTGTTTAATTTGTGTTGGTTATATTTTGCTGCCTCTTAATGCTGAAAGAATTCTTTTCAGCTCTTTATAATTTAATTATAAAACCAGGTAAAATATATTTTGAGACATTCTATTCTAGTAACTGGTATCTTTTATTTGTTCTGAAATGTGTATTTCATGGCTATATGAATTTGTATTTTGGACACTCAGATTTGGAGGAATGAGTGAGGTTTATGGAAGAATATCCAGTGAAATACACACTGCCTTGAGTATACAAGTATTTGGTTTTTATGTATATGAAAAAACACCACTAAAATGTAAAAATTATAGACATTCTCATTTAGCCTAACAAAATTTCAGGCGTTTGTAGCAGAACACTTCACTCATGTGGTTGTTTATATTAGTTACGGTGTAATTAATTCGGATCAACACCAGCACAAAACTGAGTCAATGAAGAGGAGAAAAATAGTATTATTATTGTTATTTATTTTGTTTTGGGCTTTCCATCTTTTTATTTCAGCTGGTACTCATGATTTTGATACAGTTAATGTTGGGGTAGAGAAAAAAAGAATTATAAAGTTTTACTGAAAAAAAAACACCTTTATGTAATTAGGAGTATCTAGAGATTACGTAAAAGAACTATAAAAATTGTAAGATAAAAAAAATATATATTCTTTAAGAGAGTAAAATTCACCCTTCTTAGACTGACTTAGTAAGACTTTGTAAATCCATGACAAATTTCTAGAAAAATTCTTTATTAGGAAATCTGATATTTGTCGATGAGCTGGTGTGCAATGTTTACGAAAAACTCGTAAAATGTTTTAGTAATGCGTCTGTAAAGCTCAGAATTATAGTAAACTTGTATGATTTCTAAGTTACTTTGACCAAGATATGGCCAGATGGTTGACATGTAACCCCTGTCTGTTAATCAACAAACTTTCTTTGAATGAGAGTTTCTGCTGTACTGTTTATCAAAGCCAAGTAGAATGTGTTGTATTTGACACGTAACCCCTGTCTGTTAATCAACAAACTTTCTTTGAATGAGAGTTTCTGCTGTACTGTTCATCAAAGCCAAGTAGAATGTGTTGTATTTGACACGTAACCCCTGTCTGTTAATCAACAAACTTTCTTTGAATGAGAGTTTCTGCTGTACTGTTCATCAAAGCCAAGTAGAATGTGTTGTATTTGACACGTAACCCCTGTCTGTTAATCAACAAACTTTCTTTGAATGAGAGTTTCTGCTGTACTGTTCATCAAAGCCAAGTAGAATGTGTTGTATTTGACACGTAACCCCTGTCTGTTAATCAACAAACTTTCTTTGAATGAGAGTTTCTGCTGTACTGTTCATCAAAGCCAAGTAGAATGTGTTGTATTTGACACGTAACCCCTGTCTGTTAATCAACAAACTTTCTTTGAATGAGAGTTTCTGCTGTACTGTTCATCAAAGCCAAGTAGAATGTGTTGTATTTGACACGTAACCCCTGTCTGTTAATCAACAAACTTTCTTTGAATGAAAGTTTCTGCTGTACTGTTTATTAAAGCCAAGTAGAATGTGTTGTATTTTACACGTAACCCCTGTCTGTTAATCAACAAACTTTCTTTGAATGAGAGTTTCTGCTGTACTGTTTATTAAAGCCAAGTAGAATGTGTTGTATTTGACACGTAACCCCTGTTTGTTAATCAACAAACTTTCTTTGAATGAGAGTTTCTGCTGTACTGTTCATCAAAGCCAAGTAGAATGTGTTGTATTTGACACGTAACCCCTGTCTGTTAATCAACAAACTTTCCTTGAATGAGAGTTTCTGCTGTACTGTTTATTAAAGCCAAGTAGAATGTGTTGTATTTGACACGTAACCCCTGTCTGTTAATCAACAAACTTTCTTTGAATGAGAGTTTCTGCTGTACTGTTTATTAAAGCCAAGTAGAATGTGTTGTATTTGACACGTAACCCCTGTCTGTTAATCAACAAACTTTCTTTGAATGAGAGTTTCTGCTGTACTGTTCATCAAAGCCAAGTAGAATGTGTTGTATTTGACACGTAACCCCTGTCTGTTAATCAACAAACTTTCTTTTAATGAAAGTTTCTGCTGTACTGTTTATTAAAGCCAAGTAGAATGTGTTGTATTTTACACGTAACCCCTGTCTGTTAATCAACAAACTTTCTTTGAATGAGAGTTTCTGCTGTACTGTTTATTAAAGCCAAGTAGAATGTGTTGTATTTGACACGTAACCCCTGTTTGTTAATCAACAAACTTTCTTTGAATGAGAGTTTCTGCTGTACTGTTCATCAAAGCCAAGTAGAATGTGTTGTATTTGACACGTAACCCCTGTCTGTTAATCAACAAACTTTCTTTGAATGAAAGTTTCTGCTGTACTGTTCATCAAAGCCAAGTAGAATGTGTTGTATTTGACACGTAACCCCTGTCTGTTAATCAACAAACTTTCTTTGAATGAGAGTTTCTGCTGTACTGTTCATCAAAGCCAAGTAGAATGTGTTGTATTTGACACGTAACCCCTGTCTGTTAATCAACAAACTTTCTTTGAATGAGAGTTTCTGCTGTACTGTTCATCAAAGCCAAGTAGAATGTGTTGTATTTGCATGATGTATGTTTACTTACATGCACCTTCAGAGCCACCTTGCAATAGAACTAGCACAGAACTTTGCACAAGTAGATTGTTGAGCGAGTTTTCTGCTCTGAATGTTATAACTGTGCCATCATCAGTCTTAAAGGGGTAATTGGGAGAAAAAGAAGACTGTTGGTTGCATAATCTTTGTGATGTCATTTTGTTTCTAAACATAATGGCTCATGATAAATAGAAGTGAACTTAACTGGAAAGCAAAAACTCAACACTATATATGAAATACTAATTGGTATCTCAAGATCACATTCTTAATAAATGACATTGAAATTCAAGGTGTCATTTGATTGAGAGTTATTGAATTCATATTTTTTGTGCCACAAAAACAGTATTTACTGTGATTACAAGTTATGTTCCTAATAGTAACTCAATCTCAAAAAAACATTCTCCTTAAAATGTCTTGTTCTGCAAAATATTCTGATTTCAAATGCTTTTCAGGGTAAACGTTTCCCCACTGCTTCTTACAACGTTATTTTGTGATGCAAAGCTTGATAAGCTAGGTTTGAAATTTAAATTTCACTAGAATTACTTGGGTTCGTTTTGACAATAAAATTTAGCTATTATGAATACTATTTTAAACTTATGCTGATAATAAAATCTATGATATGAAATTATAAAGTTAGCTTTAATGCTTGGTGAAATGGTAAATAGCTTAAGCAAAGCCAGTTTCTTTTGTTAGTTGGACACTTATTAAATATTGATAGTATTTGTATTGAAACTTTTGAATATATAGAGAAGAAATAAAGCAAATTAGAGTAAGGGGTCAGTAAGATAGTTTATATAAACGAAGTTAATATAGAATTCTACATAATTAGTTGAGTGTAAAAACAAATAGTAGTTTGGTACTGTTGAAGTAAATGCAAATATTATAAATTTGAATTAGAGGTCTATAGTGTATTGAAATTGTGAAAAATTAATATATGGTGTTTAGTAGCATTCCACTTACTCTGTACGATATTAATGATACCAGTGACTGATGGTGTCATATCTAGATAAATATTCAAGTTGGCTGAAAGTGTTTCTCAGGTGAAATAAATTATTTGTTTGTAAAATTCTTAAAGAGTGACAGAAATCACTTTTACAACAATTAAACATTTGCTTTATTGTGATTAGTTGAGTTGCACAATGTAATGCATTGCTCACTACTGCTTCTAAATTGAGGTGATTGTAATCAAGCATTTATTGATGATAAAAGTTGCAGTAATTGTTTGTTTTTTTTAAGCGATTTCTTAACACAAGTGTAAAGAGAAGGGTGAGTACTTTGTTCATGATTGTATCAACTGTGGATGGTGTGGTCTATATCCTGCTCTGCACAAAAATAATTTTTCTCAAGTTTCCACAAGTTTGTATTTAGTTCTTTGAAATATTTAAAAATGCAGGATAACTTGTGGATAACTGTTATTTGAGGAAGCACATGTTGGTCTGTTAGCAGCTTAACTGTACAGTCATTTCCATCCGCCTATAAACGTGATTAACACGAAACGGATATCAGTAACACATGTTCTTATTTTGTCACAGACTTAAAAGCTTCTTAACAATCAATTGACTTTACTTTAAAACACTTTGATACAAGTATATATTTAGGTTTTTGGGCTGAAAAAACATCTACACTGGAATTTTGTAATTATAATTTACTGTTTTGTAAAACAAATTACATTGGAGACGTAAATTTCACAAATTAAAGCAAGAAGGAAATCTCATGATATGCACTTTCTCTGAAAATCTCAAGTTGTTATCTTTTAATAGTTGTTATAACTTCTATATCACAGCATTCCACCAGCCTGTCGACATCCTAGTCGTGACCCTCACCGCTGTCACTTTGGTAACTGTCCACCTTGTTCTCAGATTTGTAATGAAAAACTTGACTGCGGGCACATCTGTCCTGTTGTTTGTCACATAGCTGTTCTTACAAAGATCGAACCTCCAAAGGTATGTAAGGGTGACAGTGTACCTTATGAGTTGTATGCTTTTTAATCTTCAGATATGAAGTTCTTATTCAACAGTTTGTTTCTTCCATATCTTAATTTGTGTCAAATAATAGCAAGTAAGGTTGTATAATTCATCAGTCAATATCCTTTTATCTATTATTGTGCCTTGTCAGGCATATCTTAGTAAATATTGCATAAAGTGATGGGACTAGAATGTGTTTCTGTGTGTTTTAGTTAACCCTATCTACCCAGATATTTTCTGCTGTACATAACACAAGTTTTAGTGTCCTGTATTCAATATTTTATTAGAATACTTTATGTTTAAGTTACAAAAATTAAAATAGCATAAAATATTAGCTAATAATTCATACCTTAATAGTATATAAGTTTTAAGGTGTTAACTCCACAAGACAACATTTGAAAAGGAAATCCTGAATTTTCCCTGGTGTGACACACATGATTAATTTTATCATAGAATGTCAAAATTCTTATTTTATCCACCACCCCTTGAAAAAATACAAACTCAAACAAAAATTTATTTCTGTAAAATCATCATTGCTTATTATAGTCTTTAACTTTGTTTGGTTACAGAGCTGTCAAATAGAAAACTAGACCTCTTCTGCCAAACCCATTTGTCATATCCTCTTTTTCATAATTCATTAATAATTCACTTACGTTTGATAACATGTCACCTATAACCAATAGAAACTCGAGGTTTTTGTCTATCAAATGATGTATTCTATCATATTATGTTTTTAATGGTTAAACATCAGTTTCACTTGGGGACAAACAAATTTCCCATGAGAAACTTAACATCTTGGATGAATTTGTAATGACTCTTGTTGCAGGGTTAGAAAGCCAGAACATTTTGGAGAGGTGAAGTAATTTGTCTACTTTTTGCATGTTATTGGTTTATGTTGTTTGGAGCATTATGTAACTAAATAAAAAATATTAATTGCAATAGTGTGGGTGTGAAAAATTTAGGGTTAACTCTCTTAAATAACCGAGAGCAAGAAAAATGATTTGATAAGTATTTTCTTGTCCTTCATGTTTATTCATTATTTATAATTATAAAAGTAGGTAAAATGTAAAAATAAGGATACTTGTAGGCTAGTCAAGATTAGATTAAGTGAAATAAATAATAATAAAATGAAAAGTGTTTCACCAGGCACAAGTGAGAGCTGTTTATAATAATTGTAGTAACAAGTAAATAATGTAATTGGATAGTGTAACTTGAGCTTTTTGTTTCCAGAGTGGTTTACAATTTACAAGCATGTGAAGTAGTTAGTCTTGGGTCAAAGGGCAGTAAAACAATAAAATTTAATTATAAATAGATGTTTGTTGTTATTAACTTAAAATTTAATTTTGATAAATAGGTGTGGTTTTATATCATAATATGAAGTTGTAAGAGAAAGAGAAAAAAAGAGTAATTTGTGATGGTTATAGGTATTACTCAAAGGAACTTTGAGATAAGGAAAAGTATTTTTAATTTTAACATGAAAATTACTTTGCACATAGACTATTCCAAACAAATACTCAATATATTTATGGACAAATTTTTATTTTACTTGAAATACTTCATAAAAAATAAGTTTTTAAGAAACAAATAAAAATCACATAATATGAAGTGAAATAATGCCAAATTCTGTAAAGAAATACACTATATTTAAAGTTAGAAATGTTTAATCTAAAAAGACTAAATGATTACAGAGAGGTTACATAGTTGGGCATATAGACCGACCCTACATTGAAAAAGTTAATAAATTCCAAATGTAGTATATACTTCTTTCTTAAAATCTGTATGTGTTGATATATTCATGCACCC
The DNA here is from genome assembly GCA_011833715.1 of Carcinoscorpius rotundicauda. NCBI lineage: Eukaryota > Metazoa > Arthropoda > Merostomata > Xiphosura > Limulidae > Carcinoscorpius > Carcinoscorpius rotundicauda. The sequence goes on from CM022399.1 coordinate 88,406,595, forward strand.
ATCACTATTTTATAATCATAGTTTAAAATATAACTCTAAATTTTCATGTGGTTCTTAAATTATTTTTATTTTTGGTAAATTTAAGTTGTTTTTTACGTTAGGTGAAACTTTAGTAGCATATTTTACTAACATTTCATATTCTAGATAAAACGTGCTGGACCATGGGAAGTGTTACCTCCTCCTCGTATAGAAGAGCTAGATTATCCTTGTCCTCCTTGTCAAGTTCCAGTACCTGTTACCTGTTATGGAAAACATGAGGTATCATTTGTCAAGAATTGTATTTCAAATAAGGGGGAAAAGCTTTGCAAATTTTGAAAAATCCACCATTTTGTTTTCCCCATCACGTTTTTATTAGATACCTTACATTCCAAAAGTTTTATCTCCCTCACCCAAAGCTCCGTTAATCCTGAATATTGCTAACAGTGCATCAGTCTTTTATACCCCATAGGTTTTGTCCCCCATATCAGAATGTGTTGATCATATGACTACCTTCAACCAGTTGCACTGCACCATCTGTACTGGCACAGATAGCTTCCTCTACAGTTCCAGAAGTCATCATTTTTTTTGATTGGCATAATAGTGTGTAGATGTGCGTTTTAACTGTTTCCTGTGAGAAAATTTCATTTATGCTTGATCATAAGTTTGTTTCAACTTCTTGTGTTTGAATTTGATTGTTTCTGTTATTTGTCTTAGAAATATTTCTGTTTTTTGAATTCGGTTTGTTTATATTAATTCATGATTTAATCTAGTGAATGATGTAATCCCTGCAACGGTCGACTGTATTTCTCACATGAATCTTCAGCTCACATGAACAGTGATGAGGGAAGTACAGACTTTAGTTGATGGAAAATTTGTTTTATAATTGTTTTTTCATCTGAATTACTTTAGTTTAAATTTGCATTTAGAGTTTGATTATTACTTTGTTGCACAGTATTTACTGTTTAGGTAATTGTAACTTGAACCAATTTTGTAAATAAGTTGGCCCATTACTTTTACTTTCGTTTACTGTTTATATTAGTTATTTCCTAAGTTCGTCTTTCTTTACTGCTAGTCACATCTAATTGATGATTAGATTTTAGTCGAATATGGATATTGTTACCTGGATCCGTTTTTTCATTCTTATGTTCTTTAGAGTAGGTTTCACTTTCATTTCCTTGGTGTTATTGGTTCTTTGAGTGGATATACTGGTTTCATACTGGTATCTCTTGTTTTGTAAGCTCCTTTTATGGTTTTGCACTTTAGGTGTTCCTTATTTTTTATGTTTTTGGTCAGATTTTATAGATTTGCAAGTTTGTTATTTCTGTGTAGTTTGCAGTTTTATAAATTTCAAGGTCTCATTATTTTGTTAGTAAAGAGTGCATTCTCTAAGTATGTTTAGTTTGTGTGGCTTTTGGGGTACAGGTGTGGATATTAGATTCTGCTGGTCCTGTTTGAAGGTTTTTGCTTTCAGTTCCACTCATCTTCCCCATCCACTTCTCAGATTCTCCTTGGGATCATACCTATTCCAGTCATCTTGCCTAGTTTGCTCAAAACCTATAACACAAACTCATCTTGGACTTTTTCATTCTTCCCATTGTTGTCCCTTGAAAGATAAGAAATTGAGACCTATCATAGACCTGTCCCAGTCAAACTCCTATCTGGAACCCCCTCACTTTTCCATAACGTCATACCACTTACCACTTGGGGAGGGAGTTTCCTCAAGAGTCTTGACATCTTGACAGATGCCTGTCTTTATATTCCAACTGCTCCAGTGTTGTGCCATTTTCTTCCGTTTGTCCATGAATGTTGTATCTTTCATTTCGAGGCACTGTTATTCAGTCCTTCTTTAGATTTAATTATTTGTTAAAATACACTTTTTTCCTATCATTTTCAGTCTTTGGGTTTTCAAACTCTTCTTTTCATGGATGACTGGATCTTTTCACGCCCCATTGATCAGTCATGCCTGCTTTTCTCTTTGGGATGCTAATCAGGTAAGATTTTCTGATCCAAATGGAGATCTCTGTTTTTAACCCCACTCCATCACTATTTTGTATTTTAGTAACCTTCTTTGTTGGGTCTAGCCATGTTCACTTCAGCTCAGGATTGTAGATAGTCTTGATCATGCTACCCTTTCCTTTTCTCACTGCATGAGGGTTCTCCCTTTCAGGATGCAGGCTTCCTTGGAAGCTTTCATTCCATTGGGTCAAGCTCACATGCATTCCCTTCACTGGATGTTTCATGACAAATGAAAGTTCTTCCATGATTCCTCGAACCATCCAATTACTCCTTTCCCTAAAATCAGGGCTAACCTTACTTGGTGACATGACAGGGAACTGAACAATGTGGGTCTTCCTATTTCTTCACCTTTTCCAGAGTATCATATGCTCACAGATGTTTTTTTTTAATGGGTTTGTAGGACTTTCCTCAAATCCCAAGATATTTCTGGTTGATGGTGTGTGAAAAAGGCTACTCTCAGTTTTCAACATCTTGAAACTTTTTTTAGTTCATGAGGCTGTTTTTAGACTTTTGATCTTTTTTACTGGACCAGTGACCATTTTGTGGTGATCTAGGCATGTTGCATTTCTGGTGTTATGAATCGAGTGGCTAGTCACTTATTCCTTCCTCTGTAGGCATGTTCTCAACAAGGAACACCACATATTGATGTGTTTTTCAAGTTCCTTTATTTTGGTCTCTGGTTTCAAACCCTTCAGCTCTAGAAGTAGGTGCATTCAGACAGGATTGGAAAGGTTTTCAGGAATTTGCCTACTTTCCAATTAACCTTTTTTCCAGAATCTTTTCCCATCTCCAGACCACTCCTTGTTTCATCTTACTCATTACTCTGTAATGACCTGTCCAGACATTGTTCTCTCTGCAGTGTTATTCTCTGCTCTTTTTCTCTCTGTCCCAGTCTCTTCTCTGACAACTGTGATTAGACATATTTCATTCTGATGTCACTAACCTCCATCTTCATACTTGGCTTATATCTGTTCTCTTGCCTTAACTCAGGGATTTATTCATCATTTAGTTTCTTTCCTTTCCAGTTCTATTTGACCTTCTTATTGTCTGTATATTAGAGGCAGGGGTCTAACTTCAGATCCTTGTCCATTTGTCATGGCTTCCACCTCCCTTCCTTTACCTTATCTGTTACAGTACTTTGCCTTGTTCGTTCAGGGTTAATATATGTCAGGTGTTTCCAGTTATTGGGTTGTTCTGTTGAACACCCTCTGATTTTCCCATTTACAGAAAGCTGTTCTTTATACCGTCTTTCCTGCAAGTCCCCATCTCCCTCTTTCATGCTTGTGGTTTTCATAGCTCCAGTATTGTTGCCATGGATGTTTTGCACATCTTCCATTTCTCTTATGTTGTCCTCTGTCCTGATTGTATTTTACTTTTCTACACATCTGCTGCCTAAGCAGGTGGAGGTGGTATTGTCTTCTCTCATGCTTCCTTACTTTCTTTTCCTACCTGTATTCCTGCTTGGTTCCAGATAGACTTTTTTGGTATATTCTCTGAGATGCTGTATGGCTGTTACGTTTTTTATTGCGGACTGAACGCAACAGAAAGACACAGATAGCAGCTTGTTTAATTTATTATAATTATCTACTTATGTGATAGACACAAAATAAATTATCCCATGGCAGTAACAGATATCCAATTTCAACCATCAAAACAACTTACAATACAAAAAAGTACTGGCCTGTGCTTAATAATATGATCCAAGATAAGTGTCCAAATCCGAAATCCAAAGTTCTAATCCAGGCGTTGAATTCAGTCCCACGGAGAAATTTTCGAAGTTTGAATGGGTAATTTCAAACAAAAGTTCACAGTCCAATTCCTATTGACTTTCGATATAATCCGTAATCCGACTGAATTGTAAAGGTTGACGGAATAAAATTTTTCACCGCTTTAGTCGATCTAGCTCTATTCACAAATTCAGTTTAAACTTTCTCAAACAAGACAAAGTTCTTGATCCGAATAAAATGGATGACTTACTTCTTGACCCGAGTAAAAGTGGATGATTTCTTCTCTCGCATCGCCATCTGTTTATATACTATATCACGTAACTTCCCAGAATTCCACAGTACAAACACCAGGCAAATACAAGTGATCAATCTATTTAGTTTTAAAAATTTCTAAATGAATTTTAATTAATTCTAAAATGTTATTTTAAATTTCACTGGTTTAAACCTCGAAATAATAATATAAATATAAAAATATAAATAATAAATATGGGAATTCAAATACGACATTACATTATATTTACATAACATATGCATGATATTTACATGACATTTACATAACACTCGACATGGTTGTCGTTTACATAACATTTACATAACACTCTTGACAACATTTACATGATATTTACATAACACTCTCCCCCTTAAAAGTAAAAAAAAAGTTTGAACTTGTGAAAATCTTTTTTTTTTGTTTTCTTTGTTTTTTTAAACCAACTCAAAAGGGTTAAATCTAGTAGATTCTTGCATAACTTTACGAACTGCAAACAACAACAAGGGAACACCCTCATCCCAGTTCTTTGAGTGTTCGTGGCAGTAATTTGGTGGAAACGCCCATGGACACCTTGTGACTCAGGACGGTATACACTGGATGAAACTTGATGGATGTTTAGTTCAGGTATGGCTCGTTGAAATATCTTGGACATAAAATTTGATCCTTGGTCCGACTGCACAACTTTTGGAATCCCGAACATGGTAAATAATTTGACAAGAGCCTTGACAATGTTGAGAACAGTGATTTTTTTCAAAGGGATAGCCTCAGGGAAACGTGTAGAAGCACACATGATCGTCAAGAGGTATTCATTTCCTGCTTTGCTGTTTGGCATCGGGCCAACACAGTTGATAATGACTCTTGAGAACGGTTTTTCAAAGGCAGGAATAGGCTGCAGTGGTGCTTTGGGAATCCCTTGATTTGGTTTTCCAGTCATTTGGCAAGAATGGCATGTTTTACAATAGTCAACAACATCTTTGCGCATCTTTGGCCAATAGAAATGTCGTCGGATACGATCTAGGGTCTTTCTTATACCTAAGTGTCCTGACAACACATGATCATGAGCAAGACTAAGAATATCATTCCGATAGCATTTTGGAATGATGATTTGGTGAATAACATTCCACTCTTCATCAGCAGCAACGTCAGGAGGTCTGTATTTTCTCATTAACACACCTGACTTCTGGTAGTAACAAATAGGGACAGTTCCTATTTCATTTTCATCAACGGCCAGTTGTAGAAGAGAACGAGTTTCCGGGTCATTGTCCTGTTCCTCAACAAGTTTGTTATGATGAAGAGAGTTGAAAAATGACTCGGAGTCATCAGCAGAACTTAAAGTTGAGTCAGAAATCTCATCGATGCGAGACATGAACGTATCAGATAAAGGGAAATCCTCTTTGGACTCCTGAGAACGTGTTTGAGAACGAGTAACAGCACAGGCGGGAAAATATCAGGAAACTCTTCAACGAGTTGCTCTGTACTGGGAGTAATAACAGGTGCTTCAACAACATGGACCTCTGGTACCACCTTACTACCAGCCAAATCGTTTCCCAAAAGCATAGACACACCTTCAACAGGTAATGAAGATTTAATACAGTCACTGGGCCTGAAACTAATTCCGAATGCAAATCCAATCTATGAAGAGGAATAGAAACGACGCGACCTTCTACACCAGAAATGAGCACATTGGCCCCAACGGAAGACTTTTCAGAAAACGGAAGTACACTTTCCAAAATCAAACTCTGAAAAGCTCCAGTATCCCGCAGGATTTTAATTGGCTGTAGATGTGAATCGCCAACAAAAGAAACAAAACCTTCAGTGATGAAAGGCTTAAATTTGTCCTCAACAAGATCTTCAGGTACATCAAGAATATTGGAATCCACAGTGGACTGGATAAGGTCAAAATCATTGGGAACCAATGATGTATCCAACGAGGGCGAAATGAAACTATTGGGTGATGGCTTGTTTTTGAGCTTATAGCACTCAGAAATCAGATGGCCAGGTTTCTTACAATAAGCACATGTTTTGGATGAGAATGACACGTTTTTTGTAGATGACGAGCTTTGAGAATACGATGAAGTCTTTGTTTGAGAATCAGAAGTTTGCTCTTTTCTGTCTTTGTTGACATTTGCATAATGCTTGAATGAGTCATTGGGTTTCTTCGCTGTGTGATTTGTTTTGCTTTTGTACGAGAAATCTTTGTGAGTCAAAGCATACTCGTCTGCCAAGACAGCAGCATCATGAATTTTGGAAGCTTTTTGTTCATCAATATAAGTTTTAAGCTCTACGCGAATACATCTTTTAAATTCTTCGACTAACATGAGTTCTCTGAGTTTTGTATAATCATCTTTGATTTCTTTGGAATCACACCACCTGTCGAATAAAGTTTCTTTTTCACGAGCAAATTCGACATATGTTTGGCTGTCAAACTTTTTGTAACCATGAAATTTTTGTCTATATGCCTCTGGCACCAATTCATAAGCATTCAAAACGCATTTTTTGACGTGCTCGTAATCATAACTTTGCTCGGCCGTGAGTTTGGAAAATACTTCCTGGGCTTTACCTTTGAGAACACTCTGAAGTAATACTGTCCAATATTCAGTAGGCCATTTTAGCCTAAGGGCCAATTTTTCAAATTGTTGAAAATATTTATCCACAGCCTTCTCATTGAATGGAGGCACTAAACGAATTTGTTTGGAAGCATCAAAATTTTCCAATTGCATTTGGACAACCTTTTCTTCTGTCTGTGCCCTTCTCAGACTGATTTTCTTATCAGCTTTAATGCGTTCTGTTTGTATTTTGGCATCAAGGCGTTTGTTTTCTTGTTCTGCCTCAAGTCGTTTGGTTTCAATTTCTAAACGAAGTTTCATTTCCATTTCTATTCTTTTTAATTCAAAATCTGGGTCAAAATGAGAGGCAGGCAATTGTTGTACAACGTTTCGAGGTAAAACTTTTTGGTTAACCAAATGTTCAACAACAATTCTTTTGATATCTGTTTTCTTCATTGCTTGCTTTACTTCCAAATTGAAATGTTTTCCAACATCAAGCAATTCAGATTTTCTTAATTCAATGATCAATTCCAAAGAGGGATTCTGATTAAATTTGTCAATAAAATCTGCAAGTGGGAATGCCATTTTAAATACACAAGTTGTCTATCTGTATAGAATATAAATACAATATTGGAATAGGATTAAACTGTTTGTTCAATCCCGGACGAGCCCCCAATTTTCTGTTACGTTTTTTATTGCGGACTGAACACAACAGAAAGACACAGATAGCAGCTTGTTTAATTTATTATAATTATCTACTTATGTGATAGACACAAAATATATTATCTAATGGCAATAACAGATATCCAATTTCAACCATCAAAACAACTTACAATACAAAAAAGTACTGGCCTGTGCTTAATAATATGATCCAGGATAAGTGTCCAAATCCGAAATCCAAAGTTCTAATCTAGGCGTTGAATTCAGTCCCACGGAGAAATTTTCGAAGTTTGAATGGGTAATTTCAAACAAAAGTTCACAGTCCAATTCCTATTGACTTTCGATATAATCCGTAATCCGACTGAATTGTAAAGGTTGACGGAATAAAATTTTTCACCGCTTTAGTCGATCTAGCTCTATTCACAAATTCAGTTTAAACTTTCTCAAACAAGACAAAGTTCTTGATCCGAATAAAATGGATGACTTACTTCTTGACCCGAGTAAAAGTGGATGATTTACTTCTTGACCCGAGTAAAAGTGGATGATTTCTTCTCTCGCATCGCCATCTGTTTATATACTATATCGCGTAACTTCCCAGAATTCCACAGTACAAACACCAGGCCAATACAAGTGATCAATCTATTTAGTTTTAAAAATTTCTAAATGAATTTTAATTAATTCTAAAATGTTATTTTAAATTTCACTGGTTTAAACCTCGAAATAATAATATAAATATAGAAATATAAATAATAAATATGGGAATTCAAATACGACATTACATTATATTTACATAACATATGCATGATATTTACATGACATTTACATAACACTCGACATGGTTGTCGTTTACATAACATTTACATAACACTCTCGACAACATTTACATGATATTTACATAACAATGGCTCATTCTGCTTCCTTTCATATTATTGTTCCCATCTATTTGTTCCAGTAGTTCTCTTTGTGTCTCATGATCTGTCTCTATTACATTTGCTGGTTGGGTTCATCAACTCATACAACTTGTGCATTTTGACTTCTATATGAAAGGTTGCCACTGGCACAGGGTTTCTTCACACTCAGTACAAAAGCTGTGTTGTTAGATACTTAACATTGACAGTCTTTGGAAGAGATTGTTGAGACTGAGATTAGGACAACTCCAAGGATATCGGTTGCACATTATCTACACAACCTGGCTGTTTCTTCCTCAGACAGGTTTTTCTTTCTGTGGTGATTCTACATATGTCTGCTCAACTTTGACTGTGGTAAGTCAACATATCACTCTTTCTGCATATTGTATTTCAGGATCGCACTTGTTGTGGATATTTCTAGGTTAGGTCTGCTTCATGTTGTACTTATGTCAGATATAAATAATTTTATAATGCTTGTTGTTGAGATGAGGTGTTTCTGTAAGATCACCAATAGTTTGTTTGACAGTATGTATATATATATATATTTTTACTGTAAGATACGTTTCATTTATAAAGGACCATCGTTAACGGACCTCATGAGTGAAGCAGATGAGTTCCTAGTCATTGGAGCAGTGGACCATGGAAATTTTTTTCTTGAGTGGGTTTTGACAAACAAAATAAAGCTTTCTAGCCCATGTGCACTCACTTTTCAACAAAAGGACTGCAGTTGTTATAATCATTAAAGTATCGAGAATTATAAAGTTACATTCAGTATCCATGGTACTTTCTCTGGAAGCTTTTGCTCAAGGGAATTACTTTTGTTGATGAAAAATGTCTCATGCAAGGTAAATTCCATTCGATGTTTTGCCTGGACAAACCCTTTCCAGAAGTAGTGTTATGTTCCAGAGGTATGATTTTTTCTTCGTATTCTTGCAAACTTGTTTATTCAGTGCAGTTACTTTCCACCTCATTGGATATTGATACATTTTCATCAACTCCTCCACCTTTGTATTGTAAGATTCCAGCTGTGAGTGTGTTGAGACTTACCCCCCCTTCCTCTCCACTGATGTGCCAGTGTTTCAGGTTTGTACCCACCAATTTTCAAAACTGAGGATTGTTCTAGAATGTTAAGGGAAACTAGATATGCCAGTACAAATGACACAATATCTTTAGTCGCATGATATGCACATATTTTGAAATGGTGCAAAATTGAGAGGGCATAAGAGACTAGAGCACTGTTGGCAAAAACTTTTTGCAATGCTTAGAAAGCAGTCCAGGATCGAAATAGGTTTGTAACTATCTCAGATACATTTTCAGTGTAAGAAAATGTTAGCTTTTATTGGATGTTATGGTAGTTTCCCAATAAAAAAAATTTAATTTAAGGGACAAAAAAATAGTTTTCGTAAGTATTAATAAACTTGTATTATTGTCTTAAAGAGAAGAGAACAATTATTTAAATCTTTATTTTGATTTATTGATTTATATCTAATAATTTTATGGTTATTGATCTTTAAATGTTTAGTTAAACCTTACTAGACATCATTTTACATTAAGAAGTTATATTACAAATATCCAATGATGAATCATTATCCCTCTGGTGATATTTGTTTAGCTTTTGCTCAAGTGTGGACAAGTTTTCCCTCTCTTTGAACATAAACTCACTGAAAGGTCCATTGTTAATGATTATTTTGATATTTGTTTCTTTTTCCGTATGCAGATATGAAGGTACAGTCTCATAAAACCCCCTCTGACTGGTTGTTCCAATGAAAATAAGATAAACTGAAGCCGAACATTTCTCGGTAAAAGATCAAAAAGTGTGTGTTGTTTCATAGAGTGTACGTATTTCCTAACATATCAAGTCTACATTGTTGAGTAGCAGGAAAGTATGCAAAAATCTCTTGCGTGTCTAAAATTACTTTTTATTTTTCACTTCAGACACCAAATTTTCCCTGTTCAGAGGCGAGACCGTGGTCGTGCAGTAAACCTTGTGGTCGTCTTTTGAGTTGTGGTAATCACTCATGCCCTCTGGAATGTCATACAGTAATCAATGCAGCTACAGAACTTGAGGTACAGTATGTTTTAGAAATCCCCACCCCCATGATAGGACAATGTATTTTAATTATAGAATACATTTTCTATCATATAGACTTATCTAATTACCATCTAAATACAAAATTTTTGTGAAAGTTAATGTTACTGTTGTTCTTTTTTATTGTTAAATTTAGATATTAAAATTTAAAATGCGAAGAACACAAAGTTAAAGTAACTTTTAAAATATGGAAGTAAAATTTTGACAAATAAAGTTTTTATCAATAAAATTTAGAATATCAAACACCCAGTCGTTGGTTAAGTTTCAATTTCTAGCTTTTATATATTGTAATTTAGCTTAAAAAAATGACCTTGCCATATTTTTTATTTGTGAGTGTTGAACAGCTGAGAGCTGTTAAGAAGTTTTGCGTCTTGTAGGCTCATAGAAAGTATGATACAAAATAGTTCTTGTCATACTATGCCACTGAACAAACTACTGTTAATTGCTGTTAAGAAATTTTGAATCATTTGTAAAGAGTGCCTTCCCTGGCTTTGATCATCCCAACTACAGTATCCTGTCTATTAAGTGACAGATTTAGGCTTTCAATCAAATAAACAAAATTAGAATACTGCTAATTGTAGATACAGTATATGTTTTTGACTAAGAAGATTTCACACAGGCTAAATAGCTACAGTTACACGTTAAGAACTTATTGTCACTCAGGTTATACCAGTTTCATAAGGTACTGGCTGTCGAGTCAATAATTATGAAGTGTTCTGCTCTGCAGGCCGGAGACACTTGTCAGCCTTGTGAAGAATCCTGTAGCAAGGCACGACCTGAAGGTTGCACTCACTTCTGTCTACTTCTTTGCCACCCTGACTCCTGTCCACCCTGCCAGCAAAGATTTCGTAAAAAGTGTCACTGTCAGCTCAATACAGTGTACGTTCCGTGTTATCAGTGGACATTTTCCACTGCAGAAGAGAGAGAGAAAATGCTGTCATGTCAAAATAAATGTCCTAAAATGGTAAGAATTGTAATCTTGATAAAGAAAATCAAACTATTAAAAGAAAAGACAAGGTACCTGTAATAAAACTTAATGCAACTATTCTTCCAAAGAATGCAACGATTCTTAACCTGTTTTGTTACTTATAATATAGAGAATGGTACACAGTTCAACAACAGTTATTCTGAACTTTTTTGATATTTATTCACAACAATCAGTAAGAGTTTGTGAAGATATGAAGTATTTTGTACACAATGAATGAGATTATTTTAAAGATTTTGTATTTTTGTATTGTTGTTATTTGCACTAAGACTGAATATTTCAGGCATTATCAAGTGTAGCACAGTGGGACATTTTAAATTAAAAATAGAAAAATTTATGTACCTTTGAACGTTTATTGAATAATTTTGTTTGTTTAGAATTAAGCACAAAGCTACTCAATGGGCTATCTGTGCTCTGCCCACCACGGGTATCGAAACCCGGTTTTTAGTGTGCAAGTCCGCAGACATACCACTGTGCCACTGGGGGCTTGTTGAATAATACTATGCAACAAATTTTGTTCCTGAATATTGTGTTATTTCTTAATTGCTTATGTTGTAAAAGTACAAAAAATGGCTTTTATTCCCTTCAAACTTTGCTTGTGTGGCACGGATAATGAAACTTAGAAATTAATCTATTTTCTGTGTAAAAACGGGCAAATTTGCACATTTTTATTTACACAAGGTCTGAATAAAACAACATATGAATAAAATTTTACATGTATTTATACAACAGTTACACAAAAATGTTCAGAAGTGAGTAGTTTTTTCCAGATTTGTAACTCTAATGTAAATCATTTTCACGTATCAGCCCTCAAATATAGTCTCTCATCATATTTTTGTAACACACTTTTTGGTAGTGGTGTTCAAAGTCCAGTATATCTTGGTGGAAGTGCTTGCTTTGCTCCTCTCAGTATGCTCCCACGTTCTCCTTGAATTTATCAAGATGAGCGTCAAGCATATGGACATCCATGGACTTCCTGCAGCCCATTTTGCTGCTGTTCATCACCAGAGGGCCTTAAACACTTCCACATAATTGTCAGCTTTGTGATTGCCCAAGAAGCCCTGAACCACTGCGACAAAGCTGCTCCAAACTTTTTTTTTCCCTTCCTATTGAGTTTCTTCAGGAATTCTATGCAGTTAAGAATCTTCTTTATTTGTGGTTCAGTTAAGACACCAACTTTGACCTTTGCCTCAGACAACTTAGGGAAGAAGTTTTGAAGGTACTTGAAGGTTGCAGACTCTTTATCAAGTGCTGTGACGGATTGTTTCATAAGACCCAATTTTATGTGCAATGGTGAGAGCAACACCTTCTGGAGGTCCACTAGTGGCTTACATTTGACATTGTGCCTTTCCACAGAGAACTTGGTCTGTTGTGGCCAGCACTTCCTGTTGTAGTGTGCTGCAGTCTCCTTGCTGTCCCAAAGGCAAAGATAATAGAGAAGCTTGGTAAAGTCTTCTTGAAGACTCATCAGGAATGTTACCATTTTGAATTCTCTGATAACCTCCCAGCCATACTCATCATACTTCAAGACTTCTAGCAAGGTCTTGATGCTGTTGTATTTCTCTCTGAGATGCACCAAAAGATATTTAAATTTTAAAAGGTCTAAAATTTGTATAATGTAAAATTTTACTCTTTAAGCAAGAAAAAACTGTTTGTCTTCTAGTTTTATGGCCCTGCTTGTAGATAAAATGATGAACCCAGGACTTGTCTTGATCCCAAACAGGTGTGCTGAAATATGCCTTGTAGGCTTCACACATTTAAGCAGATGCTGTAACAGAGTACTTTTTTGCTCTTGTCTTGATAAATTGGCCACATACATAACAGAATGCTTCTGAAGAATGTTTGCAGCCTCTTGATGCCATCTCTGATAAAATCAGATTGGTCTATGTGTTCACTTAGGCAGCTAGAACTAAACTGAAGTGGTGAGTGGTGAGACCCTAAATATATATTACTAAGGAAATTTCTTGAAAATTCTTGTAAGTTTGAGAAAATTCTCTATCAGCTACTCAGCACTAAATATACCTGGAATGTTCTGGAAAATGGGTAAATTTGAAAATTTCATAACCAAGTTCACAAAAGCAAAGTTTGAAGAGAAAAATAAGTCTTTTCTATTTACTTTAGGAGTAAGCAATTGTGAAATAACACTTTCTGCCCAGGAATAAGAAAAAGTAACAATTTTGTTACGTAGTTTATAATCTTTAAAATTTTCTGAATTTACATTCTTAATTGTTTTTATTTTATTCATAAAAGGTTTATTTGTGATGTTCTGTTTTTCATTTAGCATTATTATTTATTGCAATATGTGTCAATGACCATTCTCAGAATATTAGCTATCATCAAAATATTGGGGGCATTTACCTGATACACTAAGCCTGATAAACTGAGGCAGCTTGGTTTACGTTTTAAAAAAGTTAATTAAATTTTCTCAAATGCATTTTAAAACATAATTCAGGTCTGGGAACTTAAACTTCATGAAGGTTGTTTTGGTTGTAGTAGTGGTTTTCTATTGTATAAGGAATTTTTACATATAGGGAAGAAAAAATTTACTTAGACCAAATTTTTATTTTGTTTAGCACAATGAATTTTTTTCATGATTATCTTTGTTCACAAAAATAGAAACTGAAGAAAAAGGGAGAACTGATTTCAAACGAAGATGCATCCTGATTTGATTTTTTTGTGTGTGAAATCTTTTAATCTCAAAACTATGTTTTATGGTTTTTTATGTATTGCATCTGGAGCATCCTGTTTCAGTAACCAATAGCGATCAGTCATTGTACTGGTGTTCCTCTTGTCTGATATTTCTTCCCCATTTCCCTCGTGTCTTGATGGAATTTTTCATTTTGTTCTTCACTGATGGCACTGAGATTTTCAGTAAGTGTAAGAAATGAACTCTCAAGATCATATTTCAGCTTTCCTCTTTATCCTGTCAAACTGTTCATCTAAAATCAATTATCTAATTCGAGGATCAACAAAACTCCTTTCTTTAAGTTTCATTTTTTGAAAGCTCAGCATTTCCAGGTAGTTAAGGCACTCAACTCATAATCCAAGGGTCTTGGATTTGAATCCCCATAACACCAAATATGCTCGCTCTTTCAGCTGTGGGGACGTTATAATGTGACAGTAAATCCCACTGTTTGTTGGTAAAAGAGTAGCCCAAGAGTTGGCAGTAGGTAGCGATGACTAGCTGCCTTTCCTCTAGTTTTACACTATTAAATTAGAGGCAGCTAGCGCAGATAGGCCTCATGTAGCTTTGTGTGAAATTCAAAACAAACCAATTATTTCTAGAAGAGTTGGGAATTGCCCATATTGGAACTTGAAACAGTTTCCATCTTGGTCTAAAGCCTTGAAAAACTGCTTCATCAAGCCTAGTTTCATGTAAAATGGAGGTAGTAGGACTTTGTGTTGTAATGGATTTACTATTGTACATTTCTTTTAGTTATCTACATTTGTTTCAGTGTGATGTAAATGTGTATTGTACAAGCCTTGCCTGCTTTTAAATTTGTAGACAATTCTCAAGAGCAAGAATCAACAATATTTGGTTAACAAAGATGTTAGCAAGTCTTTGAACATTGAAAGTTTGGGATGTTGAGGATGTAGAGCAGATGATTAAGTAATAAACATAACGGTGTATGATAAGTGGAAAACTGCTGACAAATACACAACAGACAAGAAACAAAGTAAAGTTACAAAAAGGAGTTCAACCAAAGAAAAGTTAAGTGCAGATGTTATCATATTACTGTTAGATCAACGGTGGTGAAAGAAATAATAAGAATATTTTATTAATGATATTTCTAAAGTAATCGAACCTGCTACTGTGGATTTTAACAAAAGGTAAATTGGTATTTGGAAGTAGGCCTATATGTGAAAAGCTGACACATATTGGAAGTAGACCTAAATACAAAAATGTAGCAGACAACTTTCGTTCTTGCCTTAAATGGTTGAAGAAAAAGAGGTGCAGCATTTGAAAATGATTCATAACATTAGTTGTCCTGAGGCTCGAAAGTTGCTGTCCACCACTCCATCTTGGACATGTGCTGCTGCACTTCATTCCACTACTGCAGTGGGAGTGCAGAAAGATCTCTCTGTCCCTCCAAAAAGTTCGTTCTCAAAACAAATGAAAAGTATTTTGACCTCTATGGTTAAAAAGGTTTATGAATCAATGTCCATCTCTGTCCCTTTTATGCATTCCAACAAATCCCAAGATCCCCTTCCTTTCATTTTGGGTACAGGCATTTCTTTGGATTCATCTTCCTCTCTCACCCCAAGATGCAAAACAATCATTTGTTCATGTCCTCAATCTCTGGAATCCCCTTCCAAAAGCAAAAACCTCCCCAATCGACCGAGGGCAGGATCCATGGTCGACATGGTCGTAAATAGAAGGATTCTCTGCCCAATTGGCCTGCACGTTAATAAAAATGGCCACCTTGATACAATAAAACTGTTGAGGTTTATGTTCGAATTTGGATGACATCAAAACACTGATTGCTTCCTTCCATCCTGTAAGGAGAGATTTACAGGAAACATTTCTGAAACTTGTATATGTAAAAACAGCTCGTTTGCATTGAGAAAACTTTTTATGTAGAGGAGCGAACAACGTTTCGACCTTCTTCGGTCGTCGTCAGGTTCACAAAGAAAGAAAGAGGTAGCTGACTACGTGTTTGAAAGGTGTTGTGTAACTGAGTGTTAGAATGTAGAGGGCAGGCTTAGATGTTTGAATATATAATTTGATATTTATTTTTGTTATTATTATTTATTATATTATTTTTTAATATAGGTATAAGTGTTCCTTTGTATTGGTTTATTTTAGGTTTAAGTTGTTGTATAAGTAAGGCTTCTTTAATTTTGCATTTGTTTATGTTTGTTTCTTTATTTAGTATTTGAGTGTTTTGTATGGTTATGTTGTGTTTATTTGACTTGCAGTGTTCAAAAATGGCCTAAGCATAGGCAACTCAGTATCATCTGTTCTAGCCAATATTTTTATGACACAAGGTGAGACACAAGCAATTATCACAGCATTACCACTATACTGGTACAGATATGTAGATGACACGATTGCAGAATTCACATAATTTCTTTACCTCAAAATTACAAGAACTGATACACAATTTAAAACAAAAATACACCGAAAAATCACCCATACTGGACTATACATTCTTTGGGACTCGGCACATAAAACAAAACAAAAACTCAATATACTAAGAAACCAAATAAACACAACCATAAAACTATGCTCACCAGATAAAATTAACGATGAAGTAGACAACATAAAACAATGCTTCATCAACATCAATAAGTTTCCTCGACAAACATTATACGCACACACCTAGACATAAAGCAAAATCAACCAACAAAAGTAAACATATCCCATGAATTAAAAAAATTGCTAAACCATATACTGCTGCATACTATATATTCCCGACATCAGCAGAAAACCAACATTTGGTAAACACTATTAACAAAATATGACATTCCAGTTAACACCAAATTTATTCAAAAACCAGGCACAAAACTGAGGTCTACACTGTGTAAAACCTACACTGATAAATACCACATTATTTATAAAATACAATGTGATAACTGCCACTTCTATATTGGAGAAACAAGTAGAAAAATGGAGACCAAATTCAAGGAACAGTCACCTTCACATGTTTTCGAACACTACAAATCAAACACAACATAACCATAGAAAACACTCAGATACTAAATAAAGAAACAAACATAAACAAATGCAAAGTTAAAGCCTTATTTATACAACAACTTAAGCCCAAAATAAAACAATACAAAGGAACACCTTTATACCTATATTAAAAAATAAAATAATAAATAATAATAATAATAAATAATGTAAAATTATATATTCGAACATCTAAGCCCACTCTCTACATTCCGACACTCAGTTACACAACCCCTTTCAAACATCTGGTCAGCTACCTTCTCCTTTCTTTGTGAAGCTGATGATGACTGAAACGTTGTTCATTCCACTACATAAAAAAAATTCTCAACCCAACGAGCCATTTTTACATGTATATTTCTCTACAAGTGGGTTTTCTTGATATCATTGATTTCTCTAACCTACCAATACAGTTACCTTTCAGCAGTTTTCTTTGTACAGAAATGATGTCATCCTCTCTAGGGAAGTGCTGATGTTGGTAGGAGGGTTTGCTCCATGGAGCACATGCTCTCTGATCACAACCTTTCTCTTTTCAATACTGGTTCTACTTATTTTCATGCACCTAGTCAGTCCTTTACTGCTATTGACCTCTTGATTGGCTCCCCTTCACTAATCTCCCATTTTTCTTGGAGGGTTGACAGTAATCCACGAGGCAGTGAAAGTTTTCCTATAATTGTGAGAGAGATTGGCCGTGGTCGATGCCATCCGACCCGTCAGCCCGGGTGGAAGCTGGATCAGCAAACCAGATCTCTTTCATTGTTCTCACAGAACTTAATCCTGCCATTGTCTGTAAGCCGTCAATAGATGACTGTGTGGCAGTAGCAACTGACTGTATCATACAAGCAGCTGGTCAGTGTATTCCTGAAAGCTTGATACATTTTCCACGATATCCTTGTCCAAGGTGGAATCCTGCTTGCTATGACACGGAAGGTTCCAAAACGGGCCTGGGATATTTTTTGTAGGTATCCCACACACTTGCACTGCATTGCTTTCCAGCAGGCCCATGCACATGCTAGGTGAGTAAGATGTCAAAGCCAGAAGGGATCTTGGATTATGTTCACAACCAGCATCTCTGCTTTAACCAGTTCCAAAGTCATATGAGACAAAATTTAAAGGGTCAGTGGGTAGTATAATTCCATCCCCCTCTTCATCTTGTTCTCTGATGGCTGGGAAGTAGTTGATACCTGGAACATTGTTGATACTCTGGGTGAAAGTTTTTGCCAGGTATCTAGCACTCCTGGTTCTTCTCCTAACTTAGCCATCAAGACTCAGGCAGAGCAAACACCTCTGTTCTTTTTAGCTGATTCTCTCCATGACTATAATCATCCCTTTACACCGGTGGAACTCAAACTGTCTGGCAGTACATTGGTTAAACCTGATGATGTACACTGTGAAATGCTGCACCATCTATCTCCTGCTTCTTTTACTATTTTTCTGCTTGTGTTTAACTGGATCTGACAGGAGAGTTTTTTCTGATGCCTGGCACCTTTCTCTAAGCCTGGGAAGGATCCCAAGCTTCTTTCAAACTACTGTCCAATTGCTTTGATGAACTGTCTCTGTAGGACTTTAGAGAGGATGGTTAATGGTTCTTCAAATCAAACAACCTCGTCTCATCCACCCAGTGTGGGTTTTGATGACAGTGCTTCACTGTGTACCATCTGATTTGACTTGGAACGTCCATCAGAGAAGCCTTTCTCAAATAACAATATCTTGTATCAGTATTATTTGACGTTGAGAAAGTTTATGATACAATATGGAGGTGTGGCATTTTGCGAGACCTCCATATATATGGGTTACATGTCCATTTGCCCATTTTTATTTAGTTTTTAATGCACAGGAGATTCCGAGTTTGTGTGGGTTCTGTACTTTCCCGCTTTTTTCTCCAGAAACTTGAAGTTCCTCAGGGTTGTGTTCTGAATGTCACACTTTTCATTGTAAAGATTAATGCCTTCACTGAAAAACTCTCTTTTACTGTTGCAAATTGGTTCTGTGTCGATGACTTTCACATCTTCTGTCAAGTGTCGAACATTAGGTACATTGAGAGGCAACTACAGACTGCTGTCAATCATTTACTGAAGTGGACTGCAGCAACTGGCTTTAACTTCTCTCTCTCTAAAACCGTTTGCATGTATCTCTGCAGCCAACAGGGTATTAACTCTGATCCTGAACTCTGTATCAGCAGAGTTGTGCTGCCTGTGACAAAGTTCTTGGGGCTTATCTTTGATAAGCTGATCTTCATACCACACATCAAGCAGCTACAGGTCAAATGTACAAGAGTATTGAACATTCTCCGTGTCCTCTCTTTCAACACCTTGCCATTGCTCCTTTTGGGTTTCGTGTCCAGGTGCAGTTGGTTGAATTGAGTCCTTGAATAACACTGCTGAGTCCACTGGTCAGCCCATCCCACCATGGCTTATTACAGTCCCCAAATGTGACCTGTCTTTAAGTCATCTGAGAAAGGCAGACATTCCTAATTGGAAATACTGTGTTATTTGCTGAACATCTTTTGAATCATCCTTCCATTCCTATTTGTATGGATGGTTCCAAATCAGGTGACTGTGTGGGCTCTGCCATGGTTTGTTGTGCACAGAATCCCCTCTACAGCTCTGTGTTCACTGCTGAACTGTTTCTCTTGCCCTGGATCACCTAGAAGTAAAGCAGTGTTCAAATTGCACTATTTCTACTGACTCGCTTAGTTCTTTGTTAGTTCACACCCTGTTCACACCAATATTCAAAACTGACTGGTCTAATTATATTTAACATCTGCTTCTATCCAGTTTTTCTGGATACCAAGCCATGTTGGTATTCGTGGATATGAGCTCATTGATGCCACAGCAAAAACTGACTGCTCTGGCACTATCACTGCTTTGTCTGTTCCATACATGGACTGTGGTTTTGTATTAAAGGCTTGGCTCCATGCCTGTTAAGTGACTTGACATCAAGCTTTTCCAAATAAAACTATATTGGACTTTGGCCGTCTTGCTTCCATAAGGATCGGAAAAGAGGAAGTTGTTCTAACTAGACTACGCATTAGTCGCAGTTTTTTAACTCATTGTTTTCTTTATCGGGAACTGATGCATCAATGTGTAGTCTATGTTACACTGAGGTCACAATAGTCGCATTTTAAATGCTCTGTCCCAAGGTTTATTCATAATTTTAGTGTTATTGGTGATAGTGATACTGTCCACCTTGGTAAAGTGTTTAGTTTTTTATAGGCCGTTAATCTTTTTAATGTCATTTAAGTTTTTTAATGCATATATTAGATCTTTTTTCATGAGATTCCCTTTAAGAATCAAAGTCCATCTAGTTTGATTTGAAATTAGAAAATGGCTGTAATGTCAAATAACTTGGAACCAGGACTGGAAAGGCCATCTTTAGGTGATTAACACTGGTTTTCGTACTTACCTGTTAGTCTTCCTGGCGAGTTATGATAATTACAGATATGT
Source organism: Carcinoscorpius rotundicauda (assembly GCA_011833715.1). Taxonomy (NCBI): domain Eukaryota; kingdom Metazoa; phylum Arthropoda; class Merostomata; order Xiphosura; family Limulidae; genus Carcinoscorpius; species Carcinoscorpius rotundicauda. Next base: position 88,426,890 of record CM022399.1, read on the forward strand.
TACAGAAAGTCCTTTACAACTTGTATTACTCTAGTTTTTCTCTTAATGCTGTAGACTAGATATAAACATAGGTTTTACCCTTTTTTTAACTTTGTTTTATTTTACTTTAATTTCAACATTTTATTGGATGTTTGGCACCGATAGCCTATCTGCTTTGTGCCGTAAAACACCAAATCAACCAACCAACCATTGCTCATGTACTAACTCGAACACAGTGGTCCAGCTCATCTATTTCCATTTTTCAGAATGGACCCTTGTATACACATGCTTCTATTTATGACACCTGAATAACCAAGTGGAAGCTCAAAATACCCCCTGGTGTTTTTCTTAGATATTTTAAGGTGTAACGGTCTGCTCTATTTCTTTCAAAATATACCTTTGTGCTGTGTTGACTCTTTAGCCTGTTCAAAATTTAATTTTTTCTTTAGATTCAAATACAGCTTAGTTACTAAACTTGATACATTATAATGTAATTTTGTGGTATTGAGATAGTTATTTATGATTTTTTGGCTATTCACATGTATAATATCCTTCACGAACAAATTTTTTTAGGCTTAGCAATTTGCAAGTACAAAGTTTGTAACAAGAGGAAATAATTGTTTACTTCTTTATTTACTGTTCTACATTTTAAGAAAATTAGCTTCATAATTTGTTTATAAATAGTAATAACCTGTGTGTGTGTGTAATGTATAATAATTGAAATGTAACAGTATATTACAAAATGCTAATCCAGTAAAACACAGCCAAGACAAACTAAACTAACGTGGCAGGGGTTCAGTTTAGAGAGAGAGAAATCAGAAGAGTTCTCTCCCCAACTGGGGTGTTCAGGAACTTTGTAGTTCCTCTTCGTCCCCTTTCGTGAGAAATTATTGAAATGCCCGTGGAATTTTTGTTTTATTTTTAATATTTCAACACTGGAGTGGGGTATTTGTAAATGAGAGGAAGGACAGGAAACCTGGACGAGAGCAGCGAAAGTGAGGTGAGCCAGACCTTGGCTCTAGGACGGAGTATGCCAAGACAGGTGACTTTGTCAAGATTTAAAGATCAGTTTTATGCTCTTAGATACAGTAACACGAGTGCATGTGTACCATGTCATTGTAAATTCTGTATTGTTAGCCAAGCATGACTGAAAGGTCAAAGTAATAAAAATATTGCAGTGGGTGCTGTTTTCTAGCTGCCTTCTCTCTAGTCAGATAATTGAAAATTAGGAACAGCTATGCACAGGTAGTCTTTTCTGTAGCTTTGTGTGGAATTTTGAAACAAACTATATTAACCCTAGTTCATAAACTTACTGTACTATTGGGCAATGATGTATTTAGACATCACCATCGTCTTCAAAATTGTCACTATGTGCTAAACTTGTATTTAATTAATAAACTGTGAATTCTCACTCTAAACTGAGAAGGTTACTAAGTTTAACTTAACTACAAAAGTTGACCAGGATAAGCCTTCTGGTCAGCTGGCACCCAAGAGTGGGAAGCCTTCGTGATTAAATGTGTTCGTAAATTTTTAAACTCCATTCAAAGATGTTGTTTTTGTTTCAGTTTTCACCTCTTGTTCTGTTTTTTCAGTAAAATATATTCCTAAAGTATAAATGGATTTTGAAAAACCAAATCAGCTAATTTATTGTAGGGTTGGGCATGTTCTACTATTCAGTTAGACAAAGGTAAGCTGGCAATTCATGTTGAGTCCTGTTAATTTATTGCCTTCCCTTGGTCAGTTAAAAATTAGGGACACCAATGCAGTTTATTTAATTAATAAACTGTGAATTCTCACTCTAAACTGAGAAGGTTACTAAGTTTAACTTAACTACAAAAGTTGACCAGGATAAGCCTTCTGGTCAGCTGGCACCTAAGAGTGGGAAGCCTTCGTGATTAAATGTGTTGGTAAATTTTTCAACTCCATTCAAAGATGTTGTTTTTGTTTCAGTTTTCACCTCTTGTTCTGTTTTTTCAGTAAAATATATTCCTAAAGTATAAATGGATTTTGAAAAACCAAATCAGCTAATTTATTGTAGGGTTGGGCATGTTCTACTATTCAGTTAGACAAAGGTAAGCTGGCAGTTCAGGTTGAGTCCTGTTAAATTATTGCCTTCCCTTGGTCAGTTAAAAATTAGGGACACCAATGCACAGAATCCCATTTGTAGCTTTACGTGAAAATTTTAAACTAACAACTTGTTGAATAATTTGAGGAATCAAATTGTATTTTCAATCATATCTGTTAAATGTCGTTTATTCTTTGATGTTTTCTAATAGATCTCCTGTGGTCATCGATGTCCACTGCTCTGTCATCAAGGGGAATGTCCTAGTTCAACAAACTGTAAAAAGAAGATTACTGTTCGCTGTCAGTGTAAACGACAAAAGCAGGAATTCCTCTGCACGGTGAAACAAAGTGGGGAAGCTGTGATTCTTTGTGACAACTTGTGTGCAGAAGTAAAAGAGAAAGAAGAGAGAGAAAAGTTAGCCCTCGAACAGAAGATGAAGGAAGAGGAGCAGAAACGCCAGGAGAAAGAATTGGAAGAACTTCAGCGGAAATTTGAAGTGAAAAGAAGGAAACACAGGAAGTTTCAGAAAGACGTAATCTCAGAAGATTCTAGGAGACCGGTTTACCAGTGGATGATAGCAGTTTTTCTCTCTGGTGTTGCCATGAGTATCTTTTTATACTGCTGTTTATTGAAAGACTAGAGGATTAGTTATGGTATACACAGTACCTCATTGGTGCTAATGTCTTTGCTCACAATTATATATTGATTTCACTACAAAGTGAGGTTTCCATTTAGTTTTACTACTAAAACAAGAACTGTCACCTATCTTTACAATTTCTGTACTCGCACGTAAACGTGAATATATCCTCATTCATAGCCCTAGATGAGCTATTTTGACATAACAAATATTTTAATCCTCAAAGTAAATTGAAAATAAAAATTCGGTACCTAAAAAGATTATTTATTTTTAGGTATTAGTGGCTTTTTTGTTGCCCAACACCTGAAGTTCTGGGTGTTGCTTTGCTGTTTTTCTTAAACATTTGATTTTTTTACTTTGATATTAATGTTTTATTTAAATGCCAACTGAAACAATTGCAGGTTGTAATTCAGTAAGTGCTTGGTTGGTGTTGATTACTAAAACTAGACTGCTGCTATTTTCATTTCAACAGTAACACAAAATCACGGGCGATCCCTGTATAATTGATTTCTGACTTTCGCTTTTTTCTCACTAAACTTGCTCGTTTTTTCAGTCAAGATAAAATACAATGCCACAGAATCTGTGAATGATGTAACAGCTTTATCTTCTACTTTGTCTGAAGTAGTCTATAGTTTGTTTTACCAAATTGCATACCTTTAATGCTGCTTAGAAGAAAGAAACCGAAAGGTAAAGTAGACCCACATGTGATGGTAGACTGCAAAAATTTGTAGGATTTGATATGGAGGACTTTACAACTTATCTCAATAATTGCTGTCATATCTCATCAGTCAGTTTAATGCTGTGATCTTCTGTGTTTTGTGATTATTTCATTTTAACTAGCAAATAATATACACGTGTATATGAAGGATACATGAGCAGGCAAAAATAGTTCGGGTACTTTTGTTTCTAATGCAGTTTTTGTGTAAAACAAATGCATAATTACATGGATGTGCATTGTATCTCGAGCATTGCTTACATATGTGTGTGTGTGTGTGTGCATATATGTATTGCAGTTGCTTATCACAGACTTTGAAAGTAGCATATCCCTTGTATGCTATAGTTTTAATGGAGTATTTTTTTTATTGGTGAAAATACTTAAGGTAGTTTCTTTGTGTATTTTTAAGTTAATTAATGAACATTGGAATGTTTTTAATATAATGTTTGGTTTTTATTTTAAAAATTGTTAATCAGTTAATGCACTCTTACTGTTCATTGTACTTGTGTCAGTAAGTTTTGAACTTATTTCTCTGTATCAGGTACTCAGAGCTATATTTTGTGAGTGGGAACACTAACAAAAGTACACGTGTTGATTAGAGGCTAGTGAACTGTGGATGAACAAGAGCAGATTGTATCATTGTTCTTGAGAGTATACGTATTTTCTAAAGTTCCACCGCTATTTTGAACAACGTGTTACACTTCACCTCGATCCTGACTCTCAGAAGATAAGCTACAGAGAACGTATCAAACCTTTGTTTATAATATTTGTTGTGAGAGGTAAATCCTTTGGCACTATCAAATAAAGTTTATCTGTTCTATCTTTGTGGAATTAGAGTTTTTCAGGCTACTGGGTGGGTGTTCTGTAAGACATTGTTTGGGGCACTAATGAACTGTAACAATGAGGTATATCTTCTTCTTCTTCTCAGGTTGAAACAAATTTGTTTAACTTTCTGAAGAGTGACATTAAAGCATGTTTTATCACATCCCTCCATCAAGGTATTGAAAACAGGTAAACTTTGAAGGCACTGATGTTGACATCACCAATGTAGTTTGTAGTCTAAAAATGTAACTCTGCTTAAGAGACTGCAACTGGAGACACTCCCACTACATATAAGCTTTGAAGCCATTTTGATTGAATTGGTCATTGATTGCAGGTATTGTTAAATCAAGGACATAACAAAATAGATATGTTTGTTGTAATCTTCTAATTTGCCAATTTCAAATCTAACAGAAGCACGTTTCTTTTTAAATAGAGTTGGTTGTGAGATGGACGTTTGCCGTATTTTTTACTTTTTGTAGAATGACTTTATAAAAGGTATTAAAGCATTCATTGTTCTCTATCTTCAATTGAACCATCATTTCTAGATCAGCAAAATGTTCTCTATTCACAGCTATCGTTTGCAAAGGTTTGGTCATTCACTCAAGTTTAGGCAAAAGAAAATGTTAATTTGAGCTTCACACCTAATAATCTCACTTCTCTTGTTAAGATAGTTAATATTTTTGAATAAGGCATACAAATCATTGTTTCTTTTTTTGTGTAGTCTGGAAATTTATAGCCCTTAAATATGCAGTGCTGCCCTCTTTTGTTTAAAATGCAACTCTTAATGTTTTTACAAAAATATAAATTTTATTTTAAATTTCTTCTAACTCATCCACCCCAACGTTGTGGTCTTTGTTCATCTCTGTTTGTGGCATTAACAGCTACTGGTAAATTGAATTAGATGGGGAGAAAGAGACATTTAATATATCTGATGCTGAGATTATTAAGGTAAATAAATAACTGTGGCCATGCAATAAACTGTATTCATGACAACATATTTTAGAAAGAAAAGCTAATGGTTGATTGAAATATCAACATTAATCACGTCTGCAAGAAGAAAGATGTATAGTCACCAGCTGACAAACAAATACGTGTATGTGGTGTGTGCATATATCTGTATATTTACACATTTAAATATATTCTGTCATGTGCAGAAATAAAGCTGGTCCAAAGATTTCTTCTACTAAACATGCAGTTAATTTTTGTCATGTCTGTTTGTGGTAAAATTTGTTCTCATGGTATATTTCACACATCTTGTACAACTGATGTTATTCAGACAGAAATAAATTTGTAAAACAAAATGTCAAGATGTTATATGAATGTTTTCTCAGTTATTTGATTAGAATTTCGTTTCTGGATTTTTTTTTTCTTTTCTGCTTTCATTCTGACAGCGGAACTTTTTGATAGATTTCTGTCATGTTTTCCATTGTGGAAACGTAATTTTATCTGCCACCTTTCCTTTAATACCAGTACTTATACCCATCTTAAGTTGTGTGTTGAAGGAAAGTAGTTGTTACATTCCTATTGAAGGTGTTCACCATTTGGAACTACAAGGTGCAAAAATGAAGAATTAATTGGGTCGTTTTTGCATGTTGAAATTTTTTTGCATATAAAATTACACATAAGGTATATTTATTCAGCACAGCTGGGAAGATTTTTAAAGTAGTTATCAAAACAATTTATATAACGCTTTAATAAACGGAAAAAGCAGTTAAACCTGGGTACTTGTATAGTGTAATTTAACATTGTTAAACTGACTGAGGAACATTTCTGGTATTTAGGTCAGTGTTATATTGTTTCTTTCAGTAACAGTTTTAATAATGTACACACAAATTATCCTGAGTTTGGAGTATCTCAAAGTACATTACTTTAAAACATTATCAAAACATAACTTTGACTGCATCAAGACTTTTCGGGATCTTTTTTTAAAATATGGAGAAGACTTGTTATCACGACGGAAAAAGGGGAAGAAACAGAATTTTCTTTGGTGCTATGCTACGTGACCATTACTGTTCTCAGTGGAAACTGATCATGAGTGCCTCTCCAGGTAAACACGTGCATTTTGTACAAATTTTCAGAAATTTACCTGAATAAAAATGTTTTGTTTCCATGCCATGAAAGGTTAACATCTGGGGTATTTGTCAGTGGTGTGGAATTGATGTTGTCAGTCTTAGATTTATTACAGATAACATCTATTAAAACAACAACAACTTAATAACATGAAATTGATGTGTTCATTTTTTATGTAAATCAGATATCTGATGATCCTTCATGTGGTCTATAGAATGAAAAAGCAGTCTGGCAACAGTTCTCTGAAGGGGCTGTTTCCTGGACATCAGTATTGTCTGTTATTTGATAAGATATAATGCATTTTTCAAGGATATCTCTATACTCTCCTTGACCACTTCCCTCTTTTACTGTTTTAACATGAACAGTTCAGCAAAAAGAATCATTATACGTTGTGGTCCATGTAATGTGTAGCATCGAATGTGTCATTTCTCCAAGTGTGCAGGTCAATACATCTTTCAATGTATATTAAACACAAAACTACACAATGGGCTATCTGTGTTGTGTCTGTAGCAGGTATTGAAACCAGGTTTTTAATGAGCCTTTGGTCTCACAACTGAGGTGAGGGGGGCAAATTTTTGCTGTTATCATACATTCTGACATGTTCCTTATGAAAATGGAGTATACTCTTGCTATCTGGTTGCATAAAGTGTTAAGTCATCTGTGACAACAGCATGAGCACTGAGTTGGGTGCTGTTGAGCACCCTGACACTGTGCAAAAAATACACCTACCAACCCCTGATCACCTTGAAAAGTTTGGACATGTTCTTTATTCTTTTAGATGAGTTTGTTTTGTCTTACTGGGAAGAGCATACTTGCCACTGGGTGTTCAGAACACGGGTTAAATTTGTGAAGTTTGTTTTCATTTGGTTGCAGCTATGAACATTTGATTCAGTCTGTAAGTAAGCACCCTAAAATTGTGACACCTCAAAATGACAACAGTTTTCAGCAACATCTGAGTGTACTTCTGTTAATTCACAAGATTGACTGAACTTTTCTCAGTTTTCTCTGAACATGAAACATCGTTGGAGACATGGAACACTTCAAAGTCAAGGAGTGATTCTCTCCAAGTTTAAGCACTGTTTCAAATTAAGATCACGTGGCTGAGCAGTAGATGCCTAATTTGCATAACAATAAACTAGGATGGTAGTTGTAAATGCTTTATAACTAAGATTGTCTTGCCATGACTTTATTATTAATTTTCTATAATGTATTTTTATTCCACATAATGACCGTTTCCGTGACAATATGAGGCCACCTGTGCCAACCTAATAATTCCAGTTTTTCTCAGCTTATTAATAAAATACCAATTTTCAAACCTGTGTATTAAACACATTTAAATGTTATATGTATGTGCATAGCTTAGATATGTTTAATATTATATTCAAAACAAATGTGAATTATCTTTTGTTTCAAACTTGTTCGTTTAGAAAAGTTTACATATAAAAAGGAATTAGCAATTCCCTTTATTCCTTCTATAAATATCTTATTATCAAGTTTGTTACTGAAGACTTTGTAAGTATGGAAAGAATAACAAAATGTTTCTCCTACACAGTTTTAGTCTTGCATCTCAGCACTGAATTCTTAGCACCTCCTTTACGTGAAAATTGTTACAGACTCACCGTGATGGTCAAATTAATTTAATTTTGTAAACTAGTCCTTGAAATAAATTGGGAATTTGGTACAGTATTGTCCAGTTGTCCATTTATTTAAATAACCTGATGTATGTAGTGGACCATACAATGTAATGTTAAGAGCTCTGTGTAATTTATATGGAAATTAGCATTTTAAAGTAACGACCTGTTTAAGAATTTAACAGACTAATTGCAATGGAGAAAGAAAAATACTGAAATAGCATTTTTTTTTTTCTGACTGTTGAAAGGGCGTAAACTTATCCCACTGACAGGAAGTTCTAGCCAGTATATCTTATAACACATGATTGTTTATTTATCTTTAAGATGTTTTCTTTATGTATGACATTGTAATTCTGGAACTATAAAACGTTTACTTCATTGACCTTAAATATCTCAGGACAAGTATAGAACACAATCCATACTAACACTGTTTGAGATACAGACAGGTAGGGCAGTGAGAAATTAATTACGTTCAGACAACTTTATTTTTTTAAACATAAAATATAAACAATTACTATTGAAAAAAACTTTACAACCAACTCTGTTTCGGTAGAAACATTATTTGTATAAATAAATATGTTTAAGGAGTGTTAAGGGCTTAACTGTTTTAAAATACCAATAGTAATTTGTATCATTAACTTATACTAAAGATTATTTTGAAGCTTCTATGACTTAATGAATATATTACATACAAAGACTATTTATATGGTGTAAAACAATTGAAATGTCAGCAGAGGTTTCAGTTTTGTTTTATTGTGTTTATGTTACGTAATTAAAGTGTTCATAGTCTTCCAACCCTGTCCCGAGGAATTAGACGGAGCTCTGAACCATGCTTGAGGAAGATGTCTCCTGCAGTACATATTAAATAAAACTGAGTTCACATATATACAGAAAATGCACTCAATACACATGACAATAATATAGTATTTTTGTACAGACATTGTTTAAAATGCCAAATGAAAAATACATTGCTATTAATTCAAAGAAGAAACAACAAGGTTTGTTTTTTTAACGAATGTCTTAACACGAGAAAATAACTGCTGAAAAGCTTCATATATTGCTTTAAACATTAACATCATTCTAAAATTGATAAATGAATAATAACACAGGATTTATTAGAGGTGAAAATGCTTTATTAAGACATGATTTTTGATTGACTCGTATTATATTCTAAACAGAGAATAAGTAATTTTTAAAGAAATGTTACTCATTGAATACAATTTTAAACCTCTGAATAAACGAATTATGCATTTGAAATAGACTTTTACAACTTATTTCTACTGATCATTTATGAAGAGTTAGTCACAGCCTGCTAACAAGTAGCACTGATCATGACTTCTTTACATATTTCATGATACCACCAGGGGTAAAATAATCTTTGAAAATATGCATATCAAGCATTTGAATTTTTGTAGGTCAGTTACATTAAAAAAAAAAGTGTTTAAAATGGTACAGGTTCACTGAAATATATATTTTTTAATTTTTCACTTTACTGAAAGTTTCGTACTCAAATCGTTGTAAACAACATTAATACATTTTCTGAAAACAATAATACTATCACTTTAAACCTGAATAGCAATATTTTTGAAACTTGTATAGAGTATGTTCATATCCCTATATCTTAAATTATAATAGTAACATCCAAAAATATGTCCCTTGTTGCAAGGAGAACACCTGGGAAAAGGTTTGGTCAGTTAGATGATGAAGTATTAATGCAGTGTACTGCTTCACTTCGATCAAAACTGTTAACACCAAATGGGTCTGCATCACTGTAATAATAAAATAGCCTGCCTCTATGCGATTACCATGGCTTCAAAAGTGAAAGAATCTAGAGACCCAAAACTGTGAAACTATACTGAGGGCATGCACTTAGGTATTATTCTTTAGATTTTACTAAATACTTTAAGCCAATTTTTTTTTGCCCTTAAGCCCCATATTCCTGCTTCCTGAAGGTCTAAAGAACGGTATTATTTTATTTTGCCCAATTCTTGCTTATTGAATTAACAGTATTGTAGGGGTTTTTTTACCCAATACTGTTGAAAAAGAATGAAATGTGCCAAAAATGGACAAAATTCAATAAAGGAATGAAGCCAAATGTTTCTTAATGCCAGAAGTGATAGAGAGGAACAAAAGCACCAGGAACCATGGAACTGACCTAGATAAACATTGGGAAACAACATGGTTAAAGAATATCGACACACAGAAAAATTTAATCCAAACACTTGAAGAAAAATACTAATCTGAGAATTAAAAGAAACTGAATGGAATTAACTTTGACAAATGACAACGAACAATAGAAAGAAAAATATGAATCGGAAAATAAAAATTATTGAAATAAAAACACAAGGGAAAAAAAATCTAGGTTAAATTAAACCTTTCTTCTTTTTTAAAAAAAGAGTTTAATTCATGAGATGACAATAGACGATCAATTAAAAGTACTGTCACACTGGGGTAGATGTAGAGGTAATTAGAATAATGAGATGATTGACTGGTACTCTGAGACCTCTGTGAATCATGAGAGGACCTTGGGAATCCCACAGTGGAGTATGGGTATTTTATGCTAGATGTTCTCAATAAAGCAGACAAGACAGCTTATATTAGATTGATTATTAGAAGACTATGGCTATCCTCTAACAAAACAAAATAAGGAAACAGAGAAACGTCTCCTAAAATAGAGGGAACCTGGTCATCCTATTTGTACTAGTTAATATATTGTCCACTTTGGTACAAGTTTCCTTGTGAATTTTACTAACACAAGACCTCACTGTGAAAGCTCACAAACTGTTGCTTTCTCTTCACCAATAATACTTGGTTGCTCAACATAGATCTCAATACACTTGTGCTATTTATAAACACTGAGTTGTTAAACCACAGAAAGTGACAGGAAATATGTCATCAGAACCAAGAGTTAAAAAAACAACAACAACAACAAAGTTGTGCATGCAAAAGAATGTTTAGTTATTTTATCTGGAGATATATTTTTTTAGTTATCTAATCTATTAGTCGTAAAAACAAAATGGCTCAAATACCTTTAGAGAAGGGGTGGGGAAAAGGGCTGAACTTGTAACTGACCAATTTGTTCTCAATAATGGTGGTTTTTGTCAACATTTTGAAATTTTACTTTACCTTAAAAGGTGGTTTCTCTCACCAACTATGGGTTTCTTCGTCTGATCAAACACTATGTTGGAGCAAACTAAGACTTTTTTTTTTAAGGTAATGTCGTTTACAAGAAACGTTCATATGTAGCATTCATTTCTGTGACACCATTCACGAGACAATGATGATTTTTGATACAAGAAAAAGACTTTTTTAGAAACACTTTGGAAAACAACTAAAGAAATACTGCTCCATTTTGAACATTTTACTAACTACATAAAGTACCCTTTAATATGGGAACATTGTGTACTATATTTTCTCCACTAGGTCACATTTTTTACATTTATAACAATTAACTAAACAATCATTAAATTATGTTTTACATATGATATACATAATGAAGATAAATGTACGTAAACCATGTTGTTTACCATGAGCATTTCTGTGAAATTCTGATAATAGGAGGGTTGTGACCACGAAAACTGAAGCTAAACTATTACGGAAATAATGTCTCATTTATAATCCCTTCCCTCCTTATCTTCTTTCCCTAAACAGTTACATAGAAAAGGGATAACAGAAAACTAGTTTCTTCATTATATAAGGCTTAGCCTAGATAAGTGGCAAGCCGTAACTTGGAAAAACGCTCAATTAGCAAGCGAACTGGTAAGTCATCATTTGGAGAAATACTTGGTAACTTTGATTTACTTAGAAATCCACTTCATAACAGGATTATAACTCAGTAAGTATTTTTTAAACTTTTTTCTAGAACATGTAAAAGTTTAAGCAAACACTCTTTCCTAAGCCTTTTGGTTATTACTTTTAGAATAATACATATCAATGAGCACACTATTATTTCAGAATTAATCAAAGTTAATCCAAAATTTTATGAGTTTCCCACTGTTTTTAATAAATATTTCCAAATTTTAAGGTTTAAAAATGTCACTGTGCATGTTCCTGTCCCACATCATTTTATTGTTTTGTTGCTTTAGTGAATATTGAAGAAAAAATAAGCTGACTGCTCACAAGTCAGCATTATCAACAAAAGTCATAACATGGATGAAATGTACATAGAAATAAACAAGTAAGAGATGTTCCAAATTAACAACTAATAGTATGCCCAAAACTACTTGAAAGTGAATTTATTATTAGTGCTGGTGATACTTTATATTTCTGCTAACCCTAATTTATGCTTGATAATGCAGCATTGATACACATATAATTTAGTTTTCAACTTAAAGTGTGTACAACTTTATAAATAAATGCTAGTCACCATTTTTGTAACATGTCAAGATATACTTGCCTGCACTCTGAGATGGATTAATTCCAATTCCATCATCTGTAATAATAGCGCTTGTAGCTGGAGGTACTTTGAACTGTCAAATTCAAACAAGAAAACAGAAAAATTGTTAACTACAAGAAGCTAAATTTTTAAACCTTATTTTCACTAGTATATGTATATGCTCTAATAATTAGATTCATCTACTTATGATCTTTTAAGATATTGATTTGCTAAGATATAACTGCTTTTAATGTGTTTTACCTGAAAATCCTCCAAATTAAAAGACTGTAGTTACTTACAAGCACAATGTGATTTTTGATTTTTTTTCAGTAAAAATAAAACATTAATTGTAAGAAATTGAAAATGCAATTATATTAATTCTTTATTTTGAAGAAATAATCACTAGCTGGTGTAAATAATTTGTAAAAAGTAAATGAATAGTGAAGCATAATTTTATAAATAACTTTCTATCTAATTTCAGTATAACTTTTCTCTAACCTACAGTTAAGTACGGAAAATCAAAAGGAAGGACAGCATTAAAAACAGCAAATACAAACCTTTGATTAATTATATCAGTTTAATATAACCTAAAAAGAAGCTGAAACAAAAACAAAATGCTGTACTAATTAAAAAGGTCCGAGGTACGAGCTATAATGTGGGATATAAAGTGTACCCTAGGTTTTAGAGGTAACTGAAGAAGTAGGATCCACATTGCAGTGGGGATACACCATCAATCAGTCTTAACATCCAATTGCAAGCCTCACATAAGAAATAAAAAAATAGTTATAGATACAGAGATAGAAATTAGGAGAGTAAAATGTGGGGGCTGAAATCCACAACATCCCACATCTATATCACCCTTCACTACTTCCAAACAGTCGTAGGAAAGTGACGACTCTAAAGTAAAGAAGAAAACAATCAATTGAAAAATAGAAATAAGAGCAACAAAAATAAGGTACTACCATTTGGAGGTAAGTTGAAAACTTACCTCTTGAAGATAGCATTCCAGCTCCAATTATGGTAAAAAGGCACTAATTAGTAGCTCAGCAAACGAATTATACTAGTATGAAGAGTCCCATACAGTTATCTAAACAAACTACAGGGTGGTCGCTAGAAAAGTGGAAAATTTGAGGGTCAGATGAGATCATGAATAAAATGTGTGCTTACTCATTTCAATTTTGATTTCTTTACATCATGAATAAAATCCACAGACGACATTTTGAGCATCTATGAGCGTAATATAACATATGCCTTTAAAAAAATTTGTAAAAGTTATTCTTTTGTTTAACAAATTTTCCGCTTTTCTAGCGACCACCCTGTAGTATAGCACCCAACCACCACCCATTTTTAAGTTTACCATGACTACCATGCTCTGAACAAGCCTTTAAATGCAGCAAGGTGTACACCTGCATAAAATAGTACCAAGTTGTTACATGACTTCATTCATAACTAGAAAGTTATTAGAAATTTTTAGAAAAATTTTTCTAATTTTTATTTCTTTACATTTATTTAATAAAATGTTATATTTGTCACTGAATAGTTTAATGATTTTATTTAAAATTTATTTGTTAAATCCATTAACTGTTAATTTGTATATCAGTATTTAAACATTAATGATAAAATATTACAACTGATTACAAATTTTACAGTATCTGAATAACTGTGAAGTTATGACATTTATAACAGAAGGGTATGGTACATTATTATTAAAAGAGGGTGAACCATAAATTGGAAAGATGGAATATTTTCTTTTATCAAAAATACTTTGACATCTTCATCCATTATTTTAATTTCTAAGTCTAAATAATGTACGTGTACTTCTGTATTAGATATTGAAGTATTTTCACTTTTTAATTCACTGGATATATAGGTATTGATAACATTATTTCAGGATTAGTTTTACTATTTAAATCATTTATATGTCTGCAAATTTACTCTTATTTTCATAAGAGTAAAAGATAAAAATTTGTTATACAGGGTAAAATATTTGAATTTGTGTAAAAGCCTGTCAAAAAATGACAGGAAACCACTGTTGAACAATGAACAAAAATTATATAACTTAACCCAAACTAATTCATCTACGATTCCAAAATGCACGTACTCCTCACTCGTTTAATCGCCATATTTTTAGTAAAAACTATGCACTCTGAAAGAGATTTAAATAACATTCTTGAGAATTTAATATATTCAGGAAATAGAAAAACAAAGTGCAGATATTCCAACAAATTTTAAACTCTTTTGACTGTACAAAGGATGAAATATTTGGTGGTAATAAACATTTTATTTATGTTTTAAGGCCAAAATACTTAAAGAATATTTATTAATTACAGTTTATTCACCACTCAAAACATTTTCAAATGCTGACTCTATAACATTAGTAATAGTAGGCCTAATACACAAATGTAACAGGAGGTTCAACTGAAACTCTGCTTGGCTGCTACAACTCAGTGTTACAAAATAAACTATTTTACTGTTATACCACAAAACAACAAACACAAACCTTTATAATAAATCACCATGAATACCACAGTTGGATTGAGAACAATCAAGTGACAGTTTCGTTGCTATGCATATTGTTGTGTGCTATCAAAAGGAAGGACAAAGGTATTCTTGACAGTGTGGCAGTTAGCGATAACACAGAACTTCTAAGAACTTAGGAGTTAAAATAACGAACATTTAACAGCATGCCAACCACTCTAAATGTGTAATAACATGTGCCAATGAGGCCTTTTACCCAATATAAGGGCTCATTAGACTGGTTGATATATGAGACACAGCAGTGATTAAGATACTACTCACAGGATTAATTTCACGAACAACTGTTTTGGTATGAACTAGAATAAGTAACTGTACTGTATTTATTCAGGTCACTTACAAAGCAGAATTAGGGTATGAATTACTAATTTATTTTTGACATTGGTTTAAGGCATATTTTGAATTAAGTAAAATTTACGCGAGCTTTGCTCAATAAGACAAAGATATAAAAAATATCACTTACTTCTTCAGCAGCAAACTTTAACACTGCTGTAAACGGGGTGTTTTCAGGAACACTTAATCTATAGGGAACGAAATGTTCACATATGCATATATGAAAATACACATGTATAGAAAATTAAGGGTGTTAAAGAACTATGCTTAAACTAACAAAATATACTAAATAGTGAAAAACGTAGCGCCTAGCTTATTAAAACTACCAACCATGAAAAACTTTCAATCTATTAAAAACAAGAAAATGATGAAGCATTAACAGTTTTAAAGACAAACCATTAAATTTGGTAAACTTAAAAATCCTTTTGTTTTTCATTAGTGCAAAATTAACAAATATAATCAATGGAACACAAAAAAAAGAAAATTAACTTCATAACTTATTTCATAATTGAAAATATTTAAGAACTATCACTGTACTGTATTTATACACAATTTTGATTAAAAAAAAAAAGCCAGATGCAGACAACTGTTTCATGATTTTGTTTAATCACTTAAATATCACCTTGTTTATGTGTTAAGTGCCTATAGCAGGTTGGATCGAGTTGATGAAAGCAAGAGAAATATAGCAAACAATACCACCAAAGAGTGGTTGTCTTTATACAAGAAGAAAACACATTACACATATGTTTAAACTTTTCATTTTGAATCAGTATTTACCTTCATGTACCAAGAAGAAATAACAAACGAAAACTTGTTTTTTTTTGTATTACAAACCAATAAACAACTTGTGTTAAACTACATTATTTTCCCCTGCTTTTCAAACAATATTATAAAAGTTACAGCTTTCACTTTGTAAGACAATGTGCCATGTTTCTGAATAACCACTTATAATGAAAGATGTGTGATAAATCAAAATGCAAAGTAAATGTCCTGACTTTCCACATACAAAGAAAATATCTGGTAGTTACTGCAAAAATTCTTGCATATGATGAGTTGTTTTCTTATTCTTACTAATTTCTCTTATACAAAGTTGTTGTTCAAAAGTAATATTTTAACAATAGCAATCATCACCTTTGATATTCTGTTGCACCAATATTGCACATTATAGTTATAAATTAGAAAAACAAACAAGAAACGTATGTATTTAATGTCCCAGCAAGTGGGTGTATTACAAACCGATTATTTGGTATCATTGTGTAATATCAAATATCACACTGGTGCTCAAACTACTGCTTTATATTCTTGCTTCTTACTTCACGATTTTATTTAATTAGCTTTCATCTTCATAAACATTAGTTTTAATTCACTATCTGATCTGTTTATGTTTTCCAACACTTTTGCTAAGCAGTAGCGTGTTTAATACTAATAGTAAGAACATCATCTGACACATTCTCTACTTTTCTATTAGTACTATCTTTTTATAACTTAACTAACTTACATATCATTAGTACATAAACAGTGCCGTACGTGTTTATTCTACGAACTTAACTTACACCTTGTAAGGAAGCTTCGGATCCGAGGTCAAAGTTATCTTGAACGTTACTTTTGACCTATATTAAAAAGGATTTTACAAAAAAAAATTAATATTATTAAAAAAAATCGAAGTATAATTGTTTACAATACATTTCAGTAAAGTCAAAAACATATGTCTAAAATACGTTACATGCTTAATCAAGCTGGTGTTTCTACCAGTCAATATAACCAACGTGGAAATTAATAGCGCTACCTAGAAACTAATAAAACGTTATAGCAACTATAAAAAAGTGTCTTGCATATTATAAAATTTATACGTAATATCAGATCATCCCTTAATTAATGTTCGATTTTAAGATCAGAAAAAAGAGAAAGAACTTCTAACGCTTTTAATGTTATTTGATCAACAACGTCTGTTCCATTATTATTAATTACTTCCTGCCAACGATTTGCCACTTCTATAAATTTCTAGGGATTTGGAGGAAAAAATGTAGAGAGGGTAGTTTTCACATCTTCATGCGTTTTAAGCACTTTACCATCAAGATTGTTCTGCAAACTTCCGAATAGATGATAATCAGATGGGACAAGGTCTAGAGAATGAGGAAGATGTGGAAGTTTTTCCCAGTCTCGCACTTAAATCTTTACATATGTGATCCTTGCTGTGTGGAGCCGTGCATTATTCTGGTGTAACACAACACCTTTACGAATGATCAAGGCAGGCCTCTTTTCTTTTAGTACAACATTCAACCACTCTAACTGTGGACAATAGAAATTTGATATAAACGTTACACTGAGTGGCAGCAACTCAAAGTGGAACGCACCAATAATATTATACCAAATGCTTAACAAGACTTTCCTAGGAATTTTATATTCAAAACCGGCTCGTTTTGGGTTCAGAAAATATTTTAAATAGAAAAGCGAACAACGTTTCGACCTTCTTCGGTCATCGTCAGTGAACCTGAACCCAAAACGAGCCGTTTTTGCATATAAAATTCTCAACAAGTGGGTTTCTCGACATCACTGAGACTTTCCTAGAGTTGAAGTCCATTTTGGACTGTGCTTTAGCCACTTTACCTGCACTGAGCCATTGTCTGCAACGCTTAACATTTTTTATAAAGTACCCATTTTTCATCTCCAGTCACTAATCTGTTCATAAAGATGAGTTACGTTCACAAAAATACAGAGAAGTACAAATGTCTACTCTTCTCTAAGGATGACTTCTGTCAAATCACATGGAACCCATTTTCCAAGTTTTGATACCTTTTCAAGCTTTTGTAAATGACGGGGAACTGTTGAATTAAGTTTCGGTGCTAGTTCTTTAACTGTTATAGCACAATCTTCATTAAGTGCAGTTACAAGAAAGTCATCATTAAACTCAACAGGACGATCTGGACGTGGCGCATCACTTAAGCTGTAATCATCTGACCCGAACTTCTGAAACCACATTTGACATTATATTTTATGAAGAGACTTCTCGTCATAAACACCTTGAATTTTTCGTGTATAGTTTCAGTTTTTTTTTAAACTCATAAAGCACTATATGCCTAATGTGCTCCTCAGACACATCTATCTACATAAGGGTTTATCTGATTAATGATCTAAAATAATGGGGTTTGATCAGTTTCTTTTATTTGTCTGAATATTTTTATACACGTCCTACTACATATTTTAGTCATTAAACCTTCAACATAAACAGAAATGATGATTCACTTTCTGTAATAAATATTCTGACATTATTTATGGGATGACCTGATAACTGAAGAGCAAAGTTACCGTTTAGAATCAATTCGATTTTGACCATCATTTCATGCATTGCAAATAAATGATAGAATAATTAAATATTATAAAAATATTATTATAAAGACATCGTCCAATTAAAATAAAATATTTTAACTCAATTGAACAAAAGCCAAACAAAGTCAAAATAAATGCACAGACATAAACACAGAAGAATGTCCATTATAATAACTACACACACAAAAAAACAAAGAATGAATAAAAAACGAAATAATTCACAATGCATATTTACAAAATGAACACTACTTTCCTAATGATGAAACTTTGGGGTGAGTACTTTACACGACCTTTTTGATTATGATGGATTTCTGGCTTGATACACGTCTGCTTCATTGGACAAGTATTGGGAAGGCTGTTTATTAACTGACCTTCTCTAGTGGCCACTGTTGCCAGATAAGGAAGTGTCTTCTCATAGTTGTATTCCCTCATACTGATGGTTTGTCATGCAACTCACGGAGAATGCTTCAGAAAAATATTTGCCAACAAGAGCTAGAAAGCTACTGACTGAAGTGCTTCAGAAAACAGTTGTCATTCAATTCATTTTTAAATACTGGGAATGAAGCATACTTTACTTCACTCCCAAAGACCAGAAATGCTGACCAAACCTTCTTTCTTGCAGCTTCTTTCCCATTACTTGGCTGAGATGCCACCAATGTCATAAGTGCTTCAAAGTCGATGTTTTTAAGGATCACAGCACCTGGGAATCCACCTTCCAGGAGAGTAGATTGATAAGTTAACTCTTAACAATTTGACCCACAACTCTGTGCTACTGAGGTTTCTTTGTAGTTCATAATTATCCTGGTAACTAGGATAGTTAGTCTTTTCCTGTTGGTGCCTACTGTATCACATGCCAGAGAAACATCATTAACTGGCAGAATTCGTCCATCAACAATACATATAGTCCTTCTTGATCAAAGCTTTGAGTCTTCAGTTTCCTCTACAAACCGTAGAAAACATTATACGCACACACCTAGACAGAAAGCAAAATCAACCAACAAAAGTAAATATATCTCACGAATCAAAAAATCACGAAACCATATACTGCTGTATACCATATATTCCTGACATCAGCAAACAAACAACCAACATTTGGCAAAAACTAGTAACAAAATATGACATTCCAGTTAATACCAAATTTATTCAAAAACCAGGCACAAAACTGAGGTCTACACTACCAAACACCACATCAACATTATTTATAAAATACAATGTGATAATAGCTACGACTTCTATATTGGAGAAACAAGTAGAAAAATGGAAACTAGATTCAAAGAACATAAAAAGTCACCTTCACACGTTTTCGAACACTGCAAGTCAAATAAATACAACATAACCATAGAAAACACTAAAATACTAAATAAAGAAACAAACATAAACAAACGCAAAATTAAAAAAACGTTACTTATAGAACAACTTAAACCAAAAATAAACCAATATAAAGGAACGCCATTATACCTGTATTAATATTAAAAATAAAATTATATATTCAAACATCTAACCCCGCCCTCTACATTGCGCCACTCAGTTACACAACCCCTTCCAAACATGTGGTCAGCTTCCGGTCAGTTACCTCTTTCTTTGTGAACCTGACGATGACCGAAGAAGGTCGAAATGTTGTTCGCTCTTCTATGTAAAATATTTTCTCAATCCAAACGAGCGGTTTTTGCATATAAAATTCTCAACAAGTGGGTTTCTCGACATCACTGATTCTCTGAGTCTTCAACTTTGGCTTGCAACAGAAGTGAAGAAATCTCTTAACATGGTCTCAGACTTATCAGCTGCCACGATGCTTCATCACAAAATGAAAGTAATGCATTTAATTCAGTGACAAATCCACTGTGTATACTTTCTAGACACTGGTGGTCATCTGCTACTTCACTTGTGAAATGGTCAACAGATTGTTTTCCCTCGAGATTACTCGCCATCAATTAGTCCACTTAAGATCATTTGTAGTCAGGTTTAAATTTGAGGTTTCTAAGTCAACGGAAAATCTCGATTTTAACTGCAGCAACCACATTACTGTTCACTTTTATTGAACAGAGAGGATTTTGTATGCTCTAGAAATCGCCTGCTGTGATAATGGAAAACGTTGTTCCTATTAATATTGCACATTACGCAGCGTGACAGTAATATTTCCAACGCGTAGAGAAAGTATCACATCCAGACTGCAACAAAATTTAGCTGAAACAGTCACCTTTATTGGTTTTCTTAAAGTATTATGCGAAAACTGCATGAACTCGGAATAAAACAAAATTGTAAAATTTGTTTATCAAAATGAGAAAGTAGAAAATGGTTAATCTGCCCGCATACCAAACTACTACAGAAATATCAACCTTTTATCATGTAAAACTAAAGCGCACCAGACTGAAGTCACGTGTTGGAAGTTACCATTCAGTCAATCAGAAAGTATCACATCTGTATAAAGTCTATAAAAACACATGTAGTGAGAGCATGTTTAGTAGTAAACACATGTAGTGAGAGCATTTTTAGTAGTAAAAGTGTGATATACTTGTGGCATTACCGAAATGTTGCAAGACAAGCGTGTAGAAATCGAAGCTGGCACACGAAAAACTTTGGCAAAGCTGTTTAGCTCTATGGCCCGGCATGGCCAAGCACGTGAGGCGTGCGACTCGTAATTCGAGGGTCGCGGGTTCGCGCCCGCGTCGCGCTAAACGGGCTCGCCCTTTCAGCCGTGGGGGCGTTATAATGTAACGGTCAATACCACTATTCTTTGGTAAAAGAGTAGCCCAAGAGTTGGCGGTGGGTGGTGATGACTAGCTGCCTTCCCTCTAGTCTTACACTGCTAAATTAGGGACGGCTAGCACAGATAGCCCTCGAGTACGTTTGAACGAAATTCCAAAACAAACAAACAAACGTTTAGCTCAAAAGTTGTGTGCAAGAACTCTAAAGAGGATATGTGAAATTGGCAGTGTTAATCATAAAATTCGCTGAGGTACAAAACAGAAGCTCTAAACATTTAGTTTAAGTATCTCAGTTACATCCTACATTAAAAGAATAATTGAGCACATATCTTACAAACGACCTGGCTGTAAATACAGATGTAAATGTAATCCTTAGAATAATGAGTCACACTATCATTAAGTGACTTCGGTGGATTTATTGCTACTCAAAAACTGTCACAAAAAGAGGTAAACACAATATTAAAATGGGCATCAGATTTCTTTATGAATTATTCAATGACAATAAATAGCAGTTTGTTCAAGGATGGAGAGTAGAATGGTTTGTTTGTTCATTTCTGAAATTCACGCTAAGTTATACGAGGACTATCTGCGCTAGCCGTCCGTAATTTAGCAGTGTAAGACCAGAGGGAAGGAAGCTAGTCATCACCACCCAACGCTAACTCTTGGGCTACTCTTTTACCAACGAATAGCGAGATTGACCGTCATTTTATAGCGCCCCACCGTTGGAAGAACGAAAATGTTTGGTGCGACGAGGATTTGTACTTGCGACCCTCGGATTGCGAGTTAAGCACCCTAACCACATGTCGGGTCTGAGTAGAATACTATTATTGTCAATGTACAACATCCATATTAAAGAATGTTAGCGGATTAATACTTGTGATCTTTACAAAATTGATAGCAACCTTGTTGCAGACTTGAATCCATCATGTCATTCTTTATTGGGCAGCGACTCATTTTCAAGCAAAACTGCCCCCCCTTCCAGAAGTGTGGCGAAACGTAAGTTTGACAGAAAAAGAGAACAATGTAAGACAAACAATAATGACTTGACTTGTACAAAGCCCCAATATTATTATTTTATGAGATTTGTTGAGCTTCTGTGTGAACAGAAAAGTTTAAATTGCAACCAGACAATTTGGTTGAAGTGTAGTGGGAAGTAATACAGGATATATGAAACACAAAGCTCAATTGTTTTTTGATAAACTGTATTACAACCGGAAAACAAATTGTTCTATGTGAATTGGAGGGCTGCGAAGTAATAATAATACACTGTGTAACTTCATTGTTTTTCTTATTACCAGTAATAAACTCCTGGTCCAGATTCCTTTCGGTGGGCTGAGCAGATAGCCCGATGTGGCTTTGCTATAAAAAAAACACACAAACACACACACTAAATTCCGTAACCCACTTTTCGTGACTTATGTGCGTCAGCTGCGTATAATTTTTATTGATATACATAAGTGTTTGCAGAAAGGTACTTAGCCCTACTTTTAATTAGAGTTGAGCTCGGTTCAGTACTAGATGACGATATGAGGGGTCGTGCTGACAAATGAACCTCACACATGAAGGCCGTCTGTCTCTCAAGAGGTTTTTTTTTTTTTTAATTTCGCACAAGGCTACTCGAGGGCTATCTGTGCTAGCCGTCCCTAATTTAGCAGTGTAAGACTAGAGGGAAGGCAGCTAGTTGTCACCACCCACCGCCAACTCTCGGGCTACTCTTTTTACCAACAAATAGTGGGATTGACCGTCACATTATAATGCCCAACGACTGAAAGGGCGAGGATGTTTGGCGCGACGGGGATTCGAACCCACGACACTCAGATTACGAGTCGCACGCCTCAACACGTTAGGCCATATTCTTAAGAGGCAGAAGGAATCTTCTTTACTGATGTCATCAATGTTCAGGTTGCACGTTCTACTGATTCGCCCTCTTGGAACTTCCTAACTTTCTCTAACAGCAGCCTCGAACAATCTAACTATTGATAAAGACATTTTAGTTACAACTTTTGCCTCAGAATTTTTTCAATCATAACGTACTAAATAGCTCGTAAAATATTTATCTTTTACTGTGTCATAAAATACTATTTTTGTTTTTAGTCTTAACTTCTGAATTGTTGCAGAGAAGGTCGATGTCCTGCCGGTAAATCTGTGCTAAATTTGATATATATAAAAAGATTTCCTTGTTTTATTTTTACACATAGATACTTTGATTTTTGACTTCCACTTGGACACCAACTGTTGTGCGTTTTGGACAACAGTGTCCAAAAATCAGTCGCAGCTGTAACGACCCTTCTGTTTCAGGTCAATAAATATTAATGGTACTTATTATAATACAAGTTTTCTAACTGTCTTCTGTTTCATGTCAATAAATATTAATGGTACTTATTATAATACAAGTTTTCTAACAGTCTTCTGTTTCATGTCAATAAATATTAATGGTACTTATTATAATACAAGTTTTCCAACTGTCTTCTGTTTCATGTCAATAAATATTAATGGTACTTATTATAATACAAGTTTTCCAACTGTCTTCTGTTTCATGTCAGATTAAGCATGATTAAGCCCGGCATGGCCTAACGCGTTAAGGCGTGCGCGTCGTAATCTGAGGATCGCGGGTTCGCGCCAAACATGCTCGCCCTCCCAGCCGTGGGAGCGTTATAATGTGACGGTCAATTCCATTATACGTTGGTTAAAGAGGAGCCCAAGAGTTGGCGGTGGGTGGTGATGACTAGAGCTGCCTTCCCTCTAGTCTTACGCTGCTAAATTAGAAACGGCTAACACAGATAGCCCTCGAGTAGCTTTGTGCGAAATTCAAAAACAAAAACAATTCAAGACATTTCTTAAAGGAATTCGAAATTTACTGTTTACTCATTTATTTATTTCTTAAAATACAAAACACAATTATCCTGAGATTTTAAATATGAAACCATAATGTTTGGTTTTCCATTAATTTCTCGTCGCAAATGTTTTATCAATAATAGATTTGTAATTATTTACTGACAAAAAATTTTTTCGTAGGGAAAAGAAAAATATTTGTTTGTTTTTTAATTTCGTACAAAGCAACACAAGGGCTATCTGCGCTAGCCGTACCTAATTTAGAAGTCTAGTATGAAAGGAAAGAGAGCTATTCATCACTACCCACCGCCAACTCTTGGGCTACTCTTTTACCAACTAATAGTGGGATTGACCGTGACATAATAAAGCCCCCACGGCTGAAAGGTCGAGCATGTTTGGTGCGACCGGGATTCGAGCCCTCGGATTACAAGTCGAACGCCTTAACCTACTTGGCCACGCTGGGCCAAGAAAATGAAAATAATCATTCTTTTTTTTTGGCATGGTATCTTCTCTCTTTACTGCGACGACATCGAAATAAAATAATCAAATATAGAAACAGAAACGCTTCTGGTATTTCATTGGTATATTTGTATTTGTATTTTGTAGTTATGACAAAGCAACTAAGCGTAAAGCTACAAGAGTGTTATCTGTGTTATCCGTCCCTAATTTAGCAGTGTAAGATTAGAGGAAAGGCATCTAGTAATAACCACCCACCGCCGACTCTTGGGCTACTCTTTTGCCAACAAATAGTGGGTTTAACATCACATTATAACGCACCCACGGCTGAAAGGGCGAGCATGTTTGGTGTGACGGGGATGCGAAACTGCGACCCTCAGATTACGTGTCGAGCGTCCTAGCCACCTGACCATGCCCGGGCCTCACACTTAAAAGGCTCATGATTTTTTATTTGGAAGTTGTAATTCTTTACTTAAGGATTGTGTCGTTCATCCTTAGCGTAAACGCTTAGGGTGAGAAAAATGTTCATATTCTTCTTGCGAATGTAAAGCGAACAAATTTTAAAATATTTATTAATGGTCTTGAGGACACGCCTTAAACAAAGTGAGGGGAAAGTGTACAAAATATTCTCTACCTTCTCATTTTAACATAGATATAACATAACACCTGATTCACTCCTGGGAAGTATTGCTGTAATTCTCCACACTGTGCATAAAAGCTAACGACAACAGCATACTTCACGTATAAATCGCAAATTATATCTAGAGACTACACAATGAGAACGATTAGCCTTGTGGGTAACGCTAGTCACTGTGGGTAAATTCAATGTTCCCTGTTTTTAAAAAAAAACGTTAAATAAAAAACGACTACATAGTGAGAAAGGAATTATGCAATTAAATTTTGTATATAATTGTGTTTACTCTCTTTTTTTTTTGCTTAACCTCGGTTTAGTCAAATCACCAGTAATTCGTCACCTATCCTTTTGATTCGCCTGTTATAAAGCGAACCTACCTAAATATCTTGGAGGTAATCACCTGACCTGAGAATTAACCACAGTATTTTGCCTTTTACTATTTTTTCCTCACCAAAAAATAAAAATAATTTAGAAAGCATCTGGTAAGGACTTTAATGAGTTATTTATTGTGCTTATTAGAAGTTTATGCAGCAGATGTAGTAGTGCAAATGTTACACGATTAATAACTGTGTTCTCTTCTAGCGGCCTGGCATGGACAGGTGGGTTAAGACGTTTGACTCGTTATCTAAGGGTCGCGGGTTTGAATCCCCATAACACCAAACATGTTCGCCCTTTCAGCCGTGGGGACGATATAATGTGACGTTTAATCTCACTATTCGTTGGTAAAAGAGTAGCCCAAAAGTTGGCGGTGGGTGATGATGACTAGCTGCCTCCTCTCTAGTCTTACACTGCTACATTAGGGACGGTTAACGCAGATAGCCCTTGTGTAGTTTTGCCCGAAATTCAAATCAGAACAATCTTTTCTTCTAGTTAAGATACCATCATTAATATAGCACAAGATGTGTGAAGATTTCAAATGGTTTAACTAAAAGGCAAATTTAGACGTGTTTCATAGTATTGGGCGTGGCTAAGTGGTTAACATATTATACTTTGGAGCATAAAGTCCAAGGCTCGAGCCGTAATGTGTTGCATAATCTGATCGCAGCTTTGAGCATGTCATGACTATGGTTATGTTTTTCCTGAAAAGCCGAAATAACAGAATCATTTCTAAATGTTTCCCATCAAATTGAATTTCAGGACTATAATACTTACAAAAATAACCGGTTAGGCTGAAGACGCGATTATTCGCGAAAGGTTGTTGTTTAGCAGAAATATTGTTTCCTTTAGCTTGTCTTGAATTTCGTACAAAGCAACACGAGGGATTAGTAGTTTAAGCCTGGAAAAAAGGCAGCCGGTCATCACCACCCACCGCCAACTATTGGGATACTCTTTTACCAACGACTAGTAGGATTGGCCGTCACATTATAACGCCCCCACGGCTGAAAGGGCGAGCATGTTTGGTGTGAAGGGGATTCCGAACCCCTGATTCTCGGATTACAAGTCGAGTGCCTTAACCATCTGGCCATGTTGGGCCAGCAGAAACATTTAAAAATAAAATCCCAGGATGATGGTAAGTACACGAAATCCTTGGTTTCCGTAGGAGATTTTCAAATCACTGACAGAATTACACACATAAGAACTGTGAATGCATTTAAGAAATCAAGAAATTCAAAACTCTAATAAGGGTAAATTATAATAAGAAGTCGTATTATCCAACACTAAGAAAACGACCTGTTAAGGTTTGAGCAGTTACGAATAAAGTGTTTTGTTGTTAGGTTTAAGTAATGCTCCAACTCCTAACAACGTATCCTACTTGGATATTATTGTTGCTACAAAAGTTGCCAGTCGTTCAGAAGGACCTGATGCAAATGAAGATAGTTTATATATCAAGAAAACCATTAAAAAAGGCCTGGAATGCTCGCCCTCCCAGCCGTGGGGGTGTATAATGTGACGATCAATCCCACTATTCGTTGGTAAAAGAGTAGCCCAAGAGTTGGCGGTGGTTGGTGATGACTAGCTGCCTTCCTCTCTAGTCTTACACTGCTAAATTAGGGACGGCTAGCACAGATAGCCCTCGAGTAGCTTTGTGCGAAATTCCAAAACAAACAAACCATTAAAAAATATTTCGACATAACAAAGAAACCGTAAATAACATCAATCACGAATAACGTAAAAATTGTTATCGACCTTAAACACAGTGACAACAGTGATTTTTTATCAGCGGATAAAGGGAACTGTAATGTCCTTTTTAGCAGAGAACATAGTGAAAGTAAAACCGTCGATTTAATATCTGATCACGTATAAATACTTTTAAAATCAGACACTATTTAAAAAAAACTACGAGAAACTAAACAAATGTCACGATTTACGAGAGCAAAAAAGACTACCAAAGATAGAATCTTTATTAAAACAAACAAATATTTGTTACTTATCTTGGGTTTACTGTTTAGTGTTTATTAGCACAAAGACACTGGGCTATCTGCACCAAACAGCCGGTCAGAATCGTAAGAGTAGGGCCCGGCATGGCCAGGTGGTTAAGGCACTTGAATCGTAATTCGAAGGTCGCAGGTTTGAATCCGTCGCACCAAATACGCTCGCTCTTACAGCCTTGGGGGCGTTATAATGTGGCGATCAATGTGGTGATGGGTGGTGATGATTAGTTGCCTTCCCTCTAGTCTTACACTACTAAATTGTGAACGGCTAGAGCAGACAGCCCTCGTGTAGTTTTGCGCGAAATTCAAAACAAATCGTAAGAATAAAATTATTCGTAATGTTGGTTATCGAATGACATTTGTTATAAATATATATAAACAGTAAAGTTTCCAACGAGAATAAATAACATAATGAACTAAACAGTTCACAGTGTAAATACTAATATTCAAATTGTCGCATGGAAAATGAAACGTGAAGTTTATTTCAAGAGAAAACAAAAATCCCTCACTTCAAAAACAGCTTTATTTGAAAGCGTGTTAATTTTTACAGTGAAATGTCAAATTTCAAAAATTGTGGTATTCATAATTATCTTTATTGTTGATATTACGTACATTTGTGTCGCATGGTTACACCTATATGTGGCAATCTATTCTTCGGACATTAGGTATGCACAAGGCTAAGAAAGTCGACTCATTAAAAAAGTAATTTTATAAATATGCTTATAACTCGAAAATGAGATACAAATATCTTTCATCGGCGACTTTGTTTTAAAAGTCGTGTTCAGTATTCAACATGATATTAGATCTGTTAATATTTTAACACGATTTTAGATTCTGTCAATACCGAGCGTGATAATAGATCTGTCAATATTTAACATGATATTAGATCTGTCAATAATTAACGTGATGATAGATCTCAATTTTTAACGTGATTATTTATCTCGAATCAGAACAAAAACTGCTTATTTTACCAATCTGTTATCATTTTACTTTTCTTTCTGAATCTTATAAATATTTTAATGGCTTAGTTTTATCTTTCGTTGGGAAACATTTGACTAGTAGTGACTGGCTAAGACTTTTCCAAACTTTTTCCCAAGTGGTTTAGTGGTAAGTCCGCAGGTTAAAAAGAAAGAAGTTTTGTTAAACGTGATAAACAGAGCACAAAACAAACACCAGGTGTTTTCATGTATAAATTAATGTGGTCACATAGGGTGTTAGATGAGGGATTTAGTCCTCTGAATAGAAATCGGCAGATTTAGTCATACTATGATTAGTCTGTAAAAATTTGGGTAAAAACAAGAATCTCTCAAACTTTCAAATGGTCCATCTAATAATAATATATTTATAATTAATTTATAATAGTGGAAATAAAAAGGAACACGTTTGCCAGTAAAAACATTTATGACTACTGAGTCTCGCTGAATACACGAGTTGAACAGAGGTGTTTTGACCTTTACCCTAGTGTTGTTCGATCAATACCATATGCTGGAGTTTTTCTAAGAATGTGGGCAATTAATGGCTGCCTGTTAATCGTTTATATACTAGGGGTGTGTTTCTCGTAGATTCGAGAATGATCGATAAGCATCTCATGCCACGATTGGTCTAGAGAAATCTACAGCGAGTAGTTGTCAGTATTTTAAGCACAACAAAACATGACACGATTTCAATGAAAATGGCTCACTCGTTTAAAAGCACTTATGACATTTTGTGTAGAGTCTGTACGCGATGAAGAAAATAATGGATATCATTTTCAGATTCAGCTTATAGGAATTACTATAGAGCATGCAAAACTTTCAAGACAATCAAACTATCGCGGGTCTGTGATAACTGAGTACACACGAATGGTGTTACCAGTCACGTCAGCCTAATCGCGGTTTACAAGTTAACGTATCGGACTATAGATTCAATATTTTAGGGTTCGAAATATGGTACTGTAAAACACGTTTTTGATTGGGAGTAATAGTCAAACCCCACAATTTGGTTACGAGTGGCCATTTGAGGTAGTTGGTGCTGTCGAATACTACAACAACTAAACACTTCATCATTGTATAGAAAGTCAGAGGACAACCAATTAGCTCCTTAATAAATAATTAAATAACATTCAACTTTACATACTTGAAAAGCTCAAAATAATAAGATGGCGAGCAGTAAAGTTCATGAGAAGCTTAAGTAATGATTTATCGTTTGGTCGCAAAATTTATTTCAAACGTTTTAGAAAAGTTGGACAACATTTTTCGAAAAAAAATACCAAAAGCGAAGTCATAATTCCAATGGCATAAAATGAAAATACTCCTCGAAGGTCGAAGAGAGTACGGCGACGAACACCAGATGGCGATGAAAGAACACAACGTGAATAATTCACTGTCAACATGTCGATCCACTTGCCAAAAAGATAATTTTCCACTGCTCCATCAACCCTTAAAATAATTAAAGATTCCTTTAAATAATAATTTAAATTTTTATACTGCAGGAATAATTGTTCTACAGTGTCTGAAAACCTAATCTTTGTTGAGGTTTATATATTAGCTTCTCCATTTTATCGCACAGAACGATTAAAAGAATAATACTAACGAGGTGGTAAAATAAAACTTCCGATAATTATGAAATTATTGACTCTTTGTAATTTAGTAATTTCATGAAAAGTAGATCCACATGACCCTTGAATTTTAGGTTTTACGTTCAAGATTCGACTCACAAAGCAGACAGACCTTAAAGACAATTTTGGCAGAATTTGGAGTGGGAATCGTTTTTAAACTTTGATAGCGATTACAAATGTGAATCTAAGACAGTGGCCTCCACTGTGTGTCAGTTGTTAGCTAAGAATGTCGCAATAGCTTCACCAAACGAAGTATAATTAAGTACATTAAAAGATCTACAAAGAAAAAAATGTGTTATATCCTTCAAAAGTGTTAAGCAAAATGGTGAGAAATAACTTCTGGTACCGCTATTCGATTAAAGTTGTTTTTTTAACTTACATTCGTTTGAGTTTTTGTCGGAAACAGGAAGGCAAGTGTCTTCCCATTGCAATGACGGTTGTTTTAGGGAAAATAGCTTCCTTCCCGACATAAAGACCACAGGTGCCCTTTTCGGTGTATCTTCGAGAAAGTTCTGTCCTGAGGGTAACTGCTTGAAGCAGCGTGGCGTGTGTCCCCCTTGCTATCTTTTCAAACATGATGTCCGAAGTAATTTCGTTAAAAGAATAGGTAGATCGCGGGTTGTTTTCAACTGTTTCCCACAGACGTTTGTAAATCCCACTTTCCGCTCTCTGCATACGAAATACAAAAGGCATATAAGTAGATATTTGGAAACAGCCAACTCAACCGTATCAGAGCCTAGCATGGCCAGGTGGGTCGCGGGTTCGAATCACCGTCCAAGCATGCTAGCCTTTTCAACCATAGGGGCGTTATAATGTTACGGTCAATTCATCTATTCGTTGGTAAAAGAGTAGCCCTGGAATTGGTAGTGATGACTAGCTGCCTTCCCTCTAGTCTTACACCACTAAATTCGGGACGGCTAGCGCATATAGACCTCGTGTAGCTTTGCGCGAAGTTCAAAACAAACCACACTAACCATGTCAACAGTAAAATAAAAGTTAACCTTTCTGGAGTATCTGTTCTGATTGAGATGTAAGAACAAAACTGTTTTTAAGCTACCAACTTTACCTTGCTATTGACAAAAGTAAAATCAATTAAGTAAATGTGGAATTTCAATAATTTTGTTTTGAGACGAAACTTTCGTATTCAGACTTTGTCGGTGAGGGTTTACAAGTAAACTATAACTTTCAGTCCATAAAGTGCTTTTTATATATTATTGTAATCCACTTTAAACGGCCTGACCTAAAACTTTGAGATATTTTTACAGAGACCGCACACCGCCCGTCAATAGCATTCATTCTCCAAGAAAGTTGTAAGAAAAAAGTGTTTGTTTGTTTTTGAATTTCGCGCAAAGCTACACGAGGGCTATTTGCGCTAGCCGTCCCTAATTTCGCAGTGTAAGAATATAAGGAAGGTAGCTAGTCATCACTACACACCACCAACTCTTGGGCTACTCTTTTACTAACGAAGAGTGAAATTGACTGCCACATTATAAGGGCGAGCATGTTTGGAGCAACGGGGATTCGAACCCGCGATCCTCAGATTACCAGTCGAATGCCTTATCCACCTAGCCATGCTGGACCGAAGAAATAAGTGAGAAAGCGTACCAGTTTGAAACAGAAACTTTGAAGAAATGGCAAAGCATTTGCTTTATTTGTTGTTTAAATCAGTCCATTTCACAGTAGCGATGTGGTTAATATTTGTACTCTCTAAATTCGGTGCGCTTAATGAATTAAATATATTAATAATATTGGATTTTGCTTCTTTGGGGAACTATATTCTCCATCAAGAAATGCGCAATATAAAAATGACTGAATTATGAAATATTTTTCTAAGACTGAAGCGCATATTCTAAATCTTGGTATAAACCGAAAGTTATATGATGTGAATCAGAAAGGGGGCAATTTAAACACCGGTAATATTTTTATTATCCGCATTGCAGAAGGATATTTTAAAGCTGCATAATTTGGTTATTTTATGAAAAACAAGTATTTAAAATCTCATTTACAGTTTATAACTAGTAAAGTTTTGTTTTTTGTCCAAAATTAACTATTCACAATAGTAACATCTGGGTTATTGTATAAAATATATTTTATTTTCAAAATATCTGAGAACGTTTAATACAAATTTAGTTCGGTTTGGAACTGCTAAGGTAGCATGCCAAGTTTGTTCTGGAATCAGTTAGCTGATTTAGGAGATGCATTTAAAGACAGATGGAAAGTATTTTTCCCCCCTTGATACCGGATACTTATCTCACAAATATGACGGATAAATCATCCGTATCCCTGCTATTATTTTTCTGCCATCATCGGACAATCTGTTGTGTCCATCGACGGGAATCGAACACCTGACTTTAGCGTTTTAAATCCGAAGACTTATCGCTGTTCCAGCAGGGAACGAGTTAAGTAAAACTGAAGTTATGCTTTGGCTCAATTGAACAATAAGTTAAACTGAGATTAATTATTATCGCTATTAGATATGTGAGAAATCTACCTAATTTTCTCGTGCCAAATCAATGGAAAATGTTTACAAGAAACAGGTCATTATTATTTTTGTTTTGCCTCATATTTACAAAAATCCAATCAATACTGTATGATAAATATTTTGTGTAGATATGTTTCTATTTGTATTTTCTGCGAGTTTTTCATAATGGATACTATACAATCCATAAAAGTAATTCACATTTCCAATTTAAAATATTGACTAAATAGCGCTACGCGCTTTATGCAAAAGCATAGATGGAAAAGACAATTTTACGAAGTTTCCTTACTTTTATGGTAGCTGTAAAACTACCGCCATCTTCGAGTAAAATGGTAATATTAGGATGTTGTAGAAGGTCCTGCAAACTGTCGATCTTATCCATGGCTTTGTTACTGGTAAACATGGAGACCAACTTCCCACTGAAGCTACACATAACAATCAGACAGACCAGCCACCATATTCCTACCAATAGTCTCAAAGATGATCTCATTGGCAAACGTGGCAGACCTAAAGCAAATAATCCAAAGCGCTATTGTAAAAAATAAATTTCGAATGTTTCTTATTACATTATTATAAAACTGACAATATTACATTTATTAATTTTACTGCACGAAGATTTCTAGTTCTACCGAATATAAAGGCGTGTATAGTTTTCAAAATAAACGTTGATCAGTGGATGGAATCTTCCTTTCTTTCTAGCTACCTATTGTTTTAGGTCATTCAATAATGGTATTACATGCTTTTTTATGGGAAATATTTTTAAACTAAATGCTACTATGTGAGAGTAGATAACAATCTTTTACACTGGTGGATTAGGCGACATCTTGAGGTTACATACTTTCTTGTTTTCGATAAGAAAATTTACTTATAATAATGGCATTATTGTTCCATTTATACGTGAAACATATTTTTGCTTCGTCACAGAAAGATGTAACAGTAGATGCGCCTCCTTTATGACTAATCATACTTGTACTGATCGTTTGGAATAAATGAAAAAGATTTTGAATATATTTTATGTTTGCACAGTTAATTTCACAATTTAGTCACAAGCAGATATTCTGCAGGTTTATCGCTACAAAACATTTCAGGCCTGAATCTACACTCCTTCTACTGATGCAATATCTAACGACTCGGATATGAATACACTTGTTAACATTACACAGCACATGGACTACAACAAGCTCTAAAACTCCTGAGACTTAAGAAACTTGTTTCAGAAAAGCACATTTCTTACATAAACGCTAATTTTTTCTAACCAAAGAAGACGCTACCAGCTATTACAATTTAAATTTTATATTACAAATGGCTCAGGGTAGTGTGGTGAACTGAAAGGTCCAAAGCTCGAGCCGCAATATTCCGTTACACATGTTTCCTATCTTTGAAAAGCTGTAGGAGTTATAAAGGCTAAACCAAGCCTAGTATTTATTTGATACTGATCAATTATTCCCTATTTAGTCAATATTTTAAATTAGAGATGGTTAAGCCCGAATCTTAGAAACTAATTTAGCCATATAACAAATGTGTCCCATAATTTGACATTCAGTTTAAAAGTAACAAGTATTATAAAAAAAAAAGCTACAAATTTGAAGACTGGTGAAACCAAACTCTGTTTAAGTTCTTTAAGACACCTCGTGACACTTCCGAATGCCACGTGCTGCTAATATTATCGCATAATCTGGACTCACAAGGATATGTTTAATTTTCTAAGTACCTCAGTCGTTTTTTTTGTTTCTTGTAACAGTCAGTGACACCATCGTGTAGTCTGAAAACTAAAGAGCAGTTGGAGCTTCTGAAAATATGTCTACATTATCCTCAGGTGCACTGAATTCTAAAAGGTAAGAATTGCACGCTCTCTAGCCAGAGTTATATTACGACACATAAACGTGTTAGAACATTCATCACTGAATAAAGCCACTTATTTGTGCTGAAGGTACAAGTGATGTAAAAATCTAGACTGTAATCACATGGTACCAAGCAGTGTTTTGGCCCATAAGTGATATCCTGACTCATGTCCACCAGAAAACATAAAATTAATCATTAAATATAATTCTGCTGTAAATAAATACTGTAAACAAATTCTGTAAACGCCTGTAAAATTGCAGCTTCTACAGAATGTGTATCATATTGAAGAAAAATCTGCCTCAACCATAGATGAAAGAAAATTTTTCCATATTTCAAATTTATGACATTTGTCCTTGTGTTAACAAAATTCAACAAGAAGAAATCTGATCGAAGTGTCTTCCTCACTATAAATCTGTCGCTCTTCCTTGTCATTTTAAATTTGTTGTTATTTTATAAAGTATTTATTAAAACCACACGTATTTTGTTCATTGCTTTACTTGTGTTTAAGGCATGCTTTTTAACAATTAATTCTAACCTTGAAATAGAAAACAGGTGAAGTATGTCCAAAAATGTTGAAAAAACATGTAAGCCATACACCGATGACGTATTTCACATTCTGGAAGCATGAGTTGGAAAACGAAAGAAATTCCAGACACAAGCAGAATGCTCAGTCCCAAAAAAAGCCACACCTAAAGAAAGCAAAACGCAGTTTAATACCTAGAAGTACATGAACAGAAAGCATGAAAATATTTGAAAGTTATACACTTATGAAAAACTTTCGTGATAATGGTAAATTTAGAGTCTTGGCCAGAGATGTTTAACTTCTTTTTTGAAAAGGCTACTATTTCGAATAAACTTTGATGACTTAAACACGGGTATAGCACTTAGCCTCTAAGCGTCGCCTATCCTACATACAGATAGTTTTACATTGAAACTTGAGTAATTCAGCTTTAGCGCTGGTTGATACCACTCCTGACTGGTTAAGAGGCATGCTAGAAAGATGGCAAGTGTTGCTGAAAGTAACGATCAGTGAGGCAGTGGTGAGTTTTCTTTAATGGAAAGTCTAGCATGACCACAAATGATGGAAAATTCTGAAGTGGATCAGAGTCAATGGATGAGATGCCTCCAGAAACTCATCATTTAGAAGTTTCTGTATTAGTCTATGCCGCCATACCTAGAATATGACATGTTAGAATGACATTTGCCTTAATGACAGTGAATGCGATATTCGCACCAAAACAACACGTAGGCAAAGCAGACCATAATCTCAGTGTTAAAAGATGTGGCAACAGAAAACTTGAAATATTTTTCAACATATAAGGTAAGTTCTAGCTGGAACAGCTGCATCCGGGAACAAACCACGTAATACCTGTCCTAAGTGTGAGCGTTCCCTCCCTCTAGACTGTCGAGAACTTCAGTTCTGCCAGCATTTTGATCAGGTAAACAACCAAACTGTTCACGAGGCTGAGTTCAAGGCTTGTAAGAGGGTCCTTATTAGAAATTAGGCATTTGCATGGACGATCTGTGCCTGTTGTATGCTTTATTAGATTGCAAACACATCTTAAGGGCTATCAAGTTAAATGATGAGCTGCCATAAGAAATGTATTCTAATTATAACAGTAGTAGCTTTTGTAGTGATGGGGTTTCAAGTTGTGACTTAGAAAAGGTCACAAAAAGGAATGAAAATGTAGTGCCTTGAACATGACAACATACTCAGTTAAGTATTTCACGTGAAGCTCGAGAGCTGCTGTGGACAAACCGGCTGTAAATCCACCCTAAGCCCAAACGTAACCCCATTTCTTCCAGTGAACGTGTATGGGTGAGACTTTCCTCTTCTTCCCATGATTATGTGCCACAGATTTCATTGATGATGCTTCTATTTAAATGTAAGGAAGACCAAAGCACCTGCTTTGAGTGTGGACTGCAGGGCCATTTTAATACCTATGCAAAAAGGTAAGTGGGGTTACTAGTTACATGGCAGTTACAAAAGTTTGGCAATGATCTAAAGCTGCTGCTAGTTGCAGTCTAGGAACTAATCAGAGTCAACTCTGATCACAAACTTGGAAAAATGCAGAAAACAATTTGTGTTGCAGCTTTTAGTCTTAGTCTCTCAGGACCGGATGGTGATTGGTAAGTCCCTATAGGGATAAAGAGTCAGGCAAGAAATGATGTCCCTGACTGATACAAAAGCTTCAGGATACTAAATTATCCCACTGAGTGAAGTTGCCACTGTCTTCAGGTATACTCACTTTATTCTGATGAATTATAATAGACTATACAAGGCTCAAGTGGCATATTTTCAACTAATCTACAGGGTGGCCCGTAAGTCCCTACCCATCCATATGTTATTATAAACAACGTTATAATACTAATGATGAGTTGAAGGCAGCTGCTACCATAGCATTTGGAACAATAACCCCTGCTATGTTGAGGAAAGTGTCACACAGAACATGGCGTGGCATAATATTACGCAGCGAGAATGAGGGACAGCACAAAGATATATGGATGGGTAGGGACTTACGGGCCACCCTGTATGTAATATAAACCACAAACTAAAGGTAATCATCACTGAAGTAGGAGATATATGGATGGGTATGGACTTACGGGCCACCCTGTATGTAATATAAACCACAAACTAAAAGTAATCATCACTGAAGTAGGAGATATATGGATGGGTAAGGACTTACGGGCCACCCTGTATGTAATATAAACCACAAACTAAAGGTAATCATAACTGAAGTAGGAGATATATGGATCGGTAGGGACTTACGGGCCACCCTGTATGTAATATAAACTACAAACTAAAGGTAATCATCACTGAAGTAGGAGATATATGGATGGGTGGGGACTTACGGGCCACCCTGTATGTAATATAAACCACAAACTAAAGGTATCATCATTGCTATAGCATCTGGCATCTTCAGGACGAATGGAAATTATTGAAAAGTTTGACCTGTGCATCTGTGATCTGAAATTCGTCTTATATTCAGATCATTCAGCTGTGTGTTGTAGAGAGAGCCACTGCATCTCCATCAGAATAATAGATCATTCAACTGTGCATCTCTATGCACACATAGTTTACTATACATGAGATTTAGTGCGAGGGGTTACAGAGTCAAAGCATCGAATGCAGTTTCATATCCAATATTCAAGTAGTAACACCATCAAGGCAAGATGAAGTTCTAGCATTGAGATGTAATGATGGGAAACTGGAGGGATGGTCACTGGTACGACAGGTAAACTGGTGGTAACCAGTGGTATCGCATGTGTTACTTCAGTCGTGTCACGTCTGGAAACAAGCAGCATTCGGTTTAAACCACTTATAAAATCAGTATGGGGATTTTGCAAGCAACACTGATTTTTTAGAATGGCAAAAGCTTAGTGATTTTATTTATTTATTTATTGTGTCAATATATTTGTGGTTTGTTTGTTTTGGAATTTCGCACAAAGCTACTCGAGGGCTATCTGTGCTAGCCGTCCCTAATTTAGCAGTGTAAGACTAGAGGGAAGAGAGTCAGTCATAAACAACCACTGTCAACTCTTGGGCTACTCTTTTACCAACGAAAAGTGGGATTGACCGTAACATTATAACGCCCCCAAGGCTGGGAGGGCGAGCATGTTTGGCGCGACTCGGGCGCGAACCCGTGGACCTCAGATTACGAAGCACACGCCTCAACGCGCTAGGCCATGCCGCTCCTATATTTGTGGAGCCAGTTAATTGATTGTATTAAACGAAAGTAACTCGCCATCACATAAATATGGGCAACACTTGTTCAAATAAAGAACCATCACACAGACTTCCCTGGAGCAGTAGATATTTTGCTAGTACTGAAATACAGAACAGAAGACGCTAGAAGATAAGAATCAAAGTCTTCAAGCAGCGATTGACAGGAAAAAGGAGAGTTGTGTTGATTCCATGAAGAGATCCATTGGAACATGCAATGGTTCAACCCTTTAGATCTGTCATCCAAATACTTGCAAGTCAAACTAGATGACGAGTTTTACAGATTTCATGTTATACAATTTGGTCTATATAGTGTACTTGTCACTTTCAATAGGCTAATGGAGTTTACTCTGAAGAGATTGCAATGGAAGAGATAATTGGTCCGTGTTAACATTTTCTTGGTATTTGGCTGTCACTCCATCTTGCGACTCTGGTAACAATTCTACGATCACTGGAACCAATATCCAGTAAAAACTCAGTAATGTCGTGGACACATCAACACTGCAGCTTACGCTAAAACAGTCTGTCCAAAATGTACATCTGTTTAATAAGAACGTGTAATGATTATGTGATCTTGGAGAAGTTTGGAAATAAAACATTAGGATAATATGTTTTCTTAAAGCAAAGCTACATCAGCCTATCTCTGGAGCCCACCAAGGGGAATCGTTGTAAATCCGTTGTACTAGCGGGGTGCATAAAACATTAGTATGTGACACACAAAAAAGACAAATTCGGATTTGTTTGGTCATGGACTGAAACCAGTCTCGAACAACTACGATCTCTGCAGGTTTCATCTTTTCCCTGTTGCTCTTTTCTGCTACTTGAAATCTGCGCATGACACTATTATCCAAATAGTGACCCACATCTCTCTGATAGAATATTTCTGTTCACCTTTTATGTGTCCTACACTTTGTAGGGTAAGCATCTCGTCTTCAAATCCACACTTATCCAAAGACAAGAAAGATGGAATTTCCTTACTGAAATTTCCTAAGTCAAATTGAAATGGATCATAAAAAAAAATTAAAACATCAGTTTCAAATTTTTGAGATAGATTTTTGATCCAGTTTACAAAGAGATCATCTTTAGCATAAGATAAATCATAGTCTTTATTATTTTCTACAAAATTATTCAACTTTGCAAAATGTATCAAAGCATTAGTTTTATATATGCAAAATCGGCTCGTTTGGGTTGAAAAAAATATTTTAAATAGAAGAGCGAACAACGTTTCGACCTTCTTCGGTCATCGTCAGGTTCACAAAGAAAGAGGTAACTGACCGGAAGCTGACCACATGTTTGGAAGGGGTTGTGTAACTGAGTGTCGCAATGTAGAGGGCGGGGTTAGATGTTTGAATATATAATTTTATCAATAATATTAATATAGGTATAATGGCGTTCCTTTATATTGGTTTATTTTGGGTTTAAGTTGTTGTATAAGTAAGGCTTCTTTAATTTTGCGTTTGATTATGTTTGTTTCTTTATTTAGTATTTGAGTGTTTTTTATGGTTATGTTGTGTTTATTTGACTTAAAGTGTTCGAAAACGTGTGAAGGTGACTTTTTATGTTCTTTGAATCTGGTTTCCATTTTTCTACTTGTTTTTTCAATATGGAAGTCGTGGCAGTTATCACATTGTGTTTTATAAATAATGTTGGTGTGATGTTCGTCAGTGTAGTTCTTACATAGTATAGACCTCAGTTTTGTGCCTGGATTTTGAATAAATTTAGTATTAACTGGAATGTCATATTTTGTTACTAGTTTTTGCCAAACGTTGGTTATTTGTTTGCTGATGTCAGCAATATATGGTATACAGCAGTATATGGTTTCGTGATTTTTTGATTCGTGAGATATATTTACTTTTGTTGGTTGATTTTCCTTTCTGTCTAGATGTCTGCGTATAATGTTTTCTACGGTTTGTGGAGGAAACTTATTGATGTTGATGAAGTATTGTTTTATTTTGTCTAATTCATCGTTAATTTTATCTGGTGAGCATAGTTTTATGGCTGTGTTTATCTGGTTTCTTAGTATGTTGAGTTTTTGTTTTGTTTCATGTGCTGAGTCCCAAGGAATGTATAGGCCAGTATGGGTGATTTTTCGGTGGATTCATGTTTTGAATTGTGTGTCGGTTCTTATAATTTTGAGGTTAAGAAATGATATTTGATTACTTTCTTCGTGTTCACATGTGAAGTTAATGTTGGGATGTATAGAGTTAATGTGATTGAAAAAATTAAGTTTGTGTTCTGTAGATTTGAATCCCGCAACCGTGTCATCTACATATCTGTACCAATATAGTGGTGGATGTAATGCTGTATTAATGCTTGTGTTTCAATTTGTGTCATAGAAATATTAGCCAGAACTGGTGATACTGGGTTGCCCATGCTTAGGCAATTTGTTTGTATGTAGTTTTGGTTGTTGAACATGAAGTTTGTCCTAATTTCGCCCCAGTCATGGCGGGAACGCCATCTGTTGTGACAAAAACCAATGTTTTAAAATCTAGAATGAAATTTTTAACAATTTAAGAAAATTTTCAAAGATGTTTTTTTCCACACGTTTGATCTCGTAATCCACAAAGGCGAAACATTTCTTTCCTCACTTGAAGATCTGAAGTTATGTATCGAACATAAAATATCAACTGTGTAGTGTCACTAACATTTATTGACTCATCTGGTGCTAAAGAAAAATACAAACAGTCTTTTAGTTGTTCAAACAACTGATTTTCTATGTCTTTCGCTAGCTCTATCATTCTGTGGACAATTGTTCTTCGACTTAATTGAAAATTATTTACCCTTTGAAATTTTTTTTTTATATTTTTGAATTATAATTCTCCAACAGTTTCAATGACCACAATCAATATTTCTTTTAATAGTTCAGCATCACCAAATGATATTTTGGTGATAATCCAAGCTACTTTATAGCTAGATAATGTAACCAGTTATATCGATGATAAAAATCTTTCTAGGCCTCCCTTTTGTTCATGAAGTTCTGCTTCCAGACGGTTAATTTTATTCATACGATTTTTGCGATCAACTGGAAATGTGACATCAAATTCGTTGTGAAAATTGTTAAAGTGTTGCTGCAGTTATATATTTTATTATTCTTTAAAACTTTGTTACACAAAAGTCACACTGGGTTATTATTTGCTTCAATCACTGCTCATTTTAACTCCTAAATTTCATTAAATTCTCGTTTTACGTTTTTCCACTCACGCGCCATTTTCTTTTCGGCAGTAATGCAAGAATCAGAATTTTATATGCAAAAACGGCTCGTTTGGGTTCAGAAAATATTTTAAATAGAAGAGCGAACAACGTTACACTAAAATACTAAATAAAGAAACAAACATAAACAAACGCAAAATTAAAGAAGCCTTACTTATACAACAACTTAAACCCAAAATAAACCAATATAAAGGAACGCCATTATACCTATATTAATATTATTGATAAAATTATATATTCAAACATCTAACCCCGCCCTCTACATTGCGACACTCAGTTACACAACCCCTTCCAAACATGTGGTCAGCTTCCGGTCAGTTACCTCTTTCTTTGTGAACCTAACGATGACCGAAGAAGGTCGAAACGTTTTTGCATATAAAATTCTCAACAAGTGTGTTTCTCGACATCACTGAATGCAAGAATCAGTTAAACCGTCATCATCTGGATTCTTTTGTTTTCGAATTATACACTTTACGGGATTAGAAACAAAATATATTTAAACACTTGAAAGTTGCACAACAAAAATATGTTTGCAAGCGCATGAAAAACAACGCACACTTGATAAACATCTAAACCAGACTGACGTTACAAAATGGGCGGAGTCTGTGGCAGTGATGAAGGTCGCAACAATAGCGACGACGTGAGGCAGTGCAGTTGCTGATTGCCAAATCTGCGATAAAACATAAATGATAGAAAAGTTGATTCCTAAACTCGAACTGGACACAACTGTGCTATTCACTGGCCATGGAGTTTCACACTCCTGTAGTTTTCATTGGTCTACTGTTACAAGGGATAGTTGACACTTTTACTTTTTATTCACTACATCCAAGTCCTTCTAAATTGATGGTAGTGCAGTTTCGCGCAAAGCTACTCGAGGGTTATCTCCGCTAGCCGTCCCTAATTTAGCAGTGTAAGACTAGAGGGAAGGCAGATAGTCGTCACCATCCACCGTGAACTCCCGGGTTGCTTTTTATCAACAAATACTGGGATCGACAGTCACATTATAACGCCCCCACGGCTGAAAAGACAAGCATGTTTGTGCAACGGGGATGCGAACCCGCAAACCTCGGATTACGAGTCGAACGCCTTAACTCATCTAGCCATGCTGGGCCTAGAGGACCCTGAATTATACGAGTTAATTTGTTGAGAAAAAATCTATTAAGTCGTGGGGAGTGAGGTACAGAAGAAAAGATTTAAATTACGTCATCCCGGTTGCCTTTGGAGATCAACAAGATAACGTGGGGAACAAATAGGCCCATGGGTGACCAGATCCGATCATTAAACTCACCACGAAATTCCAGCGGAAATCCAAGTGTGGCTAAGATTCGTAAAAAAAAAAAAAAAAAAAAAATGTACATGTAAAAGGCAAGCGCTCAGACAAGCAGTGGTCTCTTTGGAGAAACGATGGGGAATCACATTCAAGTGCTGAGACCTCTTTAACTCTTTCCAGAGACCCCACGTTACATTTGGTTGAGAATAATCAAAACCCACAAAACATGTGAAGGTGAACATAGAGACAATATTTCTATTTTATAAACAGATGATTTCTAAAGCAGTAGCAGATACATTGATTCCTTTCACAGTTCTGGTCACCTTAAATTTGAGAATAGTAGAGTGTTGAATTAAAAAAAATAATAATCAAGGTATTTAACGTACTTTGATGCGAAAAGCTTTCAGAAAACTAAACAGGTCAGGATATTCTACAGGATTACTGGTTAATATATACATAGGCTCAGTGACAATGGGATTGGTGAAGTCGGCGATTTCAAACCTGTTTTGCGTTGCCGAAACTGGAGTCAATACAAAATCAACTTCCTGTATTTGGAAAAATAAATAAATAAATTTGATACGTGTGAGTTAACATGATTTCAAAATGCTAAAGTAAAATTTAAAAAACGGTAAGATAATTTTACACGTTCTCATAGAAGTATAATTTTCATATAGACTCTGATTGTTCGATCTCTCTCGATAGTCCGATGTGGCTTAGCTATAGCCTCCCAGTGGCTCAGCGGTATGTCTGCGGACTTACACGCTAAAATCCGGGTTTCGATACCCGTGGTGGGCAGAGCACAGATAGCCCATTGTGTAGCTTTGTGCTTCATTCAAAACAACAACAACAAAGCTTGGCTATAAGAAAACACACGAGTTATTATTAAAAATAAATAATTCCAATTAGAAAGTGTCGTTTCATAATTTGCAAGAGAAACTGAAAATTTAGAATGCATTGAAATACTAATAAGTTTATTTTTACTTGTAAATGTAAATAATTTCATTGAGTGTGTTTGTGTTTTTCTTTTAGCAAAGCCACATGCATTATTTGCTGTGTTAACCATAGAATCGCATTGCTGATTTTACCAATGAAAATCCGTAGACTCGTGTATGTTTGTGTTTTTCGTATAGCAAAGCCACGAAGGGCTATCTGCTCAGCCCACCGAGGGGAATCGAACCCCTGATTTTAGCGTTGTAAATCCGGGTGACGTTTCATTAATTCTTAAAAACAAAGGCATATGCCAGTTTAGAAACAAATTTTGCAGCATAAACATTATCTGACCTGGAAGAAATGTAACAGAATAACATTTTACTACCAGTCAAATGACAGCTGAAAACTTTGCAAACAATAATAGAACACTAAATTGTACAGTTTTACAGATTAATATTGAGTCTTTATAAAATCTCTGACTTGCATACGTGTCTATATAAACTTCTCAAAATAATTAAAATATAATTAGAGTTTTATTCACTAATTTTTACCAGGTCACATCAAGGTACGATTTGCATTTGTGATCAAGTGACCATATGCCTCGTTAACAAGTGTTACCTCATTGTTTACTGGGCTGCAAAGTCTTCAGTGCCAAGAAAATGGAACTACAATATAATACGGTGTAACCCGTTACTCAACACTTGCTTTTCATATTGTGGTTATTTTGAGCGTATATCTGACACGAATCGACACACTTACCGTATGATTTGATTTGTTTTGAATTTCGCGTAAAGCTACACGAGGGATATCTGCGATAGCCGTCTCTAATTTAGCAGTGTAAGACTAGAGGGAAGACAGCTAGTCATCACCACTCACCGCCAACTCTGGGGCGACTCTTTTATCAACGAATAGTGGGATTGCTCGTAACATTATAACGCTCCCACGGCTGTAAAAGCGAGCATGTTTGGTGTGACGGGGATTCGAACCCGCGACTCTCGGATTAGAGTCCAGTGCCTTAACCACCTGGCCACGCCTGGGCCTGTATGACTTGATTTACTGCATTGTGAAAAAAATGTATGAAATAGTTGTTAATCTGAAACGAACTACTTGTTATGAAACATATTTTCCTTAGCAACTGGCCCGGCATGGCCAGGTGGGT
Organism: Carcinoscorpius rotundicauda; assembly: GCA_011833715.1. Classification (NCBI taxonomy): domain Eukaryota; kingdom Metazoa; phylum Arthropoda; class Merostomata; order Xiphosura; family Limulidae; genus Carcinoscorpius; species Carcinoscorpius rotundicauda. The sequence goes on from CM022399.1 coordinate 88,471,588, forward strand.
TAAGCCATCCGACTCGTAATCTGAGGGTCGCGGGTTCTCTCCGTTGAATCAAACATGCTCGCCCTTTCAGCCGTGGGGGCGTTATAATGTGATGGTTAATACCACTATTCGTTGGTAAAAAGTACCCCAAAAGCTCGCGGCGGGTAGCGATGACTAGCTGCCTTCTCTCTAGTCTTACACCGCTAAATTAGGGACGGCTAGACCTCGTGTAGTTTTGCGCGAAATTTAAATATAAACAAACAGGTAGAACGCACGGTGAGTAAGACAACTTTTTAAAAAAAGGTACGGCGCTTCAATCACTGGTGCAACAACTATATATTGTTAAAGTTGTGCACTTGGTACGGCGCTTCAATCACTGGTGCAATAACTATATATTGTTAAAGTTGTGCACTTGGTACGGCGCTTCAATCACTGGTACAATAACTATATATTGTTAAAGTTGTGCACTTGATGATGATCGAACAATAATCGAAACGTCCTACCTGTTCTTAAAACTAATCCCATTGTAAAGGTTCCAATAAAAATATATAATTTATAAGCAAGTTAGCTCAAAACGAAACTACTCCATTTTGTTTCACGAAAACGATTTCCTAACATCGTAATTCAAATTAAGTTTAAATTAGGGATACTTTGTTCAAAATAAAATAGAAAAGAGAGATTTATAAAACAGAATAGTAACTGTCGCGAAAACTGTTCTATTTTTAATTCTACACGGTGTTTGGAAAGTCCCTGTGCAGTTTTGTAATCATATTTTATTCAGTCTATTTCAAGCCAGCAACTGATAGCGGTGTTTAGAAACAAAATAAGAAGGATCCAGGTCTGTACTGATGCCAACAGGGGTCATTTTTAACATTGTTTATAACTGTCATTCATATTTACCTCCTGTATTCTGTATGGAAACCAGTCTGTTAATAAATGTATAAGTGCACAGTGACTTTTTGAACACCCTGTAGTAACATAGAACAAAGGTAAGCTTTTACCACGCAGTTCTAATCTCTACAGAAATTGACATTAAATTGTAGCTTCTATTGAAAAGAACAGAAAAAGAATTTTCATCACGTGCTTTGGTCACAAACCTATGACTTCTCGAAGTTGATACAGATAATGAATTACATTACGCCATGATCATCTGAGTTAAAAAACAGTAAATGGGTAATTTTACTATTTCTAGTAAAGCTATGTATGTGTTTTATTATTGCAAAGCCACATCGGGCTGTCGATTGAGCCCACCAAGAGGGATCGAACCGTTGATTTTAGCGTTGTAAATCCGTAGGTATACCGCTGCACTAGCGGGGAGCAGTTAAGGTTATTTCGTTCCAGTCCGACATAACTTTCCTCTTAGGAAGTTGAAATCAACAAGCTAAAAATTTGATTTAAAAAAATATGAATAATAACCAGCAAGTAATATTATTTGAGTGAATATTAACTAATCAGATTTTAATTCTTTTAATATATGGAAAAATACGTGCAATATTATTTTTAAGGATTTTTTTTTTAAATTCGCTCGTGCAGTCTGAATGCGCCCATTGAGGTATGGTGTGTATATATATATATATCCTATAGATACGGATGTTCTAATATTACGCAATGTGTGTTACAGAATGCTTTAAATGTGTACTTTTCTGCTCAACATTCCAATCATTCCAGTCCAATCACCATTCATCTTCTTTGAACCAAACGCTTTGTCCACAGGAGATAACACGGTGAAACTGTGATTAAAATTGTAAAATATATTCTTATAATACATGAATAATAATAAATATAACAATGCAAATAATGTTTCTAACAATACAAATAATATTTCTAACAATACAAATGTTTCTAACAATACAAATAATGTTTCTAACAATACAAATAATGTTTCTAACAATACAAATAATGTTTCTAATAATACAAATAATATTTCTAACAATACAAATAATGTTTCTAACAATACAAATAATATTTCTAACAATACAAATGTTTCTAACAATACAAATAATATTTCTAACAATACAAATGTTTCTAACAATACAAATAATATTTCTAACAATACAGATGTTTCTAACAATACAAATAATATTTCTAACAATACAAATGTTTCTAACAATACAAATAATGTTTCTAACAATACAAATAATGTTTCTAACAATACAAATAATATTTCTAACAATACAAATAATGTTTCAGAATTATACAAGCATGGGTTTAAGAGATGGGACATCACATAATAATTTCATTATCTTATTAATGTGTAATTTACACTAGCTAATTACGTAACGTGTAAACTGTGAACTGTAAAATCAAATGTTGTTTCAAAGATGCTGAGGACCGGATGAACCAGCAACAATATGCAATATTTAATAGTCTAGGGTAACACAAGCCCGAAAGCCAGAGTAATTCGTAAACTCACGTCGTATATTTGAACACTGCGACAATGCTAAATCAATTCTACTTGTCGGTTTATATGCTAGCTGTGGAAAGAAATCTCTACAAGGTTGAGTGAAAGACAGCTCTTATCTTTATCATAAGCAACAAGGTTATTTTATTCATAGTTGGCATTTACAAATATGTTAGTGTAATCGTAACTTCACGTGTTTATTTCCAAAAGTTGTGCTATTAGCAATAACACATTACCATAAACCAGAAAAGGAATATATTAAGTTTTTTTCCCATTTTGGTTACAACAAACACTTGAAACTTACTGTTATAATACGTAATACATTATGATTACAATAATCGAGAAACCCGAGTGCGATTATTGCTGGTGTATTTGGTTCGAGATGTGTTGTTAAGTACACTTTGCACATTCAGTTGTGGGTGTGTTGTAAGACTAAATAGCTAATCCCACTAATCGATAAGGAACAAACACTTTACAAGACGGGTGTTGCCAACTGATGTCTTTCCTTTGGTTTGTAGTTCAAAATTATGGATGGCTACTCCTGATATAGAGTATGTGTGTTTTCTTCTTTTTGCAAAACAACATCGAGCTATCTGCTGTATTCACCGAGGGGAATCAAACCCCTGATTTGAGCGGTGTAAATCCATAGATTTATTGCTGTCCCAGTGGAGTACCTAAAGTGAAGAGGTACTACTTGGTAGTGTACGTGTGGGGAATACTTCAGACGAACAAACGAATAAAGAAAGGCCTATCACAGTACTGGTATTATAACTAACGTTTTTGTGTAAGTGGACTTTTTTGTTTGTTTGTTTTAGGGCAAAGTTGCATTTGACTATTTTCTGCTCACCGCAGGAATTGAATCCCGGATTACAGCGTCATAAAAAAGAAAACTTATTGCTATCCCACAGGGAGACAAAAGAGTAGACATACATGAAAGTTAATAAATATACAGAGAGGCAGTGTAATAAGTGTATAGTAAACTCTCATTGTTTCGAAGTCGCTAGAACCGAATACATCACTTGTATAGAAGTTGTTGACTGGTCCAGCCAACTGTCCATATAAATACATAGTAACAAAAGCCCCTTGAACCGAACTGCATGTATCGAAGTGTAGGCTTGTAACGATGTATAATTATAGTCCCTAGGGTGTGAAAAGCATCAATATTACAACGTTTGTATCGAACCAGGTACCAAGATATTTATTTTTCTCTTCTTCCCTAAATTAATTGTCACCACTGCCGACCACCCGCTACGCCTCTAGCAAGTGCAATTGGTCAGTCTCCGCGCAACAATGTGTGGTGCCACCATCAAAATCTTACACTTGAGAAATAGCGGACTGCAGATGGGGTAGTAGATTAGCCTAGCAATGTTTTTACAACAATTATGGTCAATAACACTTTAAACCCCTGCCCGCCCCAACTCACCCGCCCTCCCAGCAAAAATTAGCTTAGATATAAAATTCTCAGATTATGGCTTGAGTAGATTATGCCTGGGCAGCCTGCATGCTGTGGCCTATAAAAAGCTAATCACAGTCAAATTAAACAGATCATTAATCATTGATCATGGCGAAGCGCAAGCTTGTATCGATAGAAACTAAAATTGCAGCAATAGAAGAAGTTGAAAAAAAAGTTAAAACAAAAACAGAAATAGCAAAAGCATTGGATGTGCCTCTGAACACTTTATTAACATGGTTGAAAAATAAAGAGGCCATATTGTCTTCTTTAGACAACTTTTGTCCCAATATAAAACGCAACCATTGGCACAGCTCTTGACACGACTGAATGGGTGGGTGGCACAGCTCTTGACACGGCTGAATGGGTGGATGGCCCAGCTCTTGACACGGCTGAATGGGTTGATGGCCCAGCTCTTGACACGGCTGAATGGGTGGATGGCACAGCAGAGGATGACGAGACTGCTGATAATGATCTGATCACTAGCGCGCCCCTGACAGACAGTGATATTGTGGCCATGGTGCAAAATAAACAGACACCAGGAAATGACAGTGAAAGTGAAGATGACTACAATGAGGAGCCCCCCATCCCAACACATTCTGCAGCTCGTGATATGTGCCTGTAACTTCAGAGATATCTTGAACACCAGGCTAACGCAGGACAGTTTATCTCTCAATTAAACATGATGGAGCGTTTTGTGACCAAGTGCCAGAGGGACAGCAGTTCGCAAAAATGCATTGTGCAATATTTCAAGTGATTCCAGTTAGATGTTCTTGCTGGTGTTTGTATCCTGTACATTATAATTACATGTGTCTATATTATAAATGTTATTTTTTTACATGTTTTTTTTTTTAACAAGTGCTGTTAATTGTCCTTTTGAATTTCATTAAATGTGTTTTAAGTGTTTACACACGTGTGACTTCTGAGTCTTGATTGTTTGTTTGTTTTGGAATTTCGCACAAAGCTACTCGAGGGCTATCTGTGCTAGCCGTCCCTAATTTAGCAGTGTAAGACTAGAGGGAAGGCAGCTAGTCATCACCACCCACCGCCAACTCTTGGGCTACTCTTTTACCAACGAAAAGTGGGATTGACCGTTACATTATACACCCCCACGGCTGGGAGGGCGAGCATGTTTGGCGCGACTCGGGCACGAACCCGCGACCCTCAGATCACAAAGCGCAAGCCTTAACGCGCTAGGCCATAACTTCTGAGTCTTTGATCCAATTACCGGTACTGCAACAGCCGTCAGTTATAGGGCCTACCATTACCAGACTTGTCAGTTACAGGGCCTACCATTGCCAGACTTGTCAGTTATAGGGCCTACCATTACCAGACTTGTCAGTTATAGGGCCTACCATTACCAGACTTGGCTAGTGAATGAAAAAAAAATCCTTTATAACGAACTTCTTTTACAACGAACAATTCTCTTTGGTCCCTACGACTTCGTTACAACGAGAGTTTACTGTATTATGGGACGTAATTTAGGTGTCTAATCACTGACTGGTCATTGAGTGCAAAGGCACTGAAGTGGTTAGGAGTGGTTAGAGCAGGTGACTCTTCAAGGCGGTCTGTGGCCCTCTTTCGGGAAGAATCACACATTATATTATATTCACATATACAATTATCCAGAACTTGCATCTGTTGCATCATGATTTTGAAACAATGGATAGTTACTCAGCAAACCATAGTCACGGGACGTTTAACTTTTTATATCTTAATCTATTAAAGAGAAAAGAACTTTAGCATTTGAAAAATGTAACTAATTTATTTAAATTTTAGAAACGATTTTCAAAGCTTTTCTTGGTCAGAAGAACACGTAATTTCTAAAGTATAAAAATATCGCAGTTCAAGGACTCGTAATTCGTGACTATTAAAGACGGATGGTCATTCACTGTCTTCAAGGCTACAACTAGTTCACCAGTAGCACATGGTTATTTCTCATGAAAAACAAAGTGATCAATTTTCAAATAGTGACACCTACTGGGTTGTGATGACATGCAAATGAGAACGAATGAGATAGACAAAGATATTATTTAAGCTGAAATTCTATGAAACATAAGTTTCATAAAAACATAAGTTTATAAACTCAGATCAGTAAGATTATTTTAGTTTTCCTCATAATCTTATTACTAGAAAGTCCCCTAATGACACAGCGGTGTGTCTGCGGACTCACATTGCTAAAAACCGGGTTTCGATACCCGTGGTTGGCAGAGCACAGATGGTCCATTGTGTAGCTTTGCGCGAAATTCAAAACAATCCTTGTGTTTGATAAAAAAATACTATTTGTTGTTCCGTTTCTTTTCTATTACTGGTACTACGTGATTACCAATTAATTAGCAAAATACTCCTTGACCCTTTGTCGTTAAATTTAAATACAAATTCACGCATGTATGTGTTAGTAAAATATTTATAATATATTTTACGTCTATTAGCCTGGCCTGGCATACCAAGCGCGTAAGGCGTGCGACTCGTAATCCGCGGGTTCGCGCCCGCATCGAGCCAAAACATGCTCGCCTTCCCAGCCGTGGGGGCGTCATAATGTTACGGTCAATCCCACTATTCGTTGGTAAAAGAGTAGCCCAAGGGTTGGCGGTGGGTGGTGATGACTAGCTGCCTTCCCTCTAGTCTTACACTCCTAAATTAGGGACGGCTAGCACAGATAGCCCTCGAGTAGCTTTGTGCGAAATTCCAAAAAAAACAAAGTCTATTAGCCTAACTGTGATGCTTTTTTAAGTTATGAGCAAAAAACTACTCGGGACACAGGAGTACCAACACTTTCTGTGGTAACTGTATGTGAGGAATATTTCATGATATTTGACTTGGGTCGTTTGATGAAAAAAGGAATAGTTAATGATGTTTACCCGGATACTTACTTACCCGGAGGATGAACATCTCTTCATCTTGTGACGGGTCTTTTCTGGTAAGCAGAGCCTTTACTGGACCAACAAGTTTAATGAAGGAGAAGTTTTCTTATATTAAACCGAACGTTAAAGTGGAATTTATCAACTTTACAAAATCAAATGTCTCCTATCGGATAAAATTGTTCATTGATGAGTCGATTCTGAACAAGTTCATTTGCAAAATTAATGACCAGCAAACTTTAAGAGCTTTGTAGATTAAATAATAATAATAAAAATTCGTTTTGTTTTCTTTCCAATTAAGTAATACTATCGTTTTACATATTTGTTTTTTTGAATTTCTCACAAAACTAGCCCTTTCTCACAGATAGCCCTCCCTAATTTAACAATGCAAAACAAGGGAGAAAGCAGTTAATTGTTACCACGTAAAGCCAACTCTTGGGTTACTCGTTTATCAATGAATAGTGGGATTGACCGTCACATTATAACGCCCCCACAGCTGGGCAGGCGAGCATGTTTTGGCGCGATGCGGGCGCGAACCCGCGGATTACGAGAGCTATCTGCAGTAACCGTCCCTAATTTTGCCTTGTAACACTAGATGGAAAGCAGCTAATCATCACCACCCACCGCCAACGCTTGGGCTACTCCTTTACCAACGAATACTAGAATTGACTGTAACATTATAACACCCTCATGTCTGAAAGAGCGAGCATGTTTGGTGGGACGTGGACTCGAACCCGCAACCCTCGAATTACGAATCGAGTGCTTTAACCACCTGGCAATGCCGGACCGTTCACAGAGTGAAGGTAGCTACTTCACTTTATAGCTACACGTTTTAAATTTCAAACTAGTAGAGAACAAGCATTTTTATGTTGTTTTGAATTAAGCACAAAGCTACACAATGGGCTATCTGTGCTCTGCCCACCACGGGTATCAAAACCCGGATTTTAGCGTGTAAGTCCGCACACATACCGCTGAGCCACTGGGGGGCTAAAATATTAATAATGATGTCTTAACCAAGTCGGTAATTTGAGTGTTAAGATAATTATAAATAAGGCCCGGCATGGCCAAGCGTGTTAAGACGTTCGAATCGTTATCCGAGGGTCGCGGGTTCGAATCCTCGTCGCACCAAACATGCTCGCCCTTTCAGCCGTTGGGGCGTTATAATGTGATGATCAATCCCACTATTCGTTGGTAAAAGAGTAGCCCAAGAGTTGGCGGTGGGTGGTGATATGTAGCTGCCTTCCCTCTAGTCTTACGCTCCTAAATTAGGGACGGCTAGCGCTGATAGCCCTCGAGTAGCAAAATTCAAATCAAACTGTCTGGTTTTTCAAAATTTTGGTCTTTTTTTCTTTTCTTGAGCTTCTCACAATTTTGGACTCCTTCTTCTTAACCTCCCCCCAGCGGTATGTCTGCGAACTGAACTCACACCGTTAGAATCCGGGTTTGGATACCCGTAGTGGGCAGAGCACAGATAGCTCGTTGTGCAACTTTGTGCTTAATTCCAGACAAACTCAAATGCATTAAGGAACGTGGTAGGATTTTGTTTTTCTGTTTCTCATTCTATATGAATATAATCCACACAAAACAAAACAAACAAAATTATTAAAATTATTAAATTCGAGAGACGATCTTAGAGGCTGCTTTCACATTTTTAGCGGCACGTTTCTAACGATTTGTTACTCACCTAAAGTTCAAAGCCGTGGATAAACTGTGAATGATTTCAGCCATCGGTCCTCTGACATCTATACATTTACCTCTTTCAATTATTTTAATCCATGGTACCCACTAAACGTAAAAAAAAAATAAATAGACATCATTAGAATAAACATGCACATTAAGGCAAATCAATATGGATAATTAAATGTCGCACAATGAAGTTTTCGATTGTTTTTATTACGATGATACGATTATTTTATTCTTTTTGTAGGAGATAAATAAATTTAGTATCATGTTTGCTAGTAGTTTTGTTTGCTTTCAGGATTGACAAATATGTTATTTAACTGTAGGAACGTTCATAAAAATGTATAACAAACATTGTGAAAATATTCCCCTTCTCAGTTCAATAAAATATAAGAGATCTTGTAATCATTTGTCGTAACAATTAGAAAATGGTTAATTTTTGTTACGTATAACTCATCGTAATGTGTTATTTATACTAGTGTCCTCTGCAGGGATTTTTGTGCTTTGTACAATTAGAGTCGACAAAGACAGAAACAATTCTTTGCATACAGAGTAGGAAAATAGCTTTGAGGAAGATGCACATGGAAAGGGGTGGGAAAGAAGAGAAATGAAGAAATTCTGTTTTTTAAGTATTTATAAGCCTGCAAACTGATGACCAAGCTATTAAGCAAATGGGTATGTAGTTGTTTGTGTCATCGTGTGTTATTATTGTACATGAGTTTACAGTTGCCTTTTGGATATTTTTTTTAAAATCTTACTTCTAGAATCTAAAGAACTTCTGTAAATACGATATTTTAACCCGTTCAGTGCCGACCGGTAATACAGTGCCACGGACGAGTTAATTCGTTCTCAATAATACCTAACTACAACGCTAGATGTCATCACCATACATGCATTTGAATACTTTCAAATTGTTTCACTTTCGATCCAAAATGGTGTCACGAAAAATTTACATAATCAAGAAGTATTAGAATTGTATTGTAGCAGCTGAAATACTTGGCAGTCAACAGGTTAATGGAGTCTGAAATGAACAATCATATCTATACATCCCCTCAAAGGGCAGTTTCCTTCCTTCATGACCGTTAATAAATTTTATTTTTGTGTACCTAAATTTCAATTCGATTATATTGAGTTGACAAGAAATTTAGCCAGAAGACTTATTTGAGATTAAATTTTTGACAGTTTTTGAAGGTATATAAATAAATAGACTTGAAAAGCTGTCTTGTTGTATGTGACACAGATAAAGTGACTGACGTAATGAATTATAATGATTTCAGTAAATAAATGCGCTATTAATTTAAAATCACAACAATTCCAATTGTGGAAACGTATAATTTTCACATTTTCTTTATCTTTGTTATACCATTAACAAAAATAGGGAAGGCAATCTTGTTACATCGTCAAACCTTTACACGACTCATACAATGAGAAAACATCATCTCTACAAGCCTAATGAAATTCTCAAATGAAACTTTCCATGGGAAAGTACATGACGATTACACTTGATTATTCTTAAATGCCACGAGAGCAAAGTCAGTCTAATTATCAACAAACTGTATCTTAACATCTGCGCCAACATACGTGTGAAAAAAGCACTGAAAAAGAAATAATCACGTTATGTGTCTCACTTCTGTACTGTGTTTAATTACACTATGTAAAAAGAATATAGACATTAATCACGTTATGTGTCTCACTTCTGTACTGTGTTTAATTACACTATGTAAAAAGAATGTAGGCATTAATCACGTGATGTGTCTCACTTCTGTACTGTGTTTAATTACACTATGTAAAAAGAATGTAGGCATTAATCACGTGATGTGTCTCACTTCTGTACTGTGTTTAATTACACTATGTAAAAAGAATGTAGGCATTAATCACGTGATGTGTCTCACTTCTGTACTGTGTTTAATTACACTATGTAAAAAGAATGTAGGCATTAATCACGTGATGTGTCTCACTTCTGTACTGTGTTTAATTACACTATGTAAAAAGAATGTAGGCATTAATCACGTGATGTGTCTCACTTCTGTACTGTGTTTAATTACACTATGTAAAAAGAATGTAGGCATTAATCACGTGATGTGTCTCACTTCTGTACTGTGTTTAATTACACTATGTAAAAAGAATGTAGGCATTAATCACGTGATGTGTCTCACTTCTGTACTGTGTTTAATTACACTATGTAAAAAGAATGTAGGCATTAATCACGTGATGTGTCTCACTTCTGTACTGTGTTTAATTACACTATGTAAAAAGAATGTAGGCATTAATCACGTTATGTGTCTCACTTCTGTACTGTGTTTAATTACACTATGTAAAAAGAATGTAGGCATTAATCACGTTATGTGTCTCACTTCTGTACTGTGTTTAATTACACTATGTAAAAAGAATGTAGGCATTAATCACGTGATGTGTCTCACTTCTGTACTGTGTTTAATTACACTATGTAAAAAGAATGTAGGCATTAATCACGTGATGTGTCTCACTTCTGTACTGTGTTTAATTACACTATGTAAAAAGAATGTAGGCATTAATCACGTGATGTGTCTCACTTCTGTACTGTGTTTAATTACACTATGTAAAAAGAATGTAGGCATTAATCACGTGATGTGTCTCACTTCTGTACTGTGTTTAATTACACTATGTAAAAAGAATGTAGGCATTAATCACGTGATGCGTCTCACTTCTGTACTGTGTTTAATTACACTATGTAAAAAGAATGTAGGCATTAATCACGTTATGTGTCTCACTTCTGTACTGTGTTTAATTACACTATGTAAAAAGAATGTAGGCATTAATCACGTTATGCGTCTCACTTCTGTACTGTGTTTAATTACACTATGTAAAAAGAATGTAGGCATTAATCACGTTATGCGTCTCACTTCTGTACTGTGTTTAATTACACTATGTAAAAAGAATGTAGGCATTAATCACGTGATGTGTCTCACTTCTGTACTGTGTTTAATTACACTATGTAAAAAGAATGTAGGCATTAATCACGTGATGTGTCTCACTTCTGTACTGTGTTTAATTACACTATGTAAAAAGAATGTAGGCATTAATCACGTGATGTGTCTCACTTCTGTACTGTGTTTAATTACACTATGTAAAAAGAATGTAGGCATTAATCACGTGATGTGTCTCACTTCTGTACTGTGTTTAATTACACTATGTAAAAAGAATGTAGGCATTAATCACGTGATGTGTCTCACTTCTGTACTGTGTTTAATTACACTATGTAAAAAGAATGTAGGCATTAATCACGTGATGTGTCTCACTTCTGTACTGTGTTTAATTACACTATGTAAAAAGAATGTAGGCATTAATCACGTGATGTGTCTCACTTCTGTACTGTGTTTAATTACACTATGTAAAAAGAATGTAGGCATTAATCACGTGATGTGTCTCACTTCTGTACTGTGTTTAATTACACTACGTAAAAAGAATGTAGGCATTAATCACGTGATGTGTCTCACTTCTGTACTGTGTTTAATTACACTACGTAAAAAGAATGTAGGCATTAATCACGTGATGTGTCTCACTTCTGTACTGTGTTTAATTACACTACGTAAAAAGAATGTAGGCATTAATCACGTTATGTGTCTCACTTCTGTACTGTGTTTAATTACACTATGTAAAAAGAATGTAGGCATTAATCACGTTATGTGTCTCACTTCTGTACTGTGTTTAATTACACTATGTAAAAAGAATGTAGGCATTAATCACGTGATGTGTCTCACTTCTGTACTGTGTTTAATTACACTATGTAAAAAGAATGTAGGCATTAATCACGTGATGTGTCTCACTTCTGTACTGTGTTTAATTACACTATGTAAAAAGAATGTAGGCATTAATCACGTTATGCGTCCCACTTCTGTACTGTGTTTAATTACACTATGTAAAAAGAATGTAGGCATTAATCACGTTATGTGTCTCACTTTTGTACTGTGTTTAATTACACTATGTAAAAAGAATGTAGGCATTAATCACGTTATGTGTCTCACTTCTGTACTGTGTTTAATTACACTATGTAAAAAGAATGTAGGCATTAATCACGTGATGCGTCTCACTTCTGTACTGTGTTTAATTACACTATGTAAAAAGAATGTAGGCATTAATCACGTTATGTGTCTCACTTCTGTACTGTGTTTAATTACACTATGTAAAAAGAATGTAGGCATTAATCACGTTATGCGTCTCACTTCTGTACTGTGTTTAATTACACTATGTAAAAAGAATGTAGGCATTAATCACGTGATGTGTCTCACTTCTGTACTGTTTAATTACACTATGTAAAAAGAATGTAGGCATTAATCACGTTATGTGTCTCACTTCTGTACTGTGTTTAATTACACTATGTAAAAAAAATGTAGGCATTAATCACGTGATGCGTCTCACTTCTGTACTGTGTTTAATTACACTATGTAAAAAGAATGTAGGCATTAATCACGTTATGTGTCTCACTTCTGTACTGTGTTTAATTACACTATGTAAAAAGAATGTAGGCATTAATCACGTTATGCGTCTCACTTCTGTACTGTGTTTAATTACACTATGTAAAAAGAATGTAGGCATTAATCACGTTATGCGTCTCACTTCTGTACTGTGTTTAATTACACTATGTAAAAAGAATGTAGGCATCTGTAAACTTGAACTGCTGTCTGAGGCCAAAGTTATATACTGCCGTGATCATTTTAAGAACCAGCAGTGAGGTTTATGTATCGTTTTTCCTTTGGGATGGTAACACCCAGTTGCAGGAGTGACGTTGGAGTGTGGGATACCGCACGAGTACCCTAGTCTAACCAATATTGTTGGATTAATATAAACTATTTTGCTCTTGTTCACTGAAAGATTACTTTCTGCCTTTTCTAACATCTGAAGAATCTTGGTGTTATAAGAGTCTGGTATTCTAAGATAAACCATTATAAGAGTCTGGCATTCTAAGATAAACCATAATAAGAGTCTGGTATTCTAAGATAAATCATTATAAGAGTCTGGTCTTCTAAGATAAGCCAGTAATATATAATGCCCGTCTAAATAACTGTTATACAAATACATTTAACACTACGAGTTGCCCCCCAGTGGCTCAGCGGTATGTCTGCGGAATTACAACGCTAAAAACCGGGTTTCGATACCCGTAGTGGGCAGAGCACAGATAGCCCATTGAGTAGCTTTGTGCTTAATTCAAAACAACAACACTTTGAGTGTGAAAATATCATTTACTGTATGTTTGCACTTTATCAGTTTATTTTTACACACTATTCATGTTCACTTCACTCGTGTTTTTAACGTCGTGTAAATGAGAGTTATTAACTTATCTGTTGCTTACAGTTTTTCCTGTGAATACCGTATATTTAATCATTTTAATAAGGTGTCGTCTTTCAAGGTAAAACACAAAACCTTACGATTTAACGATTTCAAATAAATTTAATTTTTCTTCTATTTTTTTTTATTTCATTCAACATTAATAGACGTGAACACCACAAGAATAGTTTAATGCCACCTATAAAATGTTATGCGATAATTCTTGTTTCCTAGGTTACATAATGTAAACTATTTACCACCTCAATACGTGCTACATAGATAACAAATGCGCATTTATATAGAGAGAGCATTTGAAAGAAAATAGAATAACGTATACACTTGTTTATTTTAAACCTAAAGGTACAGTTAAAGAAACATGATTTTACCGTTACTGCGGCTACTTTGATGTGCTGCCACCTGGTGTTGTACTTTGTACAATTAGAGTCGATGAAAGATGGAAAAGGTTCTTTGCATGCAGACTTGCGTGAGGGAAATACTTTACGAGGAAAAGGTGCGTCTAGAAGGAAAAAAATCCGATGAAAAATTAAAACGTTTTCACAGTTTTGTTAATACACTTTCACATAGCATAAAATAAACATTTTTCTGTTTTATAACGGATTTCCTTTGCTATAAGTAATTAGTTCGCGTATCATTTTATGTTTTGTTTTTGTTTTTTTAATTTCGGGCAAAGCTACTTGAGGGATATCTGCGCTAGCCGTCCATAATTTAGCACTGTAAGACTAGAGGGAAGGCTGCTAGTCATCACCACCCATCGCCAACTCTTGTGCTACTCTTTTACCAACGAACAGTGGGCCTTGGTGCGACGGGGATTCGAACCTGCGACCCTCAAATTACAAGTCGAACGCCTCAACCCACCTGCCGTGCTGGGATTAAACATACCTTTGGAGAAGTTGAAAGTTTTGTAAATTTCGAATTGAAATATTTTAGATGAAAATCGCTGTCACGCTTATGGCCCCCTGACGGAACAGTGAAAAGTTCTTAAACTCACTAAAATCTTGAGGTTGATTCCACGCCGTGGACACAGCAGATAATCCAATGAGCCTTCATTATTTGTTTTTTTTTAATTTCGCGCAAAGCTATTCCAGGGGTAATCTTTTATCAACGAAAAGTGGGATTGACCACACATTGTAACGCCTCAACAACTGAAAGGGCGGGCATGTTTGGGGCGACCGAGAGTCGAACGCCTTAACACGCTCTGCCATGCCGGGCCAATACATGTAGTATCACAAAGTTAAGAACATTTTGTAAGACAGTCATCATTCATATACGCCTACGCTAAAATCAGGGGTTCGATTCCCCTCGGTGGACTGAACAGATAGCCCTATGTGGTTTTGCTATAAGAAAAACACACAAACTCATATACGCCTATAATTTATCATTGATTAATTGAGTCGTCCTAGAAAAACGCTTAACACTAATTCATTTACAATTATTTATCCTGAAGAGGGCACTTAACAGTAACTAAAAAATTATTTATAATAGGTTAATTATAAATAATTAAGTTGTCATTTTTAGGGTGATTTATACGTGTAGTCATGTATTGTAAAAGATATAGGCTTTTTAGGACAGAAAATGCAGTAATTTAGTGCTAAAAATATTTAATAATTTGATTGAGTACGTTTTAATTATCGCCCTGTCCTTGTACATAATATAAAGTAATATATATAGATATATATATGAATAATTTTGTCGTGAAAATCAAATTAGTGACGGTTTAAACCCACATACACGTGTTATGTGGCTGGTAAAATGAATATTGTTATTATATATCACAATAAATATTTCACGTAAATGAAAATACTTGATC
Organism: Carcinoscorpius rotundicauda; assembly: GCA_011833715.1. NCBI lineage: Eukaryota > Metazoa > Arthropoda > Merostomata > Xiphosura > Limulidae > Carcinoscorpius > Carcinoscorpius rotundicauda. The sequence goes on from CM022399.1 coordinate 88,487,091, forward strand.
GATTGCATTTTTAATAATTGTATCATCCTTTTGGGGATGAATTAATTATAATTGTATTAAGTAATAATTTAGTACGCAAAATCTTTAAACAATAAGTTTTAATTATTGTATTGTCTTTTCTTTTTTATAATAATTTGATTTAAATGATTTAATTAATTAGTGTTAAGCTTCCTCTTTAGAACGATTAATTAAAAATGAATGTTAACCGTTTTTTAGGACGATTCAATTAATTAGCTACTGATAAACTATAGACACGATAAGACATGTATTGTGTGAGTCATGGTAGCCAAAAACGATTCACTTTGTAACTATTGTTACGTAATCATCCATCATGGCAGCTTAGTAATGCGTCCCTGGTGGCAAAACTTGGAACTATTATGTTTGATGTACAAATTCCGTGTTCATGTGTCATGGCGTGACGTCACTTCCCTGTGTGAAGTGAAAACCTCACTTTTTCTCAACCCAAACGAGCCGTTTTTGCATATAAAATTCTCAACAAGTGGGTTTCTCGAAATCACTGATTGAAAACCTTACTACTTACAATAAAATACTTTAGCTACTTAGAACGCTATATTAAATTAATTATTTCAATTATTGTTCTAACAATCAGTGATGTCGAGAAACCCACTTGTTGAGAATTTTATATGCAAAAAACGGCTCTTTTGGGTTCAGAAAATATTTTAAATAGAAGAGCGAACAACGTTTCGACCTTCTTCGGTCATCGTCAGGTTCACAAAGAAAGAGGTAACTGGCCGGAAGCTGACCACATGTTTGTAAGGGGTTGTATAACTGAGTGTCGCAATGTAGAGGGCGCGGTTTGATGTTTGAATATATAATTTTATCTATAATATTAATATAGGTATAATGGTGTTCCTTTATATTGGTTTATTTTGGGTTTAAGTTGTTGTATAAGTAAGGCTTCTTTAATTTTTCGTTTGTTTATGTTTGTTTCTTTATTTAGTATTTTAGTGTTTTCTATGGTTATGTTGTGTCCATTTGACTTGCAGTGTTCGAAAACGTGTGAAGGTGACTTTTTATGTTCTTTGAATCTGGTTTCAATTTTTCTACTTGTTTCTCCTATATAGAAGTCGTGGCAGTTATCACATTGTATTTTATAAATAATGTTGGTGTGGTGTTTGTCAGTGTAGTTCTTACATAGTATAGACCTTAGTTTTGTGCCTGGTTTTTGAATAAATTTAGTGTTAACTGGAATGTTATATTTTGTTACTAGTTTTTGCCAAATGTTGGTTATTTGTTTGCTGATGTCAGGAATATATGGCATACAGCAGTATATGGTTTCGTGATTTTTTGATTCGTGAGATATATTTACTTTTGTTGGTTGATTTTGCTTTCTGTCTAGGTGTGTGCGTATAATGTTTTCTACGGTTTGTGGAGGAAACTTATTGATGTTGATGAAGTATTGTTTTATTTTGTCTAATTCATCGTTAATTTTATCGGTGAGCATAGTTTTAAGCAGATAAAGGTAACGCTATAGTAATAATGAACACGAATGAATACATACAAAAAATGAATAACATCCTATCAGACACGAACAAATTTAAACCAATACACACAAATCCAACAAAGACACATGAGACGCAACTAAACAAATTACTACTACATATGAAAAAAGCCAACACAATTTCACAAACACTTTATTCCTACCTACGTAAAACCGACTCACGCACACCGCAAATATACGGCATCCCCAAACCTCATAAACCAGATTGTCCATTACGACCAATAATGTCAACATATGAATCGTTTAATTACAATCTTGGTAAATACATAGCATGGGCATTCTCCAAATATGTAACATCAGCCAGCTCATTCATCAAAGACTCTTATAATTTCAAGTCTAATCTAAATCAACTTAATCATAAAGCCTTAATGGCCAGTTTCGATGTTATATCCCTCTTCACAGAAGTTCCAACCACTGAAGCCTGCAAGATAGCCTGAGAACTCTATATTCGAGACCCTAACCCGATTATAGACATTCCCAGTAACCAGTTAGCAACCCTCATAGAATTCACCACGATGAAGACAAACTTCATGTTCAACAACCAAAACTATATACAAACAAATGGCCTAAGCATGGGCAACCCAGTATCGCCAGTTCTAGCCAATATTTTTATGACACAAATTGAAACACAAGCAATTAATACAGCATTACATCCACCACTATACTGGTACAGATATGTAGATGACACGGTTGCGGGATTCGAATCTACAGAACACATACTTAACTTTTTCACTCACATTAACTCTATACATCCCAACATTAACTTCACATGTGAACAGGAAGAAAGTAATCAAATATCATTTCTTAACCTCAAAATTATAAGAACCGACACACAATTCAAAACAGAAATCCACCGAAAAATCATCCATACTGGACTATACATTCCTTGGGACTCAGCACATGAAACAAAACAAAACCTCAACATACTAAGAAACCAGATAAACACAGCCATAAAACTATGCTCACCAGATAAAATTAACGATGTATTAGACAAAATAAAACAATACTTCATCAACATCAATAAGTTTCCTCCACAAACCGTAGAAAACATTATACGCACACACCTAGACAGAAAGCAAAATCAACCAACAAAAGTAAATATATCTCACGAATCAAAAAATCACGAAACCATATACTGCTGTATGCCATATATTCCTGACATCAGCAAACAAATAACCAACATTTGGCAAAAACTAGTAACAAAATATAACATTCCAGTTAACACTAAATTTATTCAAAAACCAGGCACAAAACTAAGGTCTATACTATGTAAGAACTACACTGACAAACACCACACCAACATTATTTATAAAATACAATGTGATAACTGCCACGACTTCTATATAGGAGAAACAAGTAGAAAAATTGAAACCAGATTCAAAGAACATAAAAAGTCACCTTCACACGTTTTCGAACACTGCAAGTCAAATGGACACAACATAACCATAGAAAACACTAAAATACTAAATAAAGAAACAAACATAAACAAACGAAAAATTAAAGAAGCCTTACTTATACAACAACTTAAACCCAAAATAAACCAATATAAAGGAACACCATTATACCTATATTAATATTATAGATAAAATTATATATTCAAACATCAAACCGCGCCCTCTACATTGCGACACTCAGTTATACAACCCCTTACAAACATGTGGTCAGCTTCCGGCCAGTTACCTCTTTCTTTGTGAACCTGACGATGACCGAAAAAGGTCGAAACGTTGTTCGCTCTTCTATTTAAAATATTTTCTGAACCCAAAAGAGCCGTTTTTTGCATATAAAATCATTGTTCTAGTTCGCAGTGCTTTTCTATTTCGGTAGTTTCCTTTGATCAGAAAGTCACTATATAGAGAACACAATGTAAATAAAGAAAACTGTTAAATTTAATTTTTTAGAAGTGAAATTAATTCATCTTAATACCAGATTCTTGCAAAGAAATACAACTTTAACACAGTCACATTATGTTTGCTAGAATTCACAAATTGATATATTCAGGTCAAAAAAATGTGTTCTAGACACCAGTGTGTCTACTTAATTAAAGATATATTTCATTTTTAATAAATATGTAATAAAATGTTTATTAATGGACCAGTTCACCGTAAGAACAATATCGTGGTAACTAAACACGAGACAGTTAAAGCTGAGTGACTTATTCATCAGTGCGGCAAGGTCATCCTTAGGACAATCTCCTGGTAACTAAACACTTACACTGCTAAATTAGGGACGGTAGCACAGATAGCCCTCGAGTAGCTTTGTGCGAAATTCCAAAACAAAATCTTTAGTCTTACACTGCTAAATTAGTGACGGATATCGCAAGCAGCCCTCGTGTAGCTTTGCGCGAAACTCAAAACGAGCAAAAAAAAATTCTGTAGTAGAAAGAAAATCCATTCATTTTTGACATTTCAAAAAGCGCGTATGTGTAGCAAGCTAACAAAGTGTTTCCAATAACTTATTCTGGGTGCTTCCTTACGGAAATTGTTTTCGTGTTAAGTTAAAGCACTTTGAATTTAATATTACACGTGTGATTAATAAAATAAAAATCTTTTTTGAGAATAATTAGAAAAATTGGGATACAAACCCAATGAAACGGAGACAAATCTAATTCTAGGCTCTATTAACAATCATTGCCAAGAAATATTTTAAAAGAAAACTTTGTTCTGAAAGTCGTTTAATTCTGACGAACTGTGATGGAAAGTTTTTTCTCGAGTGATTTTACACATGTGAACAAAACTTTTAAATAAGAAAGAACTTCGTCTAAATTTGGACTTTCACCAGTAATTTATTTTATCTACATATATATTTTTTTCATTTGGTTTGTTTGTTTTGAATTTCGCGCAAAGTTACAAGAGGGCTATCTGCGTTAGCCGTCCCTAATTTATCAGTGTAAGACAAGAGGGAAGGCAGCTAGTCATCACCACCCACTGCCAACTGTTGGGCTACTCTTTTACCAAAGAATAGTGAGATTGAGCGTAACATTATAACGACCCACGGCCGAAAGAGTATGTTTGGTGTGACGGGTATTTGAGCCGACAACTCTCATATTACGAGTCGAGCGCCCTGACCACCTGGCCATGCCGGGGTTTTACAGTTGGAAAGTTACAACTACAAATAAAATGCTTTACCACCAAGGTTTCAGACGATTTTTTTGTTTTTCATTTTTAGAAGATTTTATTCGTTCGAAAATAACAAACAAACTGAGCAGCACATATCAGTAGTCTTCAAAATAATGTACTTTAAAATTACTCTTTCACTTCGGTAGAAAAATGAATTAAACAATCACGCTGGACGTGCCACAAGTAAAAAACAAAAAAAAAACACTTTGTTGTAATTATGCAGGGTGGTCGCTCGAAAAGCGGGACATTTGTCAAACAGCTATTTATTTTTACAAAGTATTTTAAAGGCATATGTTATATTACACTCATAGATGCTCAAAATGCATTTTATGATATTAAAATCATGCATTTTATTCATGATGTAAAGAAATCAAAATAGAAATGAGTAAGCACGCATTTTATTCATGATCTCATCTGACCCTCAAATTTTCCGCTTTTCTAGCGACCACCACCCTGTATTAAACTACGTATGCTGATAAACTTGGCATTAAAACGTGGTTTATAACTAATTTATAACTTATTTCGTCATTAGGGTGAATTCTCTTCATCATCTATCAAAGCTGTTTCGCGGTCATATTTATAATAAGGTTAGATATTGAAGTTGTTGAGAATATTTTCGTGTTCCTGTTATAACGCATTAATAGCAGTGTGGGCGTTATTAAATAAAGACGACCGAGACGTCACTTATTTTAATTCACTGAAAAGATGGTTTTCTAAGGTTCACGAGTTATCATTTTGTTCGTGGAAAACAAATAAAGGAATTGTGATAATAAATAAAAACTACAGCCATAAGTCGAAATGTATCAAACCATAGCTACGATAATTTCAAAATGAAGGAAAAACAAATACGGGGGAAAATTACCATAAAACACGGGGGGTGGCATTGTAAAACAAAGTCATGTCAATAACAGTACGTTTATGACTATCGTTTGTTTGTTTTTTTTGTTTTAGAATTTTGCACAGAGCTACTCCACGGCTATCTGCGCTAACCTTCTCTAATTTAGCAATGTAAGACGAGAGGAAAGGCAGCTAATAATCACCACCCACCGCCATCTCTAGGACTACCCTTTCACCATCGAATGGTGAGAACGATCGTCACTTTTATAACGCCTCTACGGCTGAAAGGGCGCGAGCATGTTTGGTGTGACGGGAATTCGAACCACGAATTGCGAGTCGATCGTCTTAACCACCTGGCCATTCCGTGGCCACACGACTTTTGCAAGGTCACCGAATGACCGAATAAACAATTAGCGCTTTTAACTCATTGTTATAACATTCAAACTACAACAGTGAGACGAAATGAAGCATGAAACTCAACTTACTGTCAAGAGACAAGGCTGAACATCCGTGAAGGTAAATGAAAACTGATATCAACGTCAAAAGAAATACAAATGGTTGAAATTTCGCCGGTGAAGTCATATCTACGTGCTTCAGTTGACCAAAACAGATATCTTAATGCTATACAACGGATCTAAGACGTCCAACAAGTACGGGTTATTTCATACGTCATTTCTTGTCCGAATAAAAGAACGCTATAACTCATCATTAAATTCAGCCGTGGTTGGTACTCACATATGACATTTTCTTCTCACAACTGTCTTTTTATTTCACTTCGTATTAATTTAGTTCTTCTCACGCGCTCGATAAACGACTCATTTTAAGAAACTGTCCACAGCACTGCATGAATGTTGAGACACGTAACGTGTTAATTCTCGAAGAAGAAAAGTCAGAATATGGAAGGAAACCATTAAAGAATTGATCTGTCCACCATTTTTATCGGCTTTCATCTTAGGACTATTCACGAACTGTTGTTGTCCTTCATGTGCGATCGACAGCTTGTTTTGTATAAGCTCGACAATAACTCATTCGTTTGCAAAGCCTCATAAAATAACTCTTAAAGTTAGAGCCAGAATATGTCAACTCATTCTTTGTTCGTTTTGAAAGCGAAATAGAAGTATAGGGAAGTTGGTGAACATAATGTTAAACACACAAATAAAATAAAAGAAACAAAGAACAACATTACGAAATGCAAAATTATTACTACTTACTTGTGTGTATATATATTATACATAATTCACCAGCTCAGTAATGTCTAAACACGTCGAACTGTACATAGTAGTTTGTTCGTTCGTTACAATTTCCATTAAAATACGTTACTTATATTCATCATTAACACTAGCCGATTACCCGTGTATCCAGTGCGTTAGATCTTCGTGTGACTTATTCATGACGTGATATCTGTACCCTGAAAATAAAGTAAATAAAGTTCTCCGTGACGGGAAATGGAGGCGAAACGGGAAAATCGTGACTCCTATTACAAATGTACATGGGCAAAGGATGGAAATTTCGCGAAGTTGGAAGTTGCACATCACGTGATAAAAAGTTTTTCCACTATCATACAAGCAAGAGTTCCATTATAGTATGATACCTACAAACAATAAGTCTTTAACTTTTATCATAGCAAATCAACTTCTTATTATTTTCTTCAAACATTTTATGGCAATATATTCAGTGTTTATTTTTCATGGCTTTCAAGAAAAGATACACAATGGTTAACTAGCAAATTACCGTCCTTAAATTTGAAGTAACACAAGGTAACAACACCCTTGTGCAAGTTATTTGAAACAAATGGTCATTTTACAATATTTCAGCATGGCGGCCAGTGTAGGCTCGCTGGACCCGCTGATTTCCTTTAACAGTCATTTTTTCACAGTGTTTTGCGGTATGGTCGATCTATTTTTGGGATGCATGACAAAATGTTGAGGAATATTACGTCATTCGAAATTGCGTTAAAGGGGCAATGAGACCAGTCAAAACACAACTGCTTATCAACTCAATGAAAGAAAAACGGTAGCAATGGGGTCTGAAATACAAGAACTGGACGCAATAACAATTGAGGAAGGTGTTGCTCAGTGACGAGACTCGTTTCTTCGTACAGGGCCAAAGAAGTCTGCATGTTCTCAGATCTCCAGGTGAAAAACTTCGAGAATCTCACTTCAATCAGTTCGTAAAACATCCTTTGAAGATGTGTTGGGACTTTTTCAGCTACTATGGCGTCGGAGGCTTACATATCGTAGAAGGTATGATGCGAGGACCACAGTACATCGAAGTTTTACAGAGAAGAGTCGTTACAGAATTGAAATAGAGATTTCCAGATGGATCTGGCATTTTTTAGCAAGATTGGCTCCGTGCCACACATCGAAACTTGTGAAGAATTTTATGACCACAACGTGAATAAAGGTGCTGGACTGGCCTGGAAACTCTCCAGACTTAAATCCTATTGAAAATCTTTGGGAAAATTGTAAAGAAAGACTGTACTACGAAAGATAAGCTAATTGAGGCCATAATTGAGGTTTGGTACCGCGATCCAAAAATAAGTAAAGATTACAGTCAATTCGTGAACTCGATGCCAAAGCGGATTAACGATCTTCTGAAAAATAAAGGTGGTCATATCATGTATTAATTTGAGAGTAATTTTTGAATTATCAGAAATAAAACGCAAGACAATTAAAAAATCGTAATTTTCTGTCTTGTTTCAATTAATTTGCACAAGGGTATGGTTGACAGTATCCATCACCATCAGCGCTTATTGATCTAACAGAGAAATTTGGTTGTCATTCTCGTAATATACCCATGGTTCGAAAGGGGGAATTTTGATTTTTGCAACAATAGGTCGCGAATCTTCGAACATGCTAATAACCAGGTAACGCTTGAGAAAGTAATCACATTCGAGTAAAAATCGGCTATAACACCAAACGAGATTACCTGTAACAACACGGCTGGTGAAATATTTATAGTTTTGATACAAAACGTCACAGAAAATGGCTGCTTAATAGTTAGGGCACACAGCGTTATTTGAAATAACATGATTGGTGAAATATTTGTAGTTTTGATACCAAACGTCACAGAAAACGTCTGCTTAATAGTTAGGGCACACAGCGTTATTTGAAATAACATGATTGGTGAAATATTTGTAGTTTTGATACCAAACGTCACAGAAAACGTCTGCTTAATAGTTAGGGCACACAGCGTTATTTGAAATAACATGATTGGTGAAATATTTGTAGTTTTGATACCAAACGTCACAGAAAACGTCTGCTTAATAGTTAGGGCACACAGCGTTATTTGAAATAACATGATTGGTGAAATATTTGTAGTTTTGATACCAAACGACACAGAAAACGTCTGCTTAATAGTTAGGGCACACAGCGTTATTTGAAATAACATGATTGGTGAAATATTTGTAGTTTTGATACCAAACGTCACAGAAAACGTCTGCTTAATAGTTAGGGCACACAGCGTTATTTGAAATAACATGATTGGTGAAATATTTGTAGTGTTGATACCAAACGTCACAGAAAACGTCTGCTTAATAGTTAGGGCACACAGCGTTATTTGAAATAACATGATTGGTGAAATATTTGTAGTTTTGATACCAAACGACACAGAAAACGTCTGCTTAATAGTTAGGGCACACAGCGTTATTTGAAATAACATGATTGGTGAAATATTTGTAGTTTTGATACCAAACGTCACAGAAAACGTCTGCTTAATAGTTAGGGCACACAGCGTTATTTGAAATAACATGATTGGTGAAATATTTGTAGTTTTGAAATCTGACTTTCAGTCCATAAAGAGCTTTTTTGAAGTTCTTGTTGTGCACTTTAAATGGCTTGAACTAAAACTTCGAGTTATTTCACAGAGACCGCACTCCACCCGTCAATTCATTCTCCAAGAAAGTTGTTGTAAGAAAGAAGTTTGATTTTGAATTTCGCGCATCGCTGCACGAGCAATATCTGTGCTATCCGTCCCTAATTTCGCAGTGTAAAACTAGAGGGAAGGCAAATATTCATCACCACCCACCGCCAACTCTTGGGCTACTCTTTTACCAATAAATAGTGGAAATTACCATAAAATTATAGCGCCCCACTAATGAAAGGGGGAGCATGTTTAATGTGACAGGGATTCGAACCCACTACAATCATATTACGAGTCGAGTGCCTTAACCACCCGATTATGCCAGGCCTGTTCCTGATGAATGTAAAGCTTTCCATTTATAGCGAGAAAAAATGTTATTCATAATGTTGTTGGAAAGTTGCTGGCTGAATTTTAGGAAACTGATTTTGGACCGTTGGTAACTGACACGTACTGTTCAAAGAAAATGGAAGCACCGTGTCCAAACTTGGTGTGCGTATGGTTCCAGACTTTGAGAACATCATGTGAAGAAGAGGGTATCCGTTCCTAATTTTGAATCGATACCGAGGGAAGAAAGCTAATTAACAATGCCCACCGCCAAACCTTCTGTTCAAACAATGGAAGTTGAATGTCTGTATTGTAGCGCTACCACGGCCCCAAAGTTTGCGGTGCGCGTTTACACGTAAATAAGTCACAAACCATGAACCTCGCCACGATAACTACAGGATCACACTCAGCTTCATCTCACCTAAGCCTGAAATTCTTAAACTTTGTTTGGTTTGTTTTGAATTTTGTGCAAAGCTACACGAGGGCTATCCACACTAGTGGTCCACAATTTTGCAGTGAAAGCCACAGAGAAGGCAGCTAGCTATCACCACCCACCACCAACTCTTGGGATTCTTTTTACAAATGAATAGTGGGAGTAACTGGCATATTATGACATTCCCACGACTGAAAATCCAAGCATGTTGAGTGGAACATGGATTCGAACCGACGATCCTCACACTGCGAGTCCAGCACTCTAACCACATGGTCATGCTGGGCTATTAAGCTTCGTTACAACAGCTAAATTCTGAAAGATTCTTAGCAAAAAAGTGATTTTTTACAGCATTTAAAACAACCATTAACACAAAAGGTGCCACTAAACTTCACTCCATGATCATAGCTTGGCTCTACACCTAAAATCTTGTGAGACTATCAACAGTTAAGCATCAATTTTTAACACTGAAGAGCAAATTGTGAAGTGAATTTTTTTAGCTTGTATTTATTCTACGTAATACAGTAGTGTATGGAAACGACACACGTATAATTTCAGTATTTCGAAATCCAAAGAATACAAAGTTGGGAACATTATATAACAACGATTTTGGAGCCTTGTTACTGTACATCATTATATTCCCTGTGTTTATATCCAGTCATACTCTATTTGACAACCGTGCATCTTAAAAATAGCTCTGCGACATAGTTTCCATTGCGAAACACTCGTTGTAAGAGAATCATGTCCAATGCATTACAATCCTTCCTAACATTATCCATATTCCATATAGTACATGAAACCAACGGTTTTCCAGTGCTCGTTTCAAGAGTAAAATCGAACAGAAATCTGTGAATGTTGAGTTTGGCAATTCCATCAGTTTCCTACAGAACAGCTTGAATGATCGTTTCATTTTCATTCTGATTAAAAATTTGCATTTTAAGCAGGAATTATGACTGTAAGCCTAGTTTCTGGGTACCCATACCCTATTGGTCTAGTTTTCAAATAAAGTTCCTTCGTGATCATGTTATTTACTGGACAGCTTTTGCCATTTACCTTCGTTTTAGTGAACTCTTACCAATTATAATTACGAGACACACTTTGCTCATCAGACCTTGGGTAAGAACTGCTGCAAATCTCTTTCTTGATGGTTCTGATACCCTAAGTTGATCCATATTCGTTTCTTCTCCAATGCAATTGAATATACAGGATATACCCATATTCGGAAATATAAATTACTGATCTGAATACATCTTTACGATCCGAATGTATGAATATTTTGCGTCAGAAAAAGACTGTTAAACAGTCTTTTCGACAGCGATCAATTTTTAATAACCTACTTAACGTCAAAGTCAAAATGTATGTTATGATACGTTCATTTTCACTGATATTTTAAAGCGACTATAATTATCTCACAACTTGCTGTTTTATATATTCAAAATTATTTTAATACAAGTTTCTGCACACATGAAGACCACTTAACTTGGATTGATTCGATCGTTTTGGTTCAATTTGGCCCTAACGTTTTGAAATAATGTAAGTTTTATTTACAACATGTTTACTTTTGCTAAATTCAGTCATTCTGAAATAACTTCTTTATACTTGTGTTTAAACCAGATTTAGTTCAACCCTTATGAATCCTCTTAATGCCTTGTCTTGCTTGGCTTAAATATTTTGAACTTAAGTTTCCTAATCTATTTTGGCCCGTCATGGCCAGGTGGTTAAGGCACACGACTCGTAATCCGAAAGTTGCGGGTTCGAATCCCCGTCACACCAAACATGCTCGCCCTTTCAGCCGTGGGGGCGCTAATATGTGTCGGTCAATCCAACTATTTGTTGGTAAGAGAGTAGCCCAAGAGTTGGCAGTGGAAGGTGATGACCAGCTGCCTTCTCTCTAGTCTTACACTGGTAAGTTAGGGACGGCTAGCGCAGATAGCCCCTGTGTAGCTTTGCGCAATATTGAAAAACAAACAAAACAAACCTGGTCTGTTTTAGTTTTGTTTTGGGTCATTTCATTAAAAATGTATAAAGTCATTTCTGTGTTTTTCTCGAAAAACAACTTTTCATTATCTTGACGAAATTGATTTCACATATGAAAGCATCATGCACATGGATACGCGTTGGATACAAACACGTAAATGTTAGGTATACATATAACAAAGGCCTTCAATGAAATTCGTGTTGCGTGCAGGAAAACAAATCTTATAGGGTAAAATATGGGAATATTTTTACATATATATATTACTTTGTGAAATTTTAACGTGTGACACATCCTAGGTGGATAGATCAGACATTTTTTATTTCGAGCATAGTTGTCCCAAGCTTCAAATATTGACCAACCAGTCACCAGCATTCGACGTTACAAGAGCTTTGTCCAGTTACTAGAACCGAAATTAAAGTACTGGCTGTCACTTTTATAACACGTTCACGGTCTCCTCGTTTCAGATTTTTGCTCAAGGCTATACAAGAGCTAACATCCAGGTAGCCGTCACTAATTTTGAAATGATAGTCCAGAGGGAAAGCATCTGGTCAACCGCACGCACCGCTAACTCCAAATCTCGAAGTATTTGTACTTGATTGAATTACTGTATTTTACTGTATTCACTATCTCAACGTGTGGAGTGTTTTTGCTGTAACTAGTCGAAAAACGACTAGTTAATTGTCTAGGCACAAACCTACCGACCATGCTCAATAACCCAAACTGAAATAGCAGTGTGTGTCATCGACACCACATTCTGACACACTAATAACAAAGCCACGACTGGACCGAATATGAAACATAACTTTCAACTCTCTGTTCGCTTTACAAAAGATTACTGATTAGATAATTAATAATATTTTCTATACCTTAATCTTTAAGATATTAAATCAAATGAAAAATAATAATTCAATTATTTCATTAAGACAGATTTTGTCACGATCAGCAGATGTTTATTTTCCTTCATTTTCGTTTTTTAATCAGAATGGATATTGTTAACAAATGCAACTTTTTAACTCTATTTTAAACGTTTAATTAAGTTTTATATATTACCCCATAGTTCTATACACACAGTTGAATTGTTCTAAGGTTTTTAGGGGATGAAAATTAGTGGCTTTTGTTTCGAGTATAAAAATATCTAAGTTCCAGGTGAATAGAATAAGTGAATTTTACACCAGTGTTCAGAGAATATTTATAACTTTCACACTTGTGTCTATATCAATAAGATTCTGTTGAAATTACAATGTAGGGCCTCCTAACGGGGGAAAAAAAGTTAAATCGATAAATTAATATGGTAAAATGATTTATATGCACGAAGAATAAATAAATTGAAGCACTTTTCGTGTCTGCAAAGGAGGCGCTAATGTACAAATTGTCGATTCTTTACTATTGTCGTCAGTTAAGACTTAGCTGTGCCATTCAAGTCCACGGCTGAATTTAAAATTTTACTATTTTATCGTGCCTCCATAGTTAGCAGAAATATATATTTTACAATAATTTTCATACTTTTAATGGCGAATCTGGTGTTTCAGAGAAAGGTTTTATTTTAATATATATATATATATATATATTTAAAATGACGACTGGAAGTCGAAAATTCAGCTTTACTTTCCAATACGATGAATAATAATCCATTTCTATCAACGCGTATTAAAGAGAATTTCATAGTTACAGCCCAGCATTCCATCACGATGATCTCTGTTCGTGTATTGGCTCTTTGGGTTACTGTATTCAAGTTAGTGTATTTATTCTTAGATCACGACATAAAAATACGATATTTTGACTAGTGAGGCAACAGAAGTTATCTGGTACTTTAACCTTAGTTTCAGAGACTTATCTTTTGTAGAAAAAACGCATCCAGTCAACAACACAGACCACTAATTGTACGTCTTTTGCTACACTTACCTGATCGAATATGTGATTTGACCGCCATGATCAATGCACTTAGCCCCAAAGTGCAAAACTTGTTTTTAGAGCAAGTGGCTGCTAATGATGAACCCTCTGACTACGTATGCCTAAACTAACCTTTAAACAATAGCCAGTCGTCCCTAAAACTAAATCATCAGACGTATTACTTATCAGTTGATACCGTGAGTCTTGGTTTGAGTAATTCTACTCAGAACCTAATGGAAGCGAACATGATGTTTGATTTAAGCAATTTAATATCCGTATTTCTTCAAAAGTTCATCTCAGACACTTATTCGACCATTAAAATAACTTCACAGGGAAGCTAGTGACTAAGAATTTCAAACACAATCACACATACACACATATATAAAATAGTCTTTAATATTTAATTATAATCTGTTAATTACCAATTGTATATAAACTACGATGTTTAGTTTTACATTGATTTAGTCACTTAAAGTTTATTTACTCTCATATCCAAACTTAAGTTTATCACTACGTTATTTCAAGTGGTAATATCAATAATAACACAACACCAGTATTATCAAAACAGTGAAGTCCTAAAAACAGGATAAAACAGCAAACTTTCTAATATACATTAAATGTGACTTTGCCCCAGATAATTAATTTCACTTCATTTAGTTTCAGCCATGCTTCAGACAAAATATTCTTTTTATAATAAGACTGTTTATTCTTGAAAATATCACAACTTAGAATATATCTAGCTTACGTATACATACATAAAATGGTCACAAGAGAAGTCTGCATAGCAAAGGATGGAATGAGTTACACTGAGTATGATACTCAAACATGTTTTGAAAGAATAAACAGTAAAGCTGTAAAATGCTTAATGTCCTATACATTTCCATATATTCACAGTAATTTGGCCATTGTTGTAACTCTAACTTTACTACAGATCTATACTTCTTTAAGTTTACAAGAGTCTGATAAAACTACATTTAACTTTGTATGAGTCTGATAAAACTACATTTCTTTAACTTTGCATGAGTCTGATAAAACTACATTTCTTTAACTTTGCATGAGTCTGATAAAACTACATTTCTTTAACTTTGTATGAGTCTGATAAAACTACATTTCTTTAACTTTGCATGAGTCTGATAAAACTACATTTCTTTAACTTTACATGAGTCTGATAAAACTACATTTCTTTAACTTTACATGAGTCTGATAAAACTACATTTCTTTAACTTTACATGAGTCTGATAAAACTACATTTCTTTAACTTTACATGAGTCTGATAAAACTACATTTCTTTAACTTTACATGAGTCTGATAAAACTACATTTCTTTAACTTTGTATGAGTCTGATAAAACTACATTTCTTTAACTTTGTATGAGTCTGATAAAACTACATTTCTTTAACTTTACATGAGTCTGATAAAACTACATTTCTTTAACTTTACATGAGTCTGATAAAACTGTACTTCTTTAACATCACAACAATCTGATCATAATTCTGTTTCCTTAATTTTATAACAGAATATCACAATTACATTCAACCACACACCTGCCAAGTTCCTTGATGCAGCTCCAATGGCCATAAATGCTTCTGGTCTACTTAAACATAGCCTTGAAAAGTAGACAGTCATATACAGTGGACAATTTGTTACAGCATAGTCCAAGAATGAACTCACTATTCTTCACAGCTTATTACTACCAAAACTGCAGTTTGGAGAAATAAGTCCATAACTGTGGCAATTAGTCTGAACAAAATTAATTATGAAGAAAGTATTTACAAGGGGCAGCACAAGAAGAGACACAATATTCATACACAGAAGTAATTAAACCCACACTGTTCAACCTATCTTTACAACAGTTTGACTACAATTCCACAGGGTACGTTCATAAGTATTAGTTCTTAACTGCACCACTATTTCAGTCATTTTACTGATGTTTTCAATATAATTTTACTGAGGTCTAACCACAGTACTACATTATTTGATGAAAGCTTGGCACACCTCCTCTTTGATCCTTAGACAAGATTTGAAACATCTATTTTAATCACTTTACAACAGTTTATACACAGTTTCTCATTATTTAATTTTTACACTGGTGTATAGACAGTTTAATTATACTAGAAATAAATGTTCTTACAACATCAAAATGTTTTTCTTCAGTTAGACACTCCATGTTTCACTTTACGGTTTCTTCGGGACTGCTCACTAAAATGCAAACTGAAACTGACAGTACAAAGTTTAGTATATCAAGGTGAAAGTTACCTAACAATGCGACATATGGGATAAGTGTATGTGTATTAATAATGCGACATATGGGATAAGTGTATGTGTATTAATAATGCGACATATGGGATAAGTGTATGTGTATTGTACTTCCATTATTTTGGGGGATACCAGCAAAAATAGCAGAGTATTTGGTTTTATAAAGTATTTTATTATGGCATGTGTTTTCTGATAGATGTTTTACCACAGAGATAAAAAAAACAAACAAAGTGAGCTGTTAATACAACAAGCATATATTAAATATTTTATTTCGACCACTCGCTTACAAGATGCTTTTTTATGTACATCACCACATGCTATGGTTATACAGATATCTGCTTATTTTACAGCTAAGCCCAAATAACATAGAATCTTTGGGTCCATCTATCCTGTTAGATACTTTCTTCCAAAAAACTGGGCTTTTCTTTCAAATGCTGCTGATTTTATGGATGTATTGTGGTCATAAAATGGATTCATTGCATGCTAAATGAAATATAAATGGATCAAAATACAGGATCACATAGTTCTACAGGTATTTCTTTCTTCAGCTATGATTCCTTATGAATTTTATTTCAATAATGTATGCAAAATCTTGCAAGCTTGAATATGAGTGAAGTAAAAGACACATTTTACTTAGGAAACAAATTCTTACATTCACATTCCTTCCAAAGAGGACATTCCATGTTTACAACCACTTTATAATGATGACAAATAACATTTTATAAACACTGTAACAGGATGTGCCTAGTGTTATCAAACATACATCTGCAATATCATAAAACTGTCAGTTAAACACCATAGATTAGATGTTAATTCTAATTTTCTAATTCTAAAACGTACTGTCAACATCATGGCAAAACTGGTTATGTCCAGAAACCCAATCTTTCCTGACAGAATAAGCTTTTCGTTTCAACACAATAGTATATCTTTTACAGGAAACTGTATTTAATATTTAAAAGTATTTATAAGTTAAGTTGATTTGGTTACGTAAAAGGTGGCAATTAATGAAGTCCATTTCATGTGAAACACAAATCATGGAAAAACAGACTTTCATGGTTTTGCCCGACAATGATGATAAATGATATAAAGGTACTGTTTGTATGGCACATAAGCTTAAAATATGATGAGTGCAGAAATGGTCTACCCTGCAATGCTTTCCATTTCAACATTACTTCAAGGCACAGCAAACAGTGTTTACATATACATACAATAACGTAATGTTTCAGAATGCTCCGAAAACCTCTGACTTTACATTAACCAACATGATATCCGCAGTTCTAAAACGTTAAACCAGATACTTACATTGATGCAAATGATAAATGTTCATGTATTCTGTTCTGTGACCTACAAAAACAGCATTGTTTCCCCTGCTGAGCCACGTTAACCTCTATCATCTACATCTGTGCAGGTTTTATCACCTATGAAGTAGGTGAAGAGAAATTATGGAATTATAAAATTAATTTTTACTGACTTGCAAACACACTCACCTTTATGTAAACTTCATACATCTCTGAAAAAAAGTTTTTGATTCCATCGTCATTTTTTACATCGTGAAGCATCAGAAATCTCATCTGTGCGTGAGGTTAAGGTATCTGTGTAATAAAACTCCTGTGGAATACTGTGCTCACTCGATACATTAACAGAAGCAGTTTATGTATTTCTCATAGCTTTATGTTGTACAGAAATAATTAAATCTTTACACACTAGTTAATTTTCTTAACAATTTTAAGGGTAAAATAAGGTATATTCCAAAATATAGTTTTAAAGATATTTTACTAATGTCGAAATAAAATATTTAATCTTGATTCTCATATAACTCAAACACCATTTCTGTTTTATTTTTCCATGAAAATATTGAAAATTTATGTTTGGTAGAATGATAGGAACATAACATCCTCTTGTTAGAATCAATAAGCCTAATTAAGGCTATGCTATATATATATAAAACAGTGATTACTTAAAAAACAATACATACATATCATACATTAAATCTTTTTTCACAAAAAATCACACAAAACAGCCCCCACTTTCCCTTTTTAATGATTGGATTTGAAAGTTATGGTGTTGTTTGAAAAGTACTGAAAGTTATGATCTCCAAACTCTAGATTGAAAATTGGTATTCATACGTAATTACACTTTACTATTCCAATGAAGATAGCAAGAGATTCTTGTCAATTGCCATTTCAGCATTCTTTATGTCAAGATATATATAAAGCACGAAATGCTACCTCATTAGATAAGCAATGTTTAAGTAAAAGCTTATGACATCTGAATTTGTTCTTCCTCATTATTTGCTTTTTAACTCAAAGTAAAAAGTAAGAATTGTTTATTCCAAATGTAGGTTAACAATAATTTGACTCCATATAAAAGAGTAAAGATGCTTTAGTTCAGAACAAATTTCTTAAAGTATTCTCTTTGATTGTAGATCAAAACCAAAATAACTTGAACATGACTACCTTTAAGTGACAAACTGGTGGAACAAGCTGATTGAATACAGGCAACCTTTGACCCTTATTACGCATTGTTCTCTTCTTAATTTCTTTGCTCTTTTGAAAAATACAGACATTATTTTCTTATACCGTAAAATTTATTTTCAATAGGAACTTACCTCATCTTACATGTATAGCTATTCTCATTCAGTTCTGCCATCTATGTACAAAAATTTCTTTTGCAATGTCCCAAACCTTGAGCTCCTACCGTTTGATCCTATCGAACTATCACTTCAAGAGTGGATACAAAGGAAGCACCAGTTTTAGTGGAATGGAAGAGCGGGAAACGTGAGAGAATGTAAGTATCTATCAGAAATATAGTTACAAAACAGGAAAATAATAACTTCTGATACAGTATCTTACCTCTTACCACACGTGTAGCTAAAATCCCACAGTGAAGAGGTCGAGGGAATGGCAGAATAAGAAGTGTCCGAAGAACACCCACGAAGTGTAATCACACTGTGAAAAAGAAAACGTGGGAGACAACACCACTTTTGTACTCAGCATCAAGTACAGAAATAAGTGTTCTGTACATGGGCAAAAAGTGGGAGAAGCAAAACCAAAAAGAAAGAGAAAAATCAGTTGGGTGGGAATTCAAACCAAAATATACCTGAATCTAAATCCTGATGAAGAATGACTGAAAACAGAATCATCCACAAACAAGAACTCGAGAAAAATGAAAATGAATGTTTACCAAGGTGTACAGTGGCTGTAGCACGTTGGACCAAATGTGGCCAGTCAATTCCAGTCTAAAACCAAGCAGCATTTGGAATAATACCTCTGACACATGGTAAGAGGAAGGGTCATACTTTATTCACCTCAAGTTGAGAAGAATGTAAGTATATACTTTTCAAACCAAATTGCTAAACAGGGCATGTGTGCTGATCCACAAC
The DNA here is from genome assembly GCA_011833715.1 of Carcinoscorpius rotundicauda. Lineage (NCBI taxonomy): Eukaryota > Metazoa > Arthropoda > Merostomata > Xiphosura > Limulidae > Carcinoscorpius > Carcinoscorpius rotundicauda. The sequence goes on from CM022399.1 coordinate 88,506,686, forward strand.
CAAAATCATACATCTGATTCATGGCCAGGATATCAGTTAACATTAAACCCAATCTGAATGGAACCCCACAGAGCACAGTGATCTCAAGCAGGGGGATTCTCTGAGATGGAGCTCTACCCTTGCCCCAGGAAACATCATTCTCTAGATGGAACAGCACAGGATTTCAAATATGTGTAAGCAGCATCAACCTCCAGGGTCCACCACATGATGATGAAGAATATGAGCTAAGACTACAAAATTAAAGTTAGAATGAATAATGACAACCAGCAAATGTGTTAGAATGTATGTTGATTGGTACATCTCTAATTCAAAACCATTCACTGTGAACTGACATCAAGATGATGGTAGGACAAGGGATCCAAATCACAGGTGTGAACTGCAATGTGATAGATCTACTCCAAAGCAACATTATTCTACAGAGACAACCACACAAAAAGGTGGGTGCAGAATCAACCTCTGGAACCCACTGAACAGAGATGGAACTTCATTTTGTAAAATATTTACAACATCATCTCCCAAATAGGGCCACAGAAGTTGAAGCACAAAGCCAACCTCTGGGCCTCATCACAGGGAAATGGATTACCTCTAGAAAATAAGTATGCCACTGCAACTTCCAAGCAGAATTACACAAAAGCTAAGCAGAACATCAACTTCTGAGAACCACTGCATAGAGCTTTAGTGGATGATTGGAGGAAGAATGCTATCTGCTCCAGGAATATTCCACTATGGTCCACTGCCCCAACAGCTGAGAAGTGGAAAGTGACAAGGACTCCGACACACTGTTAGAAAAAAGTGGGGATAAAAGCAATGAAAGGTCCAGAGGAATCTCAATGCAGGACATAGTGTAACAGTTGATCATTATTTTGAAAAGACAACCCCTAATTTATTCAATTAAAAGGATGGGCAGCTATCCCCTTTTGTTTTGCCTATGAAAGTCTATGGGCTAAAATGGTTTGGAACAAGCATATTTATAAAGCAAATATACCATGAAGAAACATACGAGTAATCTTATGGAACACTCCATCTCAACAGTGTGTGTGTGTTATTGGACATGGGTGAACATCTTGGCTGTACAGTGCAGGTTTGAAAAATAAGTAGTGTATCTGGGCAGGTAAAATTCATCATGGAGTGGAATTCTAAACTAAACTGGACAAGTCGTTGACAGGAAAACTTATACCTATAGAAAGGATTACCAGTCACAGCCTCACCAAACTGTATGATGGTGATAGGCAGAAGAAATAAATTTGAGTTGTAGTCCACATACCTGATCGAAGAACTTCCACCATTAGACAATGAATGGGAAATGCCAGGGAAAAGGTAAGGTGCTTAATTTGGTGCAAGGACACCTAGAACAAATTCTGGGAAGAAGACAGGGAGGAATATGTAAATCTAATTAGTTGCTGAGCTCAACTTGTAATGGAAGAATGAGAGAGACTTTTATGAGAGGATGAAAGATGAGAATGAAAACCACAGTGGGAAACCATGTGAGAATAAAGAGCACATATTGAAGTAAGAAGTCTATACACAAATCACAGTGGGAATAAAGTAGAGTTATGGATGAAAATAGAATTGGTGAGAAGAAAGAATGCCCTTTCAAGTTATCAAAATTTTTGGGAAGGAAGGTCAATGCAGATAAAGGAGAACATATGTGGAATGGTATAATGTAACTGAACCACCGATAACAAAATTATAAGACCAATGATACATCCAAGCTAAAATGAGTAGGAAATAAGTCTAAAGGGATAAGTGAAATAAGAAACATAAGGACAAAGGTTCAAACAAAGTCAGTGAAGAAAAATATTGACATTCCAATCCAAAAGAACCATCTGATGAAGAGGTCTATGGACTTACAAGGAACACAATAATAAAAAAGGAGAGATGGAAAGAGAGGAATACATCAAATGTCACCAAGAAGAAAACTATAGAGGTGTTGGATAAGTTTGCTCAAAAACCAGCTATGGAAAAAACAGAAGCCCCATAATCACACAGGCAGATAAGAACATCTGTAAGAGGGGGAACTGTGGGCTTGGAAGGGAAAAACTCAGACTCAAAGACCAATAATGGTGGGAGGTGTTCTGTTAATGTTAATCAATCTCAAGGGAGGAATGGTAACTACACCATGCTAAAAAGAAAGCAACACATCTAAACAATCTAGATCACCTTGTTAAGGACTTGATATATGCCAGATATGATGTAAGAAGGTATGAACGACAGGAATTGATGTTGATGGAGCAAGAGAAAGGGGTATAAGGAGGGGTAGTTTGGAGCTGAATGAAATGGGAAACCACGGTTGTGCTAGCCAGTAAGGTGTAATAAGAAGGACTTGAAAAAAAGTGGCATGGATGACCAAAATCACCCTTGGAAGATGATAAATGTAAAGGGAACTGGTCTAGTCTTGACTTAGAGAATTCAAAGCTTCTGCCAGAGGATGAGTAACAGGAAACCATAAAGGAGGTAACTGTGTTGATGAAAGTGATAAAAGCATCTACAAGAGGAGTAGTACCTCACCGATTGAATAGCCACTGGAAAATCTAAGGGTCAAGTGACCACTCTGTGTGATAAGTCTTGTCTGGTTTGAAAAGGTTATCCACCTACACCCTGATATTGAAAGCACCTAGATCACAAATTACAAGGTAAACATCCACAGCATATTTACCACAACAAATGAGTTCTAATATTTGACCACAAAGAGAATGGAAATGGGTGTTCCCTTGATAATTGATATGATAGAACTGTCCAAATGGATCATGATGAGTCAGTTCCATACAATAAGAAGAAAACTGTCTAAAGCACATTGTACCACCATAAACTCCAACATGTTAATACGGTAAGACCTTTCAGACAGAAACCATTGTCTGGAAGCATTCTGCTGATTGACCCATGCTCCCCAACTGTGGAGAGAAGCATTTGTGAATAGATGCAAATCTTTATGAGATGCAGGAAACAGTCCATGTTATCCTTGTTCAATCACAAATGTAGTTCATCTAAATGGAAAGAAGGAAGCTACTGAGTCCAAGAGATCCAAAGCAAGGTTCCATTGTTCATGCAAAGTCCATTGAAGAGAATGTATATGTGTCTGACCCAAGGAGATAAGTAATTCCAGAGAAACCCAAGTCCCCAAAAGTAATAGAACCTTGCAAATAGAAAAACAATGAGCAGCAAGGGTGTGGAAAACTGAAAGTTCCATCAGAGATAAAGTAAAACAGACTGGGTCTGATTGAGGTGGGTGTTTAAAAATACACCCAACTGGACAAGTAAAGGTAATACTTCTCCAATGTGAGAATCCAACCAACATCAGCTGCTTCTGTCAGTAGCAGATATGTGTGCGAGTGTTGTGAAGATTCCAGTTTGGAATGAGCTAACAGACCCAGTAAACACAACCCACAAGCATGTAGAAATTGGACAAAGGCTTTGATTATTTGACAAAAGACATACGGTATTGAAACAAGCCTGAAATGTAAGGCACAAAACTGATGCAGAATCTTCATGTTGAACAAACTGAAGAGAATGATTGGACTGGTTAGAAAGAGAAATATGGAGATAAGCATTCAAGAACATCTACCTTGGTCATCAACAGTCTTGTAGAGAAAGCCCATCAAAGTGCTAGAAAGAACTCCATGGTAAAGTGAAGAAGATCCAAAAAAGTGGTTGCAGCAGGACAAGCTAATCACAGGATGCCAATTTCTGGTTTTCTTATGAACTAAGAAAAGCCTGGAGTAGAAACCTGGGGAAGGTTTAATACAGGCTTGATAGTTCTCTGTAATAGAAAAGTCAGACAGCCTCAGACTGATGCTGAGTGGTAGCAGGATCCCAAAATAAAATATTGTAGCATGAAGAATACTGGTACAGGAAACAATGAGGCATGGAAAGAATATTGGTACAGGAAACAATGGGGCATGGAAAGAATACTGGTACAGGAAACAATGAGGCATGGAAAGAAAATGAATGAAAGTCATTATGACAAAAACTTGGATCACCAAATGATCAGTAGTGAATTCCTGCCACAGAGGAATAAAATCAGCCAAATGCACTCCATCTGAACCGAAATCTACTGGACAATCACCAGAACTGTTGGCAATGATGAATCTGACTTAAAAAAATGATGAATTATCAAAGTCCAATGGTAACAACTAGTTAAGGGCAGAAACAGTAACAGGAGTAGATATGGGATTGGAATAATACAAACAAACACTCATAAATGAAAGAGTTGCGTTTTCTTACAGACTACAACACATCATTCAGGAATATCTGCAGAAACAAACTGATGGAGAAAAGGAGCCATCCATAAGTTGTACAGATAAGTGGAAAGTAGATTGACCTTAGACAAGAAAAGCATCCCTCTCAATAAGGTCCCAACACCAAAGATACCATGTGTGAAGGGACAGGGTTGAATCAGACTATCGTAACAACATAGTAGTAATGAGGGAAAAGGTAACCCCAGATAGGACCTCAGTGGATTGGTAGAGTGCCTCAGAAAGAAGGTGTGTGGTAGTCTAGTACTGTAGGTAAACTGTAAGACAGGAAAACTCTGTGTGTGGGACACACAGAAAGGTTATGTCTTCCAACACAAAGGCAAAAGCAACTCCAACTGTGGGGAGTCAAGAAAGAGTTCATCATCCTGATGATAAGCTAAAGAACAATGATTAGAAGCCTATGAAGGACAAGGCATGAGCACAAAACCTCAAATGAGAAACAAAGTGCTCAACATAAACCCTGGTGTCAGGAGAAGGAGGGAAAACAAGGTACTCTAAGAAAGAAATAATATAGTATTAAATCAAGAAAAGGAATAAAACAGAATACATCTGAGGAATCACACCTGAAAAGGCTGTCAACATCATCCTGGTCACAAACAGATTTGGAAGATTCAGGAGGAGGCTGAACATTACTGGGAGAGGAAGGTCAATGTATATAACAATCTGTCTCCTCATGAATGAGAGCTGAAAAACTCCTAATGACTTTCTGACCCGAAACCTATGTAGAAGTACGAGAAGTTGTGATACGAGCTTCAGAATTCATAGCAAAAGGTGAAGAATTAGAAATGATAGAAAAAAAAAGGCAAGTTATTGTGTCAAAAATACTACAGAAAACAGACTGTAGCAAAATAATAATTCTATTAAATTACTACTTTGCAAAAAAAAAATAAATAAATAAATAAACACGTGAAGATAGCACAACTGCAAACCATCACTGCCTAATGAGAAATGATAGTTTGGTAGAATTGAACAAAGGATGTTGCACGTGTTGGTAGGATGTTGCATTCCTATTAGTGGAGGGCTGTCACATGATGACCCACAGGCAATACACCATGAACTATGTTAATAACTGGGTACATGGGAACTCCAGGCTTATGGCAGCCAAATAATTTCTTGTGAAAAGAAGGCAACGCTGAAAGAGAACAGCTATACATGTGATTGGAAGCACCAAATTATAATGTTTTTGCTCTCATGTACATCTTATTAAATTCTGTCTCACAGAGAAGCTTGTCAACAAAGAACTTTGAGTACACAGATTGGAAAATGCATAAAAAAACGTTTTACAAATTATACTTAAACATTATTTTGCTTGATTTTAGGGAAAGATGGAGAGAAGGTTCTTAACTATTAAAGTTCATTGAATTTAGCCTGCATGTCTACTCTGTGATCCTAAAATGTTTTTTAAGTGGTCTCACACAACATACAACTTATTACTTGTGTAAATTATGTGTGAAAGATTTAAACAATTCAGTACATAGTACGTTTGAAATAATATTGCCACATCCACTGCTGACAACACATTAAACTGAATATAGAGCCAAACAGACAAGACTGGACATCTCAAACAGTATTGATCCAAACAATACATATATGTATGAAAATCCATTTATTACAACATCAATTATTATGGTGTAAACATCTTTCCAAACAGCTACATAAATATTATTATGGTGTAAACATCTTTCCAAACAGCTACATAAATAGTGTTCCACCCACAACTGCATATGTTGTGTCCCAGCATACCTGATGACTTCTTGATGGAGGGATCCATGCCATCAGCAATGGATATGTTAAACACAGTGTGGTAGAAATACAACTTTTTATAAACTTTTCTAATTCTTGAAAATCATTAAATAATGGACAAGATGAAGAATGCAGTGTTAAATATTAATTAAAATCATGCTTTGCTAGCTTTAAAAAGGTGTTCCCATCAAAACAATTGTGAATACATGCTATACACGTTTTAATACTCAATTGCGCTTTTATTTTTAAAATATATATTTGGCACCAAATTCGTTTAATAAGTTTGTTTTGAATTTTGTGCAAAACTACCTCGGGGGCTATTTGCGCAAGCTGTCTCTAATGGAGCAATGTAAGACTAGAGGGAAGGCAACTAGTCATCACCACCCATCACCAACTCTTGGGCTGCTCTCTAACCAACAAACAGTGGGATTTACCATTACATTATTAGACACCCACAGCTGAAAGGGTGAGCATATTTGGTGTGACAAGGAATCGAACCTGTGACTCTCAGGTTACAAGTTGAGTGCCTTAACCACCTGGCCATGCCAGGCCTATTTAATAAGTTACCTGAAGTTTTAAAAATCTGAAAACAAAAAGATAGACAACATGATAAATATTTTTTGAATAACTTTCAGTGGGATTTCCATTTTTAGCATCTCGAATAGTTTCTAAAATGCTACTTAACATATAATGGTTTTACTTAAAAATATACTCATAGTAAATTACAGACTTTTATTGTACAAAATTATTACAAACCTCAATGAAAAAAGGAATTAACAAAAAAACAACAACTTCTAATGCCTTAGTTCATTCTGTTATTTCTATGTTTACTACTAATATATGCTATATACTTTTTACTACTCAATTTTGCTTTTATTTTTAAAATATATATTTGTCACCAAATTCATTTAATAAGTTTTTTTTTATTTTTTTTTAACAGTTTGTTAAAAATTCCAAGGATATTGCTTGCTGTGACAAAAGCAGAAACAAACCATTCATTGAATTTGTCCACCACCTTTAAGTACATACTGCTAGTCGCCCACATGTGTTCATCGACCAGATCTAAAGCAGCATGAACAATAAACTGGCTAAGATGTCTGTGGTCTTCTTTCTGAAACAAAATATTTAAAAAGTATTATCAAGTCTGGAACTTATAAATTGTTATATAGTTTCTATAAAACTAGAAACAAAACAATTTTCTAGTGCACTATACTTATAACCAGCATATTTATCACCACAATCAAAAAATACTATAGGGCAGTGTTATTGTTTTCCTGAACTTATAAAAACACACCTCTTCTCAGAACTAATGGGTATTAAATTATGGCACTGCCAAACACATTACTGCACATGTACCAAGATTGGAACAATACTACAATCATTAACACATTTTCAGGTATTCTGTTCCTGTAACAGCAGCCAGCAGTAAACCCATGAGATGTTATGCCTTAACAAAAGCTTATTAATGGTAACATAAAAGAACAAAAATAACAGTGGGAGGTTCTGGAAAGAGATATTTTAAATACATTTTGCTTCAGAGTGGTAATGAAGGGAGTGGTAAAAAAAACAAAACTGAAAAACTCCCCATTTTTGTTGATAGAGGAATGAAGGATAACAGGAATGGGGTCAGAGGTTTACACAATCGGAACGTCCAGTCTTGCAGATGATGGACCAGACAAATCCCATACATAAAGATGAAGATATATCATCCTTGGATGAAAAATGGACATGTGAGGTTGAAATAAGAGAAAAGGTGAAAATGGCAAAGAAAAATCTGGATCTGGAAACTCGATGCCAATTGGTGAAGCAGAGGAAATCAGGATTGTGCAGGTCAAAGAGGCACCCCCAACAGTGTGAGATAGTGAAAGAGATTTTTTGTTATGGTTTTGCTTAATGTTCATTTATTATTCTTTCAGTCATTTGGTTTATCAAAACACTAACCTTTTAGCTGATCATCAGTGCATGGAGGAAATATCTTCGTACAACGAAACTGACACCAGCTTTACCAGCAGTGATGTGTAGTTACCATTAATACAGAATAAGGTTTTGTGAGTTTATAATCACATGAGTTGTATTCTTGTGGCCTACTCTGTGAATAAATATCCTGCCAGTCATGAGACCTTTAATAAACTACTGTTTATTATTCTATATCATTACTGATATAGAAAAATGTTTTTTTGAATATTGTATTTACTCTATTTTTTGATAGAGAAAATTAGGTTCTTTTCCTTTCTGATTCTCTTTCCTGATTCCGTAACACTATGTAACACAATTTTTGTTTCTGGATAGTTTGTGTTATTGCTTAATTGCTTGTGTTGTAAAAGTACAGAAAATGGCCATTATTCCCTTCAAACTTTGCTTTTGTGACTTGGATAACGAGATTTTGAAATTGACCTATTTTATATGTAAAAATGGACAGATTTGCATATTTTCATTTACGTAAGGTCTGAATAAAACAACATATGAATCAAGATTTACATGTATTTATACTACAGTTGTACAATAATGTTTAGAAGTGAGTAGTTTTTTCCAGATTTGTGACTCTGATGTAAATCACTTTCGTGTATCAGCCCCCAAATATAGTCTTCCCATCATGTTTTCATTACATGCTCCTTAGTAGCAGTGTTCAAAGTCCGGTATATCTTGGTGGAAGCGCTTGTCTTGCTCCTCTGAGTATACTCCCATATTCTCCTTAAATTTATCAAGATGAGCGTCAAGCATATAGACTTCCATGGACATCCTGTAGCCCATTTTCCCATAGTTCTTCACCAAAGCCTCAACTAGTTCCACATAATTTTTGGCCTTGTGATTGCCCAAGAAGCCCCAAACCACTGACAAAGCTGCCCCAAGCTTTATTTCTTTCCTACTGAGCTTCTTGGAGAATTCCATGCACTCCAGGATTTCTTTATTTGTGGTCCAATGAAGACAACAACTTTGACCTTTGCCTCAGACAGCTTGGGGAAAAAGTTTCAAAGGTACTTGAAAGTTGCAGACTCCTTATCAAGAGCTATGACAAATAGTTTCATAAGATACAATTTTATGTGCAATTGTAGGAACAACATTTTCTGGAGGTCCATTAGTGGATCATTCTTCACATTGTGCCTCCCACAGAGAACTTGGTCTGTTGTAGCCAGTACTTCTTGTTGTAGTGCACTGTAGTGTCCCTGCTGTCCCAAAGGCAAAGATAACAGGGAAACTTGGTAAAGCCTACTTGGAGATCCATCAGGAATGCCACCATTTTGAAGTCTCCGATAACCTCCCAGCCATACTCATCATACTTCAAGGCTTCTAACAAGGTCTTGACACTGTTGTATTCTTCTTTGAGGTGCACCCAAATGAGAAAGGGGAAGAGATGAATACTTATTCTCATTAGGGAGGAGAACCGCTTTCAGGCTTTTGGATGAGCTATCAATGAAGAGGCACCACTCATTCGAATTACAGACAATTCCAATTGCCTTGCACAAACCAGATACACTATGGCAGAAGCAGAGCCCATTTTGATGGGTGAAAAAGCTTGAAAAATCTCAGTGACACTTCCTGTGATTTGTGACTTGCACACTTTCATATAACAAATCCCACTCCTTGAGTCTAGATGTCAAAAGTTTGGCATTCGACTTTGTTTGACCAAGATCTCTGATCAAGTCATTGAGGTCTCTTTGGTTGAGGTAGTATGGGTTTCTCTCACCAGCTGCACATCTGAAATTATAATCTGGATCCTCAATGTCTACCTCCTCTTCTAAAAATGGCTACTTTCTCTCTGGTAGAGTGGGTACATGGAGCTCAGGGCAGTGTGGCACTGGGGTGACGGATGATGGAAGGTCTGGATATGTGGTAGCAGATGCATTCTTGCCAGTCCGATGTTTGGAAGTGTCAAGCATGCAGAAGTAGTAATTGTTTGAGTGGTCAGTGGGTTCATGCCAAATTTTTGGAATAGAGAACTTCATGACTCTCTTTTCCCCTCTGTATCATCCTGCAAAAGAGCAAAATGAAATTGTTATTGTGAAGAATAAATTTATTTCATCCACAACTAATGTGTAAGAGGTTCATGAAAAATATTTTATACGTGATATTTTTTTACACTATTGGAAACTGAAAAATATTTAAATTTTAAAAGGTCTAAAATTTTTATGATATAAATTATTACTATTCAAGCAAACAAAAATTGTCCATTTTACCTTCCAAAGTTTTTTTGGCAGTGCTCGCAGGTAAAATGAGGCACCCAGGGTTTGTCTTGATACCCAACAGGCATGTCGAAATATGCCTTGTAGGCTTCACAAATTTTAGCAGATGCTGAGTACTTTTTTGCTTTTGTCTTGATATATTGGCCACATACATAACAGAATGTGTCTGGAGAATGCTGGCAGCTTTTTGATGCCACCTTTGATAGAATCAGATTGGTCTGTGTGTTCACTTAGGGAGCTAGAACTAAACTGAAGTGGTGAGTGGTGAGCCCCTAAATATATATTACTGTGGAAAAGTAAAAAAAAATCCTAAAAGTTCTTGAGCATTCTCGTAAGTTTGAGAAAATTTTCTATTAGCTACCCAGCTAAATCTACATGGAATGTTCTGGAAAATGCATAAATTTGAAAATTTAATTACTCAGGCCACAAAAGCAAAGTTTGAAGAGAAAAATAGGACATTTCCATTTATTTTAGGCATAAGCAGTTGGGAAATAACACTTTCTGTCAAGGAACAAGTAAAAATTCGTTACATAGTGTAATTAAAATAATATTGATGTTATTAATATTTATGATATTAACATATTAATGATTATTAATATTATGATATTAACAAGTCCTGTCCAGGCACATGTTTATTAAGTGTGTTTTGGTAAGTGTTGTATTTATTTCTAAGTGTTGTCATTGTTGAATAATTTTTTGTTTTTGTTGAACCCCGATTGGAGCAGCATGTTTATTTTACTCCAATATAACGGGACCCAACAATAAGTGTATCCAGATGAAGAAAAAGATAATAAAAATACAAAAATAAATAGACCAGTCCTAGCTAAGAGCATTGGTTACTAGAACCAAAGGGTGAACTGAGAACCACAAGAGTAAAAGTTTGGATTTGAAAAGTGTGCCAGGCTCTGTTCAGAGCAAACCCAAGAAACAAACAAAACTGAGGATAAAAGAGCCAACAACTCTGTGGGTTGAATTCTGGTCTTGCCAAGAGAGGTGATTTGCCATCAAGTCAGGATGAAATGATTTGGAAATAATGTGAAAGGAGAACAGGTAATTTAAGATGGTGGCAAGAAAGAGATAAAGGAATTACAATTGGACACTAAAATTGGAATAGAAGTTTAGGAGTTTGCTCCAGAGCAGGTATAGAAATTGGGAATCAAGGAAAGGAAATGAAAAGCAACTGTAAGTCAGGACAAAAAGTTAAGTGTGTTAGGAATATGAAGCATATGAATATGGGTCTGCAGTTCTTCAACAAATAAGTCTCCACAAAAACTAATATCAAGCAAAGCTGGGAAGACAAAGTAAGCTTGAGCATTGGCTTCATGTAGTAAAGAATGGGAGAAAATGAAAGATACTGTAGAAAGGGAAAGCCAAGAACAAACCAGCAGAATCATGTTGAAAGAAAGAGATCAGAATGTTGAAGATTTATGACACTAAATAAAACAAATTCTAGTAAAAGAAACAGCAAGTCAAAATCATCGAGTCATCGTCATGTTCAAATTGAGAAGAATTAGTGTCAGCTAGTAGATTGGAGGAAGAAATCCATTGTGCTTGAGGGAATTCACTACATGCTGTCACATCCTTAACAGACATGTTCCCTTTAGTAGCATCATCACCATTACAGAAGAAATTAAAAGTTACTGTCACTCAAAATTTAATAATGGATAAGCAAGAAAAGAGAATAATGTTTTTCTTTAGTAATAAAAGAACCCAGATCAATTTGTTCAAAATTTAAGTTTCATTACCTGTCATAAATCTTACATAATAAGTTGTCTATTCAAGACATTACTGGAGAAAAGAATGACATTATTTTAAATGCAAGTGCTGAGGGAAATATATTGCAAAAGAATAGTGTTGGTCTCCTGCTGATGGAGAATTATCATTGCACAAGGATGTCATCAAGTACTAATGAAATTCATATTAATTACGTGATATTTAGGTAGAGGTTATCTCAAGGATATTAACATACAAATCTCATTGTCAGATGCACAAGGGACCAAAAATTTTCCAAAAAAAATTGGTTCTCTGAACATATTCCAATATGTAGCTACAGTCCATTGAAAATGACTAAAAAAAGGACAGTGAACCCAAGAGAAGTGACAGTCTTCAAAAGAGACAGAATCTCTTGCACAGGAAGACAAGAAAGAACTTTGATAAAATGAAACTCCACTTCCCAAATGTCATAAAGTCCAAGCCCTTCCATAATTATGTTGAAAAGATTCCTTTTAGGCTTTAAGATGCTTACCTATACTGGTGTAAGGAAGATTATCATATGAATGTTTGACTGCAAAGCTACACAACTGACCATTTGCATCTCATCCAACTGGGAAGAAGGTATTACTGAATATGCAAAAGATCTGGGGGTCGTGGAATAGAAAGAGGAAGTTGTGTGTAAAAATATAAGAAAAGTTCACAAGAAAGCCCCTGTATGACCTAAAGGTCTTGTGTAAAGGGAGTTCTCAGGTGTGCAAAGAGGGAGAGCTGAGCATCCACCAGACAGAAGCTTTGATGTGACTCCAAAAACAAGATACTTCCATGATCTACAGCATCCAGCTTCCTGAAAAAAGGCATTAGAAAATATCAAGAGGGCAATCCCATAAGGCTCTCAAGGGCAAAAAATGGATGAGTTCAAGATTGAGTTGAAATGTAATACTGATATAATGGAAATTATCACAACTCAGTTAAACATTAAAAAAAACCTATAACAGGAATTACTCTGTAAATTACAAATTATTTGAAACTCATAGAATTTTTAACCCTAAAAATTGTTAGCTAATCATAAAGAAATTATGATTTGGTGGCAATTTGAACAAGAGAAATTTAATTACAATGAATAGTCCAATTTCTCTTTGCATAAGTTTAAGGTTAGATTTCCTGCTTCAAAAACACTAACTAAAACTTTCAAAATGTATCAGTACTTAATGAATTCTTCCCAAAAGCAAAAAAAACATTTTTGCTCAGATCTCTTCAATTTTGAATTGATTTGAACTGTAAAAACAGTTTTTCAACATTTCCATGACATCTAAGACACTATGCTTTCAACAGAAACATCAATAAATGTTTTAAAAGTTACAATTTAAATGCTGAAAGCTGGTAAGGCATTAATTTGTGATGAAAATTATGTAAACTGCAAAGTTTTTCCACATTCCTCTAAATGTCTGGTATTGAATGAAAGATATCTCAAGCAGGGATTTGTGGGAGACAAAAGACTGATTTTTACTCACCTTTTAAACCTGCAAGGAACATCTTTAATGGACAAATTAAGAGGAATATAAAAAAAAAAGCATATATAATTATCATGCTTTTTTTATTGCAAATTTTAAGCCCATTGCTTTCTAATGCTATTTTTACACAACTTTGATTCTGAATGTGCAATGGACATTTTTTTTATAATTTTCATGAACTGAGGTCTGATGAGTTTTGTCCAAGTCTGTCAAACATTGAATGAAGAATAACATTGTTCTTACAATTCCTTCTACTTTACAGTTTTTTTATACCTTTTTATTGGTCAGATTCTGAAGGTTTTGGATGACATCTACTGTGACTGCATTCACAACATTTCCAATTCATACAAACATCAAACCTTCTACTTGCAACTGGTAAACATGATTTACCAACTTTCTTCTACTGCATACAGACCAGTACTGAAAATAAAACAAAATCTTGACACAAACTGTATGTAGAACTCATTTTCGAACAATGACCTTTTTTGCAAGAGGTAAACCAACAAGTACAAAAGTTGTATTGTTCAAATGTATATCACTGAAAGTCCATTTTTTTGTGTTTATCTTTTGCCAGATATTATTATGACCACAACAGCCACTATATAATTTCCATACGAATGACTCCCAGTCTGAAAGCTAAAAGTGGAGTGGAGAAGCTTTTGAGTAAGTGAAGAGCTGAATCCTGTCTGAACAGTTGGATAGATCCAACTGGGAGATATTATAGCCAACCTGATTAGAAAAATTGTATAATAAGAGACAAATGTTACTGATCTATTGATTAAGACTAATTTTAGGATGGTACTGAATCAAGCAGTGGGATAAGAAAAGTTTCTTGAAGAGACTTAGGATGTTTTTTACACCAATTTGTAAAAGACTCAACCAGGGGGTTGCAATTATAGATTTATTTTTTAACCATTAATAATGGCATTGCAAAAGATGAAGTTTTACAAGATATTAGTAAAATTATTTACCCTGAACAGTCTAGGATTGCCAACTTTCTCTTACTGTAAAAAGACAGTAGTAAAATTCTTTACCCTGAACAGTCTAGGGTTGCCAACTTTCTCTTACTGTAAAAAGACATTAGTAAAATTCTTTACCCTGAACAGTCTAGGGTTGCCAACTTTCTCTTACTGTAAAATGACTGTAGTAAAATTCTTTACCCTGAACAGTCTAGGGTTGCCAACTTTCTCTTACTGTAAAATGACAGTAGTAAACTGAATGAAATTCTTTATGGATTGCACCTCACAGAAAATGCCCTACTTCACAGTTTTCAAGAATTGGCAAAGATACCAAACATTTTCTCAGCTGTTTAATGGTATCTAATTTTTCAAGACATTTTAAAAAGAGGATTGTAGAAAGATAGTTTGTTACACATAGTTCTAATGGTTTTCGTTGTTTAATACACGTTAAATCTATTACTTTACTTGAGGCTAACATCTGATATTTCTGCATTACTCATTTATGATTTACTTTACTATTTTGTGATGACGAGAAACCCACTTGTAGTAAAAAAGTATCTTAGGACAGCTGGTACGGGTATTCATGCTTTTACTAATAAAGCAGACAACAATATTTCGATCTTTCTAGGCCATGACCGAGTTTAAGTTATTTTCATTAACAGTATTGGTTAGAATTTCTAAAAGATCTAAACATAACATTTTTTGTTGTTTTATATTTATTACAGAGATTATTTTGCAGTTTCGGCTTAGTGTACACAGTTAGGACTAGCCTAACTCTTCTATAGGGTGGTCTGTAAGTCCTTACCTATCCGTATATCTTATGTATCCAGTGTATATGTGTGCTGTCCCTCATTCTCACTACATAATATTATGCGAAGCCATGTTTTGTGAGACATTTTCGTTAACATAGCAGGGGTTATTGGTCTAAATGCTGTGGTAGCAGCTGCCTTCAACTCATCATTAATATTATAACGTTGTTTATAATAACATATGGATGGGTATGGATTTACGGGCCACCCTACACACTGGTCAAACTTTGCAAAATACTATTTTTATTACAGCCCAAATTATTCTTAGCAACAAGGGTATCTAACTCGAAAAACAACAACAGTGTATTATGATCTTTATACATAAGTATATTAACATAGATATATTGATTACCAGGTTGATTTTTATAGCTTGTTCCAAGGAGCCAACTGTAATGATCAACAGTAGTGAATGTTAATTATATGAGAAATATTGGAAGTGACCTAAAATCTGTAGGTATTAATTCTCTGGTAGTAAGAACAAAGCAGAGAGATCAGAAACAGATGAAACACAAGGATTACTCTGCATATTTAAAACAGGTCAAATATAAGATATGCAAGCTTATCTCTCTTTTTGTTTTGGTAGGTTTAATAGACAGGTACCCAAGAACTGGACAGTTTTTAATCTCATTCCTACTTTTAAAGCAGGTAATAAAAGTTGGAAAGAAAAGTTGCCCTCACTTCCATAGTAGGAAAAATTCTAATGTCTTTACAAAATTGTTCAGGGAAGTATGATATAGTGAAAGAAAATCACCCTGAAATAACAAACGCTTCTTCTGAGGATGTTATTTGTTACATAGACAACAAAGAATTTGTGAACTTTGTGTGCTTATATTTTTAAGTTTTTGGTAAAGCACAATAAGAAAAAAATAGCTAATAAAGTCACACTGCTGAGGGTTTGAGAAAGATTACTAGTCAGACAGGAAAAAGTAAAATGTTGTTATTAATGGAGTCCAGTCAAGCCATGGTCAGTGCTTGAACATTGGGTTTTTTTATTATTTAAATTATTATACTTTGTTAACTAATTTCATAGTGATACCATTAAACTGTTGAGGAATTTTATATGTATTGAGGATGTTGAGGTATCACAGAATGAGGTGAATGAATTGGTTAGATAGAAAACAATTCGGCAAATGACCTCAACTTATAGTCAGTACAAAATAATGCAATTTGGTTATCATACTTTGGATCAGAAATGCAATACAGGTGAAAACCCACTCAATGTCTAATTATCTGGCAGACAGAAATTATCCTTCAAATACTCAATGGCAAATGTTTTATTCAGATCATTTCAGTGACCTTAAAGATGAATCAGTCCCCTAATTTGCTGTTACTCATTCTCAAAGTCATGCAAGAAATGATGGTAGATCATTGACATTTAAATGTTTGGACAGTCAGGTATTTCATATTTGAAAAGCCATTCCAGGCTGCTGGGTATCTCACCATTGCATTAAAGAAATAAATCTTGGCATATTATGGATAAGTCAATCAAGTCATCAAACCAATTTTCTCTTAATTGTAGTAAAATTAATAAAATTTTATGGTATATTTATAGAAATACTTATTGCAAGTCAAAGGATGTAATTATTTCTCTATAAGAATCATTAATTATGCCTTACTTGAAATACTATGCACGTTTTTGTTCTCCTTATTTGAGAGAGGAAACAGACTTATTGGAAATTGTTCAGAGGAAACCTGCTTGGAAAACTCTGAGCATGAAAGGGTTATCTTACAGGGACAGTTTATAATTTTTTATTTTATCCCCCCAAATAAAGATATTTTATCAACATTTATAAGATTAGACAGGGAATGACAGTATCCTAACTTACAAACCCTTGATTGTAATCTGTATAAACTCAAACTTTTCTACCAATTTTCATGTCTTCTCTCTCAACAAGATACAGTTTATACCTCCAAAAAAAACTCCCCTTTTACAAAAAACAAAACAAAAAACTAACTATCATTTGAGAATCTTATACCCTGGAATTAATAATAATCCTATTATCATTATTCCACAAACATAACCAAGTTTCTATAATTATGATTGTATTAAACTTTTCTATTTCGACTTGAGCCTTAAATTCATCTGTTTTGTTCCCAATATGAGAAAAATGGAAAGTACAAGAAACTGGTGTTGCTTGAATCACTAATTTAAAGAAGCTCTCCATACCAAACAGAATTCTCCAACCATGAATAATATACAATCTTTCCATGTGTTTTAGTTTTGGTTAAATTATCATTAATGTAACAAATGTAATTTAGTTATTTATTTAGGATTGTTGTAGTTCTTTTGATTTTGGCTTTACATATTGAAGGTGGAGTAA
Organism: Carcinoscorpius rotundicauda; assembly: GCA_011833715.1. Taxonomy (NCBI): domain Eukaryota; kingdom Metazoa; phylum Arthropoda; class Merostomata; order Xiphosura; family Limulidae; genus Carcinoscorpius; species Carcinoscorpius rotundicauda. Next base: position 88,524,176 of record CM022399.1, read on the forward strand.
ATGGAATTATTAAATATATACCCGTTTCCCTTCCGATATAAATAATGTTCATCATAAGCATTATTATCCTTTATGTTGTAGAACTTTATTTTGCTTTAAATTAATCAGAAAAAGGCAAAGAAAGTGGATACTCGTTAAAAAACAAGTCAAACAGAAAGCACTAGATACCGAAAACACATCTATTCAAGCTTTAGTATTATTAATTAAAATACAATGTTTCATTCTGGTGTCTGTAATATCAATAAGAAATTAATAAAAGTAAAGAAGTTCAGGTGCGAACTCACATTCAACATTTTACTCAATCATTCTATGTTTTACTTCATTTTTTTAAAGTAACATCCTCAACTTACTTTCGTATCCGATTTACTTGGTGGAATGAATTCCATTTCAAAGAGTGGATTATCAAAATGACCAACAATAACAAAATAGTAACTACCAGCCATTGTACAAAACACTTAATAGCTTCCTTTAATTAATATTTCTGAATAACAACGACTACAAACAACAAGACATTAAGATCAGTTTGTTACTTTTCGCCATGAAAACTTTTAAAGCTCAGAAAAATGTTTAACGCCATCTATTAATGTGTTTAAACCAAAGTATACATATGTAGACTTTTATAAAGCAATAAGTATATATTTTTATAATTAATCATGAATAAACATATTATTATATAAATTCCACGAAATAGTATTTGATTATTTTAAAATAATAAACAGTATTTGTGCATGTGAAGCCATTCCTAATTTAGTACTTCTGACAAGAGGAAGATCAAACAAGCTCAGCTTGGCCAAGAAGTCAAGGCCCTCGACTCGTAATCTGAGGATAGCGGGTTGAAATCCCCGTCACACGAAACATGTGCGCCCTTTCATCCATGGAGACGTTAAAATTTTTTGGTCAATCCCACTATTCGTTGGTAAAGGAGTAGCTTAAGAGTTGGCGGTGGGTGGTGATGACTAGTTGCCTTCCCTCTAGTTTTACACTGCTAGATTATAGAAGGCTAGCGCAGATAATCCTGTTTATGAGACAGCTTGATAATTATGTGAATGACAAGGGTACACTTTGATGTTTTAAAAAAATAGTTTTAGTTTAGTTTAGAAGGATGAATAGTCTGGAATCTAGATGGACTAATGGGACACTCGTTGTCCCTAAACATTATATTACAGTTACAATAACAAGTTACAAACTGTAACATTATCTTCTTTCTTTTGTTCAATTTTGTAACTAAAAGTACGGTGATAAATATTTTTTACACGTTTAAATATATATTGAAGATTTTCAGTGGCATATTTTTGTTATATTGTATACTGACGGTTACGTTTCACATGCTTCGTATGACAATTTTCATTAATGTGAAAATGTATAACGCCGAAGAAACATCGTTTTTTGCTTTTGAAGATAAGAATTTTTTTGAAAAGTTTAACTGTTTTTTTGTTTGAATTTCACGCAAAGCAACGCAAGAGATATCTGCGCTAGTCGTTTCTAATTTAGCAATAAAAGACTAGAGGAAAGGAAGCTAGTCATCACCAACCGCCGCCAGCTCTTAGGATACTCTTTTAACAAAGAATAGTGGGATTGACCGTCACATTATAACGACACTACGGCTGAAAGGGCAAGCATGTTTCGTGCGACGGGGATTCTAACCCACGACCTTCTGATTACGAGTCGAACGCTTTAACCACCTGGCCATGCTACGCCTTAAGTTTAACGGATAAACCTGAAATTCATTTTTTAGATAAAAGGCAAAGCAGAAGATTTTTCTATTTTGTTACAAGACATAAGTGCTTTTGCAGTTTCTGCATTTTCTTTATTGAAGTACAATTATTTTAACTTTTTCAGAAATCCTCTCTCTTTCCAAAAACTTCAATGTGTATTTTATTTCTAATTAATGCAATTGGAGATCTTTTTTGCAATTTCGCTTCTTTACTGAAAACAGCAAATTAACTAGCTATTTTAGAAGATATTGTATAATAAATTTAAAATATGTGCTTGATCTGTTTAAAAAGTCTTCAGCAAATAGCTGGTAGAATCACAAAAGCGAATTGTGTACAGAACAATTACAATTTTAATGTTTATACCTTTAAATGTATTCAATGTTTTCATAGGTGTTCGTTTAGAAACGTTTTAAACTGACTGTATACGACAAAATACAGCGTATCGCACATTTTAAGAGAAACAGGTGATAGAATTGGGGAAGCGTCATTGTGACATATCCTAGAGTAAAACACTGTTCCAATTCATTCGTCCTATCCAGCTCTAGCATCGGTACAAACCAGTAGCTAGAGTTTAACCTGCGATGAACTGACAACCGGTTCTGGGAGATGTATTACAATCGTCATTCGTTTGAACAAATAAAGTTAGACCTTCAGTAGGTTCGGCATTGCCAGGTGATTAAGGCACTCGACTCGTACTCCGAGAGTCGCGAGTTGGAATCCACATCATACCAAACATGTTCGCCCTTTCAGCCATGTAGACGTTATAATGTGTCGAACAATCACATTATTCGTTTGTAAAAGACTTACACTAGCGAAGGTAGTCCTGGTGTTGTTTGCGCGAAATTAAGAAACTAATATTTTAAGTATCCGATCCCATGAATCATCTCGACATTATTATAATTTAACATAAAAAGCAGAGTTGGCTTCAAATAACAGCTATTTTATTTCAATGCAAGTACAACCAATCTTTAGCAGAGACAGCAAATATCCGAGTATCAAACATAAATTAAAGTAACGTTTCCACCTGCTAAAGTGGTTTTTAATTTCGCATAAAGCTACTCGAGGGCTATCTGTGCTCGCCGTCCCTAATTTAGTAGTGTAAAACTAGAGGGAAAGCAGCTAGTCATCACCACCCACCGCCAACTCTTGGACTACTCTTTTACCAACGAATAGTGGGATTGAACGTCACATTATAATGCCTCCACGGCTGGGAGGGCATGTTTGGCGCGATGGGGATGCGAACCCGCGACCCTCAGACTGCAAGTCGCACGCCTTAATACGCTTGACCATACCGCGCCCCTTGCTAAGTCATAATCAGGTCAAGAATGGATTTCAAAATGTAAGTTACTCGTCTGATATGGACAATAGAGGTGTAAATTTGTAGGGGGCGCTGTGTACATTTACTTTATCATATCGGAAATCAACACTAATATTACACGTGAACACATTTAATGAAAGTTTCACGTTATTGTAACAGAAGTTCAGTATATTAGTGCTTTCTTCGTGTTTATTGTGTTTGAGATGCGTAATTTTTATTCTAGTTTCCATTTTTCGGCTTATAGTAAAGGCACATAATGGTTAAAAATAAAATGTTCTGCATGCACATACAATTGAACTGAAAAATCTGCGATATAACTCAGCAAAATGAACAATGAATACAACTGCCTTTATTGGAATAAACAGCAAACGTCGTTACAAATCATAGCCAGGTAATGTCTTCCAAAAATAGTACAAGTAAATGCAATATAACTCATTCAAATCCCTGCTGCCTAACTGCCATCATTTCTATGTTAATGATTACATAAACACTGACATATTTCTAACATTTGGGCACTTCATAACACAGAACCAAATCTACCTATTAGAAATCAATATTTTACCCTCGTTAACAACTAATATCCAGTTTGATCTATTTTCAGTGAAACAAGTACAGTACAAAAATTTGCCAACATCTACCCAACATTACACTGTTGCCTTAAATACCAGACTTCAAGATGTTCACATTTTTCATCATTCATTAGGTCTTTACATAATACGTTAACCACTGGCATTATCTTCAACCTAATTGACCTAATTTCTGGAGGCAGAAAAGCTGCAGGGGGTCAGTTTTGTACCAGCATCTATTTTTTTAGTAAAATTATTGAGGCATTTGTAGGCACCAAAATTGAAAACAGCATTAATATTCCAATTGCAATATTGGGTCAGCAATATCTCCTATCATTTTAACAGATGTAGTTTTCTAGTACATGTCCCATTTTTGTAAAACAGCACCAAAATACCCTGGTGCCTCTGTAAAGGATACTCTCAAAAGTGTAAACCACAAGAAAAGTTGACTTATACATTTGACCCTGTGACCACTGCCAGTTGGCTTCGTGATCTAAATGTTATTTAATACATATATGTATATATATATATATAATCTGAATATTAGAACAAACAATAATAAAATACTATAGACATATTGCTCTGAACTGTACCAAAGGAGGGGGGGGGGAAGAAAACTCAATAAAATCTTTATAGAGCACGTTTTAACATCAGTCAACTGTCAGGATATCATGGGAAAAGAATATTGCATAGCTGAAAAACAAAATATACACTTAAATACCATTAATATTTGAAACAGATACCAATAATACCTTTCAGTAGTATATTTCTAGAATTAACAAACAAACAAACGTGCTCCTGTAAAAAATATGGAATATCAGCTAACTTTCTCCCTCACTCAATATATCAAAATCCCGACTAGTTCTTCTTTTGTAAAACATCAAAAAAGGAACGCTAAATCAGAAAAAAAAACCCAAAAAGTCTACACAGAAACTACATTAAACTGTATGCAAAAGATCCAAGTTTTTGTTCTACATATCAAATGAACCAATAAACTTAACTGTGTAAATTAATTTCAAAGTTGTAAAAGTTAAAAGCTGTATAAAATGAGTACAAGCAGCAATTAGAGTGTGCTTCAATTTAGGAAGTAATTTTTAATAATGTACAACTACAACTCTACATCGTCTATTAAAAAAAAATACACCAAATAAACTTGTCAATATACAGTTAATCTCTAAAAAATGGGAAGACAGGAATCAGATATTAAAGTATTAAACCAGTCTAGTGTAAGTCAAAAAAACAGAAGTGCTAGTTAGTGACATTGTTAACATTGCTCTAAATATATAAAAAGTACTTCTTCTAACATATTTAATAAACAAAGTGTTGAATTAAAAGTTGTGAGTGTTTCTGGCATGTTCGAGACAAGAAAGCACGGGATGTATGCACATCCATATAAACCACATGATCCAAAAAGTTTAATACTGAATTTAGTTTCACTAAAATCAGCACGGTGCTGATCAGAATTAAAACATGCACATCTTTAAATAATTTGTGCTATGAAGTTTGAGTTTTGACAATATAACGAAATGAGATTTACTGGAAAAAAAAATATCAAAACTGGGAAACAAATTACGGTGTTTACAAATGAACCATGAAGTAATTCACAACTCTACCCTTGTGAGAAAGCAAATTATTAACTTTCTAATCTTTAATTCTAAAATAACATGAAACGCAAACAAGTTTGGTTGAAGTTTTATCTTACAAAGCAAAGAAAATGCAGAAGTGGAAGACGTACTGATGTAAAATTGTACTGTCGGTAATTTGCTTTATTAAAGCAATAAATGACATTCAAACTCATGGACTGTCTTTGCTAAACTAATGTTTAAACATTCGAAATTTTGTATGCTATTAAAATGTTATATTTAAAATAAACAAGTATCAGATCAAAACAGTATTGTATTGGATAACTATTAATTTAAAATTAAGTTTTGTTTTAATTCTGTAATACCTGATGCTTCATTTCCATAAAGTTCAATAAAAGTGAAATAATGAACTAATAAGTAGTTAAATGGGGGTAAAAAAAAAATATTCTAAATCCCAATGTAAAACTGGTAATACAGTTTATAAGAAAATACAACGAGTCAGCACGTTAAGTCTCAACTTTAACAGTAAAATATAATTATACAAAAATTATCAGAATGTTACTTGTATTCTTTAAGTGCTGAATTATTATTTTCTTTGCACCGGAAGATGATTTACAAAATTATGTAGCTTAACACATAATTAACACGATGGTCGTTAAAAGGCACCTGAAGACACAGGTGCGATATTGTTGACAGTATTTTATCAGTTGTTTTAAACGGCATTTCTTCTTTATTCCCTTTCTGTATTGAGTTATAAAAATGAAGAAGTTGTGCTTCATAAAAATGACAATAAAACCTTGAACACACCAATAACAAAAGAAACTGGCGTGTTCATGATAACTCTTGATGATCCAATATGTACCACACAACAACTCATCAGTAACTCTCAGTTGAGAAAACTAAACTATACAGTCAAAGATAATGATAATAATAATGAAATACGAATATTGCTGTTTTAGAAAGCATGTTTTGACTAAGCCATTCTATTGTATCGTGGGTTTTAAACAATTAAAACTTTACCTGTCATTACTACTCAAACCATTCCTGAAAAAATTTCATGGCACAAGGGATGTAAAAAGTTCTGAACAAGATTGAAGCTCTAATATTAATTAGTATTAATGGTGTGAAAACATTTGAAAAAATCTAAGAGGATTATCCAATGATCTCACTATATTATACATATATATATTAGATAAACATGTTAGCCAGTTTATTTATGTAGACACTAAACTGTATGCATGTCTAAACCCTTTGCTTGTACTTACTGCGCTTTTAAAACCAACATTAAAAATAATTTTGAACTCTATTTAAACCCATTAGATCCTATGAATACTGAATGATATCATTTTTTTTATATTAAAAAAGGTAGAGCAAATTAAAGTAATAAAAATCTTAAAGTAATATTGAAGAATAACTGGAAGAAAAGGTAAAAATTCTAGGCTACTTGAAGCAAGAAATCTCAAGGCATCACGTAAATATAATGTAAAAAAAGTTGATTAGATGTTAAGAAACTTAAGAATTACAATATATATATATATATATATATACGTTTGTGGATTCTCCTTGAATCCAAACAGAAAAACAAACAGTAACAATATACATGTATAATAATACACATTCAATTTGTTTTCTTTTCTTTTCTTTCACTGACCCAACCATACTTTGGAAGTTTCCAACATATTAAATGAAGAGAATTATAAAATATTACATACTTTGTAAAGTTGACCGTTAGCTAGCTCCTGGTATCTTATCACTTGTAAAATAAGCCTTAATTAACAGTGTCTGACTAGATTTGTATGACAACATGATTCAAACAGGGCAGGAAACCACGGTATGTAATGGAATGTCGGGTAAAGCACAGATTAATTTCAGTTATAGGAGTAGAAACTTAATGTTAAACTAACTACCTAATCTCTATATAATTAAACATAACAAGTGTGGACATTGTAAGGCCACAATGGTTTTTTGTTTTCTTTTATAATTTGTATTTATCCCTGCAATAAAAGGTATATTTTCTCTCTCTCGTTACGTTTCTTCATTGCTACTTATGAAGTACAAATGACTTTTTGCACTTTCTGCATTGAAAATTACCTACTTGTAAAAGAAACAAATATATACGTGGAGTCCGACTGATTCTTTCAATCAGACTAAACAATAAAAAAAAAGAGGTGATTGCTGAAAAAAAAAAGAGACAAAAATATCATTAAATATAATTGTATATGAAAAATTTATTAAAATAATAAAGAATAATACCAAATAAACACCAAGCACATTAAACAGTGGTGAGAAAGAAATGGTTTTCAAAATCATAACCAGAAGACCTTGGGGGAAAAAAAATTGTACGAAACGTAAATTGTTATGTAAAAGTGGAGTATATAATATGACAATACAGTATCTCCAATTTGTTCTCACCAACTCTCAAAAAAGCATGTAAATGTGCGTCAGTAAATTCTGTGAACATTAGTCTTACTGAAGCCTTAATGTCTAACTTAGGTAATAGTTTACAGGTTATACTACACTATAATGTGTAAACATTCTAGTTTATATTTTACACGTTTTTGGTAATATCTTTACAGTCACCTACGTAACAACTTGTCAGTATTATCTGAACCATGCTTGGCACCTGGTATATCTCTTTCAATAATAAACTGAATTCCAAACAGTTACACTAAAATGAAAATGTCTGCAAATCTTTTCAATCTGACAAGAAACTGTCAAGTCTGTAATAACATAACCAGTCATTTGTTTGGGAAGCCATGGGCGAATCTACGTACGGATGCACACTAGGTGCCCGACAGTAGTGGTGAAATACAAGTCTTCTCACAAAGCATAAAATCATACGTCAAAAATATTTCAACTTGAGAATAACACACATCTAAACATGTGAATTAAGCAAACATAGTTAAGACACTTACAACAGTGCAGTGGAAACAGGAAAGTAACAAACCTTCAAATGCCAATATTTCAAAATTTCGTATATAAAAAAAAAAAAAGGAAAGAAAAAGCAGCTCAAAATGGAGCACCAATCAGTACGTTTAATAAATTTACACAAACAAAAAGTATTTGATCAATTACTTTAAGTACCTAACAACCTCTCACCTGTTCAACTAATGCTTGCTGCCATTATAACTTAAGTAGCTTCTATCCTTTTGATACCACACCTGGTCAGTAGATCTGTTACAACTCCACATAAGTATATATATTATTGTTTAGTTTTCCATGCTAACAAAGTGAGGAAGTGTAGAATTTCCAAAACTTTAATATTATTTGTACTGAAGCCCCCAATACACAAGCTCTTAATAAAGAACAGCTGAAGTTAACACAGCTGGTGACAGGGCAAGAGATCAAATCAACAAAAATATACGTGTATAGATATATATGTGTGTGTATATATATATATATATATATATGTATATATATATGTGTGTGTATGTATAGTCGTGAGCAAGGTAACAAATTTACTAGTGTTAATATCACAGGCTCCCTACTGAACGGAATGACCTCCATCTCGTTCGTCGTAATTGTTTTTTTGTTTTTTTTTATATAACGTCAAAAAATTCTTTGGCTACCAGATGAAATGGTGTTCATCTTGCTTTATAGTTTTTAAAACAATTTCCAGAGCCCCCTCCCCAAACTACGGACTACTGAGATAATACATTGTTATATATATAAAATATGTGTTATACACCTTACACATTGAAGGCAAGGAACAGAAATCTTCTGGCATTGAATGATTAGATAAGTTATAATTATTATGATCTTACACAACTACAGTTGACATCTTTGACAAAACGTGGAACATTCATGTAAACTCCACAACATAAAAAGCTGTTCACATGACATACAACGTGTTTAGAATCAAGACGTGATGGTTGTTTTTAGCCAAGGTAACAACATAACCTTCTGATGTTATCTTCAGGCCACAACATCGACTGACCTTAACGTATGGACATTCAAACTCGGACAAAAGAGAACCTTCGCGAGAAAAGACAACAACATGAAATCGATTCCCATGGCTGTCTCCCACCAACACATCCCCAGCATCACTTATATCAATTCCATTGGGGAAGTTAGTAATATTTTCACAGCCTATACGTCTCAGATAGTGCCCATCTTCAGTAAAAACAATAACGCAATGCCCCTTGAAATCACAAATGTAGAATTCTTTTCTAATGATGGCTATATCTGAAGGCTCTCTCATGTACTCACTGCAATCAAACCAGTGAAGCAAGTCACCATTCTCTGCAATGACAAAGACAGTAGGCGAGACACTATCCACAGCAACAATGTGTTCGTCACTGGTGATGGCTAATCCTGCAACAATGTCGATATATCTGATGGCTATCTTTTTAATGAAATGTCCATTCTTGGTGAACAGTTGCATGCGGGATCTCTCATTGCCTCGATCGCATATGACAAACTTGCCAGACTGTCGGATGACTGCAACCTAAAAAAAATTACATCAGAACTGTTTTTAATGTTGTCCGAGCATACATTCACGTTTTTTTCTTTTGTCAACAAAAAATTAACCAATTCTTTCAATATTCAGCTGTAGTTTTATATCAGTATTCATTTTCCGTGTAAAGGTTATAAAGATAAGTCGTCTTCACTCAAAATTGAAAATCATTTAAAATAGATAGGTTGAAGTCTGTTATCTCATTAAAATGGCCCATATATCACATTCTGTAAAATATCTTAGCAGTAGATTAGATCACATTTCACTTTTACTGATCAGAGTAAAAAAATTTATTCTGAACATAATTACTTTCAATATTTCACCAGTAAAGTCAACGATACAAATTACAAACCCTAGTCTAGTACATTATGAAATGTTTTACCTTTGCTACGTGACAGTTGTCTTTATCATGTGTAGGAAAGGCACTGCCATCTACATTGAAGTGTTTTCATGGAAGAATTAGTTAGCATCCCAAATGTAAAAAACATTTTGACCTACCATGATGCCATGACCCATCTCTGCCGTCCTTCCTTTATTTATTGAAGCCAACAGTTAGCACTGTTTCCTACTGTCAACTCATTGAGTCAAAACATTTGTTTCTTACAATTAAACCTTTTTGCAGACTATTAAGTTTCTATTTTATTATTTTCATTTCTACTAGCATATTATTCTCATTATGGCCGAGTTCAGATTAGATTTCAGATTAATTATACAAACATCATTGATCCACACCAATGAAAATGCCACTGACAGAACAGTGCCTGCCCTAACATATGTAACACGTATTACAGTGAAAGTTTCCCACTTCACATTATCCATCAGGATAAATACATTCTTCACACACACACAAAAAAAAACACTGCCCCGAGTTTGTAGGCACACTGATCCGTATCATCACATGTAATTTTTCAAATAATATTTTAAACAATAACACAACAAAGAAGTAACTCGTGACAAGTCTGCATTTCGTCAATTCCACAAATGTTACATAAATTTCGTGACCATGTTCTTGCAGGGTCTATTTACTGTAGTCTCATTACTCCACCATGAAATGAACCTAAATTTACAAAAACTACATCATGGATCGCAATGACATTGCTGACTAAACACTTGGAATTCTCACACCATTATAATAACTTTTAATTTAGGTCAAATGTTGTAATGATGATCAGTGGACTTTTACCATTCCAGTAATTTCTGACCCGATTCTCTTTCTAAAGTTAGATATCTATATACATTTTAATACTAATTTGTGTGTGTATGACTGATGTGCCCCAGGAATAGAATAATTACTTTCATGTTTGGGGTGCTGCCAGACTATAAATCTCCCTTATTAGGTTTTTATATATATACACACCAATCTTCAAACTGACAGAAACTCGCACCTTTCGTGGATACCACAGCTGACCTTCCTCTTTTCCGGGAAAACCAAATTGATACTTGAATTCCCCCATTTTGTCAAAAACCTGAACTCTGTGATTATTGGTGTCAGCCACAATAATTTCCTCATCCAAACCCAAGCAAAACCCGTGTGGTGAACTGAACTGTCCTCTTCCCGGCCCAAGTTGGCCAAACTTGCACCTTTAAACGAAAGAGAAAATATAATAGATTAATACACTGCTCCGAATGACAAATAATGCCGTCCGAAATAAAATGTACGACATCATAAATTTCAAAATTTGATGTTAACGTTACATTTTGTGACTTTATAAAGCTTTTTAATTCAATTGTAAAATATAAGAAAACTGGACAAAGGTATCCTAGCCAATTTCTCAACTTGTATACTTAGATAAAAGAAACAAATATGCCTGATTCACCTGATCTGCATTGTGTTAAGTTTAGTGGTAGCACTTCGAGGCGGAGGATTGTAGCTTCCTGTCCCAGGTGGCATAACTAGGAAAAAAAGGTGTGCATAATATACTAAAACAACATTTTTACTTAAAATCAGAAACCTGGATGATACATACGTATAAACAGAAATAATTTGATGTGGCCGAAAGCAAAAACCCTGGCAATTGAGCATACCTCTAAAAAATAATACTATTTCTTGTTGGAAACACCTAAATGTAAGCACAGAATGACATAAAAAGCACACGTTAATAACAATTTATATTTTAAGGTGAAATGCTATCATCAAATTCTGATAGTTAAATACTGCCTTCAGAGATGCTGTTACCTCGTGTTCATTCTCATAATATGTTATACAATTAAAAAAAATTACCCTGAGGGTTTGTTTTTTCTAAATATTGGTAATGAATTAATTATTCTCATGATACCCACAGTTATAAATATACATCAAATTTAATCCTGTCTATAAACCTTGCCTACGTTCACACTAACCTGTTACATGGTTAGACTATACTAAATATAGTAAACACTTGCAAGTTGTTGTACCACAATATCAGTAGAACTGATCACCATCAGATAATAGTTTGTTACGACTGCTACAATGTGTGAAAAATAACAGATACTAAAACGACACTTCGTCTTGTTTTCTACACGTTTGCTTTGCTTGATGCTGTTAACCTTACGCCCAGAACAAAATCCCCCATTCCAGAAGTTAGCAAGTAGTTAACTCTATTTTTTGTTAAACATACCTCGAACCATCGGGCTGGTATACGTATTTCACAGATGTGATATTACTATTAATGATACATTTACTAAATTTGTTACATTTCAGCAACTGTTTAACAAGAATCATTTCATCACAACACAACTTCTTATAAACCTGTATTAAAGCAGGATTAATATGCAACATTTAGATTACTCTGTTACAAAACTAATAAAATGGGCTTATTTTATAAAAGCTAGTTTACAATATATATAAAGAGAGTTGAAAGTTCACAAACTGTAAACCAGAACATCAGTGGTTTGAAAACAGTGAACTAGATAAAACAATGACATATTAACAAACAAATTATAATACAATAAATGGTATTTAAATTTCGCACAGAGCTAAATTAGGGCTATCTGCACCAACTGTCTCTAATTTAGCAATGTAAAGATTAGAGGGAAGGCAGCTAGTCATCATCACCTATTTCTATCCCTTGGGTTACTCTTTCAACAACAAACAGTGGGATTAACTGTCTCATTATAATGCCACATGGCAGAAATGGTGAGCATGTTTGGTGCAATGCAGATTGGAACCTGAGACTGTTAGATTACTAATCAGAAACCTTAACCATCTGGTCATATCTGGCCATAAATATTTATGTAAAAATACCAAAAATTCACATGCTAGAGTAAACTTTCTACAATTAAAAATTAACTCAAAGAAAATTACAAAAACTTCAAGAGATAAATCATCAAGTTATTTCTTACCATTTCCTGGAATCACAGTGTGTGGCACACCTCTTGTGTAGATTGGCACTGATTACTTACCATTTCCTGGAATCACAGTGTGTGGCACACCTCGGTGTAGATTTGCACTGATTACAGATCCATTTCCTGGAATCACAGTGTGTGGCACACCTCGGTGTAGATTTGCACTGATTACTCACCATTTCCTGGAATCACTGTGTGGCACACCTCAGTGTAGATTTGCACTGATTACTCACCATTTCCTGGAATCACAGTGTGTGGCACACCTCGGTGTAGATTTGCACTGATTACTCACCATTTCCTGGAATCACAGTGTGTGGCACACCTCGGTGTAGATTTGCACTGATTACTCACCATTTCCTGGAATCACAGTGTGTGGCACACCTCGGTGTAGATTGGCACTGATTACTCACCATTTCCTGGAATCACAGTGTGTGGCACACCTCTGTGTAGATTGGCACTGATTACTTACCATTTCCTGGAATCACAGTGTGTGGCACACCTCTGTGTAGATTGGCACTGATTACTCACCATTTCCTGGAATCACAGTGTGTGGCACACCTCTGTGTAGATTGGCACTGATTACTCACCATTTCCTGGAATCACAGTGTGTGGCACACCTCTGTGTAGATTGGCACTGATTACTTACCATTTCCTGGAATCACAGTGTGTGGCACACCTCTGTGTAGATTGGCACTGATTACTTACCATTTCCTGGAATCACAGTGTGTGGCACACCTCTGTGTAGATTGGCACTGATTACTTACCATTTCCTGGAATCACAGTGTGTGGCACACCTCTGTGTAGATTGGCACTGATTACTTACCATTTCCTGGAATCACAGTGTGTGGCACACCTCTGTGTAGATTGGCACTGATTACTTACCATTTCCTGGAATCACAGTGTGTGGCACACCTCTGTGTAGATTGGCACTGATTACTTACCATTTCCTGGAATCACAGTATGTGGCACACCTCTGTGTAGATTGGCACTGATTACTTACCATTTCCTGGAATCACAGTGTGTGGCACACCTCGGTGTAGATTTGCACTGATTACAGATCCATCACTCAGAGGTGACCCAAGAAGAGGGCTACCAGTTCTGGTTGACTGTGTGGGAATAGATGACGTTCCACCATTCAGAAGACTGCCCAAGGTTGAGTCTAAAGGTGATGGCTGTAAAGATCTTAGCCCTTGAGTGAGGGTTGGATGCTGGGATGTGGGAGTGTGTGGCAGACTAACAGAATCTGGACTCAAGCTAGAAACTATCTGTCCATTTAGGAGTACTTGCCCTGTGAAAGACACTCGAAAATGACTACATCATCATTTACAGTTTATTACTGAAAGCATAAATGTACGTCTATCAAAAAACAAATATATACGTCAAAACTGGAAGAGAAACACAATTCCATCTTTTAAGTTATTGTTTTCAAATATGCTACATTCATTTGACATTTAGGATCCTAACAATATGGCACGTCATTCTCAGACAACACTGAATAATAAAAATTGATATTTATAAACAAACTTCAAGTATTTTTATGTCAAAAAAACTGTGCTCTATGCAAGTTTTTTGGTAACTTTTTGAACACACAATATGAGAAACCTATGTTGATTTGGATGTCTTAGAATGTCTCCACCACAAAGTAAATCTATACCTTCTCTACAATAGACTGCAAAATGGACTGCTAATTTGATAGTAGTCATCATTAAATAAATTGTGATTTCATAAGATAGGAAACAAATTACATACAACTACCGTAGAGATTTTATATCTCAAAATACAAAAAACTTCAGCAAGCATTATGCGTACTTCACCCGAGAATGTATGTTGATAAATAACACTATGTAACAAAATTTTTACTCTTTCTTGTTCCTGGGAAGAAAGTGTTATTTTCCAATTTCTTAGGCCTAAAGTAAATGGAAAAAACTTGTTTTTCTCTTCAAACTTTGCTTTTGTGACTTAGGAGCATACAATGAAAACATGATGGGAGACAATATTTGGGGGCTGATACATGAAAGTGATTTACACTACAGTCACAAATCTCGAAAAACTACTCACTTCTAAATATTTTTGTACAACTTCAGTATAAATACATGTAAATCTAGATTCGTGTTGTTTTATTCAGACCTTATGTAAATGAAAATGTGCACATTTACCCATTTTTACGTATAAAATAGGTTAATTTCTAAATTTCATTATCCAGGTCACAAACGCAAAGTTTGAAGGGAATAATGGTCATTTTCTGTACTTTTACAACATAAGCAGTTAAAAAATAACACATACTATCCAGAACAAAATGTGTGTTGCATAGTGTAATTTGTTTGAAGTGAACCTTATAATAATATTTTTAACCAGAGTGGCATCCCCTGTGACAGAGGATTAGAGACCTCAAATTTTAGACATATCATACCCTAGTTTCAAATCACCAATAAAACTGAAGATGATGATTAACCAATCAGCTACTGTAAATTATAACCAATCAGCTACTGTAAATTAAAAAACTGATCTACTTGCACAGTTACACTATTTGCCTCCACTACTGGGAGACTAGTGGCCTAGGGACCACTAGGCCAAACCTGGCTCTAATGATAATCTGAGAGAACACTTTTGGTATGTGTGTATGCACGTACGTAAACACTAATTCTCACTTGTTTTGTATAGATAATAATGCTGTTTCTTGGATTTTTTGTTTAAATCAAGCATCGAGATGTAAAAGTTGATCGCTATCCATAAAAAATACTATATACAAAACACATCTTTAAATTATGTGTAATGTATACAAACCAGCAGTTTTATGGATAAGTTTCTTCCTCATTCTAGGTATCACAAGAGTAAAGCACTGTAATATAAAAACCACATACGTATTTGTATAAAGTGCTTAAATGAACACTTAACAAAATACCTTTGATATTCTATAACTGATGAAAACTATTCCTGCACTTAAACCATTCAACACAGTTCAAGCCATGAAACACACAGAATCTACATGTAGCCATAAAACTCTGGTTGGATTGAACATACAAGATTCTGAACACTTTGCCATCTAACTAGATACGGTGTACATCTAAACAGCCAAATGAGGTTAACCTAAACGATACTATTAATATGCAATTGAGGAATCAAATTCCATATCTGAACAATAAAACAAACCCAACAGAAATGCACCCTTGTTTAAGACTTCAAAACGTATTTAAATACACAACTAAGATCATTGTATGCATTTTGATTACCCGAGGATGCAAAGGGAAATAAAAAGGGTTAAACTTGAACTTTCATTGAAGGTCATGAATATAATAATTGTTTTCATAATTATTTAAATAAAATGCTTCTATGCAGATACTTAGAGACGATGGTAATTTTGTGTGCGACACAAAAAGTAACTTTATTCTCTAAGACTACTTTCAGCCTTAGGATCACATCAGATGAGTTCTTAATTGCTGAAAAGGAAGTTTCTAATTTTTAATAATGTACAAAATAATTATTCAGTGACATAAAAAAAAAAATACTGTGACCAACTGGTAACAGTATTATCTTAAGTACAATTTTAAAACACATTAATGACTGATCATAAATTAAAGTGTAAATTTTTTATTTAATATGAAACTTTTTTTTATGTAGAGGAGCAGACAACGTCGCATGTAGTCAGCTATTGGTCAGTATGAAATATGTTATTCCCACTTAACTTTATCAATACATATACACATCATTGTTAACATTAGTCCAATCCAAACATACACGCTACATACTAGGTTTGAACAATGGGCTATAACAAATTCCACTAACCGGAATCTTAATATTAATAACAGTAATAACAAGCCTTTTACACAGAAATTTGTAACAATTTCTTGATAAGATGAATGTTAAAGATTTAAGGGTCATATCAATTTTGTTTATCGTTTTTTAGTCCTTAAAAATTCAGTTGTTTATCAGAATTAATCGTTTATATATATAAATTGTGGTGAAAGGAATGTTTTATTATGGTGGTTAGAAAAGTAACATGAATCAAAGCATGATATTCACCTGTTACACATTCCAAAACATTTTCCTTGTAAGTCAACATGTTTTTACGGATACATTTGTCTACGTACATAAAGTACAAGTGGTACTTATTTTCTTTACGAAACTAGAAGCAAAAACATTTTTTTCACTCAAGCTCACAAAACAACGACACCCACAAACATACGACTTAAATATTTCATTTCTTTTCATTGTTAAAGGTAACTAAACAACCAACATGGAACACCGTCATGTTTACTGGTGTTAAGTTTATACAGTCATGTATCAAACATACAGCAGTATAAGTTGCAAAAATATTCACAAGAGAGGACAAAAATACAGGGAAATTATTCTCTGTTATGGTATGAAACAAACCTGCAAAGTTTCATAAAAGATACAATTGTGAATGTTTTGTTTTCATCAGCCAACTCATTAAACAAACATCTAATTAAGCAACCCTCTAACCAATGAATTTAATGTTAAAGTTTATATTAGAATTCAAAATTCTATATTATCCAAGTTCTAATGCCTTTATTCTGAAACAAACCTTAACTAAAAATTCTTTAAGTTTAGTTTGACACACAACAAATTTTAAACATTAGAACTGTGTATCTTGAATAAGACTTCACATATATCAAATCTTCCATATATATATATAAAGAATTTTGGTTAATTGCTTTGTTTACGTATCCTTTTTACAAACACCTTTGGGCATGTTTAGAAAAAGGAGAAATCAATTTCTCTGAATTCTTGACAGATGCCATGTCCACTTTCTACACAGACTGATGCGATTTTTCAGCCAGTTATATTTAGTTGAGCTAGATGTTTATATAACTAATGAACTTTTTATAAACATGTTATTACTAACACTTATTTTTACAACTGCTCTAAGCATTTGGCTGTTTTTGTCCCTGCCTCTTTATACTTGTTGAGAACCTCGAAATACATTAGTTGGATGAACAATTGTATTGTATTCAGGTTACAGATTTATATTTTACTTTAAGATACATATTTAAAAGGATTAATTATATTTTAAATATAAATTGTCTTCTTAGCTCACATGGTTTAGCAGGTGCACCATTCTACTGATGACTAAAGTTTCTAGCCTGTAATATTGGTTAGGGATCCCCATGGATGTGTGTCATAATGAAAAACAATAATGCAAAAAGACAGGAATGGAAGAAAAGAACACAAAGAAGAAAAATAAGTTAAATATGAAAAGATAAAGGCACACAAGTAAGAATGCAACCAAAACAAGATGTTTAACGATAATTTTACAAAAACTAAAATGTACATTTCTTTTATAAGCATTTCTTTGTATAATATGCTAATAATTTATTATACAAATTATTTGTAACCCTTAAAATTTTACCAATATTTAGTTAGACACATTAAGAATGTTTAGAGTTATCATAAATACTGGTACATTTTAAATACGAGATATATTATCGAATTCTGCCCTGTCTCCATAGGGTTAAAATGACACAGTGCACATATTTATCAGACAGTCCATTCAAGCGCATAATGTTTTTCTAGAATGCATTACTACAGAGAACATTTTGTATCAGAAGATTCACCTGGCAACAAATTTTGCTTTAAAAATACAATAGGCTGAACTCTTACCCAGACAAATATTGTTAAGTTAGATTAAACAAAAAATACCAAAAAAACAAACAATCCTTTTGCAACAACAACACTGACATGTAATGTTTAACATTAACAAATGAAAGCTAAATTAAACAGCAAACTGTCAAAATGCATAGTTGACATATTTTTGTAGTTAAAGTTGTGTCAACATGTAGAATGAGGTAGGTTCCATTAATTAAGCTTTATTATTCAAAACTTTTAAAAAATAAACATTTTCCTCATGATGCACTCAACCCATTTCTTGAGCAATATTTAATCACAGCTGAATAACTGTACACGTGTCTCTTTTCACACAACTGTACAGATTTAATCACAGCTGAATAACTGTATACGTCTCTTTTCACACAACTGTACAGATTTAATCACAGCTGAATAACTGTATACATGTCTCTTTTCACACAACTGTACAGATTTAATCACAGCTTAATAACTGTACACATGTCTCTTTTCACACAACTGTACAGAAAATTGTACAATTTACTTTTTTTCATGTATGGTAATCTAATGGAATTTCCCAGTTATTTTCCATGTTCTATTTATAATTTTTTCTTCTCGAGGACAGTTTTCAATATTTTATCCACTTTGTATTCTTTTCTTCTTTGGACAATGGCTCAAATTTCTGTTTCTTTCCTGTGAAATTAAAATTTTTATTTTAATATGGTATTCACACTATTAATGGAAAAAAATTATATCACATAAAAACCCATAAATTCTAAACCTTGGTATCCATTCAAGTGATATAACACCAAGAAGAATGAAATAAGAAAACAAATTCCTTCACAAATTAGTACAGAATACATGTACGTGTACTGGACGAGTCAGAAGGCTACAAATGTATACAATTATCCAGATATGGGGATGGACTGATAAATAACAGTAAGCAGTGGGACACTGGGACACTACTTAGTGACAATACCACTGAAGGCCATCAGGACCATATCATTCAGTAATTTTATGTACACGTGTCATTCACCCAGGCTGTCAGAGGTATAGACAGTTAATGAAATTTTAAACCAAAAAACTTATTAATGATGCTCCTCAAAAACAACAGTTATGTGCATCTAGTGCTTATGGTTTTGTGCAACGGAAGGTTGAAAACCAATTATTACATCTTACACAGATCTAAGTTTGAGTGTAATGTACTGAATATGATACAAGTAGGCCACTGAAACATTGCAAGGTCAAATTAAGTTTAAAAATTGTGAAATAAAGATTCCTACCTCAGGTAGCACACAAATATAGCTCTGCAGCTGAATCCATCTTATTAAGCAGCTTTATATTAAGCAGAACAGTTTATCATGATTTACTGAATGGAGGTGAATTTCACAACATCAGTACTGTTGCCGGATTATACACCAAATGGTTGCCACATAAACGTTACCCTTAACTCCTCAACATTAGATAAAGAATTGTATCAGTGACATGTGCACGATAAGAGGACAGAGCAAGAGAAACCAGTATTAGAAGTGAAATTATCACTGTAACATTTCTTACACTTGGGAATCATTTTGAATACAGCTATTCTTTGTTTCCATTATTTAATAAACACTTTTAGGGTGTTCAACTCATCTGCACTAAATGTTTGTAACTATAAATTTAAAATGGTTCATCTGTTGTTCCTTTCATTTTTTTTTCAGTTGACAAATTTGGTGTTATGATACACATTAATTAAAATTTCGAAAGGTCGTGGCCTTCAGTGGTTCTCTCATATGGTAGTACGGTAACAAAATGTTTTATAAACAGGTATTTTCCTGTCAATAAATTTATGAATTAATCAGTACAAGCATGTAGATACAGGTAACAAGTCAAATGGTTTGTTACATTTATGTGTTTAATATTAAAGTGAAAAATACTGTTAACAATAAGGTATGAAGCAATGCATTATTTACGTTATTAATCTTTGGTTCTAATGTTTGCTTTGGTTGTCGATAACAATGTTTATTCACATCTATAAACTTAAATTCATATCTTTAGACTTGTTGGTGATGAACTATTTGATAAATAGGCTTAAGGTAAACTCTTTCTCTGCGTGTGTGGAGGAGATACACACTTGTAACTAAGTATTTTGCCATTTCTTTGGTGCCACATATTTTATCAGAATAGCTTCTCAAACTATCTGTGACAAACTCAATTTAATTTCTAAGAATTACAGGTCCACTTCACGCCCAAAATGTTAGCGTTCTTTTCATACTTTTTTAGAGTCACTCTAATCTAAAGAAAGGAATATTTTCAAAATTTTAACTTGTTATAATCAATGTTACATACAAAATATAACAGTGCCTTTAATACAAATAAGGTTAGAAGTAATGCTGTCTCTCTCTCAGTAGATTATCGATGTGTCTATCACATTAGCATGTGTAATAAACAACTTTAAAATTTAAGAACCTTACATCTGAAGCAAATCACGTTTGTTTACACGTTCTACACTTCACAAAGTTAAATTAAAATATTATTAACTGTAGATGTAAAAAAAATAAGCCATAAAATGTAAAAAACAGGTGTTAAAACAGGTTGTTTCACTCTATCAGATGACTGATAATAAACTACTGGTAAAAAAATACAAACTTCTGACGTTAGTGGTTACGTAACATTAGGATATATAACCATGGTACACAGTATGGATTTCTAAATGCAACTAGATGTCACTTCTGCTTATACTGATCCAAAAATATATAGATGGTACAAAATTGTAGCTAATGAATATTATTTAAAAACTGGATTCGTCTGACCTAGGACTAAAAATTTGTGGAGAAAAAAACTGGTCAAACCACTTAAACATTAAGTACACAAGTTGACATGATATTTTGTTTACTGTAATTACGAAACCTAATTTATTAACAAGGTGCACGTGTGCTCAACACTACATATCCAATAATATAAAACTGACTGTTAAGTACAGTAACGAACAAATATTAATTTAATTTGGATGCAAAATTAATTTACTGGTTATTTCATTATCAGCGTTACTAATGAGAACGATAAAAAAAGAAAGGCCTAATCACATAACCCTGAAATACACCTCTTGTAACATTAATCCTCTGGGATTTCAAATTCACTAACAACTTCTACCTCAAAGCCAGCTAAATGTTTCACAAGATTATATTTAATCTTTTCTTCTAATGTCATCAAGTTAATAACTATTTTCACATACGTAACTTGCAACCTGAAATTCTGTACAGCTTATTCTACCTTTAAAACTTCAAACCCTTTGTAAAGGACTTAGTAATATCCTACGTCTGCTCCCTGTCCGTTACTTCTAGCATATCCTATAACTAAGATAAAGCTGTATTCCTAAAACCCGTGGCTTCTTTAGTTTACTTTTATAATTAAACCCTAGGTATCCCACACTGAAAAGGTTCTTTTTACTAGTCATTAACCTTCTTGTATGTAGTTGAAATAATCATCTAAGTAATTTAGTTTCAGATATTCCAACTACCAAAATCATCACCATTCATATCAGTGTACAGAAGAATGCTTAGTACCATTTAAGTCATCATCTCTCTCTCTATTCATATACATATGCAGGGAAAATATTTTTGTTAATACAAGTATTTATACATACATATAACTAAAATATTTGATAGTACCATGCTTCATGTAAAACTCACCTTTTCTACTTGTAGTCACTCAAATTCAAATGTTTTTACACTTAGTCTTAAAAGCCACTGAAGACCAAATCCTATTTAAAAAAAATAAAGCAAACAAGATTACAAAACAAACTGGAAAATAAAACATGTTAGACTTACATAAACTGCAATTAAAATTGTCAACACATATTGAGTGTAAGCCTAAAATGGAAGATTTGGGTACTTTATATTAAACTTAACAATTACACTAAGAAATACAGTTAGAACGAGCTTAACATTAATGTACGTTTAAATATTTATATTTTAGTTGGTTTTATCAAGACACTTTTAAGATTTTATTAACAAAAATTAAAATACTTCACTATGTTTACACGCACGTAGTTTTAAATTACCCATTATAATTACGTAAATAGCAAGTTTAATTTATTCTGATTTGAATTAATAACTTTCAGGCCTAACAAAATGCATCATTAAATACTAACTAGGCCTGTTACTTAAAAATAAAGCTTTTAAATTTTTCTACAGTTAATTTTAAGTATTGCTAAGGTACAAAGTTTAACAGCATGCTCTAATATTTTGTAAGTTAATCAGATGCAGTTGTTTATCTATGTACATACCGTTTCACATTCCAGACCAAAAGATGCAACAACTGGTTTTATCTCACTGCATGCACTGTTTGCCTTGGATTTTACTGATCAACCTCTGAGCCAAGTGTTTCGTCATTAGCATATAAACACACACACACACACGTGAACACATACTGTAAAAACCTGCAATCAAAGCTTTGGCATACAGCATTAAAATTATCTCTGATGATAATTTCTGCATAACTTTCTTGGGGTGTTCTTGTCTGAAAATAAGTTTAGTTAGATGTGCAAAACTAATGTTCTCAAAGATGCAACTTTTAGAAGTATGTGTGTCCCTACACCTACACACTCTTCAAAAGCATGACAATGATTGTTTGTGGTTTGACAAACATTTTTCTTACCCATCCCTTAAGTAATTCTTGCTATTTTTTTATTTGGTGTGTCAGTGGTTTCTTTTCTAACAGAAGAATAATCAGCATTGTTTTTCAGCAAGTGTAGATGATCAGTGATGACGAGAAAACCCACTTGTGAGCCTGACGATGACTGAAGAAGGTCCAAACGTTGTTCGCTCCTCTACATAAAAATTTTTCAACCCATACCAGCCATTTTTACATATACAAATGTAGATAAATTACCATATTTATTAAAATTATATATGCATATATACACAAACACATACAGATTATGTGATAGCAAACAAAAAATATGAGACATGAATGAACAAAATTATTTTCCTGCTATCTGCACAAGTACTTCAAACAATGTATATTTTAATTTACTTACAGAAGAAAGAACACGAAAAATTTGTTTGTTTTTGTAATGGCTCGCAAATGTTTAGGAAACACGCATCAAGTTTCGAGCTTGTTCGCATAACTTGAAAATATGTTTTTGTGAAGCACACTAAAACATTTATTAGTTAAAAATAGAGTATTATCTAGATGTAAACAACAGCTGATTTACTAAAAATTAACTCTTTAAAAATGAAAGACAAAAAAATCAAAAAACGACTCACCAGAATCATTCATTGAGACAGAGCCAAGTTTAGCCAAAGCTGACAAGTTGTTCAGGGCATTTAGGTGAGCTGCAACTGTTGCATCACCGCTAGGAGCAGAAATCTGAAGAAGGTCATACAGAGTTGGGGGAGGTGTTGGGTCAGAAGACTCATGAGAGGAGCTACGCTCCGCCATGCCAGCTAACTGAGCCAAGTTATACTGAGCAACAACATTACTGGCCAAGTCTACGTCTAGAGATGAAGGCACTGAAGTTTTATCACCAAGAACATCAGGAGGTAAAACAAACCCCTCGTTATCAAGAGAAGAAGCTGAATGAATGGGAGAAGTCTGATTTGGAGGTGGAGTGTCTTCAGGTTTTGGCAGTATTGAAGACTTGCACAGAAATCCACAGATCTCTTCTGCACTCTTCTCAAATTTGGACTCATCATATTTAAACTTGATTTCTATGTTGACGTCAGGTTTGGGTGTGTTGTTGATCAGGTACATAAGCTGGGAACGGACAAACTGTCGGGAAATGTCAAAAATAAGACACATAAAGGAAAGTCGATAAAACAGGTTTGCAATGGTTTTATTGCCTGGAAAGTTTTACCTTTTCTACAATAACAGATCATCACAATACCATCACACACAGATTCCTCTCAAAAGATCACGTGCACTTTTGTACCGGTGAAAGATTTTCACTGAACTCGTATCACATTTTGTTATGCTTAAAAATGCTGACAATCACTGGCTATAGATTTCTATGGACCGATTACAACACGAGTCTCATCAGTTGTTCCTGAACCCATGAGAAATGCACTACCAGTATATAAACAGTTAACATTCCACTTGACACGTCATTTCTGGATACTATTTGTTTGTGTGTGCACTTTTCAATATTATTTATTCAACATTATGGCAACAATAGGTGGTGTAAATGACCAAAAAATACACTGCTACATTCGTGTTAAGTCTTTCTTCCCGTTTTGCAAAATGTCCTTACATCATAGAAAAATATTTTCAAAATCTGTATAGGTAAGTGGTAGAAAATCAGTTGTTAAAACCAAAACAACTTTAAGTTTAAATCTTGAGGCATGTGCAACCATGTACAAAATGTGTATTAGTATAAATAAAGTAATGAATGAAACTGATCAGTCTACTTTGTGTTTAATATATTGCTGGGGGATCTAATATATGCATTTAATTTTCTGATATCCAGAGAGTCAAAATTACAAAAGATTATACAAAAAGTAAAACATAGATTGGTTGGTTGGTTGATTTAGTGTTCTATGGCACAAAGTAGCTTGGCTATCTGAGCCAAACGTCCAATAAAAAAGGTAAAAATAAATTCAGTAAAATTCATAAAAGGAAATTAAGGTAAAAACAAAACAAAGTTAAAAAATAAATAAATAAATAGCATAAAACCAATGTTTACATCTGGTCTACAATGTCAAGAAAAAAACTACAGTAATTCAAGTTGTAAAGGACATTCTTTAGTGTAACTGTAATAATCATAACTCGTCAGGAAGACTAACAGGTAAGTACAAAAACCACCACCAGTCACTTGAAATTGGCCTTTCCATAAAACATAGAAATCATTGTTATTCTAACCTCATTCTAACAAAATTTTGTCACTGTAATTGACATTCAAAAAAGTTACTAAAAACTGGATTAGTTCACCTCTATTTAATGTGGTATTTTTTGGGCTTTAATACGAGTAATCCAAACAACATAAATAGAATAACTCACCTGATCTAGAACTGAAAACATACAAAATCGTGCTTTGCACTCCTGTTCAATTTTTAACATGTAAAACTATCAAGTGTTTTACAAATATTGCAGAGATTACATCATGTTTTGTTATCACCTCTAAGCAATGACTTGTGTAGTACTTTGAATACCTTAAGAATATTTTATGAATGGAAAACAATTAATGTCTTTTCTTTTCTCAGAAATCAAAACGTTTTTAAAAGAAATCACTGCTGACACTTATGTTAACAGAAAATATCCGAGACTTTTTTGATTTTTAACTTTACAGATTCATTTCTCCTATTATTCTGACTTTCATAAGAAAATTAATCAGATATCAGTCTGCTCAGTTAACTTCTAACAAAATTAAGAGACAGAAGAAGAAAATTAAAAAGCAGGAAACATTCGTGGAATCATTGAAAAGTTACACAATACATTAACTTCTTTTTTTAATACATCTAACAGGCACATACACATCTAACAGTACACAAAATTTGAGCTAACCTGAGAAAAGGGTAAAAATTCATTTTCATTTTCGTGCAGAACTTAAAAAGGAGAAAAGGTGCACTTGATCGAACCAAAGAAAAAAGTCACCTTTATATCTCAATGAATATTTAATTAAAAGTGTCACCCTTACCTGTTTTAGGGTGAGCACTTCAATGGCATTTCCATTTTGAAGGAGTTTTTTGGTGAATTTACAGGCATCTTGAAATTTGTCTGCTGTTCTTTCCACATTGTGCAGTGTCTCCATAAGAAGCAGTTCCTTTTCAGAGTGCACACTGTCCAGTTCCTGTAGAAGGTCCTCTTGTCGTTTATCTAACACTACGTGGTACTTTTTGAAGGTTTCCTGTTGTACAAATAGTAAAATACTTGTTACCAAAAACAAGGAAAACATTGTTCACTTCAAAAATGCACAAAACTTTTGAAGTTTACCAATTTGTATTAAACACTTTGAGTAAATACATGATTTTTCATTTAACGAAAAAAAATTGAGGATATGTGATACTGTGAGACACACGTAAAATGTTTCCCCATTTTGAGAGGTTTCTATTTATAAAAAAACACCTAATTTTTATTACAGAATAAACTGTTTTCAATGATGTTAGGATAAAAAAGTTATTTTATTACAATGTTTAAGTCGTAAGAGTTGAATTTGCTTGGCTGTTTCTAATTCTTATTGTGCATACATTAGTCCTAGGTGCACAGGTGAGGGTAAAAGTGTGTATGCCAAAATTTTGTACATAGAAATTAACTCTTAACATGGTACGATTCATTTTATGTCAGAATTATTAATATAATACAGTACTTGAAATATGCACTTAAGAGATCACAGATGTTACATAAATACAATCTGTAAGTTACAAACAATGGATAAAAGTTTATTCTTGACACACACACATCAACCATACAGATTAGACCTTATAAACTGTGACTTAAAATAAGTTGTATTGACAGTTTGTCCAAAGAACTTCTTTATGAGAAAGACATGGTATATACAGCTTTATGAACTGTGTGAATCAAAACACTATTAATGAATTTCTACGTTTCATTTCACAGACATCTTTGGCACAAGGTCTTTAGTAACAAATCTTTAGAACAGACTTGTATTGTTGACCAAAAGACTGACACATTCTGTAAATTTGAAAATAAAGTATGAATTACTTCACCAGTATGGGGTTTGCCCAACTAACTGAACACATGCATTCAGTTAAACAAATGTTCTAGAAAAATCGTGAGGAAAATATATTCTGTAATAATAATAATAAGAGTAAATTCAGATTTGTATTAAATACCTTATGGTTATTTTACACTTTGCTGCTGAAGCTTAGATCAGTAAGTCACACAGTAACCATTTATATTTCTTGGTAAAGAAATGTAACAGAAATAATAGTGGCACTCTTCAAATTTCAAAATAATATCCATAAGATTTATATATGGAAATAACAGATGTTAAATTAATAAAATAATGAATATAAATTCATTTTATTTTATGGGTTTGGCTCAACCTGTTGATTTCATGACCCCAAACTGGCCTTTATAATATTCATAATTTCCATGTTTGGTTTATCTGCACAAAATTTTTTTAAGCTTTCAGTAATCAACAAGTCATTCGTAGACAAAAAAAAAAAAAGTCTGAATTTTTAAATAAATATTTTCACTGATACTTTCTTCATGAGTATATGGAGTCAAAGTAGAAAGTGATTTTCATGTTAAGATTACAAAATATTTTTGCTCATTTGAAAAATCTCAAACACCATTTGCTAGTCTCTAAAACATCCTATATTAATTTCAAATGTTTTTTTTTTTTTTGTCAGTAAAGCTATTTCTAAATGAGTTTGATCAAGCAATGTGTTTTTTTGCATGCAGTGATTGTAAAATAATTACTAATTAGTGATTGTGACCAGCAGTGGACTTTTCTTGTGGGTAGCCCTAATTTCACAGAAAGAAGAGATTACTGTTCCATAAGGAAAACAATAAAACCTCAGAGGAAATACAGAAGACTCAAAAACAATATACAGTACTGGAATTTGTCATAGTTCTCATAGAAATTCTCTCCATTCTTGAAAATAATTTTGTGTTAAATTATACTTGTTAAAAAAAGACATCAGGTAAGCCCAGTTGACTTCAAAATACACTAAGCAAGGGCAAAGTATTCTGATGACTCAAATCCTTATGTTTTGATTGATTGATTAGTTTTATGACACAAAGTAGCAAGGCTATCTGCACGAAAGTCCAGTAAAAAGGTAAAAATAAATTAAACGTAGGAAAATACAGAAAAGGGAATGAAGGTAAAACAAAACATAATTAAAAAACAGAAAAAGCATAAAACCAATGTTGACAACTTGTCTACAATGTTAAGATTGAAAGCAGAGTAAGAGAAGTTGTAAAGGACTTTCTCTAGCATAATGGTAATGATCATAACCTGCCAGGAAGACTAACAGGTGAGTACAAGAACCACTGTCAGTCACCTGAAGTTGGTCTTTCCAGTCCTGGTTCTGGGTTATGTGACATTATGGCCTGCACTAAAAGGTGAAGTAATAAAAGTGTTAAATGATATGCAGCAAAAGTGTAATAACAACTCGCCAGGTGACTAACGAGTAGTTCAAACAGCAGCGTTAGTCACCTGAAGTTGGCCTTTCCAGTCCTGGTGTTGAGTTATTTAATGTTCTGGCCATGTCAAGCTGAACTAGAGATTGAGACTCTGAAAAAGGAACCACAAAAAGGTGTAATGAATAAACAATGACGTTAAAAAGATTAATGGTAATTAAAAAACTAAAAACTTTATCAAGGTGGACAGTGTCACCATCACCAATGTGTTCCAATGTTACAGAACATCTTTAAAATAGTGCCGTTGTTGAGAGTCGTAACAATGGCAGGAAAGTAAAATGTGGCTGAAAGTGATTTGAGTGTTACACAGACTACACACTGGTGCATCAGTTCCAGATAAAAGAAAATGATGAGTTAAAAACTGTGGCCAATGCGTAGTCTAGTTAAAACAACTTCCTCCTTACAAACCTTATGAAAGCTAGACAGCCAAAGCCCAATATAGCATTTTATTTGAAAAAGCTTGTTGTCATGTTGCTCACTCCAAGTGGACTGCCAGCTGGCATGGAGCAGAGCCCTGAATACAGGACCATAGTCCATGTATGGAATGGGCACAGTGGTAATGGTGCCAGAGCAGATAGATTTAGCTGCCATGTCTGCAAGTTCGTTCCCACAAATACCAACATGGCCTGGTATCCAGAAAATCTGGATAGAAGTATATGTTAATGAGAAATGGGCCAGTAGGTTTTGAATATCAGCAAGAACAGGGCCTGAGCCAACGTGAAGTGATTCCAAGGCCAGAAGAGAACTGAAGGAGTCAGTATAAATAGTACAGTCAGAGTACTGCTCAGCTTCAATAAGATCCAGGGCAAGAGATATGGTGTACAGTTCAGCAGTGAACACAGAAGCTAAAGAGGGGATTCTGCATGTAACCACCGAACCGCAACAAACCATGGCAGAGCCCACAGTCACCTGATTTTGAACCATCCGTATAAATTGGAATAAAGGTTGTTCGAAAGATGTTCAGTAAATAAAAGACGGTACTTCCAATCAGGAGTATCTGCGTTTTTCAGATGACTTAAACGTCACATTTGGGGGCTGTAATGAGTCATGGGGGGAGGGCTGACCAGTGGATTCTGCAATGTTTTTCAAAGACAGACCCAATTCATCCAATTGGACCTGGATGCGAAGGCCAAAAAGAGCAATGGCATATTGAAGAATACAGTAAATACAGTTGCAAATGGCGAAGGTGCAGATAAGGTTCGCGAGATTCTACATATAAGCTCTTAACTCGGGAGGTGCGAAAAGCCTCAGTGCAGAGTCCCAGTCCTTGATGATGAATGGGGTCCAGCATCTTTAAGGCCGGGAGTCTGGAAGAGCCATAAACCATTGATCCATAGTCGAGTTTTGATCAAATAAGAGCACGATATATCTTTAACATAGAACGTCAATCTACTCCCCAACTGGCAGTAGAGAGGACACAGAGAATGTTCATTGCTCTTGTGCACTTAAGTGTGGTATAAAGGTCAGCTTACACTCAAAGATAAGCCCCAAGAACTTGGTCTCAAGGACCACTGGCAGCAAAACTTCACCAATACGGAGTTCAGGATCAGGGTGGATACCCCACTGGTAGCAAAAGAGCATGCAAACAGTTTTAGAAAGAGAAAAGTTAAAGCCGTTCTCCATAGTCCACTTCAGTACATGATTGAGGGCAGTTTGTAGTTGCCGCTCAATATATCTCATGATCAACGACTGACAAGAGATGTGAAAGTCGTCAACATAGAGCCTGTTTGCAATAGTGAGAGGGTGTTGTTCAGTGATGGTATTTATCTTTATACTGAAAAGTATGACACTCAAAACACGGCCCTGAGGGACCCCAAGTTCCTGTACAAAGGAACGGGAAAGTGTCAAACCCACATGAGCTTGGATTCTCCTGTCCATTAAAAATTTTTTTTATAAACATGGGAAGAGGGCCATGTAACCCATATATGGAGGTCTCGCAAAATGCCATACCAACATGTTGTGTCATAAGCCTTCTCAATGTCAAAGAATATTGAAACAAGATGTTGGCGATTTGAGAAAGGCTTCTCTGATTGATGTTTCAAGTTGAATTAGGTGGTCTGTGGTGGAATACTGTTGTCAGAACCCATACTAGGTGGGCGAGAGGAGGTGGTTTAATTCTAGGAACCAAACAAGACAAGCATTAACTATCCTCTCTAAGGTCTTACAGAGACAGCTCATCAAAGCAATTGGACGGTAGTGTGAAGGAATCTTGGGATCTTTCCCAGGTTTAGAGAAAGGTAAGATAAAAGCCTGGCACCAGCCATCAGGAAAAACATTCTCCTGCCAGATCTGGTTAAAAACAATTAGAAGAATATCGAGAGAAGCAGGAGAAAGATAGCGCAGCATGTCATGGTGGACATCATAAGGTCCAACAGATGTACTGCCAGACCGATGAAGGACCATTTTCAGCTCCACCAGTGTAAAGGGACAATTATAGTCAAAAAGACAGCCAGTTCGAAAGGAAAGAAGTGAACACTCTGCTCAAGTCTTGACGGCCAAAAAGGTGGAGGAACAAGCAGAAGTACTAGATACCTGGTAAAAGCTTTTACCTAGAGTATCAGCAATGCTCCAGATATCAGCTACTTCTTGGCTGTCAGAGAAAGATGGAGAGGGGGACAGAATTGTAGTGCCTACTGACCTTTCAAATCCTGTCCCTATGACCTTGGAACTGGTGGTAGAAGATATGCTTGTTGTGAACTTAATCCAAGATTCCTTCTGGCTTTGACGTCTCACTCACCTAGAATGTGCACGGGCCCATTGGAAAGCGATGAGGTTTTGAAAGTGTATGATATTTACGGAAAATATCCCAGGCCCGTTTCTGAGCCTTCCATGGCAAGTGGCAAGCATGATTCCACCAAGGACGAGAATATCATAGAAAATGTGTCGAGGTTTTAGGAACACACTGAGCAGCTGCTTGTATAATACAGTCAGTTACTACTGCCACACAGTCATCTATTGATGGCTGATTTATGATGGCAGGATCAAGTTCTGTGAGAGCAGTGAAAGTGGACCAGTCTGCCTGATCCAGCTTCCACCGGGTAGGGTGGCATCAACCACGGCCAGTCTCTCTCAAAAGTATAGGAAAATGATCACTGCCTAGTGGATTGCTGTCAACCCTCTATGAAAAATGGGAAAATAATGAGGGGAGCAAACCAAGAGATCAATAGTGGTAAAGGACTGACTAGGTGCATGAAAATAAGCAAAACAACCAGTACTGAAAAAAGATGGTGATCAGAGAGTAAATGCTCTACAGAGCAACTCCTCCTATCAATAACAGCACTTCCCCAGAGGGGATGATGTCCATTAAAGTCCCCCAGGATTAGAAATGGAGACAGTAACTGTTCAACAAGAGCATGAAGGTCTGATTGATCACATGTCTCTCCAGGGAACAGGTAGAGAGAACAAACAGTGATGGAATGACCAAAGGAAACATGGATTGTTATGGCCTCTAAGGGTGTGTTGAGTGACAAAGACAGAGTGGGCACATGCTGATCAAGCAATAGTGCCACCTCTCCATGTATTCGTCCATCACACAGCCAGTCATTTCTTTATGGAGAAAACAGCTAAATGGTGACTGTATCAGCAGGATGGTAGGAAGCAATCAGTGTTTTGATATCATCCAGATTAGAATGTAAATCTTGACAGTTCCATTGTATCAAGGTGGCCATTTTTAATGGCGAGTAGGTGAAGTGGCTGGAGAACCCTTCTGTTTATGACCACATCTTTTTTCCTTACTGTCCTTATTTAGAGGAGGTCTATCGACCTCCGTGGATCCTGCTCTGGGTCGATTGGGCAGGTCTTTGTTGTTGGAAGGGGATTTCAGTGATTGAGGACGCAAACCAATGACTATTTTGCATCGTGGGGTGGGAGAAAAAGATGTATCAGAAGAAATGCCTGTATTTGAAAATAAAGGATGTGGATCTTGAGGTTCGTTGGACTGTATGGGAGGAACAGAGATGGGTGTAGAAGTTGATTCATCAACCTTTTTAACCATGGAGATCAAAAAGATTTTCATTTGTTTTAAAAATGATTCTCTTGGAGGCACAGAGAGATCTGTCTGCACTCCCACTGTAGTTGTGGAACAGCAGCACATGTCTGAGATGAAGTAGCAAACAGCAATTTCCGAGCCTCAGGATAACTAATGTTATGGGTCATTTTCAAACGCTGCACCTCTTTTTCCTCCAACCACTTTGGGCAAGAACAAAATTAGGAAGGGTGGGAACCATTGCAGTTGACACAATGTGGGTCCGTGTGACACTCATAAGCATCGTGCCACAACAACGAGCACATGCCAGAGAACTACAACAGGACATCTTTGAGTGGCCAAACCTCTGACATTGGAATCATCAGAGAGGGTTTGGAATGTACAGCTGTACCCTACAAATTAGATAACCTGCCTTGATGGTTGCAGGTGCACGTGGTGATGTAAATGTCAAAACAAGGATATTTTTCAGCAGTGTAACTCCGTCTTTGCAAGTGGAGATACACCTCACTGCAGAAACTCCTTGAGTGGGAGAGACCAGCGAGAATCTCTGACTCGGGGACAGTCTTCAAATCCCTCTCAACAATAACTCCTTGTGATGAATTCAAAGTAGCATGGAGGTGTAACCTCAATAGGTACATCCCCAATTGTCTTTGAATTCAAGAGGAGTTCACTGTGTTGGGATGTGGATGTTTCAACTAATATGTCACCAGATCAAAGCTTCTTTACTGACTTTGGATAACCAGCAAGTTCCTCTTGTCCCTTCTGAATAAAAAAGGGGGACATTTGCCCTAAATGTTTTTCTAAAAGAGAATTTAATACAAGGTAATGGGATACAGGTGTTACAGATGTTGAGGATTGCTGTTCAGTCTTCAAGACGTGGTTGTTTACCTATTCACTGTTTTTTCACAATTTTATTTAAAAAAATTTTTGTTAGAGGATCCATAGGAAAAAAAAGGAAAATTTCGGTACCCACTGACCCTACCCACCATGGAGCCCTACGAGGGGACGCACTACAATGTCATGCAAGGACACTGCAGCATCGCCAGGGTTTTGTGAGCACTTTACCCAAACACCAGCATCAGACATAATGTCCATAACATCCGTTGAGAACTTCCAACACTGGTACTTGGTTGACTCTTGCACAAGTGGACCAGCTGATTGACCCAAGGGGGTCACCCAAAGACTGCCCATCCACAGGAATTTAAGGCCAAAGTGGTGTGTTAGGGTTGGACCCCTCAACCACCAGCATCCTCTCCTCCCCTTCACGGGCCATCACACACGGCAAACACATGGGTGGATGCTTTGATCCTAGAGGAGGTAAAATGAAAGAACAGAACCTTCCCTGGGAGGTCCCTTCACCATGAACAGATATCCATACCGAGGGGCCTTACCTTTTGAATATTATTCTTATGTTAATGCTATTCAAACAATGTCAATAATTATATTCTATTACTTTATTGAAAAGAAACTACATTCATTCATATTAATTGAGCTCAGTCAAAAATGCTGTTATCTAGCATGACCTGATACCATTGCAACATGTCAGGTCATAGGTCAGTGATCTTTGTCTTTTTTTTAAAAAAAAGAATTATGAATAAAAATGGTGACTATAGCAACTAGAAGACTAAACACAGCAAGAAAATATGTAAATAAATATCAACAGAGTTGACATTCATTATACATTTATAAAATGTAATTTTCTGATAAAATATATTTTAAGATAAAAGTGTCTTTACTTCTTTATTAGAATACTCAACAATATTTTGGCAATTTCACAACATTATGAAAAATGTAAATTTAATTGAGTTTTTAAAAATTCAAATCATACATTATTTGGAAAGTTAAGATTTCCAATGCGAGACAGAAAAAAAGAACAATGGATGTCAATGTCTCTTTCTCCCAAGTTACAACTTTTAATAAACATGCCAAACTTTGATGTCTGTGTTAATCTCATTCAGTTTTCTTTAACTTAAATGTAAATCAGTTTTGAACAATTTCAAAATTGTTATATAAAAAATAACAACATATAAAAATGTGATACATTGTCCTCGAGTTAATCAAGTGAATATTTCAAATTTAACAGCAACAGAGCACAAACAAATGATAAAAACCTGTCAAAACTGATGATTTTTGTTATTAAAAGGTGCTTTGCCAATATTATATCCAGCATTTGTAATCGGCAAATAAAAAAACCTTTTCTCCTCCATAGATGGAGTTGAGCCACCATGAAAGTCTATTTGACTATTTACCTATACTTAATAAAGATTCAAACACTGATGGCAATTAGCAGCCTTTGCCTATAACAACAGTTAGATTTGACCAAAAATTTTCCATTCAACCAGTTGTTTAAATCACACTTCCATTTCTCATTTCAAGTTACTATATATGCAATTGTATGTAAGATTTGTTTAAAGAGAACTGGCAAAGGGGTAAGGATTTATTACTTTATCAAAAATGAAAAATACACAACTGCACAGCCAGCTTATTCAGTCACACACTTAGTAGAAAAAAAATTAATCCATCAAACATCAACTACTGACTTTTTAATGGGTTATTAGTCATTGGATACACCATTTTTTTTTTATAATTTTCCACTCACATCATTTCGTGTCAAAGTACACCCGTAAGACCCATGACACTGAACTGAATGGCAATGTAATACCTGTTTATGTCAGTACCAACGATGCCGTTTTCTAAACAGACAAGACATGCCGTTTCTTTCGATCGATCTTGTAACATTTCACGCACAATACCTGAATAACAGTCTTCGTGTCGTCACGCTGCACCTGCAAGTCTGTGAGAGAGTTTTGCAGAGTGGAAGAAGCTATTTCACAAAATGTTATCTTCTCTTCACTCTCCTTCACCAAATTTTCAATTTCTTCACGTTGCTTGTGCTCAACATCAGAAATTCGTTCATAGTGATGGTCACACTGCTTGTGGTCTGTTACTATACAGTCGTTACATATTGGAACCTATTCAGATGGAAATGGAATTCAAGTGTAGATTTATAAAAACTGAAACTCAAAACATTTACAAAACCAAGTCCAGCTACAATACAAGGATTTCTAACCTCAATAGGAATTGCCTCTTACTTTATTATAATTTTTAATGTATCAACATATCAAGTGGTGCCAACAGTATCACAAACACCAAAAATAATTTATTTAAAAACACAAACCATGTTTATGGGTAATATTCACCCTTCACCCGTAAAACAGTGTGTGGGTTCAATGAAAAAATATTATGCACATTAGAAAGCTGAACACTAAGCGGGCTGGACAAGAATAACGAACAAGCCGAATAGTAGGGAAAATTTTTCTTGTAATTTATTTAACCTACTGTCAAACGATGTTTCATTATGTGTTACTTTCACAACAAATAATTCAAGAATTTGTAATATCTACACTTTTTGCACTGACATTAATCAGTAACTCCTACTAATGAAGTACACAACTGAAACAAGTGTAGATTAATTTAACTGTTTTAAAAACGTGTTAGATTCTCTTTCTTTTTTCTTTTTGACTAAGAGAAGGTTTGAACTTTTATCTTGTTTTGGAATTCAGTAGTGCTACGGAAAACTGGTGGGACTAATGCTCCTTTTAGGTTTGTGTTGGAGTAAATAGGAGTGGCAGGGTCAACTCAAAGTAGAATTCCCATGGGAGTCAAAACAGTGAGGAAATTTCTATTTATAAATCCTAAATATACATTTAAAAACATTGTGCAGCATCACTAGCTGCTCAGTAACAGAAACAATCTCCTTCATCTGCAAGTGATAACCGACAATTTCAGGTCGATCGAAAATTATTCCATTTGGAAAAAAAAAATCCAATGTCGGTGACCTTTAATAGTTTCTACAATTTAGAAACACACTGAAAAAAATATTACATTTTTACACACTTTAAGGCAAGAGAACCCTCAGCTTTCTTTTTAATCTTTCTTATATCATCTCAGTTTCTTAGGGCCACTGAAGTTCGTGAGTCACCATTTACTTTTCTCACCACGACTATAACTAACTTTCTGGTGCACCATCAACTTGTAGGATCACCATATGTCCTTGCTTCTGGTTCCCCATTCAGCTTTCAATGAAAGGAACAAATAACGTAAAAAAAAAAGATAACACAGAAAAGCAGAGAAAAATGTCAATTCCACCTCAGTTCTGCTCAGTTAACTGATGGCAAAAACTGCTGAGAGCATGCAGTGATGATATCTGATGATTTGGCAGACCTAAGTGACAGAGACAACCCTACAAATCATCTTTATTAAAACCTTGAATCCACTTTATGAATACAATATCTGCATATATCATGGTACTTAAATTATAGCTACAATACTTCATTGGGTTAAAGAAACAACTAAAAGTAACAAGTAACACAAGGTAGTTTCTATATTATACCAAATACAGAATTAGAACACTAACATAAGGGATGGAACCACTCTGAATCAAAACAAAAACGCACAGAATGACCACACGAAAAAGGCTGAACGATAAATGGAAGGCAGAGAAGCTTCTGCACAAAAGTGGGATTCCCAAAGATCTACGAAGACAATTTAACTGAGAAGGCAGGTAGGTAGACGGGACTACAGCAATTTAGGAAAGAGAAATGAAGATCTTTGCAAAATGTTTTGTTCCTCTGAATTAGTTCACACACAAATCTGATTTGATAGGTTGTACTAGGGAAGGGTCCTAAATTGAAACAAGGAAAACAGAAATATTACTCATAAAAAATAAAAACATCCACAGGCTTGGAATCAATCATGAAGAAGACATAAAATAATGGAAGCAACCAACAAGCATGCTTTTTGTTTGTTTGTTTAGAATTCAGCACAAAGCTTCTCAATGGGCTATCTGTGCTCTGCCCACCACGGGTATTGAAACCCGGTTTTTAGTGTGCAAGTCCACAGACATACCACTGTGCCACTGGGGGGAAACAAGCATGCTCTAATATTTGAATGAACACAAAATTAATGGCTTCTAAACAGCAGAAAATACAGTTTAAATTCAAAACATGTATAAATTTCAATAAACCAGTTATGGTAAAAATAAGTGTAAAAATTGAAAATAGCTACCTCACAAGTATGACAGTAAAACTTCATGGCTTCACCCACGTGTTTCGGACAGTTGATAATTTTGTGGAGAGTTAAACCATCCCCAGCAGCTTTCATCTCATCAAATGTTACCACCTAAAGAGCATAAACAAATACATATGTAAACACATTTATATAGTTTAGAAAGATCATGGATCTCCAAGAAATCAATATTTAGTTATAATGTCATAGGTTCCTAAAGATCCAAATTATCTATACAAACTGCTTAAAGATTCTGTTTATAGCTAAGCACAAAGCTACACAACGGACTATATCTGTGCATTGCCTACTACAAGTATCAAAGCCTAGTTTTTAGCATTATAAGTCTGCAGACACACCACCATTCCACTGGGGGGGTCACTTTACATGGAAAAATGACCAAGGAGAGGCTTCCTTTCCTATTGTTTTAGTTGTTTTTTTAAAATCAGAACTAAATAGGAGATTACTATACAGTTGTTTTCAACTTACAGCTAACTATTAAACAATACTTTTAAAAAATACGCTTTTATACAGATAAAGTAATAACCTGCAGCAATAAAATATAAACAATGACATCTTACTTTATGATTTTCAAAACATCTCATATACTGATGAGCTGTAACACAGTTTGCACAAAGAAATGTTGCACAGTCACTACACCTGGCAACAGCTTTCTCTTTGGCTTTACAACTGGTACAGACAATTTGGGTATTTTCAATGGCCAAGATCTCCAGCTGGTTACAGGTTACAACGTCCAATGGAAGTCCAGTAACACCTTTAACATATAACTACATAAACAAAATATGTGATTAAATTCTTATTTAACATAAAATAGAATAATAATGAATTATTTTCATCAACAAATGCTAAAATGTAAATCAATATACTATTAATTTTTTTTTATGAATTTATATACATTTACACACAAACATGAGAAGTAACAAACATATTACAGTACAACACATTGTGCTGGAAAATGCAGTGTTCATAATACTGATGTTCTCTCACACTGTTTTAGTTTTGTTACTTGAGGTCTTTCCAAACATCATTGATATTAGAATAGTTGCACATGCATGACAAACAACTTACCTAGCTTATCACACACAAGAACATGGCATAAATACAATATGAAGAAAAATTGTCAAAGTAAAAATTAAACAATTCATTCAATGAGATGAAACAGTATACCAAGCTATTGTTAACTATTCTCTAATTATATGAATGACAATGGTAGTTTTCGTGAATGAATGTCAATGTAAACTAACTTAACTGTCTGAAAGAATATCAGACACAAAACGTATCACTAGTACAACTCAGTTAAAAGTTAAATTCAAGAGGCGAGAATACTTTTCCCCCCTCTCTTTACAGTTAAGTTTCATAAATATAATTCAGTGACAAACTACACTAATATCCAGAATTAAGGATAATATCAAACAACATGTTTCACAAAAACTTCACTTATCAATGACCACTGTTTCCCCAGTACAGATGGTTTTGAGTATTAATTACTGAATTCTTTATAGTTACAAAATGTGATGTAAACACACAGCTGAATTATAGGATTTTAACTGGCAGCTGCTTTTAAGGTTACAGAAAATATGCTAACTACAAATAAGGGCAAATATTTCATTTTATTCTGTAATAGTTTAATAATTTCATGCAAGTCAAAACAGTTTTGTTCGTCACTAGTCATACATTCTTCAATCATTAAAATGCACATATGATACTTATTGGAAACAACTGATTTATAATGTGTTTTGGGTTAACTTATT
The DNA here is from genome assembly GCA_011833715.1 of Carcinoscorpius rotundicauda. Lineage (NCBI taxonomy): Eukaryota > Metazoa > Arthropoda > Merostomata > Xiphosura > Limulidae > Carcinoscorpius > Carcinoscorpius rotundicauda. The sequence goes on from CM022399.1 coordinate 88,563,625, forward strand.
ACACTAATATCCATTAAAGAAAAAATATTTTAGTCAAGAGTCTGTTCTAATTAAATGATAAAAGATATTCAATGTAAAAGTTCACAAGTTTATATGCTCAGCATGAAACATATAGCCACTATAAAATTCCTTAAACTTTTTGCCATGACAGGTCAAAATCTACATGAAATAAAACACTCAAAGATTATTAGAATAACTACTACTCCACTCAAGCACACAATTTGATAGAAAATAAAGTTTGTCTATGGCTACATCAGCCCCACTAAGTACTCTTCATGTTACACATATGAACTTGTTATTTAATGACTCCAGAGTTACGCTTCATGTCATACATATGCACTTGTTATTTAATGACTCCAGAGTTACGCTTCATGTTATACATATGCACTTGTTATTTAATGACTCGAGTTACGCTTCATGTTATACATATGCACTTGTTATTTAATGACTCCAGAGTTACGCTTCATGTTATACATATGCACTTGTTATTTAATGACTCCAGAGTTACGCTTCATGTTATACATATCCACTTGTTATTTAATAACTCCAGAGTTCATTTTTAGTTTTGCTTTATATACCCAGTTTGCCCAAACTGGGAGTTTATATCAACTGTTATTCAGAATATTCCAATCATAACTTTAATACCTTTAAATGTTTACAAGCTACACATGACACAATTTAGGAAGGAAATGAAACCAGAAATGTATGAATAAACATTGGGATCAAGCTAGCATAAAGAGAACTAATTACTAAAACATTTATACACACACACAGTACCACTTCTGAATATTTCAGCACATCTAGACATCTTGGGAGGCAGACTGTACCATTAAACTCTCAGAAATGCAAAAATTTCATAAGAGAGCATTCTTTTTCATAGATATGTATGTCGGTAATAATCACAGTTTTAATAACTTCTGACCTCTAGCCTCACTTTAAGGTCATTGTAAAATTGTTACAATAGTTTAATATAAATGCCATGAATAGAATAGAAATTAATCAGTCATTACTGATGTTTTAAGGTATTATAAGCTTGAAAATAACTAGATTTAACGAAGCACATATATTTCTCAGAACATGTATGACATGTATATATATATATACGAGGACTTAACTCTGTTAGCAATAACACTACCACCTAAACCACACTGTTCAACTATGAATTATTTTCATTTAAAGTATAAACATTTGAAAACAGTTTAACATTTAACAAGAACAGAGACCTATGTTATTTTAGTTAAGCAGTTAACAAGGAAAAAACTGGAATAAGTGAGACACCAAATTACAGGTTTCTTCAATAAGCTTCTCATTGTTACAAAGTAGCAATTTTAACACCAAAATGATCAACAGAACAATATCTCACACTGCAGTTCTACAATACTAAAGGGCAACTTTTGGATGGATAATAAAATTGACATCTGCTCAAATTGCAGCTCTGGAAACCTCGGATTACGTAATGAAGAGTCAAAATGTTTTTAAGAGAAAACAGTACATGAAACTTAATGCACCATTTTAACAGCCCATCCTGAACGAGCTTGAAATATACCAAATAGAGAACTGCAGATACTGGAGTGAACAGTAAAAAGTTACCAAAGACTTAGCTTTGAAAGGCAGAAAAACAAGATACAAGATTACAGCTATAACAAACGATTATAATACTTCAAATGCTATAACAGGCTATTAAAAACAAACAAACAGAATAATAATAAACTACGATAATACCCTGACATTACATTTTATTCAGGTGGATGGCAATAAATACATATTTAGTAATTACTTGTACATGTTTGACATGTACATAGTAAGGATTTTTTTAATATCAAGAAATCTTTCAGAAACCTTATAAGTGAATCTTGGAACGATTGTGCCAGCCAGATTGTCAAGTGGAAGGATGCTGCTACAAATAGTCAACCTGAAAATAATACCCAATTCCAAACCCTACAAACAGAAAAATTATGGTGTTTTTGAATTTTTGAAAAACAAGAACTAAAATGTGCATGTAAAGGTATTGTTTAGGAAAATATAGCACATAAAATACATAATATTAATTAAAAAGCAGAAAAATATAGCACTTAAAATATATCTTTTTAATTTACAAAAAGAGAAAAATCAGTTTTTGCATTTTTTTTAATTACAAGTAATAAGTTATTACACATCTATTTTATGCAAAATCCACACTATATCATGTTACAAAATTAACTTCATATCTGTTGACTCATTCGACAGGCAACAATTATTATAAAGGTGATAAATACTTATGTTCCAAATAATTTTATTTGTACAGTAATTAATTTGGGGGAATTTGTCTGCCGTGCAACATGTTTATTGGAGACTGCATCACTATTATTTTTATTCAGATATCCTTAATAAATAACACAAAATACAATTTTATACCATGATTTCAACCTCTACAATCATTAAATTTAAAGTTGCATTTTTCCATCCTGCACTATTATTTGGAACACACGAGAACTTCAATAACTTCACTTAACCCAGAGGAAAAGCAGATTAAAAAAATGTTTTGTCTGTAAAACCAGGAAGTACATACTGGCAGGAATTCATTATATGCTATAATAAACAATTACATACTATTTATTAAAAAGGTGGCCACATTTAGAGATGAGATTACAAAGACTCTATTGATAAGTCACTAATTAACATTCACCAAGAAAAAAAAACCCTGCAGGAATAATTTGGATAATGGCAAAATGTAGATCTAAAAAGTTCACATGAAATCAAACTCAAGTTCCTATTGGTTGTATGTTGCAAAATGTTTTAGATGTTACATTAAGCGTACCTGGTATCAGCAGGTCGGAGTTCTTGTATTCTATAGTTCTAGTATTTAACAATTTAAAATTGTTGTCACATGAACAAAAAGATGTGTTTTGATCCAGAAGTAAGCAGTGGTCTACATGTGTTCAAAACCCATACATTCAAATTTAGTTGATGCGGGTATAACAGCCTGAACATTATGTCTCTTTTGGTAAGGCAGTTTCATTGACAGTAAACACCACCAGCTTTGACTACAAATATCAGGCCTCGAGGAACATTTTCAGATCAACGAACGAGCCCCAAAACTAGGGGTGCCTAACTTCACAACTGTTTTTTTTGCAAGAGATGGGGGCTACAGTGTATGTTTATTTACTTTCACAATAATGAGTACAAGCTAACAATCATGATATTAATAAAATCTGAACTAACTGCCTTTGTTCTCATCCGAGTCTTAAACACACACACTGACTGGTTGAATTAAAAGAAATAAAAACAAAATGGCATGACATTAGTTAAGTTTAATGTAACAGCAATGTTTCATTCCTGAAAAAAAAACATGAAGTGTTGAATCCACCATTAACATCACAGAAAAAGTTAGACTTAGGACTCAAAGAACACAAAACTAGTTACACTTCCTAGAGCTTAGAACTGTTCTAGATTAAAGTTCTATTTAGCACAGCCCGACAAATGTATAAAATGGGAGAAAATGCTAGGCACCATGACACACATACTTTCACAAATTTGTTTCATTATGTCAACATAATTCTAGACTTTTGTTTAAATATATCTATTGCATATTTTCATTCATTTATGTAAGGACAGGTTATGGTTTGAACACCTTACTTCAACTTTGAGAAATACAAACATGGTGTTAAAATAATTACCATACCTTAGATTCCTGGCTACATTCAGGGCAACTCAAAACATTAAATTGGTCGGGTGTTTCAGTTTCGAACTGTTTGTCTGTGGAGTCCAATAGTAGTTTTTGTAAACACGTTTCACAGAAAACATGGAGGCATGATAAAACTCTGGGCTGCTTGTATTCCTGACTACAAAGATTACAAATCTGCTCATTTTCAGATGTTGGAGATGACTGAAGTGGGGAAAGTTCCTTGGAGGCCATGACCATTGATCTTTGCTTCTAGAAATTATTGATAATATAAAATTAAATGGTACACGAAGCGGATATCCATAGATTTTTAAACATAAAAGATGTATTTGATTTAAAAGAAATTTAATCTTCAGAACAAATCTACACATATTTCAGCTAAATGTTTCTCATGCTCCATACCTCCCTGAATGGTAAATCAAAGAAAAAGTTATCCATTATAACGTTTCCTTTGAAACATCTATAAATGGAAAAAGTTTAATTTTTTGCACTTTCAAAAATTTCATATAATGTCAACATTAATCTTTTCGTCTTTGTACACGCAGAGAAAAAACCCAATTAAGAACAAAAATGTTTCTTTTCATGAGGGAATTTAACAAAAACAACTAAGAAACAAACATGAAATCTTTTGTTGAAAGCTTGGAAGAAAGATTTCAAAGACAGAAGCATGAACAGAAGAAAGTGAGTATACGTTATTGTTTTCATGTCAGTATTACGTACGCTCATGATTTTATTGTACCACGTTGAACAAACTGATCTGAATTTAAATAAATATCTCCCTTTTGACAGTTTCTATAGATATTATAATTGTCAAAAAGTGATGACTTCAGTAGCAGTCCTTTCTGATGCTCAGTAAACTGACAAGGAACAGTGGCATCCAGTGAAAAAAAATTCTTTCAATTACACTTCACAATTTTTTGAAAAGTTTTTGCTGATTGTGAGAGGTACCTGGTAGGTATGCATAAATATAGTTTTGGGTTTGCTTCACTATGTAGGAACTCTGAAAAATAGACAGTTAACAACAACGTATTTAATTGCATTTATGTTTCTAATTCACTATTAAGTTGAACATAATTAAAAGTGTTTTGCTCCTGATTTTCATTTGTATTCAATGTCCAGTGCATCACATTGCAGTGTCCAACAGTAGTCAGCAACCATTGACGGATTCCAGTTGCCCTGATATCTTTTTTCCATTGTAGCAAAACTGAAAATTTTGATGAAACTGTGCACGATGGGCAAATTTGGATGCTACTTTCTCATGATCAGCAGCCAAAAATCTATAAGGAACACCCAACAACGTTCAAGAAGCAAAAACTTTGTTGTGCAGTGTAACTTAGCAAACCTGACAATGCTGGAAGCACCCAATATAGTGAAACAAACATTTTTGCTAACAATGCATTGCAATTAGTCTTCTTTGCTCAAAAATAAATGCTATGCAATTTTCTTTATTGAAATAACACATGAAATTGCAAAATACTGTAAATAATCCATTAGATAACTGTACTGCATACATACACTCTGTCCTAATGGATTGGTTGACTGCACAACTTGTATTTATTCACCACAATTTTTAGGAAAAACCGTATTAAACTTTCTCAATGGGCATCTGCTAACATAGCAAAATTCCACCTCACATCTTCATCATAATACAATGCAACACATAAACCAAATACAACTGATATCAGCTTATTTACAAGCAGGTTTAGAAAGAATCACATGGAGTAACTTCATGATACCACATGAAGAAAAACAAGCAGTACGAGATTAAACCTTTTTAATAATAGATCTTAGAACAGTCCATTGTGTTCATGCTAAGAACAGAAATTTGCAAATTATTAGGTTATACTTATGAACTATAAACAACAGAACACCAACACATATATATTTATATATAAATACGTGTAAAAACAGCTTGAATACGGAAAAGCAATTTTGGCATACCAAAGTGAGCAAATGTTTGAGAACATAAAATCTCAAGGTAATATCTTGTAAACTGTACAATACAGCATGTGCACATGAAACAAAATCGTGCTCATTTGTTAACATAAATTAGAGAATTTAAAATCAAACTCCAACATATACAAGATCAATGATCTGTACCGTAAACTGTAAAAAACAAATTAAACCGACACATCAGCATGTTTACATATTTGTTGAAGCAACGTCAGGTTTCTGTCAGTGAGAATAGTTTATAAAGTGTTCAAAGTTTGTCTCTCTAGTCAGTAATGCAATATCAGAGACAGTGGAAGGTCTTACTATTTTTGTCAGAGCAAAAGTAAAGTAGGAACGCTTGATAGGAATAGAACACAAAATGCTCACATCACTGGCTGTAATAGAAGTACCTACTGCCAATTACTTTGCTTGTGAGGCCCAGGTTACTGATCCTAATATGGCAATTTATCAGTTGACAAGCCGCTAATTACCGACACAAGAAAACTATCTTTTAATCTATGCTAAGCATCCATTTCTAAAAACACATATTTTTGACCCCAACTTTGATTTTTTTTAAAAAACTAACAATATTTTTATCTGTTATTTTCAATACTGTATCTCTGAATGGGTTTGGTTTATTGAACCGACCTCATGACCACCATAAAAAAAAATAGAACACAAACGTAAGTTGCATTTTTTTTACTTTATATACACATAAATTATTATTATTTGTTTGTAACTAGAAGAGAATTGTTTTTCTTCTTTGGTTACTTTTCTAGTTACAAACTTTGTACTGATTTGCTGCTTGCTTCAATTTGCAAAGGATTTCCAAATTTTACTTATGAATAATGTAAAAATTTATTTAAGTTTTATATGTGCATTTTAAAATAAAAATCATAAATTACTATATAAATAACAGAATTCCATAATACTTTATCAGGGTCAGTAACTAAGTTATATTTGGGTCTAAAAAAATATTTTTTTAACTCAATAGTGTCTTCCTTTCCGCTTGGAATCTACTATGAAAAGAAAAGGGTTTCAGCATATACTGGACATTGAGCGTTTAACTGTGTATTCACATTGTAGTTAGAAGTATGGGTAAAAAAGCATTTCCAAAATTGAAAAGGAGGTAGATGGAGCCACTATATTCAATTCATTAAATATAGCAGTATCCCAGCACACACAAAAGATAGGGAGTTCTTATTTTATATCCTACCTTATAAACATCAGTAATTTGAGCTCCTAATTCATAAGTAACTACAGACTTTATATTTGAACAACATAAACATTTGACCTGGACCAATGTATTACAGTCACTTAAAGCAGTCTGATATACTGTCAAAGAGCCACCTGGTTTCAGTAAAGGAAAACCTTGTTTAAAAAAATCTGATGACATTTTTTGATGATGTTCCTGAAGATGATGAAGAAAATACTGTAGATTTAGTTTAATTTGACCTTCTGAAAAATTTGTTATAAAAATTAAGTATGCAAGTGTGAGGAAAATGTTATTCGACTGGATAGAAATTTGGCTGGAGAGTGGAAAGCAGATAGGAGTAATAAGAGTTAGACGTGACTGGATCATAATTGTGTACCTCATGGCTCTGTACTGTCCTCTGCTGTTTGTGATTTATATTAATGATTTTAACTCTGAAATCACTACCACATTTTGATTTTCAAGTGGCATTAAGACATTTAGATCTAAACTAAAGATCTGTACAAATTTCAGTTAAAATCACAGACACAGTGCAGTAGAATGTTAACAAAGAAAAACAAGATAAACTCAGTTCTGATTGAATATTTGTGTGTGTATATTGTTTATTTTTTCCTGGTGCCATTTTGTAGGGATGATAGAAATTCCAAACATACTATTTTGTTTTTGTTTTTTTCAATTTTTCTTAACTTTTAACTACTGTTTCACATGGGCTAAAATAGAAATCATTCTGTTAATAAAATTCCCATCACACTTTTTTGACATAGAACCACAAGTTTTTGTTTTTATATACCTTTGTTATCAACTTCAAATTTTCGTAAGTTCAGTTTCTTTTGTAAAATCCCTGCAGAGTCCAAACCTTAACTTTAAAGAAATAAAAACAAGTTCTTCACAAGCCTATTTTTGTTTTGCTGCACCTGTATATTTATGCTCTTCACAGTAGGCCTAGTTAAAAAGTTAATTTCTGAATGCCACTGGAATTGATCACAATATTATCCAGTTTTAAGATATGCATTACATATGATGCACATGTTAAACCATGTTTTATGGAAAAGTGTATTACAAATTCATTGTGCTCTGAATAATAAAAACACTAAAAATTATAATCAATGCTGTAATGCTTGTTCAAACAATTTCAACTTTAAAATGTTGTAAGCAAACTCTTCTAGGCTGTCTGAAAAAAATGTGTAGAACAATAAAAAAAACACCTTTGTTTCAAAGCTGTGAAGCAGAGAGAACTTCTGGTTCTCTGGTAATTTTCAGTCTTATATTTAAAAAATAATGATCTTATATACCCTGCTGTGACAGGTCATGGGTTAAAAGCCACGTCACTGCATTGGTCGATTTGAATTCAAAATTTTACTGAACAACTATGCTATGAATTTATGTCAACAAGTCTGATATCAAATTGTAGATTATAATTAAAAGCTTAGTATTATACATTGGTTAATTTATTAATATAAAAGTATATTAAAATAAAAATAATATAAAAGAACACACCTAAATATTAATTTCTGGGAGTCATGTGGTATGCTGAACACACCACTGGTTCAAATTAGATGGTTTTTATGTCAAACTACCAAGTACATGGTTTTGTACGAATTGGGAACTCAAATTACCAATACTGACAAGCTAGAATACAAAATGAGATCCTCACTTTTTAATTTTGCTGAGATATGGCTTATGTATGAAATCAAACACAATGGCTCTGTTCAACTCTTTCCATTTTTGGAAACAGTCCCTTATATATATTTACTCCAATATATAACACGTAAACAACCAACAGACAGAATGTCCACCTAGTGGCTTTATCAGTTATCTGTCAGAATGCTACCCAATTCTTTCGAACCAAAATTTCAAGGAAATGATTGCATCTTTAAACCACTTGAAATTTCATACATTTATTTTACCTAAATACAGCTTAGTTACTAAGCTTGATAAAGTACAGTGTAATTTTATGATATTAATATAGTAATTTATTGGTTTTTGGTTATTTAATTGTATATATATAGTTTGAAATTTTCCATGTGTGAAATTTTAATAGGCTTAACAACCTATGACAAGCTGCAACCTAGCAAGACAGGACCACTTTGTAAAGATTAAAGATCAGTTTTATATTATTGAATATTGTAATGTGAGTACACATGACCCACATCAATGCGTGTTCTGAGATTTTATCTCAGCACAAATGTACACTAAACACGAGTATTTTCATGTTATAATCTGCAGTCATTATGGAACAAAAAAAGAATAATTTGTACTTCCTAATTTTTCATAGTGGTTATAAGGATGGTCAAATTTACAGACCCCATGTGGTTAGGGTAAAGAAAAGAACAGACAAATTATAAAATCTCACTGAAAACAAAACATTTGAAATGTGTTTAGGAGGTTTTAGAGATTACATAAATAATAGTTAAGATTTGGGAAACAAAGAACAGTTTTTTGATCGTAACTTCAAAATCACTTAGCACTTAAACTAGTAATGAAAGATTCAATATTTTCACAAATATTTAGTAAAAATACTTCCTTAAAAATACAATTTATATCTTTCTCACAAAAAAATACGTACACAATATTACCTTGGTTTAGTTTTATTATGTGTACAAAATTACAAAAACTATATATACAAGAGCGTGACAATTTCCCAATTCATTCGGCTTCAAAGCAACATGCTTCCGTTTTTCTTTCAATTTTCGTCATTATATAATTTATATAATAAACGAAATACTATTATTTGAACAAAACTTGTACTCTTATCTTGTGGGCATATTATGAATTATAAACAAAAATATGAAAAATGGCGAGCAGGTGACCTTCCATGTTCATACTTAGGCCTAACTAAAGAAAAGTAAACATACTACAAAAAAGTAACAGTTGTCCCTATCCGAGTAGTCGTAATGAAATAGTGGAAGTTAGAACTACTACACGCACTCTTTGACTGCTGTTTTAGAGTATCGCAGTTAAAACAACTACAACAAATACAATTTCACTAAACAACCTTAATTAATCATTGATAAATACTCAAATACCTTTTGTAAAACAAACCCCACGGAAGCGAAATAAATTCAATACGTTCAACGAAACTTCGTATAGTAGTCAGTTTCCATCTAAATCCCACTACGTCAGTACATCCACCATGTTACTGTACTGGTTTGAACGGTCTATATTTTAACTCATGCGCAATCGTGTCATGCCTCTAATAAGGTTTCGGGATCAGTTGGACCAAATTTATTTCAGTATTTTCTGTTTAAAATTATTTATTGTTTGTTTGTTTTTTTGCAATTTATATCTGTAAATTGCTTTTTGGCACACTCTTTGGTTTATTCATGTATTGATTTGCACAATTATTTAAGAATAATATTTTACTTATATGTGTGATCTTAATATTTCTATTTTATTCTTTGTTTTGTTTTTAATTTCGTGCGAAGCTACTCGAGAGCTATCTGCGCTAGCCGTTCCTAATTTAGCAGTGTAAGACTAGAGGGAAGGCAGCTAGTTATTACCACCCACCGCTAACCCTTGGGCTACTCTTTTACCAAAGAATAGTAGGATTGAACGTTATAACGCCCCCACAGCTGAAAGGGCGAGCATGTTTAGTGTGACGGGGAATTTCTATTTTCATTCACTCTTTAACGTAATTCTTTTGTCTATACAGTATCTATCGTTGTTGGTTTACCATCGCGAAGGGCCTGACACTACTTGGTGGTTAAGATGCTCGACTTGCAATCTTCAGATTGCGGGTTTGAATTTCTGTCAGGGAACATGTTCGACCTTTCAGCCGTTTGGACGATATAATGTTACGATCAATCTCACTATCCATTGGTAAAAGAATAGCCCAAGAATTGGCGACTAACTCAAATAATCTTTGTGTAGTTTTGCGCAAAATTCTGATCAAAACAAACCATTTTCCGCTTGAAGCCACACAATGAACTATTTAGGCCCTGTCCACGATGGATAACTGGACCCCAGTTATTTCATTAATTTTCTGATTATTCCTCCTGTTAAAGGTATTTATACTGCACTTGTGATAAAATATATTTTAAATGGGGATACGATAACTAGATAAGAAAGATAAATTTTGGTACCATGATCACAGGATATACTATGGAGATTATATATTCATAATGTGTATACTAATCCTTACTTAATCTCTAAATCAAGTTTAAGGAAACACTTTTTCATTTGCAGTGGCTTATTTTAGGTGAAGAACTACTCACGACAAGGAAGGAAAGTTTGAGAGAAAAAGACAGCTGAATAGAAGAGATTTTTAAGCTAGAAGAAGTCCTCTTCTAAAAATAGGACTTTTGTTAATGCTTCAAAAATCCATGACATTGGTGAACCAGTAAGTGCAGATTCAGGGAGAGATGCTTGCATTTGATACATCCAAACCATCTAAGTAGACAGTGTTCCTGTGGGTTGATCTCAGCAAGAAGGAAACACAGATTATTGAGGATTGTCAGAGTATAATGGCTTATGGTGAATTCAAAATCATGCGGGAAAGTGTCTATTAGACTTATAATAGTCAGCTCTAGCTCTGATTCAGACCAGTAATGACTAGTAGAAAGAAGCTTAACGTATTACTGGTGAACAATCTCTGTCCATCAGAATTGTTTTCCCAGCAGGTAAAACAGTGGGTATCCGTGGGCAAAGAAAGTGGACCATATGGAAATGTATCTTTCTTGACTTAAAAGTTGTTTCTCGTGAACAAGATGGTAGCTCTTGATACACAAGGTTGCATAATGATGCTGTATGATGAGACACCCCGAGTAGCTTGTAACCCTGAACCAGAGACTGCCTGCCTAACTGATGACTTCTGGTTAGCAACTTCAATCAAGAGTTCATGAAATCAATGTTATTTGAGCGTATTATAGGTTAGAATCCTGTAAGGGAAAAGCTTTAGATAGCTGCACAGATCAAGTAAATCATGTTACTCGTGTTAAAATGCTGACTCAAATGTCATGTAAGTGGGACATGTAATAGCATGAGATGAGCTGTACAAATTATTAGAACACTTGACGAAGTGTAATGAATGACAGCATGTGTTTTTGGCCGTATGCATATCTTAACAAATAGGTATGTGTTGTTTCCTCTGAATGTTTAAAAGCGTTATACAGATACAGTGTTTTTAAAACAACGTAATACAATATGTCCAGTAAAACATAGTTTTGAAAAATGAAATGCAGGCAGTAAGTGTAATAGAATAAGGTGCCACACTTACAATGAAGCTTTGTAATTTGTGTCATAACTATTATACATTTGGTAACTGGAAGAAATATTTTATAGAAAGATAATGAAGGCGTTGGCAAAATATAATGGTCAAAGGTGAAGTCAACTCGACTATATAGGAATACACCACAATTTTAATTTTCCATTATTTCCTACTCGAACTGGACATTGATGACGTAAGATTTAGTTGGATCTATGGAAAAGGCTGGACAAGAGCACACATTAAACTTGTGTACGTCTCGCTTAACCCACACCTGGGGTTGGAGATTATGGTCTTTACCACGTTTTATATCTACTTTTGACCTAACTAAACCTTTGCCCAGTTATAATTCAGTTAATATTGCATTTGATTCTCGACTTTAAGCATTTAAGATTAAACTACAACCATGGTCAGTCTCTCATTTTAAACTTCAACTCGACAGAATATGATTTAGTTCTACTGTTTAATTTCATGTTTCAACTAGAAGTATTGGATTCTGGATCAACCTTTAAGGCTGCATAATTACTGCAAAAACAAAATTCAATATTTTCTTTACGGTAAGGAATCTGAAGTTACTGTGAGAAAATAAGAGTACCAGACTCTTTTATCATTACCGAGACAATAGGTAAAGACACATTATTCGCTCACACTTACAACTTTGGAGAGCTCACCAAAATGGTCAATAAGTTGGCATTGATATTTTCAAGAGCCAAATTTCTTGTGATGTCTGAGGAAGATCTTAGTGCTACTAGGATGTTTAAAGAGATTTCCAGCAACAGACAGTCAGACTCAATGCTATCTTAATTGAATAAAAAAGCATATAACTCACACGTGAAAGTTCGCGCAACTGTTGATAACATCCCAGGAGATCAAAACTGAGGAGTAAGAGGACCCATTAACACTGTTCATTGTAGGTGGTGGCCTCACTATGAGGAGACTTTGGAGTCTAATAATATGGCGAATGCAGTGCATATAAGTCAGATAACTTATCCAAGAGTTTCTACCATCAATAAAGTAGCTCAACTTTGATGTCGAGGGCTGGGTGATCCTGAGGGATGTATGTCATCACAGCCAGGAAATAATTACAGAGGAGAGTCTCCAAGAAAACATCCAAGAAGGGTCTTAGGTTAGATCTCCCTAAATAACCATGTAATGTGATCATAAACTGATCCATATTCAAGAAAATTCTAGCACTCAAGTCCCACTGACGAAAGATAACAAATGAGCAGTAAGTAAGCCTTGGTTCTTAACAACTGTGAATAAAATTGTCGGAAACCAGAGACTAAGAGCTGCTTCTCAATTGGGATACAAGGAAAAGGTTAAGTGCTTGTGAACCGAAATATCTGTGACCAAATGGAACCTGGAAAAAGCCAGATCCAATTCCCGGATGTCAACAGCTACCTATGAAAAGACAATAACACCCCTGGAAGCTTTGCAACTGGAGCTAAAGTGAAAAGTTGTTGTTATTTGTTAACAGCACAAAGCTGAACAAAAGGCTACCTGTGCATCACGGGTATCGAAACCCGGTTTTATAGCAGTATAACTCCGCAAACATACCGTTGTGCCACTGGAGGGCCAAAATGAAAAGTAAAGCCTTCACCACTCTGTGGAATGAGTGTGTATTTTAGATAATGTTAAATTATTATAATTTATTTAGTATATTTAGTGCTGTGTCTTTACTGATGAGAGCTTGCTGTCTTCAACACACAAGACCGTGTCTGGAAGATAGAGCCTGACCATTTTATTGATGTAAATATATGTATGTTTTGTGGGGGTAGGGGAGCTCTGACCATTTCATTCACACAAACATGCAAAAAGTAGGAAGTCTACATTTCTTTCCAATAGTATGTCTTTTCAAGGTGTATTTATTTTTTAATGCTTAAGACTAGTATATATATATAGTGTGTGTGTGTAACATGCCACAACTAACTCATGCTCACAAGTGCGTGTGTATTATAAATAGTTAGAATATTATTTTTATTTTTGTGTTGTAGTCCTGTATGTTTCTCTTTTTACAGGCCCGGCATGGCCAAGCGTGTGAAGGCGTGCGACTCGTAATATGAGGGTCGCGGGTTCGCATCCCCATCACGCCAAACATGCTCGGCCTTTTAGCCGTAGGGGCATTATAATGTGACGGTCAATCCCACTATTCGTTGGTGAAAGAGTAGCCCAATAGTTGACAGTGGGTGTTGATGACTAGCTACCTTACCTCTAGTCTTACAGTTAAATTAGGGACGGCTAGCACAGATAGCTCTCGAGTAGCCTTGCGCAAAATTTAAACCAAACCAAACAAGTAGATGTGTTTTCTCAAAAGCTTGTCAGATCTGTTAATTAATTATATTTGTACCAAAGTGTAAGTATCGTCCAATTTTAAAGAATAAACACAAGCATTAACAATTTATGAACTATATATATTTCGTTCCCTAATACAAATATCCAAAACATTTTAGTAATCAATAGTTTATAATTTTTACAGACGCCACAGAGGTCTATTCACAAACTAATTCACGTACTCGGATTATTTCAATCAACATTACGAGTCACGCCCAAACTTAAGAGTGGCACAATAGCCAATAGTGGTCATTATAACCAGAGATATATTATCTTCCTTTGAATATAGTCTTTGATGTGGCTACGTCAGAATTGTGTGATCAAACCAAATTAATGATCCACTTGACTTAGAGACAGAATGATACAATTCTGTTTTCTTTTTTGTCTGTAAACGATTTGGTTCACAAGACAAAAATGTTAAAGCCACTAACTAAATACTAAGTACTTACAGTAAGGTTCTGGTTATTGCATATCAATTATTTTCATCATTAGTACCCAATGCGACCACTTATTAATAGTTTAGAAGGTTTCACGTATCACAGAAGTATTTTTTTTTTTACAAATCCATTGTGTATTATGCATTGGTTCTATCACCATAGCAAAAACATCTGACGTACATCCCAGAACATCACCAATGAAACGGCAGCTATGAGTGTTTTTTTTTTCCCTCAGCATCCGTGTTTGAAACCCATTGTTTTTAAATCTGATAGGCTCAGAACTGAATGTTTCTCTTTCAAGACTGGCGTTCATTTATTGCATAAGCTAAAAAAATAACGATTTTTAGAGCAGTTGCCATAATGCCAATACTTAATTGTAGCTGGAGAGTTAATGTTGTCAAAACAAAACGTTGGAGATGTATCCCTCCGCTCTCATTTGGCGTATCAAAGTTTCTCGGAATGAAGTTTATGTTAACTGATCAAATCATGGTTATTATGACATTTCACCTTCATACTCACACAGCTTTACATATACATACCATGTGACACCAAGCCCATTGGTTCATACAAGGCTATCGTAATGTTGGATACAAGTTGAGTAAAGCCCATTGGTTCATACAAGGCTATCATGATGTTGGATACAAGTTGAGTAATGTTCTTTTTGAAGCTGATATACAAATATAACTTGAACTTAGGAGCTTAAATTACACAAAGCAGCTTCAGTTAAAGCTTATTATTGACTTTCTTGCATCTGCCGTGACTTTAGACAGATTGATTAATTGCACCTTATGATCCTGCCACATGACATGATATGAGACTCTCCACAATCAAAAACCAGGTAAACCAAAATTTAAACAGAAATGTCTTTCTTCAAGTTCACGTCTTTTGGAACTCAGTTTTTGGTATACAGAAAGAGTAACCATAGCAAATTTTGTTATGGAAGCTCTTTTGTCATATTTGGGACCAAAGTAAGTGTATAAAAAAAACACCCTGCAGTTTATGCTGCAGTGGAATTGCGTGTTACTGTTTTTGTCATGTTTTGTGGCTATAAAACAATATTTTCTGTTTTTGTTTTTGAATTTCGCGCAAAGCTATCTGCGCTAGACGTCCCTAATTTAACAGTGTAAGACTAGAGGGAAGGCAGCTATTCATCACCACCCACCGCCAACTTTTGGGCTACTCTTTTACCAACGAATAGTGGGATTGACCGTAAATTTATAATGCCCCCACGACTGAAAGGGCGAGCATGTTTGGCGCGACTGGGGTGCGAACCCACGATCCTCTGATTACGAGTCGCACGCCTTAACCAACATGGCCGTGCCAGGCCGTAACACGTTCTGAAGGTTGTCCCAGAGTACATTTCGAATTTAAATATGTCGCTGTTGCTGAATTCTTCAACAATCAGTTTCACGCTGGTACTGCTTACTATGCTTGATGACGAGAAACCCACTTGGAATAAAAATGCATCTCAGTATTAACGCTTTCATTGATAAGGAGAGAACAACGTTTCGACCTTCCTAGGTCCTTTCAGGTTAAGAAAGAGAGAGTTTGAATGTGTCCGCGACCCACAGATTACGAGTCAAACGCCTTTAACCACTTGCCCATTTCGAGCTTCAGCGAAATGGTTAGGTTGGAGACTTCTATGGTTCGTTCAGATATACAGGATGGAAATATAGTCTGAACAACCATCTAATTTAAAGCGTATGTGATATTCACTGAGGGGCGTTATGAAACTAATTATAGCAAAGGAAAGATGCAAAGCGACTGTTGAAAATTTTGCTGAGGCCAAACTTAACATGCCAAAGACGTCGTCACATCCAGCATGGAGACGTATCACTCAGCCTGCTTCATAAACATGCCAAAAGAAAACATTCTTTGGATTATCAGTGAGATCTTTTATTAGTCTGTGTCAATATGAGTTATGTAAATATGCCTGAGGGCGCTTGACTCGTAATCTTAGGGACGCGGGTTCGAATCCTGTTCACACCAAACAAGCTAACTCTTTCAGCCGTGGAGCTGTTATAAAATTATGGTGTGTTCCACTATTCGTAGGTAAAAAAGTAGACCAAGAGATGGCGGTCGGTGGTGATGACTAGCTGCCATCTCTCTAGTCTTACACTGCTAAATCACGGACGTCTAGCGCAAATTGTCCTCGGGTAGCTTTTCGCGAAATTCATAAACAAATCCACATCAAATGAATTTGTAAATCTTTTAAACTGGCTTCTTCCCTCGCAATGTATTCCCAGTTACCAATTCCTTCAAGAGCTTCTACGTGAATGTTTAGATCTATTTGGTTTGGTTTGTTTTGAATTTCGCGCAACGCTACATGAGGGCTATCTGCGCTAGCCCTCCCTAATTTAGCAGTGTAAGACTAGAGGGAAGGCAGCTAGTCATCACCACCCACCGCCAACTCTTGGACTATTTTTTTTTACCAACGAATAGTGGGATTGATCGTCAAAATAGTGCCCCCACGGCTGAGAGGGCGAGCATGTTTGGTGCAACGGGGACTTGAACCCGCGAACCTCAGATTACAAGTCCAACGCCTTAACTCACCTGGCTAGGTCTATTTGTATTCAAACATAAAGAAAGCTGGACAGCTAGCGCAGGTAGTCCTCGTATAGCTTTGCGTGAAGTTAAAACAAACAAACCTACAGCAATCAGAAAGAACAGTGATTTGCTTGTCATAAATCTAACAGAAGTGTGTTTCCCTTGTTTCTTAAAGCAAAGCCACATTGAGCTGTCTGTTGTGTTTACCGTTACTGAGTTTGTGAACTTACCGCTGTCCCACCGGGGGATGGCCCGGAATGGCCAGGTAGGTTGAGGCGTCCCATTCGTAATTTGAGGGTCGCAGGTTCGAATCTCCGTATCACCAAACATGCTCGTCCTCCCAGTCGTGGGAGCGTTATGATGTTACTATCAATCCCTCTCTTTGTTGGTAAGAGTAGCCCAAGAGTTGGCGGTGGGTGGTGATGACTAGCTGCTCTCAGTCTTACACTGCTAAATTAGGGACGGTTAGCGCAGATAGTCGTGGTGAAGCTTTGCGGGAATTTAAAAAAAATAAACAAAAAGAAACCCACTGAGAGGACTAATGATTGTCGAACAAATGTCCAACGAAAAACGCAGACAAAAACAACAACAACAAACAACACGAAAGGCAGTATTCCAGCATGCAGACATAAACTGTCCATCATTGTGACATGATGCGCTTATTTGTGTCAATCAATGACACGTAATGCGTTTTGACTGTCTCAGCTTCTAATAAGCAAAATGTTATTTTTCATGACATAAACTTTTGCCACCTGAAAAAGTAGCGATAGTAACAACGGTAACAGATTTGTAAATTTCGACAGAAGCTTATATGGTAACATGTGAATGTGGCAAGAGGTTTTATTATTTATTTATGTCTAAAGTAATTTTACCAACCGAGTTGACAGACGAACGTATTCCATTAGCTGTTATGACGTCACACGAGAAAAACCTCTATCTAACAGAAGGGGACTTCAAGGTTAAACTTCTTCCTGTTGGCATAGAAACAGGACGTGACAAGCATTTTTGTATGAGCCCAGCTGACAAGGAAAACAGGATGCGGCAAAAACAGAGCACGAAACTTCAGTTTGAAAATAATGGATAGTCGGAGTCAAACAACAAAGAAATAGTTTTCCAGAAAACATGTTTTTACATAAAAGTCTTTACCGCCAGCATCTAAACTAATCAGCGCGAAGTCTGAACTTAATAAGACGTTCTAAGACCGATTTCCACATACACACACTCAGTAATATTTTTAGCTTAATGTTACATTCCTCAGTTAAACAGAATGTTATTCGTTACACTTTAAATACCGTGTACAAAACTTTGAATGATGTTTAATCGTATTCTTCCTTCATAATCGAATTGAATAAATTCTTAAAATACGTCTTAATGAAATAACTTGTTTGTTTGTTTGTTTTTAAATTTCGCAAAAAGCTACTCGAGGGCTATCTGTGCTAGCCGTCCCTAATTTAGTAGTGTAAGACTAGAGAGAAGGCAGCTAGTAACCACTACCCACCGCCAGCTCTTGGGCTACTCTTTCACCAACGAAAAGTGGGATTGATCGTCACATTGTAACACCCCCACAGCTTATGACGAGAATAAGAAGTTAGGCATTCAACCTAACGGACCAGGGTTCGAGTCCCTGTTCGAGCGACGTATCTGTTATAATATTGTAGACATTCAATTAAATCTTTCCCTGCTCGAAATTTGATTTGCTCAGTCACACCAAACATGCTCAAACTTTTATCCGTAAAGATAAAATAATGGTACGGTCAATCGTTTGTAAAAGAGAAGCCAAAGATTTCGCTGTGGTTGTTGATGACTAGCTGCCTTCCCACTTGTCTTACACTGCTAAATTAGGGACGGTTAGCGCATTTCGCCCTCAAGTAGCTTTGCGCTAAATTCAAAACAATCTTAACTGTCATTTGCCTCTTGACATCCTGTTAGCCCCAAATTAGGAGCATCTACTGCAGATAGAGTTCGTGAGAGACTTTATGAAGATACACGGAAAGTCAAGAACATTGAATAAAGAGTTCAAAGCAAGACGCGTTGCTGTGATAATTTGTGGAGTGTTTTAATACTCGACAGCCACATTATTTTGTTTTCTTTCATTTCTGTGTTTCAATATGAACCATAATATTATTAGAAACATGTATGTGAAGCGCGTACATTTATATGAGTTAAATAGATTTTGGGATGGAAGTTAGAAACTCACGTATGCTGTATATATGTAATAAACTTTGGACGACTAAATGGCAGACACGTCATAAAAAAACATAAAGAAATATTACAGCTAAGGCCGTGAAAATTGTAAAGCGTTAAAATATCGTAGCTATTGATGACGAGAAACTCGACGTTAAAATGTATCTCGGAATTGTTGGTATGGATATTAACACTTTTGAACCGGCACGGCCAAGCGTGTTAAGACGTGCGACTCGTAATCTGAAGGTCGCGGGTTCCCATTCCCTTCGCGCCAAACATGCTCGGCCATTCAGTCGTGGGAGCGTTAGAACGTTTCCATCAATTCCATCATTCGTTGGTAAAAGGGTAATCCAAGAGCTGTTTAATGGATGGTGACGACCTCCAGTCTTATATTGCTAAAGTTGGGACGGCTAGCACAGATAGCCTCGTGTAGCTTTGCTGAAAAATCAAAAACAATCAAGTTTAAAAAACAAAAAATGTGATTTTAGAAAATAAATTAATGTCCGATAAGTAATTATGAAGGGTAATCTATGAGCTAATTCAGAAACACCAAATTTGAACGATCCCTGAAAATGGGCGACTTAAGATATAAGTTATCACAGGAATTTAATACGTTAAATTCAAAACCTGTGATAAATACATGTGTTTGTAAAAAGTTTGAATGAAAATACAAATATCCTTCAAATAACACATTTTGAAGGCGAAATTTACAAAAGTAATATTACACCTCAAAATTCATATACCCTTTACTTTTCAATTGTAACACCGGTTTACAAAAAAATATTTTGTGTCTGAGGCAAGAATATGAATAGGTGTTTTTTACTAATGTGAGTGTGATGAATTCATATTTATAAACAGTTTTGCTCTATCACCTCTAATTTTCTTGCTTTTAAATAGTCTCATTTTAGTACATACAGAGTATATACGTGCTTATTTCAACAGTTGCAGCAGCTTACTACAGATAAAACGGGATAGATAAAGAACATTGACGGAATAAATATACTTGGATGACACAATGTACACAATTCATAGTACCGCAGACAGTTAGAAGTGTGTTTTCTTAGATGATCTGGTGTATTTTGCCTCCGGGATGTCACGCAAGAGCACCCAGCAGAAGTCTCCCATCATGCTGGGGTTCCACCTGCCTTGGTAGTTGCTCTCCATCTTCGTAATGTCTTGGTGGAATCTTTCTCCATGCTCATTACTCACTGCTCCAAGGTTTGGAGGGAAGAAGTTGAGGTGGGAATGGAGAAAATGAATTTTGAGTGACACTCGGCATCCCATATCCTCATAAGTCTTTAGCAACTTCTCAATACAGGCTTGGTAATTTGGTACGCGTGTGTTACCAAGGAAGCCACTACAGACTGACTTAAATGCTTCCCATGCTCTCAGTTCCTTTAAGGTAAGAAGCTCCTCAAAATCAGTATCCTTCAGCACTTCTCGGATTTGAGGTCCGACAAAGATGTCCTCTTTGAGCTTAGCAGCACTGAGACCTGGGAACACAATAGACAAGTGTTGGAATGCAGCACCATTTTTGTCCATGGCCTTCACGAAATTCTTCATCAAACCAAGCTTGATGTGAAGAGGAGGAAGAAGCACCTTCTTCATGTCAACCAGAGGATTCTCCTTGACGCTGTAATCGCCAGGAACGAAAGTACTTCTAGACCCCCAGTCTTTCTGCTTGTAATGCTGGGATACAGCTCGACTATCCCAGAGACAGAGAAAGCAACAGTACTTTGTGAAGCCCGCTTGCATACCCATAAGAAGACCAAATGACCTTGAGGTCCCCACACAAACTCCACTGGTACTGATTGTACTTAACAGCTTCTAAAAGAAGCTCCATATTGTCATAGGACTCCTTTAGATGGACAGAGTGTGCAGTGGGAATGCTGGGATATTTATTCCCGTTGTGCAGAAGCACAGCCTTGAGACTTTGCTTGGAAGAGTCTATGAAAAGACGCCAGTCTGAAGGATTCTGTGGCAAACCAAGGAAAGTGAACAAGCCAGGTACATTTGTGCAGTAGCACAACTTGTTTTCCATGTCGAAAAATGAAGCAAAGTCTTTGTTCCGATTCCTGAAACTGGTGATCCGTCTTGATATATAGCTATATATATATATAATGTAATGCTATCACTTACATTTATTGCATAACAACTAAAAAAGAAGACATAAGTCACACAATAATAGAAATTAACCCTGAATGCATATACGCCTTTATGTACAGTACGTGCATAAAATGTACAGTATGCATATCTAAGAAACTAGAGATGATGAGTGAAAACGGATTTCAAATCTGAATTCAGCACCCCCAAATTAGGTTAAAACAGCTATTTTTGTGCTTGCCCCAATTTCTCTGTAAACCAGTGTAATGTGTATCTGCACATAGCTATCCCTAACTTAAAACTGGAGGACTAAAGGAAACACAGTTAGTCGTGAGCTTTTTTGTTTCTTTGTTTTAATTTCGCGCAAAACTACACCAGTGCCATCTGCGCTAGCCATCCCTAATTTAGCAGTGTAAGACGAGAGAGAAAACAGCTAGACGTCTCCACCCACCGCCAACTCGTTGCGTTACCTTATATCAACGAATAGTGGGATTTATCGTCACGTTATAACGCCCCCACGGCTGAAAGGACGAGCATGTTTGGCGCGACGGGGATTCGAACCCGTGAGACTCAGATTACGAGTCGAGTGCCTTAACGACCTGGGCATGCCACGCTAGAGGTAATGATAAAGTAATATGTATCTAAAATTCGTTTGTATCCATTAACTTATGAGTTTATTTTTGAATGAACAAAAGATATTTTTTTAAGTTTACATATTCTAAGATGTTAAACATACAACAGGGGCCCGAATAGCTCAGTCGGTAGAGCGTTAGGCTTTTAACCTAACGGACCAGGGTTCGAGTCCCTGTTCGAGCGATATCAGTTATAATATTGTAGACATTCAATCTTTCCTTGTCCGAAATTTGATTTGTTCAGTCACACCAAACATGCTCAAACTTTTATCCGTAAAGATAAAATAATGGTACGGTCAATCGTTTGTAAAAGAGAAGCCAAAGATTTCGCTGTGGTTGGTGATGACTAGCTGCCTTCCCACTTGTCTTACACTGCTAAATTAGGGACGGTTAGCGCATTTCGCCCTCAAGTAGCTTTGCGATAAATTCAAAACAATCTTAACTATTATTTGCTTTTTTGACATCCTGTTAGCCCTAAATTAGTTGCATCTACTGCAGATAGAGTTCGTGAGAGACTTTATGAAGATACACGGAAAGTCAAGAACATTGAATAAAGAGTTCAAAGCAAGACGCGTTGCTGTGATAATTTGTGGACTGTTTTAATACTCAACAGCCACATTATTTTGTTTTCTTTCGTTTCTATGTTTCAATATGAACCAAAATATTATTCGAAACATGTATGTGAAGCGCATACATTTATATGAGATCAACAGATTTTGGGATGAAAGGTAGAAACTCACGTGTGCTGTATATATGTAATAAACTTTGGACGACTAAATGGCAGACATAAGAAACATAAAGTAATATTACAGCTAAGGCCGTGAAAAATGTGAAACGTCAAAATATCTCAGCTGTTGATGACGAGAAACCCACCGGACGTAAAATAAGGAGGTTTCAATTTTAAGATTAGAGACATTCAGTTAAACCTTCAACCTGCTGCAAAATGTTTTTGTCCGTCATGAGTTGGTGGTTACGGAACCCGACTCGTAATTCGAGGGAAGTGTGTTCGAATTGCCGTCGCACCAAACGTGCTCACCTTTTTTTTGCCGTGGGAGCGTTATAATGAAATGGTTAATTCCGCTCTTCGTGTGCAAAAAGGTAGCTTAAGAGTAAGCGGAGGGTGATGATGACCAGATGTCTTTCCTCTAGTCTTACACTGATAAATTAGGGTTGTGGCTCAGCGGTATGTCTGCGGACTTGCACGCTAAAATCCGGGTTTCGATACCCGTGGTGGGCAGAGCACAGATAGTACATTGTGTAGCTTTGTGCTTAATTCAAAACAATTGAAAATAATCAAAAACAATTGATAAATTAGGGACGGTTAGAGCAGATTACCCTTGTGTAGCGTTGCGCGAAATTCAAACTTCACCAATACAGTATAATTTTGCGCTGAATCCAAAAGTGATATCCATTTTTCTCCATCGCTTACAGATTTTTTCCACGAAATGCTTTGTGTGCATTTGTATCAGAAAATCATTTTAACTGAAATTGAACCAAATCTGGTTGTGCTTGAAATTTTCACAGCTACTGACTATAGATTTCTCTAGACCAATCACAACATGAGAGTCTTATCGATCGTTCTAAAGCTCGAACATGAAAACATAATTTTAAAACTGTTTACCCTGAACATGTTTGTCCTTTCGGCCGTATAGGCGGCGTTATAAAGTGAAGGTCTATCCCATTATTCGTTGGTAAAATGTGTGGTCCAATAATTGACGGTGTGTGGTGATGACTAGCTACCTTTCTTCTAGTCTTTCACTGCTAAATTAAGGACAGAGAGCGCCAATAGCCCTCGAATAGCTTTGCGTGAAATTTAAAAACAAACAAATAAAGAAACTAATGCAATAATAAAAATTTGTTTGAAATTACTGTGTACGTGTTATTTAAAAAGTTCCTCTGTTTGAGTATTATTATATGTTGTTTTGTTACTATGGTTCCTTTTTTCTGAGTATTATTATATGTTGGTTTGTTCCTATGGTTCCCCTTTCTGAGTATTATTATATGTGTTTTTTGTTACTATGGTTCCCGTTTTTGAGTATTATCATATGTTGTTTTGTTACTATGGTTTTCCTTTCTGAGTAAATTGTATGTTTTTTGTTACTATGGTTCCCCTTTCTGAGTATTATTATATGTTGTTTTGTTATTGCGGTTCCCCTTTCTGAGTATTATCTTATGTTTGTTTGTTACTATGGTTCACGTTTCTGAGTATTATTATATGTTGTTTTCTTACTATAATTCCCATTTTTGAGTATTATCATATGTTTGTTTGTTACCATGGTTCACGTTTCTGAGTATTATCATATGTTGTTTTGTTACTATGGTTTTCCTTTCTGAGTATTATTGTATGGTTTTGTCACTATGGTTCCCCTTTCTGAGTATTATCTTATGTTTGTTTGTTACCATGGTTCACGTTTCTGAGTATTATTATATGTTATTTTCTTACTATAGTTCCCGTTTTTGAGTATTATCATATGTTTGTTTGTTACTGCAGTTCCCCTTTCTGAGT
This sequence comes from Carcinoscorpius rotundicauda, assembly GCA_011833715.1. Taxonomy (NCBI): domain Eukaryota; kingdom Metazoa; phylum Arthropoda; class Merostomata; order Xiphosura; family Limulidae; genus Carcinoscorpius; species Carcinoscorpius rotundicauda. The sequence continues at coordinate 88,588,374 of CM022399.1, forward strand.
ATTATTATTTGTTGTTTTGTTGCTATGGTTCCCCTTTCTGAGTATTATTACCTGTTGTTTTGTTACTATGGTTTCTTTTTGTGAGTATTAATATATGTTGTTTTTTTACTATGGTTCCCCCTTTCTGAGTATCATTATATGTATTTTTGTTATTATAGTTCCCCTTTCTGAGTATCATTATATGTATTTTTGTTATTATAGTTCCCCTTTCTGAGTATTATCATGTGTTGTTTTGTTGCTGTGGTTTCCCTTTTTGAGTATTATTATATGTTGTTTTGTTATTGTGGTTCCCCTTTCTGAGTATTATTATATATTGTTTTGTTACTATGGTTTCAGTTTTTGAGTATTATCATATGTTGGTTTGTTACTGTGGCTCCCATTTTTGAGTATTATTATGTGTTGTTTTATAATTATGGTTTTCCTTTCTGAGTATTATTATATATTGTTTTGTTTTTATGGTTCCCGTTTCTAAGTGTTATATGTTTTTTGTTGCTATGGTTCCCCTTTTTGAGTATTATTATGTGTTGTTTTGTTACTATGGTTCCCCTTTCTGAGTATTATTATATGTTGTTTTATAATTATGGTTTTCCTTTCTGAGTATTATTATATATTGCTTTGTTTTTATGGTTCCCGTTTCTGAGTGTTATATGTTTTTTGTTGCTATGGTTCCCCTTTTTGAGTATTATTACATGTTGTTTTATAATTATGGTTTTCCTTTCTGAGTATTATTATATATTGTTTTGTTTTTATGGTTCCCGTTTCTAAGTGTTATATGTTTTTTGTTGCTATGGTTCCCCTTTTTGAGTATTATTATGTGTTGTTTTGTTACTATGGTTCCCCTTTCTGAGTATTATTATATGTTGTTTTATAATTATGGTTTTCCTTTCTGAGTATTATTATATATTGCTTTGTTTTTATGGTTCCCGTTTCTGAGTGTTATATGTTTTTTGTTGCTATGGTTCCCCTTTTTGAGTATTATTACATGTTGTTTTGTTACTATGGTTCCCCTTTCTGAGTATTATTGTATGTTGTTTCGTTTTCTGGGCTTGTATTTAGAGGATTTTTATTTTTTTTTGTACGAATCTTTTTTAGGCTATTCCAGGATTTTTGTGGGTTACATTCTTTGTTACAATACCTCAGTTTTGTTTCAGTGATTTCACTTTGTTTTTGATTTTCTTTCATAGAGTATTTATTTGCGGTTTCAAAGTTATATATTTTGTGTTTATGTATACTCTTTGCAATCAGTGTCTTTCTTTAATCATGTCTACAACATTTTTGTTTTGTGATTTTGTTCTTTTAAGATAGCTATTAATGTTACTTTGGTGATATATGTAGTTATTACTTTGCAATAATCATCTGTGTATTGTGGACACAAGATACCTGTTATCTTTGGTAATAACTCAGTTATTACTTTACAATAATTATCTGGTTTTTGGACACAAGGTACCTGTTATCTTTGGTAATAATTCAGTTATTACTTTACAATAATTATCTGTCTTTTGGACACAAGGTACCTGTTATCTTTGGTAATAATTCAGTTATTACTCTACAATAATTATCTGTCTTTTGGACACAAGGTACCTGTTATCTTTGGTAATAATTCAGTTATTACTTTACAATAATTATCTGTTTTTTGGACACAAGGTACCTGTTATCTTTGGTAATAATTCAGTTGTAACTTGAGAATATTCGTCTGTGTCTTGTGGATACAGAACACTTATTGTATTTGAATCTGGTAATAATTTATCTAGTTTTATTTTTTTTTTAGTTTTACAAGAATGCTTCATTTTGCCCCCCGCTAATACAGCGGTATGTCTCCGGATTTACATCGCTAAAATCAGGGGTTCGACTCCCCTCGGTGGACTCAGCAGATAGCTCGATGTGGCTTTGCTATAAGAAAATACATACATACATGCTTCATTATAGTTATATTTTGTTTGAGGTTTGGGCGAGATGGAAGTTACACCAAATCACTGTCTACTCCTGTCCAACGTGAAATTCTGAACAGTTTAAGCTTAAATAAAAACAGGCTGCACATACACCGGAGTTTGTGTGTGTGTACCAGTAAGTTGGTGTTAAGTACTGACCGAGATCCTTAAGGTGTTGTCCTTCAACATCCAAAATTCTTGTTTAGAATTGAGATCCACTGTTACAGAATAGTTTGGTTTGCTATATTGTTTTAGGATTTTGTGTCTATGAACTTATGGACGGTATATTCCTATAATTGTAACTTTGAAGTTGTTTATTGTAATCATATCTGTGGTCATGCACTCATTTGTGGTTTTCGAATTAGCTTGCGCTCACGCGTTCTCGCGGTTGAGAAGGGCTACCGTAACGCGTTCGCGCTTGTCGAAGTTCGCTTTACTTCACTTGGTCAATGGTATTTGGGTATTTTGCCCTGGAGAGTCAGGTTCACTTTGACCTCTTCCTCCTTCCTGAACATATTTTCCCTAACTGTTTGTATGTTAGGTCCTTTTCAGGGCAATGTCCATTTATAGTCTCTTATTCACAGTAGTCAAGCTTGCTGGTGGCAATTTATTATTTTTTTTATCTTATTATTATTTTAAAATACATAAATATGTAAACTATAAATACAAGATTTAAAGTTTATATACATACATATTTTACTTTAATTTATTTTTCTTTATATTTAAAATATATGTTAATTGGGGAGAGGTATTTAGGATTTTCTTCATCATGTATGAGGTACCTGTCTAGTTCGCATAATAAATCATTTTTCATCCAATTTTTGTTAAAATATCTAATTGTAATATTATGAGTCTATCTGATATGGTTGGTATGTTCGAGTATTTATGAATGAATTTAGATGAAGTTGATCTCGGGACTCTGTATGCAGTTGTGAGAAGTGTGTTTTGGATTGTTTGAAGTTTAGTTTTGATTGTTTCATTACATACAGTTACCCATGCTGGAGCTGCATAGTCTATTACTGGTCTAATATATGTTTTGTATATTTTCAAAATGTTATCTGTAGATGCTCCACTGTGTTTACCAGTTAGACTCCTAACATAGTTTGTTCTTCGCCAAATTTTATTTTTAATTTCATTGACATGATTGATCCAAGTTAATTTTGAATCATAAGTCAGACCTAAAAATTTTGCTGATTGGGCAATCTGGAGCAGAGTGCCATTCATATATATTTCTAGCTGTTGTTTTCTGTGTTTAGTCGATTTCGTAAAGACTACGAGCTGAGTTTTTGCAGTGTTTATTTTAATTCTATATTTTTCACAGTATTCACTAATTCTATTTAATTGTGGTTGTATGTTTGTAGCTGCTATCGTGGGTTTCGCTTTACTTCAAAATCGAACTTGGACATGTTTTGTAAATTGCGCGCATGACAGTTCGCGGCTCTACAAATACGCGCTCATACAGTTTTCTGTGTATGAAAACGTTGCTTTTATGTGAAACGAATCTCATTCGGGTGTCGCTCATGTTGTGAGAAGTTTAGTGATGAAGTCCTTTTACCCTTTATTATCAGCGCACGTGACGGTTAAATATTAATTAGAAAGTTTTGAATTAGGTGAATTCATTAGCTTCTATGAAAACGCTAACACTATGACGTCAGTGTTTTCATCGTTAACCGCCCAAAAAAAACACAACAAGCGGGAAAAAAAACTGACACTATTTGTTGCTCATTTTATTCTAGGCCTAGCATAGTAACATAGTACGATGCAAGCAAACGTTTTGAAATGTCGGCCAGTGAAGAACCACAGAATTGAAATCCGCCTTCCAGTGTCCAGAGTGATCCGTTGTCGGTCTGATTAGTTACTTCTCCAAATTAACATCGTGAATGAAAAATATAGGAAAACAGGTCATCCGTTTCTTTTCTTAGAAACAAAATTCTCAAACTTACATCTTGTTGATTTTGGCATATTTGAGATACTTTCTGCTGTTAACAAATTGATGGCCAGCCGAGTAATCGAACCATTAACTGATTAACTAGACAAACATTAACTGACCAACTGGCCAAACATTAACTGACCAACTGGACAAACATTAACTGATCAACTGAATAAGCATTAACTGACCAACTGGACAACCATAGCTGATTAACGAAAGGACTGACTGACTTATTTGTTATTAATAAGTTTTATTGATATATATATATATATATATAAAATGGATGTTTCACACATATTTACATATAGATATATGTTACACAAAAAATACTTTATTGATACGCTAACACTTCTCTACTTATAACATAGAACTAAAATATTTGAGATATATCTACAAACGCGAAAACTTCAAAAAGGGATTCTAACAAATCGATTTACAATTTTATCAGAAATGTAGCCTAATGGTTATTACACCGAACGTCCAGATTCGAGGCACGATACTCCTCACTTTCAGCCCTGGGTGCGATTCAAATAGTCGGACATTGTGGCGGGTGCACCCAGCTGTCTGCTTTCGCTCTGGTCAAAGGTTAAAAATTAAGAACGATTATGCTGAACTCATACGATGTTCTACTTTAAAATAGTTATCTTCCCATTGTAGTTACCTTGAACAAGTACATGTATTTGATAAGTAAAACGAGTTAAATTGATAAGAATTATTTGTTTTTTTGTGTGTGTTATGAAGCTGCTAAAGATAGCTAACACTGCCCCTAGCTTTAGAACTGACGACTAGAGAGTTAGCAACTGACCAGCAGCACCCAACGTCAATTGGTGGGCTAATCTTTTACTAACAAATAATAGAATTGACCTTCCACTACCGTCCACTACGTTGTAACAGCCCTAAACCTGAAACGATGAACACGTTCACCTGATCGAAACTCGGCGCTTCATAGCCCAATTGTTAAAATTCTGGTAAATTTTGAAAATCATTAACCCGATATCTTACAAAATAGTTATTTATTACGTGATTATCTGTGCTATAATTTTATTTTGAGCCCTTGGTTTAAAGCAGAGAGTATTCAGTTGCACCACGTTTCAACCTCTTGACCATTAACATACAGCTAAACACATTAACCATCAGACCACGCTAATCGCTCGGCTACTCCGGGAGGCCTGGCATGGCCGAGCGCGTTAAGGCGTGCACTCGTAATCCGAGGGTCGCGGGTTCGCGTCCGCGTCGCGCTAAACATGCTCGCCCTCCCAGCCGTGGGGGCGTATAATGTGACGGTCAATCCTACTATTCGTTGGTAAAAGAGTAGCCCAAGAGTTGGCGGTGGGTGGTGATGACTAGCTGCCTTCCCTCTAGTCTTACACTGCAAAATTAGGGACGGCTAGCACAGATAGCCCTCGAGTAGCTTTGTGCGAAATTCCAAAACAAACAAACAAACAAACGACTACTCCGGGACAACAAAACCAAGTTAAGTATTTCAGAACACCAAATGGACTTTTGTGTTCGGTTCCTTATTTGTTTATCATTTACTAAACAAACAGGTTAACGTGTTTCTGTAACAGATAATGACATTTGATTTTATTGGATTAATTAATGTCTTTACCTAATATCCGTTATAATTTTTTTCCTCTGGTGCGTTTTTTTTCTTTACAGGTTGGTTCGTATTCTGGTATGTTAATTTGAATTTTGCGCAAAGCTACACGAGACTATCTGCTTCAGCCGTCCCTGATTTAGTAGTGTAGGACTAGATGGAAGGCAGCTAATGATCACCACCCACCGCCAATTGTTGGGTAACTCTTTTACTAATGAATAGTAAGTGGGACTAATTATTACATCATAACGCCCCCGCGGCCGAAAGGGCGAGCACATTTGGTGAGACGAGAATTCGAACCCGCAACCCATCAGACTGCGACTCAAGGACCCCAACCATTTGGTCATGCTGGGCAGTTGTATTCTGGAATAACCTTTACTATAAACGAATAACAGTAAAATTTGATCTGGAGAGATCTAATTAGTAGTACCCCTTCCATACACCCCACCCCCAAACAAACTAAGCGCTAATACAATCTATAATTAGCTTCAACTCTGAATAAAACCTGGATACTGTTATGTATTGACACACTTTCTGTTTTCTTTAAACATTCTCATCATAAATTACAAAGAAGTGTACAGCGACAGCATTTTGTGGGGGAATAAATCGTTTTCTCATATTGTGAAAAAATAAGATTATTGATAAAAGTCAGTAGGTCTATTGTTAAATTTCTTTTACTTAACTTTCTAACATTTGACAGAAAAACAGCAACATTATTTTAGGTTATCAAAAACAATGTTAGTTTAAAATTAATTTTCATATCGTTTACCATTACCTTTCTCCGGAGGTAATGAGGTCTAAAGTAAAGAAACAGGAGGGGGCCTGATCCCCTCCAGCAAAATAATTGCGTTTTCTGGAGAACATTTGTGGTCAAAACTCGTGTTTCTTAAGCCTCAAAAATCAGCCTTTTTGTGCACCAGTTGCTCCCAATAAATGTAACAATGGTGTGACTAGAATTTTACTTGTACACCACTGTTGGTGCGCATTTGGAACTTTAAGTTTGAAGAAAAAAAAAGTTTATTCTTAAGATTCGAACCTTTCTTAACGAATTTATTAGCTATGAAGATGGAAAATGGCAAAAATGCTTCGTTAAAACACATCTATCAGTTCTTAACAAACTTTTAAAAGCTGTTCATTTCGTTTGTTGTTCAGTTCCTCCATTAGTAGCTGTTTGTGTCTAACGCCATGTAAGGGGAAATACACACATTAATTCAGTGAATAATAGACTAATTCATGTTTTTAAGTAATCACGTTACTTAGGGCTCTTGACTCGTAATTGGAAGGTCGCGGGTTCGAATCCCCGTCATACCAAACATGCTCGCCTTTTCAACCATGTGGGAGTTATAACGTGAAGGTTAATCCCACTTATTATTCGTTGGTAAAAGAGTAGCCCAAGAGTTGATTGGTGATGACTAGCTGCCTTCACTCTGGTCTTACACTGCTAAATTAGGGACAGATAGCCTTCGTGTAGCTTTGCTCTGATGGTATTTCAGAGAATGTAGATATCGTAGTGTGCAGAATAGAATAACATATCTCTAAGTTAACACGTACATTTCACCTTCCCAGACGTTTCGTGATCACAATTATACAGAGGGCGCATTAGATTAGTTGCAAGTACATAAATAAATAACCGATTTGTTCTATCATTTTGTGAAAAGCAAGGTAAACAATTTAGGTTTAATGAAAACACGTTTAATGTATTATAACACTCCCTTAAGTGAAACTTGAACGTTTGATAACCAAGTAAAGTACTCTCGAACCAGACGTAAATTGACACGTGATAGTCAAGGCGGTTCCAATGATTTGCATTGGACCAATAGAGATCACCTTGTAGGTAATATATGAAGACTGGAAACTATAAAAGAACACATGTTTATATATATATATATACATATAAGAGCAAGAAAATTCGTCGCGTTCATACGAATTATAAAAAGGTCAAGAGATAATCATTTATTTTCCCATCTTCGCAGAATACATCTAAGGTAAGAAATAATTTGTATAGACTTGGAGTTATATTTTACGTTGTTTTGTTTTTGTTATTTGAAAACCCATTAAGAACACATTATAACGAACGACTTACTGTTTCAGATGATTAATACATATAAATATACAAACTTTGCAGGCCTATCGTAGCCAAGGGATTAGCGTGCTCGTGGGTACAACATTTGTTTATCATTGTTGCATAAATTGTTTGTTTGTTTTCAAATTTCGCACAAATCAACTCGAGGGCTATTTATGCTAGCCGTCCCTAATTTAGCAGTGTAAGACTAGAGGGAAGGCAGCTAGTCATCACCACCCACCGCCACCTCTTGAGATATTTTTTTACCAACGAAAAGTGGGATTGACCGTCACGTTATAACGCCCCCACGTCTGGGCGGGCGAGAAAGTTTGGCGCGACTCGGGCGCGAACCCGCGACCCTCAGATTACGAAGCGCACGCCTTAACGCGCTAGACCATGCCAGGCCAGTTGCATAAATAAAAATAAAACAAAGCTTTTCGCTCTTGGGCCACGGTTGTTGTGTAATAATGCTGTTGACAACTCGAATACCTTCTAATCTGTTAGTTACAAAAAACATGAGGATGACTGTTTTTGGATGGTTCTTGTACACCATTAAAGAAAACATATCTGGATGACGAGGTATTATAATTACAATAAAGGAATTTCGAAATGCACGGTCTCTTGTTTTTAAAAATCTGGATTAAGTGTTGACTGATATATAAACTAAAAATTAAATTATCAGTTGCTGTTGTATTTAATGAATATCTATCATTGGTGGAGAGACGTTAACTGATCGTAGAAATAGTTACGATTACGTTAAAACCGGTTTTGATTGTTTTGAATTGTGCACAAAGCTACAGAAGGGCGTTAGCCGACCCTAATTTAGTAGTGTAAGACTAGAGGAAAGGCAGCTAGTCATCCCCACCCACCGTCAACTCTTAAGCTACATTTTTACCAACGAATAATGGGATTGACCCTCACATAATGACGTCTTGAGAGCCCAAACCGCCCGACCTGTGGTGACAAGAAGTCAATAGAACCTTACCCTGCCATGCCTACAAAAACCTAAAGCCCGATGACCAATGAGAGGAACGGGTTTTGGTTTTGATTTTGAACGTCCCGAGGGTGGATACCGAGGAATCCATCGCTACAATAAGGCCGCTGTGGATAACGAGAGAACCTTTTAACCCCTCAGCGAAATGCGGATATTTCAGGCTAGTATGTATAATGCGTTGTTGGCGATTGGCTTCTTTCATCTGAATTAATGGCTGAAATAGAGAGAAACTAAAGAATTGTGTTTAAAGTAGATGATTCGTTATAAAAATAACACACTAAAGTTTCTCAACCTTTAACTTAAGAATAGAAACACATAAACCTTTATTGACATTAGATGGTTAAACATTATGGGCTAACGTTATTTAAATTGTCCAATTAAATATATATTTTTTAAATTAAGGTTCACAGATCCACTTTCTGGTAGCACGTGCCACATAATTTGAAATAATTATTCAATATTTAGTCAGATGAAAATAAATTTATATCGAAGTTATTTTTTAAAAAAACATTATTGGGGGTATAGAGTTCACATGTCATTGAGATTTCTTACGTGTGGTTTTTTTGAAGGTGGAAAATTTTACCATTACATATCTAAAACAGAGAGTTGGGGTGTATAGTTCAGAAAATATTTAACGGGATTGTTTGTTTGTTTTGAATTTCGCGCAAAGCTACTCGCGGGCTATCTGCTCTAGCCGTCCCTAATTTAGCAGTGTAAGACTAGAGGAAAGACAGTCATCACCACCCACCGCCAACTCTTGGGCTACTCTTTTACCAACGAATAGTGGGATTGACCGTCACGTTACAACACCCCCACGGATGAAAAGGCGAGCATGTTTGGTGCGACGGGAATTCGAACCCGCAACCCTCGGATTACGAGTCGAGTGCCTTAACCACCTGGCCATGCCGGGCCGATTTAAAAGGATAACATAAAATATTGATACTTGTTTTTCTCTAGGTGGTCCCCCAAGCGGTAGATCTATGGATTTACAACGTTAAAATTAGCGGTTTGATTCTCCCTTGGTTGACACGGCAGATAGCCCGATCTAACTTTGCTGTTAAAACAAAATGCACACACACTCTCTGAAGGTTCAAATCATATAAGAAACAGCACAATAAATCCCGACATCCAGACAGTAGCTACATGAATAACTATTGTTTATGCGAATTTTAATGTATGTGAGACACCTGGTGGTAGTCTACGTTTGTACTTCCAAGGCAGGTGACACGCAGCGGTAGAAAGTATAGGGTATTGCTGGTTTAATAAATAAACCTAACTTTTCATCCAGTAAACATCGGTTGTAGAAAGCTAGTACCAATCACGTTGATACTTTATCTAACCGATACTGTTCCTCTTCAAAGCAGTTCGTTTGTTTTGTTGTTCATTACGAAACTCAACAGAGGGTTATCTGCGCTGTGTCCATCGAGCCCCGATTTTTAAATTTCTTTCTGCATTTTAATTTCTCTATCTCAGCTCTGAGCCGCCACAGGAGACGAGCTTACGCTGTTTGGCACAAAGATTCACAGGGTCAGCTATGCTGTGTCCACCTGTAGGTTCAAATTCCAAGTTTTTTTAATGTTAAAAGTATTCGAGCATACCGCCGACCACCGAAGGAGACCGAAACTCATGCTACGATGAGTTTGTTTGTTTTTCGATTTCGCGCAAAGTTAAACAAGGGCCATCTGTACTAGTTGTGCCTAATTTAGCAATGTAAAACTAGAGGAAAGGCAGCTATTCATCACTACCCACCGCCAACTCTTGGACTACTTTTTTACCAACGAATAATAGGATTGGACGTCACGTTATAACGCCCTCACAGCTTAAAGGGCGAGCATGTTTGGTGCGACTTTCAGATTAGAAGTCGAAGGCCTTAACCCACCTAATCATGCCGGGCCACGAAGAGTTAAACAATATTAATACGTTTTAATTGTCGTTACATGGATCGAGAGTATAAAGATAAGTAGGAACCGAAGTTTCGTAATTATTCAGTAAACATTGGGCTCGTTCGAAACTGATAGATGATTCGGGCTGACAGTAGATAACTTACCAAAGAAGACTGTTATTTGTTTTATCTTCGGATAAAACGAGATAAACGTAAAAATAAAGAACCCACACCTTTATTCGTCGAGTGTTGCTTGATACAAATATGAGTATAATAATATTTTAGTTCTGTAATTTTGATAAAGTCGGCATGATAAAAGGGGGTAAAAAAATAATCGTAAAAAATATGTTTTAAAAAACATGAAATTCATTCACTCGACAGAATAATATAAACGAAATAAAATGTTTCATTCCTCGAAGTGTTGGGATTCTAACAAATAAGTAAAACATTTCCAGTTTCTAGAACACACGATTTGTGCATTTCTTCAAGAACAAACATTCATTTTACCTTTTTCTAAGCAGCTGTCAACAACATACTTCTGTGAAGAATTGTTTGTTTCTTTGTTTTGGAATTTCGCAAAAAGCTACTCGAGGGCTATATGCGCTAACCGTTCCTAATTTAGCAGTGTACGACTAGAGGGAAGGCAGCTAGTCATCACCATCCATCGCTAATTCTTGGGCTACTCTTTTTACCAACGAATAGTGGGATTGACTGTAACATTATAACGACCCCACGGCTGATAGGGCGAGCATATTTGGCGCGACTGAGTTTCGAACCAGCGACACTCGGATTACAAGCCTTAACACGCTTGGCCATGCCGGGCCTACTAGAAGAAACAAAAAATGTTTGAGGTTAAAAAATGACGTCACAATGGCTGACACGGTCCTCAAAGAGAACTGTTTCTCTTTTATTAACGAATACTGGGACTGACCGTATCTTATAACGCCTCTATGACTAGGAACGCGAGCATGCTTGATGTGATGAGGATTCGACCCCTTGGCTCTCAGATAGGGAATCGAGAACCCTAAACCACCTACCTGTGTCAGGCCCACAAAGTGTGTTATACTTAAAAGTGAATTAATACTGCTACGTAGAGAGATCTAACATTTCTAACACTCTTTTTATGATAAGTTACAGAAGATCCACCTCCTTCGCTCTTCGTGGTGTGTACTGAAAAGTTCCTTTTTAGCTGTATTATTTTCTTACACGACTAATCGTGTAGAAATGTGAAACAACAAAACAAATCGAAATTGTCTTCTTACTGTTAAAATTAAACGTGCGATTTTATATTCCATTTACGGTTGCTTCTATTAGGCCCGGCATGGCCGAGTGGGTTAAGACGTGCGACTCGTAATCTGAGTGTCGCGTGTTCGCATCCCGATCACGCCAAACATGCTCGCCCTTTCAGCTGTGGGGGCGTTATAATGTGACGGTCAATCCCACTATTCATTAGCAAAAGAGTAGCCCACTAGTTGGCGGTGGATGATGACGACTAGCTGCCTTCCTTCTAGTCTTACACTGCAAAATTACGGACGGCTAACGCAGATAGCCCTCGAGTGGCTTTGTGCGAAATTAAAAAAAAAAACTTTATTTGGTAAATCTAGACAATAAATAGCGCTGTACTTGATACAATTTTTTAAACTATGTGTAACTAATGTACGAATAAAGTTTTAGGCCATCTATACCGACACTTTTAACAATTCTTATGCTTGTTGTAAACCGTTTGCTTAAAATTATAGTTGAGTACATGTTTTAACCGATTTTTAACACGTTTTCAGTGTTATAGCTCCAAAATATTTTCGTTTTTCACCAAGAGGATACTTCGACCACCAACCAAAGATGGCGGCGACCGTTATGCTTACTTTGTTGTCGTTTTTCGTGGCGATCGTGTTACTTGTAGAAACGGCGCCAATCACCGGTAAGGAATAACCAGTGTGTGGAATTTCTTATTTTTTAATATTCTCACAAAAAAAAAGAAAGTTTGTTGAAAATAATGAGAAGTGTACTGCATCAAATCTCATTTAGATTATAAAAAATAGAAATAGGCTAGCAAAGCAATAGTCCTTGTTAGGGCCAACCAAAAACGCTGTTTTCAAGGTCCAAAACGTATTGAGAACAAAAAAGTTCTTATCGGTTCATTTAGAATTTCACGCTGTATTTTCTCGACTACCAATTCCAATAATATTTTCACGTTCTGTCATCCAGGAGACAAAGCTACGATTGTGTCTGAAGTTGAAGAAAACGACACCAACTCAACTTTCCTCGATATTAAGCACGTGCAGTCTGTTGACCCAGATTCATTCAACTCTCCCAAAGTGTGGATAAAACTCGAAGAATTCGTCAACAAAGCTAAAACGGACCCTTCTTTTTTGGAACTTCTTTTAAAGATTTTGATGAAACTTGGCTTCTCTTATAGAGAGGTTCAGGACCTCCTCACCAAAGGAGCTACTAACTGGAGAGGAACAGACATCACTTTGCAGGACGTTTCGAAGTTCTGTTGCCCATTAGGCCTATGAGCAGCGGGAAGTGACTTTTTGAAATGCGGATTTTAAGTAATTGCAAATGCAAACTTCGTGGCTTTGTTTGCTATCAAATAATCGGGAAGGAACGGTTTTTTCTTAGTACAGTAATGATTTGTCCAATTCTTACCAATCTTATTAATTTTGATATTTGTCTCAAACGATAATTTTAGAAAACCTTGTAGACAACTAATTAATTAAAACAAATTTCGTGAGGTCAGTAAACCTGACCAACGTGACCTTTTATTTTCAGGAAATTAATCTTAATAGAACACGTGTCTAATTTAACACAAAATTAGGTCCGTCTTAGTCTAGTGGTTAATTAGTTAGTTTTATATCCATCGAGTTAGCTGCTGTGTCCATTGCGAGGAATTGGACACCGAAATTTAGTGTTCGTTAATTTATCGCTGACCAACCGAGAAACATCTGGGGATTATCGTGCCGGGTTGATGATCATAAAGTCTAAAGCCCAAGCCACAACACGTACCACTGGACACAGACCACACTTTCATATGTGGAGGTGTGAATGTAAATACGACAGTCAGTTCTGCTACATAGGCGGCTATCACTGCTGGCAAGTTACCTTCCTTACCAAAAGTTATACATTAAGTACAACTGTGGTTGAACCAAACGAGTACCAGATATGGTCTTTCGACATATATATATATATATTCTAGTTTAATATTCAGTAGTTCCAGTTGGAAACACGTCACAAAATCTGATGGTAACAGATTTCTATTAGTAACGAGTCTTCTCGTTAGTAAAATTCAGCGATTTGAGCTTGACCCCCACAGACTGACTATGGAACACACAGAATGGACTGGTACGGAACACCAAAATCACCCAGTAATCTTCTGAACGAGTAACGTGTGATGGAGGTATGTTATTAGAGATTATGGGTTCGAATCGCTTTCTTTTTAAATTTTGTACCGCTTCAGATAAGTACAAAAATGTACACATAAGTGTGGCAGTTAATTTTTTTATTATTAATGTGTATATTTTAAACGAAACACTTCAACGAAGTTACACAAATTTATCGTTATTGTATTAATTTCTTTGTTCATTACGTTCATATAACAGTTTCCGTTCTATCTCATTCGTATTTAGACGTTTTGTAACATTATGTGCACAATCAGTCAGGCCCGGCATGGCCACGTGGTTAAGATGCTCGACTCGTAATCCGAGGGTCGCGGATTCGAACTTTCGTCGCTCTAAACACTCTCGCCCTTTCAGCCGCGGGAGCGTTATAATGTTACGATCAGTCCCACTATTCGTTGGTAAAAAAAAAGTAAGCCAAGAGATGGCGGCGGGAGACGATGACTAGCTGCCTTCCCTCTAGTTTAACACTGCTAAATTAGGGACGGTTAGCACAGAGAGCCCTCGTGTAGCTTTGCGCAAAATTAAAAAAACAAGAACAGAACAAACTAAAGCACTATCAGTCTATAGAAAGCAGTGTAAAAGGAAAAATTTCAAGCTTCTGATTGGTCAGATTTTAAATCACAAGGTTACTCGACTAATGATCGCTTTAAAGCCTTTTGTCTTAAAGATCAATTATTATATTCATTGATACAATTACGTGATTAATATTTTTATGCTCGAGTAACCCAAGTTCCATAAGAAGGAAATACAAAATTGTCGTGTTACTTTAACCCCACACTTCGACAACCCAAGTCTATTTCTTCATCGATATTTTTCATATAATACAGAAAACAAACACTCCATGGTTATACTCAGTATTAAATTTAATTTACTCTCAGTGACGAACAAAACTAAACAATGAGATATCTGTGCTGTGCCCACCATGAGTATCGAAACCCAATTTTATCGACATAAGTCTTCAGACTTGCCACTAAGTGACGCTGGGTATTCAATAGGTGAAATTGGGCTCCACAGACTTCCACATTAAAGGTAAATATTTACTTTTGGTGAATAGCAAAATATATTTTATGATAACTTCGGTGTCGGCCACAAACCAAGGATTAACAAAAGTTTCGATTCTATTTTTTGTTTTTGTTTGAATTTCACGCAAAGCCACACGAGAGCTATTTGTGCTAGCAGTCCCTAATTTAGCAGTGCAAAACTAAAAAAGGAAGATAACTGGTCATCATCACCCACAAAATAACGAATAGTGGGATTGACCGTCATATTATAACGCCTCCACAGCTGAAAGGGAACGTTTGATGTAACGTTCGAACGTCAGGGTGGCGCGTCTTTAATTTTCGCAAACATCACATTTAATTACTGGTTTTATTCAATCTGCGAGGAGTTAATTTTTAAAAACGTTAGGTGTAGGACGTTATGTGCACGTGGTAATTTCTTTTTATGTGTCCGGCATTTTATATTAAAAACCCAGTATCACATAATAACCAAATGTAAACAAAATTCTTTTATTTTCTACGTCTTATCAAAAACACAGGAGATAACAAATCACCAGAAAACGTTGTTATGAAATGGTGACCATTATAAAATACTGACGAGACAAAAAAACATTATTCTTGGTCGTACCGTTTACGTCTTCTTTAGAACACGACGAAAAATATTTATTCAAACTATGATATTATTTAAGAAGTTTATTTATTGTGTGTGTTTATCAGTTACGATGGTATTTGTGACTATGAAAATATGTAGCAACGTGTATACACACACACACACACACACACACACACACACACACACACATATATATATATATATATATAAAGAAAGCAAAGCCAAGTGGTACGAAGTACAAATATATGTTCGAAAAGGTTTTAATGACGTATCAACTATTTCAATCTATTCGAACTGATTGGCCGTCGCTGTCTAAGATTCAGAGAGGCACAACATTACAAGTAACTAGTAACCCTAAGTAAATTCTCGACAGACCCTAGATACAACTGTTCATAGCTGATAATTCTATTTCTCAGACATACTGGTTAAGTAACTGGTAACCCTAATTCTGTTTCTGATACACATCATGCGTACAATTGATAACCCTAACTATTTCTGAAAAACGTTCATAAAATTGCTGGTTGTTACGTCTTTATTTCTTAAGTACACAGACTTTAGAAAGGGAATAATAAAATTATTACACGAAATAAACGGGAGTTTAAAGAATACAGATAAAGAAAGCGATGTGTTATTCGTAGTTATTAAATGTACTGGTTAAAAAATAAAGAAAAAAAGCCATCAGGTTTTAGGGTTATAAATTTACTAATAAACAAGTTAATGGAATATTGCATTACCAATATTCCAATTCTTATAGTACTATGAATAGTTTGCTTTTCTACTAACCTGGCGAAGAAAACTTACACTTATGTTCACATAACTATGAGTACGTGTTATTTTTTTATTGGTTCATTACTGTATAGCAGCTATTTCGTACGTTTCTGACTGGTTGATAGAGGTGTTCTATATAGAGCAATTTGTTAATACTTTTTACTAATCTCCCTCTTTCAACATTACTACTTAGTAACTATTTCAAAACACTTAAAAGATTTGAGTAAATCTTGGAACAGCCTTTTAAAACTTAAGCTCCCATGGAAATGTTCACGAATTCTGCTGTAGCCACGAACATGTTTTAGAATAATACATAAAAGACGTTAGTTTGCAGGGCATTATGTCAGAATACGGCTGATGTTAATTTGAAAAAGTTTTTTTTCTTAACTAGCCTTATACAGGTTTACAGCAGGAAGAACATGAAGACACACCTCGTGCTCCAGATCACCACTGATTAGGAGTATCAAATCAACACTAGAGCTCACTGGGCACGCAATGCATAAAAACAGCCAAGTGGTTCGTATGCCAGACTTTGGAGCAGGGGTGCATTATAAGAGAGACAGTCAGGTCTCACTATTTAACCTGACAGCAGCAGTTCATGATGTTGGCTAGTTATACCTTCTCGTTTAAGTCTATCGCTTGAAAAGTAATACAGACGGCCCTAGTTCGGCTCTCCTCACACTACGAAAAACAAATTCCGGAAACCTGTGTTACAGTGTATTTATGCAGTGGCATACAGCACGCGAGGTGTGATGTTAGCTACAACAGATTTGTCACAAATTATCATCAGTTGTGCAAACCACCAACCTATAGATCAGATCAGATTTAACCATCACATCTAAATTCACCGGAAAAAGGATATTTTTACCTTTATTGGCAAACAGTCATGTTTGTATTCTTAGCAACTGTGATGTTTGGAAATACCAAAGAGTTTGAACAAGAATGTAGAATGAATAATTTTGTCAATGATTTTGAGCAAATTTTTTATCAATTTATTTTTTAAAGAGCCACTTTGAGCTTTCTGTTACGTCCACCAGGTGGGAGTAAGACCCAGCTTTTAAAATAAGGAAATACGTACAATAAAATAAATTCTCCATACCAAATGTAGCTCATAGACAGAAGATGCAACATAATAAAAGTTCAATTATAAATTATTCCAAACAAAGACAGAAAACTACAACATCACTTTCTGAATACCAGCAATGATTCAAGACTTCAAAATACGTTGCTCGATTTGTTCCATTTCAAAACCTCCTTTTCTGTCTCAAAACAGAATATTTTTAGCGATTGAGTTATTATTATAAGCGCACATTTTTTTTTTACGGAAAAACAAGTGTATATAATAAAATACAAACCAAACAGCATTCTAAGTGCAAACTAGAGGGACACTCAATAGATTGCATACTTCTGTTATGCAACGTTGATCATATCAGACTCTCGCAAAAAATACGAAAATATGTCTGTATGTACGTCTTTATCAACAGACACACATAATTTATAGCAGGACAAAGGGGGATAATATTGTACGTGTGTTCACAAAGTTTCATCAAAATCCAATCATTTTAGATTCAGTTCTAGAGCAAAAATAACGTGAAAAATCAGTTCCCATATTAACTGATAGAAATTTAAAAAAAAAAAATGTGACCTTGGCCCGCAACAAACTAATCACTTCTAAGTTGGGCCATGGTCCAAATGTATACCATTTTTTGTTCAAATCTATTCATCTGTTTGAGAAATTTTGCTGACAAACACACATGTCCACCTGCTGTGGCACAGGTTAATAAAAACACTAACTACAAACACAAGAGGTAAAAAAAAAAAACAGAAACACGATATTATTTTAACTTAATTAATTACACAAATACAAATATTTTCACATGCTTATTTACAAAGGATAAAATAGAGGTTACGTAATTCAGTGCTTTAACACATGTACACACTTACTTGAATATTTACTGTGATACACACATCATGCTATCTTTTGACCAGAATTAAGTCATAATGCAAATGAAAATTTTGTTTTTTTAAGTATAATTTCATGGAGAAAATGGAACTAAACCTTCACAACAGAACAGAGGAAAAATAATTTATTACAACCGTGGTTTCACCAGTAAAGACATGGAAGTAATATAGATAATAGTAAGTGATGCATTTTTGTGAAACATGAAGTTGTCTTGTTTTCTTCCCATCTATGCAAATATGGAGTTTCACTAAGTACTGATGGTTTAAAGTTTCAATTATATCACATCTTACTGTAAGGAAAGGTGCATTCCATCCAGAAAAAAACCATTAATTTTTAAACCATGAAAATGATTTGTTCATGGCATTACATCAACCGACAACTGTTCAGAAAAAGCAATGGTTGTGCAACAAATATTTCTGAATGTGTTTAGAAATGAAACAGTGAAGAAACTCCGAGTTATTAGTCTTCTAAAAACATTCATTTGTAATTTCATTATTGCGAGGTCATCTTTGAGGTGCTATTTGTCAAAGGGAACGCATGACCTCTCTGAATTGGTGAAACAAAACTGGAACTCCCCTCACAACAGCCATGACTCGAGATCTAATTCAATAACACATTAAAGAGTGTCTTTTTGTGTACAGTGAATAAATAAGTGGTAAACACTTTTCTAACTTGAAACTATAGTAACTAAGAGTCAGACAGTTGATACATTTTTCTCTTAAGTCTGGTAATGAGCAAAGTTAAGACTAGAAAACCAGACAAGTCAAACCCACTATTTAACTAGAATCCACGAGTTTACCCCTAATATTACAAATAGTATAAAATGTACATTATAGTAACTTTTGTTTTAATATATTAGCCTAATTCTTCACTTCTTTACTATATTTACTAAGTCTCTCATGGTATTTTGTAATTCATCAAAAAGTCTTGAATTAGATACAATATTATTACTTGAAGGAAACCGTTCCATCTGCTTTTCCAGTTTAGACAACAGTTCACGAAAACGAAATCGCCTGTGTGGAGAAATACTATCTGCATAGTTTACACATGAAGACTGAAGCAGTTTAACTTTATCCAATAGTTGCATGACATTCCCACTAGTTATAGAAGTAGCAAGTTTTAATGAATGTATATTGTTTTCAAGGGCAGTGGAGATTTCCAATATGGTATCTTTACTTCCAATGCTATAAAATTCTTGTTTACTGGTCTGCTCATCTTTGGTGCCCTGTGATAATGGAGAACTTTCAACATTTTCCTGGAGGGAAACACAGGGCCTGTCAACTAGTTTTAGAGGGCCTAGGACCTGGAGACAGCATGGCATGAGAATCCTTTAATGATGATTTCAATGAAATTACAGGTTTAGGAATAACTGGGGACCACCGATCTTCAGTTTCGCTGTTTTGAGGGGAAGTTTCCAAATCAGTCCCAAATTCTCCTTCATCAGTGATTTCTTCTGAGTGTTCAACCATTTGTCCTTCATTAGCAATTTCTTCTGCATGTTCAACCATTGGTGATGCTTCAAACAGCGTTTTTGGTGCAATGTTCTCCTTAACATCAATTGATGAACTTACAGATTCATTGCTCCTGTTTATAACTATTTCTTCTTCGAGTTCCAATGACTGTGTTTTCTCTGTTGGTTGACATTCCATACTCTCAGAGATGATAATACAAGGGCTACTTGTGCAAGCCCCGATTCTTGTGTGGTGCTCCTTTCTAAATTAGTAATACTTCTAGAACTATGTCTCTCTTCTCCCTTCTCTGTAACCACAGATGGTTCATTTAACTGGCAGAATATTGCCAGTTCATGTTTATTCTCTTCCTCCAAAGCTTACATTTCAGTTTTGGTAGAACTTTATTGGTATCATAAATGGTAGTTTTTTCTACATCTTCTTCAGGTCTACTGAAGGGTACATAAAAATGAAACTGAGATTCCCCTGTCCCTTTTACCCTGTTTGAGCCGATCTGCTCAGAAAGCTCGCTCCTATCCCGAGATCCTAACATCGAACAATTTGCAAGTTCAGGTTTTAAAAGCAAGTCTGGAGAAAGCAAATTCTTTTTTGGATAACTTGTTGCACCCAGCTGTTCCTTGGCCTTTTCTGAGCATCGTTCCACTCCTTCAGCAATTTGGAAAGATGCATCTCCTACTTCTATAGCCTTTCTTTCTTTCAGTTTAAGACTTTCAAAAAATTCTGAGACTAGATGAGTTGCTGGATTCTTCGTTGTTTGACTAATATTTTCCACCTTGGCAAGTAAAGAGGCTTCATCTTCATTTGTAACTTCCTGTTCTGAGCATATATCCACAAATTCTCTTACAAATGAGGGATGTGAAGGAAAACCTATACATGGCAATGGTGAAGAAACAATATCAGGAGATACCTTGGTGGTTTCTGAATACTTCTGGCCTTTTCCTGAAAAAAATGGACTACCTACACTGGTACTCCAAGTCAGTGCTGTTAGAGTGTTTGGACATTCTAATGGACTCTGACCAAATTTCTTCTCAGTCTTCGATCTCAACTGGTCATCTACTGAACCACTTTTAACAATTGGGAATTTTGGAGTTGGTGATCCCTCTTTGGGTGTTACTCTTACTGATATTTGTAAAACACTGGAACCAAAAGGAGATGACAATGACCGAGATTCAACAGCTCTGGATTCCAAAGAATCAAGAGTTCTAGTGTAGCTACCATTATGGTTTTCAAGTCTGGTTTCAGCACCAGAGTTTGAAGAGTTGTCCATACCAGGTTCATGGTTGTTTTCAGTTTCTGAAGATTCAGAAACAATTCCCTTATTTTTCCCATCCCGAGGTGATTTGTGACCTATCCTTCGACTTCTAGGTAGCCTAGGAGATAGAGAAGACTTTGAACTAAGGTGTCTAATGTCTGGGATAGATTCACTTTCATGTATATCCTTGTTCTTAGAGTATGCAAAATCTGACTTTTGTCTATGTAAACACACTTGGGATGAACTATTAACACCCTCTTGTCTTTGCCATCTTGAATGTGGGAATTTTGAAAAGAAATGGATTCCAGTCTCTGGTTTATAAGCATCTACATTGTTAAAATTTTGATTTTGTGAGCACTGGTGCACAGTAGAACTTTCCAACCCAACACCATTAAACATTTGAGACTCACTTTCCATAAGAGGTTCAGGATATTTGGTTCCAGCATAGAGACCATGTTGTCTGAGCGAATCCAAATATATTCCGATTCTTGCTCCTTTGGGAAGTGTACCATAACGATTAATGGCCCGTTTTACATTTTGAACCTCAAGAGCTCCAACTTGCAGTTTCTTGGGTTCTTTTGTTTTATTTGAGGCACTATTATCTTTTGTACTATTATGTTGCCGATTGTTAGGACAGTAAGTCCTCGCTTTTTTCAGTTTGTGCTGGTTCAGGGATACTGCTGGAACATTGGAAGCTGCTGTAGGAATATCCGATTCATCAGTGCCCGGAGTTTCCCCATGTATCTCCTCACTTCTGTTTACTGCCCTAACTTTCTTGTTTGAAATATCAATCTTATTTAGAGTATTTTTACCCGTTTCCTTTCTCCCAACAGTTCCATGAGACTTGTCTTCAAAGGTATCGGTTCGTTTTGGTAGTACAGGTGCTGACTTGTTACGAGGGCTACATCTTCGAAGTTGAACAAGTGGAGATCTAATAGGGAGGAAGGCCTGGTGTTTGGAAGAGCCTTCTTTGAGACAACCTGAAAAATGATGATTAACGAGAGTTAAATACTAATTGTGCACAGAATATTTAATACCTTAACTTTAAGGTTTACTATCTGCATTACTTTGAATGCATACAAGGTCAGCAATCCAATAGCGAGTAAAAAACACAAACCAACAATACTGCATTCATCAAATAAAACCGATTTCCTGGGCATTTCAAGTTTATCAGATTTTGGTTATTTTTAATAAAGGTTTAAACAAGAATTTCCAATGAACCTGAAAATTATTTTGTATATCAAACAATTTTAACCGTTCAACTATTTAGCTAGTTACACAACTACTTAGCTGCTATAACAGTTAAAGTAACTTAATTTCGTAACTACTTTACACAACTCGTACTTTCCTTTGTTACGTGAAAAAACTTGGACAAGTTTTAGTCACTTTTTAATGTGTTACAAAATATTGTGCCATCTTCCATACAAGTCTGCAAAACATTCAGTATTTTAACATATCTGTATTCACAACAACAGGTTTCTGGAAAACATTTATCGAAATTACACCTTTTTGAAAAAGTTGTAACCCTCATTTGTGTCTGTAAAACCAACAAAGAGCAACCTGCTTACTGGTTCATTCTGAATTTCATGTGAAGCTACATGAGGGCTATCTGCATTAACTATCCCTAACTTAGCAGCACAAGACCAGTCATTAACAACCACCGTTAACTCTTGAAGCACATTTTTGCCAATGAACAGTGGGACTGACTGTAACATTATAATGATACGAGACAAGACGGAAGGCAGATAGTCAACACCAACTACCATTAACTTTTGAGCTACTTTTTTTTATCAGTGAACAAATGGGACTGACTGTAACATTATAACGTTCCTATAAATTATGCCACCTACTTACTAAAAATTTAAACAAAATATTTCACTTGCTTTGTTAAAACCAAAGACTATGAGCCACGACTGGTTCGAAGTAAACAACCATTTCATAGATGTTGAATTACTTAAAGATAAACACCAATGAAGTATTTACTATTATTATTATGGTACAAAGGATGTAAAAAGAAAAAGGTTAAAAAAGAAACCTTGATCAGGTAATCCTCATTATGCTGCTAAAGGCTGGATGACTGTTCAACATATACTCTGCAAAGTACTGGAATGCTCTTTTCTAGCTTTCTTCTCTACTAGGAATGATACATGCAAGTTTACGTACAAAGAAAGAGAGATCAAAGCTGGAAGACAAGAACAAAAACTACACATGTAAAAACGGCTCGTGATGATGACTGAAGAAGGTTGAAACGTTGTTCGCTCCTCTACGTGAAAAAATTTTCTTAACCCAAAACGAGCCGTGTTTACATATATATTTTTCTCTACAAGTGGGTTTTTTCGACATCGCTGAAGAACAAAAACAGACTCATTTATAATGTTACCTGAAAGTTTAAGTTGAGAAAGTGAACAGAAACTAGGTTATTACAACTTGAGATCTTTCTTGGGTTAGTTTGGAAAAATTTGAAAGAAAAATCCTTAATCCACTTCAGTGAACCTTCTAAGAATTAATCAACTATTCTACTTTACTTTTGGTCTAAGAAATAATTAATATGCATCTTACCAGTATAAACAATAACTTATCTTGAAACTTTGACTGGTTTGTTTGTTTTTGGTTTTGAATTTTGCACAAAGCTACACGAAGGCTATCTACGATAGCCGTCCCTAATTTAGCAGTGTAACACTAGAGGGAAGACAGGTAGCCAGAGAGATTGTAACAGTTAGAGGAGATTGTCTATTTTTTCATGTTAAAATACTTTTTGTTCATTATTTAATTAAATAAAGATTAAAGATTATTTTGTGTATTACTACCATAAATAAAAGTAGGGTTAAGTGTTATTGACAGTTAAGAGCAAAAAAAAAAAGAAGAATGCAGTAGTGAGTGAGTTTTTAATTGATTATTATAACAGTAACTACAATATAAAAATAGAGTTGTGTTTAGGTTAGATTATGTTAATAATAATAATAATACTATAATAAATATATTTCAAAAGGTATACATGTGAGAAGCTTGGAGTAACTTATTGGTAACGCAAAACGATGTACTAACATTAGCTGCATGCTTCTGAAGTGAGTGACAACTGGTAAAGGCATGAATAATAATCAGACACTGTTCATAGGGTAATAAAACAATAAAATCTAATAACAATTAAATGTATACTATTTAAAGCTACTTAGGATAAATGAATGTAGTTTCATGTTACACTTGTAGTAGTTCTACAAAGACAAAAAGATAATTTAGATTTACAGTGGAGCCCCCCTAAGAGGCCACCCTTTGAAAGTGGTCATTCAATCAGTCCTTTTTTTGTTTACATAATCCCTAATTATGAACAGTGAAACCCCTCTAATCAGGCCAGTTTGTCTCAGTCCTGAAGGTTGCTACTTTAGAGGGGTTCCACTGTATTTCAGTTTTTCTTTTTGGTGGTAAAATTTAGCAAACTTGTGTAAAGTTAGAATAGAAAAAAATAACGGATAAAATATAAAAGTTTTACCAAAAACAAGCATTTCAAATCTATTCAGGAGATTTTAAGAGAATACATAAAGGAAATGCAAGATTGTTGAGACAGAAAAGTATTTCAAACTTAACATGAAAATCACTTTACACATGGACTATTCTAAATAACACATGGACTATTCTAAACAAATACTCAATATTTTTATGAACAAATCTTTCTTTTAATTTACTGAAAATACGTCACCAAAACTATAATTATTTGTGTGTGAAAGACAAGAGGTCATGTGGTTGGTCAAACTGACCAAGTCTGTATGGAGAGAATTAAAGAGGAAATAGCAACATGGCTTTGCCACACAATCCAAACATAGCCAATTTTGACACCAAAAAATTTGTGAAAAAAACACATAACATATAAAAACTGTTTATAACAGTACTTGGGTCGTATAAGAAGGTGCTTTTATACTAAAATGTTATGCAGTTTGGTTAATATATTCATCAATAGTTGAAGAAAGACTCCAATAGCACTTTCCTCACTGAAAAACGTGAGTAAAACACAAAAATTCCAATATTGTCTACATTAAACCTGTTTACACTAAACCTCATATAAACTGGTCAAAATATGAACAAGAATAAACCATAACACCTAAAATTATGCTTTTTGTGACCTTATAACCTCCAAAAATAACAGAAACAGCATTTACCATATTTTTTGTGTGTATATTTGTAAAACCTGTAAGTGATCATAATACGGCAGATTGCCCCGAACCCCCAGTTTGTTTTCTGTGAAGTTTGACTCTCCCCATACAAAAGCATAACAAAAAAAAAAATCCAACTATTTGCATATCAGAATGCATGAAAATGTACATTTGTGTCTATTCCAGTAAAAGTTGCAACCAGTTTTATGCCATGATAAAGACAAGTGCCAACATATATTTCTAATTCTCCCTTCGACTGTTCTGGAAATAGATTAAAAAAAAAAATGTTTTTTGTTTATTAATTGAGCTTGTCATACGTTATACTTACGCGTTAGTGATTTTATCGTATTTCTGCACAAAATATTCTCAACTGAAATAACTACTTATCTGGACAACATATCTTATTTCAATGAACTTGTAATAAAGAATAAAAATGATTCTTTCTCCCCTGTGTTTCCGATACACAATTCAGGCTAAATTCACTAGATATTAGGGCAATATCTATAGCGCCATCTAGTGAGCGCATGTTGTAAGATAAATTGACATGCAAATATATTTAGATGAATAATTAAAAATTCGGCAATAAATGGTTTGCCCAGATAAACTAGGTCAAGTATTCTTTGAAAAGTAGAGGGCACCGAAATCATGGGATGAATTAATAGGGTACCCCTGGTAAGCAGCAATACACCAAAGTTTGTATTTAAAAAGTGGTAATCAGTTTGGTTTATGACAGGATAGTATCGTCAGTTAGCACTAAGTCTATTTCTCACACAATTATATTAGCAAGAAAAACTCAGAGTTGGTGAAAATATTTAGTAAATGTATTTCATACCTTAACCTGAAATGTGCGTAATTAAATTTTGGACAGGTTTTCAAAAAGTGTTCATTATCCACTATTAAATGAAAGTCAGAATTTGATCTCTCTGAACACTTTTAATATCCAAATATACCACTTCTGTTTGGTGATGTATGCACATGTGGTACTGAGGTGGGTAATTTAAGGACGTGCGAGCAACTCAGTTGTCCCACCACAAGGGAAAGATTTTGCAACACAATCGGGTGGACCTGCTCATCACACCAAATGACCATAAATGCCAAGTCAACAATTACAGAATCAAAATGATTAAGATGAAATAATTGGCTAAATTTATTATTATTAAAAATCTGATGTTGGTTCACAGTGTATTTTTAATAGTTACATTTGCATATCTCGATTAAAATAGTTAAATAATGAAAGTTTCTCCATAATTTATTGTCTCTGTCTAGTTTAATATTAAAGTATTTACTAATTTATCCATTTTATTTTAATAAATCAACAAATTCTTAAGTTTTTAATCACACAAGAAAATAAAAACTTGCCATTCTATAACTTACCTTCCGTTATGCTGGAATTTTGGAACATTGTCTCTAAAGTGTGATGAATATATTCAAACGTTGGCCTTTCTAGAGGCTCCCACAACCAGCCTAAAACACACGAAAAAAAAACACTATATATCATTTTTCCAAGCAGCTGTAACATAACCTCTTAACCCTTTCCCTACGACTGGATGGGGTAGAGTATACAGCTCATGCCATCATGTTTTGTAAATTGGCATCCAACATCTCGCTACTATTTCACTAATGTACGTCAAAAATATGTCATTAAATTGCAATTTGTAATTCATAACTTAGTATATGTACCAATTTATTTAAATTATGAAGAATTTTTGTTTTCAATAACTAAATATGAATGTTTGCATGCTATGTGTCATCATTATAACCAGCTTTTGGTAAGATTACATTTTATGACACCCACAATGTAAATGTCTGTAGTTTTTAACGAATTAGAAGCTCAAATTACCAATATTGACAAGCTAGAGCATGAAATAAAGGATCTCATAGCTTTCCTATTTGCCAAGATATTATATTCAGCCAACCCACCACATGGCTCCACCCACTATTTCATCATTTGAAAATACCTGTTTACCAAGCTCGGTTTCTCTTATGTGTGTGTGTTTATAACCAATCCAAATTGTCCATTTCGAACTGTGTAACCCTGTCAGTATTCCTAAAGTATTTATGTGAGGAGAGTTATTATAACTATTGATGAGTGAAATATAAGGATATTAAAATATGATTCTGATCAGAAACAAGACCCAAATACAATTTAGAAAGCCTGATAAATTTTTGTGAATTTTTATAGTATCAATGTAATAACTTATGATGTTTTAGTACTAAAAAAGCACATACAGAAAATTTACAAAAGAAATTTGCATCCTCCACATGTGAATTTTGACGAGGCTTAGCAAGCAGAATTCATGAGTGTAAAACACTTTATAGCAACGTAGGTTGTAGGAATCGTTGCTTTCTATACATGTATTACTTTCATGTTTATTGTTCTACATTTCAAGAAAAATATTTGAAATTTAAACATTTATTTGTAAACTGTAATAACATAAGAACAAGATGTCGCTATTTTCAAAATACTGGTACACTATTACTTGTATTAAGAAAAGCAAGATATGAGTGCTTCATATTTTACAGTGTTTCATAAGGAAAATCGCAGTTTATGCTGAATTACCGAGGCCACTTTCATGTGGTTCAATCAGTCAGGTTCCACAGAAAGTTTATAAAATTCCTGCTTGTTCAAAGTATGAACACAGAGTAAACTGAATACTATTTACTGTGCTTGTCTCTCCAGCACACATTGGAGTTTGATATATCCTGCTATCATAACATTGAAGTTCTTTTGCAAAAATAAAGGTCCCGTTTCAAGCAACCTATAGCCCTCCAAATTAACTTCAAGGGCTTTCAAGAATGCACATGCATCATGTGCATGTGAAACTCATGTTACAGGGGGCACATGGGTAATTTAGCTTGATTCTCCATTTTTTTTTTATGGCAGTTACGAGTCAGTCAAATAAACCAGGACTCTTTAACATTAGAGAAGACAAAAATAGCAGATAAGAAGTAAAAAAAAAACTGATATTCATTTCTGAGGTTTTAGAAGTTAAAACAAATAAAATGCGACACTTTTCAGATGAAAAAAGTATTTTTTTAATCTCAAAAATCAAACTCAGTCATTTTGCACATTGATTAGACAATATTCCAAATGTAAACATTCACAAATATTTAACTTATATACTAATTTGGAGAGCTTCATTTTTTTATGCACAAGTGTCTTGTAATATTTACCAATATTCTGCAAAAGTTTGTGAAAATACACATATATTATCAAAAGTTATAGTGTGATTAACTGTCATGGCTACTTTGGTGGTTACATAGCAGGTGCAACGTACCCAACATACAGTTAAACACTGTCCTAGCTAGGGATTCCTCGAACCAGTCTGAAACCCACAAAAACACTTTATATCATGCTTTAAAAAGCCACAGCAACACGATCCTTGATAAGAAAAATATATTACAAATTAAATTTCAAGTGTATTAAATACAATTAATGAGGAAGGAAAAGCAAGAAACAAAAGGTGCGTGAAACACACACGTGCTCACCCTTACAGACAATTTTAAATTAAGCCTAACTGTTAAATTGTAACTGTAAATAAAGTGGTCAACATAAATGTGTGATTATGAGGTTAACCAGTAGCAGATTTAAGATTGTGTGGGCCCAGAGGCTAACAACTTTGTGAGCCATACATCCAATGTTATTTTTACATAGAGTAAAATTATCATTAGGTCCCTTTTAAGATCATGAGCCCTGAGGCCAAGTTCCCTCTAGCCCCTACCTAAATATGCCACCGAGCTCAACGTAACTCAAGTTTTACAATGTAGCGACAGCAAAAACGTTCAATTAAAACTGAGTAAATTTACAGTCAAATTGTATAAAATCTTTACAGCCAGTATCAAAATGAAAAAAACTTAAATAATACCCTTACACTGCCTCATTAATTCATAAACCCTCAGTGGACACCCTGGTGGGCACTCCATGCGATAACCAGTTTCCAGCATATGATAGATATCTGTTAGCTCAACCCCAGGATAAGGCGACATTCCATAAGTGGCCAATTCCCATAGAAGGATGCCAAATGCTACAGGGAAAAAACAAAATATATATTTTTATATATATATGATAGCAAAGTATTTCTAATACACAAATAGTAAAGGGAGATTACAGAGCACTTACAGTGGTCAATGTTGTTTACGTGATTTATACTGGACATTCTAATTCATGAATATACTAATTCAACTCTGAGTATCAAGGCGAAAAGAAAAAAAGTAACATATAGATTCACGAAATAAGAAAACAAGCAGTAACTTTGAAATACATTCTTGTACGTAAAACTGGATCTCTTTTAAACACAAGCATTTGTAAGCTGTACGTTAGGTAGGGGATGGATTTAGATAAAATAAAAATATTACAATATCTTAGTGTGTGAAAAACAATGAAAACAGAATTATTTTTTCCCATTGTTGCTCATAATAACCATGAATCCGCAAACACGCCTTCAAATTACAACTGAATTAATTTATTTTTCCAATATAAAGTGTAGGCCCATGTAGAAAAGGTGATCATTTGCCAATGGTTTTGTTACTAGCTACTGTTTTTCACATAAATTACTCTTTGTTTTTGTACTTTAGATAACAACGGAAGCCCGTGAACCATACAAACAAAAACGAAGTTAACATCAAAGTTAATAAATATTCATTTAAAGAGATTTTCATGCAGACTGAACGAGATGTGTATCAATTTCATAGTTTTGTTTGAGAATCAAACTATTTCTTGCCAAAATGGTCCATACAAGATACTGAACTAAACAAAGGAGGAATAGAATCCATACATCCAATTGAGATTATCCACTGAGAAAAACAAAACAAAAAACAACTATGTATCAATGAAATTACTGGAGTTAAATGGTGCAAACCAAAACATCCTGACACTCAATTCACCAATCAGATATGGACTACATTATACACACTCTGGACTACTCAAAGTGATATAAACTTAATAATAACTTAAAGTCGACTGCAGACTGAACAGGACTTTCACTAAGTGGTTCTTTTTATTTTTATTTTTATTTTTATTGGTAACCTAACTGGAATGGAAATATGTACAAATACAAAAACTTTGGAGTTTTTATACGACTCGATATCTTCACTCAATCATCCTCATAGTTACGGCATAGAAACCAGAATAACATTTCACCCTTCAGACAAAAAAGTTGCAACTGTCCTAACTTATGGCAACGGACGTGTCAGTAAGTGGACAGGAAACAAGCTGTACAGCTGAGACGTATTTTAAAATTAGTCAAACTGGTTTACTTGAACTAATTAGATGTATCACCCGTTGATTGCTGATAAAGTTACGTGTTCGTAGTGTTGTGCGGGAACATTTTACTCTTAATAACTAGATTACATTCAGCTTTGAAAAACCACATTTCAACAGTTTGAAACCAATATCAACAATGACCAATTGCAGACTGAAGGCAGAACTCGGAAGACGCATCTCAGAGCCAACAAGATTAAGCCATTTGATTACTTGTACAACCATAAGGCAGAGGGTATTTCTCAACAAAACCACAGAAGCAACAACAACAACAACGAAACCACAACAGGAATTTAGTTTTCAAAAAAAAGAAACTTTTCTAAACTGGGGTGTTCAGGGATTCTGATATCTACCTTGCAATAAAATTCTTATTGACTTTGTGGGCTGAATAAAGTTTCAATGACAGGTCACATCTATTAATTTGGCAGATTTGAAGACAGAAGATTATTGCTTGACGAGTAAGGTGAGTTACTTCCACTTTTAAAGAGAACTCACCCCAAACATCAGATTTGGTAGAAAACTTGTTATAAGCTAGTCCTTCAGGAGCTGTCCACTTTATTGGGAATTTGGCTCCAGCGTGAGCAGTGTAGGTGTCATCACGCATCAGCCGAGCTAGACCAAAATCAGCAGCTTTCACCAGATGGTTATCTCCCACCAAACAATTTCTTGCTGCTAAATCCCGATGTATGAAGCAACGCGATTCCAGGTAAGCCATTGCCGAGGCTATCTGAGTAGCCATGTATATGAGGATTACAGCCGTGAGGTCATTCCTCACAGCATTTCTTACGAAGTCCAACAGGTTACCGTGGGGCATGAACTCTGTGATGATGTAGAAAGGTGGTTCTCGAGTACACACACCTGTAAACATGAGAATACTTATTAAAATCAATACCCACACTGTGTGACTTATTAGTTGTTGCAACACAATAACTATCTGTTCTTGATTGGTAGGCATAAACAGAAAGAAATTGAACGACTGGTACTTAAAATGGATTAAAGGTATCTTTTTCACAAAACTTTAATAATTTTATATAATGACTAACTTTATGGAATATTTAAAACAGTGCAAGTGGTAACTTTAAACTACTCTTTGTTTATACAGAAGAATCAATTTTAATAATTCTAATGGGCTTGAAATAAAACATGTTCACTCATACACAGAGAAAAACATTACGTGAAATGCTGCAACGCTTAGAAATGAAAAGGTCATACAATTTCTCCAAGGTAGAGACCATAATTATGGATTTTTAAAAGATTATTTCAGGTTTAAGTCCGACTAGCTATTCATCCATCAACAATATTTGCTGACATCGAAAAATATTCAGGAAAACTGGCCCAAGACATGTCTACTGCAACCATAAATAAACAGCCTAATCAGTGTCTCGTCTACTGACGATAAATAATTCTGCAGACAGCCAACTTTTCAATGACTATTAATTTGCATATCAAATCTTATTACACAGCATGCAAATTTATACTAACTGTACTACAATTTTCAATTTCAAACATTAACTAAAAGGTGTGATTAACCTGACAAACTTGTCCACATAACTTAGTTTCTGCTGAGAAAAGAAATTTAAAATAAGTGAATCAACTCAGTAATTTGTAACCTTCATACCATTCAACTGGACCAAAGAAATTTAAAACAAGTGAATCAACTCAATAATTTGTAATCTTCATACCAATCAACTGGACCAAATTTGGGTGTTTCATTTCTTTCATAATAGCAGCCTCTTCTAAAAAATCCTTCAGAGACATAGTGTCTTCCTATAAATATACAAAACTTGTGTACACAGAGAACTCTTCTAACTTCAAAATAATTCATGTCATAAGCACTTTTACTTCAGAAATGTTTAAAATAAAATTCCATTTCTATTGCAGTTTGTACTTTTATAAACATATTTTAAAGTTTCATAAAAGGTTATTAAAGGTATCAAAATTTATTAATAATAAAACATAAAATGAGAACAAACTATATAACAGTTGAATTTAATAATGGCACTGGTTAACACCAACTCATTCTTTGTATTAAAAACATCTTATATAATTATCTAACTACTTTTCCCTTTTGGATTGCACTTACAACATCACCAAAATTATCGACTTGTAAGATATAACAAACCTGTCTTTGTTATTTTCCTTTTCACTTCCTCATATTAAACACTTCTGCAAAAAATACAAACAAACATAGTCTCTACAAAACATTAAAAATGCCCTCTTAATACTTTTAAAATTTACACCCTTGTGGTATACACAATATCAGCCCTTAACCCTTCCACAAGATCTGGGTATCGTATTTGCTTCAGGTTTTCCAATCACTGTTGTTGATATTTGGTTCTACCAGTAACCCACAGATGTCACCCCAATGCCTATATATATAGTGGGAAAAAATTTTTACACAGTGCATATATTAGGCATTTATATAGTAATTATAGTGATTACAGTATAATATATAGTTGCATCACTCATGCTGAGATACTGCAAGACTTAGGAGGAGAGTGATGCCATATCTGAAAAACAAACAAACCCAGCTCACCCTTCCATCTTCTCTTATGGTCAGTAAGAGTTGCACTGGACCCAATGAACCTAAACAAAGGTTATTATATAACCTTCTGATATTTGTTTTTTTACTTTTGAATGCTATACTGTGATTTGGTAGATAATTTATTTTGTACATGGGGTGGGGGTTTTCACCCCACTTGAGCAGTGAAAGGTTAACAGATAATTAGTATCTACTGCACTTGTTCCTGTTATTCATGGGTAATTACACCAATTAACGTCTTTATGCATTAAGACAAGAGAGAATTCTCAACAGTCACAGGACTTGAAATTATCTTTAGAAAGGACAAGAGTAAATTAATCTACGAGACCTTCAGCATAAACCAATACATTAATTCTAAGGGTTTGATACCCAGAGTCCAAAACAGTAATCAGATCTCGAATCAGCCAAGAGATAATGGAGCTTACGAGCTGAAAAAAAAAGAAAGTCCATACTACTCTGAGCCATTCTATGAGTCACAACTGAGAATAACAAAATTATTACTTAGCTACAGCCATGAATTTCTTTCAGATCCCAATGTGATTTCACTGACATAACAATTGTCTTACTCTTCAAGCACAAACTCAAGTACACAACCCAAAAGAAAATATTTTTAAGGGTAGAATAATTTTACTAGTAAAGGACCCATTACACATCTATACTGGACTTTAGTAAGAAGTTTGTTATATGCAGCATCAAATGTGTGGCTACTGGAAACCTCTGCTGCGGCTGTAACGAAACAAACTTCAAACTTTTAGGAGCAAAAGAAAGCGACTGACCTTGAGCGTTTTGACGGCAACTGTTGTGTTATGCTTCTTCCAGATGGCCTCGTATACGTCGCCATACTGTCCTCCTCCAAGTTTGTGTTTCATAACAACATCCATTCTGTCAACTTCCCACTCGTCCGGTTCTGAGCTGAGAGCAAACACAGCAGGCTTGTTCCTCTTGGGGGCTGGATAGAGCAAGAGGGTTATCAAACCATCAGCGTGCACGGAATGGTGATGGACGAGTTCAGCTAAAGTGTGGAACCGACATTCAGATGTCACATACACCTAAAGAAAACGAGCACGTATTTTCGGAAATTTTAAAGTTTAAAGCACAAATGAAAAACAGTTACGTACTACAGCCTCAGTGCAAAACAACACACATGCCTAAATAAACTAAACTACACGATACAGAACACAGATGAAAGTTCAAAGAAGAAACAATGTTAGTTTCCTGTTAGGGTCTTCATAACTCCCCTCCCCAACCACACTAAACCGGCACCTTGGGTAATAGTTAGTAATTTCAATGTTTGTTTGCTTTTTTTATTTATTTATCAAACAAGTTTCTACAATGGAAGCGTTTATGGAAAACAACAAATAATAAAAGTGGTAAACTGATAATCAAGTCTCATTCTTTATGCTTGTAATCAAAACTAAATATCCAGATACACCACTCCCCCCCAATACTTAAGTGTACCACTACAAAAACAAACCTGTTTTTACACTTGCTTATGGCTTACCTTGCCTTCTGTGTCTTCATTAATTCGATAATGATACACTCGTCCATCATACCTCAGAGATATTGATCTTTGACCTGGTATGCTCTCACTTTCTCTAACCAAAAAACTCCCATTGATACCACTGCTGAGTAAATATTCAGCTGCATTTCTAAAAATAGGTCCATGATACCATGAGTGTTTCTCCAAACTATTAGCAGGCGTGATGTAGTTACTGGGTACCCAGCCAACTTGACCTAACCTTGACTGTGCTTCACACCACTCTCTCGTCCTGTTATATGACAACACTTGCACCTGGTCTCCTAATTATTAGAGAAACAATAAAGTAACACTAAAGGACAACAACAGTGTTTTATCAGTTTTTAACACCAGAAACGTTTGGTTTTTTTAATCAGCCCACCTCCAGAAACATATCTTAATATATATAAAAGGTTTGGGAACTCAAATTTGTTCTCATGCAATCTAAGAAATTAACAACCACTGAATAATTAGTTTTCTCTTTTTAAGTATTTAAAGCAAAGGAGATTAAATATTTTTTATAAATTATCTGATCGTTAAGGGATTCACTATACAAGCCTAAGAGAAAGGTTATGTAACACACAAGTTTCACTTGTCACACTTGACTGTAAGAACCTATCACTGATGATTTTAATGAATCTTATCGTTCAGGCAACCAAACTTATCCCCTAACTCTAATCTTAGCATCAGTTTCTGTTAAGTTATAATATTTCATGGCATAATAACCACCTTTCTTCAGAGACACCTGATTATCTCCACCAGCCTGGAAATCGTACAGTGCTACAAATAAAAATGGATCAGAGTCCTCTGGAGTAAGGAGATTTTCCCTGGATAGCCACTGAGATGATCCTTCATTAGATAAGGAAACGTTGCTTAGATGATCCCCAAAGTCAGGGACTTCAGGCAGGGGCCTATTCTGCTTAAGAGCTTCTGGAACCATGTAGTAAACATGTCAGACAGATTACCAGAGAGCAAATAACAAATATATGTAATGTTACAATACAATCATTTTCTTACAGATTTGATGCGAAGTCATTCAAGTGACTCTGGTACTCGATTATTACTCATTAAAAATTTACTTTCTTCAACCTAGTTTTACCAAATAAACAACACAGTACTAAACACTTACTACGATTAAGAATACAGGTATCTAACAGGCAAAAATATAACACATTTATACCTCGTGCAGGTAGACGATTTAGTTCTTAAAAGAAAACCTTACCCGAAATATTGTTACTCAAGACAGGTCATATCAAATATTGTTTCATTTGTTAATAGTGTGATAATAAGGCTGTCTAATTTGTTATTAGTTGTTTCCACACCTCATACATTACTCGATGAAAACAAAAGCTAATTACTCTTAATGCTGCAACTCCAAAACAAATAAACGCAAGCCCTGAAGTATCTTTATGAGAGTTATATGTCCGAGTAAGATGCTTAGATACAAGGTAAATAGAGTTTGAAGAATAGAGAACCATTAGAAAGATCTGTAGCAATAAGATAGGGAAGTTAACCCCTTCCCAGTTTCAAAACATCCGGCAACCAGTTTAAGAGGACACTAGTGGTCCTTTGAAGGATAACTCTATATCTGTCCCTTACCTTCTTACATATCCTTATTACATCATACACAAAAATCAAAACATAAAAAAGAAATACACAAGTAACCAGTTAAGTAGAGTTTTTGTGTGTTTTCTTATAGCAAAGCCACATCAGGCTATCTGCTGAGCCCTCAGAGGGGAATCGAACCCCGAATTTTTATGTTGTAAATCCGTAGACGTACCGTTGTACTAGCGGAGGACGTAAGTGGAAGAGAAAGTTAGAAAAACACATTTTTAGACCTGTTTAACCTGTGACCGAAATAACTTAACTTTGTCTACGGAGGGGGAAAAAAAAAAAGTAAAAACACAAAGCTGCATCACAAAAACTTTGAAAACTTTACTATCTGCAATCCAGTATTTCACTGCATTTACATACGAGCATCTTAGTGACAGCTTAAAACAGGGTGATTATTGGATTTTCCTGAGAAGTTAATGTTTGGGTTCATTGATCAATTACAAATCAACTGATTGACTGTTCTAATATGAGGTTTGGATAGTTGAAACAACCAGAAATGGTATTAACTGAAAACATTAATTCTAGTTATTTGATTATTTTTGTAGGATTGACTGATGTCAAACAAGATGATTAGTTATACCAAATAACCAAGCTGACTACCGAGTCGCATTTATTTTTTCCTAATACAGCAGGTCACGTTTTCTTTGGTAAGTTATTTTCTTTAACTATTTTTTTGGTCTACAGAAAATTTAGGAAGTACATATACCCAGCTTAGTCTAAAATGTCACTGATGTACAGTCATATACAGTAACAAATAAACAGCTGTGCAGTTTATTTCTCATATTCTGTTAACTATAAAAATGCTGTGTTAAGAAACATTCTTCAACAAGCAGCCAAGAGCATGATTCTAATGTTAACAGTTTCCTTTTCCAACAGATATTGACCATTTCACACTGTTCAGACACCTTCTTTGGTGCACTGGCCAGAGGGACTTCACACTGTTCAGACAACTTCCTTGGTACACTGGCCAGAGGGACTTCACACTGTTCAGACACCTTCCTTGGTACACTGGCCAGAGGGATTTCCATGTCACTAATTTCATAGGATTTTACATTAATTTCACTACTTCATGATGATGTCATGACACCCTCCAACAATAGGATGATAGCACACCTCCACATGCAACAGTTTCTCCCTATGTGCTTTCACTCCTGAAGCTTCATTCTTCAATGAGACAAGTAAAATAAAATGTGCAACAGAAGTGGGAGACAACAGATAAAAGTGCACACTGAAGCATCTTATCAAAAATTCATTCAAACAAAAAGTAAAATGTTGATTTACCACCAGAATCTTGTGTTGAAATAATGGAAGAACTGGTGCAAAAATCACTCAGATGAGTTCTCTTCATAAAGGGCCTGAGAGAAGCCCATGGGGTACGACACCTAATGACACGAGCATACTTGTAGAAGATCATATCTCTTTCTCTCCCAGGGTATACTCTTTACCCATATAGGAAAAAGACAAAGTTTGTGTCATAGGGATGGGTGTAATTTGTACATGACCTCATAGGTCAAGTCACCATACAGTCAGTATATGAAGTGTGATATGGGTTCATACTCTTGTATTAATATAGTGAGAACTAAGGCAGCACAGGCTACCCAACATGCAA
The DNA here is from genome assembly GCA_011833715.1 of Carcinoscorpius rotundicauda. NCBI lineage: Eukaryota > Metazoa > Arthropoda > Merostomata > Xiphosura > Limulidae > Carcinoscorpius > Carcinoscorpius rotundicauda. The sequence goes on from CM022399.1 coordinate 88,625,914, forward strand.
ATAACATGTATCACACTTGCTGGTTATGCCCTCCTATACTGCACAGTACAATGCCATACATCTGAATATATGTGTATATATTCTCTTTTAGAGAGAAAATAGTCTCTCTAAAAGGGAAAGAATTTCTCATACAGGAAGACAACAGAAAGGGGAAGTCCTGGTGACCAGATATGCCATAGCTTAGAGACAAGGATGACAGGCTGAACTCAATTGAAATGAGAGAGAAGGTATGTAAAAAGGCTTAGGTCTCAAGACAAGATCCCTTTACAACTGCTAAGTCATTATAACAGAAGGACGTTAGGAAAATGAGAAACATCTAAAAATGAACTTACATAGACGTAAATAAGTGATAAAAAAAACAAAACGGGTCATGAATGTTGGAAGTAAAGACCCTTACAAAACCAACAATTGCCGAGTTAAATGGAAGAGAAAAAAAAAAGGGAAACTGCTAAAAGGATGAACAGAATAGAGAAAACAAAGAGAGGACAGGCCCAAACAAGGTGTGAAGAAAAGAGTCAAAAACACTGATCATATACAGATCAGAGACAGGATTGTGAGGGAGGAAAATAAGAAATAGAAAGTGAACAGAAGAAAAGTGAGGAAATAGAAGAGATAAAATTTGTATTTTTGAACAATGTAAACAACTTTAGTTGTGAGTATGTAAAAAATGTATACTGTTATATCAGTTCCTCTCATGAAAAGCATCATGATAAACATATTTCTATTTTAAATCTGTTAATAAACTACTAATTAAAATCAGTGCTTAACATGCAAGACTTTAAGTCTCCTATTTAATCTATTTATTTCATGATCTTTTTACTATAAGTAATTTTTTTTAACTTTCTTTTATATGGGTTAAAGTGTTTTTTTTCACACAACAGAATTCTTTTGTTCATGAGCACTTTTAATTTAATTAATCAATATATTTGTAAGCAGAAGTATTTATGTTTAAACCAATTTTGGGAAGCTTTATTTGAAACTACAAATAGACCAATACCTTTAACAACTTAATCATTGGCAAAAGATAATGAACAATGCTGTAAAACAAAGTTTGATACACTAATATCTCTGTCTTATTTCAAGTAACAAGTTGGAAAAAAAGTCTTTTGGAGTCATGTTATACGTATATTAATTAAGAAATTATAATCAAGCAGTAGCAGTGTATTAATAATTATAACTGTAAAGTTAATACAGGAAAAAGATGAAAAAAATCTGATCGCTCGTGGTTGTCCTTAAGATGTGATAAAAACTTAAACCTGCTCGTTATTTTGCAGGAAATTAACAATTTCTTCCTTTGAAAGATTGTGAAACGTCCACCACCATTGCTGACAGCAACTCAATCTACAAGGAAATCACCTTGTTATAAAAAAAAAATATCTTCATTCTATTTTATTTTGAATATCACACCAAGAAACAGAAACTTGTATCCTACTGACTCCTTAGATAAGTTTGTAAACTCTGATAAAATCAGCTACTACATCTTTTCATTCTCAAGAGAAAATCAGAGAGATCCTAACCTATACATATAAAAGACAAGTTATTCCATCTCTGGAACCATACTAGAAATCTTGTATGAACCCTTCCAAATAAGCTCATATCCAGCATTCTGTACGAGACCTAAAAACTGACTTGCATAGAGACAAGTACTATTTCTGACTTGTAATCAATGTCTTACATTCATTCTTTAAAATTCCGTTATAATTACTGCTCTCCACACAGTACTATACTGCTCTCCACACAGTACTATTCTGTAACTTATCCATCACTATCTCAAGATACTTTTCTTCAGTCCTGTTACCAAGTAAGTTCTTATGCATATTAAACGTGCCACCCAAATTATGGAACCACAAGAGCGTTACACTGAGTAAAACTAATTAAAAGATGCTCACCATGTACACTGCCACTAACCAATCACCTCGAGTTATTCGGAGCACTTCATTCGCCTCAATACAGCTAGAAATACCTGCAGATTTAATACAGTTATAAACTTTACTAATATGCCCTTATAAATGTTCTTAACACAAGCAGAAAAAAAGAAAGGACCAGACTCCAAGTCCTAAAACAAACCACTAGTTGAGAGGGTCATCTACAGTTAAACTCCATCAACAACAAAGTTCTATTTTCTGGTATTTCACTTTTTATGTCAAGAGTTTAGGCCTGATGAACACTAACCAGTAACATAGAGTAGCTCCTCTTTTGAAATCCAGAGATGTTTGAAAGCTTAATACATCTGTCTTCAACCAAAACTGTTGCATCAGAATCCTCTAATCCCACTTTAACATCTTCCTTACCTTTAAATATACTTAGAAAACAAGTGTGTGCTGTTAACTTTAACTGTTGTCAGTCAGGCATTATTCATAAAGTCTTGCACAGTAAAAATACAATGAACTTACAGAAATGTATGGGAGACTAAATTTCGTAAATAAAACAAAGTGATTGAAAACTTTAATTAATAAACATTAACGTTAATATAACATACTATAATTTAGTTGTATTAACAGTTGGACATGACAGCTGTGAATACGACTTTGACGGACTTGTCAGAGTTTTCAATAAGTACAAATATATAATAATAAAACAAAATAAAGGTAATCACACTTTATTCACACTTGCCATTATGTTCAGCAAATAGATTTCCTGACACTGAGGATAATCCGGAACTCCTAGACCCGTGTTTGTAACATTTACCAGACTTTCCACCATGGCTACTAGCAATAGAAGATTCTCTTCCACTGTTTTCCTTGCCCTGCTGGGCTCCCATACTATAAACAATGAGCGAACTTTTGTTAACTTTTTAGTTTTAGGCTACTTGCAACCTTCTTTCTTTACGTAGTCATATTTCTCCTATTATTTCAATCCTAATTAGCATAACACTTTATCGCATAAAGGGTACAATCTCGTTGGTAAATTATTTAACCACTAACCACTCCATAACCCGTCATGGTAAAAATTCTGAACACTCAAATAATATCACCCTCTTGAAACTAAGACCTGGACGACGTTTTATAGAGGTCGCAACAATTATTGTTTATATATAAATATATATAATCTGACTTAAATAACATAATCCACGGGCAATAAGAGATACGGTTATTCAATGCTGTTTCGTCACACCCATCATTTTCAGGAAACCATCGATTCTCCTCTTACCTAAACACCTGTGTAAAGTATTACCTTTCACTGCACGCGTCAACAGATCAATTCGTTGTCACCCAGTTCTTAGAAAAATTAAATTGTATTGGTTGAATCACAACCTGTCTTTTGCAAAAACGTATTTGTTTTTACTCTTGTGTAAATATTTTGTGTTATTATCTTTGAAGCATAACACAAAATTAAAATTTTTAATAGGGCTTCCAACTTGTAGCTACTCATATTTTTGAGTGATACTTTTGAAAAGGTTAAAGTTTCCGGGTATAGTAAAATGCAGTTGTTTTCTATGGAGAAGGGCCTGGGAACATAGTTCAACAGAATGTTTTTTTCATCTTATATAATGCTGTATACGACATGAATTCAGCTAGTCAAAATATTAAAATGCATTACAGGAAGCTACTTATTTGACCAAAACATGAATTTTTTTTTACTAATGCGCGTGAACACAAAAATAGGCCCAAATTTGTAAGTGTGAATATTTGTTTCTTAACTCCATCATCCTCCAAGGTTAAAATGAATAAAAACCCTATCAAGATTTCTTGAACCTACGTGTTTATTTAACATCATAAATTCACCTAGATAATACTGTAAATATATCCTTCCAAGATAATCATATTTCCATTTATGGAATTATTTAAACTTCCCTATTCTGAACTTTTTCCAACAAGTAAATTCCCTTTCTTGTTTCCAAGCGGTTGATTTTGGAGATAAGTTATATAAAGATGTAAGATATTCTAATAATTTCAGAAGGCCTTTCTTGAGCAATATGTTTTGAATTTTGTCTTGTCCTGGTGTTTTATTTTTCAAAAGTTGTTTGTTTTCTTGTACTTCTTTCATGTGCACTTCATAAATAGTCGTAATATGAATATATTATGCTATTTTATTGTGTTTTGCTTTTACATTTGGTCTCAAGTTTCATGCCTCAGACTCGAATTTTTTTATTTCTCCTCACACAAACATTAGATTGCTCTGAATCCATGTGATGTCCTACCAAATATTTCCCATACTTTAAGCTACAAACGCGTTATAAGAATACTAGTTACTCCATTAGTGTGGATGGGTTATTGTGCTCACTGGTTGCTTTCCTTCTAGTCAGTAACCCAGAATAAACAATGGTAGTTTTCACCTTAAATGCAAAATACAAACTGTTTGTTTGTTAGATTTCCAGGAATATTTGCACGAGCCGTCCCTATTTTGTAGTGAAGGCAGCTAGTCGTCACCCTCCATCGTCAACTTTTGGGCTTACTCCTTTATCAACGAATAGTGAGATTGACTGAAGGTCATAACGCCATCACGGTTGAAAGAGCGAGCATGTTTAGTGTGACGCGGATTTGAACTCGCGACCCTCGGACTGTTACTTTTGACTTTGTGCTCTTTGTGGAATACACAATATTTGTGGAAAGTGGTCGTTTGGTTGTAAGACGTTCGTGTCATACATAACGAAAACAATAAAACCTATGTTGTATCGTTATACACCGTTCAGTAATACCTCTTGACAAGATAGAATATGAAATACGCAAGACAAAATCTGGTTAACAATTGGTCTTATCATGTTAAAACTACTGATAATGAACACAACGTTAAACTATAGTCTTATCATGTTAAAACTACTAATAATGAACATAACGTTAACCTATGGTCATGTCATGTTAAAACTACTGATAATGAACACAACGTTAATCTATAGTCTTATCATGTTAAAACTACTGATAATGAACATAACGTTAATCTATGGTCTTATCATGTTTAAACTACTGATAATGAACATAACGTTAATATACAGTCTTGTCATGTTAAAACTACTGATAATGAACATAACGTTAATCTATAGTCTTATCATGTTAACACTACTGATAATATACATAATGTTAATCTATAGTTTTATCATGTTAAAACTACTGATAATGAACACAACGTTAATCTATAGTCTTATCATGTTAAAACTACTGATAATGAACACAACGTTAATCTATGGTCTTATCAATGTAAAACTACTGATAATGAACATAACGTTAATATACAGTCTTATCATGCTAAAACTACTGATAATGAACATAACGTTAATCTATAGTCCTATCACGTTAACACTACTGATAATGAACACAACGTTAAACTATAGTCTTATCATGTTAAACTACTGATAATGAACACAACGTTAAACTATAGTCTTGTCATGTTAAAACTACTGATAATGAACATAACGTTAATCTATAGTCCTATCACGTTAACACTACTGATAATGAACACAACGTTAAACTATAGTCTTATCATGTTAAACTACTGATAATGAACACAACGTTAAACTATAGTCTTGTCATGTTAAAACTACTGATAATGAACATAACGTTAATCTATAGTCTTATCATGTTAAAACTACTGATAATAAACATAACGTTAATCTACAGTCTTATCATGTTAAAACTACTGATAATGAACACAACGTTAATCTATGGTCTTATCAATGTAAAACTACTGATAATGAACATAACGTTAATATACAGTCTTATCATGCTAAAACTACTGATAATGAACATAACGTTAATATACAGTCTTATCATGTTAAAACTACTGATAATGAACACAACGTTAGTCTATGGTCTTATCGTGTTAAAACTACTGATAATGAACACAACGTTAATCTATAGTCTTATCATGTTAAAACTACTGATAATGAACACAACGTTAATCTATAGTCTTATCAATGTAAAACTACTGATAATGAACATAACGTTAATATACAGTCTTATCATGTTAAAACTACTGATAATGAACATAACGTTAATCTATAGTCTTATCAATGTAAAACTACTGATAATGAACATAACGTTAATATACAGTCTTATCATGTTAAAACTACTGATAATGAACATAACGTTAATATACAGTCTTATCATGTTAAAACTACTGATAATGAACACAACGTTAGTCTATGGTCTTGTCATGTTAAAACTACTGATAATGAACACAACGTTAATCTATAGTCTTATCAATGTAAAACTACTGATAATGAACATAACGTTAATCTATAGTCTTATCATGTTAAAACTACTGATAATGAACATAACGTTAATCTATAGTCTTATCAATGTAAAACTACTGATAATGAACATAACGTTAATATACAGTCTTATCATGTTAAAACTACTGATAATGAACACAACGTTAGTCTATGGTCTTGTCATGTTAAAACTACTGATAATGAACACAACGTTAATCTATAGTCTTATCAATGTAAAACTACTGATAATGAACATAACGTTAATCTATAGTCTTATCATGTTAAAACTACTGATAATGAACATAACGTTAATCTATAGTCTTATCAATGTAAAACTACTGATAATGAACATAACGTTAATATACTGTCTTATCATGTTAAAACTACTGATAATGAACACAACGTTAGTCTATGGTCTTGTCATGTTAAAACTACTGATAATGAACGCAACGTTAGTCTATGGTCTTGTCATGTTAAAACTACTGACAATGAACACAACGTTAATCTATGGTCTTGTCATGTTAAAACTACTGATAATGAACATAACGTTAATCTATGGTCTTATCATGTTTAAACTACTGATAATGAACATAACGTTAATATACAGTCTTGTCATGTTAAAACTACTGATAATGAGCATAACGTTAATCTATTTTTAAAACTATTGTCAGGATTTTATATCCTACAAATTCCAATTTGAAGATAAAAAGCTTCACTGAGAAAAATTAATGTGTTTTTGCTGAATTCAGTAATAATAAAATTTGTTTTCTGAAAATACGATGGTTGTGAATTGAATCTAGAATAAGGCTTACATTAGTATCTCATCTTATTTCTGATAAGAATTGAATGATAAAAATTCCATTATTTTGATAATAGTGACTGTGCTTTCAGCAAGCAATGATGGAAAGAGTCGGATTTTAACATTTCAGTTGATAATAATTTCCAATAGATGGCAATACAGTCCATGTAACCGTAAACGAATAGTGTCGTAGCTATCGGAATATGTTTTTGCATGACTTCTGTCCTTCCCTAATATATAGTTAATATTTATAGCCCAGAAGTATTCCTAATTAGTCTTAATTTCAGTGAAAATCTGGAAGTTGTCACATAGTGCACTCATCTACTGTCACATTCAGAAAGCTCGCCACCTAGTGGCTAGAACTAGAGTGGTTTTCTCAGAAGATTCGACATTCAGCTATAATTGGAAAGAGTGTGAATGTTTTTGTAATAGCAAAGCCACATCAAACTATTTACTGTGTCCACCGAACCCTTAAAATTAGCATTATATATTCGTAGACTTACTGCTGTCCCAGCGGGAGACCATTAGAATAAGAGAAAACAAAAGTGGTAAACCTAAATGCAGTAACGCCTTTTGAGATTTAATTGGAAGTGTCTGTGTGTGTGAGCGAGGGAGAAAGGGGTCGCCTTGTGGAGTTTCCATGGGCTTGCACTTGATGATAAATGGCATTACATGGCACGACGGACACCTTTATAGTACACGTAAAAATAAAGTTGTCGTTTTTTATTTCGCGCAGAACTACTCGAGGGCTATCTTCGCTAGTCGTTTCTAAATTCGAAATAATGTGCAGAATTAAGGCAGCAGGTTAACACGGCGGTCACCACCCATCACAGGCTCTTGAACTACTCTTTTACCAACAAATAATAAGACTGACCATCACATAATAACGCCCTCACGACTGGAAATGCGAGCAGGTTTGATGACAGTATTTGGATCCACGATCAAGATTTTACGGATCAAGTTCTCTAACCACTAGCCACTAAAATTTGTGCTTTTACTGCCAAGTTTTTTTTTATTATTGTATATCCGTGTGTATGTTTAGGGCTCTCCTGTCTATCTTAAATAGTTACAAGTTTCACTCTTTCATAACTATATATCCAATTAGGTCAGAACTGACCATGGCCATCGACAGAATGAATTATGGCAAAATCTTTACATTTAAACTAATTATTAGGTCATTATATTTGATTAGGGTAATCAACCAGGTGTAAAATCCTCGTTTCCCTTTGGCAATTAAAGCCTTTTGGTTTGTGACTATGACAGACAATCAGGTGTCCAGTTTATGTTTCCCCTCGATCATTGGAGCCTCTAAGTTAGTTTTACACAAAGTTATCGTTCTCATTGGAATTCTGTAGCATTAAAATGCACTGCAGTTTATGGGGTTTCGACTACTAGAGTGAGAAGGGTAGAGTTCATGAACGTTCCTTGGCGATGGCAGCTAAAAATTTTGAGTTATCTGTAACTGTTCCCACAGAACATTGGGTAACATATCTATCGACACTCCTCATCAGCATATCTGTCGACAGCCTGTTCTCTACCTTTTAGGTTCATACGTGTATTAGAGTAAAAGTTTAAACAGCAAACAGATGGCGCCAGTATCCTATTAAGCCACGTAGAGTAAACAGAAATTGATGAGATGGTCAATCTGCTGTGCACATGAACAATTTATGAGTGTTCCTTTGCTATAAATGGTTTCTACGGCTCAACCTAACGAATAAACGTGTGTCTCCTTCTAAGAGAAAAATAAATGATTAAAAACCTACAAAGTGCATCTTAGTTAACAAATGATTGTCTTAACAACAGCGAAAATATTTCCCTTTGAACATGGAACCTTGTGTTGTGTTTTCACTCTGCAAGGCCACACAACGTGGAACCTTGTGTTGTGTTTTCACTCTGCAAGGCCACACAACGTGGAACCTTGTGTTGTGTTTTCACTCTGCAAGGCCCCACAACGTGGAACCTCGTGTTGTGTTTTCATACTGCAAGGCCCCACAACGTGAAACCTTGTGTTGTGTTTTCACTCTGCAAGGCCCCACAACGTGGAACCTTGTGTTGTGTTTTCATACTGCAAGGCCCCACAACGTGGAACCTTGTGTTGTGTTTTCATACTGCAAGGTCCCACAACGTGGAACCTCGTGTTGTGTTTTCATACTGCAAGGTCCCACAACGTGGAACCTTGTGTTGTGTTTTCATTCTGCAAGGCCACACACTAAGTTGTCTGCATTTTGTACTCAGGGAGTAGGATCTAACCCCGCATTGTAGCTTTGTGAGTCCGTAAAGGTTTAACCAATAGTTAAGTTTTGAACAAGTTTGGTTTAATTTTTTGCATATACATATATTATATAAAAGATGTTTCCGGTGGGATAGAAGCAAATTTACGGACTTTCAACGGTAAAATCCGCGTTTCGATTTCATGCAGTAGAGACAGAATACAACCTAATATGGCTTTGCTCTTAAAAACAAATATAAAATCTAATAATTGATATTTCTAAGATTATTTAAAATTATATTATATTAACGTTGTTGTTAAAACCAAAGCATTCAATCTGTTAAGAGATGTCCAAACACCTTACGTATTGTTTTCTCTTGTTATATCTGCCATCTTTCCTAGTTGTTACTGTCAGGGCTTCTACGTTAAACTTCGGGTTTCAATATGCCTGGTGGCTGGAGCACCAATAGTCCATTGTGTAGCTTTAGGCTTATCAATAAACAAATAAACCTTTTTCTGACACTAACCATGACCCATTTCGGCAATATTTGAAAGCAGTTACTTCTCGTTAAAAACGTAAATAAATAATGATAAAACGTGTGAATATGGTTTTAAAAAGTTCACTATCGAGGTATTTAACTTTTGTTAACTTCTGATTCGGCCTGAACTCGAGTTGAATAAACAGAATGTTTTTATTGTTGTAAGCCTTTCTATTACCGGCCTTTTTGTGTAATTTGATAGAAGTTCAGTTTGTTTTGAAATTCGCGCAAAGCTACACGGGGCTATCTGTGCTAGCCGTCCCCTAATTTAGCAGTATAAGACTTAGAGAGAAGGTGGCTAGTCATGACCAACCAACTCTTGGGTTAATCGTTTACCAATTAATAGGGAGATTGACTGAAACATTATAACGCCCTCCACAGCTGATAGGGCTGGTGTGACGGGGATTCGAACTCTTGACCCTCAGATTACGAGTCGAGTGCCTTAGCCACCTGGCCATGCCGGGCCAGTTTGATAGAGGAGATTTATGCATAGCCTAATCCACTTAACGATAGCAAGAAGAGTTTGTGTATTTAATTTCTAGCTATCACATGCGTGGTTCCATTTTAATGCTGATAAAAAAAATAAAGTCTGGCTCCACACTTTAAGACCAAGGGTGCAGTATAAAAATGTTGGTCAAATCGCTACATTCGACAAAATTAGCCCAACAACTGGCGTTGGATGCTGCTAATTAGCTACATTTGCTCTAGTTTATTGCTTGAAAATTAAGGGCGACTAGTGTAGTAATCCTCGAGTAATTTTAAGCGGAATCCAATATAAAGCAAAAAATAAGTCTTTAAGCTCGAGAGCATACTGCACAGTTAGTGTAGCCAACGTTCGCCAATAAGCCTAACTTCAAAAATATAGTTTCTTGGTGGCTGGGTTCTTTATGATTATTTGATAAAACAGAATATTTCAAAATTGAATAACACAGCCCACTTAACAATAACAAAATCATTTTATTAGTTGGACTTCAAGTTTCATGTTTAAGGTAATTAACGTTCGCCGATTAGTCTTAACTTCACAAACAAATTAAGTCTAAACAAAAATTTTAAAAATTACTCGCACTTGCTAATTTCACATATTTGTTTATTTCTTCCTCAATACACACACCAAAAAATCACATCACTAATTAACTGACTAACAAAGTGAATTAGGTTGCTTATACATCACGTGACTAACAAACTCCCTTTAGTGGCATAGTGAAAGTTTCAAGGTTTTTAATAATACTAGAAACCCGGGTTCAGTACCCATTACGGGCACAGCAAACATATTTCAGTACGTATCTTTGTACATATCTACGAACGACGTGGCATGGCCAGGTGATTAAGGCACTCGTAATTCGAGGGTCGTGGGTTTGAATCCCCATCACACAAAACATGCTCGCCCTTTCAGTTATGGGTATGTTATAATGTTTCGTCCAATCCCACTGTCTGTTGGTAAAAGAGTAGCCCAAGAGTTAGAAGTGGGTGGTGACGACTAGCTGCCTTCCCTCTAGGTCTTGCACTGCTAAATTAATGATGGCTAACGTAGATAGCCCTCGAGTAGCTTTGCGTGAAACTGAAAACAAACCACACTTAACTGCTAATAAACAAACAAACTATTTAACTAATTCAATGCGTTTTAAACCGCGAACTTCAGGGGAAGGCCACGCCCATTATGTTATGTCAACTTTTTCCCTTCTAAGCCAAAAAAAACAAAAACGCATGGTTAAAATAACATAACCATCACAGTTCAGTTTAATATATATATATATATTCTATTTCGAAATATTGAACAATATAAGTTAACACGGTTTTAAGTAAATTACAACAACATTTCATTTGGTGGCGTATTTGTCCATACAGTTTATAATATTTACAAATATCCATAATTTATTAGATGGACCGAAATGATTTTTTATGTCCAAATTTACTTTCTGTAAGTAAATTATTTTGTCCTTACTGTGTGTGTTTGCAGAATACATATCCTTTCGAACTAATTTTCGAAAGGTGGCAGTAACGTAATATTCACACCAGTGTTGTATTTTATTAGTTTCGTCCAGCTTGTCCTAAAACCTTCTACCTTAGCTTGAGCAACAAGTTTTAAGGTGTATAAAGTCCATAGCTTGTTAGCGAAGTGTTTGGACGAGCATAGTAATGTGTGGAACCTTACAAATATTCCTCAAGTCCATCTAACATAGGTACAAAACGAAAATGTACCAACAACACTGTTCGCCGTTTTTGTGGGAGGTCGTTAACCCTAACTAAGGTATTTCTTCAAAATATTTTGTCTCATTATTAACGTAAATACAATATTAAGTCGTACAACTAACAAACACTCTTTACTGTTTCTATAGTGAGTTGTTAACCCTAACTAAGAGCTTTCTTTGAAATGCTCTGTCATTTTTAATGTTGGTACAACACTAAACTGTACGAACAAAACTGTTCATTGTTTTTGTTGTAGGTTCCCAACCCTATCTACGGTTAGTGAAGCTTTACTTTAAGAACACTAGCGAGAATCCCTTTCGTGTAAAGTAATTTCCTTGGAGATTACATAAAAAATGATATTTCGATGTATTTTATAAATTGTCTATATGTACTTATTCTCTTTATTATGGGGAAAAATGACTTTATACAAGGAAAATATAACTAGTATTAATATAAAGTACTTATGTTGGTTGGTTGGTTTGGAGTTTTACGGCGCAAAGCAACTAGGCTATCTGCGACGTGGAACAATGTTAAATAAACCAGCTTAAACAGAGTGACTCGACACAAGCGCACTCAAACGGTGAATACTTTTTTTTGAGATTTTATGATTAAATATGTTTTGAAGAACGTGGCCTCTTCAACTCATTTTACTAATCTAAATAGCAGCATTATGTAACATGGACGTTTCTTGTTTTTTTTGTGTGTGTTTTTCAAAAGACCGATCGCCACTTTATAACGCTCCCATAACTCAAAGGGTCGGCATGTTTGGTGTGACAGTGATTCGAACCCACGACCGCCAGATTACGAGTCGAGGACCCACTAACAATGTGGCCATGCCATACCTTAGATTATTATCATAATAAAAGTACTGAAGCTAGGCTTAATTTGTCTATAATGTTACGATCGTGCTAATTACAGCTGTATACGCCTAAAAAACAAATGTTTAGAGTTTTATTGATTTGAAACTTCACATCTTATCAAGGAAGACTAAATATTTCTTGCAAAACGTGGGAAACACATAATTACAATTAGTTCAAGTTCAAAACCCTGTTGAATCGAACCCCAGATTCACCATTGTGGTTTTTAATATAGTCCTATTCATGCGCAACGCAGCTTTCGCTGAGAAACGCCCCCCAGTGGCTCAGCGGTATGTCTGTGGACTTACACGCTAAAATCCGGGCTTCGATACCCGTGGTGGGCAGAGCACAGATAGCCTATTGTGTAGCTTTGTGCTTAATTCTAAACAACAACAACAACAACAACAACAAATCGCTGAGAAATATGCCCCTACCATAAGTGATCTGTATACCATACAGCTTTTACCAAATCACTTAATGATAGGTGCAATAGATGAGCAACTGAATATTATTTGAATTAATAGAAAAAAAAGCGTTAGAAATTTGTTCAAACAAATCCTTAATCAGCCACAATTCAAGTTGCTGTTTTTCACAGAAGGTCCCTGTTTAACTGGGCAATTTTCAGATCAGTTCTAAGAACTGGTGTTGCTTCGAGGTTGGACAAAACTTGTCAGTGAGGTTTTGATAAATGGACGTCTCTTCTCTATTCAGTACTAAAATCCCACGGTTTTCGTCTCATGGTAAAATTGTGGGCAGTGGCTGTCTGGTCAGTCTGGCACCATGCCTCAGCAACATTGCCGTGTACAACAAATCACTCGCAGCTCCACCTAGTTTTGATATATGAAACTAAGTATTTATAACTTATCCTTGCCATTTTCTCCATTCATTATCGATAAAAAAATATTAAATACACAAGAGCTGGTACTTACGACGCCATTAAGTGAATATAAACGGATATATACATATAAATATATATTTTGCGAATCTAGCAGAATCCATTTTGCACAACATTAATTAGCCATGAAATTCTTTGATTCAAATTCAACTCATAAACTAAAAGATAGATGTATTGGACTACCCCTCACAATAAGGCGACATCTGTCCTGAAGGCCACCGTAGTTATTGTTGTTTTAACCCTCAAAATAAGGCGACATCTGTCCTGAATAAAAACTCATGGAACGAACAAAATACATTTTATTAAGCCTAACTCCAACCTTGCATTGCTTAGACTGAACAAGATTCTTGAACGATTAAAATACACTATTCTAGACCTAACTCAAACTTATATTACTTGGCTTAAACAAAACTTGTTGAATTGGTAATAACTGGTTTCGAATTTTGCGCAAAGCTACACGAGGGCTATCTGCGCTGGCCGTCCCTAATTTAACAGTGTAAGACTAAAGGGAAGGTAGCTCGTTATTACCACTCACAGCCAACTCCTAGGCTGCTCTTTTACCAACAAACAGTGGGATTGATCGTTGGTCATAACGACCCTAGAGCTGAAAGAGTGAGCATGTTTGGTTTAATAAGGATTCGAACCCTCAGATTACGAGTTGAGCGCCTAACCATCTGGCTATGCCGGACCAACCTAATGTATAGACTTTCAGTCGGGTTCTTTGGGTTTGTGAGGTTTATAACAGCAAGAACATTATAACCCTAATTTCAAATTAAATTAGTTGACTTAAACAAAACTTATTGAATAGGTAATATTCTATCCTCTAAACCTAACTAAAATTAAGTTACTTAGCGTAAATAAAATTCGATGAATAAATATAAAGGAATATGTTATAAGCCGAATTCCAACTTTCATTGTTTAGTCTGAACAAAACAATTTGTACGGTCAGGATACGTTTTTCTTAGAGCTTTTATCGTCTAGAAGAAGAAAAACTGGTTAAACGATGTTGTTTCGTATTTCTTTGTTTATTTTCGTGCAAAGCCACATTGGTATATCTACTGTTTTCACTGCCGGGAAGGCCTGGCATGGCCTACCGCGTTAAGGCATGCGCTTCGTAATCTGAGGTCGCGGGTTCGAGCCCGAGTCGCGCCAAACATGCTCGCCCTCCCAGCCGTGAGGGCATTATAATGTGACGGTTAATCCCACTATTCGTTGGTAAAAGAGTAGCCCAAGAGTCGGCGGTGGGTGGTGATGACTAGCTGCCTTCCCTCTAGTCTTACACTGCTAAATTAGGGACAGCTAGCACAGATAGCCCTCGAGTAGCTTTGTGTGAAATTCCAAAAAACAAACAAACAAACACTGCCGGGAATCGAACCCCGGATGTTAACTCTGTGTTAGTATCATTTCATGTTCAGTTGTATGCCTCTAATTTGTTTTGTTTTTTTCGAAACAGCGTACTTGCCAGGTTTGGAATAAAACTTTAAGTAAAATGATTTTTGTCTTCTTGTCTCCAACATAAGAGTTTTCATACACACACATATATTACGTTGGAACGTAATCTTTATCGCAAAAATTCAAACACGAAATGCTAACAACAACACTTGAATATCACTAAATGATAACAGAACACGGCCGACATGTCACTTCATCTTAAAGAGCTTTGTGCGTCTTTTAAGACTGATGGCCCTACCAAACGTTCCTGTTAGCAATAGTGAACTTGGAGACCACTTATCTCTCCCTAAGCCATCAGCCATGTCAGACCGAGTACCGTCCTCGATTCTTGGTTTCTTTCTGACGGTTCGTGTTTCTAGCAAACTGCTGGTTTTAATTATGGCCACCTAATCTGATTTACTAAAACTAGAGCAGTGAATTGTGACTTCTATGTTCTAAGTTAACAGGGTAAAAACTGTCACGTACGAAATACGAGGACAATCTTTTAAGTTGTATATTTCAACATTTTTTTAAAGTTACACAGTGTGCTACCCATGCTCAGCCCACCACGTATATCAAAACCCGATTTCTATCGTTCTAAGTCTGCAGACATAGTGTTGTGCCACTAGGAGGTGTCATTTAAATACGGTAAAATAAATGTGAAAAGGAAAAAAAAAACATTTTTACGGTGAGAATAATTTACTGGATAGACCCGGCATGGGCGCTAGACTTGCAATATG
This sequence comes from Carcinoscorpius rotundicauda, assembly GCA_011833715.1. Lineage (NCBI taxonomy): Eukaryota > Metazoa > Arthropoda > Merostomata > Xiphosura > Limulidae > Carcinoscorpius > Carcinoscorpius rotundicauda. The sequence goes on from CM022399.1 coordinate 88,641,719, forward strand.
AGAGTCGCGGGTTCGAGTCCCCGTCACACCGAAGATGCTCGCCCTTTGAGCCGTGGAGGCGTTATAATGTGACAGTCAGCCCCTCCCCTCTATTCGTTGGTAAAAGAGTAGCCCAAGAGTTGGCGGTAAGTGGTGATCACTAGCTGCCTTCCTTCTAGTCTTAGACTGCTAAATTATGGACGGCTAGCGCAGATAGCCCTCGTGTAGCTTTGCGCACAATTCCAAAACAAACAGGATTAAACTGGATATGCGGACTCTGAATGGGATGGATTGTTCTTACCCATATGACATAACCATGACCATGGGGAGGGATATTTGTGTTCTGGTCCACCCCCTTCACGACTCCGAGGGTGCTATTTTCGAAGATGTGGTCCTTCTCCAAACTTGGCGCACGTGATCAGGTACAACAGGTGGATGTCCTAATTTTTGTGGTGGGTGAGTATGAACTTCTCTTGAGCAGGTAAAACAGGTGGATGTCCTAATTTTTGTGGTGGGTGAGTATGAACTTCTCTTGAGGTAGTAATTGAAGTAACAGAGGAGACTCGTCAGTACATGGGAGCTTCTGTGAGTCACGACAGGGGCACTGAATCCAAAACGTAGCACAAGTATTTTATGCTAATGTTGTAGAAAGGCTTCATATAAAAACGAAACCTAGTAAAAGAAGGACATTTTGCCTTCTCATCGAGTGCTAACTCCAATCTTTAGAGAAACTTAGAACTATAGTAGATTCAGTTGTTTTAATACAGATGTAGCCTTTTATTTACAAGTGAAATTTTCGTACATTTTCTCTCATATGTAATAAACAGTTTGGCAGTGAGGCTAAACGATTGGCATCTTGGTGAATTTTATGGCTGAAGGAAGGAAAAAAAGATGATAAAATGTATTTGAATGCTAGAGTTCCTTGCGGTTTTGATAAGAGGAGCAACTGGTTAAGAGAGGTATAACTCATATGGCTCCAAGTCACAATATTCATTGAGCATATAGTCTTTTTACAACCAGAAACTGGTTAAAATACCTCTACGTGTCAGGGTTTTAAAGGGTCACGTTATTGTGGTATGTGATCTTGTTAGGACAAGGTAGTGGATGAAACCACCGAAATACTAGTGGTTTAAAGGACCACATTCTTGAAACATGTATCTGTCTTGGACTCAGGAACTGGTTGAAATCCTCCAAATATTGTGGTTTAAAGGACCACATTCTTGAAACATGTATCTGTCTTGGACTCAGGAACTGGTTGAAATCCTCCAAATATTAGTGGTTTAAAGGACCACATTCTTGAAACATGTATCTGTCTTGGAGCCAGGAATTGGTTGAAGTCCTCTAAATATTAGTGGTTTAAAGGACCACATTCCTGACTTTAAAGAACTTTCCAAAAATTGAATTTAACGTATCCTTAAATATAAATATCCATGTGCACTAGTTTGGAAATTTTTACAATGTTTGTTTTTGAATTTCACAAAGCTACACGAGGTCTATCTGCGCTAGGTGCCCCTAATTTAGCAGTGTAAGACTAGATGGAAGGCAGCTAATCATGACCTATCCATCGCCGACTTTTGGGCTACTCTTTTACCAACGAATGCTGGAATTGACCGTCACATTATAACGCCCCCACGGCTGGAAACAGTCATGTCTATAAAATTCACTTGTAGATAAAAATATATATGTAAAAACGGCTCGTTTGGGTTGATAATTTTTTTTACGTAGCGAACAACGTTTCAACCTTCTTCGGTCATCGTCAGGTTCACAAAGATGACCGAAAAAGGTCAAACATTGTTCGCTCCTCAACGTAAAAAAAATTTTCCCAACCCAAACGAGCCGTTTTTACATATATATATTTAAACGTTTAGTTGTTTGTTTGTTTTTTACGTTGGAAGAAATATAATCCACGGCAATCTTACACTGCTAAGAACGACGTTATGTTTATCTTCTGCGTTTGCGCAAAGTAAAGCATCTTGATTATCAGGTCCACAACCCGTATAAAACTTAAAAGTGCGTATCGCATGCCTCGTTTCTGGTGAGCTGTCACGTGAAGACTGAAGTTCATGTCACGTGTTGGCAGATGATGATAAATAGAAGTAATCCATTACACACACCTGAGATTGGTCGTGACACGTGCTTCCGAAACAGTCCGAGTTCGGTATTCTTGTGATAACTAAACTTGCTTAGAGTTACGTACTAATTTAAAACGCACGCACGGTACCCAATTTCCAACTCACTTCTTTAAAAAAACAAAAAAACAGAAAGCACAACAAAACTAGCAGAGGAAAAATCGACACTCGATCAACGACTGAACAATTTTCTCGGAAATTCAAAGACGTCGTTTCAGCCAAATCTAAACTAACAAAAAAAAAACACCTACTCTAAGAAGTAAATGAAAAATTTAATAAAATATTGAGGGATATTTTTATATTGCACTGTCGAAATTTACCACCAGAGTGCACTTTATGTGGTTAAAGCAACAATAAGAAGAACAGGCACGTGGGGTTTCTGTCTCACTCTTGACTGCGGGATTTAAAGAATTTATCTGTTGGCATGCCTAAGATATCTTTTCTCATACTTCACAGTCAGCCCTAAACATCACTCAAGATTTTATGAAGAGTTCGTTGCTAAATTTCAGTCTAATTAGAAACACAACACGTTTTTTCCCTCACGTGAGAAGTTCGTTCAAGAAACGCCTCGCGCTTGATAAATGTGGGAGTCTCGAAATTTCAAGTTTTTTCTTACGTAAATACTTAACAATTTTTTTACCGCCATTTAATTTATTTTAAATTTGGACTGGGCAAATAAAAAAAACGCAACAAATTAAGAGAACTCTGCTGTCGAGCACAAAGCCACATGATGGAACACGATCTGCCCATCGCGGGTATCGAAATCCAATTTTTAGCGTTGTAACCCAGCAAAGTTATCGCCGAGCCACCGGGGTACGAAACTGGAGCCTTCAGTAAACAATTAAAAGTGTGTACGCTCTGACGTGGTAAGCATACCGTAACTGGATAGATTTAAGAGAAACCTTTCTCTAAAATAAAAACTTACTAAGACCTTCCTGAACGGTATTCCTCTTCGAGCTTCAAGCTTCTGACTCCATTAGCAGAGTCTTGCGCTACAGCTCTGGAATTTGAAGCTGGCGATCCGGGTTTGAACCAGTGCGATGTCACAAAACGTACTCTCTTCGCCCTCAGCTGTGCGTACATTATAAGAAAGGCAGTCCAGTCAATACCTTAACACGGATGATGGGTGACACTTTTCACAGATCACTAGTTCTAAACTGGTGACGGCTTTGCTAGAAATATAAAGCTACAGATACATATACGTTAGTGGAGATTAAAATATCAGCTAATATTAAACTCATCGCTGGTTCTTTAACAAAGATGCTGATGTCTTAATGTAAGAATAGTATTGATGCAAGATAAAAGTCATAAAGTTGTGCTGTTTGAAGAAATCAAAGTTGTGAATCTCAGTTTATAAAGCTGTAGCTAAGAAACACTGAACATTGACCAGTACCATGCAAAACTAGACAGGGACCTGACCAGTACCATGCAAAACTAGACAGGGACCTGACCAGTACCATGCAAAACTAGACAGGCACCTGACCAATACCATGCAAAACTAGACAGGGACCTGACCAGTACCATGCAAAACTAGATAGGAATCTGACCAGCATCATACAAAACTAGACAGGGACCTGACCAGTACCATGCAAAACTAGATAGGAATCTGACCAGCATCATACAAAACTAGACAGGCACCTGACCATTGCCGTACAAAACTAGACAGGGACCTGTCGAGTACCATGCAAAACTAGATAGGAATCTGACCAGCATCATACAAAACTAGACAGGCACCTGACCAGTACCATGCAAAACTAGACAGGGACCTGTCCAGCATCATACAAAACTAGACAGTGACCTGACTAGTAGCATACCAAATTATACAAGGATTTGACCAATAGCATACAAAATTATACAAGGATTTGACTAGTACCATACAAAACTATACAAGGATTTGACCAGTAGCAAACAAAATCATACAAGGATTTGACCAGTACCATACAAAACTATACAAGGATTTGACCAGTAGCATACAAAATTATACAAGGATTTGACTAATAGTATACAAAATTAGACAAGGATCTAACCAGTAGCATACAAGGGCTAACTGCGCTAGCCGTTCCTAATTTAGCAGTGTAAGACTAGATGTAAGGCAGCTAGCCAGCACCACCCACCGCCAACTTTTGGGCTACTATTTTACCAACGAATAGTGGAATTGGCCATCACATTATAATGCCCCCAAATTTCGAACTTGCGACTCTCGAATTACGAGTCGAGCGCTTTAACCACCTGATTATGCCGGGCCTTGGAGGTTTATGGACTTTTAACACCAGAATTCCGTGTTCGGTTCCCCATCTGGCTTTGCTCTGAAAGAAGAAACAACAAATGAAAGAAGCTTCAAATAATTAATAATGAATGTTCCTTAATTTAAAATAACACAAATATGAAACTGGGATTCGAATAAGAGATTCACACTTTACTAGTGAGAGATTCACACTCTACTAGTGAGAGATCTATACTCTACGAGTAAGAGATTCACACTCTACCAGTGACGCCGCAGGTCTAACAAAAAATACTTTTACTTTGTACTTGAGTACAGGGCTACACAATGGGCTATCTGTGCTCTGCACACTACGGGTATAGAAACCCGGTTTCTAGCATTATAAACTTTCAGTGTTACCGCTGAGCCACGGTGAGGGGGACTTGTGGGGGTGAATGGAACAACATTTGTTGTCAAAAACAGGCCTTCGGGAGAACTGATTGAACTTCTTCGAATAGAAATTTAAGGCTTGAAAAGAGTAAATCTGGTCGTCTTTGTGGACTTTCTGACTGACTTCTGTGATTACACTTCATTCTTCTGCGTTTTTTCACAATTCTGTTGACAGTTGCCTGCCTTCTGTGCTCACTGACAAACCTTTTCACACAACTAAGAGTATCGACCGCTTAGAAGACAGATACCAGTGTGAATGCGACAGGATTCCTTTATATCCCAATCGTACGCCCCCCGCCAGTACAGCAGTAAATCTACGGATTTACAACACCAGAATCAAGGATTCGATTCCCCTCGGTGGGCTCAGCAGATAGTCTGATGTGACTTTGCTTTCAGAAAAACACGCACGCACGCACACATACAATCGCACTTTTATGCAAACCGTATTAATTTCAGTAAACAAAGAAAAAAAATCACTTCAGAAACTGAGTTGTGTTTTCAAATTAACTGTACTAAATGCTATTTCCGCTTGAAGCTCTTGTAATCTCTTATTGAAATTTTTTCTTCATCTAATTATAATTTTAATAGCCGCCCCCAACCCCCTCTGTCCAGTGGCTCAATAATAAGTCCGTAGGCTTAAAAACGCTAAAAATAGAGTTTCGATACCCATGATGGGCACAGTAGAGATAGTTTTTTTTTCAGCTTAGTTCTTAAGGATGCTCTAAATAAAGTTTACTCTTTTTTTTTACATTTTTTTACGTCCGTTGTTACTTTGTTCATCTTGTTGTCTACCTTACTATATTACTATCAGTGTCCTTACTTCACCCGCTCTGTGACAGAATGTATAACCAAATTATTTTTGTTTTTAAAAGAGGTTTGTAACAATCGCCAACAGGTGAAGTAATTCGTGATGACGAGAAACCCACTTAAAGTAAAGATGTGTCTCAAGACATCTGGTATGGGTATTAACACTTTTATTAACATGAAGCAGAGAACAAAGTTTCGACCTTCTTAGGTCATCGTAATCTGAGGGTCGGGGATTCGAATCCCATCGCACCAAACATGCTCGTCCTCTTAGTCGTGGGAGCGTTATAATGTGGCGGTCAATGCCACTACTCGTTGATAAAAGAATCGCCCAAGAGTTGGCGGTGGGTGGTGACGACTAGCTGCCTTCCCTCTAGTCTAACTCTGCTAAATTAGAGACGGTTAGCGCAGATAGTCCTCGTGTAACTTTATGCGAAATCCACACAAAACAAAACAACTAATCATGTTATGAGTTATTTAACTACTGGCGATTCTACTGTTTAAGTTCAGACACGTCTTCAAGATGGCTTCATCCATGTTGTTTTTTTATTAACTTATCTAACCTCCGACGTTACTAATATATCAGTGTAACCCAGCTACAAAACTGGACATCAAAAGAGTAAAAAAAACAAAAACAGATTTGTTGACGTTTCGTTATTTATTTTGAGACATGAAAAAACAGGGGCGTTTAGATTTGTCGACGTTTCGTTATTTATTGTGAGACATGAAAAAACAGGGGCGTTTAGATTTGTCGACGTTTCGTTATTTATTGTGAGACATGAAAAAACGGGGGCGTTTATTTTATACAGGACTAGATGGACTACCCGTCTCCTCGACGGAAGTTATGTGAACTCATGATTAGGTTATCTTCGGACAGGAAAGATTGATTCACTCGTGTGTAATTGTAAAAAAAAGCCCGCATAATACAAAACTGAAAATTCGTATGTATCTCCCCAACGAATCTGTATACAATGTTTGATAAATCTACGGGGGTGGGGGTGTGGAGTTAACGGTGAAAAAAACGCAAAATTAAAAATCTGTACGTATTTCTCCATGGACCCAGTAAAACGACATCGAGTTTAGTAAAATAGTTACAGATAACAGTAGTATTATATTTTTGTAGATACAAATCAAAACGGGCGTATGATACTTATCGTGGAAAAGAAAATCCACTTAAGGGTCCACAGATACAGTTTTTGGATTTTTTGTAAAGTGAAACAAATAAACATAAAGGTTTTGCTCAAAATCTGTATCACTAAACGTGTATTACGTGGGTGTCATAGTTCAATAGTTTACGTAGTTATTGGTCATCTGTTCTGTAACATGACTTTTAGACTGTGTTGAATTTGTTTTATAGTTTTTACACTGGGCTAGAAGGGCTGTTTACACGTAATTGCCTCAAGTTCTGAAATTATTAGAAGTAAGGCAGTCAGCGAACAACTCACTGCGTCATCTCTTGGACCATCCTTGTTTGATCAAACAGCAGAGGCCCGACATGTCCAAGCGTGTTAAGGCGTGCAATCTGAGGGTCGCGGGTTCGCATCCCGGTCGCGCCAAACATGCTTGCCCTATCAGCCGTGGGAGCATTATAATGTGACGGTCAATCCCACTATTCGTTGGTAAAAGAGTAGCCCAAGAGTTGGCAGTGGGTGGTGATGACTAGCTGCCTTCCCTCTAGACTTACACTGCTAAATTAGTGACGGCTAGCACAGATAGCCCTCGAGTATCTTTGTGCGAAATTCAAAAACAAACAAACAAACAACCAAACAGCAGCCTGTTGTGGCGGAGGGCTTTTTCGATTGGTAAACTGAAACTGATATTTTAAATGTTAGTGTCGATATTTCAATTTTATTTTTATTAACAGCTCAGGAGTTTTACTTTCGTGTTGGAAATTAAACAAAGAAATATATATATATATATGACGTATTTTTGTGCATATAGTACTTGACCAGTTTATCTGTGTTTAGAAATCACGAGTTGGTAAATCTTTAAACCAAGAAATACTCTCAGCTAATCAAACTTAAATAACTTGATTCAAGTGTGTTTGTTTTTTTCCCCATGTTTCAAGGCAGCGTGTCCATAATTTCCAACCTAACTTTTATAGACTGCGTAGGGCTTATCTGTTAGTTTTAAAGTTTTTGTCCAAAGTTACACAAAGATCTACCCGCGAATATCCAGTCCCTAAATTTGTTGAAGTGATGAACTAGTGAGAGTGTGGCTAGTTATATTTGTATGAGTTCAAAGTGGCAACCAAAACAACCCAATTAAACAAGGTAAGGTATGGTAAAACAGATATCACAACATCTTTACTCTGTGTTTTATTACATGTATGCATTCTGATTGGTTTGACATGTCAAGATCTTTGTTTCGTTTAGATTCATTTTGAAGTTCGAAATTTCGATTTTTTTTTCTTTGAGCGTCCGCGTGAGGTTTATTAATGTAACGAAAGCCACCCGTATCAGTGCATCTGCATTTTTTAACAAAAATATTCGAAATGTGTCATTTTATATATTCCTATAAGGAAATATTTATTGTCCAGAACTTGTCGTTTTTCTGGCCGGCTCTTGGTTATTTACAGGATGTAACAGGAAGTCTGTTTTCACAGAGCACGCTCTACGCAATTAACCCAACAAACACCTCCTCCAAGATCAAACTACGTGTTTGGCAGGCGGAAACGGAAGTGAAGTTGATTTGATCTGCAGAGGGCAAGCAGTTGAGAACCTAATTACCGTGCAGGACGTTGCTGATCGCTCTTTAATTAATGAGCTGTATCCTTCCGCTCAAGTAGTGAGTCCAACGCAGGCGGTGGGTCATCTCCAGGAGGATGGAACGCGAAGTGAGTTAAACACACGGCTGATGAGATAGCGTTGGGAATGTTATATCAGCCATTTGAAGAATAGTAAAATACATGTTAGCCATTAAACATGGGAAAAACATGACGTAATTTGTATATTTCAGTATGACAACTATCGTGTACTTCAGAATGTCACAGGTCCACTACTAACTTGTATTCTGAAACTATAATTTTACAAAAACAGCCAAATACGATGTATCAGAAGATATCAGGTAATACATGAAACTTCATACAATAATAGATAAAGTTTTATTGTTTATAACGTAATTAATCAGTAACACGAGTAAAGCTGCATTAACCGATTTTAACCGTATTAGTTTCAGTTAAACACCCCGTAATTTATAAGCTTAATCATGAGAAATAATAATTAGACACATCATAATATACAAGCCTAATCCTTAGCAATAATACAGTAGAGCACCCCATACTTTATAAGCCTAATCGCTAGGAATAACGCAGCTGAACACCCCTTAATTTGCAAGCCTAATCGTTAGGAATAACACAGTTAAACACCCCATACTTTACAAGCCTAATCGTTAGAAATAACACAGACACTCCATACTTTACAAGCCTTATCGTTAGGAATAACACAGTTAAACACCCCATACTTTACAAGCCTAATCGTTAGAAATAACACAGACACTCCATACTTTACAAGCCTTATCGTTAGGAATAACACAGTTAAACACCCCATAATTTGCAAGCCTAATCGTGAGGAATAACACAGTTAAACACCCCATAATTTGCAAGCCTAATCGTGAGGAATAACACAGTTAAACTCTTCCAACTAAGCAACAAATAATAATTAATTATAACTTACCAATTTCGAGGTTTGACAGGCAGTAAAGTTGAGGCTAATTTGTAATAAAATTGAATAAATGGTGATAGAAAATAAATGATGTTATTAACCCTTAAAAATCTCGCTTGTTAAAAATAGAATTGATAAGAATTACAGTTCGATTACTTAGTGTCGTTCTTTCCGAAAAATGTGTATGCGTTTTGTTATAGCTAAATTATATCGGGCTGTCAGCTCTCTCATTTTAGTGTAGTAAATGCGAAGACTGACTATTGTTCCATCGGGGGAGTAGGAGAACTGATGATATAAATAGCCATTCCAATACTTACCGTACCCCAACCGATCTTGGTATTGTACGAAAAGCCTCGTCGGCTTTGGATATAGCAAATGTATTGTCGTTGACATGTTAGAACATGTTCTTCTTCGCTTTCACTTATTATGTTCTTAGAAGTTAAAAAAACAACAACTTCGAGCCCTCAAATGTGGCTGACATTTTCAAACGCTGAGATCTTAGATCCTTTAAAAATGGACCGTGAGTGGCCTGCTGTTCATCAGAACCAGAAAGTGAATCCAAGAGCTAATGGTTCCGGTTCCGGTGCTCTTACACTACCAAATAGAAATCGGTCTCCGCACCTCAGAGCTGGAGTGGGGTGCATTATAAGATGACCACTATTTAATCAGTGTAGATCAAGAATTGGGTGTTGGATCCCGTTGATTACTCACCGCGCGTCTTGTCTATCAACTGAATATTACTGCAGGTGGCCTTCGTGTAGCTTTGAGCAAGAATCCGAAAAGAAACATAGCATAGGAACAGGAAACACTGAGGTCAACGTAAAACAGCCAATGAGGTATTGAGGCTGAGACCTCAGGACTAAAATACCTTTATTTACACGGTCATCTCTGTAATTCTAATTACTATAGATTTAGTTCTAATAAATTTGGAAAAATGGTGCGTAAGGGTTTACAGATACAGATGAAATAAAAAAAATGTAAAAATGGTCTTTAAAATCAGGTCACTATCCAGATATATTAGAAGAAAGTAGCTAGCGTGGTCCGTTAGTTGATCTTGGGGTTCACGATTCGAGTCCCGTTTCCAGAGCGAGAACAAATCGCGCTCTGCACTGAGGGGCTGAACGTGCGTCATAAGAATAACGGTCAGGTACTGTTACTGAAGTAAATATACGTCATATATGAGTGACATGTTTTTACAGTATCGCACTGCCTCACTCGCATCCAAGTGACTCGCAATATTTTGTTGAATCAATGTCATACAAATGTTATTCACTGTACTGTAAATTAATAAGGGGTTGTTTGAGTCTAGCTCCTAAGGCTTGTTCTTAAACTTTTGTTATGCTTTCAAAATAATATTTAGGCAGAAAAACACTTGTGTACATGTGTATTACATCACAATACATAAAGTGATTGTATATATATATACATATATTACAGAACAAAGATGCGAATAGTAAATCCTTGTCAAAAATAATTTTTGTTTTCCTATTTCTCAGCTGGATTCTTTATTGTAAAAACAAAATATATATTTTGCGACAAGGTCCTGAGAGTAAACGAATTTTCACAGAGGACCGAGTTACTAATTTTGTGAAATAATTAAAAGCCGTATTTATATCTGCTAACCCTAACTCTTGGGAAAATCTGCTATTCAGTATAAGAAATCAAGTTGTGATAAAGAGAAATTCTACAGATATGACCTTGGGAGTGAATGTGTTAAACTGTATCTGTCAGGGAGGATATATTATTAATTATCTTTTGTGCTTTACAGACCCGTGAATTAGTTGTATAAAGTATACTCGTATTTACACTCTTCTTAATAGAAACAGTGGAAGTTTAGATCCATTCAGTTATCTCCTGTGACCGTGTCCGTTAGCTGTCCATAATATAGCAGTGCAAGGTTAGAGGGAAAGCAGCTAGTCTTTACCACCCACCGCCAACTTTTTTACCAACCGCCAGGTGGTTAAGGAACTCGACTCGTAATCTGAGGGTCGCGGGTTCGAATCCCCGTCACACCAAACATGCTCGTCCTTTCAGCCGTGGGGGACGTTACAATGTGACGGTCATTCTCGCTATTCGTTGTTAAAAGAGCAGCCCAAGAGTTGACGGTGGGTGGTGATGACTAGCTGCCATCCCTCTAGTCTTACATTGCTAAATTAGGGACTGCTAGCGCAGAGAGACCTCGTGTAGCCGTGCGCGAAGTTAAAACAAACAAAGAAATAAACGAATAGTGGGATTGAGTGTTACTTTATAATGTCCCCTCGGCTGAGAGAGCGAGCATATTTGGTGTGAAAGGGTTTCGAACCCACGACTCTAAGATAGCGAATCGAGTGCTCTAATCATCTGACCATGCCGGGCAAACTTGGTAGTAATTCTACAGGGTTCAACTTTCTATGTTCTGGACTTTCATTTATATTTATATCTTTCACATACTACCATCTGAGGTCAATGTTCTTCTCGATTGTTTTAGATTTTTGAGTATCTGTATGACACACAATGAATATGTAATAATATACCAAACTACATCTGCAAGATTCAGTGCTGATGAGGCCTTTCGTACAACACCATGGTCCACCTGGCCGGTTGGGATGCGACAGACGAAGTAGTGGTCTAAGAGCTAAATTATTGTATGTTTTATTTCATATCACAAATATTATTACTCATTGGTTAGTCCGTAGGCTTAAGACAAGTAAAATTCGGATTTTGATACTTGGTGGGCAGAGCACAAAATAGCCCACTTATCAACGACTAAGACCAAACAAACCTAAACCTCTGGGTTATTTAACAGATACCCCATGCTTATTTAACAGGAGCATGTTAAAGGTACAGAATGTCATCGGATTTTAGCTGGTAACGAAGTACCAGTAGGAAAAATAAAATAAACAAACTGTATTTGAGTAGCGCCATTTTGTGTCTCCATATGACATCTTCGTCAGTTGCATAACTAACAATGTTTCTATAGTTTCGGCGTTTGATGTTTCCATTGGATGTCTTGCTTCGTACAGTTAGCGTCCTCTGGTGGTAAGTAATTGCTTTACGTAAACTATTAGTAAAAACAAAAAAAATCACGTAAGCCTAAAATTATAGATTTCTTTCTATACAGCACCCTAATGTTTATCTAGAGGAACTATTTTTGCTGTTGTCGATGACGGATGTTTAATAAGTGGACAGTACCCCTCCCTCGCACCCTTCCTATTGGTAATGTGTTAAAATACCAACCTTTCTGTGTTTAAAGGAAACTACCCTCAAAAACCGAAGATACATACCTGACGTATTTCTTATCAGTTTTACTAATTCTGTGAGCAGTGAAGTACACAGTGTTCTAGTACCAAGCTCTTCATCTAGTCGTATTACTTGAGCATGTTTTCCTAGAGTGATCCAGTACCAAAGTTTTGACGTCGTAACTTGTATATAGGTCAAGGTAACATAATGTATCTGAATAGGTAAGGCATAGTAGTAGTACTAACAGGGGATGTTGGGCGAAAGCCACGTGCTTCATTGTTGATTTCAGTGTTAAAATGACTTAATTTTAGACGGCATTCATTACTTCAAAGAACAACAATATTTCAGTTGAACCAGTTCTGACGGATGTTGCGTGTTGGATTTAGAAGGATTGTGTTGAAAACTGCTTCAGGGTGTCTGGAACAAAAGGTAGCAGCCAGTATCCCGTGCGGGTGTAGTGCCTCCCTCCTCAAAGTTTCTGATAGAAACTTGGCTGGTCTTAGGGCAAAAATGTCGACCATATAGTGGGAACTACACGCCCCGCGGGGGCCACAGCTGAAGTGACGTACGCGCTTCGCTGTTCTCGCACGTGCCTTATTCAAACAGCGCGTGCTGGGCACTGTTCAGGGAAGGTTAAACTTATCAAAGATGTTTGGGATGTGAGCCCCCTACTGGGCTTTTAGGTAGATGTGGACAGTTTTCATATTCACAGCTGCAAGAACGTAACTAGTTTTAGATAAAGAATGCTGGAACAGAGATAGAAACTAGTCGAAGTTTTTTAAAACCACCTTCACATACTTTTATCTTTCAAATATATGCTTATCTCTTACATGTATGTTCTACAAGATATGCATCAGTGATTCAGAGGTTATATTAATTTTAAGACATAATACTCAAGTGTTGTGCAACTCCTTCCAAAGCTTGAATACAGTGCCATCTATTACTTGCAAACATTTTTTGTCGAACCATTCAAATCTTTCAGTCTTTAAGATCTTTGCTTCCTCTTTTATATTAGTATGTTTCTGAATTTTCTCGAAAACCTACGCGAGGGCTATACAAGTGGTTAGAAGGAACGTAGCTAGTCAACAGCACTAATCCGCCAACTTTTGGACTACACTTGCCTGACCAAATAGTGGAACATGACTGTTACCCTAATTACACACCCACAGATACAGAGTGGAGAAAACAGTTTAGGGCAACGCACCGAAAACCAAGAGCCCTCAGATTCATATTTCGAGCATGTTAACTACTTGGCCACGGGTGATCCTCTCTTTGATATTGCTCATCAACCAATGGCGGACGAGTTTTTCGCACGTGACACCAGTGAAAAAAAAAATTGCCGAAAAAAATCACCACACTGAAACTAGCGAGAAGCCACGACCCTGAAGTCTAATTTCTGAATATGTGGTTTTATCTAGCTGATATCAGACTCATTCCCTCTAATCTTACACTGCTAAATTAGGGACGGCTAGCGCAGATAGCCCTCGCGTAGGTTTGCGAGAAATCCTAACGAAACCAAATTTGCGGTTATTTAAAATATCTTTAGTTGATCTGGGAGGGAAAGTTATAAACAACACGTATCATGAAGGCCTTGACTCTGGAACTCTTAACGGTTTTTATATACTTTTGATTTAATTTTCTCATAACGTGAAAACATTTCTATGAAAGATATACTATTAGTTCACATTTCCTTGAAGTATACAAGAATAGATTGTATGTTCATTTCCAACCAATGAAAACACACAAAACGGCTTACATTTGTCGCTGTCGTGGTCCCTTAAATAACAACTTGATAAATAGTAAATAGTTTTACCTTCTCATTTAAGCTGTTAAAGCCGTAAATTAAAAAAAAATGTTATACAAAATAAGTAAGACAGTGACATGTTTGTGTATTTCTTTGTTTCAGAATAAAGCCACGATGGGTTATCTGTTGTGTCCACCTTGGGGAAATCAAAACACAGATTTTAGCATCGAAAATCCGTAGACTTATCATTGTCCAACCGTAGGACCAGAAAAATGTATATATCAGTTATCCTAAAGCTCCGATTGGTGCGAGAAAAAACGTCACATCTTACGTCGAACATGAACTGTACAAATCATAATTATCGAAAAGACATATCAATTTAACAAGATTCTCACGGCTCACTTCAGACACGTGTATTCAAAGAATAATTTTAAATGAAAATGAATTAAGTGTCACAGAATATATTTCGCGTCATAAACCAAATTATGTTAATTACGAAATGTCAGCATATAAAACCTGTTCTTTCTTTCTTTTTTTTTCGGCCTTAAAGTTATCCCTTTACCATGACTGTAACGTTTATTACGTCAAAAATCTTTCCCCCTAATTACCGAACAACGTTGTACTTTTGTAAGGTTTATAAAGTCAAATAAAGAATGAATCATAAATTAGAGTTACTTCGTACAGCAGAACGTAATCATAAAAAAACAACTATTTATTGAAAAATAATAAATATTGGGAGAAGTATGAAGAATATCAAACATTTAGAATATTTTTGCTCGAGTTAAGCCTAACATTAATTTCCTGTTTTTGGCTCAGCGGTATGTCTGCGGACTTACAACGTCAAAAACCGGGTTTCAATCCCCGTTGTGGGCAGAGCACAGGTAGCCCATTGTGTAGCTTCGTGTTTAATTCAAAACTATAATCTGAACGTTTTTAAGTTATCCAAATTTAGGAGCTAAACAACGGTTTTTTTCGCGTTTTTCTGAGTAATGACCTACTCCATTTTCCTGTAAAATTAGTTTCCTTAATAATTGTAATATTTAAACTAATTTTGAATATTTTTATGATAATGTTTAAACTAAAAACAATTAACTTATATCGTTGAGTTAGTATGTGGGTTTAGGACCAGCCTAAATTTTGTCGATCTTGCCAAACCTCGTGTGATGTTGTTGGAATTACTGCCGAAAGTGTCGTTAACACAGAGTATACCTAAACGGCGAGTTAATACATTCTAATTATTAAAGGTTAAAACATGTCTAGTATGTATAATCGGGTAGGACTTTATAATCAACTTTTGAAGTTTGATATGTGTAACTTCTGGTTGATGTGTTATTGATAAATTGTAGCTGTAAACTCACTTGAACCGATTCTTTAGTTTAGTACATTAAGTGCAAAAAATGTGTTTATACCACGAGTTTCATATACCATGCACCTCCTCCCCACAGTGGCTCAGAGGTAATTCTGACGCTTATAACGGTAAAATCCGGGTTTTGGTACCTGTGGTGGGCAGTGCCCGATCAAGACGATCGTAGGCCCTGGGCACCTTTTGTTCGTAGGCCCTACAAGCCGTATAAGTTAAACCAAAAGTCGAATAAATTATAGATATATAAATCATAAATTCTATTTTGAAATGTAAGTATTTATATACGTTTAATGTATACTTGCTGTTTATGTGTGTTAATACACTGTAGTTAAATATCAGCTGTATACGTGAACGTAAGTAGACAAACTAATGCGTGTATACAAAAATATATTGTATAACTTAAAGATGTGATAAAGTTTTTACAGTAAAAACGTGTGTTTCATGTTTTTGTGCTTGTTAACTTTTAAGGAAAATTTTCATGGACCCATATATTTTGTAAGCCCTCAAATTTTCGTAAGCTCGAGGCACTATGTCTGTTGCGCCCAATTAATAATCCGGTCTTGGCGGTGGGCATAGCACAGATAGCCCACGGTGTAGCTTTTTGTGCATTAACAGCAAACAACCAACCAAACTATTGAAAGACTACCGGCTCTTTGATGCCGTGTTTCTTTGAAAATAAGAGAGGGCTTATATTAATTTTCACTCCAAAATATGACACTAGGGCTTATTTTGAGGGGGATGTCTTATTTTGATATATTAAAAAAATGAAGTTACAAAGTAAAAATTATATTTTATTTAATGCTGCAAACTATTAAACTAACCATTTAAAATAAACTATTATTAAACTATTAAACTAACTGATTAATACTTAAACAAACTAATTAACTAACTTTTAAACTAATTAATAATTTTTTTTTTTCTTTCCTCTTCCTGCCACTCTTAACTAGGGCTTATTTTAAGGGTAGGGCTTACATTAAAACTATCCCCAAAAATCACACTAGGTCTTATTTTATGTGTAGGTCTTATTATCGGAGAAACACAGTAGTTGAACGACCTGTCGGTCTGACCTTTACCCTTAGCGTTACGAAAAGCACGAGCAGTTAATGATTTCCAGGAACAAATTAACGAAACAGCTGCTAACAATATTAGATTCTCTTCTGTTGATAGTTAGAGAAGATTAGTTTCTTTAATAAGTCTAATATAAATTACCATAATATTAGACAAACTCTCTGCTCAGGACGACCCCCTAATCTCCTACATTTGATGACGTGACATGTTAATGCTTGATTGGTTCATTTGTACCACGTGACAACAACTACGTACCTAAAAGACCAATAACAGTTCATTAAACTGTTCTTTGGGGAATAACATCAGAGGATGCTGCACTGTTTGTATAAATACCTAGGAGGAGAGAGGTCACAGGAGGGGCAACTCCCCAAAGTACAGGTCAATACCAGGTCACGTATTTACATTTTCACCTTAGAAGTAACCTTTTAGAATTCCAGGTTATGTAAGGACCTTCTATCCCCCACAATAAAATTTAAAAAAAAAATTTGCTGCTTCCATTTTGTAACTAATACAACAAACAAACTCATGTACTGCTGTGACGGAGAATTCATTCTTTTTATTATTTTTTATGCGTCCGAATGTAGGAAAACAAGAGATAAACCTTACGGATTGGAGATCCGGATAAATGAAACGTGTGTTTAGTTTCAAACAGAAAGAAGTTTGAGTTATCTTACTACGAGAGGAAATATAAACCCTGCTGGTACTAACAGTTTCTTCGTTGGTTTCGAATTTTGCGCAAAGCTACACGAGGGCTATCTGCGCTCGCCGTCCTTAACTGAAAAACTAGAGGGAAGTCAGCTAGTCATCACTACCCATCGCTAATTCTTGCGCTACTCTTTTACCAACGAATAGTCAGATTAATCGTAACTTAATAATGCCCTCACAGCATGTATTATGTGACGGGGATTCGAACTCCTAACCCTAACATTTTGAGACAAGCGCCCTTTAACCACTAGCCATGCTGGACCGGTACTAATAGTTATTTAAACTGATGTGTTAATAGGCCATAGTAACACACACAGAATTGTAAATTTGTATTTTTAGAATTTCTTATATAGATGATTGTATTTTGTGGTCGTTCTTTCGACATTATTATGACGTCACTTGCTTTTAACTGGCCGATATGTGTCATACAGGAAATCATATCCGGATTCGTACGTGTAAATGTTACAGAATAAAAATCACTTGATATTTACCTGAAACTCTAACTTTTCATTTGTTATTGTCACAAGACTGATATTTTGGCCTCAGAAGATTCTTACCTTTGAGATAGGAGGCAGGTGAACGGCCCTGTGAAAAGGAAATTTTGTTTATTTATTTTAGTGGGGTTCTAATTTGGGCTCTCAGCTGTATCTACTGCGGGGAACCAACCCCGGATTTTAGATTTAAAGTCCGGAAGTTTACTGCTGTGTCATAAGACAAGAATAAGAGAAAGAAAAACATGAAATAAAAGGACAAAAAGTTTCTTTTAGTGTATCGGTGGCAATTAACTAAAAATTCTGTTACAGTTGTCCAATTAAAGTGACGTTTGCGAAATTGTTAACAAAGGAGACACCATTACAAAGCCTTTAAACTTTACGACCATTATTTAACTAGATATATCAGACCGAACAAACTAAACAATAAGTAATTTATAATGCTTAAAATAATCCTGGATAAATATTTTTTTTATATAGATTGAGATTATTTTTTGTGTTATTGGCGAAGAACATTGATTTTTAACCCTAACTTAAATCTCCCAAGCAAGCCGAACCTTGCGATATATTAAGCCTATTTATATTCTAATGATTCAATATACATAGCGAGGAATGGAAGGAATCACTGTTATGACGTATACGTCCTCCATATCCCAGCCGTAACATCTATAGTGAATATTAACAAATCCTGAGACCAACAAACTAATCGTTTTATCTACATCTTAGTTGGCGGTATACAAAATATAATTCTCTTACAGTGCAGAGACAGTAATAATAATGAAAGGTACCTGAAGGAGTGAGCATACACAGTTGTGAATTGTATGGTTTAAGGTTTGACCCCCGCGATATATGTCGTTGGCCACGCTCCGTGCTTTCAACCGTGAGCACGTTATACAAATAGCAGTCGTTTCCGTTACCTCTATCATGATAGCCCTGAAAAGGACCTAACATACAAACAGTTAGGGAAAATAAGTTCAGGAAGGAGGAAGAGGTCAAAGTGAACCTGACCCTCCAGGGCAAAATACCCAGATACCATTGACCAAGTCTATCATGATAGGATTGTGTGTGTGTGTGTGTGTGGGGGGGAGAGGATATACATGTTCGACGAGTATCTAATCCTCCTATAAGCCACTAAACACGTATGTAGCATGCCCAAAAAACCCGATAGGTGTAATAAAAACACTGACACCTCTCTTAATTTTTATCTTTAATCACGTTATTTGTTTGATCGATTTAAGCCAAGTGTTCTCTGTAAATTATGGAAAACTATTCTAACTGTAAAGACGCATTGGCTGAAGTAAAAACGCACAAACCCAGTAATAGTGTATAAACATAATGTGCGGTTAAGATAAATAGGCCTAACATGAACACGACTATCTCGTGACCTAAACCACGAACCAGACGAGATGAATGGATTGAGAATAGTCACGGATTGGAAAGCAGTGGTAGCTTATGCTCCCCCATTGGTCAACAGTTTAAAATTACAAGCCACCAAGTAAGAATCACAAGTTGTCTCCACTTAACTTACTTATTGCTATAAACGGTAATTCATGGGCTTTTTGTACCCACAATTCCATTTTGTTCTTGGGCAAAATAGTATAAAGTTCACACAGTTGACGATTCGTTAGGTTAGGATAGTCCAAGTTTTTCCGGTCAGTGGAAACCCATCGTTGTATTTTTCACGCCCCACCGGTTATGAGCCACTGCATAAATTACCGTTAGGATTATAGCGAGTTAAACTGTCCATTCTATAAAACAAACACCAGTTTTACATATTTCTTGTTTACTGTACGTAGCAGACGATATCAAACCTGTTGCAAAGACTTGGAACTAACTTTAAAAAGACAACAATATAAAAATTAACGTTAATGAACATTTTGCTCGATAATTAAATAAACGAATCGGAGTGAAAAAAAAGGTTATAAAATGATAATCTCTCGTATTTAAAATACAAAATTACCAACAATATTCATGTATAATGCAGTTCAACAGCATCTAATGACCTTACAGCTAAATGTAAGGATTTTATTCACTCGTTGGATCACGAGATTACATCTCATGTGACTGTAATTTACATACTCTTGTACAACATTAGTAATAACTGTACGTCACCGCTAGGGGAAACTGATGTCAACCTTATCGCAGATACATATTTACTCAAAATAAACGTAGTCATGTAGAAGGTGAGCTAATGTTTTAAATGTAACTATATATTTACAGATACACGAAACGGTAGAAGGAATACTAAGTGAATGATAGACTAAACTATGACCAAATAAAATAGAAATTCGATATCTCACGTTCTTATGTTACTGTTCCGAAAAGAAAATGTTCAAGTTATGAACTCGAAATGAAACATAATTTAACTAACTAACCAGAAATATCTAAAGCAACAAGAAAACCTATTCGAAATAAGAATTGGGCTATCTGTGCTATGCCCACCACGGGTATTGAAACCCAGTTTTAGAGTTATAAGCCTTCAGATTTACTGCTGTGCCGCTGGTAAATTCGTGATACAGAAATGGGCTATCTGCGCTGTGCCCACCACGGGTATCAAAGCCCGGTTTTAGTGTTATAAGCCTTCAGATTTACCGCTGTGCCACTGGGGAATCCGTGATGCAGAAATGGGCTATCTGTGCTTTGCCCGCCACGGGTATCGAAACCCAGTTTTAGCGTTATAAGCCTTCAGATTTACTGCTGTGCCACTGGGGAGTCCGTGATGCATTTGTTTAAGAAACACTTAACGTTTGTTTTATCTGATTTAAAGTGTGTAATTCTTTTTATGTCCTAATCGGAGTTAACTTAAACCGAAGTCTAGGCACTTTGCGATGAATAAATTTGTCCGTGTCTGTGTGGCTTGCGTTTATAAACGAGATTAAAACCATAACATTTGTTGAAGAAACGCTCAGCGTTTATTTTATCTGATTGAAAGTACGTGGTTCATTTTTATGTCTTAATCAGGCTTAACTTAAACCCAGGTCTAGACGGTTTGCGCTGAATAAATTTGTCCGTGTTTGTGTGGCCTGTTCATAAACGGGATTAACCCATCTCATGTAGTTAATCCTGCCCTCTGGTGGTAGCAGTCTGAGCAACCGTTGAACGTTGTTCTGATCTGGATAGTATTTTCTTTGCCTGAATAACAACTGCCAGAAAGTTTCCCAAGGAAGACAACGGGTCGAACGTTAATTAATCGAACAAGTAAATAGTGATCTGTCGTTAAATTCGACGATCTTTTGGTCGAATGATTACGAACGTCGTACGGAATGTTAATCTTGTGCGTAGTATTGCACGTGACGAATAGGATTTTACGGTGATCGCTTATCACGAACGGCCGCTCCGTCAGGGTACACTGTGATGTTCCATGTAACAATTACTGTCGTATTTTCTAGTCCTCAACACCTAATAAGAATCAAATCTACACATGAAGTCGCAGAGCCATGGCTACCTTAAACAGTCACAGCCAAGCTGTTTTACACCGTGTTATTGTACATATATTAGGTTTCAGTTTCATTATTCACAGAGGCACTGCCCTCTTTCACCAGGAGTAGCAAATTTCACGCTCGGCATTGACCATGTAAACCATCAAAACATTAGTTTTATTAATAGTGTGGGCTCAGTGCAATACATTATCTTATTCTGAGATGAACGAGGAGTCCTCTCTCTTTGTACAATTGTACAGTGATCCAATACTTGAAGAAAGGAGTTTTAATAACATGCAGCATTGATTATGTTAATTTATGCTAATTTATTCCTATGAATTATTTAGCCAGCAAACTTTTTTCAAAGACCTAACGCAAATAAATGTGAAGTCGAATCCCTTTTTCGATTACTGTTTGTTTTTGAGTTTCTCGCGAAGCCACACGAGGGCTATCTGCGCTAGCCGTCCCTAATTTAGCAGTGTAAGACTAGAAGGAAGGCAGGTAGTTGTCACCACCCACCGCCAACTCTTGAGCTACTCTTTTGCCAACGAAAAGTAGGATTGACCGTCACGTTATAACACCCTCACGGCTAAAATGGCGAACATGTTTGGTTTGATGGGGATTTGAACCCTTGATCCTCGGATTACGAATCGAACGCCTTATCCATACCGGCCCCTCTTTTGATTAACCGGTATAATTTGGTGACAAATGGTAAATCGACTCGTAGTTTGAGTTTCACATTTAGTGTTTACAGTTTGTTAGATTCTTAGAAAAACAGTATGTTAAGAAAGCATAAATACAAAAGGAGTGGTACAGTTAGAGATGGTTTGGAGAGCTATAAATACAAAAGGAGTGGTACAGTTAGAGATGGTTTGGAGAGCTATAAATACAAAAGGAGTGGTACAGTTAGAGATGGTTTGGAGAGCTATAAATACAAAAGGAGTGGTACAGTTAGAGATGGTTTGGAGAGCTATAAATACAAAAGGAGTGGTACAGTTAGAGATGGTTTGGAGAGCTATAAATACAAAAGGAGTGGTACAGTTAGAGATGGTTTGGAGAGCTATAAATACAAAAGGAGTGGTACAGTTAGAGATGGTTTGGAGAGCTATAAATACAAAAGGAGTGGTACAGTTAGAGATGGTTTGGAGAGCTATAAATACAAAAGGAGTGGTACAGTTAGAGATGGTTTGGAGAGCTATAAATACAAAAGGAGTGGTACAGTTGGAGATGGTTTGGAGAGCTATAAATACAAAAGGAGTGGTACAGTTGGAGATGGTTTGGAGAGCTATAAATACAAAAGGAGTGGTACAGTTGGAGATGGTTTGGAGAGCTATAAATACAAAAGGAGTGGTACAGTTGGAGATGGTTTGGAGAGCTATAAATACAAAAGGAGTGGTACAGTTAGAGATGGTTTGGAGAGCTATAAATACAAAAGGAGTGGTACAGTTAGATATAGATTGGAGAGTTATAAATACAAAAGGAGGGGTACAGTTAGAGATGGTTTGGAGAGCTATAAATACAAAAGGAGTGGTACAGTTAGAGATGGTTTGGAGAGCTATAAATACAAAAGGAGTGGTACAGTTAGAGATGGTTTGGAGAGCTATAAATACAAAAGGAGTGGTACAGTTAGATATAGATTGGAGAGCTATAAATACAAAAGGAGTGGTACAGTTAGAGATGGTTTGGAGAGCTATAAATACAAAAGGAGTGGTACAGTTAGAGATGGTTTGGAGAGCTATAAATACAAAAGGAGTGGTACAGTTAGAGATGGTTTGGAGAGCTATAAATACAAAAGGAGTGGTACAGTTAGAGATGGTTTGGAGAGCTATAAATACAAAAGGAGTGGTCCAGTTAGATATAGATTGGAGAGCTATAAATACAAAAGGAGTGGTACAGTTAGAGATGGTTTGAAGAGCTATAAATACAAAAGGAGTGATACAGTTAGAGATGGTTTGGAGAGCTATAAATACAAAAGGAGTGGTACAGTTAGAGATGGTTTGGAGAGCTATAAATACAAAAGGAGTGGTACAGTTAGATATAGATTGGAGAGTTATAAATACAAAAGGAGTGGTACAGTTAGAGATGGTTTGGAGATCTATAAATACAAAAGGAGTGGTACAGTTAGAGATGGTTTGGAGAGCTATAAATACAAAAGGAGTGGTACAGTTACATATAGATTGGAGAGCTATAAATACAAAAGGAGTGGTGCAGTTGGAGATGGCTTGGAGAGCTATAAATACAAAAGGAGTGGTACAGTTAGATATAGATTGGAGAGCTATAAATACAAAAGGAGTGGTACAGTTGGAGATGGCTTGGAGAGCTATAAATACCAAGGAGTGGTACAGTTAGAGATGGCTTGGAGAGCTATACATTCAAAAGAAGTGGTGCAGTTACATATAGATTGAAGAGTTATAAATACAAAAGGAGTGGTACACTCAGATATTGATTGAAGAGTTATAAGGCTAATTTAATAGCATAAAATATTAAACGAATTAGGGGAGAAAAGCTCTGTTTCAAAACATTTTCTACGTATTTTCGATAATTCGTTTTATATTTTGCTGACTCAGTATGTTATACATATTTCATAATATTCTAAATATAATATTTTGAAAAAAATTGTGTTTGCTTGTTGTAAAACGTATATTCTCGTTAATTAATTTCTTTTGTACACATTATTATACCGAAGATATGTTAATACTAGAAATAAACCAAATTTCAGTTTTTATTTAATTAGACACTAAACGTTTCGCTTTACAGATTTTTCAGAAGCGTTTATTAAAAAAAATACAAACTTAACTAACAAAATAAAGCTTTATATTTTGAAGCTATGTACTGTCACTTTTGGTTTGTCTCCCCAGACGGCTGGTAGGGTTATTAAAACTTCTATTAAAGTCAAATACTGAACAACGTCTCGACTTCCTTAAGTCATCTTCTAGTTAACCCAAGAAGGTAAAAACGGTGTTCTCTGCTTCATTTTGGTGAAAGTTTTAATACCAGTCGTCCCGAAATACATTTTCATTTGAAGTAAGTTTCTCGTCATCACGAACATATCACCACTTTTTCATTGGTGATATTACAAACTACTAAATTAACTATAGTATTAACTCTATATGTGTATTAACACTGTTTTATTGGTGATATTATAAACAACTAATTAACTATAGTCTTAACTCCAGATGTGTGTGTTAGCACTGTTTCATTGGTGATATTATAAACTACTAAATAAACTATAGTATTAACTCTAGATGTGTGTTAACACTGTTTCATTGGTGATATTATAAACTACTAAATTAACTATAGTCTTAACTCCAGATGTGTGTGTTAGCACTGTTTTATTGGTGATATTACAAACTACTAAATTAACTATAGTATTAACTCCAGATGTGTGTGTCAGCACTGTTTCATTGGTGATATTATAAACTACTAAATTAACTATAGTATTAACTCTAGATGTGTGTTAACACTGTTTCATTGGTGATATTATAAACTACTAAATAAACTATAGTATTAACTCCAGATGTGTGTTAACACTGTTTCATTGGTGATATTATAAACTACTAAATAAACTATAGTATTAACTCTAGATGTGTTAACATTGTTTCATTGGTGATATTATAAACTACTAATTAACTATAGTATTAACTCCATATGTGTGTCAGCACTGTTTCATTGGTAATATTATAAACTACTAAATAAACTATAGTATTAACTCTAGATGTGTGTCAGCATTGTTTTATTGGTGATATTATAAACTACTAAATAAACTATAGTCTTAACTCCAGATGTGTGTCAGCATTGTTTTATTGGTGATATTATAAACTACTAATTAACTATAGTATTAACTCCATATGTGTGTCAGCACTGTTTCATTGGTGATATTATAAACTACTAAATAAACTATAGTATTAACTCTAGATGTGTGTTAACATTGTTTCATTGGTGATATTATAAACTACTAAATAAACTATAGTCTTAACTCCAGATGTGTGTGTCAGCACTGTTTCATTGGTGATATTATAAACTACTAAATAAACTATAGTATTAACTCTAGATGTGTGTCAGCATTGTTTTATTGGTGATATTATAAACTACTAATTAACTATAGTATTAACTCCATATGTGTGTCAGCACTGTTTCATTGGTGATATTATAAACTACTAAATAAACTATAGTATTAACTCTAGATGTGTGTCAGCATTGTTTTATTGGTGATATTATAAACTACTAAATAAACTATAGTCTTAACTCCAGATGTGTGTTAACACTGTTTTATTGGTGATGTTACAAACTACTAAATTAACTATAGTATCAACTCCAGATGTGTGTGTCAGCACTGTTTCATTTGTGATATTATAAACTACTAAATAAATTATAGTCTTAACTCCAGATGTGTGTGTTAGCACTGTTTTATTGGTGATGTTACAAACTACTAAATTAACTATAGTATCAACTCCAGATGTGTGTGTCAGCACTGTTTCATTGGTGATATTATAAACTACTAAATAAACTATAGTATTAACTCCAGATGTGTGTGTCAACGCTGTTTCATTGCTGGTGTTATAAGTGACTAAATAAACTATAATATTAACTCCATTTTGCGAACATTGTTTTCACTATCTACATTTGTTTATCGCTTATTTATCTTGCGGCCTGCGTCTTTTTACGAGCCATTTATTTTGCTTTCATCTGTAATTATTTATTGTTGTTTTTTTTCAGATAACAAAGATTGTGGTTAAACTAGGGTGTTGACCAAAAAAACAAAAACGTTGCTAGCATTTGAATCTCTGTTGCAATTTTGCACGTAGCACTTCGTATTGAATCCGGTTATCACAAATCGAAACAAAGCCTGTTGTGAAGGATGTTATGTGCTCGTTAGAATCCAGACCGTTAGCAGTTCACTGACGTATCTGACCAGCTGTTTTGCTTATATAAGTTTTAAGCGAGCCTAAGTCACATATCCACTGTTTATATTCAATTACCGGAAACGTTCTTTTGTTTAACGGTACGGAACATCCCGTAGAAAGAGGACAGTCTGGTAGCACTTCGTTTAGCAGGTCACTGAATACATTAATCTACAAATACATTGATTTTTTCTCGCGACATCGCTGAGCCAGCTGCTGGTATTTCAACAATAAAAGCACGAGCGTGTGAGATTACTAAATGTGAAAAAAGGTACCTAACGTTTTTATATCAAAGTTAAGTTAAATTGTTGAAGTATAGCTTCATTGTTTTATTTTCTGTTTTTTTATTGTTTTGAGATTGTGCCACAAACAACATCTGTCGAGTGTTTTTTTGCATGTGAACATTGTTTGAATTATTTTATTTTCTGTTTATCTGTTTATCTTTTGTTGCAGATAAGCAGTAACTGTTGGGCTACTCTTTTTACCAAAGAGCAGTAGGATTCACCGAAACGCTACGATGCCCCCACGTTTCAAAGACAAGCATGTTTTGTGATGGAGGTTCGAACCAGTGATCTGCAGATCACGAGTCGAGCATGATCTAACCACTGGACCTCAGGGTGAATGTAAGAAATAAAGTTTTTTTTATACCAGAGAATAACTGCCTTGTGAAGCTTGAAAAACAACAGGTAGAAACTGTTTTTAAGAGAATGTTGTTTATTGTTGTTTAGAATTAAGCACAAAGCTACACAATGGGCTATCTGTGCTCTAACCCACCACGGGTATCGAAACCCGGATTTTAGCGTGTAAGTCCGCAGACATACCGCTGAGCCACTGGGGGGCTTTAAGAGAATGAATATCTGGATCAAGAATTGCTGTTGTAATTTCAACTCTCATACAAGTTTCGGCATGGCCAGGTGGTTAAGGCACTCATAATCTGAAGGACGCGGGTTCGAATCCCCGTCAAATAAAACACGCCTTTTCAGCCGTGGGGGCGTTATAATGTTACAGTCAATTCTACTATTCGTTGGTGAAAGAGTAGCTCAAGAGTTGACGGTGGGTGGTGATTACTAGCTGCCTTCTCTCTAGTCTTACTCTGCTAAATTAGGGACGGCTAGCGAAGATAGCCCTCGAGTAGCTTTGAGCGAACTTCAAAATAAGCCAAACGAAACCAGCCCCTATTTAGGCATACATTATAAACTTTTATACTCGAAATCCTAGCCTGTTGACCGTGTTTTAGACAATTTCCTCTTATAATTTCGGAAGTAGGAAACTAATGTTCGACACATGATAGCTGTAATACAAGTTTGTTGCTGTTGTTTCATAATTTACCGTTCTCTGTTTCGCAGTTATGTTTGTTCATTAAACATCTTTTAAATAATCTGCAAACACGTTTCGCCTTAGAGAGCAACGCCACCATGCGGCACCTCAGAGGGTAGGCCCAATCAAAAAATGCGTAAGGTCTTACGTCACAGATTGTCTTTCCAATTTCACCACTGGTGAAAAAGAAACGAGAGCTCCATTAATTTGTATTAATTGAAGTACATAGAAATAAATGTCTCTTCTATCTTCCGTACCCTCCATCCTCACAATGGTCTGCGAGTAAGCTTGAGGGCTCTTGAAGCTAAATTTCTGTGTTCATATCCTTCCATGCCCTTGTAACAAGTAGCTGGTATCAATACTATCTGATGCATTATATGCTTGTTTTGAATTTTGGGCAAAACTACACGAGGGCTATCTGCACTGGCCGTCTTTAATTCAGCAGTGTAAGACCAGAGGGAATGCAGCTAGTCATCACCAACCACCACTAACTCTTGGGCTACCAACGAATGGTGGGATTGGCCATCACATTATAACGGCCCCACAGCTGAAAGGGCAAGCATGTTTGGTGTGACGGGAAATCGAATCCGCGACCCTCGGAATACGGGTCGAGTGCATTAACCACCTGGCCATACCGGGCCCCTCAAAAAAGTGAATGAACTTTAACCTTTAGCAGAAATTAATTTCCACGAGCTTTCTTCCAAAATTTCAATTTCTCATTGTAAAATCTGCATGTCTATCTGAGTATTCCCCATTTTGCAACCTCCGCTTACGTCACTGATGCTATTGTTGTATTTATGATATATTTAATTCATTCATTTTACTTTTTGTAATTAGTTAATTATAGTTTGTTTGAGGTTAAGCCGAAACCTTTACAAATAGCCATATGCCACCCGAAATGGGAATCGAAACCCAGTTTTTAATGGTGGGAGTCCGCAGATATCCCGCTGTGCCACTGTGGGACATCAGTTATAGAAGCGGCAATGTGAAGCAAGTGTGTGTGTGTAAAAACAAGGCTGTCTGGAAATCGTGTTAAAGTTACTTTCTACCGTAGTACAGTATTCAACAAAAAGTGCTGACGAGCGTGCACGTATCGAAAACAATTAATATTGTTCTCGTGTATTTGCAGACCAGAGAAGTTCGCATGTATTCTCTTGAGTTTCAGGACAGAAATAACGCGAAGTGTTTGTTATCTATCAAACTATCATCTCACTACTGCGGATGGTTTAAAGTTGTCATGCTATCACGTCATGAGAACCATCCGTGATCTTATTGAGTGTCGCCGACCTGTCGCAGCGGTATCTTAAGATCCAAAAGACAGTAAATTCCTCGCATGGTTAGGCCTCGGATTTTCCTTCTTTTCTTTCTCTTTTTTTTTCCCCATTGCGTTTCCTCGCTGGCTAGGTCATACTATCTGGGAAGATGAAAGAAATTCTGAGTTCGTTTGGTTTACAGCCCACATTTTCTGTAATAACGACTCGGGGAAAGCGTTTCACATTCGTCAACGACCCTACCTACGGCCTGTGGCATGTATACGACATTGTATCACGTGGCAAATGTTGCGATGAACACGCATGTCTGTGAGTTACGTCACATGTGACACAAAGGGAGTTCGTATCTTTATTGTAATCGTTTTTCTATCGAATTAGAACAGTAAATTTCATGCTATTTGCTTGATTTGATTGAGACACAATAGGCTATTTGCTGTGTCAAGCGCGGGAATCGTAACCCGGATTGTACCACTTTTAAGTCCAAAGATTCAGCCCTCAGTTTCAACAGGAACAAATTTTTGTCATCACGAGCAACAAGCTTAGTATGGCCAGGTAAATAAGATACTCAACTTGTAATCTGAGGATCGCGTGTCTGAATCCCTGTCGCATCAAACATGCTCGCCCTTTCAGCCGTGGGGGTGTTATAATGTAACGGTCAATCGCACTATTCTTTGGTAAAAGAGTAGCCCAAGTGCTTGCAGTAAGTGATGATGACTAGTTGCCTTCCCTCTGGTCTTACACTGCTAAATTAGGGACGGCTAGCTCAGATAGTCCTCGTGTAGCTTTGCGCGAAATTCAAAACAAATCAGACCGTTTTATTTTTGTGATTTTTTAGGGGTCGGGAAGAGTTGTTATGTGTGTGATCACCCTCGTAATTTAGGGTTAATAAGTTGTTCATATTTCGAACTGAAGACATTTATTTATTTATTTGCTCCGTTATCTTCTGTTTTAATAAACAAATTGTTGGATTAGTGATCCTGACAGGCGACGGCTTACGAAATGACTTTGATGACTGAAGAAACTTAACTGAAGAGTCAAAGACCTTTCGATTGTTTGTTTGTTTTTAATTTCGCGCTAAGCTACACGAGGGCTATCTTCGCTAGCCGTCCCTAATTTAGCAGTATAAGACTAGAGGGAAGACAGTAGTCATCACCACCAACCGACATCTCTTGGGCTACTCTTTTACAAACGAATAGTGGGATTAATTGTTAATTTATAACGCCCTACGGCTGTAAGGGCACGCACATTTGGTTTGTATTGAATTTCGTGCAAAGCTACACGATGACTTTGTGCACTAGCCGTCTCCAATTTAGCAGTATAAGGCTAGTGGGAAGACAGTAGTCATCATCACCAACCGCCGTCTCTTGGGCTACTCTTTTACAAACGAATAGTGGGATTAATTGTTAGATTATAACGCCCCATGGCTGAAAGGGCACGCACGTTTGGTTTGTTTTGAATTTCGCGCAAAGCTACACGATGACTTTGTGCACTAACCGTCTCTAACTTAGCAGTATAAGGCTAGTGAGAAGGCAGTAGTTATCATCACCCACCGCCAACTCTTGAGCTACTCTTTATCAACGAACAGTGGGATTGATCGTCACGTTATAGCGTCCCCACGGCTGAAAGGGCGAGCGTGTTTGGTGCGACGGGGATTCGAACCCGCGACCCTCGAATTACGAGTATAGTGCCTTAACCACCTGGCCATGCCGGGCCGGATATTTTGTTGGGATTGTTTGTTTCGAATTTCGCGCAAAGCCACACGAGGGCTATCTCCGATAGCCGTCCCTAATTTATCAGTGTAAGACTAGAGCCCGGCCCACCAAGAGTCGATTTTCGGGGTAAAATAAGCTTCTGTGTTTACGCTACCGAAAACTCGAAAACATGCGAAATACTGTAAGGCTAAACGTATCTTTAATTGTAAGATATATTAAATCTAACAGGCTGCCCAGGAGAGCAAGGTTTCACAAACAATGGGCAACATTGATGAGCGACGCAACTCAGAAGTTTAAAAAGGTCATAACATGGTCAATACGTTCCTTTATCTTTTTGCTATGTAATGGAGTTTCCAAGGTAGGGCGAATAACGATTTAAGCTTCTTAAAATCCAGTGAGTAGTTGGATTGAGAAAGGTCACGTATTTTGGTAAAATGGACTTAATTGAAGAGGTCGCAATAGATAAGTTCAAAGTAAGGTTAGTTTCTCGAGAGTTTAACCAATGTCCGAACTGAGTGGAGAACGTCACACATTTACTGAAACATTTCGAGAGTAGAATTACCCTCATTGGGAGTTCGAGTTTCACTGTGTGGGTATTTGGGTATTGATGTTAAATACCCAGGAGGGTCAGGTACATTAGACCTCTTCTTCCCTCCAAAACGTTGATAGCGTCTGTCTTTCAGGGATTTTTTTAATTATTATTATAGCTTTGGGACAGAGTAAAAGTGTGACACCGTACTCAGCCCCAATTTCAGGGCACAGTCCATGCATGGACGTACAAGAATTTTTTTTCCCTCCTTTAATTATTTCTCTTGTATTTTTTCTTTTGTTTTTGTTTCCATTATTTTTTGTATTTTTCATATATATATATATATATATTGTATTTTTCTCCATTTTCTTCTTATGTTGCTTTTCTCCATGGAGAAAATGCTACTACTACTTGTAGTAACAATAAAATAATTTTAAAAAAAATAACAAAATAAAAATAATAATTCAATAAAAGGAAAACAAGGATTAAGTGTCCAGTGCAAGGTGGTCAGCTTATGTGACATTCCCTAAATACATGTTAAAAGGGGAGAGGTATTTAGGACTATTTACATCACGTACGTGATATTTGTCGAGATCACACATTAAGTCATTCTTATGCCAATTCTTATTGAAATATTTTAGAGAATTATGCGAGAGTCTTTCAGATATTGTGTCTGTGTTCGCATACTTGGAAAGCTACATCTGTTTGTTTGTTTTGAATTTCGCGCACAGCTATAGGCACGTGTAGGACAGTGTAAGGAGGGAAGGCAGCTGGTCGTCACCGACAACTCTTGGGCAACTCTTTCACCAACGAATAGTGGAATTGACCGTACAATTATAACGTGCCTCTGGCTGAAAGGACGAGCATGTTCAGCGTGACGGAGATTCGAACCCGCGACCCTCAGATCACGTGTGGAACATCCTAATCACCTGGCCATGCCGGGCCAGCTACATATCTACTAATCCTCCAAAGTCCAGACTCCGTGAGCCATTCATTGGTCGAGTGGGACTCTAATTTGCTCATAATATTTGATTTATGCAGAGTATTCTTTAAATTTTCGATGTGATTTATGACTTACCGGTTAGATAACTGAATTTTAGATCTGTGATAATTCTAGTACAGTACACACTTTTGTCGTTATTGTGGTAGAATGAAGTGGTTTGAATTTAACTACTGGGGATTACACAAAGTCGTCATTTTTTCGAACACACTGCAAAAGGTTTTTCCTTCTTTTAAAACAGTGACGAATGACATATCAAATTTTCAAAATTGTACTCTTTTATTTATTTTTTTAAATGGCATATCCTCTCATATTTCTCATAATCTAAAACTACATGCAGGATGAAGATAACTGTCAGGGAGCGTCTAAATAGTTACCACACCACATACACAAATATTCAATATATAATGGTAATAAAAGGAATAGAAACAGTTTCCTTTGGAATAATTTTTTTAATGTTTTAAAACATTCTGTTATG
The DNA here is from genome assembly GCA_011833715.1 of Carcinoscorpius rotundicauda. Lineage (NCBI taxonomy): Eukaryota > Metazoa > Arthropoda > Merostomata > Xiphosura > Limulidae > Carcinoscorpius > Carcinoscorpius rotundicauda. The sequence continues at coordinate 88,674,160 of CM022399.1, forward strand.
TGTTTTAGATGTCAAATGCATCTTGATGCCTCAGCGGAAATATTGTGAATTTATATCACTTAAATTGGGAGTTCGATCCCTGCGTTTTACAACTTCATATTTAAAAAGTTAAATAAATAAAAACTTCTCATTTCTGTTACATTTTACCACTTTTAAAGACCTTAAATGTTAGTCCAAACCTCGTAACAAAAACAAAATTTTAGAAGCCCCTCCAATGGCACAGTGGCACGCCTGCGGACACACATCCCTACAAACTGGGTTTAGATACCCGTGGCGGGCACTACGTATATAGACCATTGGATAGCTTTGTGCTTAATTCCAAACAATCAATTAATCTGTGAGAAGACATAGAAGGAAAACAGATTTGTGTTGTTGTTTTAGCAGCTTCTGAGGTGTAATCTGATGGTTCAAACCAGGAGAAACCAGATATTTACTTAGTTATTCATGTTCTCGTCTGAATTTAACTTACTGAGGTCACAAAGCTTGAGATGAATTTTTGTTCTATTAAAATGTGGAAGTGTGTATGTGACTAGCTTATGTACTCGTTTAGGCTTATATCTATACAGAGAAAGTCTGATTCTCCAAACGTTTACCAGTTACGTAGGTCGTTTCCAGGTAAGCACGTGTGGTTCAGCTTGACCCCAACCATCACCTCGTTATCGTATTATACAGTTTAGAAACTTTCCGTTTGGCTGCCTCTTGTTTACTTCATACAAAGGCTATCGTGCATGAAAATTTCCGTCTCAGTTAATCGATTCGACTGACACCGTAAAACCGTGCGCTCGAGGAAAAGATAAATATGAAAGGACGCTCATTATATGTGTGTTTCAAAAACAAACTAACCGGAAATAACATAAAATTGCACACTGCTCATACATTTTCTACTTTGTTTTATAATTTGAAATCGAAGCTACACAAGGACTATTTGTATATAGCCGTTCCCCATTTTGAACTGACGCTCTAGAAGGTAGGAAAATAGTCAGCAGTAACCGCCGCCAACTTTTGGGTTTGATTTGTTTAGTTTTGAATTTCGTGCTAAACTACACGAGGGCTACACAGCTGTCCCTAATTTAGCTTTGTAAGACTAGAGGAAAGGCAGCTAGTCACCCACCGCCAACTATTGGGCTATTCTTTTACCAACGAATAGTGTGATTGACCGTCACTTTATAACTACCACACGGCTGATAGAGCGAGAATGTTTGGTGTGAGGGAGGATTCGGACTCGTGATCCTCGGATTACAAGTCAAGTGCTTTAACTACCTGGCCATGCCGGTCCCAATTTTTGGGCTACTTTTTGTCTGACTAAACAATAGGATTTGATCATCACACTTTTCACGCACCCACCCATCGCTCCACAGTGCAGAGAATGTTTCTGTGGGGACGGGCAGCGAGTTCTGAGCCATTGGACTCTCAGACTATGCAGAATAACCAATAGGTCTATGCAGTTTAGTATGTTTTTAGTACTGAGCCTGTGATGGTCAACAAATCATTCTGGAAATTGGTGTTTTAATGTTATTCTCGATGAATGAGGCTTGACGCATATTCTAAAACGAGAGAACAAAAAACAAAAAGAAAAACTAAATACAAATTAAAGTACGTCATGATTAAATCTATATGGTTACACTTTCGCGGTACCATGCTGGACATTATATCATTCTTCTCATATTTACTTACCACTCTACAAACATCGGATTTCGATACACGTATTTGTCACAACACATATAGCCCGTTCCGTAACTTTATGGTTAATTACAAAGCTACACGAGGGCTATCTGCGCTAGGGTTCCCTAATTTAGCAGTGTAAGATCAGAGGGAAGGCAGCTGGTCATCACCATTCACCGTCAACGAACGAATTCATCTTGTAATTTACCGTGTATTCTGCTCTGACTTCATTACGTCAAATATGAGCATTACTACGTTGTAGATTTCACAAGATATCGAAACTAATGATTTCTTATGTATGTGTCCCTCCAATTTCATCCCTCTTTGAAAGATAACACATCTACTGTGCTCTTTCTTCCAGGTTTTGCTTTCAGTGCAGCAATCAACTGACGAATCTCTGATTCGGCGGGTATCGCAAATCGGCTGGTTATCGTCGAATACGTTCGTCCATCATTCGATCTGGACTTGGTTTAACTTAATCGCTGCACTAAAACTATCACGTTCGCATCCACATCTAGAACATTTCAAATATGTCTCCTGGCCACACCGTTTTCTTTACATTCTCGAGTTAACTTCTACACATTGGCGCTCATAGTCTTGGGTCAGTCAGCTCACTGGTTCAGTCACGTGTTTGGTCAAGCGACTTAAACGTCTCATTTTTATCCACTAAAGGCATCTCGGACCTTTCTAAAACGACTCTTTGTTTTTATCCACATCAAACTGCTGCACCTACTGATGTGTTAAAATCTTTTATATAAAAACACAATACAAGTAACAATTTTTCGACCTGTTTAGATCATCATAAGGTTAACTCTCAACAGTTGTCTTTATGTGTTTGTTTGTTTTTGAATTTCGCACAAAGCTACTCGAGGGCTATTTGTGCTAGCCGTCCCTAATTTAGCAGTGTAAGACCAGAGGGAAGGCAGCTAGTCATCACCACCCACCGCCAACTCTTGGGCGACTCTTTTACCAACGAATAGTGGGATTGACCGTCACATTATAACGCCCCCACGGCTGAAAAGGCGAGCATGTTTGGCGCGACGGGGATGCGAACCCACAATCCTCAGATTACTAGTCGCACGCCTTAACATGCTTGGCCATGCCGGGCCAGCTCAACAGTTGTCAAGTAGTTATTTAGTATTTCCAAACTGATAATCAAGTTATTATTTGTTTTATTTTTCCATTGTATGATTATTATTATTTAATACAGTTTGTTAATCTATCGATGGAAATTTGATTCTGTTACGAGTCGAAATTTATTCGTCTTTTTTTGTTATTGTTGTCCTTTTCGTTGTCTCTTACGCGAGACTGGGGTCAGGTTACGGACTTACAACTCTAAAAATCTAGAGTTCGATATGCTCTAGTGAAAGAAGCATATAAACCAATGTGACTTTGCTATAAAAAAATTGTCGGTTTTTCCATGGGTTTTGATTTTTTGTTTTGAATTTTGCGCAAAGCTACACAAGGGCTATCTGCGCTAGCTATCCCTAATTGAGCAATGTAATACTAGAGGGAAGGCAGCTAATCATCAGCACTCACCGCCATTTTTTGGGCTACTCTTTTACCAACGTGTCGTTTTATAACACCCCAAGGCTAAAAGGACGAAAATTTTGGTTTTAACACATACATGAAATGTTACAACTTATATGCAGTGAGTTGTTGCTTATGATAAGCACAAAGCTACACAGTAAGCTATCTGTGCTATGCCCACCACAGGTATCGAAACACGGATTCTGACATTGTAAGTCCGGAGACGTACCGTTGTACCCCTTTGGGAATATAAAGTCAGTTAAATCCATGTCCTTCCTCTATCAGGCGCCTGAAGCAGGCGATTGCTAACTCTGGTTTCAAGTGGCACAAGCAGATACGTATGGTTACCCATTCTTGTTAGTGGAACAAAGGTGGGGAGGTGTCTTGCTCTGAAACATAACAGTATGGCGCCGGCTAGCCTCGAACTCACAACCATTTGACTGCGGTCACAAACCAGCAAAGTTAAATTAATCTAAACTTTTAAGGTTTCGGCGTTTGTTATTTCAAAAGAAATCTGTTTTAATAAGGCGAAATATGATGGACAGTTTAAAAGTAATACGTAAATTCGTTAGTAAATTTAATTTACTTTACCCCAAATCTTTTTTTTTTTTTTTGACTCCATCTACTGGCATATGAGAAGACTTACCTGAGTAAGTTATATTCTGGAGAAAGATTGTATTTTGAACACTTTATTCACGACGTTAGAAACAGTTTAAAATAAATTTTGTTGATTGTGAGAAATTGTGAAAACGCAAACTTGTCATGGTTTTTAAACATTAAAACGTAAGAAATGAAGAGGAAATGTAACACCGCCGTGTATTTAGGGAGTTTGACTCTCAATATACGGGTTCGACACCCGCCAGCTGAGTATGCTTGCCCTTTTAGCCGAGGGTGCACTATAAAGTTACGGTTAATCCCACGATTCGTTAGTAAAAGAGTTGTCCAACAGTTGGCGGTGGGTGGTGGTGATTAGCAGCTGCCTTCCCTCTAGCGCAGATAGAGTAACTTTGTGTGAAATTTAAAAAACAACAACTGACTATTTACTTATATAATTGTCCTTCAAGATGAAAAAAAAATACGTGGACTTTAGCATCTAAATTTGAAGCGGATTTTTTTTTCTTTCATTTAAATTGGATTGATTAAATAACAACAGGTAACTCGAATGCCTTTATTGATTATGTAAATACCACTCTCCACCAGCCACTGTTAAATCCGGTCTTTGATTGTTGTGATAACACTTGTTTTTTTGTTGTTGTTTTTATGTGCTACAACACTTCTGTGTGCATCTCTGGGTGCCCCCCAGTAGCTCAGCGGTATGTCTGCGGATTTACACGCTAAAATCCGGGTTTCGATACTCGTGGTGGGCAGAGCACAGATAGCCCATTGTGTAGCTTTGTGCTTAATTCTAAACAACAATAAACAACATTCTCTTAAAAACAGTTTCTACCTGTTGTTTTTCAAGCTTCACAAGGCAGTTATTCTCTGGTATAAAAAAAACTTTATTTCTTAGATTCACCCTGAGGTCCAGTGGTTAGATCATGCTCGACTCGTGATCTGCAGATCACTGGTTCGAACCTCCATCACAAAACATGCTTGTCTTTGAAACGTGGGGGCATCGTAGCGTTTCGGTGAATCCTACTGTTCTTTGGTAAAAAGAGTAGCCCAACAGTTACTGCTTATCTGCAACAAAAGATAAACAGATAAACAGAAAATAAAATAATTCAAACAATGTTCACCTGCAAAAAAACACTCGACAGATGTTGTTTGTGGCACAATCTCAAAACAATAAAAAAACAGAAAATCCGGGTTTCGATACTCGTGGTGGGCAGAGCACAGAGAGCCCATTGTGTAGCTTTGTGCTTAATTCAAAACAACAGCATCTCTGGCTTCTTTCAGCTTCACATTAGGAACTTATTCACGTGTTATGGAAGTTGCATTTTGGCTACTTTGAGTTTCACATTAAAAGTTCACGAGCTGTCAAAGTTTTCAAGAATCCTCTGTCGGCCACGCATGACGCTAAAAAATGTGTATGTGATTTTGAAATCAACTTTAAAGAAGCGAAAAAACGGAGAACAAAACCAAAACCCAAACCTGTATTTGATGGAATTGACGAGGAAGATTGCTTAACCGCCCGCATTTTTTAACGTGATGTAGATTTATACACGATAAGTGGAAGAGCTGTGAAAGTGTTTCGTGTAAAGAATGGTTTGGTTTAACTGTTGGTCATCGCAAAGCTACACTATAGGCGAGACTGACACCGTTCAACATCTGTGGGCGCTTCATATAAATTAGAATGATTTCGGTTATTCACTTCAAAACCTCGGATGAAATTTTTATGGCGTTGTTTGTAATTCACTGTTACAAATTAGGAACACCTGTACCTAAACCTCAAGCACACCCTTTCACCTTAAAATAGTTTGGTTTGAATTTCGCCCAAAGCTACTCGAGGGCTATCTGCGCTAGACATCCCTAATTTATAAGTGTAAGGCTAGAAGAAAGACAGCTAGTTATCACCACCCACTCCCAACTCTTCGGCTGCTCTTTTACCAACGAAGAGTGGGAATGACGGTCACATTGTAGCATGTTTGGTGTGATGGGGATTCGAACCTGCGACCTGCAGATTAGGAGTCGAGCTCCTTAACCGCTTGGCCTTGCCGTGTCCACCTTAAAATAGAGAAGAGACAAATAAAGATCAAATACGCTAAATAAAACTAAGATTATACTTGATATTGTATCAAAGTTAGAAACACGAGTCCTCATCAATAAGTTAACCAACGCTAGCAAATTTTAAAATAATTAGATCAGGCAGAATTACCAGATAAAATTTTGTAGATGTCACTAGAATCATGAACGAGTCAGGTTTGTGTTTAATTTGTATCATAACTCATAGGCCTTACACTTAAGACTAGTTCTATATTTCCTTTTTGTGTGTTTGCTGATTGTTATCTACAGAAATAAACAAAAATAAAACATATCTGATATCACAAGATAATAGTTAAATGCATAATAACCCATTTTTATTTGAATTTAATTTATGTCGTAAGTTATAGGCCCAACACTTAAGCCTAGTTCGATATTTCTTCTTTACGTGTCTGCAGATTGTCGTGTTTAGAAATAAACAAAAATAAAATATATCTGATATCATATGATAACAGTTACATGCGTGATAACCCATTTTTGTTTGAATTTAATTTATGTCGTAAGTTACAAGCCTGTCCCTCAAACGTGGTTCTGTATTTCTTCTTTTTATGTCTGCAGCTTGGCATTACAAAAATAAAGTATATCTAATGTTATGGGTAATGTGGTTGTCGAGTTATGCTCACTAAAGCGAACCTTTGTTTGTATATATCTATAGGTTTTGGAAGAAGTGAGGCGTTAATACAGATTTTTAAACGTTTTAATTATTTGTACCCAGAAGCTATCGTATCAGTTAGCTTAATAAATTCAAAATTTAATATAAACGAGTTACCTTTTTTAACATTGAAATATAGAATAAGGCTGTTGAAGCATGTTACACAATTTTACTTTTTTTAAAGTTTTAATTTTACTCATTTTATTGGGGCGCCCCCAGTGGCTGAGCGGTATGTCTGCGGACATACACGCTAAAATCCGAGTTTCGATACCCGTGGTGGGCAGAGCACAGAGAGCCCATTGTGTAGCTTTGTGCTTAATTCAAAAACAACAACAACAACATTTTAATATGTATGAAATCCAATTAATCTTAAGAGAACTAGAAAATTCAATGTTAAAAAATGGGAGAAATGTTAAGATATAAATTATTTATTTATAACATCTTTAACGTATAATTTTGGAAAAACCGAAGCGAACTAAATAGCTACAAAGCCACATTTTCCCTGTCCCACACATATACACACGTATGTACAATCATCCATAGAAAAACACGCACATAGAGAAAAATAAAAATAAACACATGCGCATAGAAACTCACGCAGATACTGGAATACAAGTTTATGTGACACACGTGATACTCTGATAATTAAGAAATTAATGTGTTATCAGATAAAAACACATCTATAGAATCTACTGGTGTTATGCCTAATGGCATACCCTGAACTGTATTTACAGTTCCTCCCCACCCGGTGATTGTTTTTAATGTTTTTCTGTTAAGACGTTAAAAAGAAGAAGTTAAATCACCCAGTTACTAAAATAAATCTTCTAAACGCAATGTATAGTCTACCAACATAGATATACAGCGACCTTATTCAACAAGTCTTGAGAGTAACGTATTTATTTATATTTAGGTAGCAACGGGTTAAAGGCCAGTTACCATAAGAAATACATGTTAATTAAAAAAAGAAAGAAAACTTAGGGAAAATCAATGGCCTGTCACAGAGTGTATTTAGTTTTGTTTTGTTTTTTGTGTGTGGTGCACCAAACGAAAGACCCAAGTTCACCATTGCGTAATTAATTATCACTTTTTGTTACTGTTGTTTCTCATCTGCCTCAGAGAATGCGCTGTTGTAGAAAGAAGGTAAACTTTATACCTAACAAAGCGTCTTCTTTGAGTTCTATTCCTTGTCCCTTGGGGAACACAGCCGCGGACGTCCGGGTAACAAACCCAAACATTTGGTTGCATAGTTGGTATTACGTATGTTTTGTGTCTGATGTTATTTTATGCGATAACTTTGCATTTATAAACAAGATGAGTTGATGAGGCTTAGAACACCTAAATTAAAAACAAAACAAAAACAAATGAATGGAAACATGTCGGTTCACGTATCCCCTTAGTCCCCCAAGTTATACCAGGACTGTAGCCTTGGTATTCCCCCAAGTTAAGCGGCTCACGTCTAGCTCCACTTCTCCCCCAAGTTATACCAGGACAGACGTAACGCTATAGCCTTGGTATTTCCCCAAGTTAAGCGGCTCACGTCTAGTTCCACTTGTCCCCCAAGTTATACAAGGACAACTTGGAAAGATAAACATTTGTTTTTTCTAAACTGCTTATTTAGGTTCTTGACTTTGTTGGATACAAGGTCCCAAATAGCATACTAATCACAGACGGAAATTACCGTTGATATGTTAATAACGAACATTGGAAACTAACACCATTTATCTGTTCGGTCCTCCTTCATGTCGCGTCAACAAATTATATCATATATCAAAAATTTAGTGCATAGATACGCGAGGGCTAAGAATACCCACCGCCAGCGTTTGAAATACTTTAGTCTGACTGGGAATTTGGATTTCACCATCTCCCATCTAATTCCCACATCTCAAGATGTGAAGCGAAGTGGTTTTGTGTGTGGCAATGAGTCTCGAGCTTCTCTCTGTGTGTGTGTATTTCTATGGCAAAGCCACATGGGGTTATCTGCTATGATCACTTAAAGGAATCGAACCTCTAATTTTAGATTTGTATATCCGTAAACATGCTGTTATTCCACCGAGGGAAACGGGTCTCGAATCATGAATTCTCTGATTCATCGTTCGGATATGCTCATCAATAAGATACTCCCAGCCTAGTGTCTTAATATATTCAGCAATATTTCTTCACGTTCCATTATTAGCTACCTTTAAGGTGTAGCACAGTTGGAATCATGTGGCTTTAATGTGTCCATGGTATGGTAAGTGGGAAATTTCTCTTACATTTTGAAAATGTCTTTCAAAATTGCCCCCCCCCTCTGCTAGTACAGCGGTATGTCTACGGATTTACAACGCTAAAATCAGGGGCTCGATATCCCACGGTGGGCTCAGCAGATAGCCAGATGTGGATTTAGAATAAGAAAAAGCACCGGTTTCAAAATTTGTGGTGCATTCTGGGAGGACTTACACATTTTGATGATGTGGTTTTTTTGTTCGTAGCTGTGTCGACAGTATTCTCGAAGTTTATAAAAAATTAGCTAAGAACAAGTTTCTCATATTTCTTTTTATATTCTGTTAATTTGGTGTAACAATCACTTTTTTTTAAAAAAATCTCCGCGGACTGCACGTGAATAAATTTGTTGTACCTTTTTTTTTCTCTCTTTTCTTCTTTTTTTTTATAAAATGTCGTGTCTTAACTGACTGTTTATTCATGAAATACAATACTCTTGATAGTAACGATTCAACAGACAAAAAGGTCCTTTTGATTTCTTAATTAAAGAGGTCAATATTCGTGGGCGAATGTAACATGTATTTTCCGCCACGCAACTCTAACGTAGCTAATTTTGACACCAGAGAAAATCGTAAAAACACTGAATTGAAAGCCATCTATATCGCTGATCGTGGGAACTACGTAAGAGTACATTTGTACCAAATCCGATATACGCTTGTTGGCATATACGTGAACAGCTCACAAAAACTCCAAATAGTGCTTTCGTCGTTGAAAATTTAAGCAGAAAAGAAAAATTCCTGAATCGTCTATATCTTCGTTTGAGCTGGGTTGTTTTCAATTAAGCACGAAGCTACACAAAGGGCTATCTGTGCTCTGCCCACCACGTGTATTGAAACCCGGATTTTAACTGTGTGAGCTCCCACGCATGTCTCTATATCACTGGGGATCTTTGTTTGGAACCTGACAACAAAAAAGAACTTTTGTACCAAATCATATAAAAATTGGCCGAAATACAACGGAATAATTGTGAAAAAAACACCAAAATTATGCTTTTTCGTGAGCTCCGACCTCCTGAAACATTCAAAATGAGCAAATTCAATTTTTTTTTGCATGTGTTGGGCGCATGAAAAACTTATGTTTGTGCCAGTTTTCATTTTCATTGCTGTATATCTGACAGCATAACATCCGTAAAGGCCTAAAATAAAAAAAACAACAAAGGATTTTGTTTGTTTGTTTTTTTTTAATTTCGCGCAAAGCTATACGATAGCTATATGCGCTAAACCGCCCCTAATTTAGCGTTGTAAGACTAGAGGGAAGGCAGCTAGTCATCACCACCCACCGCCAACTCTTGGGCCACTCTTTTACCAACGAATAGTGGGATTGACCGTAACATTGTTATGTCCCCATGGCTGAAAGTCCGAGCATGTTTGGTGCGACAGTGATGCGAACCCGCGACCCTCAGATTAGGAGTCGCACGCCTTAACACGCTTGGCCATGCCGGGCCAGAAAGATATTATGACGTTGGCCTCTTATCTTTAAAAGGATTCATTAGTTTGAAAGGTAATATTTATACTGTAAATAGGGGTTCAGTTTCCCGCTCTTGACAGAGTGCCGATAGCCCCTTTTGTGACAACCGACTAGAGCAGTCCAAAAGTTGGCGGTAAGTACTCTTGACTAGTTGTCTATCTTCTAATTTATTAGATGAAAATTAGGGACGACATTTTTTTTAAAGCACGAATATACATCTCGGTTTTTAGTGTTGTAAGTCCACAAACATACCGCAGTACCTCTTAGGGGAGGGGGGAATAACCAGCGCATGTAGTCCATACGTAACTTTGCTCAACCATTCGAAACAGAGATATGAATAACAATAATAGAAGTTTTGTTTCGTAATTCGAAGTGACTAAAATAACAGAGTTAATGCAAGTTTTAAAAGAAAAATATTTATTAACTGACATTCAAAGTGGGTTTCATAGATGGTTAAACGCCATGGCCCGATGTGGATGGGTGATCAACGTTCCAGTCTGCTGACCTGAAGGCCCACAATTTGAAATAATGATATTGAATGCATTATAAACATCATCACCCAAATGCGTTATTCGACTAAACATTAATCGTGGAGGCGGTAGATGTTTGTTGGCTGGTGTTTACCACGCTTGTCAGCAGCTCTGAACAGATATACTTAAATCTTGTTGTCTGCGGTCTGTCCCTTTAGCCAATGCGTCTCATAAAGTGTCGTATGCATTTGAAAATATCAAATACCTTAACACCTATAACTGGTTGTTTTAAACGGAAATATAGTGTATATAATATATATAGCAAACAATAACTGGTTTACTTTGTGATGGAAAATCTCATTTATTCTTACTTATTTTTACACGTGCATTGTTTGCTAATAATACCAGTCAACAGATCATTGTTAAATACAAGGAATGTTCTTCTCACTTTGGGTATCACTGGGCTACTGTGTATCTGTTCAAGTAATAGGACATGCTAAAACTGTTACAGACGTTAAACAGAAACCAAAACCCATTAAATTGGTTAGTCAATGACAAGCTGCTAACAACAGAAGTCAAGTGGAATATTAAAATACATCCTATTTTCCAGTGTTTTTTTCCTTCAGGGTGTAAGAGAACTGAAACTTTGTGTGTAGTTGTCAAACTACAACATATATTTACAGAAAACGGCCTCAGTTCTAGACAGTGCCTACCCACACGTGTGTACAGACTGTCCTATATAAGATCCGTGAAATGAAGACCATGGAGAAAACTTAGAACTCGCTACGTGCTGCTTCAGTTTAAATAAACGCTAAAGCCAGAACAGCGATGTGACTAGGCCGTAAACGAAACGTTTGTCTTCCTGCCTGTCACAGTCGCTGAGTTGCCACGGCTGACTTCTTGTTCTCGCGAGGTCTGGCAGCCACATGTGACGCTCTATGTAATCTTACTCCTGGTGGCAGGAATTGGTCAGCCACGCGATTTACCTCGTCTCTCCTGTACCAAAGTCCTTAAAGTCAACGCCCTTAGTACTCAGATAGGCTTATCTACAGGGACAGAAACCTGCTACGTTCCGACAAAGAAGGGTTAGGATCGTAAGAAGACGTTGGTGTCCGGGCTTCTTCAAATCGCGGTCTAATTTGTCGCGCGTTCTTACGGTCTGGCGATGGTTGCAATTCCGTGATGCGCTTCTTTAGAGAACTCGCACGTGACCCGTTATCTGGGCCACCCCCAGCCGAGGTGAAAAAGCCCATGCCAAAAACTCACTACAGATAAACACCAAGTGCAGAGAAGACTCGCCACGCGGATTGGCCGCGCGAAAACTGTGCTGATTTATGACTACATAACCGGTCTCATCATCGGTGTTTTGTCAACTACACATAAAGCGTAGCACACAGATTAAAACGCTTCAAATGTATGTGTCTGGATAAACTTATTTTTAGTCACAGAATAACATTCGATAACCCGATACACCACCCGTCTATAAGTTTGTTTATTTTTATCTCAGAATATTACAGCTGAAGATCACTGAACATTTGCAAAAAGACAAATCCCAGTTATACATTCCCTGAAGACTTCTTTAGTTAGCTACGTTTTCGTTCCGACGCTATGTATCATTCGGTTTCCTGCGAGAGAAAAAACAAACACCGTTAAGCGAATATAATTCACTTAATGTCCTATGGGATATTCTTTTCTTATACCAGGAAAGTTCCAAGACAACTTTCTCTTCACGATAAACGTAGAGACGATGTCGAAATGTTGACATCGCGCGGTGTTAGAGAGTGCCTGTTTTGCTCACTTGGACTCTGTTTAAATTACACAGACCAGCGATAGTTTTAATGTCTTGAAATTTTGATATGTTCCAGGGTGATTCCTGTACACTGAATCCGAAAATGTAATCCATCATGTCCAAATATTTCACAAAACGTCATATGTACTTTTATATCAGTGATTCGTTTTCGTTGAAATCTGGTCACGTGAGAGTCTTTTCGATCGTTCTACGACCCACGAGACACACACCGTTAGTATATAAACGGTCAACAGGCCGTATGACGAGTAATTTCTAAATAGTATCAGTTTCTGCGTGCATTTTGATAGTATTATTTTGAATTTCGATGTCATTTATTTGTCGCTATGGCAACAAAAAAAAATTGTCTAAATAGACCAAACATATTCTGTTATATTTGTGGTAAATTTGATCTAAGTAAGAGGTTTTACTTTTTTTCCCCTGTTACGAGAAGAAAAATAGTCCGTAAGCAACACAAAAAAAAACGAATATTATTTTCCAAGTATGCGAAGCTGGATTATGGAAAATACGTTATTAAAACAAACAAACAAAATATTATCATGTTTAAATTCACAGTCCTGTGTTATTTGTTTCTGGATCATTGAGCTGATAATGGGAGCAAGGTCTACATCTTTAAACGTTTGTGTACCAAACTTGTACAGTGTTTGAAACTTATATTAATTCACGATTTCTTTCTAAACAGAAGCCTCTCTTTCTATCTGTCAGTTTTTGTGTGTGTGTGTGCACTTATCTCTTCCTTTGTCTCTCTATCACCCCCCGGTGTGTCTGCGAATTTGCAATGCTAGAAACCGGGTTTCGATACCTTTGATGGGCAAAGCACAAATAACCCTTTGTGTGTGTAGCTTTGCGCTTTACTTCAAACAGAAATTGTCTACCTATCTGTATTTATGAGTCTCTACATATCTAGTTGGACTCGCATGGCCAGGTTGTTAGGGTAGTCGAATCGCAATCTGAGGGTCGAGAGCTCGAATACCCGTTACACCAAACACGCTCACCCTTTCAGCCGTGGAGGCACAACAATAATACGGTCAATCCCATTATTCGTAAATAAGAGACTAGCCCAAGAGCTGGTGGTGGGTGGTGATGACAAGCTGCTTTCCCTCTAGTTTTCACACTGTTAAATTAGGGGATGGTTAGCGTAGATAGCCCTTGTGTAGCTTTGCGCAGAATTCATAAAAAAACAAACAAGCATTTTCAGTTAAGCATCTGTCTGTCCATGTGAATTTGTTGGTATACCACCTATCTGGTTGTTAGCCCCCCAGTGGCTCAGCGGTATGTCTGCGGACTTACACGCTAAAATCCGGGTTTCGATACCCGTGGTGGACAGAGCACAGATAGCCCATTGTGTAGCTTTGTGCTTAATTCAAAAACAACAACTGTTTGTTTCTTTTTTTTCTCACTCTCTGTCTGTCTACCTTAAGTACATGGATTTCAAAGTGTGTTAAAAACATATGCACGTATCTATTTGATAATTTTGAAATTTGTTAATATACGAAAAAACAAAAACAACAACAACCTACTTACTTATGCAAGACATAAACACCACAGATAAACTAATAAAGACATTGGTATTTCTCTACTGATGTATTAATTGTAACGTTTCATGACCTATGTTTAATTTGTAAGGTCATTATTCAAAATAACAAGTCGTTAAATTCTTCACGTTATGTTTAGGGTTAGTTTCGTTTTTGTTTCTGTTCGTTGAAGATCGCTTGCTTTGATCAGTAGTTCGCGAAAACGCGTTTTTGAAATTTATATATAACTATTCTACGCCATAAGCGTTGTTCATTGGTACTTAACGCATAAGTGCACGTATTTTAACGTTGTGTGTGTGATATTTATTATCTTATTTAACGTCATATTCAAAATTCTGGAAACACTCCACACATTTTAGGAAGTAATTAAAGTTGCAAAGAAAATGTTTACTATTTTAATGGATATCTGTCCATACGCTAACTCATAAGGGTTAAGTGTACATAAACAACTTTCTGTGTGCCGTCCGGTTTAAGTTAGCGGAACTGGTTTTAGATTTTTTTTTTCTCACCTATTTATCTTGCTAGAAGTACCACTTTACAGCGTTCAGATGATGAATGTGGACCCACTGCTTTCACTTCATCTATGGTTGGATGCACGTTTGTCGTCCAGAAAGGGGTGGTGGGTTAATTAAACTATCAACTGTTTTCGGTATTTATGCTATGCACTGATAAGCCTTTTGATTTTTTTTACCGGGCTACGTATATATTATAATAACTATAGAGAGTTAAAAGGTTACACACGAATTATTATTTTTAAATGCAGTTACACATGAATTATTACTTTTAGATGTATTTGGTGATATGATATCTTGGCTCAAAATACAGTCTTTAGTTTTAATGCTTTCAAAACAAACACAGACGTGTCCTTACTTGTTTTTTTAAAGTCAAAATAATCTATTCCAAAAAACGTAAACTATATACAAAACTAACAAACAAAACTATTCTAATTATGCTGCCCCCTCTGTGGCACAAAGGTTTATCTGCAGACTTACAACGCTAGAATCCGTGTTTCGATACTCTTCATGGGCAGAGCACAGATAGCCCGTTGTGTAGCTTTGTGCTTAATTCTAAACAATCAATCAATCAATTCAAACAAACAAATTATACCGCTTTCCAGACTAAAACCAATTTTTCGTTTACTATTTTTGTTACTTCTTGCTGGAAATTTACGCAAACCTATCCCAGGGGCTATCTGCACGGGCAGTAACTAATTTTGAATTGATGACCGTGGGGGAAGAAGAAAAAAAACAATGCCAAGTTTTATGATGTTTTTATTGAAAAGTGAGGTCGGACCTTCACTCTTATAACGCACCCACAGCCACCAAGTGCAAAGTGTATTTCTGCTGTAATCGAACCATGAACCTTCGGAATCGCAGTTCGGAACAATGTTAGCAGTGGATAATTTTACTGAAGGCCCTTTCCTGTGGTATATTAGGCTAAAATTAGTGGCAACTGTACGGAGGTAGATTGGGAAATGTACTCTCAAACTCTAGAACGTTTGATCAAAACCTTACATATCGTACTTACTTCCAAAGTATTCCAATTTCAATACCCGCAGTGGGCAGAACACAGATAGCCCATTTTGTTGCTTTGTGCTCAACTGCAAACTATTTAGCGTAACGTCAGAAAAACTGGTGGTTGGAGGTGTTTTAAACTGCCAGTCGGCTACGAAATACTTTTGTTACTGTAAAATTAATCACTTGAGAAACATAAACGTTTTATTTATTTTTTTTGTTTTGCTAATTGTATCGTTTTAGTCTTGTGGGTTTCGATACTCGTGGTAGACAGACCACACACAGCCCTGCGCGCCTAGTAACAAACAAAAGCAACCAGTTAAACTTCGTGAAACAGAGACTTTGTGTTTACTTTGAAGTTACTTCTGCTTACTTTCTAAACAACAACAACAATAAGAAGAAATTATGCGATAAGTTTTTATTTAACATTTCAAGCCTGCTTACTACAGGATTGTTTATGTCAAGTTCCCCCATGGCTGAGTGGTAAATCTGAAAGCTTATAACTCTAAAAAATTGGATTTCAATGCTCGTGGTGAGCATAATAGCACCTAAGTTGTCCATTGTGTAGCTTTGCGCTTGACAACAAACAAACTGTTCCAAATTAGTCGTCTGTTTGACTCAGGACGTCCGCTATTGCGAGTTTAGGCTTTTCACCTTTCTAGTTGTTGTCAACCTTGGCTGTCCTTTCATTTCATTTTAAATTAATCTTTTGTGTTTGCGAACTCGATATGTGTAACGATTTGGTTTATTTTGAATTTCGCGCAACGCTACATGAGGGCTATCTGCGCTAGTCGTCTCTAATTTAGCAGTGTGAGACTAGAGGGAAGGCAGCTAGTCATCACCACCCACAGCCATCTCTTGGACTGCTCTTTTACCAACGAATAGTGGGATTAATAGAATCATTATAGCGCCCTCACGGCTAAAAGAGAGATCATGTTTGGTGTAACAGGGATTCGAACCTGCGACCCTCAGATTACGAGTCGAGTACTGTAACTACCTAGTAGATATGAAGATTCTTGTCCAGTCAGTTGTTCACTTCAGGTCAGACCAGATTTCTTTCTTGACCTGTATGTGTCTTAAATGTAAACCTAAACTTTGATCTTGAAACGTTTGAACTGGTTCGTCTTTTATTAATTAACTGTAATCATATCTGGATATCCATTTCTCCTCTTTATTTTATTTTTACCTAAATCTCTTTACTACCCTACCAGGGCGATGGTTTTGAAATCAGGTCAGTGTGTATGTGTCTGTCTGTGTTTCTACGCGCGTATCACAGATACTAATAGATTAATGTGCACGACAATTTTACACAATATGGGAAGTTGGCGTGGGACGATTCTACCCAAATTTGATCTGAATCCAAACCCGGATCCGAATTCTGGATCACTTTGAAGCTTTTTTTTTTAAATCTTATATTGCAATTGGACGACAGTAAGTTTTCACGGTCTTGGGTTAATAACTATAACATGTGATCGTATTTGTACCAAATATTATGGGCACATTAAGGCTCCAGATTCCTCATCATATTACAAAGAATGATTCGGATAGTTGATCATTACGAATCTGAAAAGGATTTTCTGAGTTTGCGCAGGTGAAATTTGACGTTATCCACTGTAAGCGCACGCAGGAGCGGTGGGGACAAAGACGTGCATTGTCTGTGTTGTTGTTGTTGTTGTTTTTTGTCACCAAGAGTTATTAATAGAGTGATTTCTAACTTCCATCGTGACCGTCGGTTTACCAATCTAATTTTAATAGTGAATACTGGCGTTTTGTTTCGGAAAACAAAGTTGAAAAAAAAAGAAAGAAAAAAAAACGAAACTTGCTTTTCAGTTATCACAACTCTTTTCCAATTGACTAGTTTTTGTTAAAGGTGACGCCACCTGTTCGTAAGTTGACGTATATTCGACTCAGCCGGGATCGCGTTTAAATTTATTACGTATGTTTCTCACGTTCTACGAGGAAAGATGTTATAAGCCTTAGGGTGATATTCAAAGTAGCTGATTTCTGAGTGGGTTAGAAATAATCAATGTTACCTGAGGATACGATTAATTCTAGCCAAAAGGGGTAAAACAAATAAATAATACACAAACATATTTAGTTCTAGTAATCAAGAACACAAAAAATAACACGATTGACACCAAAACGGTCAAAGTAAATATGAATTTATGTTTTAATAATACGTGTAGTGACTTTGTAAAACACGTAAGTACCGAGCCATCTTTCGTCAAGATGTGATATTAATTATTTTATCAGAAGAATCTTCTGGAAGTAAAGTTTTCTCTTTACTTTCTCTTTACAGTCATTTTAAGTAAATCTTATCATATCGGGGGAACTTCATTGATACGTATGTAAGGTTTGTTCGTTTTTATACATCGTTATAAAATATTTAAATATTCTATTCTTATAGATCATTACAATTTTGTTTTGGAATTTCGCACAAAGCTACTAGAGGGCTATCTGTGCTAGCTGTCCCTAATTTAGCAGTGTAAGACTAGAGGGAAGGCAGCTAGTCATCACCACCCACCGCCAACTCTTGGGCTACTCTTTTACCAACGAATAGTGGGACTGACCGTAACATTATGCGCTCCCAGGGCTGGGAGGGCGAGCATGTTTATGCGCGACGCGGGCGCGAACCCGCGACCCTCAAATCACGAGTCGCACGCCTTACGCACTTGGCCATGCTGGGCCTAAATTGTGATAAAATAATTAAATAGTTCATTTTTATAGATCATTACAAAATACTTAAATATTCCATTCTTATAGATCATTAAAAATACTTAAATAGTCAATTCTTATAAATCATCGCAAAACACTGAAATACTTTATTCTCACAGTGAACCATATTTGATTTATACTTGAAACAGCTAAAATAAAAATGTCAGATTATTGATAAATAATAGACGTATGTATTTTAAACATTTATTGATTTTATTTTAATGTGTTATAAGTTTCATCTTCAGTCTTGTCTGATTCTGTTTTATTGAAGGAGTGAATTTATCACTCTGTATCGAAGGTAAGAAACGTGGTTCAGGTAACTTGCAATAGAAAATCTGTTTTCAAGCTGTTAGAAACCACTGAAATGTCTCACGGAACGTCGAACAATCACAGTTTGTACTGACTTGAAATAATAAAGTTTTCTTTCATTTTCATAACTTATTTGAAACATTCAAGTAAATAGTATACGTACCTCAAACTGCTAAAAACATCATGTTGTGTTTCCAACACTTACGGGTTTTTCCTGTGGTTGCTTTTTGTCTCACGCAGATGTTTTTTAGCTGATAAGACTCCTCGGCTGGCCAGCGGTAAGTTTCGGACATGTAACGATAAAACCCTCTCTTCGATTAACCACGGTGGACGCAGCAGATAGTAGCCCAATGTGGTTTTGCTGTAAAAATGAACAAACAAAGCCGATAAAATCTAACGAGATACCACGCGCTGTTCAGGGGTAGACCAGTGAATATTTTGACAATATTCACATTTGTGATGTCGAAAAAAAACTGCTTTCAAGTAGTTTGACCTTCAAAGGTTATGCACTAATGCACTGTTTGTGTTATTGTCCCTTAATTTTTAAATATGTTCGTAGTATAGATTAATAGTGGTTATTTCACGTATATATTGACGTAGTAACAACGTATTGATGTTACGTATGCGCACGTGGTTGCCAAGAATGTGTTACAACCTGCAGTTAGTGTGGATTTTGACCATTTTTACAATGTAAGTGGATTGTTGTTCATTAAATTATGCGTCTCTGTGGACGAGCTCTTAGCCTAATTGTATCAAGTTCATTTTGGGTGGGAAGATGACAGACTTGCCACCTGACTGCCACTAGATGGCGATATGCCACGGAGCTGCTGGGTGACCCTGGTTACGACTAAAGAAAAATAAAATGACAACAGTGTCGTCATTCATCTACGGTGCTAGTGTTGACATGCTGGTGCGAAGCTCAGTTATCAGTCCGTCCTGCTACCTGGCGGACAAAGGAAACATTCCTGGGCCGTGGGAAGCCCATAAACGTGACACTAAAGGGCTGATCCAGACGACATTTTCCTGTAGGGGGTTGACGAGTATGTGCTGAGGTAAGCGTGAGTGATAAAAATCTGACTCCGTGAGATTTTTTCCAAGTGTGCCGGAATGTAACCGGCCCTGACGAAAACAAAAATAACCGGGTGTACGTTCGCAAGTGTGTAAAATGTACTTTGATAACGCGGGTCCTTATATGAAGTTTTCTTTCAGTTAAACTTCCTTTTTGTTTTAAATACTCACAGAAACACAATTGTCTAAGTCCTAATGCTTTAACAGTCATCAAGTTTCAGCTTCAAGGATATATCAGCAAGTCAACCAATGTGTGCCTACAAGTTTTCACTGAAGTGGCTTTTTCTCAAAAATTGATTTAGAAATGGTCATCCACAATCTTCTAAGCAATTTGGAGGGCTTCGTGTAATTCGGACTCATAGCTCAGAAAGTGATTCTCAAAAGTTGATTTAGAAGTGATGGTCCACAATTTTCTAAGCAATTTGGAGGCCTTCGTGTAATTTGGACTCACAGCTCAGAAAGTGATTCTCAAAAGTTGATTTAGAAATGATGGTCCACAATTTTCTAAGCAGTTTAGAAGTTTTCGTGTAATTAGACCACAATGGTCATCCACAATTTTCCAAAATAATTAGATGTCTCCATATATAACTTGGACTCATGGCTCTAAAAGACGCCTTTTTAATCACAAGATTGCCTGGTACCCAGAATTAATTGATTTTGTGGGTATGGTTGTTAGATACTGAACACAGACAGGGCCAATAATCTTTAACAAGTGATTAGGAGATTAGGATGTAAAAGTGCTCCTGGTTTTTCTTCAGTTAATTAACCATTGTTTCGCCGCTTTTTGTTTTCCAAACTCGAAGAAAATCCAAACAAGAGTACAAGGCTGGTGATACTGGATGGAGGCATGTGAATAGATATACTCAAACTAAACTTTCACTGGTTGGCTGACGTAGATGGCAATTCAGTTTAAGTGAAGTCAATCATTGTTTACCCTTAGCTGAAGGGGCTGCTGTTGCATGTTGAAATCCAGGGGACGTATTGTTTTTTATGATGGATTGTTCCTGCCCGTACCTGGAGTGATTATGTAAACCCTTTGGCTAGTCTAAACTTCAGTTCTACGGTGGACAACAACATTTAAATAAATTTTAGTTGAAATATATTCATTATCTTGAACAGAAGAACGTTCTGTTTTGTTCAGATATCAGCTTAACAACAATAATTAATAATACATCGTATGTTAAACATTTCACATCTCCGTGTTACTGTGTGGACTGAAAATTAGATTTTCTAATGGACCAAATCTTAACTAACTGAGGACGCTGTAGTAAATAACCTTTATTGATAGATTGATTCGGGTTTAATATTTCACAACGCGCTTTTGATTGTAACAGTCAAGGATTAACATTTTGGGTTAATTCGGGTTAAATATTTCATAACGTGCTCTTCATTGTTTCAAACACCTTGTCTTTACTGGACACCATTTTTTATGCTTCATTGTACTATACACTTTGTCTTTACTGGACACCATTTTGTTACACTTCATTGCACTATACACCTTGTCTTTACTGGACACCATTTTGTTACACTTCATTGTACTATACACCTTGTCTTTACTGGACACCATTTTGTTACACTTCATTGCACTATACACCTTGTCTTTATTGGACACAACCTGCTTCTGACTTAACACCATAACGTTTATCTTTCAGTTCCTTCATAAGATATCGAGTGACTGTGAGGCTGCACACCACTAAAAATCGGGTCTCTGTTCTCATGGTGAGCACAACATTACGTAGATATCAAATCTGATTGTTCTATGTCATCTACCTTGAATTGACTGTATGGCTCTCTCGTTCAGCGCGCTTTGTCTGCAAGTCATGAGACTGTTATTTTCTTCAACTTTTTTGCCATTACGAGTAATGCTTTACCAAACTTAAATTTAATCACTGACAATTCGCTGTTCAGGGTTGCACTTCACAACGTGCTTGTTAACCTGTAGAGGTTTCTTTGGTTTTGAATTTTGCGCAAAACTACACGAGGAAAGGCAGCTATTCATCACCTCCCAGTGCCAATAACCTTTAGAAAACTGTTACATTTACAAAAAAACTTCATCTTAAGGTCGTGGGTTCGAATCTCCGTCACACCAAACGTGTTCGCTCTTTCAGCCCTGGTGACGTTGTAATATGACGGTCAATCCCACTATTTGCTGGTAAAGGAGTAGCCCAAGAGTTGGCGGAGGGTGGTGATGAATAGCTGCCTTATTTCTAGTCTTGCACTGCTAAATTAGGGACGGCTAGCGCAAATAGCCCTCTTGTAGCTTTGCGCGAAATTCAAACCAAACCAAACCAAATTCATGTCTTATCGATATGTCGAATTTCAAACGATACAAAGTTACACACTTTGAAAAATAAGGTGTCTAGTAGCGGTCAATAATTCTAAACACCTATTGATTTTGGCCTGCTCATTAGCTGTTCATATATGAGTCTAAGCTCACAACAAACAGAGGCGCTTTCATTAGTGCGAGCCAACAATGGTCGTTAAGTTCGTGGGCTCGTGCCTGGTAACTAAAGGACCACCCTGTGACATGGAACTCGACGACACTTCTAATAATGGTGGAGTTTCACTGGTGAGAAAGCGTAATGAAGCTAAATCTTCTACACGAAAGTGAGGTTAACAGATAAAAAGGCAGGGCCGTGAGTGGTGAGGGAGAAAGGCCCAAACAGACCGACTATAAAACTCATTTCTGTGACGAAATAATATTTGACACCAGCTTAAGAACGATACTTGAAGCCTGGATTGGTAGGGATTTTTTTTTATGGGGCACGTAGTCGCTTATCAAAATTAACTCACTGGTTCTATTCTGTCAATGAATTTCGAGTGTTCAGAACATCACTTGAAATGTGACTAACATTTTTGGTGACTTAAAAGTTCCCGGTAAGTCACAGTTTGCCTCGAGTTTATTTTAAGAACTGACTTCATAAAGATAATGGGTTTGAAACTAGGAACTTTCGAAATGCCGAGTTTCTTCTAGGCTTTTTTTATGCGTTGATTTGGAAAGATTGTGTATTTGTTTGTTGTTAAGCCTAAAGTTACAGAATGGGCTATATGTGCAGTGCCCATCACGGGTATCGAAACCTAGTTTTTAGCGTTATAAGTCTTCAGACGTACCCCTGAGCCACTGGAGGCCAATATGTTATTGTGTTTCAGTCAAATTATCTGGTTTTTTCTTGTTGTTACAACCACGTTGTTTATCTTTATGTGTATTTGCTTATAGCAAAGCCACATTGGGCTATCTGCTGAGCCCACCGTGTTTATATTTACTCTCATTAAACTTCTTTGTTAAGCTGTCCCTAATTTTGAAGTAAGAGACAAAGAGAGAAGGCAACTAGTCAACACCACCCACCATCAACTCTTAGGCAAATCTCTACCAACGAACAGTGGCATTGGCCGTACTATTATAACGTCTACACAGCTGAAAAAGGCAAGCATGTTTGGTGACAGGATTCGAACCCACGACCAACAGATTACGATCTGAGTGCCCTAATCATTGGACCATCCTCATTAATTTAATTTGGTAAGTGTATTTTAGTAGTACCGCTTTGCATAAGTGAGCTGTTTCAGGAGTAATTTATGTTAAGATTCTTTGATAAGTATGTGTACATTCATGTAGACAGTGACGTGTGAAGAGGATAATGGGAAGGAGTCACTTTAATAAAGTAACTAAAGAGACAGAAATATGTTGGCTGGAAAATAGTCGTGAAAAAATATAGATCCGACTCTACGATGGGCATCGTATGAAGTCCAGAAACACTGTGTTTGGTGAAGGAGACGCTCCTGATGGTTGAAACGGTGGTATCGTTAGATGTTACTTATTCCACAACCACTGCCACTTCTGAGAACACCATCATACATTAAATCAGATCTTAGAAACATTATGGTTCAACAGACACTTAAGTCTTTAAAGACTTTAAGCGTTCACAGAGGTAAAACTGATACTCTTAACATAGGTAAACGAATTTAATGAAATTGAAGATAGAAAAAGGGCAAAGTTTCTTGGCCTTATTGTAACTCACGTTTATTAATGTTTAATTAACTTTGTTGCTGTTTTTTTTCTTTCGTGGTTAAGTTCCTTCAATAATTATTTGATTTTTACATCACTGGATATAAAATATACAGATGAGTAAGGGTCGAGTTTGGATTTTGTTTTTAATCCAAATTTGAAGTTGGGCCTAGCGCTGATTAGTTTGCTGGATTGTGGAACCTAGATTCGATGGTTCGTGTCCCTCTAACGTCAGTTTAGAAAAACAAAAATTCTGTTTTTTGCGGTAGTGGATTACTATAAGAGTGGTAATTACATCCAACTATTCCAATCGACAAGAATAACCTAAGGGTTCACTCTAGGTGTGTTGACAAACATCTTTTCCACTAGCTGTATTACTTCAAAATTGAGGACGGTTAGGTCTAGCACAGATCCTTTTGGTGTAAATTTGCACAAAATTCAACAAACAAACAATTTAAAGCCTTAACATCGTGAACGAAGTAATAATATATGTGGAAATGGCATAATTCAAGTGATTAAAGAAACATAATGTATTTTGGAAAATAAATCTTTAATAATAAGGCCTCACCACATAATTACTGTATGGTGTTATAAAAAGCAGAAGTGTTGAGTGATAAGTCATAACTACATGGTGTTATAAAGGACAGCAATATTCAGTAGTGAGACTTAACCACATTGACCTCAAGAAGGCTGCATTCTTTAATAAGAAATACCTCATAATATTCTAGTATATAAGATAGCAGTCTTTAATAACAAAGTGTCACTTCGTTTTGTTCTTAAACACAGCAATCCTTGATAACACTATGTAACAAAAATTTTACCTTTTCTTGTTCCTGGGGCAAAAAGTGTTACATTTCCACTGTTTATGCCTAAAGTAAATGGAAAAGATCTATTTTTTATTTTTCTCTTCAAACTTTCCTTTTGTGACTTGGATAATGAAAATTTCAAATTTACCCATTTTCCAGAACATTCCAGGTAGATTCGGTGCTGCGTAGCTAATAGAGAATTTTCAAGATCTTTCTAGAATGTTGTAGAACTTAGGAAAATTTTCTAGAATTTTCCATAGTAATGTATGTATACGGGGCTCACCACTTCAGTTTAGTTCTAGCTCCCTAAGTGAACACATAGACCTATCTGATTTTATCAGAGATGGCATGAAGAAGCTGCAAGCATTCTCCAGACACATTCTGCTATGCATGTTGGCAATTTATCAAGACAAAAGCGAAAAAGTATTCTGTGACAGCATCTGCTAAAATGTGTGAAACCAACAAGACACATTTCGGCATGCCTGTCGGGTATCAAGACAAACCCTGGGCATATCATTTTACCTGCGAGCACTGCAAAAAAAACAACAAAAAACGTAGAAGGTAAGGCGGACAATTTCTGCTTGCTTGAATAGTAAGATTTTATATTATAAACTTTTAGACCTTTTAAAATGTAAATATTTTTTAATTTCCAATAGTATAGGAAAAATATCACATATAAAATATTTTACATAAACCTCTTACACATTAGTTGTGGATAAAATAAATGTATTCTTCATGATAATTTTATTTTGCTCATATACAGGATGGTACAGAGGGGAAAAGACAGCCATGAAGTTCGTTATTTCTAGAATTTGGCTTGAATCCACT
Source organism: Carcinoscorpius rotundicauda (assembly GCA_011833715.1). Lineage (NCBI taxonomy): Eukaryota > Metazoa > Arthropoda > Merostomata > Xiphosura > Limulidae > Carcinoscorpius > Carcinoscorpius rotundicauda. Next base: position 88,699,485 of record CM022399.1, read on the forward strand.
GACCACTCGAGCAATTGCTACTTCTGCATGGTGGATCATTCCCAATATCGGGCTGGCAAGATTCCATCAGCTATCATGTATCAGATCTTCCATCATTCCAGTGCCATACTGCCCTGGGTCCCCTGTACCCACACCGCCAGAGAGAAAGCAGCCATCATCAGAAGAGAGCAGCAAACCAGAAGAGGAGGCAGACGTTGAAGATCCAGATTACATTTTCAGAGGTGCAGCTGGTGAGAGAAACCCACACTACCCCAACCAAGGAGACCTCAATGACTTGATCAGAGATCTTGGTCTAACAAAGTGGAATGCCGAGCTTCTGACATGTAGGCTTAAGGAGTGGGTTTGTCAGATGAAAGTGTGCAAGTCACAAGTCAGAGGAAGCGTCCCAGACAGTCCATATCCTTGACGCTCATCATGATGAATTTAAGGAAAACATGGGAGCATACAAAGAGGATCAAGGCGAGCGCCTCCATCAAGATATACTGGACTTTGAACGCTGCTACCTAAGAGCGTACAACGAAGACATGGTGGGAGACTATATTTGGGGGCTGATATGTGAAAAAGATTTACATCAGTCGCAAATCTCGAAACAACTAATCACTTCTAAACATTTTTGTTCATTTTTCTATAACTTTAGTATAAATACATGAAAATTTTGATTCATATGTTGTTTTATTCAGACATTATTGAAAATGTGCAAATTTGCCCGTTTTTTACATATAAAATAGGTTAATTTCTAAATTTCATTATCCAGGTCACAAAAGCAAAGTTTGAATGGAATAATGGCCATTTTCTGTACTTTTACAACATAAGCAATTAAGAAATAACACATACTATCCAGAACAAAATGTGTGTTACATAGTGTAATAACACATACTATCCAGAACAAAATGTGTGTTACATAGTGTAATAACACATACTATTCAGAACAAAATGTGTGTTACATTGTGTAATAACACATACTATCCAGAACAAAATGTGTGTTACATAGTGTAATAACACATACTATTCAGAACAAAATGTGTGTTACATTGTGTAATAACACATACTATCCAGAACAAAATGTGTGTTACATTGTGTAATGATTCCTCACCACGCTGTGCTTTCGAACACAACAATTCTTAATAATTATACATCACCACGCTGTGCTTTTAAACAGAATAATCCTAAACAATAGTCCGGCGCTGGTACAACAGTAAGTCTATACGTTTACAACGCTAAAATCCAACGGGAATTCGAACCCGTCACACCCTCGGATTTGGAGTCGACTGCCTCAACCATCTGGCCATGTCGGACATATAACACAAGGAAATAAGTAATTTGTTCTTTTGTTTGCAATTAAGTACAAAGCTACACAAGGGGGTATCTGTGCTTTACCCACCACGAGTGTCGAAACCCAGTTTCTAACAATAAAAAGGAAACAATATCAAATTACTTCAGAAAGCTTTTTAATTTTTTATTTATTACACGTAATTAAAACAATAAAACTACAAAAACTTAAAAAACGAACCGGGTAAGTTCTGTTTGTTGTTTAAGAGTAGTACCACATTAAACTGTCTGCTACGTCAATCGCGGGCAATTGAATCTCGGATTTTAAGACTGTAAGTTTATAACTTCCCCATGTCTCACCAGGAAATGACTGAGGTTTTAAAACTTATTACCGAGTTTTAGTTTGCCAATTTTTTTGTTCGTGCGTAAATCAAATTAGGCTAATTTAGTTATTGGCACATTTATAGTATATTTGACTTGACAGGTTCTTGTCTGGTAGAATTCAAGGCACAGTGATCTCAAGGGTTATAGAGTGGAATCCCTCTAAAGCAGCCACCTTCGGAACTGAGATAAACCGGCCTGATTAGAGGGGTTTCACTGTAGTTAGTTCCAAATTCATGACAGTTTGACATGCTATGATGCTTAATTATCTCTTTGGCCTTTTCGTAAGTAATTCTTCTGTTATCGACCCGTAGAACCACAAGGCCGTAATGAATATAGAATTTTCCACAACACTTAAGACACTGAGGCTTACGAAACTGTTGTGTGGTCCTATCAGTCGTAAAGCTGTCAATCGTTCGTTCACACTGCACAGTGGCCATCTGTGAAGCAAAGCGTTCATTGTGGTGGTGTGCGTTTTTGCATAATAAAGTACCGGAAATCCCTGTAGAACCCGGCATTCGTCATCTGATCAGCCTCCTCATGAGGTAGTAATAGCCATATTTACATGTCCTCCTGATATGTTATATATTTTCAAAGATTTGGTGTTGGTTTCTCAAGACGAGCGGAAAAGAGAGCGTTGACTCCTAATAGCCAACTAGTTGAAACTCGTGCTTTGTAACCGGTTGGAAAGCAGCAGTCCATGATTTAATTAGTTTAAAATTAAGAGTGTAAATCGAACGTGACATCTTCCGAGAAACGAAGACAGACATAAGTTAGAAAGCTTTTTTTATAACCACTGCCTTGACAAATTTGTGAGTTTGAAGCCATTTTAAGTTGCTCACGATGTTCTCGTGGCGATGTATACACACAGTTCCAGTTGAGGTTCAAACACTTCGTCGTATTTATTGGTATTGAATTTCCATTTCTGTTAAGAGTATCCGTGTAGATGGCGCTTTCTACTGACTGGCTGCTCTTTACCTTTAATCGGTAGTTCTAAATTACGGATTGTTACGCTTGAAAATAGCTAATATTAAAATGCTCAAATCACTTTCTAAAGTTGCAATACATTTTCTAGACATTAAATTACACACACACCATCAGGTGACATCGACACTCCCTCTGACGAAACGACGCTACAAATATCCAAGTTAAAAATCAACACTGCTCTCTTAGTGGGTTGCGAAACTCCTTGAACGATCTTATACCAAAACACAGGAACATTGAACATAAACGTCAATTGTTTAGAATAGATTAAATCCGAATGATTAACACCAAACATGCGCGTTCTTTCAGTCGTGAGGGCGTTATTATGTTTCGACAATCCCACTATTCGTTGGTAAAAGAGTAGCCCAAGAGTTGGCAATGGGTGGTGATGACTAGCTGCCTTCCCTCTAATCCTACACTGCTAAGTTAGAGACAGCTAGGGCAGATGGCCCTTGTGTAGTTTATTTCCTCGTGCGAAATTAAAAAACAAACAAACAGACCGAACAGTTAAAAACAATAATATTAATAAATATAAATATTACAGTCGTTAAAATTATGGAAAAAGTAAAACCATAACTTTGACTAACAAAACAAATTTTGTTTTGTATTCATTTATTGTCTCTAAAGCCTTTTTACATTACTTTCATTACATTAAGCCTCTCGATTCCATGAAGGAACATGGGGCCGCAATCGCTTGCGGACTCATTAACAGGCTGGTCTTTTTAAGTGAGTAAATTGTTAGCCTACTGCACAACCCCCAACCAGGAGGAGAAACCTGAGCCGTCCCTAATTTCGCAGTGTAACATTAGAGGGAAGGCAGCCAGTCATCACCACCTACCGCCAACTCTTGGGCTACTCTTTTACCAACGAATAGTGGGATTGACCCTCACATTATAACGCATTCACCTAAAGCCTTTTGATATATATATATTCTCTTTCCTGGTACGAAGATGACACATCTTATCTTTTATTGCCATTTGTCTGGTGGAGTGTAAGGGAATCTAGTGATTCTCTGAAGTGATTATCATTAGAAAAACTGGAACTTTTCATCAGACTTCTGGCAGAGTTTTGTCTGAAGCTAACCATCAGGTCGCCGCTGAAGTTCTACTTCCAAAGAGTGGATCGTGTTTTGTTTTGGACTACTGGCTTTCTATATTCTCCTCTGTTACACTTTAAGTCTTTTGTATCTCTTACAATCTGTTTCTAAACCTTGTTATCACTGTACAACCTCTGCTAGTGTGACAGTCGTGTTGAGTGACAGGGATTTCCTGGCAGTGTATTCAAAAACTAATATAATATCAGATATTTGTCCGCATAAATTAATTTCCCAACGTTAATAATTCACACGTCATAGTGTTGCGGAGAGAACCTTCCTTGTGCTGCAGATTTATTACCACTTGCTGTTCGAATAACGTTTTGCTTCATCTCTGGGATCAGTTTTTGAACTGTTTTTATCAGATCATGTGTTGAATCAACGTCTTACAAGGTTTGCCAACAACTTATGGACTGGTTTATTTAAGTTTTAGTGGTTCTACTGACCTTTGGCTCTCTTTTTTTTTAAATGCTAATGTGTGTTTTTCTTATAACAAAGCCACATCGGGCTATCTGCTCTGCCCTCCGAGGGGAATCGAACCCCTGATTTTAGCGTTGTAAATCCGTTGACATACCGCTGTACTAGCGGGGGACGAAATGCTAATGAATCCACTGACTCATGGACCTGTTTCTATATGTTAGTGAATCCACTGACTCATGGACCTGTTTCTATATGTTAGTGAATTCACTGACTCATGGACCTGTTTCTATATGTTAGTGAATCCACTGACTCGTGGACTGGTTTCTATGTGTTTGTGAATCCACTGACTCGTGGATTGGTTTCTATGTGTTAGTGAATCCACTCACTCGTGGACTGGTATCTATGTGTCAGTGAATACACTCACTCGTGGACTGTTAGTGAATCCTCTAACTCGTGGACTGGTTTCTTTAAATGGGAATATATTTCGTAATTGTAATAATGCGAAAGATTAAATTAAAAAATCATTTATTATTATAAATTTCAAATATAAAGCTTTTGGTTATTTTTGTTTGCTTTAAATCATGCGTGCCCCCGAGTGGGGGAAAACCGGGTTCGAGCCCATTGTATAACGTTGTACTTAACTTTAAACAAACAGACAATATCAGTCATGTATAGAAATGTACAAAAATCATACACTTCTTACTAAAAAGTTACAACCACAGGAAAAGCAGCTAGTCATCATCACCCACCGCCAACTCTTGGACTACTATTTTACCAACAAATAGTGGAATTGATCTTAAATTTATAACGCTTTCACGGGAGAAAGAACGACCGTGTTTGATGTGAGAAGGATTCGAACCGGCGATTTCAAGATTATGATTCGAGCGCCCTTAACCACTTAGCCATACTGGGCCTTTTTTTAACCCTAATTCCTAAACTACATTAAACTACACTTAAATATAATATTTAAAAGCTACACGTTTGTTTCGAAGGCTAAATATTTGATTTGTTTATTTTGTTTAAAACGTTTTCGTTGTCAGTTTAACAAACCTTGGATATTTTTGTTTCTTAGTGTGTGTTTTTTCTATATGTATTGTTTTTACTTTGTTTTAACTTTGATCAGGTAGGCTTAGCTGAAAGTCTGTGGATTTTTTTTCCACAGAACAGAAGAACAAAACAAATTTTGGTTTAAATATGTTTATGCGGAATGTTACTTATCGTGACGTGGCAGATTCCTTGGTATTACTTGAAGGAATTTTTATATATCGCAACTTTTCATCGAAGATAATTCGAGTAAATAAGTAAAGAATAACTAATTCCTTAAGCCTGAATCTTTAGGTATACTTTCATGTTATCTATTGTCAGTTTATCAATAATGCAGCATTGCAGTGCCAAACGACATTTTATTGGTGCGGTACGTTCAAAAGCCTAATGCTCGACCAATTGCGTTAGCCTAGAGACGATGTCTATTACATCACAACATAATCTCGAGTTTCGCAGCTAGACTGGTATTACGTCTACAGTGCTTAACATGTCTTCATTTAATAAGCAACAATCTGACGTCACGTGTAATTTCGGTAGTGTACAAACCTTAACCAACAGTACCTTTTCCCTCACTTTAGAATAACACAATGAAATACTAATATCGTGCTGGCACGAGGTGGAACCCATGATTTTCGCGTAATGAATCGGTACTCACCTTACCGCTGAGCCTACGACGGAATATTACCTTAACTCCTCTACGTATTCGATGAGGAGGGGGTGGGGGGGTATTTTCATTCACGTGTAACCTGAAAGTTTTACAACGCTAGAACCCAGGATTCAGTTTCTCACGGTGGACAGGTAGTGTATTTTAGCTAAAATGTTATTGTGGTTATACTGGTTTCTTTCAAATCACTCTTTGGTTCACAAAAGTGGTTTATAAGAGACAAATCTGACGTCAAAGTGTCGGGACCCTCTTGTAGAACTCTTTTAAACGTTTATTAGACTTGCTTTTTACAAGTGTTCGTCTGCTAAGAAATTGCACATTTTTTGATAAACGTTGTTATTCTGACGAACTCGACCTCCTCGTAACGTGAACTCGTAATGTTTTCAGCTTGTACAGCGTCCGTAAACTGGATTACTGAAGTTATAAATGTGCCAAACTTCGTATGCTTGGTGAACTCTGCCAACGCCCTTGTCCTTGGTACACGGAGCAGTTAGAGATCTCGTAGACTTGCAAGGGTACGAAGAACATCCCCCCCCCCAAAAAAAAGTGTAGTCATGAGAACACGGGCGTCATGACACTAGTAGCAAAGATATGCTTAACTCATGGCAGCATGTGAACCAAAGATGTTGAAATGGAATAGAGCTAGAGGGAGACTTCTGGGAGTAGCAAACAGGATTGTTGATGACGTCACTTCTTTTTTTATATGTAGGAGGGCAAAAGCTGTGGACAACGGAAGGAGAAAAAAGCTAAATCTTCACCCATGTAATCAATAAGCTAATTATAATGATTTTATATTGAAAAACCTATGGCTATATACTGTCTTTACTTGTTTGGAAATGCTGTCAACAGGGAATGTAAGAGGCTCGTAGACGCAACCAGCCGCTAACTTTTTGGAAAATTTTTACCAATCGTATCTCTGGTCGGTAAGGGTTACTCAAAATGAAAATATGTGTCTGTAATATCATTTAATAAACATCAAAGTTAACAAATTCTATTAAACCATTATTTCCATAGTCCTTAGGCCAGGCAGAGTCAGGTAGTTAGAGCGCTCGACTCGTGATTGAAGGGTCGCGGGTTCGCATCCCCGTCGCGCCAAACATGCTTGCCCTTTCAGCCGTGGGGGCGTTATAAAGTAACGGTCAATCCCACTATTCGTTGGTAAAAGAGTATCCCAAGAGTTGGCGGTGAGTGGTGATGACTAGCTGCCTTCCCTCTAGTCTTACAATTCTAAATTCGGGAAGGCTAGCACATTTAGCCCTCGAGTAGCTTTGCGTGAAATTCAAAAACAAACAAACAATCTATTCTCCTATAGGCCCCCCAGTGCCTCAGTCTGCGGACTTACACGCTAAAATCCGGGTTTCGATACTCGTGGTGGGCAGAGCACAGATAGCCCATTGTGTAGCTTTGTGCTTAATTCAAAACAACAACAATATTCTCCTATATAAAAAAGGACCTTTGATTAAGCCACTTTTAACCCTATCTCCTCATTTATCGACCGCCTCTGTTACTTTTATTTCACCATTATTTACAGATAACATACCACATTTAAAAAAACAACAAAACAAACAAATAAACGTGATGGTTATTTGCAACACTGCTCGATAATAAAATTTAGATCTCGAGACAGAAGCTGCCCCTACTGCGCATGTCATCTTTGACTTGGAGAGCTAGTATTCGTCACTACACTGTCGTAAAGCGGGCCGTATTCAACTGCTACACAAGAAACCTGATCTCGTTTGGTAAAACGCATACTATCAGTAAGATCGGGCCATCAAAACTTGCAACACCTCAACATAAGCTCCTCACCCCCACTCGCTTTCTACTCACAAGGGCCTCGTGCCCCCAGTCCTTCAATGAAATCACGAGCCGCTGGTCAATTAGATGGTTTCCTGCTCTCCAGAACCAGCTTTTGTTACGACATATGATAGTCCTATTTCAGTGGGAAGTGTAAACTTCCAAATAGATTTTTTTTTAAATTAACCCTAACTAGATCTTTACGATTTCGTACCTTATTAGCTACGATGCTCTATAGTTAAACATAATGTGTTCTTTTCGGAAAGTTTGTGCCATAACGACCAACTTGTTTGTTTGTTTTAATTTCGCGCAAAGTTACTCTAGGGCTATTTACGATAACCGCCCCTAATTTAGCAGTGTAAGACTAGATGAAAGGCAGCTGATCATCACCACCCACCGCCAACTCTTAGGCTACTCTTTTGCCAACGAATAGTGGGATTGACCGTCACATTATAACCCCCCTCCCACGGCTGAAAGAGCGAGCATGTTTGTTGTGACAGTTCTTGCAATGGTTAATGAAGTCTTTTTTTTTTTAATTTCGCGCAAAGCTACACAAGGGATATCTGGGCTAGCCATTCCTAATTCAGCAATGTAAGACTAGAGGAAAGGCAGCTAGTCATCACCACCCACCGCCAACTCTTGGGCTACTTTTTTGCCAGCTAATAGTGGGATTTACCGTCACATTATAACGCCCCCACGGCTGAAATAGCGAGCTTGTTTGGTACGATGGGGATTCGAACCCGTGATACTCAGATTACGAGTTGAACGCGTTAACCCCCCCTTTTGTTATTTACTTTTTTAAAACCTTCTTAACAGTTGTCTCAGCTCAAAGTAATAATACTACAATGAACTGTAAGCGAGGGAATGGTACTCGTACGAAATAATTTGTTGTGAATATATTTTAAGTTATAAAACGTAAAGGTAATGTTTATTTCAAGTAATTAGTTAAGTAACGTGCTGAAACTATTCGCGTATTAAGTAGGTTAGGTACGTTGTACAGAATGAATCTCATGATAGTGATAACCTCGCAATACCTCGTACTAAAGACACTAAGTTGAATGGTGTGATCAAATGTACATTTTCTGCAGAGGAAGAAATAGTAAGTCTCTATTGGACATACACCACTGTTTAGACTTACGTAAAGAAAATAAATAAGTGCGGGGGGACAAAACAAATATGATTTATTTATTTATCGTTGTTAACTACAATTTTCATTTAATATACCAAAACAATCTAATATGTATAACAGTTCAAACGTTCAATATTAAATTCTGTGTGGGGCTTAGCGTGCCGGATTGTGGATTCATGGTTCGCGTTCCACTGCCAAAAAAAAATATCAGAGAAACGAATCTCCATGCGAAACTTTTGCTGCCGCGTACAATGGGTTTACCTTAGCGTTAAAACTTGCTAGCCTGTAATGATCGGCCCGGCATGGCCAGGTAGGTTAAGGCGTTCGACTCGTAATCCAAGAGTCGCGGGTTCGAATCCAGATCGCACCAAACATGCTCGCCTTTTCAGTCGTAGGGGCGTTATTAAGTGACGATCAATTCCACTGTTTGTTGGTAAAAGAGTAGCCCAAGAGTTGGCGGTGGGTGGTGATGACTAGCTGCCTTTCCTCTAGTCTTATACTGTTAAATTAGGGACGGCTAGCGAAATTAAAAAAAAACCAAAAAGAAACATCCAAACTGTACCACTACGTTCAAATCCTTGGTTTAAAGCAGTATCGTTTATCAGAGAACACGTTGAATGGTGTTTTCTGCAGAAACTCAAACATACTTTCTTGTGAAGGTAAACGAAATAATGGAAGTGCAAAGTGTGTTTAAACGCTCCTGTAGGGTAAATGCGGCGAAGTTAGGAATTAATAAGACGGGCCGTAACCTTTACAATATCATATTTCCCCCCATATTGAGCTGTGAATGCGTTATAAGGGTGGCAGTCAATTCCTTTCTATGGGTGGTCGAGTGCCGCTGTTTTCTCTCTGGCGACAGATACTCAATAGCTTGACCATGAATGCAAGTGCTTCACCATGATTCATTTTACACCCCGTCTCTTTGTCCTCTTTTTTGTTTTTTTAATATACAGGAAGAATGTTGATGTACACCGGTGTCAAGGTACGTTGTGAATACGCACCACCAATTTGTTTCGGCGAGGATGTTTTAGACTATCGACCATATTGTATAATTAGGCCACTTTTCAGTGCTACGAGTTGCTTATTTGGGCTTTTGGCCTATCGACTTCCAGGGTCGTTAGGGTCGTCAATGTGTTGAAACTCCTCACAGTAGCTGAAGAGGTGCGCGGTACTTAATTGGTTATTATGCAGCTGCGCAGCTTAGAGGGAACTCTGATCGTGACTGTGTGAACGTTAATTTGTATATTTCTACCAAGTTTTCTTGCTCGATCTTGTACAAATACCTTTAATCTTGCTGTAGTTTGTTTTTTTTAATTTTGGACAAAATTTCCTGACGTAATAGTTATATCCTTCTAAAGATGACGAGAAACCCACTTGAAGTAAAAATCTATCCTAAAGACGGCTGGTGTAGGTATTATAACTTTGTTTTAATTAGTTTTAACACCCACACCAACCATCTTTAGAACAGTTGTATCATTTGTTTTCAACTGTAAAACATTCGTACCTTTCTCGTGGGTGGCAAATAGTTTCATTTTGAAATGTCTATTCCCCCCCCAGTGGCTCATGGCTCAAGTTAGTAGACTTACAACGATAGAAACACTTTCGATACCCATGGTGGGTAGATCAAGTTAGTAGACTTACAATGATAGAAACACTTTCGATACCCATGGTGGGTAGATCAAGTTAGTAGACTTACAATGATAGAAACACTTTCGATACCCATGGTGGGTAGAGCACAGATAGCCCATTTCGTAGCTGATACAAATATCTTGAAATACCTTTCTGTTCCTTATTTTATAGATAGATAAATTAATAGGCTTGCCTTCAAATAGTTACTTATTTATACATTGATTATTAACATTATGCAATAAAAAACTGTCCTACTCGTGCTACAACATGTGGTCCGTGTAAATTATTAACCTTATCTTAAATAAGACAACGTCAATTCGTGTCTGGTGAACTTTCTGTTTAAGCCAAACGTTCAAGATAAATGGGAAACTTATTTTCGGCCCTGTTCCGTAAGTAGGTTAAGTTTCGATCTCTCCTTCCTGATTCGCTGTTCCGCCACGCGTGTAAGTTCGTACCAAACGGATTTTGGACTATTCATCAAGGAAGGAGGAGGCGTGATTTGAAGGGGGGGCGCTTTCCTCCCACCTTCTTTCCTGTATACACACGAGTCATCATAATAATAATAATCTGAAACAATATTTTGTTCCCCACCCCACACTCCTCAAAATTTGTTCACGTCTCCCGACAGTAGGAGAAGGTATGGCTATTTGAACAATTAAAAAACAGTTGTGGTTTTAGTTGTTCACAGTGTGAAGGAGATGTTTATCAGTTGATTTCCTAAAAAAATTAATATTATTATACAGATATGAAAAACAACAACAACTAAACCAGGCTTGGTTAAGGGGCGCTTACTTCGTAAATTTAAGGATCATGATTCGAATCCCCGTTACACTAGACATGCTCGCTCTTTCAACCGTGGGGGCGTTATAATGTCCGTTCAGTCCCATTATTCGTTGGTAAAAGATTAACCCAAGAGTTGGCGGTGATCGCTAGCTGCCTTTCTTTTGGTCTTACACTTCTAAATAAATGAGGGCTAGCGCAGTTAACCCTCGTGTAGCTTTGCGCAAAATTCAGAATAAACAAACAAAGCTACAACACACGATGAAGAATAAATCTCTTACCTCCCAAAATATTTTGTTTATTTATTTACAATATTTAGATAGCCACCTAACGTTAATTAATGGAACTAACTAAATTGATTGTATTTGTTCACATTTTTACTGCGTGCTCGCAAGTCATTAGCGATTCTGTAATCGCCAGAATTACAGTAATCTCGTGCACGAATAGCTAAAATGAAACTAAAATTGTATAATAGCAGTAATAATTCAATAGGTTTTGTTACCAACAGTAATGTCATAGCTAAAGAAATAACTATTTTCGAAGAGTTGGCGTTCGGTTTGAGAAATCTTTGATCCTGTTTTCAGTGAGTTTTTTTGTTCCTTCTGGGTTCACCTTCGATGTTTAACAGTGTCACTGGCGATGTTGACGTCGTCCGTTTCGTGTTCTTTTATAGCATTTTACGAGCCATTGTTATCTGTAAGTTTTCAGTTTTTTTCACCTGATTTCTGAGCACTGTTTAGCTTATTTTAAATGTCGCCTAGTACAGACGCCATTGTTGCTTTGAGCCATTAAAACTTTAGATAACCAATGAAACAACTAACCAATCTCCAAGTTGTTTCCCGATGTTTAGCAGTACGCCTGAAGGTTTACAACGCAAACATCCGGTTCTGATGCCCTTGGTGGGCACAGCACAGACAGCCCGTGGTGCAGCTTTGTGCCTAGCAAACAGAACAAATCCTGCCATTAAACAGTATAGCTTTTACTTTTTCAGGAAATCACTGATGTAAAACTTCCCATCAAGGTCTTGTTTTGGAAGGTCACTAGTTATTAAAGTTCATGTTTTCTGCGATGCATAAATATCGCTTATCCATTAGATTTGAACTTTTCTTTTTAGAAACTTTTTCTTCAACACAGTTTGGTTCTTGTGTTTAACTGAATTGTTAAATTCTAAACAAATCTAAATCTTTGTTTCTCAGGATAACTTACCAAAACCCCAACAACTCATTCGTATTGCAATGAGTTTTGTCATATCGTTTTTTGACACCAGGGGCCAGGCCTCTGAAGTCGAGAATAACAGAAAAGCCATTACAATTTAACACATGAATGTTCCTGTCAGTTTTTGTTGAGAAATCTTACTGTTGTTTGGTTGAGAAACATCGTAAACAGTGATTTGTCATTTACACGCGTTTAAATGCCACTTGGTGTCGTCTGGCATATGTTAATCAAATATTTTAATGATAAGAAACATTAATGATTCCAGACAAATAACCGAATAAAATGTGATTAAGAATGGTTTAATTTCACTGTAGTAGATTTTAAATAAAACCATTAAAAAACAAAGCAGAGAGATTTTTTGATTTCTACCTTAAGCACGTGCTAGTAAAACAACGAAAGCAAAATTAACGAATCGAAGAGCTTAAATATATTTCTCAATATTGCCGCTAAAATCAGGGTCTGTTTTGGTCTTTTTGAAGCCCAGGGCGGAATTCAGTAAATGGGAAGGGGGGCGGCGAAGGCGGCTATCATGTTAAACCACGGAAGCAGAGTATAGCATCGCGGCCCCTTCCATATGTGTGGCCACTGAACATTGTGCAAATGCCCAGTAGGTGAGACCCCTTCTTGGTAAAATGAAGCCTCATCAGCGTTTAGTTAATCCACTATTTGTACAGAATGGATCGCGTGTGTGAGACAGAGAGAGTAAACATACTATAAGAGTAGAAATCTCTACAGAGATGTGATATTGCGCGTGGTGACAACGTAACTACATCATCCTTATGTTGAAAGAATTTAGTTCTTGGAATTTTTGTTCGAATTTCTATGTCTAATCTGTCAATTCTACTGTTTTCCTTTTTTTTTTTAAACTTATGAAACAATGGACAAACTAAAGAAAAGACTTGTGTCAGTTAATATGGTAGTTTCTTCATCCAAAATGGCCGTGATGATTTTTTTCTTTTTTCTTGTGGAAAAAAAAATCTACATAAGCCTTTTTACTGCTACGTTTCTTTTTGCACAGAAACAAGTAGTTCTTATGTAATGATGCACACAAACAAGTAGTCCTTACGTAATGATTTTTCTCTCCCACTTGCAAGAGAGTATGCAAGTCTTTCTTACTCTTGGCCCTTCATGGCTAGGTGGTTAAGGTGCTAGACTCGTAATCCGGGGGACCGCGGGTTTTAATCCCCGTCACACCAAACATGCTTGCCCTTTCAGCTGTGGCCCAAGAGTTCGCGGTGTGTGGTGATGACTAGCCGCCTTCCCTCTAGTCTTACACTGCTAAATTAGGGACGGCTAATGCAGATAGCCCTTGTGTAGCTTTGCGCGAAATTCAAACGAAACTACGGAAACGTAAAAATATTTCCCACCACGTATTTTAGATATTCGCTATGATTATCCTCTAGAACCCCTGTATATAACAGAATCTCGCCTCTCTATTGGTGGATAAAAATTGGCCGATCTCGGACTCGCATTTCCTTTTGTGTATTTTTTTTTTTTAGTCTTGTGTTTAACTGTAAGTTGATTGTGTAAATACTTTGCAAAAATAATGTACATAAACACAAATTTTGTAATTTTTTTCTTTATTTGTAACAGTAAATTTCGGTTCACGAGTTTTACACCTCGTAACGTCAGATCAGTGTGAATCTGAACAATAGTGAAAGCACGCCCTCCACGTCGCGTGCTTACGTCATCCCACGAGCAGCACGTGCTAGCGAATAATATAAATATGTACAACGTTGCTCACATCACAACCTCATGAACACACACCGGCACAGAGTTAAATGTCATATGATTAGACAGCTTAAGGTACACGATATACAGCCAGTCAAAGCCCTTATTTTAACATTCTTCTTATGTGCTTGCCATGTTGTGTTTGAAAAAAGTCCTCAGCTGTGCACATGCGTCTTTTCCCTTCAAAATTCAATGTAAAACAACTGCTATCATTTGTACCTACGTGAGATCCTATACAAGTAAAAACAATTTATATACAATATTGTACACGGGTTTCCTCAACACTGTTATTAACCCAGTCTTTTACTTCCAGTATCTACACTCTGGAGAATTGGTTACTCAAGTTTTAATATTGCAATTTAAATAACTGAAAGTTTAAAATTACTTTTCAAAAGGTTTACTCCGTAGCTCTCTTTCCTTTGTGATTGTGCTCAGTTAGAATAACTGTGATACGTTAGTTCAAAGGTTAGACTGAAAACAAAGGTTAAAACCTAGCGAGGGTTTGCAGTAGATTCGTTTTATAACCAGTACCTCAATCGGCCATCATTTAGTTGAAGAAAAAAATTGTTGTTGGCGCCCTCTGGGAGAAGCTACATTTTTTAATTATTTCAACTAAGAGTTTCTTCTGTCACCTGATGAATCAACGAAAAGTTTATGGACTTGTTATGCTGAAATCCAGGATTAGATTCTTTGCGGTAGGTTATCTGCGCTCTTTCCATCATCTTGTGGCTTTGCGTTAAAAACATTTTCAGTTATCTGCAACTCTTAAAAGATTATGTTTGGTGTTATTTATGTTTAGCCTTCCGTTTGCCATTACCACAACACGTGGTCGATTCGTTTTTGTATGTGGTACTTCCGGACTTCCGTACAACTTACTCTAACGTGAATAGAAACTGAGCCTAAATACGATACTGTTACAGCATCTGTTTCACCTACAGTGATGTGAAGAAAGTATCGAATAAATAATACTAAACACTGTCCGTCCAACGTCGCTTCTAGTGTTAGTGAATTACAAACTGTGGTAATAGCCATACAATGGTAAGACACTGTCCGTCCAACATTGCTTCTAAATGTTAGTGAATTACTAACTGTGGTATTAGCCATACAATGATAAGACACTAACATGGGCTTTGTATTCATTCCGTTTCTATTAATATCAGTTTATAACCTTTAAATATGATATAAAAATTTAGTAGTTGTTTTTATTACCCCTGATTACTAGAAATATAGACAAACCACCATCTCTTGAAGTAATTATAACAAATTAACGACATTTTTAGATGTCCTTTTTCTGTTCCCGACAGCCCTACCTTTTAATGTTGTAATGTATTCACTACTCCAAACTAAAAATACTAATATATTGTACGCTAACGTATTTTGTCCGTTGAAGTACACAAGTGTTTGGGAGAGGGGTAACATTCGATATTTACGCGATGTTTCACACGAGTTAAGCCTGTAAAACTTATACAAGTGTGATATTTCAACTTGGGCAAGGTTTTGTTTGAATGTTTTCGGGCAGTTAGTTCAACTTTAGTCCTGCAGTTGGCGGGGGTGGGGGTAGTTTTGAGGTTGAGTTAGGGAATGCTGAACGTTATAAATACCCTTTCATACATCACCAACTTATGTATGATATCTCAACCTGGGCAGCGCGAAGTTTGTTTTTTTACTTTGCGTTACTCCACCGTTTTATTTAAGTGGTTAACAGTCTAGTACTGGCGAAATACAATTTCTTAAATATATATTGTATACACTAAAGCAGTTAAAGACCTGTTCGTGTTGAAAACTGGTTCTGATGGATTTTGCTAAAATAAATTTATCGGTATGTTCTCAAAATTTCATATCTATTTGATCACATAGGCAGAAAAACTGGACTCTTCAAAGAGCTGAGCTCATCTTTTAACTAGAACTATGAACAGGTTGTCCACTGACCATCTTGTCTGATACGATACCGGAGTTTACTCCTAAATAATGTCGAACTCCGTTTTTCATAATTCTTGGAAAGTCCAACAAATGTTTCGTCTTAATAGGCTCTCCATATACTTTATCATTACGGGATGAAACATTTAAAACAACTCTTGGAACGAACTCAAAGGAAACGAATCGCTGGAAGAACCCGAAGGCATTGCATGATGGGATACTATCGGCGTGAGGGAAGAGTTGGGCGAGTATTCGATGCCTGACAAAGATACTGGAATGTGAGGAGGAACACCAACCAGGGAAGACTCGACCCCCATCGAACACGAGGCTGAAGGACTAGGCTCCGAGAAGGAACTAGTTGCTCCTGGACTACTAACACTTATGCTGTGTTGGTGTTGTGGCGAGTGGTGTTGGGATTGTTGGTCCTGTTGCTTCAAGTTATTCCTACGCCATTTTGCTCTGGCGTTCTGGAACCACACCTAGAATCCAAAAGAAATCATTGTTGTAGAAAGATATACTTAAGACTTCCGTTCATTCTTATCACGGATGTAGTAACGAAAAATATCTTATTAAAAAACTAAGCGCTTTTCCCGAACTATTTGGTTCTTTGCATTGCGACGTTTTTGTGCGTGTCTTTAGATATGTTTGTTTGTTGTTGTTTTTTTTACCATGGAAATGTTCTAGTTAAAATGCATACAGAAAAGAAAGCTTTGTTCGTGTCAAAACAACCAACGAGTGATCTCTACCTGAAGTACTCTTTTGGAAAGACCTGTCTTTTGGGCCAATTGTTTCAGATCTTTGGCATCAGGATTCTGGTTGATTGCGAAATAAGATTTCATTGTTCGTAGTTGATGGTGCTTGAAGGACGTGCGCATGCGCTTCGTTCTTTGGGGCTGGCTGTTCTGTAGTGACGGCATATTTTGATGGGGTGTACCACTCTCGAGGGATGGAATGTTCAAATTGCAGCCTCTTGGATCAATCATAGGAACACCTGGAAGTACCGAAGTTTTATAAATATACAAACACACACATATATACTCCATTAAGATCAGAAGCTATTACGTTTATGCACAAATTATCCTAGTACTATTGTGGAAAATTGAAAGCCACTGTCCTCTTCCAATCATTAAGAATATGATGGAAGACCTTAGACATAGTACATATACATTGAATTCTATGAAGTGGACACTCACGATTGTCCAATATTATTAATGTTAAAATAAAATCGTTTTTCGTTCCTTTCTTCGGCCGCTCATTTAGACAAACAGTGCTAAAGTTCGTGTCATTCGACTCCCTGAGAAAATAGACCGCCAAATAAGTAGTAACAAACGAAAGAGTTAAGCGTAATTATTTTAACCATAGCTTCAAAAAACAATTGAACAAGACAAGTTTATGTAACATAACCCTAACTTAACTTGTGTTTCTCATTATATTTGTTACGTGAAAATCTCGCAGTATAAACTTGTTCTTGTATGTTAATACGAAATCAAATGGGAAAAAAATATCGGATGTGGTAGTGCTCACGTGAGCAAGTACTCCGCAGTGTAGTCGATGTAGGTTTTCTAAACGGAAACATTCAATATCAAGGACCTCGTGAAGCGCATGCGCTGACGATGTTAAATGAAGCCGAGTCACTCGAACGGTTGCGTGTTGCCCTATCACAGTATGATGACTTATGATAACGAGACCAGAGTTTGTGCATTTGGTAACATAATGTAACTGCAATATTTTATGGTAACTCAATTCACAGATACTGGTGGTTTATGTCGTTTCTATGTATAGCTATACTAAATTGTAAATATGCGTAGGTATCACTTTGTTAAGTAACGCTGTCGTAGGTAGGTTCAGATATCAGTTAATGCTCATTTAAATTCCAGATGAACTACGAAATTCCAGGCTTTAATCCCTGCAGAATTAATAGAGCGTCATAACTCGAGCATACAGTGATAGAGGGCGTTGTTGGTATAGGTATACCATTGAAGAAATTACTGAAACGAAACCACCAAGACTCTGCTATTAGCAGCAAAAGTAGCGAACAGAAGTAGTAATAACTTTTATTACTAGTATTACTTAAGAGTAATAGTAAGAGGGAGGGGATAGATCTCAATAAAACCATCTCAGTGGGTTCCTTCTACCCCTAGTTTGAATAGTTGAACCATTCCATGGGCACTTTATGTAAAACGCATCAGATGTAATTTTAGCAAACAGTTGTACAAAAACTGTACGATCTGGAAACGGTGTATATTTCTCATACAGAAATAGTTTATCAGTATTTGTAATATGCAACATTTTCTTCCACTAAAATACGATTATTCGTACAGCTGCAAGAAGGTAGGTAAAGCTCTATTTAATGTGTATACACAAATCAAGACACTGGGGGGGGGGAAAAAGCCTTCGCAGAATACGAAAAAAAACCACAATAAAACAACAAAACTACGCGAAAGTAGAAAATCCTTGAAAGTTTAAAATGCTTGACTCGCCTAGTAAAGCTACCACTGTTACTATGTTACTACAAAAAATGCCATTCAAACACCCAAGCTTGTATTGTAGCATTGAGACAGCCAATGAAAAACGAGTTTCTTCGACTTCAATGAAGATAGAATCGCAAAGTCGACCTTCCCGCTAGTAAAGTTGTAAACCTGTCTGACTGAGCAAAGACAAAATTAGTGGCAATAGTGTATCTTCTCTGGGGCTAATAGGAGCGGCTGTCGCCAGTGGATTAACCTCCAGACAGCAACTGTCTTCAGGATCTTCATTATTCCAACATCAGCAGATGATGTTGTGTTTTTCACCAAACGTAAAACGTCCGTCGTTAGGACACACGTTTTTGGTTTTTTTTATACCCAGCAACTGTTACCAACAAACAACAACTCGGTCTTTCGTTATTAAACTCAGCGTTCTTGTTTTGTTTTTAATTGTCCTCGACATTTTATGGAAGTCAACATTACGAAGAATCGGGCCCGGCATTGTCAAATGGTTAGGCTCTCAACTTGTAATATGAGGTTCGAATCCCCGTTACACCAAACATGCTCGCCCTTTCGCCCATGCTTGCCCTGTTACGATCAATCCCTCTATTCGTTGGTGAAACAGTAACTTAAGAGTTGGCGGTGGGTGGTGATGATTAGCTGCCTTCTCTCTAGTCTTTCACTACTAAATTAGAGACGGCTAGCGCAGATAGTCCTCGTGTAGCTTTGTGCGAAATTCCAAACAAACGCGAATCTTTTTATGCACTAACATTACACTTCAAGAATTCTCGCTTTTATATGGATCAACATAACTTGTTGATGGATTGTTTTTAACAGTAGCCACCAGTCTCTGAATAATTCGGTTGTTACTAATACATGACAATGCACTGTTTTTGTTTACTCGCACGTTGAAAGGCTTGGCTTGGCCTGGTGGGTAGGGTGCTATACCCGCAATCTGCTGCTCACGGATTCGAAACATGCTCGGCCTTTCAGCCGTAGGAGAGTTATAATGTTACGGTTAATTGCGCTATTCGTTTCGTAAGAGTAGCTCAAGAGTAGACTAGGCGATAGGTGTTGTAAACTATCTTCCTTCCCTCAAGTCCATCACTTCTAATCTAGAGACGACCAGTTCACATAGGCACTCAAATAGCTTTGCGCGAAATTCACACCAAACGCTTGTTGGAATTAATTACCAACGAACTCAACAACCAATTTCATTCACTGTCAACTAGTAAAACGCAACTTCTAATTAACAACTCGGAACAAACTGGCCCTATTTTTAACAGCTTCTAGCGCCATCTTCAAAATTAACTGACAATTTTTTTTTTATGAATTTAAATACTACGGTAGTTAACTTCTGAGCTTTACAGGTTGTGTTATTGTGATTTTTAACTAGCTTTCAGCTCTGAAACAAACGAAATTATCTTCCATTGCTGGTCTTGTGCGTGTTTTTATAAGTTTTGAGTTTTCATCGTCGAATTCTCATGTCCAGTAGATGGCGCCACGGTATGATATTTGAGAACAATAAATTAGTGTCATGCTTCAAAACTTTTTATGCGATGAATATCCAATCCTTCTTCACCAATTACCCAGAGTCGCTCGTGCGTTACGGAATTGCCACAGATCCGGGGTTCTATTCCCCGTAGCGAACAAAGCATAGTCCATTATCTCAAAACAGTGACATAACTACGAAACATTTATTGAACAACGACTTTTGTCTCCCTGTAACTGCAGTTACAATTCTGGCTATTATGCTTTACCCCATAAACATATGGGGATCTGCGAGGGGAATACATAACGCCACTGTTTCAAAGTATCATTCCATAAATTTATCACGACACTATTTTAATAATTGGAAGCTCTGTGAGGTTCACGGTTTTGCTGCGTCGTTTTTTGGAAGACAATGTGTCAGGTTTGAAAAGGGCAGGTGTTTGGTTGTGCGTGAAGCGACATTCGTTGCTTCGCAGGTTTGGTTTGTTTTGAATTTCGCGCAAAGCCACACGAGGACTATCTGCGATAGCCGTCCCTAATTAAACAGTGTAAGACGAGAGGGAAGGCAGCTGGTCGTCGTCACCCACCGCCAACTCTTGGGCTACTCTTTTACCAACGAATAGTGGGATTGACTGTGACGTTATGACGCCCCCTCGGCTGAAAGGGCGAGCATGTTTGGTGTGACAGGGATGCAAACCCGCGATTATCAGATTACGAGTCCACTGCCTTAACCTTAGCCTGGCCATGCCGAGCCACATTGCAGGTACTTCCGTATATAAAATACGGTATACGGCCTGAATAATTCCTTATTTTGTCTCTTAAAACAATGCTTTCTGTCTGTTTGTTTTTACACTGGTGGACTCAACGAGTGAGATTGTCTTTAAGAAAAATTAAAACTCGTTCAGATTCTCTTGTTTATTATTACATTTTAGTTATTTTGTTATATTTAAATTTGTTTTTATTTTTACCTTACTAAAAACTAGAGTGCAAAGGCCAAGCCAATAAAAAAAAAAAGTGACCGATGGTTTAGAAATGGGCTTGTGGTACTCGACGAGTTTATTTTAGTTGTTATGTGGCATTTCAGTTTTGTTCATGTGATGTAAATATATACACACTTCGGGAATATATGTTTTGTTTTATAAAGGTTTCAGTTCTTAGGCTATTACACTTTTTTCTCTCGCGCATCTGTGAAGATGGGAAGTCAAAGTTCAGACGTGTATAATAGAAATGTCACTGACGATACCCCTAATTTGGTGTCGCAGTGACAAGAAGAGTAAACTTACCCATGTTTTGTCCCATCATGGAGTCCATCCCTACATCTGCCGTCTTCCGTTTTCGTGGCCTACCTTTTTTGGCGGTCTCCACGGGTGGGTAGCTTGAATAATGGTGCTGCGCGAGCTCGCCACAACGGTCTCCGACCGTGCCGTTTGGTGCCCCGTCCGGTGGCAGGTAAGGCTCGCCCTGTACTAGGAGTTCGTAGTGTGTACGGCAGTAGACCAAGTTGTCTTTCAGCCCAAAGTAATCTCCTTGGGTAAGAACTGTGTTACACCACGCGCACGTAAAACAATGCACGTGATACACTAGGTCTCGAGCTCGCATAACTAGTTCGTTGGCAAAGATACCCTGTTGACAACGAGCACATCGTTTAACTGCAAACAACCTGGTAGAATAAAAAAAACAACACATTAAACTTTGAAACAAATACAACGGTCCAAAACCAGGTAGATGTAAGATATCTCTAATCAATTTATTTATTTTTTTGGTTAATCCCAAAATGATAGAGAACTTTCGAGAAGGAAAATATCAAACGATTAAAAACTGACAGTTCACATAAAAAAATGACAACAAGGCTCATCTATTACTAAAAAATATTTTTGGTTCTAACAATGTGAACTTTTGCGGAACCTTACAAGTTCCTTTAGTTACAAGAGAGATTTCTGATTGGTAGAGCTAATCGCCATCTTTGGCCGTGAACATTTGAAATTCCATAATGCTAATCAGTTTCGATTTACTCGCGGTTTGCATTCCATGGAATCTAATCAATTTCTCATGGTCACTATGGCTCGCGACCGACGTACGAACGGAGATGTGCACACACGGTCTTTCATCACTTCGTGAACTAAGTTAAGAACACATACATTCATATAATTTCTCTACTAAGTTTAATGAACATTGGGAAAAAATACAAAAATAAACTGAGTAAAAGTCAGCTCCAATGTATCCATTACACTTGTTGATAAAATGGCAAAAAAGGGCTTCACTGTTTTAGCACTGGAATCTGGTATTAATGACGATTTAGGAATGGGTGTGTGTCTTATAACTCACCTTCTTTATGTAGTCACCATCATAAAGTGTTTGTTGACACACTTACGATAGTAGCGATCTAGGCGTTTTTACGTGTGTGTCGTGTGCTCAACCAGCCCGATAAGTCTTGGTGTTGAGGCGAAAATCATGTCAATATTGGACATGACACATGTAGTATCACTTGTTTCTTTTTGAATTTCTCGTAAGGCTACATTGCTAAGTTAGCAATGTAAGAGTAGAGGGGAGGCAGTTAGTCATCACCACCCTCCGCCAACTCTTGAGCCACTCTTTCACCATCGAATAGTGGGATTGACTGTTGAATTATAACACCCCCACGGCTGAATGGGTGAGCGTGTTTAGTGGGACGGGAGATTCGAACCTGCGACCTTCAGATTACGAGTCGAACGTCTTTACGCACTTCGCCATGTCGGGTCTGAAGTATGTTTTGACATATTACGTGTTTTTCTTTGCTTTCATTCATAAGTTTTAAGGAATTATGCAAGCTTAGTCGAGTATGTACGAAGTTTTGAAAATTACAGAAAATATCTTTCACTGGCAATAGTTCTAAGTAAAATATTTGATACACTCTTCAAAATATTTAATTTTACGAACAATAACTCTTACGGTGTGAACAAAATTGAGTTGAAGAATATTTTATAAGTTATTTACAAATCAGAATTAGGGTTAGAATCTATGATTAAATATTTTTATCGTAACATCATAATTAATTATTTATATTAAACTGATTTAATAATTTTACTCATCATATAGAAGAACAGGCGACCCTTAAAGTTAGCAGATCAAGCAATCCCAGCGTTAACCTATTTATAATTAGCAAATCTTTGAACTTAAAAAAACGTATGGATAGGCTTAGTGTTAGTGAGCAATCAGAAACAAAATTGTACACTTAATGTTCAAATTTAACATATCTCCTTTAAGACATAGGTAACCTAACTTGCTGCTACAGGAGAGTTAGAGAAAAAATATCAGTTAAAAGTGTTTAAATCTGTTAAAACCATTTTTGCTAGGCCAGGTGATGAGGGCGCTAGACTCCCAATCCAAGAGTCTCGGTTTCGAATCTCTCATCCCACCAAACATGCTCGTTCTTTTAGCCGAGAAAAAAGCCCCCTATTGTTATTTTCTTGATTTTTTTTAGGATATTAAAATTTTCTATTATAAATTTTGCCTTTTTTTTAGGCTACTAAAGACTCCTATTGTAGACTCTACGGATTTTATTCTTCGTAATATAAAGACGTAAAAATATGTTTGTTAGCTCCTTATGCTTAACTATGCACAAAATTCAATTTTTAGCATCGTAATCATGCAGACTCTCCGCTAGAGGGCCACGTATATATGCTTGGGGGTCTTCAATGAATAATGTTTACACTCCACAATAAAATTACAACGTGAAGACCAGGCATTTGTCAGTACAGTCTATTACAGAGAGGTGACGTGAAGTTAAAAAATAAATTAATTGCAAAATCTCAGATTTTATTAGGCTTAGATAAGGGCTGATGGATGTTACTTTGTGTTGCGTTAGGCCTAAATTAGAGCTGATGGATATTACCTTGAGTTACGCATCTGTGAGACCAAAAACTACTTCCAGGTGTGAACTGTATCCACCAGTGTTAAACAATTATTTGTTTACAGTAATTGCCAAGAGAAATACGACACGCCATTAATAGCTATTACAAACATATTCTTTATAAGGACACTGCGTATGGAAAATTCATTAACGAAAAGAACCATTATCTACTTCATATACCGAATAACTTGTTTACATAGATAAGGCTTCAAACGATTATTCTTGTATTTTTACACAATTCTTTACGATACACCTGTTTATTTTACTACAATCAACAAGGGAAGAAATTTGTATGTATGTGGTAAAGGTGTATTGCTAAAAGTAAATTCGTGAAATAAGGTTGTATAATTTTAGCATATTATTAACTTAACGGTATGTCTCTCCTAAGATTTTAGGCGTGGAATAGTTGTGAACAAGTCAAGACATGAATCTAATGGTCCAAGGCTCGTAACGTACTGTCGCTGAACGCGTCCCTACCCTTCTAACTCGTCTTTTAAAAGACAACACTTAATCCCGTTGTTTAAATTTAACCAAACGCGATGAGGCATTGGTTCCTTGTATTTGTTTGTTTTTGTTTATATGAATTTCAGGCAACGCTACTTAGGGCTATCTGCGCTAGCCGTCCCTAATTTAACTGTGTAAAACTAGAGGCTACTCTTTTACCAACAAATAGCAGAGTAACCGTTCATAATTTGGCATTAAGTCTAAAGGGAAGGCAGCTAGTCATCACCACCCACCGCCAACTCTTGGGCTACTCTTTTACTAACGAATAGTGGGATTGACTTTTGAATTATAACAACCCCACGACTTAAAGGGCGAGCATATTTGGCGCGAAAGTAGTAGCTCGACCTCTTCTCGCTGGCCAGTGGTTTAAAATTAGGATGCGAAACTCGGGGAGTCTTGGAACTTGGTCAAGCAAGTAGCACGTGCTCTTCATTCTGACAATTTCAGTATCTCTGTTTTCACGTTAGTGCAAGTTGGGAGTTATGCTCCACAACTTGTACGATAAGACCGTATCGGAAACTAAGGTGTTAACGCGTCGACTTTTGTCGAGAACTATTGACGAAAACACTTGTGAACTTAAGCACCAAACTGACGTCCTGAACTACACCCTTTAATAAGGAATATTAACATGTCTGATCGAGGTTAATGTGTAATATCAACATCGAGCGGATTGCTTCGCATTTAGTGTCGTGTTTAAAGTGAACGTTTCTGTTCGCATTCGAAATAACATAAGCAGAAGAGAGCATGCCATTGTTAAACAGTGCTGTATGACTCAGTGCAACATCGAATGTGACTTCCTCGTTAGTCAAAAAAAAAAGAAAAATGTTTCCATAGTAACAAATTGGAAAAGTCTCTCTCCATACCCGGTATAGATATAATAGTGAACGGATAAGCCACGTATTTAAACCGTAGACTTATCAACAGGGTCTCTCAAAACCATCAGATTTCGAAACCTTATTTCTTTACACTTTCGGCATGCAACTGCTTGAGTCTGTCAATGTATTTTAATAAATCAGCACAAACACAACACCGTCAATATGACGGCAACTTTGTGTTTGTGTTTAGGTCACGTGACCATTCATTTTCCACTGTGCATTTCTAGTAGCAAGGGTAATATTTATTATGCTTGTATAAAAATGGCGCCTCAACAGTGGAAACACTATTTTCGGTGCACAGTTTTGAGAAAAAAATATGTTTTTTTACCTTCATACGTTAAATATGATAATCTGTATGTGATGATACATTCTGTATTTTTTTTAATAGTATTCCTATATCCCTGCCCCCCGCTAGTATAGCGGTATGTCTCCGGACTTACAACACTAAAATCAGGGGTTCGATTTCCCTCGGTGGGCTGAGCAGATAGTCCTTTGTGGCTTTGCCATAAGAACACAAACACACACTTGTACCTCCAGTCGCACCAAACATGCTTGCCCTTTCAGCCGTTATAATGCGACACCCAATCCCACTATTCGTTGATAAAAGTAGCTCAAGAGATGGCGGTGGGTGGTGATGACTAGTTGCCTTTTCTCTAGTCTTACGCGACTAAATTATGGACGGCTAGAGCAGATAGCCCTCGTGTAGCTTTGCGCGAAATTCGAAAACAAAAAACCTAAACCCCCTGCCCCCCAGTGGCTCAGCGGTATGTCTGCGGACTACACGCTAAAATCCGAGTTTCGATACCCGTGGTGGGCAGAGCACAGATAGCCCATTGTGTAGCTTTATGCTTAATTCAAAACAACAACCTAAACCCCCACCGTCAAATGAAATTTTAAGATTCCATAAACAAAACAAGAACAACAACAAAACTTGCCTCTGACCCAAAAGTAAATAAGTTTACGGACCTAGTGCGTGAAAAATTGGGGTTAGATTCCCTGCGAAGAATAGCAGCACATGTCGTCCATGGTGTAGCTACTCACACAAAAATAACTTTTGTTTTAATGTTGACTGTCGGTTAGTAGAAGTGTGTGTCAGGTGGGGTGGACGATATTCTATCTTAATGACTTTAATTCGGAATATAAATATTAACTTTGAGCAACAGAATTCCTTTTATTTGTCAGATTTTTTCTACGTCACACGTATTGTCGTTGCGTGAGCAAGGAACACGTGTGCCTAATAGAACTACAAAGTGTATTACTTTGTATTATCTTGTATTACAATTGTGAAGTTTCATCATAGTTTCGGTGCACAGTGCAAGTAATTAAAAAACAAACAAACTTCGCCATGGTTACCTTGAATGAGGTTACATATTGCACAGGTTTACCGAAATTTAACCATATTTAATGTATCTTTTTTTTTTTGTCTATTTACTGTCATGACACGACTTAAAACACGATACTTAAAGCTGGCTGAGTGGTTTAAACCATCAGATCAAACGGTAGTAGGGGGTTTAGAGATACCGTCGGTAGGTCATATCTGTCGTTACTCAGCAAAAATAAGTGATTTGTGTGTAAACACATTCCAGTAAGTACAAAGCCCTAATATCGTTTTACTGTATTTTATCATAGAAACCTAACCTTGAATGTTAGTGTCGACCTGTGTCAAGAAACAGTGTTGGCATTCCTGGTGGTTGGAGACTGAATTAGATAACCCCAAACTATGTAGAACGTTTAAAAAAAACCAAAAACTTTTGGGGGATACAAACAGAGAACTGGAATTATGCTTAAACGATAATTTTCCCGTTCGATTCTGGACAGTTTTGTTTCAAAATCGCACGTGCTTCTTGCCAATTGTTAAAGTATAAATAAAATGGTAAATGCCAACGAGTTATTTGAGTTGTAAACATCTATTGCGTTCAAGTCAACGTGGTGTAACGACGTATTTAAACGCGTTACGGAAGCCATGTTAACAGTATTTTAAGGAAAAGAAAATTACAAATAGCACGTGAGCCAAATAAGGCCAAATGTCCTCGGACTATGGATCCGACGGTTGATCGTTCGCGTTCTACCATTACACCAAGAATATGTTTTGGGATTGTGGGTGAGCTACATACGAATATCTGCAATATTCCGCTGTTTGATCAAACAAAAGTGGCCCAAGAGTTGGCGATGTTTTGCTTAGCCTTTCCTTCTAGTCAAATGTCTCGCAATTAGGATTGGTTTTGCACATTTAGCCTTTGTATAGCTTTTAGAGACAGTGCAAAAGAAATAAACCTCGTGTTTGCAACACGACAATCCGTTATCGCGTCAAGAGATTTCAACTAAGCCTTATTTTATATACACTCTTATAATAATAATAATGAAATAAGTGTCCATATTTCTTCACAAGACTCCTGCGTTTTAAAAAAACATTATATATTGTACCTCTGGAGAGATCTGATATGATCATTGCACGTGAATTTCAAACAAGAGTTGTTTCGTATAAGCCAATGGCAGTAAAAAGTTAGTATTAAGACTATTTTTTTTCTAGAAATGGCATAAGATGATAAATCCCTAAATAAATAATTTATTTCGCATATGCGTAAACTATGTTATTGTTATTAATTAATAGTCCCTAAATATGCTATAGCTGCGTGGCTAAGCTGTTTATTAATACGGTTTACCAAAATATTTTTTGACTCTTTGTTGTTACCTGATTATGCAATTTCCTTTGTTTTTCCCTACCCTTGTCTATATCTATTACCTAGATTCAGCGAATCACATTACACAGGGAGTAATTGATTAACACGGCCCTGTTGGAGGACTGGTACTGCTGCTGATATAACGTACAACTTTGAAATTCAAATATATTTAAGTAATATTTTTAATCTCAGCGTCAGAATATACATAATTTTACCCAAGTCATTGTCATACGTGTTTATTCATACCAACACGTCAGAAACTCGGTTTAAATTACACCTGTGTAGCCTCAAGTTAATAAACAAACGGTTATTAAAACCATTCTGTCCTGTCGACTTTGTAACCTGTGTGCATGTTAATCCGGAATATAAACAGTTTTCTTGGAATTTAATGAGTGTAAAAAAGCACAGAGACACACACGCAGTCTGAAATTAAAGTATGAATATTTAAAAAAAAATTGTATTACAACTGAATAATTTATAACTATATATAAAATATACACGTGCGTTTAAAAACTTTGGGACAAAATGGTGGATATTTGCAAAAGATGTGGAAACTATTTTCCTTTAACTTTTGTAGTTAACACCATTTATCACTGATTGTTATTGAAGAATGTTTAGCCGTTTCTTCTGATAAACGTTATTATATAATTTATCTTTATCAATATTATCTAGAGAGTTCCAAAAAGTTGTGCTTCAAACGAAGATAATTGTGTTTTGAGTTCTTTCGTATAGCATACTCTTGGCCCCCCAGTGGCTCAGCGGCATGTCTGCGGACTTAGAACGCTAGATTCCGGGTTTCGATACCCGTGGTGGGCAGAGCACAGATAGCCCATTATGTAGCTTTGTGCTTAATTCAAAACAACAACAACAACTTACTCTTAAAAAAACCGTATGCAAACGTATTCCTGAAAATTTCCCCTCAAACTTTGGAGAAGTTAAGTTGTTAGAAGGAAACTACGTTTCGAAGCTAATATCGAGATTTAAAGACGGAATTTCCTTCATATATTGCCTGCACGTGCGCCAGTCACGAGTCAGGCTTCCGCACATTGATGTAAATTTATAAATGCAGTTTCCTTTCATAAACAAAACGAACCACGGCTAATGTATGTTTTATCCCCACCTTTAGGGACTTTAGGTATAAACAATATAATTATATATATAATTTTAAACAAACTACGTCAAAAGGATTGTTTGTATGTGTGTTTTCTTATAGTAAAACCGCATCGGACGATCTGCTGAGAACAGGAAGAATGGTGTAATGTTCACACCGAATATCGAAACCTCAGATGAAATAGTTAATTGAATATTGCGGAAAAGTAAAATAAAAAATTAGGTCACGCAACATAGTGACCTAACTTATGGTTCGTGCCCTCTCCTTCAGATGTTTGTTTCTTGGCTGTGTTTAAATATCGCCGGAAATAAGACCTAAATTGCGTTGGGGGATACGCAGTCTGATTGGCTTAACCTCAATTTCGCGAGACTAACACGTATTTTTACGAACAGATGTGAATTTTTGAAGTTGTCTTTCTAAGTATTTGATGTTTTGCGGTCAGTAAAATGATTCAAATTCATACAGTTTTCGAATCTTGCGTGGACTGTTCGACAAATACGACCTTGTAATCTATCACAAAGTCAAAAATCGATCCAGTGTTTTGTTTCTATTACCCCAACAGGATAATGCTTGTTTATATTAACAGAGAATGAGGGAGGGGAGATGAGATAACAACCCCCTATTTTATGCTGTGTGCTTCTTACTCGGAAGGCCGGCATGGCCAGGTGATTAAGGCATTCGACTCGTAATCTAAGGGTCGCGGGTTTGAATCCCCATCACATCAGACATGCTCGTCCTTTCAGCCGTGGGGTCGTTATAATGTTAGGGTCAATCCCATTGGTAAAAAGTAGCCCAAGAGTTGGCGGTGGGTTGTGATGACTAGCTCCCTTCCCTCTAGTCTTACACTGCCAGATTAGGGACGGCTAGTGCAGATAGTCCTCGTGTAGCTTTGCGCGAAATTCAACACAAGCCAAATCCCAGTCGGAGCGTTTCATCAGCAGCCTATCCATGATGTAAGTTTGTAAAATATACTTAAAAGTGGTTTATATTTTCTTTTTTATTAATATATTTTTTGGACAAATTAATAATATACGAACGTTGAGCACCTCCTAGCGGCACAATTTGCCAAGATTATTTTTCAGTTTTGAAGTATTTGTGTGTGTGTGTGTGGTACTTAAAACGTTTACAAACTTCTCGCGTGCTCCCAGATGGAGCCATCTGTATGGGAGACAGGCAATTACAAGGTGTTACACTAGTTTTAGGACACTAAAAATTGAAACAGTTTGTAAAAACGTTCAAGCACACGAAATGTTAGAATAATATACAAATATCTATTTTAGTCATTCATTTATTTATTGTAATATCTGCTTCTCATGAGGATCATTCAAATAGCTTGAGTATAGATTTGGGATTAACTTAAATTTGCTGGATTGGCTAAACCTTTTTAAGATATCATTGGAATTATGGTCGAAAACGTCGATAAAAACGAGGATATTCAACTCTCTTTACGTAGTAGTTGTTAGTTTGTGCTAGAGGGAAGGTAGCTAATCATTACCACTCACCGCCAACTCTTGGGCTACTCTTTTACCGACGAATAATGGGATTGACCGTTATATTCTAACGTTCCCACGACTGAAAAGGCGAGCATGTTTGGTGCAACCGGGATTCGAACCCGCGACCCTCACATTACGAGTTGAGCGCCTTAACCAGTATTTCTGTTATGAAATAAAGGCAGGTAAATAAAAGACAGGTGCAGTCGCTCTTTCTTTCCTTTGGTGGAAGAAGTAGCAAGTTTCATACGTGTTAAAATCCGAGTTTTGATACCTGTGATAGGCAGAGTACCAATAGGGCAGTGTGTAGTATTGCGCTTAGTAACAAATAGATACCATATAGGTACAACTATATTGATAGAATATCTAATCTGACAGGAAGGTACACGTAAAAACACTATTTAAAACTACTACGTGTATATATAACAAGTCCGGTCCACGAATGTTAGTGGCTAGCCATTGAAAATATGGGTCAAAAATTGTTGGTGTTTTTTTAGCTCATATAAAATTGTCGTTCATGAACTTTGGACAATGTCGTCTCTTTTCGGCCGATGTTGTTAATTCATACTTTAGCACAAGACTGGCCGTGTCAGTGCCCACAACGCGTACTTGTGGACTTGTGTTAAATTAACTGTCTTTTTCGGACATGTTTGATACAACCTATTTGGCGGAGCTTGACTCAGGGGCTAATGTCATGCACGAGTATGTGTCTGCGGTTCTTTTGTGCGCATCACGTTGCGGAAAAAAAAACCCATTTAAACCATCTCACAACAGTTGTAGGGAAATAATAAAGAAAGAGGAGCATTTTGTGTGGTTAGGCCAGTGCACGTGGGAATAAAAATAGAGTCAGAAAAGAAAAACATACTAACGGTAAAACATATCTAAGGAACGACTGGCGCAAATAGCCTTCGTGTGGCTTTGCGATAAATTAAAAACAAACAGTATATGTCTGCATCAGACGCTCATATTGGGTATCGACGGAGTTTATTTATGTATAGTTACCATTTACGAACGCGGTAAGACTAAATTTTGTATGTAATATGTGTTAGGTATTACAATAACAATGCCATACGACTGTGCGTTTTTAGCTTTCACGAGCGTGTCATTTTTGTTTTCACGTTTTTATTTTTATAATGCCAGTATCAAACTACAGATTAAAAAAAAAAATCGAAGTTGTGTAAAGGCGGCTGGCGTGTCAGTTATAAAATGTAGACACGTTAATACGAGTCGCACGTAACACGCCTAGAAAATGTAAAGAAAAAAATCATTTTTGTCCAAGAAACAGTGGATACACATTACAAACAACAACAACAGAGGGAGAGGGGAGGACAGATTGAAGATTCCTGGTAAGAGATGCTAAGAAAGTTGGCTGAGGTTGTAAGTCAACCGAAGACCACGATCACACTCCTTTGCTAAGTAAACGGTAACTTAAGAACAGCGAACAAAGTATTCCTTGTTGGTCGATTTCTTATCGACACCGGATAGTCGGAGTGATCATTTAGCGGTCTTCGCCCCGACTGCTGATGGGTGAGGTCGTACAGACCCAGTGTCACGTCATAGTAGTTAGCGTGCCATTAAACGTTGCGAGACTCCTATCATTTATAATTTGTTTTTAAAATTTCCACTGGAACCGTGAGCTTACATAAAAGTCAGTATTCTGTAGCAAATAACAAATAGTTCTGGGTTGCATTTCTTGATATGCATTTACTGAACAATTCGTGTCATAAATACACCTGTACCACCACTTAAATCGGTGTTTTTTCACACCGATTTGTGCACGAATGGAACTATAAATTCTAGGATTCCGGCACAAGGGAGGCCCGCCATGGCCAGGTGCTTAAGACGCTTGACTCGTAATCTGAAGGTCGTGGGTTCGAATCTCCGTTACACCAAACATATTCACCCTATCAGCCGTGGGGGCCTTATAATGTGACGGCCAATCCCATTATTCGTTGGTAAAAGAGTAACCCAAGAGTTAGGGATTGGTGGTGATGACTAGCTGCGTTCCTTCTAGTCTTACACTCCTAAATTAGGGATGGCTAGCGCAGATAGCCATCATGTAACACAACTGTAACTACCACAAGGAACATCAATTTACTTCGTACCAGTTTCTCAACCACCGGTTCATCACATCCACTTTACCGGCTAATATAATTATGGAATTTCATTCACAAAACAACAAAACCTGGCGGAATATCGTAATGTAAATTGTAACAGCTTTTCGATAAACTTGTATCTTAGTTGGCCGCGACAGTTTAAGGAAAATGGGGCTATGTCCCTGATATCGAGAAGCATAAGAAACTCTATATTAGAACATTTGTTTTGAGGTTGTTTCCTTCTTGAAATTAACGCGAATTTCATTCTGTTCGCTTTACAAGCATTTTCAAACACAGGCTTCTAAGGGGATAGAAATTTGTGATGGTATATTAAGCAGGCAGTTACGTTTGTGTAAGGAAACTACAGTTGAATCATTGAAACAAATGTTCTACGAATTAATAACTTAAGGACAGTTGGATTCCCACCAGTTAATTTCTTGTAATGTTTCGTATGTATCTATATATTTCATATGAGTACAATTATGATGGTTAGCTTAGAATTTAGATTTAGGATTAACATTAATCTCCTAAAATGGTCAATTCTTTTAATGTTGTTGGGATTGTGGTCGAAAACATCGATGCTACATACTTGTAGTTAGACCGATACCACTGCAGATGTTAATATCATAGGTGATTTAATATCTACAGGTTATTGAAACATGCATTTATATTGATTATCTAAGATAGACGAAGGAATGCATAATTAAACAGTTGTAATCTAAACCGTTATTTGACAATGTCCGTGTGTGTCCAGAGAGTGATATGGGGGACGAGATAGGACGAATTTACATCAGTATTCTATGTTACCTCCCGGTGGAATAGCAGTAATCTTGCAACCCCAGAAACCGGGGTTTTGTTCTCCAAGGTGAGCACAACACTCAGCCTAATGTGGCTTCATTTCCATTATGTTGGTTTGTTTCTTTTAAAGCAAGGAACCTACTGTTAAAAGCGAAATAAAACTACACATGCACAAGTCTCGTTTCTCTCTCTAGGGGTTTTTAGTGCCAGAATGTGATTTCGAGGGCTTTCGTTTCACGCCCGTTGCCACAGAATTATGCTCCGTCTTTAGATACGTGGGGCAGTCAGATATTTAAACACGTGAGTGTGCTATAAGTCAAACCCTACTATCTGATCACAGTAGCAGGCAACGAGTATTGCTGACGAGAGTTTTTCTTTCTGGTCTTTTAGGTCGAAATTAGGGATGGCTTTGCGTGGACACTTTAGAACATCAAACGAACATTACGTGTAACGGAAAACCATTAACAGCTATTGTCGTCGGTGTAATTTCTTCTGAAATCGTAGAGGTATACAACGTTAACGATGCTGAATTCTGTGATGGAAGACAAAACCAAATAAACATTGGGATCACCCACTTCCCTCCACAAGGTAAAATGTCGCTTGTTTCCTGGTTCCGTTTTTAGTATTTTAAGCAGTGCCGCCTCTTAGGTTTGCACGCGCACAAACACACACACACGTGTAATATTTTTCGGTATTTTATGGTGGAACTCTCCATAAAATACATTTCAGTTCTCGTTTTTAGCGCAAAACTACACAAGTCTATTCACTCTCAATTCACTGGAGGGAATCGAACTCCGGAAGATAGCTTTAAGACCGTAAAATTACTGCTGACCTACCAGGAGGAGGGGGCGTTTTACTTGGACACAAAAATCGAAAAGAGAAACAAGCTTCAGTAATGAATGTTGTGCTGTTATTGCTCGTTCTGAAAAGGGGTCACATCTTGTACTGTATATTATTTAGTACATCGTCCTAAGAACATTTTCACCACACGAGGTGACATTATTGTGACTGAAATTATACCAGTGGTCAATACCTATACTCAAGATATCCTTGAGTATATCTTCTATTAAAAACAGAAGAATTATTAAATGGATTTTGAAACTCGTTTCAGATGAATTTCATTCGATTTTTTTTCAACCTAATCTGTAAGTTATGTACAGATTGGGTGAATAGAAAAGTCTGGTTTTTAGGGTCGTCTATAAGTTTGAGCTACTGACCAAAGTGACGTCAGCCAGCAGCACCTGTCATCACAAGGCCTCAATACAATTTATTAAATCGACTACCTCACTGTCATAACACTCCCATGCACAGCTGAAAGCGTATAGAGTGGGTGGGAGAATCACAGTTCTAACCTTGGACTTTTCAATCCATAATTCGTTGCTTTAATTACTCCTTCGCTCCCGGCAATTTTCTTTTTGTATATATTTTTTTAATATATAAATTATTCCACTAATCTTCCAAATAGAGTTACGTGATTCCCATGTTGAGTAAGTCACGAGACGTGGTGACATTTAACTCGATGTCTTTCGTGTCAAACAACAATTATATCGATCCATTGATAAGCTAACTACTTCACATGAGAAGGAAAGAAGAAATTGTTGGCCTGCACTCTGAGATATGATAAAAAGTCTGCGTTTTGCTACCTGTGTTTCCTGTTTTGTTTAGCCTTACGAGGCCTAATGTAAGTATGCAGAAAATAAAGATCAAAGGTGTGAACCATGTTTATCCCATATTTGAAATTTGTCAGTATGAAAAACTCAGAATCGATTAGCTGCACGAGTTACACAAAATAATAACACACGCTTTTTGAGAGGTAAGTGGCATCACTGATTTGTTTAGGTTGTGTTGTTAAGGTTGAAATTTTGTTTTGGTCTGTTTTTGATTTTTTTTAATACTTTTACCCGCCGGGCTCGGCATGGCCAAGTGGTTAAGGCGGTTGACTCGTGATCCGCGGTGTCGAATTCCTGTCACACAAACATACTCGCCCTTTCAGCCGTAGGGGCGTTATAAGTGATGATCAATCCCACTATTCTTTGGTAAAAGAGTTGGCGGTGGGTGGTGACGACTAGGTGCCTTCCCTCTTGTCTTACACTGCTAAATTAGAAAAGACTAGCGCAGATAGCCCTTGTGTAGCTTTGCGCGAAATTCAAAACCAAACCAAGTTTACCCGCTGTTTCAGAGGAGTTTGCACTTTATTTGGGGGGGGAGGCGAGCATGTTTGGTGCAACCGGGATTCGAACCCGCAATCCTTGCATTAGGAGTCGAACGCCTCAACACACTTGGCCATGTCGGGCCAGGGGAAGGCTAAAAAACAACAACTTTGTCACGCTTAAATTTACGTTATTCTTTACACAGTTTTGAACCAATATCACCGTTTTTAGAAAGATGTCCGTTGACGACATTGCTGAACTTATAAATTATTACTTCTTTGAATTTTGTTTAAAAAACTTTGTTGGTTTTTTGTTGCTTTTTTTGAATTACGGACATCAGTGATCAAGTTTAGCGTGACCAGACTATGACTCCTAGGATTTAGATGTCGTGTTTCTTTTCAACAAAAAGAAAATGAAGTTGTGCTCAACCGTCAGTCGGAGAACAGGACACCAGTCCCGGAGTTGGTTGTCGTTGTTTATAACTGCTTTTACCTTGCCTATCAACTCCAGGTTAAAACATGGTTGTGCGTACATAACTACCGCATACCTTTGTTGGTTTCGGAATTTTGCGCAAAGAATATTTTTTTCTAATTTTATGGAAAACACTAATTTAACCAGCAACACCACTTGTTTGTTTCTTTTGGAATTTCGCACAAAGCTACTCGAGGGCAATCTGCACTAGCCGTCCCTAATTTAGCAGTGTAAGACTAGAGGGAAGGCAGCTAGTCATCACCACCCACCGCCAACTCTTGGGCTACTCTTTTACCAACGAATAGTGGGATTGACCGTAACATTATAACGCCACCACGGCTGGGAGGGCGAGCATGTTTGGCGCGAACCTGCGACCCTCAGATTACGAAGCGCACGCCTTTACGCGCTAGGCCATGCCAGACTCCTTACATTTGTAACAGTAGCTTCGAATGTAATATGGGACAGTTTTATATAGTTCGCCTCAGGCTTTGTAAGTAACAGGTTTTCTTTAAATTATCTGGCTAAGTTGGTTATTTTACGGAAGGATGTTGGTAAATGAACTGACAGATAATTATTGTGCCTTTCTTCAAATTTGGAAGATATCTGTATTTCTGTCTCATTTTTATTTATCCTTTCTAACTTTTAATTTTTTTAACGTAGGATACTTCCAACATTTGCAATTTTATCTTAATTTGTGTCGAAACAATTCGACGAATAACAATATTTCTCTGAAAAAGTAACCGTAGCGACTCAGTGTATCGCCATAGTGACGTCACCATAACGATGATAAACCGTTACTTCAGGGGACGTGGTCACAGCCGTCCTCTTCCCGTGACTTTGTGGTTTAAGACTTAAAAGTTCGTGAATGCTTTTGATGCCTTGAGATTGGATTAATATTCCTCGAGACATCGTTCTAAACAGTTGAATACGATTTTCTTAACAATTGGTTTGTAACTCTGTAATCTTACAATATTCCCTCGTTGGAAAACTTGGTGTTTTGCGTACGTTGTTTTCTGCACATATCGTGGTTGAACTAAACTGTACTGTCGTTCGAAATAACGATGCTATTTACATCTCTCTTTGAGCGACCCTTGTTTGCCAGGGAACATGATCGCGTTTGGCAAGGAGCTGCTTATAACGTCCGGGCGTTCTCTCCTCCAGCTTGCACGTGAAGAGAAACGCCCGGACGTTACAACACTCGTATCCTCTATTAATTCTATTTGCACTCTTCACGTAGTTCGTTTTTAACTTAAAACTGTCATTTCTGAGAAGGTATATCAGTAACGCGCACCTTTCTTTTTGGAATCGTTCATTCTTGAAACCACACGAGGGGTATCTCACAGAACGTCGAAAGTCGCAATTACTGTGTGGCTTTTCTTACCATGTTGGTTGACAGTCGCGTCTGCAGTCAAACTTCCAATTGTCGTAGATAAAATATCCACACGCGATTCTCACTTTTAAAGAAAGGTGCCGAACTCCTATCCTCTTAACCTTAAACGGTTTTTGTGGGTTAGCCTATACTAGTTTGTTTTGTTTTTTGAATTTCGTACTCGAGGGCTATCTGTGCTAGCCGTCCCTAATTTAGCAGTGTAAGACTAGATGGAAGGCAGTTAGTCATCACCATCCACCGCCAACTCTTGGGCTACTCTTTTACCAACGAATAGTGGAATTGACTGTAACATTATAACGCCCCTACGGCTGGGAGGGCGAGCATGTTTGGCGCGACGCGGGCGCGAATCCGCGACCCTCGGATTGCGAGTCGCACGCCTTACGCGCTTAGCCATGCCAGGCCTAGCCTACACTAACGTGTTGATGGTGGATAAGGGAGAAAAGAAAAAACAACAACAACTCATTTAAATGTATATTTCAATTCCATTAGGAAGCACGTAAAGCGGAGGGTGAATACAACCTTGGCGCTGAGTGTTAGACCTGTATGCTAGATTACTTTTCGTATACGGGCAATTAACCGTTAATAAGTGTTTGTTTGCACGCGATCCCCTTCACGCGCTAGAAGGTAATCGGTGTGCACCATTCCACGTTGTCGGTGTCAATTTCACCCTCGTGTTTCTTGAGTGCGATCGAGATGAAAATAAACACTCCAAACATAAATACAGTAATAATGATACAATTCACTTACGTACCATTCATCTATCAGTCTATCCCACAGCTTTGTACCTAATTCTTTGCAGCTACCTTCTAAAGGACGGGCAGCCCTTGTAGGTCAAACGCTGGCATGATATTCTACGCATGCATGCATACACGCAACATTTTGCAGACAACCGCATGGCCCCTTACCGTTATTAGATGACTTAGAGATGACATTAAGTTAGTTTCGTAGGAGAGTGCTTTAAATATTTTGTTTTCCAAGTACATTTTTTTTCTTTCGAAAGACGAACAAGAAAAAAAAACACACACAACACTAGTATGTTTGTGGCTTGTGTTTGTTTGGATCAGTTGTGCGCACTACATGAGTCGCCTCTGATTTTGAACCGATAAAGTGGAGAAAAGACATCTTGTAAATCGTACCCGCTGCCAGTTTGTCGATACTCTGGTCAAACAGTAGGATTTGACCTTCAAACTTAACGCAGGTCCAAA
Source organism: Carcinoscorpius rotundicauda (assembly GCA_011833715.1). Classification (NCBI taxonomy): domain Eukaryota; kingdom Metazoa; phylum Arthropoda; class Merostomata; order Xiphosura; family Limulidae; genus Carcinoscorpius; species Carcinoscorpius rotundicauda. Next base: position 88,738,151 of record CM022399.1, read on the forward strand.
GTGAGGAACGGGACGCGAACCATGGACTACTAAATTTGCAGATCGGCAAATTACGAGTGAGGCCCCCTCAGCTTTTCTCTAGACTGTTTAGCACATGCACAACACCAAATGGAGCAACCTACAAGCGGGTGGGAAACCTTGTAAACATAAAATTAATCAGCCCGTTACAGTAGCTCAGGGGCAGGTCTTATAACGTTAAAATTCAAATTTCGATACCTGTAGTAAAAGTGTTAACACCCATACCAGCAGTTCTAAGCGACAAATTACTAATTTATTACTGTTGAAACTAGTTTTTTTATGTAATAAAACTAATTCATAAACTTTTCATAAACATATTGCTAACTAATCATTGTTGTTAGAGCTAGTAAACAAATAGTTTTTTTAATTTAAAGTTAATTTGAATTAATTTTAACTTTCGAATAATTACCATCACAATCGGAGGCGAAACGAAACGCGACACGGAACGAAACGAGATTTAGCGTTTGAACAATAGAAAAGCACGTGAGAAACTGGTTTCCTGTACGCTCTGATGAGATTACACGCACCTGCTCCGTGTCACCAGAAAAATAGTGACATTTTCATAAACTAAAAATAACAACGCAATTTTATCGGTAAACAGAAAATGACAACAGTGTACGCGTATATAGCATTTAATAATAAAAGTTAACGTCTCTGTAGACGAGAGTATGGCAAGTGGAGGCTAGTGGTGTTTTGTTGGAAAACAATAACAACAAAAAACACTGCTGCGGAAAACCAACGAGTGTTATTTTTTTACTGATAACAAAATAAAAAAAAATTGAATAGGTTTATTTAATTATATACTAGTAATATTTTATAACTTATAATTAATTAAATAATAATGCGATTTTAATATTTATTCCAATACATTCAATAGGCAGCCCGTACTGGAATTTGTCACATAAGTTACTCTCGTTTCCTAAGCTGTTAGTACAGAACTAAGATTTCTTCATCACTGAATAATTTATATCTCTCAGAAATCAAGTGTCTCGTGTCCGAGAGAAACAATCTGTATTTGGGTTGTTCTGTAGTTACACGAGAGCCATCTGCGGTAGCCATTCATAGTGATGGAAGCTAGTCATCACCACACATCGTCAACTGTTGGGCTACTCTGTTACCAACGAATAATGAGATTGACCATCACTTTATAACGCCCTCGCGGTTGAAAGGACGGGAAGTCGAACCTGCGATCCTCAGACTTCGAGTTAATCGCCCTGAGCTCCTGGCCATACCTGAGTCTGAGAAGTGTATGACACGGTGTGTTACTAACAACAGTGATTAGATATTTCATCTTCTATATCTCGGACTGTTTTACTCGCCACCAAGTTAAACTCAGTTCAACTAATTAATGAGCGAATGTAAACTTCGTGCTATAAGTGCAACTGGCCACCTGTTTGACTAACAATTTTAGTTGTTTTTTCCCTTAAGTTGCACATTCATCACTTTTTTTGCTGGCCGCAACGTTTTCACACCTATGGTTTTTGATCAGATTTACATTTAACTTAGTGTGTGTATGGTGACATCACGTTGACAGGATTATTATAATCTCCCCTTATTTTATGAATGTAGGGAGGATGTGATTATGGAGGACTTATACTCATGATAGTCTTCGTTCGAGACTATATTAGGTTTTCTTTTCAGATTGAAATATTCGTAATAATATTCACTTTTTCTCAACTCTCCCTCTAGTACAGCGGTAAGTCTACGGATTTACAACGCTAAAATTAGGGGTTCGATTCCCCTGGCTGGACTCGCGAATACCCGTTCGCATCCCGTTTACCGTAAAGAGAATAAAAAGTCTCCGCACATTGGAGTCGTGAGTGCGTTATAAAGGTTACGGTCTAAACCCGCTACTCCGTAAGGGAAGAGTAGTCCACAAGTTGACGTGTGTCACGAGCTGCCTTCCCTCTGGTCTGTTAGTTCAAAATTAGGGACAACTAGTGCATATGGCTCTTCAATAATTTTGCGCGAATATCTTTAAACCAAAGAAAGAAAGAAACGCTAAATTACTGTAAGATTGTAAAATACGATTATGTAAAGCTAAAAAGTTACGAAATTTTTAAAATGTACGACACAGGTTCAAGTTATTTTTGCAGTCGGGTGAACAAAGTCTTACAAACACTTGTGATATTGTACATATATGTTTCAATCGCGCGCATAAATACAGCGGAAGGTTTCCCAGTTTTGTATACAGTCATTTTGGAATTAATGTTTATTACACCGTAATTCTTACGGATTTGTAGTAAAACACTTTCATTGTCGACCACAAAAATATTACGTTCGCATGAATGTGCACGTTAGCTCGAGTTTTTCGCTCAACGTTTTACTTTAATTGTGTCACTGATTGGTTCCGAGTTTGTTTACAACCGCTTGAGTGCCTTAAATGTTGATGTATCATTCGTGGCTTTGGGAAAATTTAAGTGGTGACTCCCATCGTCTTGCTAAAAACCCCTTCCTAGTTTAGCAGTGAAGGACCAGAGAGAAGTCGGCTAGCTGACATCTCCCGCTGCCAACTCTCTGGTCTTTCTTTTTACTGACGGACAAAATTCTCCGTACGGTATTTATAATTCTCCTCGGCCGAAAGGACGACCATGAAAGGCGGCGATGATTCGTATCCGCGACTCGCAGAAAGCTAGGAATACTCTGACAACCATCAGAACATGATGTAAGTCACGCTAAAAACTGACTTGCCTTGCTTTATAAACATCGATACAACCAGATGAAATTGTACACCTCGATAAAACGTGTTTTCTAAATTTTTATCTATATTACTAATCATAACGTTGTGAAAAGTAATAACGTTAATTGAAAACTCGTGTGCACGTTTCGTATTCACCGTTGCGCTTCCGACACGTGCAGGTTACTTTCTGTGCGCTGAACTGTTGGAACAGTGGTGTCGTGCACGTGAAAAAGCATCATTAGGCGAAAATTATGTTTGTACACATGGTCACTACGGTTATATTTTCAAATGTCACACTGGCGACATTTAACGTCAATTCTCGTTATAAACTTTATAATACCAAATTGTCCCCCTACCGGTGAGACAGCAGTAATTCTTTGGATTTCAATATGTACGTCAGAGGTTCTATTCTTCTCGGTGAACACAGCAAACACCCTGATGTATCTTTGCTAAAACAAAACACGCACACAAATTACCGAAGTTGTCATTTTCCCTTTAACTAGACACTCAATATTTCGTTCTACTGAAACACAGAGGACTAAAACAGATAGCATGATGTGGCTTACCCATAAGAAAACACAGACACTAAAACATAAATCGTAACCAACAATGCATAGCTTGAGTGTCCGGTTAAAGACAAAAATAAAAATTTGGTGTTATATGTAAAGCCGTTTATTTCTAGTTTTAGTTTCTTATATACACACTTCAGAGTATAAAGTTAGTTAACGTTTCATCTCGTAATGACCCTTTATACGACAGTTACGTTATGGTGAAACCAGTGAATTAATATATAGAAAGCTTCGAATTGGATTTCCAAGGGCGTGTACATCAACGTGTCAGTCGTATTAAGAATGGTAAATAGGTTCACACATCACACACATAAAGTAATTCATCCGATAATAAATATAGGCCTTTTAGTCGACGCATTATTCTGATGAATAGATGAAACCATACGCGAATGAAATACGAACTCGGTAAGACTAAATTTTGTATGTAATATGTGTTAGGTATTACAATAACAATGCCATACGACTGTGCGTTTTTAGCTTTCACGAGCGTGTCATTTTTGTTTTCACGTTTTTATTTTTATAATGCCAGTATTAAAATGACGTTTCAGAAGTTGTCTGTAACAAGTCCTAATTTGTTGTGTTTTTTTTGCGCGCAAAATAAAAAACTTTCTTTTGAATAACGTGACTTTACCCATTCACAACCTTCTAACCTATCACTGTCTCTGAATAACAACTTATCGTATTCTATATTACGGTTATTCTTGTTTATTACATCTAAATAAATCTATTCAGACTTTACCTGTAGTAATCCTCCTTACAATATATGTTTCCATCCCGGGAGAAACACGTTAGTTCGGAGTCCAGTGTGAGTTTACATTCACAACACTTAAGACAACGGACGTGCCACTGTCGGTCCACGGCCAGGAGGTAGTAACGGTCCGCGATCTTTCCGCCGCAGCCCGCACAGTGTGACGGAGCTGGTGGCTCGTACTTCCCTGGGCTTATCACGGGCATCCCGTTTCCTTTTTCTTGTACGCAGAAAAATAAACGGGTGTTCAGTCAAAGTGTGTAAGCCTAAGATGTACTTCGCAACTCTCGATAGCTCTTCTTGTATTTGGGAAGAGCCACTTGAACTTGGCAAGTGCTTATAGAACACCCGAGGTCACTGCTGTCCGCACTAGTATCTGGTTCAACCTCATGTACTTCTGTGCACGCTCACGCTACGTTCAAACTCTCATATAGACGCGTCAAGTTCCCGTTCAGCCTACATGCTATGTGCACCAGGAGACCAGCCATGCGAAGCAATCAGACAAAACACCTTCCCGCCCTGAGGCTCGAGCTGAGGAACCCCGCCTCTCGATAATTTATCCATTCGCTTTTCTCTACAGCTTGCGAGGCGGAGCGTACTCGACGCATGCGCAATTTAACCACAAGAAACGTGCCAATGTAGTAGTGGTGGACTTTATTTAAGCAGGCTCGTTCCAAGATGGTCATTCTCACCACTGCTTTTCATGGATGCTTCTCTTCGTTGAACTTAACACAGAAGTGCGTCTGGATAAACATTTGAAATTCAATGATCAACAAAGATTTAAAACAAAACTCGTAATAATTTAAAAAAATACACTGATAATGATAGCAGACGAATAGCACAGCAACCAGCAGGCCCAAATAACGAACCCCATTTCAGGTAAACAACTTCAAGACGAAACTACATCGCCTAACGAGCTTCAAGAAGCAGATTTTAACAGATAAAGAAACAAACTCTCATTAGAAAAAGAACAAACAAACGTTGCCGATTGAAACGTTCAGCCAATAACCACACCGAAAAATGTACGTAATAAATACTTTGATTTTTACAATCTTGGATGCCCCTCCCAATGCAGGGGCAAATAAACAAATGCCAGAAAGTGGATTTCGATACCCGTGGTGGGCAGAGCACAGATAATCCTTTGTTATAGCTTTGTGTCTGGTACTATCTTTGGGTATTTGTGTAAGTGGATACAAAAAATTGTAAGGTAGGTTTTAATCGTATGGAATCGTGTATAAAGAACTTGCATTTTACAATAATTCAGATATTTTATGAATAATATTTGGAAACGTCATTCCAATTAGTTAAAACAACGAGTTGCCTTTCTAGTTAGGCATTGGTTTATTTTCAATTTACCTCACTACAATCCTCGTGCTATTGACGACAGTTACACTGTTTAGGAGGAATTTTTTTATGGTCCATTCGTCTTTCTTACTTCTGTTCAAAACGTTAAACAAGGCTATACAAACCAATGATTTTATTTTTTCTACCACTTTTTTATATTGTAGGTGTTGTTTTTATAATGTTCTTTGTTTTGCACTTGGTCTGCGTGACGTAGACAGCCACATTGTTTTACGTCATAAAATACCAACCAATAATGATGCAGGTATCATTCGAAAAATTGTATCCAATCAAACGAGTGTTACCTCAGTTCTGTTTAAAAGAAGAAGAAATTCAGTATTCATCAAAGACGTCAATTGAGAAATAGACCGAAATAAATTTATGAGAAATAATTTTCTACTAAAAAGCAGAAGAGTATTGAATTTGGAATTTTTTAAAAGTTTGAAGTTCTTGTGTGGTACTGTATACTTTATTCTACCAATTGTGTGATGCAGCACGATGAAACTACAGAAAATAAGTCATCAAACATATATATATATATATATATATATATATCCCACCTTTCAAAGTTTCAACGGGTTTCATTCCCTTCACAAACATATAACTCAAAAGGATACCAGATCTTAAGAAAACGTAGGAGAATATAATATTCAATACTTCCTGCTCTCTACCGGCACTGCATAGAAAGCCATTGTTTAGTGTGTTCTTAACTACAAACAAACAAGTACATTCCAGTTGGACTGGAACTTGTAATGACAAGAAAAAAACTTGATACAGTATATTTAAAATTTCTAACGATACGTCTTCGACAGTTGGGTCGATGTGTTTGGTTTATAGTCGATGAAAACGTCATCGCCCTACAGAGAGGGCGACACCTACGCTTAGATGACATCATCACTTCTGGGTGGAAGATTTTTCCCTCTTTGGAAAACTATTCTTGGAGTTTTATCTTCCAGCTATCGAAAACACTAATCTAATGTGCATCTGATTAAAAGTGCAAGTCCTTTCTAAAATATTTTCGTTTTTAATCTGAACGACGTGAGAATGATTTTGTGCTCTGACACAAGTCAAAGTATAGTACAGACAAGGGATTGTGATGCTTGAAGTGCACGAGTTTTATCAGTAGGGATTGTGACACTTGAAGTGCACGAGTTTTATCAGTGAACTAATCGTATATAATCGGTTTCGTTTATTTGGAATTTCGCGCAAAGCTACACGAGGGCTATCTGTGCTAGCCGTCCCAAATTTAGCAGTGTAAGACTAGAGGGAAGGCAGCTAGTCATCACCACCCACAGCCAACTCTTGGGCTACTCTTTCATCAACGAATAGTGGAATTAACCGCCACATTATAACGCCCTACGGCTGAAAGGGCGAGCATGTTTGGTGTGACGGGGATTCGAACCCGCGACCCTCAGATTACGAGTCGAGCGCTCTAACTACCTGACACTGCCGGGTCTGGAGTAAGTGCACCATTTGAACTAAATTAACATGTTAACGTTTATATATAAATATCCTGTCTATAAATTAAGCGAGATAAAAATGAACAATTCAATTTTTGCATCTCGGTCTACTTTGCCCATGTACAGATAGTCTAGTTGTTTTACGCCAATAAACGTCAAACAGCCAACCAGTGGCGAATTCAAGGTTGTCTGAACCCTAAATGCTGTATCATTTTACATAAATAATATTATCAATGATCCCCCTCCAGCCCCTACCTAAATACACCTCTGCAACCAACCAATTAACCTGATTCATTAAGAAAGGTTTTGGATTGATCACCTTAATTAAAGAACTCGAAGCAGCCTTCACTTCTAACGTTGTCTTACCTTTTTGCACTTCAATGTTTTTTTTAAGTTTCACAGGCTAGAATTACTGGTTTTTTATTTCTAATTTAACTTTCGTTTAATAATTAAAACAGTATCAAATACCAGAACTACAGATCTATGCCGTAAAGCTCCCAATAACTTACTGGAATTTTCGAGGGCGTATCTCTCAAACCTGGGGCTCAATTCTTGCAAGGTCATCTTTGTGCTTAAAAGCAAATAAGCAAAGGGTATATGAACCTTTTTAAAATTCATGCTTCAAGTGGTTACTCACAGTCGTTGTATAGCTGCTTTACATGAGAAACTACCTTTAAAATGTTTTTTGCCCAAAACATGTTTCTCACTGTCCTTCTACAGCTTGCTGCTTTATACAAGAAATTACAACTAAATATTTTTGTTTTACCCTGAACATTTTTCCTCAAAGTAACGTCAGACAAGAAAAAAATACGAACAATATACACATATATGGGCCATAAGACGGGAAGAATTTCTCACGAGTTATCGGGAGAAATTCTTTAAAATAAAATAAGTATTATGAGACTCTTTGCTTGAATATAAAAAACATGAAATTGTCTTGTATTAAAAGAATCGTGTATTAAAATATCTTAGGTCGTTACTGATTGTTATCGTTCTAATCAGATCGGCTTCTAAATTGTTTTTCTGTTTCGAATTTTGACAACAAAAGTAAATAGTTTTTTTTAGGTGTTTGATTAACAATTTTGTATCCACGTGCAATAAAGTTAAAAGCCTTACCGCTCGTCGGTAAACAATTGGTACGTTTGCGAACTGGCAGTGCGAAAATCCGGGGTTCGAATCCATGTGGTGGATAATCCAGTACAGCTTTCCATGAATCAAACAAGGTCTTTACAGAATGCTAAAAAAAAGGTTGTTTTTCTCGATAAGTAGACGAAAATTTCTAGTGAAATATCTGAAAACTCGCTGAAAACAGTTCGCTGAAGTTAACCACTGACGAAACGCCTCAACGAATTACGTGTATTTTCAAGCTAAACAACATATTATGTAACACGATGACTAAGTATGTGTTTGTTTTTCTTATAGCAAAGCCACGTCGGGCTATCTGCTGAGCCCACCGAGGGGAATCGAACCCCTGATTTTGCGTTGTAAATCCGAAGACATACCGCTGCACTGGCGGGGGGCACGTGGACTAAGTCGCCTGACAAGACGCACTTGCGTAAAACCGACGCCTATTTGCAACTATTAATCAGGGCGAAGACGTTCAGTTGGCAATATTTATGCCTGTTATATGTAATATTATTTAGGTGGCTAGCGGGACCCCTGTTTCCTGTATGGTCATGTTCCGAGCCTATGTGGCCTATGCGTTAATCCGGTATTACTGCGAATATAAAGCCATTGTCCAGTTTTAAAACAAATGATCCGGACTGAGTCTCGTATTTCATCCGCAACTATCAAGCGTGTTTAGCAGAGTCGAACCTCGGCTCTTACGTGACTCAGCCCGATCAGTATGTTACTCGCTAGATCCCGCACGGCTAAGAACTACTTGCGGGTCACGTCACGTGAAAACCAAGCGACGTTTGGGGAAATTGCTGTTTATGAAGGGGGGGCACTTTTTCTTTTTAATACATATTTGCAACATGTTAAATTCTTCATGGCTTCAATGGTTTGGCATGGCCAGGTGGTTAGGGAGCGCTCGATTCGCAATCTGAGAGTCGCAGGTTCGAATCCGCGTCACACCAAACATGCTCACAATTTCAGCCGGGAGGGTGCGTTATTATGTTACGGTCAATCACACTATTCGTAGGTAAAAGAGTAGCCCAAGAGTTGGTGGTGGGTCGTGATGGCTAGCTGCCCTCCCTGTAGTCTTACACTGCTAAATTAGTTATGTCTAGTGCAGAGAGCTCTCGTGTAGCTTTGCTCGAAATTTAAAAACAAACGAACAATTGCATCTTCAAAATATTCTACTTAAATGAGAAATGCACGAAACAGAGTTGGTTGTGAAAGAAATGGCCCCTTCTAACAACAAAGTAAATGAAATTTTCAGAGTTCGTTTCAGCAGAACAGTCGTGCAAACTTTATTGAGCTATTCTTTTGTAATATTGTACCTTAAAAAGTCTGATTTTAAGGACGACATTATTTCTCCGAAAGTGAGCCGAAGGACGTCTGAAAGGGACACTTGTTTTCATCGCTGTCCTTAAGCCACTATACAGCATTACCTATCAGTCAGTCAGTAGACACTAAAATGTCACATAAGGGACGCTTAACATTGGAGTTTATACTGTCGTAACGTCAGTAACACGTGCGCGTGTCATGAATCACGAGAAGAATTATTATACAGTCTGTAGTCTACAACACAGCATGAAATATGAACTTGAAAAGTAATATATAACAATAAGGTATCATTACTAGCTGTGAAACTGAATTATTCTACGTGGAATTAGAGTAAACTAATCTATGATAACTATTTGGCTTTTTCTTAACTATTGTTTTGTGTGCCAGAAATACCAAGCGTGAAGCGCGTATATTCGATTCAACATTACTGTTTATCACAAAGGTTTCCAGCATACCCTCCAGTTGAAATTCTTTTCGACAAGAATAGAGTTAATTAATCCGTGACACCTTGGGTGTTGTCAAATACATCAATCGAAAGGGCTTGACCTCCTGAGTTCAAAACTGCTTTTTTTCTTTTTGAACTGCAAAATTTTATCTCATGGCTCCATCATCTTTTGACCAATTATATATTTGGAACCAAAACCATCAACCGCGACTAAAACCATTCGTTACTTTTTGATTTATATACTCTTTAAATAGAGCACTGTTAGGGATCCCGTGAAAATACTTCTAATCGCGTGTATATAAACACTCGCTGACTTTGTCAGCACTAAAGTAAAGAGGAATCCAATGACGTAATGTAGATGCACTTGTTATGCACACCATTTATTCTGTCCCACGCTGGTAAGAATACAGATTTCCAACGCTAAAGTGAAGGGTTCGATTCCCTTCGGTGGACTCAGCAGATAGTCCCATGTGACTTTGCTATGAGAAAAGATACACACACACCTTTTTTCTTTAACAATAACGTAAGGACGTTGGGTTGCATTTTCTCGAACAGGATCATCACATAAAGACAAACAGTTTTTGTTATACATCTAAACTGAAAGTATGTTACTTTTTAACAATGAAAACAACGTTATTTAGTCAACATCCTTTATCCATTTCACTTTTAAAAAAGACGAAGAGAAGATGTTGATTTAATAAAACGTCTTGTTATTATTAAACTAGTAATACAATTGTGATTTAGATATTAGAAAACGTTTCAGAGAAAGACCACTAGGAGACAGTGCCTTTTGTTTGTTTGTTTTGTTTTGGAATTTCGCACAAAGCTACTCGAGGGTTATCTGTGCTAGCTGTCCCTAATTTAGCAGTGTAAGACTAGAGGGAAGGCAGCTAGTCATCACCACCCACCGCCAACTCTTGGGCTACTCTTTTACCAATGAAAAGTGGGATTGATCGTGACATTATAACACCCCCACGGCTGGGAGGGCGAGCATGTTTAGCACGACTCAGACGCGAACCCGCGACCCTCAGATTACGAAGCGCACGCCTTAACACGCTAGGCCATGCTAGGCCCGCCTTTTGTTTGATTCGACCCTGTAATCAAAAAAGTTACTCCGCTTAAATACGTCGTGAAATAAAGTTCAAACGAAGTGGCCACTAACAACTCACCAATTTGTTATTCTTTTAGATTTAAATAATTAATGCTATTAAATAATGCAGTTGTCTGGCTTGGCACAGGTTAATCATAAGGTGTTTGGACTGTAAATCCGAGTGTTTACGGTTTGCACTCCATTGCTGAAAAAAAGTGCGAATTACTTTTTCAATCAGTCTGACAAATTACGAGTAATCCAAGTAAGGACAGCTTTGCGCGAAAACTCGAACAGACAAAACAAAACAATTTTTTTTTTCGTATCGCCTTCTGGCGAATTTAAAACAAAGACAGGTTGAGACATTTCAATGGTTCAGTGTTTGCTGATCAAAGTTTCTCATTGTGGTTAACAACACTGATTTCAAGCAAAGATGCGGTGCAATGGAATTGTAGCCTGGCCTTGCACACAGTGTTTCCCCACCTGCCCATCTGTGTGATGAGAATAGCAATTGGATGATAATCTGTCTTCAAACATCAACATTCTAGTCAGCTCAAGTTGCATCTGCTCGTGCGTGCCGTGGTCGAGGTTCGATATTATAAATCTGTTCACACCCGTTTCCAAGCTTGTCTGGGTCGGAACTGAAATTGTCCTTTCAGGGACTTTTTTTCTCGTTCAGCAATTTGTCATCTGTTGAACTGCAAAAATGGTTACATCTGGACCAAGGTGTAAGACTACATCAACATATTACTCTTCTGCTCCACCAGATGGTCTGCAGACTTGCAACTCTAGAATCCGGGTTTCGATACCCATGATGGACAGAGCACAGGTAAACAGTGTCCCAAGACGGCTGGCGTAGGTTGTTTTCTACTTGATTTTAAAAAAAAAACTTCCAATACCAATACCGGCCATCTTGAGATATATTTTTACTTCAAGTGGGTTTCTTGTTATTACGAAGAGCACAGATAAGCACAAAGCAATACAATGAACTAATTTCGAACAACAACAACGTTCTTTGTAGAGAAAAACAAATTCACAATTAACATATTAGCAGGCAAATGTTGTTCGGGAACAGACATATACGCAAGATAATCAGACAGACGTAAGAAAAAAGTGGAAGCAGATGTCTGTTATTTCAGTAACACCCAAACAAATAACATTCGTTTCATCTGTTAACCTGAAGATGACCTAAGAAAGTCGAAATGTTGTTCTCTGCTTATCAGTAAAAGTGTTGCCCATGCTAGCCGTTCTGATATACAATATTCCTTTCAGTACATACGTTAAATTTCATTAGCATTAGGGCTTTCGTTAGTGTAGGACAAACAGACAAACTCATTTACCCAGTGCTTGTATGTATTAAAATTAACACCTCCGATATACGAGGATTTGTTTAGGGTTCCTCTGTAATAAATAATGTCAGATGGTATAGTGTGTTTGCAGATAGACTTAATATATTAAATTGTGCTTTTATATACAATAACTCAATTAAAATTGATTTCAAGATGTCCGAAAAGACGTGATATTATTTACTTCTATTTCTCGAAGAGTTTTTTTTTCGAGTTGAATAACTTGTGTTTATCATACATCTGTCAGAACTATTCGGGATTATATGGCTGTTGGATTGACTGTTATATAGTAACGCCCACACACTTAAAACGTCGAATATGGTTCGAACCCACGACTCTCATGTTACGAATATCCAGCACCCTAACCTGTCTCGAGGGCTACAATGTAACAAAGAGCGAACACGTGCAATAATAGGAACCAATAGATTGCGACTTGAGTGCCCAAACTCTCAGCCCATGAGAGGTCGATATAATGTTCTTAATTTAAAAATACGGAATTTCTTTAATTAGTCTATTTGTGTCTTCATTAACAATATATTTATTTTAACAGAGGTGAAGGACTGAATATTTTAATGCTATAAATCTATGGGATTCATTGGTGTTTTTAACGTATCAAATTTATGCACGTTTATATGTATTTGTAATGGATTATAAATTTTGACCTGTGTATTCCATATTACATTTAGTACAAGTCTCAGCGGTGTGCCTGCGGACTTACAACGCTAACAACCAGGTTTCGATACCCGTGATGAGCAGAGAACAGATAGCCTATTGTGCAGCTTTGTGCTTAATTCAAAACAACAACAGTTTAGTACAAGTTAACAAATAAACGACATTACTTATTTCACAAAATTAATTTATATTAGTAATAGAATGAAAAGTGCTTACAACAGGGGTCTGGTATGGCCAAGCGTGCGACTTGTAATCTGAGAGTCGCGGGTTCACATCCCCGTCGTGCCAAAACATGCTCGCCCTTTCAGCCGTGAGGGCGTTATAATATTACGGTCAATCCTACGATTCCTTGGTAAAAGAGTAGCCCAAGAGTTGGCTGTGGGTGGTGATGACTAGCTGCCTTCCCTCTAGTCTTACACTGCTAAATTAGGGACGGATAGCACAGATAGCCCTCGAGTAGCTTTGTGCGAAATTTAAAAAAAAACAAACAAACTTACAACAGGACGTGTAAGATTTCGTTTGTTATTACATTTTGTAACATTAGCAACAAAATAAATAGCATAAGGCAATAACAAATCATATTAGTTGAAAGAGAGAACATTAATACTAAAGAGCCAATTAAAATAACTTGCATGAAAGAAGTGCGTTATTTGTTTGTTTGTTTGTTTATGAATTTTACACAAAGCTGCTCGAGGGCTATTTGCGATAGCCGTCCCTAATTTAGCAGTGCAAGACGAGAGGGAAGGCAGCTAGTCATCACTACCCATCGCCAACTCTTGGGCTACTCTTTTACCAACGAATAGTGGGATTGATCGTAATATTATAACGTCCCCACGGCTGGGAGTGCGAGCATGTTTGGCGCGACCCTCAGATTACGAGTCACGCGCCTTAACATGCTTGGCCATGCTGAGCCCAAGTGCGTTATAAACGGAAATCCAATTCTTTGACACCTCAAGGTGGTTCCCTGTATCTGGTGAAGGATCCTCCAAGAGAAGGTTCTGGGATCTAAACATCCATCCACGTTTCCCATTTGTGGCGACCTGTAAACGAGAGGAGAGGATCCTGGTCCAACCCTAACACACCACTTCGGCCTTGATTTCCTGTAGACAGGCAGCCTTGGTGTGTCCCCCACCCCAGAGTCAATAGGCTGGTCCTGATGGAATAAGGCCAACCGAATACCTGTGTTGACCGTTTTAACGGGGTGTTGTGGACATTGTGTCTGATGCTGGTGTTCGGGTATAGTGCTCACGAAACCCTAGCGTTACTGCAATGTCCTTGTTGGCATTCCATTCGTAGTTCTTCGTGGCGGGTAGGGTCAGCAGGCACTGACATTTTACTTTATTATGGATCAGACACATCTTTAGGGCAAATTTCTTTCTTTTCTATTATTCAGACTGAACTATAGGGGTTTGCTGGCTCTTTTAAGTCAGTCCAAAAGCTACGTTCTGCTGACATTTTGGTGAAAATATTCACTCTAAAACACGTCGAACTCCTCTTGCATTCGAAGGTCATCGAAGATATTCCTCCCTATTGAGGTTACATCCCATGCTACTTTGAATTCATCATGAGGAGAAGTTATCGTTGAGAAGGATTTGAAGAATATCCCAGAGTTATAGATCCTTGCTGGTTACACTACCCAAGGAGTTTCTGCACTTGCGAAGATGGAATTGTCATGCCGACCGATGTCATAATTTAGACGTTTACATCACCACAACCACCTGTAACCATCAAGGCAGGTTATTAATTTGTAAGGTATGGCCATGTATTCCAAACCCTCTAAGAATGTTTCCGATGTCAGCGGCATCAAGTCGTGGTTCCTTGACATGTGCTCATTGCGGCCACAAGGACCACAATGCCTACAAGTGCGAAATGGACTTTCATTTTGTTAACTGTAGTCGCCCTCACGTCTCTTATTTTCATTTTTGCTCTCGGTGGGTGGTTGAAAGAGAAGTGCAGCGTTTGAAAACGGTTCACTCCATTTTGGACACAAGAACTTTGTTCCACTTCCACGGTGGGAGTGCAGACAGAGCTTTCTGTGCCTCAGTTGGAATCGTTCTCCAATCACGTGAAGAGTATTTTGCCCTCTGCATTCTATTAATGTTCACTCCAGTCTCCCATTTTTCCACTAGCTCCTCTCATCCAGTTCCCTAGGCTTCAGCCTCTGGAGTCTGATCGGGTCCATCTACTTCTCCAAGATGCAGATTAATTATTCATTCACGCCCTCTGTCGCTGCAATCTTTGTCTACTGGACCCAGTGCGGGTTCCATGGGGGTTCAAAGACCTCTTTCTTTTAAAGAGAAACGATGAAGACTTTTAACTTTTTACAATTTATAGAGATTTACCTTTATCACTTCAGCAAAGATACCCTTGTTATTTTGGACCAATAATTGATTGGTTAATTGGAATTAAGCATAAAGCTGGACAATAGGTTATTTGTGTTCTGCCCACCACGGGTATCGAAATCCGGTTTCTAGCGTTGTAATTTCGCAGACATTCCGCTGAGCACTGTGTGGAGTGGACCAGTAAAGGCCAAACAACGAATATCATTGAGTTATTTAGAGTTTATAGATCTAAATATGTTATATTTAGAATTTTTAGCCAGTTTTACAATTCGCGATCACGCTTTAATCTGCTCTCTTACAAAATGTGTTTTAAAATAATTCTCTTACACTGAAAACTCAATATGAAATCGATCTAAGAATCAAAAAGTCCCTGATTATTTTACAGTGTCATTTGTGATAGATAAGTAGCATGTGGCTATAACTATTTCACTGCTCGAGGGCACGAAATAAACAGGGACATGAGAAGTAGACCCCGGCATGGCCAGGTGGTTAAGGCACTCAACTCGTAATCCCACTATTTGTTGACCAATGGTAGCCCAAGAGTTGGCGGTGAGTGGTGATAACTAGCTGCTTTCCCTCTTGTCTTACACTGCTAAATTAGGGGCGACTAGCGCAAATAGTCCTTGTGGACGTGAAATTCAAAACAAATAAACATCTTTTACCTGTTGTTTGGCATAGATAGCCCTGTTTCTTTGTGCCATTAAATGTCAGATAACGAACCAATCACGGTCACTAAAGAGGACCATTTGGTGTCCACTGGAAAGAGGTCATTTTGTCGGTCACTATATATCGTTAGTCTCTTTACACCAAAAGCATTTTCTTGTTCAGTAAAAGAGTCCAAAGGCTGTTCAGTAAAAGAGTCGTCTTTGTTTTCAGTGAAAAGGGGTTTTACTTTGCTAATGAAAAATTATTATTTCCTGGTCAGTTTGTTTTTTGAATTTCACACAAAGCTATTCGAGGGGTATCTGTGCTAGCCGTCCCTAATTTAGCAGTGTAAGACTAGAGGGAAGGCAGTTAGTCATCACCAACCACCGCCAACTCCTGGGCTACTCTTTTACCAACGAATAGTGGGACTAATCATCACAAAATAACGCCCTCACGGCTGAAAGGGCGAGCATGTTTGGTGTGACGGGGATTTTAACTCACGATTTTCAGATTACGAGTCGAGTACCTTAACCACCTGGCCATGCCGGGCTCTACATTCAAAGCGCTGAACTTGTCGCTTACCAACTTGCAATCCACAAGAGTGTGAGAAAGAAAGAACGAAACCTTTAATCTCAAACTGTTTTCAGAACATGTTTTATCAGGGTTTATTATGGTGTTCATCCTACAGAAAGTACGGTAAGGTTCCCTTTGTGGGACAGCGGTAAGCTTCCGGACTTACAAAGATAACATCCGGGGTTCGATCTCTCGCTTTGAACACAACAGATAGCTCAGTGTATCTCTGTTTGTTGGTTGGTTCAGGAGCCAACTAGCACTTTAGAAGGTGTTTATTGGTAAATTTACTATCCACCACGTGCTCTAAGCAGAGATGTATCCATACTTTGAAACGTCCGTACGTTAATGTACGCAAAGAAAAGTAATCCTATTAATAAATTCTTTGAAGATTTTCATTACAAAAGAAGACTTAGGAAACAGTAAAACACAAAACAAGTTTTCTTATTTTATACGAACTTACGTAGTCACTTAAAAACCAATTAATTTTCCCAGGGTAAACGGCAGGGTTCGAGAGCATTCATGTAAAACAACAATTATAAAGATTGTGTTCATGAAGCATGCAAAGTTTGTAAAAACAACCTCACAGCAAGAAGGCTTAACGCGACTGATACAATCGTGTCGTTCCGATCTTTGGCTTTCGTTTCACTTGATTACTAACCGTGACTAAGCGTCTTTACTTTGCAGTGTTGTCGGCAATCACCTGGTGACCGGGTAAATATATAAATGATAGTTTGTTGAAATCAACACCACGAATAGATTTTTTTTTCCGCACTTGTATCTTTAAAAGTTTCTGTTACAGAACAAAAACATCAGTTCTCGAATGCGCTACGTGACTAAACTTTAAGATTAAATCTGGTTTGTTAACGTTCTGAAGTTTATGTTTTAAAAGACAGTTTTTTTTTGTTTTTTTTCCTATGGGTTAAAATCGACGAAAGGACACTAAGAACGCTAGGACTAATGTGTGATACGGGTCTGATACGTCAAATACGACAGAGCTCGGAAACACTCGAAAGATTACACGAGTACAATTCGCTTATATTTAGGACAAATGCTCATTATAACATGTACATTGGAGTTAGCAGTTAATGCTCGCTCGAGACATTAAACAACTGGAGACATAGTGAACGCGCTTTGTTCTTACGATTGGAAAGACCTATAGATTGGATGGGTGAAGAACTGCGTAGTGCCACGTGGCTTTACCTTTCCAGTGTTTAGATTTTTCTTATGGTGACTACAAACCACGTTCACTCCAACAGTATATTTGATATTTTTTTCAGTATTATGTAGTTCCAGACCATATCTGTTTGGATAACTTGTGTTCGAAGTTAATGGTGAGAAATGGAGTTCTCCTAAACTAGTATAACCTAATAACACACGTTACCTTCCTTGACATTTGAACAGTTTTCGGTTGGTTGGTTGATCTGCCTATTGTTACACAACTTCATTAAACCGTCTACGTAACGTCGGCTGCAGATAAATGCTGTGTTAACTTTGGGCGTTTAATTGAAGGCTGTTCGAGAACTGTCAGAAATATGTCGTGTACAAGTGGTAGTTAGCAAAATAATCATAAAGTTGTTAGTAGTGAGTATTCGTGTATAGTGTATAGAGTGTGTGTGGGGTTGTACCAGTATATGTGTGGGAGGATCGTACCAGTGTGTGTGTGGAGGAGATCGTACCAGTGTGTGTGTGTGTGTGTGGAGGATCGTACCAGTGTGTGTGTGTGTGTGGAATATCGTACCAGTGTGTGTGGAGGATCGTACCAGTGTGTGTGTGTGTGTGGAGGATCGTACCAGCGTGGATTGTTATTCCATGTACCTCTGCTTCAGGAGAGTTGAAGTAAACGATCCCCATGAAGATGTAGCAACAATTAAAGATGAGGGCCGCCATGACTTGCAACCTGAGAATCACGGGTTCGAAACCCTGTCATCGAACACTTTTTCCTTCAACTGTACAGTCGCTATAAAGTTACGATCAATCCCGTTATTCACTGGTTGGAGAGTAGCCCAAGAGTTGGCGGTAGGTGATGTTGACTAGTTGTCTTTCCTCTAATCTGTCACTACTAAATTGGGACTGCTAGTGTAAATAACCCTTGGTTTTGTTTTGTTTTGGTTTCCACACGCAGCTACTCAAGATACCCAGATTACCAACGAAATGAAATACAAAACGCACCCTAAAATTGAACACATATTGGTTTTTCTTAGAGCTTTTACAGACAAATCATATATTTCACATGACAACCTTTTCATTTAAACTCAGTTATATTTTGATGCGTTCAACTGTTTTTCTGGCGAACCTGTTACATAAACCGATAACTTAATCTTGGTGGTAACACGGTGCAACTTGTTGTTTCTTTTCAGTTTGGAGATCTAATAAGATAAAACTTTCACACTACAAAGTCTTGGTAAAGCAGCAAAAAAATAGTTATGAGTGTGTGTTGTGTGTAAATATATAAACGCTTGAAAAGTTGTCGTTGTTGGTAACAAGTCTTCCGTTGTCGAAATGAGAAAAACAAGTTATTTTCCTTTAGACATGCGTATGGTACTTTTCATATTATTAAAGACAAGCGATTAAAAGTCCCCCCCCCCAAGATAAAAACTGTATAAGGTTTTTTGTAACATCATTGGCCTTCTATAAATAAGAAAGAATCCACGAAAAAATAAGAAGGATTTAGGCGTCATATCTGTTACCATGACAACTGAAACCTGATCGATAAGGTAATGGTACATGTGTACCAATGCTGTGCATTCTAGCATATAAACTAATGAATGTTTCCAAGACTCTATAGACTACAGGCTGATATCTTCGAAGGAATGTTTTATAGTAGAGCCACAACAAGCTATCTGCTGCGTCCACCGCGGGATTTGAACCCTGGATTTTAGCAACCGTAATTGATTATATAGTGCACAGGTAGTATGTTGTCTGATGGCTGTAAAAAACATAGTAACACAGTTTTTTTGTTCTTTGTTCTTTTGAATTAAGCACAAAGCTACACAATGGGCTATCTGTGCTTTGCCCACCACGGGTATCGAAACCCGGATTTTAGCGTGTAAGTCCGCAGACATACCGCTGAGCCACTGGGGGGGCTAGTAACATAGAAAGTTCTTTTTTTTTCTTAATTTTTAACAGCACTTCAAGTTTTTGTTTCAAAGCAGTTTGTTTATCTTTGAATAACAGTCAAATCTAACTATTCGGCCTGCTTTTGACTAGTTGCCTTTATTAAAGCCTGTCCATCAGTTCAAAATAAATATAAATATTTGCGTGACTTTACGCGAAAATTCTTAAACAAAATTCTATAGTATATCCATACAAATATAGTAGTACTATCTATCGTATGTCCATCTAATGACTTCGCAAAGTGTAGTCGTGTCTCTACTAAAATTGGTACAAAGGTTCGTTGCGTCCGTGTGTGGGTACATCCAAGTTTTCATTTTGTGTTTTGCAGATTTTTGGGGCGTTTTCGTTTTTATGGAGGTTCGTGGGGTCCATGCGAAAAGACCTGCAAACTTAAGGTTTCACATTTTGTATTTTTGTAGTTTCTTAGAGCATGAAAAATTACTTCCTGTGTATACCTGCAAGTTTAAAAAACGCCCAAATATGACCTTTCATAAATCACAAGTTCTATCCACTTTCACAAGTCATATTAAAAGAAGTGTTACAAGGAACTGTAACCAAAATGCTTACAAAATACATTGTACGTAATTTTACACTTCTGTGACTTTATGATAACAGAATATCACATGTATCAACTTTAAATTGTATTTTGATGGAGTATCCCATTGGTGGTTTACGTTTAAAAGTTTATAAAACTTAAAACCGAGATTCGACACCCGTACTGGCACAGCACAGATAACCCATTGTGTAGCTTTGCGCTTAACTATAAACAAACACATAGAACTTTTAACTATTATCAAAATTTCATAAAATACTGTTGATCATTGGGGAATAAAGTGTATACTGTTGTAAAGTAGAAAAATAAAGGGTAAGAATGGTAGTCAGGCTGCCACTCCTTCTTTACTTTGGAAAGCAGTCACCTTCCCACAACTGTCTGAAGGTAGTGAAGGGCACTATAGTTGTGGGACGTTGTGGCCTTGAGCACCCACATCTCGCTTTCCTAATTTCTGTTTCTATTATTTTAATTTCTATTACTATTCCTTTAATTAATTTATTTATGGTTAATGGAAGTTAAGACTAGTAGATGGTGTATCCCCACCGCAATGTAGGTCCCACTTTCGCTGTCACCTCCAACACCTGAGATACATTTAATATCCCATATTATAGCTTCTACTCTGGGAATCCTTTCAGTTAGTGTGTCATTTTATTTTTGTTTCAGGATGTTTTCTTTACAACAAACACACACATATATATAAATACATACATACAATATTCGTGTTCGAATTTTATCACATACGCAAGTGGCTTGTATATGGATTTGCTTCTGCATGAATGACTTTCAACAAAGCGTCGTTCACTACCCCTCACCTCCCCAAAGAAGGTTTTCACACGAGATAACTAATCACGTTTCGTTATACTTCACTGAGAATACTTTAATCAAAAATTAACTTCATGGAAAACAATAAGAGATAAAAGCCTAGCATGGAAACAAATAAATTTAAATGTTTAAGGCTTAGAAATGAGCAGTGATGAAATTTGATAAAATATGCAGCTTATGAGTTTTGGCACGTATGTTTAACATCTTGGCCCGAAATTAGAATATTATCACAAGCATATCTTGTTCTATTCTGGTTTCAACTGAAAGCCCCTTTAGGTGGATTCCTGTACGGGGTGTGGGGTCCTCTCAAAGGAAGTTTTGCGCTTTCAGTTTACCTCCTCTGGGATCTAAACATCCACCCACGTGTTTGCCGTGCGTGGTGACCCATGAAGGGGAAGGGAGGATCCTGGTGTTTGAGGTGTCCAACCCTAACACACTACTTTGACCTTGGATTTCTGTTCACTGGCAGCCTTTGTGTGCTCTCCCAAAGTCAATCGGCTGGTCCAGTGTTGGACGCTCTCAACGAAACTCTTGCGTTGCTTCAGTGTTCTAGTTTGGCATTGTAGTGACAACCCTCGTAGGGAATCCATAGTGGGTGGGGGAATTGGGCACTGAAATTCATCCCCTTGGTTTTGGATACACTCTTCCATGAAAAAAAAAATTGATAAAAATCAGATTATTGGAAAACGACTACGCATAGACAACTCTATTGTTCCGTCACCATCACAATGAGATTCTGTACCTCGATTTCAAAGCATGCATTTCGAAAAAATCCTTTGGGCAAATGTTCCCTTTTTTATTTAAAAGGGATTAGAGAGGCTTGCTGGCTCCCCCAAGTCAATAAGGAAGTTACGATCTGGAGATATTTTGGTGGAAACATTTTCACCACAACATGCTTAACTACTCCTGAATTCGAAGAACATGAAAGATCATCCATCGAGGTTTCTCCTCATGCAACTTTGAATTACTCTGTTTGTTTGTTTTTTATTTGTTTTTGAATTTCGCGCCAAGCTACACGAGGGCTGTCTGCGATAGTCGCCTCCAATTTAGCAGTGTAAGTCTAGAGGGAAGGCAGCTAGTCATCACCACCACCGCCAACTCTTGGGCTACTCTTTTACCAACGAATAGTGGAATTGACCGTCACAGTATAACGCCTCCACGGCTGATAGGGCAAGCATGTTTGATACGACCGGGATTCGAACCCGCGACTCTGAGATTACGAGTCGAACGCCACCTGGTCATGAGGGGCCTTGACTTCGTCCATAGGAGAAAAAGTTGAAAGGGATTTTTAAAAACATTCCTGAGTCGGAGATACTTGCTGGTTTCTCCAGCCAGAGGCGTCTCTGCGGTGCACCGTATTTCACTCGTAAAGACGGAATAATACAACCAACAAAAGTAATTATTTTGACGTTCACATCACTACGTCCACCTGCCATTATCAAAGCAGGATACTTAAACTGCAAGGTTGGGCTATATATTTAAAACCCTCTCCGATGTTTTCAGTATCAGAGATTTGGACATTCGAAGACCGCTTGTTGTGGATCTTCAACGTGTGCTTGTTGTGGTGCCAAAGACTGCGATACCTATGAATACGAACTGTGTCAACTATAGTGGTTCACACCCCTTGTACTTTCATTCTTGAAAGACTATAAATAATATCTCTTATCCAGAGGCTCGGAAACTATTGCCCCCCCACTCCATCTCGGGCACGTGCTGCTACACTTCGTTCCATTACTACAGTGGGAGTCCAATATATCTATTTTCAAATCACCTCAAGAGGTACTTTGCCCTCTATGATTAAGAGAGCAGACAAATCAACATCTACTCCCATCTATGTCCCCATTAATTTTTCCAGTGGCTCCCTGAGCCCATATCCTTTGGCTCCAGGTTCTGGTGATTCTTGGGGTCCGTCTTCTTCTCCAGCAGAACGATCATTTATTCACGCCCTCAGTCGTTGGAATCTTCTTTTAGTGACAGAGACTTTCCCAATCGATGCAGAACAGGATCCATGGAGGTCTATAGATCTCCTTTTAGTAAAAAGAGTAAAGAGAAGAGACGTGGTTGGAAAGAGAAGGGCTCAGTTTTTCTTCACTTAAATAAAACTGGCCACATTGATACAACAAAACTGTCGAAGTTTCCTTTCTAATTTGCATGGCATCAAGGCACTGATTGATTTGTATCATCTTGCATGTCTTTTCTCATCGGAAACATTTCTGAAACTTGTCGATGCAGTCACCTTTCAGCAGTTTTCTTTGTACAGAAATCACAGGCTGTGTGATGGACAAGTGCATGGAGGTGTTGCACTGCTGATCGACCAGCATGTGCCCGCTGTCTTTGCCACTCGATACACCCTCGGAGGTCGTAGCCATCCGTGTTTCCTTGGGTTGTACCATCACTGTCTTTTCTCTCTACCTGTCTCCTGGAGATACCTATTACCAGTTGGACTCTGATTCTCTTGTTGAATAGTTGCAGTCTCCCTTTTTAATCCTGGAGATCTGTGGCGGATATAATCCCCTTTGGTTATAAATGGGATTGGTCGCTCCATAGAGCGCATGCTCTTGGATCATAACCTTTCTCTCTTCAATACTATTGACTACACTTATTTTCATGCATCCAGTCAATGATTTACTGCTGTTGATCTCTCTGCCTGCTGACCTTCACTTTTCATGGAGGGTTGACAGTGAACTACGGGACAGTGATAATTTTTAAAAAGAAAGAAAGTTGGAACCTGGACCAGGCCAAATAGTCTTCTTTGACTGCTCTATCAGAACATGATTCTGCTGTCGTCTGTAAGCCATCGACAGATGACTGTGTAGCAGCAGTAACTAACTATATTGTCCAAGCAGCTGCTTTGTCTATATCTGAAACCTCGACACGTTTTCCACTAATATCCTCGTCCATGTAGGAATCTCGCCTGCCACATGGCACGGATGGCTCAAAAACGAGCCTGGGATACTTTGCCTAGATATCTCACACTTTCGAACCACATCGTTTTCCAGCAGGCTCGTGCACATGCTCGATGGGAAAGACGTCAAAGCCAGAAGGAATTTTGGATTAAGTTGACAATCAGCATATTCTCTACCACAAGTTCCAACATCATATGGGACAAGATTCGAAAAGTCAGTTCTGTTCCCCTCTTGATCTTGCTATCTTATGGCCAGGAAGTAGCTGATACCCGGAGCATCGCCGATACTCGAAGTGAATGTTTTTGCCGGGTATCTAGCACTTCTACTTCATCCCCCACCTTCTTAGCCATCAAGATTCAGGCAGAAGGATGGTCTCTTTTCCTTCGGGCTCATCATCTCTTTGACTACAATCGACTTTTTACACTAATAGAACTCAAGCTTTCTCTTCATTGGTTGTATCTAATGATTTTCACTACGAGATGCTGCACCATCTCTCTCCTGCTTCTCTTGCTATTCTTTTGATTGTTTGTAATCGACTCTGGCAGGAGAACGCTTTTCCTGATGTTTGGAGCCAGGTTATTATACTACCTTTTTCTAAGCCTGGGAAGAATCCCAGGATCCCTTCAAAGTACCGTCCAATTGGTTTTAACGAGCTGTCTCAGTAAGACCTTAGAGAGGATGGTTAATGCTTGTCTTGTTTGGTTTCTTGAATCAAACGACCTTCTTTCGCCCATTCAATGTGAGTCACGACGACGGCGCTCCACCATGGACCACCTGATTCGACTTTAAACGTTGATTAGACAACTCTTTCTCAAGTGACATCTTGTGTCAGTATTTTGCAAGATATGGTCATAAGTAACTCATATGGGTTACATGACCATTTGCCCATTTTTATTAAATTTTTTAATGAACTAACGATTCCAATTTCGTGTTATTTTGACACTTTCCTACAGGAACTTGAAGTTCCTCAGGGCTGTGTCTTGAGTGTCACACTTTTCAGTGTAAAGATTAACGCCATCACTGGAAAATTCCCTCCTATTATTGCAAACGGGCTCTTTGTCAACCACTTCCACACCTCATGTCATTCGTCGATTGTTGTTGTTGTTGTTTTAAATTAAGCACAAAGCTACACAATGGACTATCTGTGCCCTGCCCACCACAGGTATCGAAACCCGGATTTTAGCGTGTAAGTCCGCAGACATACCGCTGAGCCACTAGGGTCATTCGTCGAACATGAGGTTTGTTGAGCGGCAACTTAAGATTGTTTGTTTGTTTTGGAATTTCGCACAAAGCTACTCGAGGGCTATCTGCGCTAGTCGTCCCTAATTTAGCAGTGTAAGACTATAGGGAAGGCAGCTAGTCATCACCACCCACCGCCAACTCTTGGGCTACTCTTTTACCGACGAATAGTGGGATTGAACGAACATTATAACGCCCTCACGGCTGGGAGGGCGAGCATGTTTGGTGTGACTCGGGCGCGAACCCGCCACCCTCAGATTACGAAGCGCACGCCTTAACGCGCTAGGCCATGCCAAGCCCCGGCAACTTAAGACTTCCCTCAGTTGTTTACTGAAGTACACCACAGCAAATGGTTTTACCTTTTCTTTCTCTAAAATTGTTTGCAACCAACTGGGTTTTCACCGAGCTACAATTTGGTGATATCGTTCATCACGTGGTCCCTGAGACAAAGTTCTCGGGGCTTATCTTTGACCTTAAGCTGACCATTATACCATACATCAAGGAGCTGTGAGCCAAGTGTACAAGGACACTGAACATCCTCCGTGTCCTTTCTTTCATCTCTTGGGGAATGGATGGATATTCTATGCTAAAGATCTGCTGTGCACTTATTTAATCAAAACTGGATTATGGGTCTCTGGTCTGAGGCTCTGCCAGGAACTCGGTCTTAAAGGTGTTGAACCCTGTTCACTATCTGGGACTTCGGCTCTGGATGGGGCTTTCTGCACTTCTTCAATCCAGAGGTTCTACACTGAGTCTCATGAACACACTCTGCCATTTGCAACTTTCTTTTATCTATATTTAAAACTTCGATCTTCACCACAACATCTCCCTTGGGGTTGTTTTCCTTCCTCAGTGGGTCATATTTTTTTCGGAATAGATGGTCTGCCATTGTTTCTCTTGGCCTTCGTATCCAGGCGTATCTGGCTAAATTGGGTCTGTCCTCGGATGACGTTGCTGTTTCTACTGGTCAGCCCATTCCAGCTTAATGCCATCCCCATGTGTGACCTTTCTTTGAGTCATCTGAAGAAGACGGATATTGCCGATTGGATGTACCGCTTTCTATTTGTCGAACATCTTGCATACAGAATACAGTATACGAGCTGCACTATTTATACCGATTTCCTTAGCCCTATACAGGTGCTGGAATTGCTTCACTTTAGTTTTTATCCTGTTCTCGTCGATATTCAAAACTGACTGGTCCACTTCTCTTTAACATCTACTTCTATCCAGTTTTCCTGGACACCAACAGGTCACATCGGTATTCGCGGGAACGAGCTCGATGACACCGTAGCTAAGTCTGTCTGTTCTGGTACTATCACTGCCGTGTCTGTTCTATACATGGATTACAGTCCTGTATTCAAGGCTCGACTCTGTGCCATTTGTTTGTTTGTTTTTGAATTTCGCGCAAAGCTACACGAGGGCTATCTGCGCTAGCCGTCCGTAATTTAGCAGTGTAAGACTAGAGGGAAGTCAGGTAGTCATCACCACCCACTGCCAATTCTTGGGCTACACTTTTACCAATGAATAGTGGGATTGATTGTTACATTATAACGCCTGAAAGGGGGGTGCAACGGGGATTCGAACCCGCGACCCTCGGATTGCGACTCGAACGCCTTAACCACCTGGCCATGCCGAGCCTGTTGACTTGGATCAAGTAACGTGACAGCAAGCATTTCCAGATAAAACCCTCTCTTGGACTTTGACCGTCTTGTTTCCCTAAGGATCAGAAGAAGGATGCTGTCCTGACTAGACTACGCATTGGTCACACTTTTGTAATTCATCATTTTCTTTTATCCGGGACCGATGCACTAATATCCGGTCTGAGTGACACTCTGGTCACAATAGCCAAATTGTACTGTCGTACCATCATTACGACTCCGAACGACGGCACCATTTTAAACATGTTTTATCCACAGTTTTACCCCTGACGCTGGACAGTGTCATTGGCGATGGTGGCACTGCTCACCTTACTAATGTTTTTAATTTTTTTAAAGGGTCATTGGACTTTTAAACTTTATTTAAGTTTTTTATATGACGTTGGGCCACTGAATGAACTTTATTTCCTTTATAATAATTTTACTGTTATTTTAATTTTTACCAGTTGCTTTTCGCCATAAAACATCAAACATCCAACCAATATCCAATCACTTGAAAGACAAATTAAACGACTAATCAACAGACAGGTGAATTTGGATGATTGGAATTTTGAATTTCGATATCCACGGTGGACACTACTCAGACAACCCAAATTAGTATATTTATCACTTTTTTTAAATACAGGATTTCTAGGTGTCTGCTATTAGAATTTTGTTAAGCTCACTTGTTTTAGGTTTAACATAAATTAAGACTTTATTAAGTACAACTCAAAGCTGAGACAATTAAATAAGAAGTGTGTATACGTGTTGTTGTACGCACAAAGCTACAAAATGGGGTATCTGTGCTCTGTCCACCACCGGTATCGAAACCCGGATTTTAGCGTGAAAGTCCGCAGACATACCGCTGAGCCACTGGGGGGCGTTTTACTTTAATTTAGGTTAAACTTTACCGTATTTAGTACTATCGGTGAATAAACTTATAATGTAAGACCTTTATAAAATCTCTGATAAGCCTCTAATATATTGTACAAAATATATCCTGAAGTAAAGGTATATGCTTTCCCTCAGGGGACAGCGACATTTCTGCGGACTTGAAACGCTAGAAATCAGGTTTCGATATTCGTGGTGGGCAGAGCACAAATAGCCCATTGTGCAGCTTTGTGCTTATCTTCAAACAAACTAAAGCACAAAAAAACCGCGTGTTATTTCAATGGACTCGCAGTTCCTGACTTTTCAGCTTAGAATAATGTACCAGAAACCTGATTATGTTCATAATCCAAAGGAATACTTGGTAAACACGTGAGCTTTTCCGATTTTTTTCCAAATCAGAAACGAAATGCAAAATGTATACTACTGTATTCACATATATCGGATATGTGCTAACAGAAGTTATTATTGGTATAAAAAATCAATTTCGATGTTCAAAATGCTAATCAGAAAACCAGGTTCGAATAGAAAACACGAGCAGCTGTTGCCGATATTTATATTTAATGCAGATGTTCTGAGCCCGAGTTTGTAGAACACTAATGATTGGAAAAAAAAAAAAGAAACCCGACTGTTTCTTTTTTATCGTTATCTCGGGCTTGCAGCTGCCACGTGACATGTGTAAGCACAGCAGCCTAAATGACGGCAACATTTGCCAATGTTGGATGGAACAGTTTGTTTGTGTTTGTGTGACATTCACGAAAAATCACAGTCGTTAAGTTTGTGTTCGCAGCAACCCTTTTGCAATTATCCCCACCCCCTCCACGCTGAGACAGAGGTAAGGCTTCGGATTTACAGTGTTAAAGTCAAGAGTTCGATTCCCCTCGGTTGACGCAGCAGATGTTCCAATGTCGCCTAACTCTTATAATGCTACTGTTGCATTTTATACGTAGAGAGATGACAACTTATGCATGAGATCTTTACCTTAATGTTGCCAACAGAAATAAGGGACATCGAGTGATTTTCAGATAGATGGTAATCTACTTGAAAACAGTTCTTAATTTAATTACAAATTTTACCATGTTATAAACTGCCACTTGTTCTTTTCAGCATCAACCAACCAACCAATCAATCAACGCTTTCTTCTTGTCGTCATACTGTTTTTTTTCTTACGTCATATTCAATAATCTTAGCTAATAAACGTACTGTTGGCTATAAGAGACAGTTCATTTATTTGTATAGGAAACAAGAAAACTATAGAACGACCTATCAGAAATGAGCAAACACTAAGTTAACATTTTGAATTAGACCAATTAAATGAAAGAAGACATTTAAGTAATTGGTCGGCGTAAACGACCTATCAGAAATGAGCAAACACTAAGTTAACATTTTGAATTAGATCAATTAAATGAAAGAAGACATTTAAGTTATGGGTCGGTGTAAACGAGCATTAAACTTCAGTTAGTAGTTTTTGTTGTTGTCTTTGAGAAAGAACTCCTACGTTACAGATATTAGGGGCGCTCGACTTGCAATATGAGGGTCGTGGGTTCGAATCTTCTTCACCAAACATGCTCACCTTTTCAGCCATGGAGGCGTTATGAGTGACAGTCAATCACACTATTTGTTGATAAAAGATTTATAGTTGATGTTGACTACTTGCCTTCCCTTTAGTTTAATTTGTCAGTTTTTAACTTATCGTTTTCTTGTATCTGGAACTGATCCATTAGTGTGTGAAACTCGAGGTCCACATTTTACTGTCGAGTCGTCATTACGATTCCATACGACGACATTTTGAATATGTTTTTCGTTGAGTTAGATATTGTGTTATGGGCGATGG
The DNA here is from genome assembly GCA_011833715.1 of Carcinoscorpius rotundicauda. Taxonomy (NCBI): domain Eukaryota; kingdom Metazoa; phylum Arthropoda; class Merostomata; order Xiphosura; family Limulidae; genus Carcinoscorpius; species Carcinoscorpius rotundicauda. The sequence continues at coordinate 88,767,518 of CM022399.1, forward strand.
TGACACTGTTCAACTTAATTGTGTTTTTAAATTTTTAAGAGCCATGGGCCTTTTTACTTCTATTTAAGTTTTTTACCTGCTTTTTTTTAACTTTATTTGAACTTCATACATTTTTACGTTTTATAACAATTTTACTTTTACGTTTTTGTTTTGTTCACCGGTTGTTTGTCGCAGATAGCCACGTTGCTTTTTTTCCAGTAAACGCCAAACAACCAATGAACTGTGAGACTTTTATCGCGTCACGAACAGCGGAAACAAAAACATTCGTAAGTTGTGTAGTAGGTCACTAGATTAGGGACTTTGGAGTGGATTAATCTTTAAAGATAAATGACAAGAAATTGGACGGAGACAGCACTGCATCCACGGGGTCATTCAGTGATGACCGGCGTTCCAACCTGTTGTCTGTTAAATCTGCTGATTCACCTTTACTTGATTCCAAGTTCTGATTGGTTGTTTGGAGCAGACAGCTTCGTTACTCTGCACCGGTAATCTCTGATCAAGCAACTAAAAATGATACATAAGATTACATTCAGGGTTTCCTTCTAATAAATAACTAACGAGACTTGTGTCACCGCAGGACGCGTTGCCTCGGAAATTAATGTTGTAAATTAGTTTCAGGTTTATTTCTAGGTTTGACCCCATTATGTCTCGTTATCCCAGCACATCCCCCGATTAAGTTTAGCTGAAGCTAGGACTCTAACTAGATAAAAGTCAAAGCGTGTACGTCAAGTTTAATGTTTGCCATAAAGAGATTATGGGTTTTTTCCATTTTACTTTTCCACGTAAAGGCTTACAATACTAAAATAAAATCGATTTTTTCTATACCAACGGTGGGCACAGCACAGATAGCCCATTGCCTAGCTTTGCGCTTAGCAAGAGCCAAAACAAGCTAAATGTATTAAGGTACCATTTGTCATTTTTGTTTCTTTTTACACTATACACACACTCTCAACACAACATTTCCAAAGTATGGTTACCATTCAGAGGTAACTTGTCATTCGTTCTTTACACACCATCTGTGGCAGTTCACAACATAGCGTAGTCCCAAATCATGTGAATCATCCGCCATTTTGAATGTTGGACTGCTTCATTCATTTGTCTGATGCATCATCTTAAAGAGACAGGCCATTTTTGACACGAATGGGGATTAATTGAACAGATAGCGCCCTCTAGTGATCATTTCCGTTAACCATTGAATAACATCCATTTTATTCATAATAGGACATCATGAGAAGTTTTATATCGTATTACAAGAAATTAAAAGTGATGAAAAAGATCTGTACAGATTACGTTCACTGGTAGGTCTTACTTCGCAAATAAACATTTTGACAGAAACTACGAAACTAATGGTATGCTTAACTCTCAAGTAAAACTTGCCCATAATGACCAGGTGGGTTAAGGCGTTCGACTCATAATTTGAAGTTCGCGGGTTCGATTCACCATCACACCAAAAATGCTTGCCCTTTCAGCCGTGGGAGCATTATAATGTTACGGTCAATGGTGATGACTAGCTGCCTTCCCTCTTGTCTTATACTGCCAAATTAGGGACGACTAGTCTGCTATTCGATGATAAAAAGAGTAGCCCAAGAGTTGGGAGTAGGTGGTGATAATTAACTACCTTTCCTCTACTCTTTCACTGTTTTATTAGAGACGGCTAGCGCAGATAACCCTCGTGTAGCTTTGCGCGAAATTCAAAAACAAACAAACGAATAAACCTTGCAAACTTTCTTCGACAATCGATTGATAAGTTGATTTGCTAACGCAGTGACTCGATAACTTGACGAACAGACCCACTAGTTCATACAACTCACTAAAGGATACTGACCGAGTAAGTGTTTCTAATTCCGTCAGACATTTTGAACATTAGACTAGTTTTTATACATACTACAGGAAGGTCGAAATGTGACATCATCATTACATCATGACAAATTCCGTCTACCTGACCGAACGCTAAAATATGACTTACAAGAGTAACGATGAATGCAAATCACTAAATAGTCTACTTGGAAACAAAGGTAGTGTCTCCCAGTGAAGATTTTAACCCTAAAAGCCGGATTGTGATACCAGTGATGGGCAGAGCACAAATAATCCATGCCATACCTTTAAGTTTGACAACAAACAAAGGAAATGGAAACAGAACTGTTAAGTTCCCAACATAACTAGCTTGCATTTCGCTTTTTTTAATTAATATAATTAATTATACTGTGATAGGGCTAACATTGTTTCATTATATTAATTGTTAGGACTAACATTGTTTCATTATATTAATTGTTAGGACTAACATTGTTTCGTTATATTAATTGTTAGGACTAACACTGTTTCATTTTATTAATTGTTAGGACTAACACTGTTTCGTCATATTAATTGTTAGGACTAACACTGTTTTGTTATATTAATTGTTAGGACTAACACTGTTTCGTTATATTAATTGTTAGGAGTAACACTGTTTCCTTATATTATTTGTTAGGACTAACATTGTTTCATTACATTAATTGTTTTACTCATAATACTAATATTCTTTTATCAAAGAAGACAAGTTTTATTTTACGAACCAAATTTTATCATAGTTTTTAATAACATCGAATGATACATAAACGGTGGCTTCCCACTAGTACAGCGAAAAAACTACGGATTTACAACGCTGATATCAGGGGTTGGATTTCCCTCTGTGGGCTCCGCAGATAGCATGATGTGTCTTTGCTATAAACACACACACACATAAACAGTGAAGCGCCCTCTAAGAGTCTGGAAGAAACTCCGTGTTTTTGTTAACGCGAAGACTCTTTTCTTCTATTAGCAGATCTTACACGTGACATGAACAGTTGTTTTCTCGATAAGCCTAACGAAAACGCTTGCCAAAAATGATCAAGTGATAATAACAATCACGACGCTTCTTGCGTCTCCGAAAAAAATTTTACGGTCTGAAGTGTAACGTGTACGGTAGAAAACAGGAGGCGGTGGGTATAAACTCCGAGCTTTATGGTGTATTCCGACAAACCAAGAATGTTACGTTCTAATTGACGTCCTCCATATCGCAGGACGGATCATCTTGTAGTTAGATGACCCGTTATCAACAGTACCAGTTCCGGAGTTGTACTGAGTGCCATCCATTCACCGATAAGAGTTCTAAGCCTTACCGACGTTTTTCAAATGTCTCCCCCCCTTCTCACACAACAACAACAAAAAAAACTCGTATAAATTTTCTAGGTGGACATTCCCCCCCCCCCCCGATGTAGAGGATGTAACGAAACTGGCACTCCATTTATAAAGACATCAGTTGTTTCGAACACAGTTCTAAAATGGTGTCCAGGAACTGCCGAGCACTGGCACGTGCATAAATCTCTCGATGTATTCCACACAGCTATTTCCTACACCTAAAATCAACAGTAGAGTAGTCCCTTATAGGTGGCGCTTCTTTTCATACCCTGTATTACGCTAAGACCAGACAAAGTAATATTTGCGCATAGCCAGTCCCCAATTTTGAACTAATATGTTAAGGGAAGGACTGCTTTGGCCCACAGCAGCAGCGCCACCAGTCCTTGGACCACTCATATTTGATTGATCATCGCCAAGTAAACCATTACAGTATGCTTTTGAATACCCGTCGCACCAAGCATGCTTGCCATTTCAGTCGTGGGGACGTTATAATGTGACGATCAATTCCACTATTCGTTGGTAAAAGAGTAGCCCAAGAGTTGGCAGTTGGTGGTGATGACAAGCTGCCTTTCCTCTGGTCTTACACTGCTAAATTAGGGACGGATAGCTCTCGTGTAGCTTCGCGTGAAATTCAAAACAAACCAAACTAAACTTTATTATTTACATTTGGATGTAAGTAGGTTAGGGTGTCGTCAGAGAAATCACACAAGTATGGAAGACACTGGACTAAATACTGTTCTATCGTACGTACATGTATTGGTAGAATGCTCTGTTTCGTCAGTTGGATACACTCGCTTTTTGAGGGAGGCTTACGGTCGATATTATCCTATAGTAATATGAATGGACGTGTACGGAGTTTCGTGTTTTGTTTTTTCTCTCGGACTGTCCCTCGATCATGTGCAGGTTGACACCGCAGTAAATTGTCCTGATGAACAGACTGTGGGTCACACTGAAGAGAAAACTCGTTTCTAATTTTATTCTATTCCCTCAGAAATCCCTTGTTTGTTTCGTCAAGTAAATGAACCCCAGATAAAAACGCTAGATTTTTATAAAAATTTCGGGTCCCCTTTACTTTCCCACCCCACTCTACACTAATCGAACAAAGATTTGGCACAATCTTTCTCTTTCAAAGTTTACTTTTTCGAATTTCATCTTACTATTTCTACCCACGCGCTGTTCCACACCACCCTCACCTGTGTGTCGTCACTAACCCGGAGACTATCTTTAATTCATTTTACACTCACTCCACTTTTTACTTTCCCCTTTTCACTTCCTCTTCTGTGTTTCCTTCTTATGACCTGCTAGTTGGGGCGATCGACTAACAATCTGCGGGACGCGGATTTGAATCTTCGTCTCCATACGTGCTCGTTCTTTCATTTGCGGGGAATTATAATTTTATGGTCAAACACACTGTTCGTTAGAAAAGAGTAGTCGAAGATTATACGGTGTTTGGAGTTAATTATCTGTCATCTCTCTCTCTCTCTAGCATGTCAACGTTTTGTGTTAATTATCTGTCACCGATTGGTGTTAATTGTCTGTCCCTTCTCTCTAGTCTGTCACCGTTTGGTGTTAATTATCTGCCCTCTCTCTCTAGTCTGTCACCATTTGGTGTTAATTATCTGTCCTCTCTCTCTCTATAGTTTGTCACTGTTTGGTGTTAATTATCTGTCCTCTCTTTATATATAGTTTGTCACTGTTTGGTGTTAATTATCTGTCCTCTCTCTCTCTCATCACTCGGTCACTGCTACATTATGGAATGGCTAGCTTTCGAGCCGTAAGTAGAGACATTTCGTTTATATTTTAAGTAATAAAACTGATTTGTGAGGAGCTCAAATTGTCTTGAATGAAGTTCTGAAAAGAGAAAGAAAGCTTGTTTTACTGCACGTAGCCTGTTATGTATATAACGTTTTACTGCACGTAGCTTGTCATGTATATAATGTTTTACTGCACGTAGTTTACTTGTATATAACGTTTTACTGCACGTAGTTTACATGTATATAACGTTTTACTGCACGTAGCCTGTCATGTATATAACGTTTTACTGCACGTAGCTTATCATGTATATAACGTTTTACTGCACGTAGTTTACTTGTATATAACGTTTTACTGCACGTAGTTTACATGTATATAACGTTTTACTACACGCAGTCTGTCATGTATATAACGTTTTACTAGACGTAGCTTGTAATGTATATAACATTTTACTGCACGTACTTTACATGTATATAACGTTTTACTAGACGTAGCTTGTCATGCATCTAACGTTTTACTGCACGTAGTTTACATGTATATAACGTTTTACTGCACGTAGCCCTTCATGTATATAACGTTTTACTGCACGTAACCTGTCATATATATAACGTTTTACTGTACGTAGTTTACATATATATAACGTTTTACTGCACGTAGTTTACATGTATATAACGTTTTACTAGACGTAGCTTGTCATGTATATAACGTTTTACTGCACGTAGCCTGTCATATATATAACGTTTTACTGCACGTAGTTTACATGTATATAACGTTTTACTAGACGTAGCTTGTCATATATATAACGTTTTACTGCACGTAGCTTGTCATATATATAACGTTTTACTGCACGTAGTTTACATGTATATAACGTTTTACTAGACGTAGCTTGTCATGTATATTAACCTTTTACTATACGCAGTCTGTCTTGTATTTTAACATTTTACTACACACAGTCTGTCTTGTATGTTAACGTTTTACAATACGCAGCCTGTCTTGTATGTTAACGTTTTACTACATGTATTTTAAATAAGAATTTTAATATTTATTGTCACTGTTTGGTGTTAATTATCTGTCCCCTCTCTCTTTTTTCAGTCTTTCACCCTTTGGTGTTAATTGTCTGTCCCCTCTCTCTCTCTGTAGTCTGTCACCGTTTGGTGTTAATTGTCTGTCCCCTCTCTCTCTGTGTAGTCTGTCACCGTTTGGTGTTAATTGTCTGTCCCCTCTCTCTCTCTGTAGTCTGTCACCGTTTGGTGTTAATTGTCTGTCCCCTCTCTCTCTCTGTAGTCTGTCACCGTTTGGTGTTAATTGTCTGTCCCCTCTCTCTCTCTGTAGTCTGTCACCGTTTGGTGTTAATTATCTGTCCTCACTCTCTCTCTCTCGTCTGTCACAGTTTGGTGTTAATTATCTGTCCCCTCTCTCTCTCTGTAGTCTGTCACCGTTTGGTGTTAATTATCTGTCCTCACTCTCTCTCTCGTCTGTCACCGTAAAATGCTATCTACGAAAGCAGTCTGCAATTTAGCAACGTAAGACTAGAGTGAAAGCAGCTTGTCATTACCACTCACCAGAGCTCTTGGACTACTCGTTTACTAATGAATCGTGGGGTTGACCATCGCATTATAACGTCCTCACGGCTAAAAGGGCGAGCATGTTTGGTGTGATGGGGATTCGAACCCGCAACCTTCAGATTACGACTCGAGTGCTTTCTCCACCTGGTCATGCTGGGCCGGTGACAATCGGTTCTACGGCTCGTCTGTGATGGTGATTTGAACCCGCGACCCTCAGATTACGGGTCCAACGCCTTAACCCACCTGACCATGCTGGGCCGTATTATTGTTGATAAAAAATAAAACTATTATTGGAACTTTTTGTTTGGTTTCCTTAAATTTTACATAAACATGTTTTACTTGTCTTTTCACTGTGACGTCTTTCGTAATTAGCGATTTTATGCATATGTCTGTGTATTGAAATTTTACTTAAATGGAATAAAAAAGAAAACTTTAACTACGACTACATCGTGTTTCTCGTACACGTACAAGAAAGATCTCCCCTGTAAAATAAGGAGTAAAACAAACTAGAGGTTACCATAATTGGAGATATTTAATTTGCTCAGAAACCACCTTCACCTTGATTCACGTCGGCAACTTACGAGAACACTGCACGAGATCTCTACACGCTTTGGGTCTCGTGCGGAGTTCCCACGGTAGAGGGTGCCGAGACCGCTCTTGCTAAGCCTCTCACGTAGATAATTTGTTTGTTTTTTATTTATTTAACAGTTAAAAATTAACTTTATACACAAGTAATTTGAATGCCATTGTTCAGACACTTTTAGTTAATTATCTGAGGGCTGATAAAATTAACTGTCAGTTAGCTTGAGTATATAACAACCCTCACGCGGTTAGTTTGGTACTATTTTACTTGTGAATTTACCGTGTACAAACTTTCCATAAGTAATACATTCGTAATTCGTTGGCTAATTTTGCTCAGAAAATATTAATTGTTTCATGTCTTTTTTTTCAATACTGTGTGTGCGTGTGTGTTTTCTTTTAGCAAAACCACGTCAGGCTATCTACTGAGCTCTTCGAGGGGATTCGAACCTCTGATTTTTAAGTTGTAACTCCGTAGACTTACCGCTGTACTATCGGGTAGCACTCTTTTCAGTACTTTCAGATACGGCATGGCCACACGGGTTAAGGCGTGCGACTCTTAATCTGTGGGTCAAGGCTACGAATTCCCGTCCCACCACACATGCCCGCCCTTTCAGATATGGGGGCGTTATAATGTGACGGTCAATCCCACTATTCGTTGGTAAAAGAGTAGCCCAAGAGTTGGCAGTGGATGGTGGTGACTAGCTGCCTTCCCTCTAGTATTGCACTGCTAAATTAGGGACGGCTAGCACAGATAGCCCTCGTGTTGCTTTGCGCGAAATTCAAAACAAACAAACAAACGAGATCAATACTTTCAATCGTTAATAAACAAAAATGAACTGTTACGATAGGAAGCATACCTTGCTTTAAGTGATTTAAGCCTGATGTTGCGTAATTGGAAAAAAAAGTGCACTGATGGACAGTTCACGTGCGCTTCGATTTTTATAGATTGCGGTGCTGTTGTTACAGAACTCTGTGAACTTACTCCACAGGATTTACAATAAAAGAACTGTGAATGTCGAATATCTTAAACAAATTTTTGAAACAGGAATGTCTAAATGTTTGTTAAAGGGGCTATGAGAAATCCCAGGTGTTCTTGAGTGTTTATAAATGTGTTGTTTGTGTATATATCTATATATGTTTATGTATAAATCATTTGATATGCGTACTCTTTAATTTAATTACCTTTTAGAATGCATACGTCACCATTTCGTTATCTTTCCAATGAAGTTCCAAATTAACTGGAGGTTCGCCAGGAATATGTTTGTGTCAGTTCACTCCTTCCTTCCTCAGTTGCAATTATTATCCATTGAGACTGTTGTTTTTGCTTTACGTGGAGAAGACTTACGGCTATTCCTTTTTCTAATGTTTATATGATTAAAGTCCTTTGAAGTTTCACTTTCTGGTAATCATTTTACCTTATACGTTAAAACAAGTAAAGGAAGTTTCTTCTATAAGGTAAAACCATCATAAGTTTTGTTTTCTGTGCTTGTTAGCTAACCAATGCTTAGGTTGTTTAATGCCATTAAAACAGGGCCCGGCATATCCAAGCGTGTTAAGGCGTGCGACTCGCAATCGAAGGGTCGCAGGTTCGAATCCTCGTCACACCAATATGTGCTCACACTTTCAGCCGTGAGGGACATTACAATGTTACAATCAATCCCACTATTCATTGATAAAAGAGAAGTCCCGAGAGTTGGCGGTGGGTGGTGATGACTAGCTGCATTCCCTCTAGTTTTACACCGCTAAATTAGGGACGGATAGCACAGATAGCCATCGTGTGGCGTTGCGCGAAATTCAAAACAAACGAGGTGGCACAAGTATTAGCGAACTACCATCATATTCATTTACTTTTTACTGATTTATTGACTTTTAAAAAACACACTCAAATTCCCTTTGATAGAAACGCTATTAAATCACCACCAGATGGCTCTGATACTTTTATAATATGTGTGACTCATTTCACTGAGTGAACACTTGGAAAAAATTACGAGCAAGGCAGTTACCGTATCTGTGCAATATATCCGTACATAGATTAAAAAACTTAAGAAAAACCTACTACATAATGCTTACAAAAAAACAACTTGTTTGACTTGAAATAGTAATAAATGAGAGAGCCTTTATATATTTTATATGACAAGTATTGCACTAGGTGGCGAGGTATATTGTAAACAGGATGTAGGCTTAACAAATTTCTGTTAAGTTATATCATGTAAGTGGTTCTAAATTAGGTCGTTTAGAGTTTACTACAAATCATTCAAAGAATTATATATTCTGATACATAAAGCGATGGGATTCATACTGGCCTTAACTCTACATACAATCATGCATCATCTTGTACTCAGCACGACGGCTGGCAGGCGGCGCTCTAGTATCTTCTTGCCTCGCGGCAGTACATCGCCACCTGCCGGTTGTCTAGAAACTATAAACTGGTGATAGCCCACAGGAGGTCTGGTGGAACGTGCGGTGAAAACGACTGTAATTTGCCGTTTGTGTGACCTGTGTCAGTCTCCATTACTGGACTTTCCCAGCATTCTATGTGCTATAGTTGGCGTAACCTGGTAGTTGGTAAGACAGAAATTTTGGGAAAAAACAAAACCAAAACGAAGTGTCGGTTTTTACTAAAGCGACTTAAAAATCTTTAAAAGGTCTCTCGGAAGGATATACTGTTTATAACTATACGTATAGTGATTGTATAAAAGTGGTTTTGTATCGTTAGGCTAATCGCTGACCAAATCAATGAGGACACAGATACCAAGTAAATCTAATGATCTGGAAATGTAGAATACTTAAGTTGAAACGTAAGACATAAATGAGCTGGGGGTACGAAACAACGAAACTTCAAAGTCTCGGAGGCCCGGCATTACCGTTAATGCGTGCGACTCGTAATTCGAGGGTCGCGGGTTCGAGACTCCGTCACACCAAACATGCTCGCCCTTTCAGCCGTGGGGGACTTCCAACGTGATGGTCATTCCCACTATTCGTTGGTAAAAGAGTAGCCGAAGAGTTGGCGGTGGGTGATGATAACTATCTGCCTTCCTTCTAGTCTTAAACTGCTAAATTAGGGACGGCTAGTGCAGATAGCCCTCGAGCAGCTTTGCGCGAAATTAAAAAGAAACAAACAAACAGTTGTTGTTCGAATTAAACCGTTATATGTGTATTGATAAATTGGTTATCTAAAGTGTTCCCAAAAGTTTACAAAATAAATATTTCATATCGTACATCTACCTGCTGAATAACCAAATGAAGTGCTATGATATTTTGATAGGTCAAGTCACCACGAGCTAACGTTTAAGTGACAATGAACTATGAACGTTTGAAAGGAGAGATACATTTGCAAGTTCGTGTGTATTTGGAAGTGTCCAAATTTGTTTTTATTTCTGAAATCGTACTCGAAATGTCTTGTGTTTTTACATAAACGTCGCTCACGGTAACATTTTCGTAAAGCCGATGCTGTTTCATATTTACCACAGAAGATTTGTTGTTTTGAATTAAGCACAAAGCTACCCAATGGGCTATCTGTGCTCTGCCCACCACGGGTATCGAAACCCGGATTTTAGCGTGTAAGTCCACAGACATACCGCTGAGCCACTAGGGGGTGCTACAGAAGAAATAACAGTGAATAATTAATTAATTACAAAGCTGTATTTCCAGTAACTTCCGAAACACCGTCAAACATCTTCATGATAAGCAACACAAAAATAAATACGTTCTGTTATAAGGTCAGAATCCGAGGTTCGATTCCCCACAGTGGTAGAAGTAGATAGTTCCATCTAAGCTTTCTCTAAGAGAAACTAATAAATATGTGTTGGAAACTAGTTTCACGAAATTACAGTTATTTCAACTAAGATTGGCTGTTATGCCCCACCCCACTCCCACGTTTCAAAACATCGTGCACGACAGCAATAAATGTAAAAGATTTATTGTACGATTCCGTGCTTCATAATTTGGTGATTTCCCGATCCACAGGTGTTTCTTTATTTTTCACTGGCCATCTTCAGGCGTGACAAAAAAAAACAAAACATATACACAAACAAAACTGGTGTGTGGAATGAAAACTTGGCAGAGTACTACATGCTATCTAATGATATATGGGTAGTAACCTTCGGGATGACTCAATTCACGCTAAGAGGGGTTGAAAGGGAAGTTTTGAAAACTTCCTGAATTATGTTAAGCGAAACCCTCACTCGTCCATGCAAAGTATATAGTTTATATTTATGGTGTTTTGGTTGGTATGAATGTGACCAAAACGTACACGGATAGTTATATCGTTTAAATTAAGATTTGAATGAAATAAGTGGTGTAATGTTTTTAACAGATGTTAAAATCAACTGACTCCAACGAAACAACATCTCAGAGGACCAAATAGAGAAGACGAACCCCCTTCAAAACATTGCAGATAAAAAAAAAAGAAGTTTGTGTTTTCTTATAACAAAGCCACATCGGGCTATCTGCTGAGTCCAGCGAGAGGAATCGAACCGCTGATTTTAGCGTTGTAAATCCGTAGACTTACCACTGAACCAGCGGGGGAACTCAGGGGAGGGGTATAAAAAGAAATAACAAGTCTAACAAAACGATTCCATATGTATGTATACAGCGCTTTCATGTGGGCTCAGCAAAGACAGGTGGTTAGGTTGCTCGACTCCTAACCTGAGGATCGCGAGTTTGAATCCCAGTCACGCCAAACATGCTCGCCCTTTCAGCCGTATGGGCGTTATATAATGTGACGGTCAACCCCATTATTTGTTGGTAAAAAAATAGCCTAAGTGTTGGCGGTGGGTGGTGAGGACAAGCTGCCTTCCCTCTAGTCTTACACTGCTGAATTAGGGACGGCTGGCGCAGATAGTCCTCGTATAGTTTTGCACAAAATAAAAAAGAACAAAAACTCCTTTGATGTTGAAACCAAGGTAACTGAAAACATTTCAGGTTAGATTTTTTTTTATTTAATATTATTTTCCTATGCCTGAAGGTGGCACTACTGTGTGCAAAAGAATCAATATTGTTGTTTTGAATTAAGCACAAAGCTACACAATGGGCTATCTGTGCTCTGCCCACCACGGGTATCGAAACCCGGATTTGAGCGTGCAAGTCCGCAGACATGCCGCTGAGCCACTGGGGGGGGGCAGAATCGATAAAGCAAACGATAAAAACAAAGCAAAGACCCGCCTGGTTTTCTAATGTTATCTAAATAACAGAAAAACAACAACAAAATAATGAGTTCGAGGAACGTGGGGAGTCTATATATTCTTTCTTTTGAGACAAACTAGTGTTTATGAACACGTAGGTTTGGGGTTACGCTAATGTTTGGTTTCATCCATCCTGGATAGTTTCGTCTACTTATGTAGATACACTTTTCAACAAGGAGAAGAGTTGGCTAGAAACTCGCTTACACAAGTGTGTACAGATTCTCAGCTCTTGGTTCACGAACATTTTAACAATAAACACGTGTGTGAGTAAGAACCAATAAGCTGTGCTGTTAGATTGACTTAGAACGAAATGATCCTTAATCGGGCCGGGCGTGGCCGCGGGGTAAGTGTGCCACACTATTGTTCCGAAGGTTTGCACTCTTTCTTCCGTTGTCATAAAAAATATTAAAAACAAATAACAAAAACACTCTGCACACACTAAGACCGTAGATCAACTATGAGTGACAGTCAAATCTTACTGTTAGGTTGGATTCAAAAATTGCACAATAGTTGGCTGTGGATGCTGTTGACGAGCTAGCTTTCCTTTGAGTCTCTGGATTCAAAATTAGGGAGAAACGTGCGAATGTTTGGTTTGTTTTGAATTTCGCGCAAAGCTACTCGAGGGCTTCCTGCGCGAGCCGTCCCTAATTTAGCAGTGTAAGTCTAGAGGGGAAGGCACCTAGTCATCATCACCCACCGCCAACTCTTGGGCTACTCTTTCACCAACGAATAGTGGGATTGGCCGTAACATTATAACGCCCCCCGGCTGATAAAGCGAGCATGTTTTGTCTGACGGAGATTCGAACTTGCGACCCTCCGATTACCAGTCGAGCGCCTTAATCACCTGTTCATGCGAGACGGCGCGAAATTTAGCGTTACATTAATTTGGTGTCGACTTCGCGAAGTAAAAGTTAATACGAATGCCACAGGTGAACCATCTTTGAAGAGTCCATTTGACCTCTGCCAAATTTTGTTAAAACTAACTCAGCCACTTCTTTACAACAAGATACCATACAGATGATTACTCTGTTATATGCATCACCTATTTTGTGCGTATGCAGGCCCGGCATGGCCAGGTGGTTAAGGCACTTGACTCGTAATTTAAGGGTTACGGGTTCGAATCCCCGTCCCTCCAAACATGCTCGCTCTTTCAGCCGTGGGGGCATTATAAAGTAACGGTCAATTCGACTATTCGTTGGTGAAAGAGTACCCTAAGAGTTGACGGTGGGTAATGGTGACTAGCTGCCTTCCCTCTAGTCTTACTCCGTTAAATTAAGGACGGCTAGCACAGATAGCCCTCGTGTAGTTTTTTCGTGAAATTCTAAAACAAACAAACTGTGTGTGTGCGCGTGTGTGTTTTTATTCCTTCCCCCGCTGTTCGTCCACTGGGGATCGACCGCCATTTTGTACCTTGCTCTAAGTAGAATACATTTGATAATTTGTATCTGATATACGGGCCAACCATATGAAATCGTCTCTTCTGACAGCAGATGCAAACATTCGATTTCGCCTACCAACAAGATGACCCTCAGATTGTAGTAAGCCATGATGTAATTAGTCGGTAGAAATCGTTTGGTTATGTTACGGGTAAAAGTCCTCTATGTCCGAACATGACTAGTCACTGGGATTCTGAACAGCTGGAAACGACACATTTTTTGAGACACTGTGTCAGCAGGATTCATTGTATTCGTTGAGCTTCAACATGAATGTGTTGTTGGAAGTTTTGTCACAAATGGTTCGTGATCGACTTTGAGCAGTCGTGAACTTTGTGGTGAAATTCAAAGCGGCGACTGAGATAAAACTGTGTGATATCATTATATTAATATTTATATATTTTTTCGTAACACCAACTTGAGAGCTAAGTAATACATTATCTTATAACGGAGGTCTGTGTGTTTCATGTCTGCAATACTACAGTGGTTCCAACAGGGCATTCTTTTACTGTGTGTGTACGTTACCAAACGTACTTCCGTAAGACGTACTGTTCTGTTTCATGAATGAATACAACCAAATTTAAAAGTAACAAATATTTTAATTTCTTGTTTTCTGAAGTTCAAATGTCATGCTGTGTTGTAGTTTACGTACTGCATAATTCTTCTCGTGACTCCTGACTTGCGCACGTTTTACTGACGTCACGACAGTACAAATCGCGTCCCTTATATGTCTATTTGTCAACTAACAGACACGTTATTGGGCAGTGGGTAAAATAAGTGAACCCTGGGAAATTATTTTTATATACATACATGAAACGGTACGGGTAGGTGGTAGCAGAAAAGTTGTACATGTAAAATAGTGGCCAAACTTGACCATTAAGCCAGACAAGAGCAGTCCAAGGGTTGGTAGTGGACTCTGTGGACCGTCTGCTAGTTCTGTAGTCCATCAGTTCAAAATTACTGATGGACACACGTAGGTAGCCCTTGTATAGCTCTACGTGAAACAAACAGTTAAATGTATGTGTATATTTTTCAAGTCTCTGTGTCGTCCTTTTTTTACTGAAATTTATGATTTGATACGTTATATCTAGTAATAAAAGCAACTTCATCAGCTCTGACAGAGAACAACCTGAACATTTCGGATAACAGGAACCTCTTCACTTCTGATAACGAATGGCATTTCTGAAAATAAACAACTTCTGAAAGAAAGCAAGTACATTATCTCTGGTTACAATTAGCTCCGTCGTGTATGTAAAACAAAACAAAGTTTGTTTGTTTTAATCCTAAGTTAAGCAACTTAAAGTTAAAACAACAACTTTGCCCTCTGATAACGGACGAGTAATTAATTCGTCTTCCAAATAAATATAAAGAAGCACCACGTTGTGTTGTTGTTGTTTTGAATTAAGCACAAAGTTACACAATGGGCTATCTGTGCTCTGCCCACCACGGGTATCGAAACCCGGATTTTAGCGTGTAAGTCCGCAGACATACCGCTGAGCCACTGGGGGGCACCACGTTGTGAGATTTAATATTTAATTACCTACCAGATAGGTAAAGAACCTTATTTGAGGTTATTTGAGAAAGTCCTTCGCAGCCAGCCTGTTATAGAAAACACGTGGAACTGGAATACAAAAACTAGCCAATCTTTCTCTGTTCTGCTAATACAAACCCGACAAACATTTCCTTTCCAATAAAGAAAAGTCTTTAAGAAATCATAGAAACGTTCTTTCTTTTTAATAAACTAAACTTTGGAAATGTTTCTTTTATTATAATTATTAAAAACAAATAAAACCCTCTCTACCACCCACAACATTAATGAAACACCGCTTTTTACCGAGAAACTAATAAAACTGTCTCTTCCTTTCTTTTCGAAAAACTAACAAAACTCTTTCTTTCTTATCCAGAAATTAAAAACAACAAAACTCTCTCTCTCTTACCGAGAAGCTAACAAAACTATCTCTTTCCTACTCAGAAACTAACAAAACTCTCTCTTTCTTAACCAGAAACTAACAAAACTTTCTCTTTCCTACTCAGAAACTAACAAAACTCTTCCCTTCTTACCGAGAAGCTAACAAAACTCTTTCTTACCCACAAACTAACAAACTCTCTCTTTCTTTCTTACCGAGAAGCTATCAAAACTCTCTCTTTCTTTCTCACCCAGAAACTAACAAACTATCTCTCTGTTACCCAGAAACTAGTGAGGCGCTCTTTTCCTGCTGCTTGATGCTGGAAATGTGGACGTGGAATAATTACCAGACCACGTGGTACTTGACTCGTAAGACTTACTGGATGATGTACGTGGCTTCTCTGGAGAAACACGTGGATTTTCTCGTGCCAGCCAACAAGTTCAGGGACAACATGCCAGAGAACTTCTCTACGGTTGAAGAATTTATTAGGCACTCTGCGTGTTTTATGACTGCTTGGGAGTTCAGCTTTATTCTGCGAGCTGAAATTCTAAATTAGACGGACTCTGTACTTAGGATCTCTTTGTGCATACGTAGTCGTCTGCTACAGACAGCAGTCGGCGATGACGACGAACAGCGCTCCGATCAGTTCCCCTTACGACCAGCAGGGGGCCGGGGCACGCGCTTGTTCTACCGCCAGAGCCTGCATATAATTATCACTCGAAATGCGTAGAACCTGACTAGTAGAAAGAGGCTCTGTTCTTTCATTTCAATATTTTATTCTTGGAGAGGACTTTATGACGTCTTCCACGTAGCCTGGATATGTAACACACTCGTTTCTTTTGGTTAAGACGGGCATATCTTCCGAAAAGAACAAGTTAGTGCACTGTAACTTGTATTGATTGGTTCACACGAGCTTAAATCGGGTAATTAAGATAGAAAAGTCGCTTACAAAAACGTCAGCAATAGCCAACTAAACAAAAGAATGAGAAATTCCAATTACCAATAAGCACTCTATAAAGAGGAAATTTATTAACACGCCCTCCAGTGGCACAGCGGGAAGTCTGCAAAATTACGACGCCAAAACCTGGCTTTCGATACCCCTAGTGGGCACAGCAAATATAGCCCATTGTACTTAACTACAAACAAATTCACTAACGTCTTGGGGCCCGGCGGGGCCAAGGGTGCGACTCGTAATCTGAGGGTCGCGCCAAATATGCTCGCCCTTTCAGCCGTGGGGACGTTATAAAGCGACGGTCAATCCCACTATTCGTTGGTAAAAGAGTAGCCCAAGAGTTGGCGGTGGGTGGTGATGACTAGCTGCCTTCCCTCTAGTCTTACACTGCTAAATTAGGGACGGCTGGCGCAGATAGCCCTCGAGTAGCTTTGTGCGAAATTCAAAAAAACAAATAAACAAACACTAACGTCTTCGTTTAATTATACGGCCAAAGAGTGAGATTGGAGGGTTTATATCTTTCAAACGCCAGGTTGGATTCCCCGCCGTGGATACGGACGGCCCTTTGTGTAGTTTTGGACTTAACAACAAACAAACCTAACAATATTTGACTTCATTCTTATTGTAAGGACTGGTTATACATGTCTCAGATATCCTGTGGTTTACGATTCACTCCCGAAGGTTTCGAGATTTTAACAAATAAAGACAGCTTACTAGTAAAGATAAGAAATAAATCTTTCCTCTTACATTTCGTTGCTTTACTCTGAACTGTTCAGGAACACACACCACGGAGGCGCTTATCACCGCCAGTTATTTGCCCTAATGCACTTGTACACAGTAACGTCACACTTAGTTCGGAGCAAACACGTCATGGCATTACATGTATTTTATAAAAGAAAACCGTGAGAAGTCCCACTATTCGTGCGACGTCAGTCAATTTCTGCTCTACGAAATAGTCATTATTAGTACCCGTACGGACTGTACTTATACCAAGTGTGCCAAGCAAACAACTACCACCGAGCGCACCCGGGCAGACGTCTCCTTTTTAATTCTATTTGTTTGTCGGGTTTTTATATTATTTTGCGCAAAATTACAAGAGGGTATCTACACTAGCTGTCTCTAATTTAGTCGTGACAACCCACCGCCAACTCTTGGGCTACTCTTTTTACCAACGAATAGTGGAATTGACCATCACATTATAACACTTTCACGACTGAAAGAGCGAGCATGTTTGGGGTGACGGGAATTCGAAGCTTTCATTTACATGTCTAATCAGAGAAACAAACCATTAAGTGTTGTGTGCTGGTATATGGATCTAAAAAACGAAAAAAATCGGTTAGCGTTACAATTCTACTTCATTGAAAAATTCTTAAATAATTTATAAAATTTGGTCTTTCATTACATATTTGATATCTTAGAAGACTAAGATGCCCTTATTTAAAGTACTATACTTGTGTTGCTGTAGTAATGACCAGTGCCCCTGTAGCAATAACCACTGACTTCTATATTAATAATTAGCATCCCTGTATAAGCAGTAACTTCTGTAATAATGACTGGAACCCCCTTACACTAATGATGGCTAAATGACACCATCCTTATGATCCTGGTGTTTATTTCTTCACTTTAGTGGCAAGTAAGGGCTGAAGAACAGGTAACACTTATAAACACTTAAATGGCAAGTTAGGGCTGAAGAACAGCTAACACTTATAAACACTTAAATGGCAAGTGAGGGCTGAAGAACAGCTAACACTTATAAACACTTAAATGGCAAGTGAGGGCTGAAGAACAGCTAACACTTATAAACACTTTAGAGGCAAGTAAAGGCTGAAGAACAGCTAACACTTATAAACACTTGAATGGCAAGTGAGGGCTGAAGAACAGCTAACACTTATAAACACTTAAATGGCAAGTGAGGGCTGAAGAACAGCTAACACTTATAAACACTTAATTGGCAAGTGAGGGCTGAAGAACAGCTAACACTTATAAACACTTGAATGGCAAGTGAGGGCTGAAGAACAGCTAACACTTATAAACACTTAAATGGCAAGTGAGGGCTGAAGAACAGCTAACACTTATAAACACTTAAATGGCAAGTGAGGGCTGAAGAACAGCTAACACTTATAAACACTTAATTGGCAAGTGAGGGCTGAAGAACAGCTAACACTTATAAACACTTGAATGGCAAGTGAGGGCTGAAGAACAGCTAACACTTATAAACACTTAAATGGCAAGTAAGGGCTGAAGAACAGCTAACACTTATAAACACTTTAGAGCCAAGTGAGGGCTGAAGAACAGCTAACGCTTATAATCACTTTAGGTCAGTGCGTGAGAGAGAAACTTCTCCAAAATGTTTTGTTACTGAGCAACTTTTGTTGGACTATTTTTCTAGCAATTTTCCAGAAAGAAAATAAACTAACTTTGGACAGTAATAACTTTCAAGTCGGCACAAGTTGATTCATTGAAGGTTAATAAAAAGTCCTTGTCCGGCGCCACGTGCTTGGCTAACCACAGTTGTTGTTGTTTTTTGTCTGGTCTGGACTTCCTGGTGGTGATGGCTATTTCCAAGTTATGATCATTCTCAGCTAAAAGTTTCTGTTCTTTCATCCGGTCCGGTTAGGATGTCTTCTGCTCTTCTTCCCGGTTTCCGTTAGGTGGCGTCTAATGTGACCAATCAACTTGTTAACAAGCTCAACTATTCTCACGTTACCTAAAACGCTCGTGTTAAATTATAAATTAAACGCACATTATTTAACAATGCCACGAGCGAGGTGAGGAGAATTTCTTTCGTCAGGGGTAATCTAAATATCTACCAGGTCGTAGTTTTGGTTCCGATAGTGAACTGACAGAAGTCTCCCCCTCCCCAACGGCACAATGCTATGTCCACGGGCTTATAATCCTAGAAACCGGGTTTTGATACCCGTGGTGGGCAGATCATAGGTAGCCCATTGTGCTTAATAACAAACAACAAGCGACATCGTGTTTATCAGTTAATCCATAGAAATATCTGTATTTATTATCTTTCACATATCGTTTTAATGTAGGAAGTATATATTGCCTTCAGAGATACAACTTTCTCAGGTTAGTTGAGAAATGCCACGTCCTGTTTATTTAGTATTGCAAATAACAGTCGGAGCTGAACATTTCTTTAATAAAAGGCTTCATTCCCAACTCCACCCCAGGGCATAACGGTAAATTTCAAGAGTGGTGGACACAGCACAGATAGACCATTGTGTGACTTTGTACTCAACCAGAAACAAATTTTAATAAAATCAAATCTGCGTACTTTTGTATTTTATCGCTTTTAATTAATCTATAAAAAGGTTTTGGTCCGTTTTGAATTTCGCGCAAAGCTACACGAGGGCTATCTGCGCTAGCCGTCCTTAATTTAGCAATGTAAGACTAGAGGGAAGGCAGAGCTAGTCATCACCACCCATTGCCAACTCTTGGGCTACTCTTTTACCAGCGAATAGTGGGACTGACCATCATATTATAACTCCCCATGACTGAAAAGGCGAGCATGTTTGGTGTGACGGGGACTCGAACCCATGACTTTCGGATTACGAGTAGAGTGCCTTATTCACTGGCCATGCCGGGGCCTATAAAAAGGATAGAGTGTGATATTATTAGGTATGATATAAAATATATATTGATCTTAGTCACATGAGCCATTTATTGAACTGACCATTGTGTGATTATGTATACTGAACTGACCATTGTGTGATTATGTATATTGAACTGACCATTGTGTGATTATGTATACTGAACTGCCCATTGTGTATGTATACTGAACTGACCATTGTGATTATGTATATTGAACTGACCATTGTGTGAGTATGTATACTGAACTGACCATTGTGATTATGTATATTGAACTGACCATTGTGTGATTATGTATACCGAACTGACCATTGCGATTATGTATACTGAACTGACCATTGTGTGATTGTGTATACTGAACTGACCATTGTGTTATTATGTATATTGAATTGACCATTGTGTGATTATGTTTATTGTTTAGGCAAACGTAAATATTTTCGTAGCACATCCTTTGATTAGCGATGTTTGAAGGATTTTCCTTTCTGATTTTGTTACTTAACCACATTTAACTTGATTCAGCTCGTTTCGATTCTCTGACCAATAAACAAGAGTAAAAACCTCGTCATATTTTTTGATTGTTTTGAATTTCGCGCTATCTTCTTAGCCATCTCTGGTTTCGAAGTGATAGTTTTACCAACGAACGATAAGCTTGACCGTTACTTTGGAACACTTTCACAGCTGAAATGGCCAGTGTGATCAGAAACGAGATTCAAACCTGCAACTCTCAGATTACGGGTCAAGTGTGCTAGGCTTTGTCAGTATAATGTATACTGTATTTCGAGACATGTTTTTCATCAGTGTGTTGGCAAAGTTTCTAGTCTTAATGTATGTTACTATTTATTGGCTGTTAATAGACTTTTTCATTACTGTAGATAATTTTTATCAATTTATTGGTAGCTTTTATATGTGTATAAAGATACCAAGTTGTTGTTAGACTGTTTAGGTATATGTGTTTGTATCACACTGCCAGTAAACTGTTTATGTCCGTGTGTTTTTATGAAGTTACTAGTAGACTGTTTTCACTTTATGTATATATGTTTGTATCACATTGCCAGTAGACTGTTTATGTTGTGTATTTGTATCAAGTCTAGTAGACTGTTCTTACTTCTTATATACAGTGATACCTCGGTTCTCGAACATATTGTTTGAGAAAAAAAGTCTCGATTGTCGAACATAAACTCGGTTCCCGAAACAAGCTGTCGTGGCCCGAACGACACATCGACCATTTTTGACCCAAGCCAAACTTGCCCAAAACATTTTACCCCCATCTTTCTCTCAGTCCACACCCCCGCTAAAATCTGCTGTGAACGTTCTCGTTTTTCTTGTTGTTGTTTTTCTAAATATTCTGATTAAATAAGCCACCATGGGGTCGAAGAAGGTTAATGAAAGCATAAAACCAAAAAGAAAAGTTGTTATAGCCACAATAGAGGTGAAAATAAGATCTCATAGCGAAGTATGAGAGTGGTGTTCGCGTGTCTGACCTTGCTTCACAGTTTAGTATGGTTAAGTCTAGAGTCTGAACCATACTGAAAAATAAGGAGGTCATCAAAATAGCTGATGTTGCAGAAGGAGTGACAGTGCTAACGTAACAAAGATCACAAACAATGGAAGAGGTAGAAAAACTGTTATTGATTCGGGTAAACGAAAAACAGTCAGCTGGTGATAGCATTTCTGAGATCATCCTTTGTGAGACCTCCTGAAAAACACCCCTGGAACGAGTGCTGATAGAAGTGGTGCCTTTAAGGCTAGTAGGGGTGGTTTAAAAAATTTTGGAAGAGAAGTGGCATACATAGTGTGGTGAGACATGGGGAGAGTGCCAGTTCTAACAAAGACGCTGCTGATAAATTTGTTAGGGAATTTAAGGACTATGTAGAAACTGAGGGTTTTATTCTCCAACAAGTGTTCAACTGTGATGAGACAGGCGTCTTGTGGAAGAAAATGCCAAAGAGGACCTACTTCACCAAGGAGGAGACGTCACTGCTGGGACACAAGCTGACGAAGAACAGGCTAACTCTATTGTTATGTAGTAATGCAAGTGGGGATTTAAAACTTAAGCCTTTGCTTGTGTACCATTCTGAGAAACCGAGAGTTTTTAATAAAAATAATGTCCCGAAAAGTAAACTAAATGTCATGTGGAGGGCTAATAGCAAAGCATGGATAACCAGGCAATTTTTTATGGAATGGGTCCATGAAGTGTTTGCCCCAAGTTTAAAAAATTACCTCACGGAAAAACAGTTGCCACTCAAGGTCCTCCTTGTGATGGACAATGCATCTGTTCATCCATCAGGCTTGGAGGACTGGTTGGTGGAGGAGTACAGTTTCATTACGGTGAAGCTCTTGTACCCTGACACGACTCCTCTCATTCACCCCATGGACCAGAAGGTCATATTAAACTTTAAGAAACTCTACACCAAAGCACTGTTTCAAAGGTGCTTTGAAGTGACCTCTGACACAGAGGTAACCATCAGAGTGTTCTGGAAAAATCACTTTAATATATTCCATTGCTTGAGGATTATAGACAAAGCCTGGAGAGAAGTGTCTTTGAGAGCCATGAACGCAGTCTGGAAGAAATTGTGACTAGACTCAGTAGCAGACTTTGAAGGTTTGAGGCTGAGCCTGTTGTCGAGGATATTGTCTCACTAGACAAGTGTATGGGTTTGAGTGTAAGTGGTGATGATGTGGAGGAGTTGGTGGAAGACCACAACACTGAGCTCACCACAGAAGAACTCCAAGACCTTCAGAGGGAGTAGCAAGAGAAGACAACTAAGAAGTGTCATCAGATGAGGAGGAGGGAAGGGAGGATGTTCCTAGTTCACTAATCAAGGAAATGTATGGAAAATGGGGAGAGTTACAAAGTTTTGTGGAAAACATTCACCCTGACAAAGCTGTAGCAAACTCAGGATAAATCTTTTCAATGACAATGCCGTGTCTTACTTCAGAAACATTTTAAAATGCAGACAGAAACAAACCTCATTAGTCAAATTATTAATGAGAAATAGGTCCAGTAGTCTCAAGCAGGTTATGAAAAGATAAAGAACCCCAGAAGGAGAGTTACCTGACGTTTTTATAGAAGGTGACTCCCCTTCCAAACGATAATAATCCTCCAACTCTACACGTTCCTCACGACTTACACCATCAGCTCTCCTCAGCACAGGTAAAGTGCAGTTAAATTTTCATTTATTGTTTTTTTATCGTGTTTATAGTTTTTGTGGTTGATATGTAAGTATTATTGTACAGGTATAAATAAGCAATATTTTTACTTAAAATGCTTCATAATGCGTAATTTTTGGAGGGCTGTAACGGTTAATTTATGGTATTTCTTATGGAAAAAATTGATTCGGTTTTCGAACAGCCTTCTGGAACGGATTAAATTCGAGAACCGAGGTACCACTGTATTTGTTTGTATCACACTGCTAGTAATCTGTTTATGTACGTGTATATTTATCAAGTGGCTAGTAAACTGTTCTTACTTTATTTACATGTGTTTGTATCACACTGCTAGTGATCTGTTTATTTACGTGTATTTTTATCAAGTGGCGAGTAAACTGTTCTTACTTTATGTACATGTGTTTGTATCACACTGCTAGTGATCTGTTTATGTACGTGTATTTTTATCAAGTGGCTAGTAAACTGTTCTTACTTTATGTACATGTGTTTGTATCACACTGCTAGTGATCTGTTTATGTACGTGTATTTTTATCAAGTGGCTAGTAAACTGTTCTCACTTTATGTACATGTGTTTGTATCACACTGCTAGTGATCTGTTTATGTACGTGTATTTTTATCAAGTGGCTAGTAAACTGTTCTCACTTTATGTACATGTGTTTGTATCACACTGCTAGTGATCTGTTTATGTACGTGTATTTTTATCAAGTGGCTAGTAAACTGTTTTCACTTTATGTACATGTGTTTGTATGACACTGCTAGTGATCTGTTTATGTACGTGTATTTTTATCAAGTGGCTAGTAAACTGTTTTCACTTTATGTACATGTGTTTGTATCACACTGCTAGTGATCTGTTTATGTACGTGTATTTTTATCAAGTGGCTAGTAAACTGTTTTCACTTTATGTACATGTGTTTGTATGACACTGCTAGTGATCTGTTTATGTACGTGTATTTTTATCAAGTGGCTAGTAAACTGTTCTCACTTTATGTACATGTGTTTGTATCACACTGCTAGTGATCTGTTTATGTACGTGTATTTTTATCAAGTGGCTAGTAAACTGTTTTCACTTTATGTACATGTGTTTGTATGACACTGCTAGTGATTTGTTTATGTACGTGTATTTTTATCAAGTGGCTAGTAAACTGTTTTCACTTTATGTACATGTGTTTGTATGACACTGCTAGTGATCTGTTTATGTACGTGTATTTTTATCAAGTGGCTAGTAAACTGTTCTCACTTTATTTACATGTGTTTGTATCACACTGCTAGTGATCTGTTTATGTACGTGTATTTTTATCAAGTGGCTAGTAAACTGTTCTCACTTTATGTACATGTGTTTGTATCACACTGCTAGTGATCTGTTTATGTACGTGTATTTTTATCAAGTGGCTAGTAAACTGTTCTTACTTTATGTACATGTGATTGTATCACACTACTAGTGATCTGTTTATGTACGTGTATTTTTATCAAGTTGGTAATAGTGTTCTTACTTTATTCATGCATGCAATATGTTAAAATCCAGAAATATTTATTACTGTTTATACAGTTTTAGTCATGCTAGTGTATCAGATTGGTTTTGTTTTAGTGTTTAGAAGAACATGTTATTTTAACAAGAAAACGTGGTATAATTTTGTTTTATTCGTTAATTCACAGCTTGTGTTAAAATTTTATCTCAGAGATCATAGCTTAATAACGATCTTACGTTTCTTATGGGTTTGGTTTAGTTGGTGTAAAACACAATGAACTATCAGTGTTCTACCTACTGCGGACATCAAAACCCAAATTTTAGCGTTACAAGTTTACAGAATTACCGCTAGGGTGTGTTTCTTATAGATCGCGCTCAGAGAAGGAAGCAAGGTTCTTCAATCACGTCGTTTTTGTACTGATATCTGACGCTCTCTGTACAAAAGGTCTCTGAACAGCATAACCGAATCGTGCTGGACTTACCCAGCCGGCCATATGTTATAGTTTCCGCTCGAATTAAGCCACACATACTGTAGCATGGTTTCTTTCAACGCTAGCCAATACCCCCCACTGTTAACAACGGTTCCATTCTTTTGGCTAGATCCACCCTCAAATGGACATATGTTATTAATAAGTCAAGAGAGTTGATATTTGGTTCAGGCGCGTGCACGAGGCCAATCCTGCGGCGTTAGTGGCACGTTCAGGTAGCTTTCCGAGAGTGACGTCACGAGGCCATCATCATCACCACCACCATATGGTCCGAATCTCGTATATTAGTGACAAAGTCATCGTGATAACGCCGTTCTCGTGGGGGTGGTGTGGGGGTGGGGGTTATATATAGCTTCTGTCCGGATACGGCAAATTGGATCAAGACACCTCCTTTCACTCCAGTTTCTTCCAGTAATGGTTGAAGCTTGTAAACCATAATTCGTAATCTGACCACTATTAATTTGTGATTACCCAACCAGTACGAGCAGACAGAGGTCGTTAATGAGCTACAAGACCTGCTCGTTTCAGCTAGTCGTTCTTGAGAGACAGTAGAAATACGATATAGTGTCCAGCATGTACTGCTCCCTCGAGACGAGGGCTGAACCGACGAGATGAAATTGCAGAGAACGCTGTTACTGCTCTATTTCACTTCGATAATTATCATTATTTTGTTCATCTAACTGCCGCTAGGTTGAAAAACAACATATATAGACAGTCATATGCCCCCCAGTGGCTCAGCGGTATGTCTGCGGACTTACGCGCTAAAATCCGGGTTTCGATACCCGTGGTGGGCAGAGCACAGTCATATAAAACAACAATAACGAACACCTGGTGATGATATTATGAAACAAAATTCTAATAAGAATGCTTTACCCGATTGGGAATTTTTGTTCTTATTACTCGTTTCTTGTTTGTTTGAGTTAGTGTGCCCTCGTTAGTCTTATAATGTGTGTTCACTATGTTACCGGCGAAGATGGCGCTGTCCAACTTATTCGTGCTTTTAAAATTTGGCGGGCCAATGGCCTTTTAAATTTTTTCAACTCTTTTATCCGAATTTTGGACATTGTTTAGTATTAACTCGATTTGATTCATTTTTACGTTTCACAAAATTTTTCTTTTACGTTTTTATCGGTTGTTTGCCGCAGATAGCCTGGTTGCTTTGCACCAACCAACCACTGAAACGAACAGGTATTATAACTCACTAATGACCTCTGTTTGTTGCTACGGTGTTGTGTTTGTTACTGGATTATCGCGTATTTTCAGTGTGTTAGCTTGTATTTGTTAATGCCTTATTGCGTGTTTGTTACTGTGTCACCGTGTGTTTCTTCCTGTCATGTAATGTCCTTCTCTGTGTGCCTTTTTTACTGTCTTTTTATATTTTAATTTTGTATCTCACCGTTTCGCTGAATCTTGCTTGCATTGTCTTTTGTTGCTGTTTCACAATATTCCGTATTGGTTGTTTCATTGTAATCGTATTCCTGCCACTAAGTCTTTGTTGTATTGTTTTAATATCCTTGTTTCTATCTCTTGGAGTCTATATTGCTGTTTTTACTTGTATTTTTCTCTCTCTTTAAGTCTGTTTCTATGTTCACGTATTTTTCGTCACTGTCTCTTGAATTTTCTCTTCCTAACTGTTCGTCTCACTTCTGTTGGGCCCGGCATGGGCAGGTGGGTTAAGGCATGTGACTCGTAATCTGAGGGTTGCGAGTTCGCATCCACGTCGCACCAAACACGCTCGCCCTTTCAGCCGTGGGGGCGTTAAAAAGTTACGGTCAATCCCACTATTCGTTGATAAAGACTTGGCGGTGGTTGGTGATGACTAGCTGCCTTCCCTCTAGTCTTACACCGCTAAATTAGGGACCGCTAGCGCAGATAGCCCTCTTGTAGCTTTGCGAGAAATTCAAAAACAAACAAACAAACACTTCCGTTGTCTTCGTGATTATTCAACTATTTTGTTGGTGTATTTTATAACCTCGATGCTGTATTACTCTTTCTGCTTTGTCTTTATACTGTATTGTTTTCCCAGTTTTTTCTATATCTTTTTACTTTGCTTTCTAAGTATTTATTTTAGTTCTACAGCTACATAAATAGAAAACCAACTCTGATTTACATGTTTATTGATGTATTTCTAAAGTAGGGGTATTTGTTGTATAGCTGCAGATACTTCTATCACTGTTACTACAATTCCAGTAATTCGTGATTAAAAATACGTCTTCAAGAGCACTCGTAACCGACCTAACTTTTCAGATATTTTTGTTTTTCAAATTTCCACCATTATCGCTGAATGGAACAAAACAAAAATCAGGCTATGGGTTATCCCTTAACCTATCGTTTTCCAAACTCTACCACCTTTCTTTCTCACGTTCATACAACTCGCATGCAGGTTGGTCTGCTTACTGAATATTTTCTAACGTCCATTTTACATGTATTGCAATATATATTTAAATCTTTAATTTTTTTACTCTGTTTTTTCTCATTGCTTTCTTTCATATCGGTATGACCTCGTTATATACATTTTTTTCTGTTTCTTTGTTCACTGTAATTACAAAGTTACTGCACTATAATGTCTTTTCAATGTATTTTTTATCCCCGTTTCTCTCTCTCTGCCTCTTTGTCCATTAAAATAGTGTTTCAGAAAATGTGTGACATAAATTACTGTTTTTCCAATTTCCTCTCTCTTTTTTATTTTTCTTCCCGTTTATCTTTTTGTTCAGTTAAATATAATATTTTGTCTTCCCCCCCATAGTCTGTTAGTAAAAGCACTCCTGTGGAACAGTTCCTTTAATATATCTTCTCTTATCCTCTTCAGATACATTTGTTTTCCTCTTTATTCCGTTTTTCTTTCTCTTTGTCATTTGTTTCTAAACCCACAAGTAAAGAGAAGCAAGAAGAAGACGTGAGCTCGTTTGTATAATAATATAAATGGTAGCGTGACCACTGGCAATCGCACGTCATCTCGTAGTTTGTTTCGAATTTAGGCCTAATTTACGGCGGTCCGATTAGAAAGCTGTTAAGGCTTAGCGCTGTAATTAATATTTTATTTTTGTTCTCCATAGTCTGGCCAGGAGTTCCCACATTTCCGAAAACGATAAAAGATATGTTTAGCCTTTGAAGAACATGTTTGAAAAACATAATTAATTCTAAGAGTGCATTGTTTTACTCTACATAATTATCTTGGTAAAGACTGACAAATTTGAATAATTTATCGCGTCATGATATGCATGCTGATAAGCCATAGAACGCTGATATAATAATAATAAGGATTTTTTGGCGTGGCGGTTATTCAGATTTATTTCTTCCATAAACTCAAACATATAGTTAGTCTGTTATAACAATGCTTGCAATAACGCTCAATAAATAACAATGTTAAGCCCTCGAAATGCTTACGGAAAAAAAGGTTTCTGGCACTGTTTATTTAACTTATCTAATTGCCTTATTAAATGAAATTTAATATTTCAGAGTTATTTATGGGTTACTTAAGAACCGACAGGAGATCTTCATTAAAAGAAGGCATGGTTAACTCCATCTTTTTAAGGTAAAAGAATAGAAACACGTGCTTTTCATCGCATACTAATTTCGGTCGTAGAAAAGCTTTATTTTTATTGTTTCACAACATTAGCAAAAAAAATAATTGAAAACGTGTTTTTTTGTATATGTTTTATTGTTTCAAAATTTCCTATTCACCAACTGCTCAGCGGTGAGTCCGAAGGCTTATAATGCTATGAACTAGAGTTTTGGTAACCGTTAAGGGCACAGCACGAACAGCCCATTTTATAGCTCTGGGCTTAATGATAACTAAATTTCTTGTTTATTAGAAATAATTATTTAAATTGTCTCCCCCTTTGAAAGTGTTTTTACTGCATTATAACATTGCAAGGTTAAAAAACTATCTATTTCCAATTGTATCGAATGAATCTCTCAATTTGGTTTTAAAATCTTATTTTAACCCACTTACAGGAATTAGTTGTTGAACTTTATAAATACTGAAAAAAAAAACATCTTAGATACTTAACCATTGGTTGTAGTTAGTTATAAGGTGAAGATCTATCTTGGAAAACCTCGTCGGCTAAACAGTTTGTTTACAACTGATCTTTTTATCCTCTAAATATAAATAAGATACTTAAACCGCTTCACTTCTATTCAGGGCGTTCGTTCTTATAACAATGCGCCCGGTCTTTAAAGAACGTTTTTTCTTTTACTTTTTCCGTATAATTTGGTTAGATTACGTAAATAGATAAACCTCTCTTGTTTTCTCTACGTTATTAGAAAATAAATACTGGCTCCAAAACGAGTACATTTTTTTATTTACTTCGAAGGAAAGTTCTATTTCCAGTTATGTTCAGAGATATGTCAGGAATAACACTAGTGAATGTTGATCTTGGCAAGAAATTGACACGTGGTGTTTTTAAAAGCCAGATCCTACACCGCATGGTTCTCGCGTTTCTTGGTCAGTTACATAACTTTGGTACTCAAATCTAAACGACATTTCCAGGGCTCGTGCTGTCGTTATTGTCATCTCATTTGGCTCTTCCAAGGAGATACCAAGCCAGACAGTATTGAGAAGATGCTGTTTTAGAAAACAACACTATCAGAGGGACGGATGGTTGACGTATGTGCTGATGTGTAGTTTGATCCAAACACTTGCGCCTGTGTCGAACCATTTAGAAGCTCTTAATTTATAATATTAGTTAATTAGAAAAACAAATTAATTAGATTGCGGTAAGTGGTGTTGAGAGCCTCTGATTAAATAAAATATGTTTCTGAAGATCAGATTGTAAAGACCTCTATAATCGAAAGACGTTTTCGAAATTTCGGACAAAGCGAAACGAAACAACGTTCTGAAATAATACGTAAACGTTTTTTTTTTTGTCATTGGTATTAGAATAGAGCGTTCTTAAACCACCATCATTAAGGGGAAACTTTAAATGCGTATTATATTTACAACGCTGAAGGCAACGCCGTTGAAACTACGAGAAAGTGCGCAACCAACAAAACGGTCGTAAACTTGAAGTCAACTCCAGGGTTTTAAGTTCAGGTGGATACACCGGACGCTCACATCTTGTTAACTACGATCGATGACCCTATATCTGGGGCCTTCCGGAATCTAAGTACCTTCATTAGTGACAGCCCACGACTCTGAAATCGTACACTTTCTCTGCGACATACATCATTAGCTGGTCGGCATAAGAGTGGAACACGCGGGCACGTGCATTCGCTGTCTCGCACAATGCAGTTGCTATCCAATTAGTGGCAAGTTCCTCCTGCCGTCTTTGAAGTCACTTTTCCGGGATTTTATCAATAATGCTTTCCGCCGACAATAGTTCCACTTGCCTAGCGTCTGAACAAAGGACAAGTACATATACTGTCATTTGTCACACAGACACACTATTCTCCAAAACTCTTTGAGTAAATATAAAATAAAACTTGTAACTCACTTCTTCCCCTATTACTTGAACATTAAAAAATCTATTTCATCTTTTTTTTTCCCCTGTAGTAAAGTTTTTGTTTCTTTTTTCGAATATCTCTTCAGATTTCAATAAATGTTACACAGAGATGTCGTCGATAGGAGAAACAAAAACTCAACAAATTTATGAAAGTTTTAGGTAAATTTATAACAGGGATATACCAACCCGATAACATCCTGACAACAACAGAGATGCATCTACCCAATAACATTCTGATTCGCAATCCGAGGGTCGCGGGTTCGACTCCCGGCCGCACCAAACATGCTCGCCCCTTTCAGCTGTGGGAATGTTATAATGTGACGGTCAATCGCAGTATTCTTTAGTAAAAGAGTAGCCCAAGAGTTGTAGGTGGGTGATGATGACTATCTGCCTTCCATCTAGTCTTACACTGCTAAATTAGGGACGGCTAGCACAGATAGCCCCTCGAGTAGTTTTGCGCGAAAATCAAAACACAAACAAATTTACATTCTATAACAACATGGAAGAATTAGTTCATGCAGATAATAGAATATTCTCTTGTCTTAACACTTTACACAGTACTGCACGTCAAAATTTTTAACAGTTCATAAGACAAAAGGTTTTGTTTAGACAAATAAGCAAAGAATTGTAAACCATGACAATGAACAACACTGATGCCTTTCAACTTAACCAGGGGTCACAATGTAAAATAATAAAAATGTTTCTTTTTATAACAGCCACCAATTTTGAAAGATTTCCATATAAAAACAACTAATTTGACAGTATTCTTGTTAAGGTCATCCAAAGTGGTACAAACAAATTTGTGTGGCTCATGGACTAATAGGTGAAGATGGTGCTTAAGCAAAGAAAGAATTACACAATTTTAATAATTCTATTTGGTCATGGGAAAGTCATGAATTATTATAAAGTCACATTCTTCATGTCGCAAATACTTTCTGAAAAAAAAATTAAATTCAGGGATATTGATAACAGACAGCATGTGTTTTATGTAGACTTTGTTTTTGAAACTTTACCTCATTAAAACAGATCAGATTCGCTGAAGATTTCCTTGAACACATCAATATATAATGCATTATTGTCATTATTTTACTTCAGTAACAGCAACATACAAGAATGATTACACACTCAATTAGTTAAAGTTGAATTAACTCTGTGGGGTACTTCTAAATGTACGTGTTTTAATTTATAAATGCACCTGTTGGTGCGACAGCTTTCCCCCCCCCCTTTTCGTGGTGTAACGCACATTATACTACGACACCAAAATGTCATTCTGTCATCACAGTTATTTTTTGGTACATCATTTAAATACCATTCGGTCTGTACCATTAGTATCATACTGAGAACCATATATGCAGAGACAAATCGTGAACGTTGACGTATTACAGATTTGAATATGTACCAAAGGGAGGTTTGATGTTTTTGAAGTGGAGGTGATAACGCAGTGTAGACAACGTGCTGGCTGTGCTAAACTTGGAATATATCTTAAAATAGAGCGGCTTGTTTGTTTTTGTTTTTGTTTGGAATTTCGCACAAAGCTTCTCGAGGGCTATCTGTGCTAGCCGTTCCTAATTTAGCAGTATAAGACTAGAGGAAACGCAGCTAGTCATCACCACCCACCGCCAACTCTTGGGCTACTCTTTTACCAACGAAAAGTGGGATTGACCGTCACATTATAACACCCCCACGGCTGGGAGGGCGAGCATGTTTGGCGCGACGCGGGCGCGAACCCGCGACCCTCGGATTACGAGTCGCGCGCCTTACGCGCTTGGCCATGCCAGGCCAGAAACAGAGCGGAAACAGATTTTAAACAAATAACCTCGTATTTCACCCCTCACGACAACAATTCTTGGCCTGTTACTGTTGCAGTAACATTTGAACTTCCAATCCTCCTCGAATTCTATCCTGATGGTTCAGATGTAATGGATGTCAACAATTACCCTATCCTCCTGAAGAAGCCCTCGAGTTTGGAGCCTTTTTGTTGTCGTTTTTATTTCATTTGACCTTTTGTGTGTGATCCCCTGTGCTAATTCTGTTGTCGTAACTGTTGGTACGGCTTATATAGGCGTGTCAGCTGTGTCCAATCCTTCAACTCACACAAGATGAACAAGGATGTAATTTAGCAGCAACCAATGAAAGCTAAAATATAGTTGGAATTACAACGTGACAGCAGCTTTTACACTCGAATATAACCTGAACTATTGAAAACAATATTTCTTCACAGAACAATAGCTCAGCACTGTTCTTAGACAGTTACAAAATGCAAGTACGTCATAACTGAAATTTCGTAGAATGGACAGTAACTGCCTGTTGTAGAGACACAAATGTAATGGATAGCGTTTCAAAAGTCTTTCGTCTTCAAGGCAGTGTATCTGTAGGTGTTGATGGTCTTTTATGTTATCCTGGTGGATTGTGGAGAGTGTTGCGATTGGTTGGATTATCTATGTTTCTGATTGGACAATGATCAATCGCTTCTGAAGGTTAGATATTTTGTCTATGGGGTTGGAAGCCGGACTCTTGTGTAGCGGTTTTAACAGGGATCAACTTTTTAACGGATGGGTAAAGTGTCAGTCACTGTTTTTTTAACCATTTTGACCTTTTGTTATTCTTCTTTTAACAGTTTCTTGTGGTCAGTTAGAGGAGTTTTAGTAAATTCTATCTTCTACGTTCATGTTCCAAATAGAGATCAAACAGTTCATGGACTACGTAATTCACACACGTCTCACAGATCGTAAAAATCCATACAGTCCATGCACTGCACAGTTCAACTTTAAAGCTGTTATTTGTAAATTGAAGAAGTATCTTTATATCAAAACTCTTACATTGTAATAATTACTTCTTTGCCCTTCTGAACGTACATTTTATTCAATTTTGTTTTTTGTTGTTTTTTAATTTCACGCAAAGCTACTCGAGGGCTATCTACGCTAACCATCCCTAATTTTCCAGTGTAAGACTAGAGAGAAGGCAGCTAGTCATCACCACCCACCGCCAACTGTTGGACTACTCTTTTACCAACGAATAGTGGGATTGACCGTAACATTATAACGCCCCACGGCTGAAAGGGCGAGCAAGTTTGGCGCGACGGGGATGCGAACCTATGACCCTCAGATTACGAGACGCACGCCTTGACCCACCTGGCCATGCCGGACCTCATTTTATTCAAACATGAGGCTGAAAATCCTGGTATTCTTTGGACGATATTCTGACCACAAGGCAACGCTTGGTGTGGTTAAACAGTAACATTTCAATGTCCGAAATGTTCTGCTTCGAAATTATTGTAAATCCTGCATCTTGTAAGAGCCGTGTTAATACGATAGTAAGTAGATAAGCCCACTCATTGCTATAATATGGTTGTAATTATTCCAATCTTTCAGTTAATGGAGTGTCTTTTCTAGCGATATTTGCTCAGAAGCTTTGACTTGGTTTGTAACTACGCTGAGAAAAGTGTCAAGAACTCTAAAGAAAACCAGTGAGCACGTGCAACAAAACACGGCATGCATTTTGTCTCGTGAAGATGTGCCAAGATTCTGCAGTGAATATCACGTGTGACCATGTAGGTAATTTGTTTCGTTGAATGATCAGTTACAATGTCCCCGCCTCTTCGTTATGAAGCAGCGAGTAACAACAAATAAATCTTCGGGCAGAGACAGACACGTGTTCAGAGTGTTTCACCAATTGCATTATACTTTGTAACCAGAGGGCGCCACACTGACATTCCTCTCATAACGAACCGGACGAACGAACCCAGCGAGACCAATAACGTATGGAGGCGCGAATGTAATAATTTGTCAGTAGCGACACCGAGCGGGTAACTTACGCGGACACCAGACACTCTATACCCAAATTGACATACCTGCTTTAAAAGACATCACCAAAGCAGAGTTCCTGCGAAATTTGGCCTCGCTTCAGCTACAGAATATTTGGGGTCTCCAGATCAACAAGCCAGCGACGCCCCGAAAGGATGACAAGAACTTGGTGATAGAATGAAACATCTGTTTGGAAGTTCACCACTCAAACATTCTTAGCTGACTTCAGCAGTAGTTCTTTTATTTTCAAGAGGTGCCACTGATATAGGCGGTACGAACTGATAGAACAGACCGTCCTCCTAACATTAACCAAACAGTCAAAAGTTCCACTTTCCAAAGGGAGATTAAACAGAGAGAGAACAAAAAAGAGACATTCTTGGCTATGGCCCGGCATGGCCAAGCGTGTTAAGGCGTGCGAATCTTAATCTGAGGGTCGCGGGTTCGCATCCCCGTCTCGCCAAACATGCTCGCCCCTTTCAGCCGTGGGGGCGTTATAATGTGTCGGTCAATCCCACTATTCGTTGGTAAAAGAGTAGCCCAAGAGTTGGCAGTGGGTGGTGATGACTAGCTAACTTCCCTCTGGTCTTACACTGCTAAATTAGGGACGGCTAGCACAGATAGCCGTGGAGTAGCTATGTGCGAAATTCCAAACAAACAAATTCTTGGCTATAACGGAGATTCGAGTAATAATGCTCAATGGTTTTTTTTTTTGTCGGGACAGCTCTGGGGGCCCAAAGCCTCCCGCGTCTGACACCAATGATTTGCAAACCTCCCGAGCTTTGACTTTCTTCATCCAGTCAATTGAGAAGAAAGATAGCGTTAGTTGTCCCAGTCGAGTTTGCTGACTTGTTAAATGCCTATCTCGAGAGATGAAAGAGCGTCTCGCAGATTCCCCGTCACGTTCTGACCCACGCCCGTTGACGTGGGTCACGTCACGTGCTGCCCATTGACACCGAGGTAGAACGACATACCTTGTGGTTAATGTTTCATAAAACGAAGTCGACGGTCCTAAAGTAGAAATCGGTACGAGAACACAAGTCAGATTCTCGACGTATCTCTCTCTCTCTCTCTCTTTCTCTACCAGCCGACAGAGAGGAGAAAAATTCGAAGATAAGCCTACAACTCCGTTCTTTCTTGTTTCTTTCTTATCGCAACAGAAGCGCGTCTCTCACACTCCAGCAGCTGCGAGCGACCCACTTTTTTGTGACATTTCTACCACATCTTGATAAGTTTGGCGCCAAGATCCTGGCTATCTTTTAGCTAGTGCCGGAGAGAGCTCATAAAGGATCCCCCCTTGGCGAAACAACGTTAAATAACTACACCTAAAAAAAAAGGAAAAAAGGGGAACATTCATTTAGCAACTGACAAAAATTATGTGCGGGGTTTGGAAAATCACGTGTGAGGGACCTACTTTGTCAAAAAGATAAACGTTTCGGAGAGATTCGCGAAAAGGATGTAACGTATATCCTTGTTGAAGCGGTAGGTTCATCATAACGTGAACCAAGATATATAGTGAAGGAAGAACCAAAGTATTGTTAGCAAAGCCAGAGCTATCTGTTCAGAAATGTTGAAACAGCAAATACTTTAATAACAAAACGTGGAGCATGAAATGTCTATTAATTAGTGTAACTCTTTTTACTGTCTGATAAATCAATACACTCCGAGGTGACCCATAAAAGTTTGTGTGTGTAGTTTTTAAACGCATTCTTCTTTCAGAAATTATACTCAAAGCCCCCAGTTTTCTACAGACCAATGAACTAACCATTCTAAAGACGTATAACAGAAACAATTCTTTCAACAGCAAAATGAGTCTGGAATCATCTATAAAGTAGTCAATACTGAAATCTTTCTTTGGTTAAAGATGACAAACGTTTTCTCGATCAATATCTAGACAAAGTCGTTGGATTTAGAGAAGATTCCCAGCATGCACTGGCTTTGTTATCCGTGATCATAATTTTGGCGTGTGAAAGTTTGTTCGTTTGCTTGTTGAAGAACACAAACCCACACAACGGACCATCTGTGCTGTGCCCACAACACAGAACACAAACCCACACAACGGACCATCTGTGCTGTGCCCACAACACAGAACACAAACCCACACAACGGACCATCTGTGCTGTGCCCACAACACAGAACACAAACCCACACAACGGACCATCTGTGCTGTGCCCACAACACAGAACACAAACCCACACAACGGACCATCTGTGCTGTGCCCACAACACAGAACACAAACCCACACAACGGACCATCTGTGCTGTGCCCACAACACAGAACACAAACCCACACAACGGACCATCTGTGCTGTGCCCACAACACAGAACACAAACCCACACAACGGACCATCTGTGCTGTGCCCACAACACAGAACACAAACCCACACAACGGACCATCTGTGCTGTGCCCACAACACAGAACACAAACCCACACAACGGACCATCTGTGCTGTGCCCACAACACAGAACACAAACCCACACAACGGACCATCTGTGCTGTGCCCACAACACAGAACACAAACCCACACAACGGACCATCTGTGGTGTGCCCACAACACAGAACACAAACCCACACAACGGACCATCTGTGCTGTGCCCACAACACAGAACACAAACCCACACAACGGACCATCTGTGCTGTGCCCACAACACAGAACACAAACCCACACAACGGACCATCTGTGCTGTGCCCACAACACAGAACACAAACCCACACAACGGACCATCTGTGCTGTGCCCACAACACAGAACACAAACCCACACAGCGGACCATCTGTGCTGAGCCCACAACACAGAACACAAACCCACACAACGGACCATCTGTGCTGTGCCCACAACACGTATCTAAACTCAGATAAACCTTTAGGTTCAGTTACTAAAGGTGAGGATGGCCTGAGTGTGTGTGGAAGGTTTTCGTTTTGTTGTTAGTTCGAAAAGAAAACAACAAACAAGGCTAAGATGTTTTAAATAGATTGATGTTTCTCAATAAGGACAGATGGCGTACTTGGAGATGTTAAGATTTTGTTTTGTTTGTTTTGAATTTTACACAAAGCTACTCGAGGACTATCTGTGCAATCCGTCCCTAATTTAACAGTGTAAGACTAGAAGGAAGGCAGCTAGTCATCACCACCCACCGCCAACTCTTGGGATACTCTTTTACCAACGAATAGTGGGATTGACCGTAACGTTATAACTTACCCACGGTTGAAAGGATGAGCATATTTGCTGCGACCGGGATTGGAACCCGCGACCCTTGGACTAAGAGTCGAACGCCTTTACCCTCTTGGCCATGAGGAGCCCGAGATGTAAGGAAACTATAACGAATAATTTTTAGATATATTTTTTCAACCTTCATAGAGAAGAGGTGAAAACTATCTGTTCCTCTGTTTAACTTTCTATCATCATGTTTTAATATATTTCCCATTGCTTTGGCTGACTAAGTTATA
The DNA here is from genome assembly GCA_011833715.1 of Carcinoscorpius rotundicauda. Classification (NCBI taxonomy): domain Eukaryota; kingdom Metazoa; phylum Arthropoda; class Merostomata; order Xiphosura; family Limulidae; genus Carcinoscorpius; species Carcinoscorpius rotundicauda. The sequence goes on from CM022399.1 coordinate 88,805,455, forward strand.
AAGATCTGTTTTTGGAGAACAAGTACGACGTACACGTTCAATTAACCCTCGGATTGGTCAGGCATGGCCAGGTGGTTAAGAGGACGCTCGATTCGTAATCTGAGGGTCGCGGGTTTGAATCCTCGTAACACCAAATATTCTCACCCTTTCAGCCGTGAGAGTGTTATAATGTGACAGTCAATCCCACTATTCGTTGGTAAAAGAGTACCCCAATGAGTTGGCGATGGGTTGTGATGAATAGCTGTTTTCCCTCTTGTCTTATACTGCTAAATTTGGAACGGCTAGCGCAGATAGTCTTCGCGTAGCTTTTTGTAAAATTCAAAACAAACAAACAAACAAACCTTTGGATCCAGACAATAATGGTATCAGTTTTGGATCCAGACAATAATGGTGTCAGTTCCAGTAGCTTTTTGGATAAGCACATTTGAACTTGTGAAGAATATTTATTTTCAGAAGCTTCGCATTAGGCTATTCCACAACGGGGAATAGTATAACATTGTAAGTTCATAAACATACTGCTGTCACAATAGTATGTACACACGATATAGAGGTTGACATGGCCACGTGGTAAGGGCTCTTCTCTCGCAGTTTTGGGGTCGAGGAGTCGAACATCTATACCATCAAATATGTTCGCCCTTTCAGCAGTAGAAGTGTTACAATGTTATCGTCAATTCCAATATTCGTTGTTATAAGAGCAGTCCAAGAGTTGGCAGCGGGTGGTAATGAATAACTGCATTGCTTCCAGTCTTTCACTGTTAAATTATGGACGGCTGGGGCAGGTAGCCTTCGTCCAGCTTTGCGCGAAATTCAAACCAACTAACACACAATATAACTGTATAAAAATAAAAGTTTTGAGCTAATAAAATGTGAATCTTTACGAGCATAAAGCTCCGTCCACCACTGGAACTGAACTTTGGATTTTAAAGTTTGAAGTTTGTAAACTAATCGTTCACTCGTCCTCCGGGGGAATACCAGGACCTTACCAGACTTGTAGTGTAAAATCTGGATTTTCATGTTCGATTCCTAACAGTGGAATCGAATGAAGCAAACAAACTAGTGATATCAACAGCTTAGGTCCGGCATTGACAAATGGGTTAAGGCGTGCGACTCGTAATGTCAGGGACGCGAGTTCGCATCCCCGTCGCGCCAAACATTCTCGCTCTTTTAGCCGTGGGGACGTTATCATGTGACGCACATTCGTTGGTAAAAGAGTAGCCTAAAAGTTGGCGGTGGGTGGTGATGACTAGCTGCCTTCTCTAGTCTTACACTGCTAAATTAGTGACGGCTAGCACAGATAGCCCTCGTGTAGCTTTGTGCGAAATTCACAACAAACAAACATGACAGTTCACGTGTATACGTTACACGTTTCGTCTGATTATTAAAATAAAAAATTACCTTCGTAATTATATTTACCAATCAATCTCCAGAACTACCTTCATAACTATATTTACTGATGAATTTCCAGAACTATTTTCATAACTATATTTTCTGATGAATCTCCAGAACTACCTTCATAACTATATTTACTAATGAATCTCCAGAACTACCTTCATAACTATATTTACTGATGAATCTCCAGAACTACCTTCATAACTATATTTACTGATGAATCTCTCATAACTATATTTACTGATGAATCTCTCATAACTATATTTACTGATGAATCTCCAGAACTACCTTCATAAATATATTTACTGATGAATCTCCAGAACTACCTTCATAACCATATTTACTGATGAATCTCCAGAACTACCTTCATAACTGTATTTACTAATGAATCTCCAGAACTACCTTCATAACCATATTTACCAATCAATCTCCAGAACTACCTTCATAACTATATTTACCGATGAATCTCCAGAACTACCTTCATAACTATATTTACCGATGAATCTCCAGAACTACCTTCATAACTATATTTACTGATGAATCTCCAGAACTACCTTCATAACTATATTTACTGATGAATCTCCAGAACTACCTTCATAACTATATTTACTGATGAATCTCCAGAACTACCTTCATAACTATATTTACTGATGAATCTCCAGAACTACCTTCATAACTATATTTACTGATGAATCTCCAGAACTACCTTCATAACTATATTTACTGATGAATCTCCAGAACTACCTTCATAACCATATTTACTGATGAATCTCCAGAACTACCTTCATAACTATATTTACTGATGAATCTCCAGAACTACCTTCATAACTTTATTTACCGATGAATCTCCAGAACTACCTTCATAACTATATTTACTGATGAATCTCTCATAACTATATTTACTGATGAATCTGCAGTGTATCGATTGTTTAGGTACAATAAGAATATTTCGTGTCTGTGTAATGAAATAGTTTTTTGTAAAGTGTTATAAAATTAATACATTTACAGTTTCTAGATGATAACTCGAAAGACAGAATGATCATGTTATTTCCTCCCACCCACCCAGTGGCACAACAGTTTGTCTGTTAGAAACCGGGTTTCGATATCAAAGCTAGGCTGCTTTGCCCTCAGTGACAAACACAAACAATCAAGTTATTTAAATACTGGGTAGTTACCTTCCTGCAGTAATTTCTTCTTATTTTTTTGGTTTGTCTCCTTTTTAATTGTACTATATGTTAGATTTACAGCAGCATCTTATGAACAAAGTCCAGCTTTACAAGAATGGATTCATCTGACTCACTGTGGAAGGTCAGATACATCTTGTAGCAGCATCCTCTACATTAGGTCAAAACAAGTGGTCATCTTTCACGATTATCTTAGGCTTTCTCCACTTCTTTGCGTCTTTTTCTATTTGGCTCATTGCGAGAGGTCAAGTACATCTTGTAGCAGTATCCTCTACAATAGGTCAAGACAAGTGGTCATCTCTCACGATTATCCAAGTCTTTCTCCACTTCTTTGCGTCTTTTTCTATTTGGCTCATTGCGAGAGGTCAAGTACATCTTGTAGCAGCATCGTCTACATCAGGTCAAGACAAGTGGTCATCTCTCACGATTGTCCAAGTCTTTCTCCACTTTTTTGCGTCTTTTTCTATTTGGCTCATTGCGAAAGGTCAGATACATCTTGTAGCAGCATCCTCTACATTAGGTCAAGACAAGTGGTCATCTCTCACCATCTCCACATCTTTGTGTCTTAGTCCATTTGGCTCATTACGAGAGGTCAAATACATCTTATAGCAGTATCCTCTACATTAGGTCAAGACAAGTGTTCATTTCTCACGATTATCCAAGTCTTTCTCCACATCTTTGTGTCTTGGTTCAGTTACCTCGTCGACGGTTTTAGCTTATCTTATGCATTATTATGTGTCACGCGATCACTAAATCTCATATTTTCATGTATTCATCTCGGGATATATTTTGATCCAAATTTAATTTTATTATTGAAATTGGTTTTCTTTAACGGTTATTTCATAGTTACTCGAAGGTTATCTGAAACAACCGTACCTCAGCCTTTCCCAAACGGCCTGACATGGCCAAGTGTGTAAGGCGTGCGACTCGTAATCCGAGGGTCGCGGCGTCGCGCTAAATATGCTCGCCCTCCCAGCCGTGGGGGTGTATAATGTGACGGTCAATTCCACTTTTCGTTGGTAAAAGAGTAGCCCAAGAGTTGGCGGTGGGTGGTGATGACTAGCTGCCTTCCCTCTAGTCTTACACTGCTAAATTAGGGACGGCTAGCACAGATATCCCTCGAGTAGCTTTGTGCGAAATTCCAAAACAAACAAAGCCTTTCCCAAAGTGTGGAATGAGCGCCCCCTCTAAGTGGGTATAAATAATCGCTTCAGAAAGTGACAACAATTAGGGTAGAAATAATACAGAACTAAACCTTTTAATATATATTGTTATTAATCAAAACAATACGCAATTATTGTAGCACATTTTAATGTGTCGGTGTTTTAAATATTGTAACTTAACTCACTGCTTTATGCATGTGAGATAGGAAAGGGACGCATAAACCATGCCTGTTAAAGAGGGCGTGGATGGCAAATTTCACAGTGATAGACTAGACAGAAGGCAGGTACTAAACATCACACAACACAAACGTTTGAGCTACATTTTTACGACAAGTAGAATTGACTGTCGCATTATAACGCTTCTACGACTGAGAGGGTGAGTATATTCGTTGACGGGGTTCGAACTCTTGACTCTAATTGAGCTTCCTGACCATCATCAGCCATGCTAAGCCACAAATTAAGTCAATGCATTGACAGTTTTCTTTGTAAGTTGGGGTTTATTACGTCGAAACGGAGATTTTAAAAATAACTAAATAAGTTTTACTTCTTGAGGTAAAAATACAAACTTTGTATTCCGTACTCTCTGTGTATCCGCAACAATGAAGTAAATCTCAACAACAAATTAGTTTTGTACATTTCCTCCACCAGGTGGTTGGCGCTGCATTGAATTTTCATATCCTACCATTTTATTGACACATCGTACAAACAAATTTGTGATTGATAATTCAGTACCCGTATGTGGTAAATGATGTAAAAAGAAATCTATTGGTTTGATTACCTTAGCAGTTTAAGACTAGAAAAAGGCAACTAGTCATCGCCACCCACCGCCAACACTTGGGCTTCTCTTTTACGAACGAATAGTGGGATTGACCATACGTTATTACGCCCCCACGGCTGATAGGACAACCATGTTTGGTGCGACGAGTTACAATAGTCCACATTTTACTGTCATGCCGTCGTTATAAAGGACCGGCATGGCCAGATTGTTAAGGCACTCGACTAGTAATATGAGGGTCAAGAATTCGAATCCCTGTCATTCTCACCCTTTCAGCCGTGGGGGCGTTATAATATTACGGTCAATCCCACTTACTATTCGATGGTAAAAGAGTTGGTGATAATTAGCTGACTTCCCTTACACTGCTAAATTAGGGGCGGCTAGCGTGTAACTTTGCGCGAAATTCAAAACAAACAAACCGTTGTTACGACTCCAGATGGTGTCATTGGCGAGGATGGCACTGTTCACCTTCAATGTGTTTTTAACGTAGCCATTGACCTTTTTAATTCCATGTAAATCTTGTATCCGAAATTGACATTGTTCGGTTCTTAACTCGATATATTTATATTTTTTTACATTCTGTAACAATTTTACTGATGGTTTGATAGGGATGGCTTTTCATTAGCATCGCTGTCGTTTGTAGTTGATAAATAGAACCATACAACTTTCTCTCGTGTTTCAGTTTACGTTGGATGGAGATTTTTTTCTACAGGTTTCTACTCTTTCGTTTTCTGGTGTTATAATTATTTATGTTTGTGCAACTTAAATCTCGCCCATCTAACGCACTGATTGATTTAAATTCATCTTTAAATAATACACAACAGAATCCCCTACTTTCTGACCATCATCCTACTGATTCACTCGAGCCCTCTATCACTACGACTTATTTCAATGATGTAAACCTTCAACTGCGACGTCATGGGTGGTCCTGGTTCACCCTCTAGCGTCGCATTTCGTAGGACAATGTGTCTTTATTGTGTGATCATTTATGGCCACATTTTTCGGCTTAGTTTCAGTGCTGCCGTCTTACTCTTCAAAGTTATGTATCAAGTTGTGCATTAAGTTGTCTGCGAAATAGATAGTTGTAGGTAAAGACGTCATTAGCAGTTCATACACGTGTGTGAAAATAGTCGTAATACGCTCTCTTGTCTGTCACTGGAAGACTGAAGATGGCTAGCGCAGATAGCCCTCTAGGAGTTTTAAGCGGCACGACACAAACAATAACAATCAGCAAGTCCCCTCATCATGGGGATCTCAGATTTAATAGCAAGAAAAATCCGATATTAAATAAACGAACCGAAGCTGATATGTGTATTAACGCTTTTACTAATAAAATAGAGATACAACATTTCGACCTTCTTAGGTCATCTTCAGGTTAACAAAAGATGACCTAGGAAGGTCAAAACGTTGTTCTCTGCTTTACTACTAAAAGTGTTGATACCAATACCAGCCATTCTGAGAGATATTTTAATTTTCAGTGGGTTTCTTGCCATCAAAAGAAACGAACAGGGGCCACGCTGTTTTATTCACGATTTAAGACTCGTCTCGATTACGCAGTGAGATTCTGTTCATGTTTAAGAAATCGTTACGTTTACCTCAGGCGTCGCGCCAAATTTTCAAATATTTATGTTCCAAAAGGCGCTGAATGGTAGAAATAAATTACTTGACTCTAGTATTCAGAATCTTTTTTCAGATCTGAAATACGTGAAGTACGAAAAAGATATAGCTGGATATAGCAGTAATGGTTTCAGAGGTTTCAGCGTTCCCATATTCTCCAGAATCAATATTATTTATCTTGCTGTCTTCTAATCTAATACGATTTTGACCTCTGACGTCACATGTCCTTCTAAGTATTCTTATTTCAGCATCATTTCTTTGCTTCCAATTAATATAAATTGCTTTATTCGAGTATAAATCCTAAAGTAAACAGCGTCTAGTCACTCACTCCCACTATTCATTGTTGGTAGACGAGTAGCCCAAGACTTGGCGGTTGGTTGTGATGACTATCTGCCTTTTCTCTAGTATTACATTGCTAAGTTAGGGACGGCTAGTGTTGATAGCCCTCGTGTAGTTTTGTGCAAAATTTCAAACAAAACAAACCCTACTGTGTTGGTAACAAAATACTAAAACCAAGCAGTTAACAAGAGAAGGATAACCTAAGTTTATTGGCTTTGTCACCAGTGATTTCTAGTTCCAAAAATGTACAGTAGGTGGTACAGCTTTCGTTCACTGTCGTACTTCTAAGAGCTAGCTTCTCTACTGAGTCTCGTACGTAGTAGGGTTAAAACATAAAAGAAAAATGGACATTAAAGAGTTCGACCTTGACCTTTGATCTTATAACAGCATTGTGTACGAGGAAGCATTCTGTTCTTCTTTCATAATTTGTGTGGGGTGCATTTCGGTAAGGTTCAACGAAGATCTCTGAGCGCCGAATAAAGTCTCCTGTGGCGTCATTTCAGTCAGTGGCTTTGAATCCTGGACAACTTCCGGTCCTTGGGCCTGTTGACGCAACAAGTTTCTTCTCCACTTGGCTCGCGCATTTTGGAACCAGACCTACGAAGACAAAGTTTATAATTCTATTAAGTTTAAAATAATGATTGAGACATAATCTGCTAAGTATAAAAGGAAACAAGTTAATCAAATTACATAAATAGTTAAAGTGTATAAGTACATTATTACACTGTTGAAAAACGTGTGGTAATTCTCAATAGTCGCGGCTGTAATTAGATCTTAAATTGGTTAAGAGCAATGAACTAAAAGCTTGTACATGAAAAAATACAATCAACTTGGAGCAACTCTATGAGCCACTACGCGGCGACTAAAAATACAATTATAATATTTATCTTATACAGCCCAGGGAGTATATAAACTGCATAATTTTTGTTTTCTTAACGAAAACCCTATAAAAGGCGTATTTTAATAAATACAGCAAAGTTAGAAATTTAAAAATAACGGAAATAAGGAGTTTATCAAGTATTAACTTAAAACTGTAAATGACATTTAATCACAGAATTTTTTAACTTTATAAAAGAACCAGAACAAAATAAAAATGTTTTTTTAGTTCTTCTTATTGCCACTGGGTGGCGAATAAAATAACTTTTTAAATATGTTTGATTCCTTTTTTATTTTCAAAACCAAATATATGTGGTAACTAAACGATAACTGGGAATAGAATAAAGTCCGATTTCTTCTGAATCATATCTCGAAACCTGACTATACACTTGTTGTGAGGAAACATTTAATATTTATATATACTAGAAGATATCCACAAAATACCTGCCGTCAAATGAGTATCTTTATTGCAACAATTTTTATGTTTTAAATACAGAATTTAGAGAATAATACGAAAGACTTCTAATCCCAGACACCGAAAACTTGTCTTAGGCTTAACATTAGTTAAGCCTATATTCGATAAATAGATAAATTATTATCGTAGCTTGTGTACACTTTTTTGCTATAGTTTAGTTGGGGTTAAACTTTACCAATTTATACTATCAGTATGTAAACTTATAATGTTATTCTACGACCTAATGTCAGATCTTTATAAAATCTTTGATAAGCCTTTAATATATTGTACAGAACAACTAATAAAGTACATTTACATCTGCCTTTTTGTTAACATCTGTTGAAGTGCGCGCGCATTTTCAGGACAGACAAAGTATTATTATTAATAGATATATGGGTAGATTAATATAACTAGGGATCACAACCCACTTATTGTGATTAAAGACCCTGTACTGAAAACAGATACACGTAATGTATCAAATATTCCAACTTTTTATTGGTTAAAAACCTACATCGAGTAAATTAATAAAATGGGAGTTTCCTGAACCTTGTTCTTACAAAAAAAATGTCCCCATCTTTACAACATGCTCGCTCTTTCAGCCATGGGGCCGTTATAATGTGACGGTTAATCTCACTATTCGTTGGTAAAAGTGTAGACCAAGAGTTGGCAGTGAGTGGTGATGACTAGCTGCCTTCCCCCTAGTCTTACACTGCTAAATTAGGGACAGATAGCACAGGTAGCGCTTGAGTAGCTTTGCGCGAAATTCAATAACAAACAAACTTAAAACAAAATTTTTTCACTGTGTTACTTAACGCCACTGTTACTTTATTAAGAATGAAGTTTGTTTTCTCATTCCGTTTATTTTTATCTTACACACAATTCCAATAATTTTATTAAACTTCGTAATCCTCATAAGGCGATTTCTTTATCTTTCATTTTATTTTATATACATTCCAAATTTAAATAACTCACTTGAAGTACCCGTTTACTAAGTCCTGTTTTTTGGGACAGTTGTTTTAAGTCCTTAGCGTCAGGGTTATGATTAGTGGCAAAATATGATTTCATAGTCCGCACTTGGTGGTGTTTAAAAGAAGTGCGCATGCGCTTCGGTCTTGTTTCGGTCGTATTTCTGCCAGTTGATAAAGGCGACGATGTGGTGTGCTGAAATACTCCTAGCGGCGTGTCTTGTGAACTGATCATTCCACACGCCCCTTCTGTAGAATTATAAGCCGTTGATCCTGAAACAGATAAAAATACGTGAAATATGACATAAAGTCAGAACGTGTTTTGAGGAACTCCTAAGAGCCCCTTCCTTCCTTCACACACATAATGTGGATAAAAATAATTAGCAGGAACACTAAGACCCAACAAAAGAGTTTTAGGAGCTACCGATACCAAAACCTTTCAGGGTTCACTTCCCTTCGTACCCAGCACGAGAAGTCAAGCGTGTAATGCCTATTCGAGGGCAAAAGACCGAAAAACCAGTGGCAGAACGATTACAATGGGCCAGCGTCGATCGTGTCTACCGTAATAAAGTCCTTCTGGTTCCGCAAGAAAAACGTTCATCGGACCGGAAACATCGGATAAGAAACGAAGTTTCGCAGGTTTATATGAGATATACAGGGGTAGAGAGGTTATCAAGCTTTGTACGGCTTAATTATTAATTGTCAACACGTTTCTACGATGTAGGTGGAGCGACGGTCGTGACTGGAAATCAAACTCGCAAATAAGGATCTTCCATAATGACTTTGTCTCTTCGTTAAGAACTGTGTAACAAGTTTGTGGCTGCGTATTAAAAACAGTAACATCAGGAAGGTAATGACAGCTGAAGGAAACTTCTTGCAGAATTAAAGATCTTTTATTTTTATCTCTTTTTCTCTTACGTTGGTGGCTCCTCATGGACAAGCGCGTTAAGGGGTGCGGTTCGTAATCTGAGGGTCGCGGGTTCGCATCCCCGTCGCGCCAAACTTGCTCGCCCTTTCAGCCGTGGAGGAGTTATAATATGATGATCAATCCCACTATTCGTTGTTTAAAGAGTAGCCCAAGAGTTGGCAGTGGGTGACGATGATTAACTGCCTTTTCCCTCTAGTCTTACACTGCTAAATTAAGGACGGATATCACAGATAGCCCTTGAGTAGCTTTGTGCGAAATTCAAAAACAAACAAACAACAAACTCTTACGGTGGTAACCCAGCAAGAACGTGAACGTGTACAGAAATTTCTCCGATTGTGTATGAGTATATATGTTTTCTTACATCAAAGCCATATCGGGCTACCTGCTGAGTACACCGAGGGGAATCGAACCCCTGATCTTAGCGTTGTAAATCCGTGGACTTACCGCTGTACCAGCGGGGAACCTCAGATTGTGCAAGAAAATATAATTTATTTATTTTTTTCTTAGCCTAATTTCTAATACCTGTCTAAATTCAAGCGCCATATTGCAGTTTTCGTGTGTTTGTGTGTTATTTAATTTCGCGCCATAATAAAGAACGTCATTACATTCGTGAAACCTGGATAATTATATTTTATTATCTCTCATACGAAGCTTTTGTTATACTTTTATACTTCGCAAAATTATCAGGGAAAAAATTGGTAACAGACATGATTAGTGGACTAAATTACCTGTCCATAATTTTAAATTTATAGACTGAAGGAAAGGCACCTAAATTAGTGGCAGCAGGTCCGGCATCCCCCTTTAGTTGGGGCGCTCGACTCCTAATCTGAAGGTCGCGGGTTCGAATCCCCGTAACACCAAAAAGTGACGGTCAATCCCACTATTCGATAGTCAAAGAGTTTTCCAAGTGTTAGCGGTAAGTGATAATGACAAGCAACTTATCCCTCTGGTCTTTCACTGCTAAATTAGGGATGGACAGCGCAAATAGCTCTCGTGTGGCTTCGCGCGAAATTCAAAACAAACAATCATGTCTTTTTTTTTCTATCAATTCACTATTGTTGCTTAATCACATGGCATAGTTCTTTAATATTCAACCGATTTTTAATTAATGTTTTTACTGAGTAGTGCAAATTACTTCAGCACGTAGCGAAAAAAGTCTCCCAAAGACTCATTACCAGTCTATCGCGTTTTGTTATCAAATATTTAGTGAGTGTTTTTTGATTGATTCATTTGTGTGGCGCCATCTTTTGGTGACGTGTTTATATACTGCATTCTTGTTTTTCAGTTTTCACATATGAACGTATCCTTTACAAGAATTCAGTTTTATTTACAGCAGTAAACTCATAGAGAAGCGAGGACACCGACTGGTTATTGAATTGGAACAATCAAGGAGACGGACATAAGATGCTCAGCTGACTTTGTTATTATTCAAGAAAAGAAAACTGGATTTAAAGCATTATACATAATTAGGAATTTCATAGCAAAAAATGAGAAAAGTTGCTGTATTTATAAGACTTATCCTTAATTTCTTGTGTACAAAACTTTATAAATAATATTTTCCGTGATAAAAAGTGCATTAACAAGGTCTATACTGATCTCAACTTTAACCCTGTCTAGCAACAACTGTGGAGTTGCCAGTGGTTTTTGTTTTCATTGAATAGCTAACTGAACTTTCAGTAAAGCTAATTCATCACAAAACTCCATCAACGAAACTTAACCCTTGTAAACGTTCTACGTGGGCAGCACCACTCGACGTAACGCACTAAAGAAGCTTACACTCTGCCATCAAACCCCGGTAATCTCTCGACGTTTAATTCCAACAACAATAACGGAAAGCTGAAGTGATACCCTGCACGCCCTTGTTCTACTAGCGCGAACAAGCTCGTGCCTGCGCTCGTGTTCCTGGCTCGCGAGATTAGCTGGATGGAACACATGCAGTAAGGAAGGATTAGGCCTGACGACTTATGTCGCACCGCATGTGCCAATAAAATTTAATCTCCAGGCAACAGAACAGCATACCCAATCAGATCAGGCCAAGAAAAGGATTATAAAAGAGACAGCTAGTATCCTAGAATTCAAAGAGACAACTAAAGCTAATTTGACGTGGGTTGTGTTTTCCATAGTAGCCAGCACCTTGAATATTTCTCTACAAGAAGCCAGTAGTCTATAAAATAATTAAAAAGATTACATGTCGCAGAAGCTCTGTGGAATACCTAAATTTGCTTCAGTCGTATTTATTTTTGAAATTTGTGTTGTTTGAAATGTTGATCCAAACACGGAGATGCAATATTAGCACTAAGAATAAATATCTACGTCTATGCATTTAAATGCGTATGAGCAGCTATTCTGATAACAAGTTTTCGTGGTAAAAAATTTAAAAAAATCATGTATTTAAATGGCAAAACAATATAACAAATAAATATCCACTAGAGGGCGCTTCGTTCATTTTTTTTTCTTTACTCAGTAACAACTTTGTAAAATGCTTGTTACTATCATAAACATTAAACAGTAACTAATAAAATATGGTTCGACACAAAAAGATACACAGCATTGAGAGCCCTTAAAATCTACTCTGAAACTTTGCTTAGATCTCTTAAAGCCCTGTCATTGCTAGCTGGTCTTCAGCCTAATTTCTCCTACTAAACGATAAAGATTATGTTCCTCTTTGAATGATTGTATTATGAGTGTAAAATGAGAACTGGGTTAGCGTAATTTTCGCAAACGTTTAAAAAAAATTACCAACGTTCACTCCCCACCACAATTTCTCCACAACTTTTGGAATAATTTGGAAACATGTAATCTGACAATTTCCATTCTGTAGTTATTGAGATTTATAGCAAGTTTAGGGCGTAACGAAATGCGTCGCCCTCTCTAAGAACGTGCATTGCTGTCTTTATAGCTGTATCGCGGTGAAGGCGTGCAAGCAGGCAGAGACATTCGATATGAGCAAAACTACACGAATACCACGTGCGCGGTAGAAGTCTTGCAGTAGCTCACATCCAGTAAATATATATCACGAAATAACAGAAAACACATAACTTTCTAGATGTATTTTTAACAAAGCGTAATAAAGAAGGAGTATTACTGTTTTAACTCTCTTGTTTAAAACTGGTGTGAAAGGTTGTTGCTTGTTTACCAGAAAGTAAACATTTCATAAAAAAATGAAAACGTATTTATTACACAGAAAATCAGTAATTTGCAGGTGATTATAAAAACTTAACGTCTTCACAAAGCGACTGAGAAATTTCATACTTAAGACTACATTTTCGTTTACCGTGTTCTGTTAGGCCTACGCTGTACTCACTGAGGTACTAAATTATAATCTCTATTATGTCATTTTAGGCCTTCGCTACAAGCATTATAATCGTGCATTGCTAACTGCCATCATTACACTTGCTAAGATTGTAGGTTTTGTTTATGATGTTACATTAGGCCTGTGCTACACTTGTTAAGGTTGCACTTTTTGTTGTTTGCATTAATACGTTAGGCCTACTACTTCACACTCGTAACTACAGTACGTTGTTTTGTTTTTGATATTAGGCCTATAATATAGCCGTTAAAATAGTAATTCTTTTAGTAGTTCATATTTGTCGCGGGTTCGAATCCTCCCCGTCACTCCAAACATGCTTGCCTTCTCAGCCGTAGGGGCGTTATAATGTTAAGATTCAATCCCGGTATAAGAGTAGCTCAAAAGTTGAAAGTGGAAGTGAGATGTGACGACTAGCTCCCTCTAGTCGTACACTGCTAAATTAGGGACGGCTAGCACAGATAGCCCTCGAGTAGCTTTGTGCGAAATTTAAAAACAAACAAACAATCGAGGTGAAAATCGAAACGCGTTTACTAAAGAAACGTTAAGGTATTAAAACGCAAAACTGCCGAACTGAAAAAGAAAGCGTGCGCGTGAGTATGTGTTCTAAAAACAAAGCCACATCAGGCTATCTGCTGAGTCCACCGAGGGGAAAAAGAAAGCGAAACCAATTTTACAACGGAACTGTGGCCCAGTTTTAAACACATTAGATGGTGATATAATAAAAAAATAAATCTTGGGCCTAATGAAGTTTGGAGCTTAACAGACATCATAAACAATCTTACTCTTCGTGATGTTAATTCAAACATTCATTTTTTAACGGATTTAATATCATATATTTACTTTCAGATCTATGCTTCTTTCAATTTAATACATATTTAGAAATGCATATAATTTACATTGTTAAATGTATACTGCGAAAGTCCAGTCCGTTCTCTAAATTTGTAGAAAATTCTCGAGCTTAAGAATCAACAATTTGTATATGTACGTAAATACAAATATTATTGGGATAAGTGAACTTTCGAGAACCTTGCCTAAAGTTTATAACCCGACGCACCAGGAGACAGTTTAATAATATTGTTGGTTCGCTACAGTTAACATACCATAAACCTTGGAAGCTGTAGCTGTGATAAACGCTTATTAATCGGAAAGCTATGGATATTTGACCAGGAACGTTTGTAGATTTCGAACAATACAAACAGTTTTACTCAAGTGAATTAACGTTAGTGTTTCTACGAGAAATTAGATATTGTCGTCAATGAAAAACGCTTGCTTGTGTTCAGGGAAGCAGCTTGCTAGCTAGTCATCAGGGAAATATACGGAACATCAACACAGAATTAAATTGCTCTCCGTGAACCGTCGACACAACATTAAGTTTCAGACCAGATAGAACATTCAGTATTGTTTGTACGTTTGTAAACCCTTTGCATTTCAACCATTATTTCTAATAACCGTTGTTATAAATTGCGTTGTCGTTTCTATATTAGAATATATTTGTGCTAAGAAAGAAAATTCTGTGTGTCTTGTTGGCAAATATCATAAATGTGATACATATCAAATTAAAATGTCCGGCTATTTGAAATCGTATAACACAACGAACATAAAATAGCAAATAGGAAATTCGTCTAAGATAAATTATAATATAACAATGTAAAGATAAAAAATAATGAGGAAAACATTATATTTTTATCTAGCACTTTGTTTAATAGAGCGTTGAAGGAGTTAATAAAAATATAGGGGAGCATCATTTATTGTTATGAACAAAGTTACATAACACTATCAGTGCCCGTGGCGATCGAACCTTAAATTTTAACGTTATGAGCTCTTGGACTGAGCCATTACTACAGTTTTCATAATTCTGTCACCACTGAGGTGAAAATAGTTCAACTGCTTCTGAAATTCCTCTCCTACAAGCTGAAGATAAGATGACTAGATGAACCAGTGACTTAGTGGTACGTCTGAAGGCTTATAATGTTAAAAACTGGGTTTCGGCTTTGCGCTTAGTAACAACCACACCCATCCAAACCACCCACAAAAACAGTTCTACTAAATTGTTATTTATTCCCATAAATAAGAAAGAATCACAATCCTTAATGATGTAGCCAAAAACACTGTAGGAACTCATTACACAGTGTAATAATTAAGTCGTGTCTGGTAGTCGTTTAATACGCTTGGGATTCAGGACAAAAACACATCCACAAACCAAAACAGGGCAGAAACTACGTGGAAATTATTTAAGATGCTTTGGAATTATCGTCTCTTATGATTTCTCTCTCCATTATTAAATATATATATTTTATGTAAATTATATTTCCACAACGTCAGTGTTTACCAGGTGTGAAACCAGAGTATCAATGTTAGTGTTTCTACAGAGTATCAATGTTAGTGTTTCTACAGAGTATAAGTGTGAGTGTTTCTACAGAGTATCAATGTTAGTGTTTCTACGGAGTATCAATGTTAGTGTTTCTACGGAGTATCAATGTTAGTGTTTCTACAGAGTATCAATGTTAGTGTTTCTACAGAGTATCAATGTTAGTGTTTCTACAGAGTATCAATGTCACTGTTACTAAAGAGTATCAATGTTAGTGTTTCTACAGAGTATCAATGTTAGTGTTTCTACAGAGTATCAATGTAAGTGTTTCTACAGAGTATTAACGTTAATGTTTCTACAGAGTATCAATGTCAGTGTTTCTACAGAGTATCAATGTCACTGTTACTAAAGAGTATCAATGTTAGTGTTTCTACAGAGTATCAATGTTAGTGTTTCTACAGAGTATCAATGTTAGTGTTTCTACAGAGTATTAACGTTAGTGTTTCTACAGAGTACCAATGTTAGTGTTTCTACAGAGTATCAATGTCAGTGTTTCTACAGAGTATCAATGTTAGTGTTTCTACAGAGTATCAATGTTAGTGTTTCTACAGAGTATCAATGTCACTGTTACTAAAGAGTATCAATGTTAGTGTTTCTACAGAGTATCAATGTCAGTGTTTCTACAGAGTATCAATGTTAGTGTTTCTACGGAGTATCAATGTTAGTGTTTCTACGGAGTATCAATGTCACTGTTACTAAAGAGTATCAATGTTAGTGTTTCTACAGAGTATCAATGTTAGTGTTTCTACAGAGTATCAACGTTAGTGTTTCTACAGAGTACCAATGTTAGTGTTTCTACAGAGTATCAATGTCAGTGTTTCTACAGAGTATCAATGTTAGTGTTTCTACAGAGTATCAATGTTAGTGTTTCTACAGAGTATCAATGTCACTGTTTCTACAGAGTATCAATGTTAGTGTTTCTACAGAGTATAAGTGTGTGTTTCTACAGAGTATCAATGTCACTGTTTCTAAAGAGTATCAATGTTAGTGTTTCTACAGAGTGTCAATGTTAGTGTTTCTGCAGAGTACCAATGTTAGTGTTTCTACAGAGTATCAATGTCACTGTTTCTAAAGAGTATTAACGTTAGTGTTTCTACAGAGTACCAATGTTAGTGTTTCTACAGAGTATCAATGTCAGTGTTTCTACAGAGTATCAATGGTAGTGTTTCTACAGAGTATCAATGTTAGTGTTTCTACAGAGTATCAATGTTAGTGTTTCTACAGAGTATCAATGTCACTGTTACTAAAGAGTATCAATGTTAGTGTTTCTACAGAGTATCAATGTCAGTGTTTCTACAGAGTATCAATGTTAGTGTTTCTACGGAGTATCAATGTCACTGTTACTAAAGAGTATCAATGTTAGTGTTTCTACAGAGTATCAATGGTAGTGTTTCTACAGAGTATCAATGTTAGTGTTTCTACAGAGTACCAATGTTAGTGTTTCTACAGAGTATCAATGTCAGTGTTTCTACAGAGTATCAATGGTAGTGTTTCTACAGAGTATCAATGGTAGTGTTTCTACAGAGTATCAATGTTAGTGTCTCTAAAGAGTATGAATGTTGGTGTTTCTACAGAGTATCAATGTTAGTGTTTCTAAAGTATCAATGTTAGTGTTTCTACAGAGTATCAATGTTAGTGTTTCTACGGAGTATCAATGTTAGTGTTTCTAAAGAGTATCAATGTTAGTGTTTCTACAGAGTATCAATGTTAGTGTTTCTACAGTGTATTAACGTTAGTGTTTCTACAGAGTACCAATGTTAGTGTTTCTACGGAGTATCAATGTTAGTGTTTCTACGGAGTATCAATGTTAGTGTTTCTACGGAGTATCAATGTTAGTGTTTCTACAGAGTATCAATGTTAGTGTTTCTACAGAGTATTAACGTTAGTGTTTCTACAGAGTATCAATGTCAGTGTTTCTACAGAGTACCAATGTTAGTGTTTCTACAGAGTATCAATGTCAGTGTTTCTACAGAGTATCAATGGTAGTGTTTCTACAGAGTATCAATGGTAGTGTTTCTACAGAGTATCAATGTTAGTGTTTCTACAGAGTATAAGTGTGAGTGTTTCTACAGAGTATCAATGTTAGTGTTTCTACGGAGTATCAATGTTAGTGTTTCTACGGAGTATCAATGTTAGTGTTTCTACAGAGTATCAATGTTAGTGTTTCTACAGAGTATCAATGTTAGTGTCTCTACAGAGTATGAATGTTGGTGTTTCTACAGAGTATCAATGTTAGTGTTTCTAAAGTATCAATGTTAGTGTTTCTACAGAGTATCAATGTTAGTGTTTCTACGGAGTATCAATGTTAGTGTTTCTACAGAGTATCAATGTCACTGTTTCTAAAGAGTATCAATGTTAGTGTTTCTACAGAGTATCAATGTTAGTGTTTCTACAGTGTATTAACGTTAGTGTTTCTACAGAGTACCAATGTTAGTGTTTCTACGGAGTATCAATGTTAGTGTTTCTACGGAGTATCAATGTTAGTGTTTCTACGGAGTATCAATGTTAGTGTTTCTACGGAGTATCAATGTTAGTGTTTCTACAGAGTATTAACGTTAGTGTTTCTACAGAGTATCAATGTCAGTGTTTCTACAGAGTACCAATGTTAGTGTTTCTACAGAGTATCAATGTCAGTGTTTCTACAGAGTATCAATGTTAGTGTTTCTACAGAGTATAAGTGTGAGTGTTTCTACAGAGTATAAGTGTGAGTGTTTCTACAGAGTATAAGTGTGAGTGTTTCTACAGAGTATCAATGTTAGTGTTTCTACGGAGTATCAATGTTAGTGTTTCTACAGAGTATCAACGTTAGTGTTTCTACAGAGTATTAACGTTAGTGTTTCTACAGAGTACCAATGTTAGTGTTTCTACAGAGTATCAATGTCAGTGTTTCTACAGAGTATCAATGGTAGTGTTTCTACAGAGTATCAATGGTAGTGTTTCTACAGAGTATCAATGTTAGTGTTTCTACAGAGTATAAGTGTGAGTGTTTCTACAGAGTATCAATGTTAGTGTTTCTACGGAGTATCAATGTTAGTGTTTCTACAGAGTATCAATGTTAGTGTTTCTACGGAGTATCAATGTTAGTGTTTCTACGGAGTATCAATGTCACTGTTACTAAAGAGTATCAATGTTAGTGTTTCTACAGAGTATCAATGTTAGTGTTTCTACAGAGTATCAACGTTAGTGTTTCTACAGAGTACCAATGTTAGTGTTTCTACAGAGTATCAATGTCAGTGTTTCTACAGAGTATCAATGTTAGTGTTTCTACAGAGTATCAATGTTAGTGTTTCTACAGAGTATCAATGTTAGTGTTTCTACAGAGTATCAATGTTAGTGTTTCTACAGAGTATCAATGTTTGTGTTTCTACAGAGTATCAATGTTAGTGTTTCTACAGAGTATCAATGTTAGTGTTTCTACAGAGTATCAATGTTAGTGTTTCTACAGAGTACCAATGTTTGTGTTTCTACAGAGTATCAATGTTAGTATTTCTACAGAGTATCAATTTCAGTGTTTCTACAGAGTATCAATGTTAGTGTTTCTACAGAGTATCAATGTTTGTGTTTCTACAGAGTATCAATGTTAGTGTTTCTACAGAGTATCAATGTTTGTGTTTCTACAGAGTATCAATGTTAGTGTTTCTACAGAGTATCAATGTTGTGTTTCTACAGAGTATCAATGTTAGTTTTCTATGTATCAATGTGTGTTTCTACAGAGTATCAATGTTAGTGTTTCTACAGAGTACAATGTTGTGTTTCTACAGAGTATCAATGTTAGTTTTCTACAGAGTATCAATTGTGTTTCTACAGAGTATCAATGTTAGTGTTTCTACAGAGTATCAATGTTTGTGTTTCTAAGAGTATCAATGTTAGTGTTTCTACAGAGTATCAATGTTTGTGTTTCTACAGAGTATCAATGTTAGTGTTTCTACAGAGTATCAATGTTTGTGTTTCTACAGAGTATCAATGTTAGTGTTTCTATAGAGTATCAATGTTTGTGTTTCTACAGAGTATCAATGTTAGTGTTTCTACAGAGTATCAATGTTTGTGTTTCTACAGAGTATCAATGTTAGTGTTTCTACAGAGTATCAATGTTTGTGTTTCTACAGAGTATCAATGTTAGTGTTTCTATAGAGTATCAATGTTAGTGTTTCTACAGAGTATCAATGTTAGTGTTTCTACAGAGTATCAATGTTAGTGTTTCTACAGAGTATCAATGTTAGTGTTTCTACGGAGTATCAATGTTAGTGTTTCTACAGAGTATCAATGTCAGTGTTTCTACGGTATATCAATGTTAGTGTTTCTACAGAGTATCAATGTTTGTGTTTCTACAGAGTATCAATGTTAGTGTTTCTATAGAGTATCAATGTTAGTGTTTCTACGGAGTATCAATGTTAGTGTTTCTACAGAGTATCAATGTCAGTGTTTCTACGGTATATCAATGTTAGTGTTTCTACAGAGTATCAATGTTTGTGTTTCTACAGAGTATCAATGTTTGTGTTTCTACAGAGTATCAATTTCAGTGTTTCTACAGAGTATCAATGTTTGTGTTTCTACAGAGTATCAATGTTAGTGTTTCTACAGAGTATCAATGTTTGTGTTTCTACAGAGTATCAATGTTAGTGTTTCTACAGAGTATCAATTTCAGTGTTTCTACAGAATATCAATGTTAGTGTTTCTACAGAGTATCAATGTTTGTGTTTCTACAGAGTATCAATGTTAGTGTTTCTACAGAGTATCAATGTTTGTGTTTCTACAGAGTATCAATGTTAGTGTTTCTACAGAGTATCAATGTTAGTGTTTCTACAGAGTATCAATTTCAGTGTTTCTACAGAGTATCAATGTTAGTGTTTCTACAGAGTATCAATTTCAGTGTTTCTACAGAGTATCAATGTTAGTGTTTCTACAGAGTATCAATGTTTGTGTTTCTACGGAGTATCAATGTCACTGTTTCTACGGTATATCAATGTTAGTGTTTCTATAGAGTATCAATGTTAGTGTTTCTACGGAGTATCAATGTTAGTGTTTCTACAGAGTATCAATTTCAGTGTTTCTACAGAGTATCAATGTTAGTGTTTCTACAGAGTATCAATGTTAGTGTTTCTACAGAGTATCAATGTCACTGTTTCTACGGTAT
The DNA here is from genome assembly GCA_011833715.1 of Carcinoscorpius rotundicauda. Classification (NCBI taxonomy): domain Eukaryota; kingdom Metazoa; phylum Arthropoda; class Merostomata; order Xiphosura; family Limulidae; genus Carcinoscorpius; species Carcinoscorpius rotundicauda. Next base: position 88,825,957 of record CM022399.1, read on the forward strand.
ATCAATGTTAGTGTTTCTATAGAGTATCAATGTTAGTGTTTCTACGGAGTATCAATGTTAGTGTTTCTACAGAGTATCAATGTCAGTGTTTCTACGGTATATCAATGTTAGTGTTTCTACAGAGTATCAATGTTTGTGTTTCTACAGAGTATCAATGTTAGTGTTTCTATAGAGTATCAATGTTAGTGTTTCTACGGAGTATCAATGTTAGTGTTTCTACAGAGTATCAATTTCAGTGTTTCTACAGAGTATCAATTTCAGTGTTTCTACAGAGTATCAATGTTAGTGTTTCTACAGAGTATCAATGTTTGTGTTTCTACAGAGTATCAATGTTAGTGTTTCTACAGAGTATCAATGTTTGTGTTTCTACAGAGTATCAATGTTAGTGTTTCTACAGAGTATCAATGTTAGTGTTTCTACAGAGTATCAATGTTAGTGTTTCTACAGAGTATCAATGTTAGTGTTTCTACGGAGTATCAATGTTAGTGTTTCTACAGAGTATCAATGTCAGTGTTTCTACGGAGTATCAATGTTAGTGTTTCTACAGAGTATCAATGTCAGTGTTTCTACGGTATATCAATGTTAGTGTTTCTACAGAGTATCAATGTCAGTGTTTCTACGGAGTATCAATGTTAGTGTTTCTACAGAGTATCAACGTTAGTGTTTCTACAGAGTATTAACGTTAGTGTTTCTACAGAGTATCAATGTTAGTGTTTCTACAGAGTATCAATTTCAGTGTTTCTACAGAGTATCAATGTTAGTGTTTCTATAGAGTATCAATGTTAGTGTTTCTACGGAGTATCAATGTTAGTGTTTCTACAGAGTATCAATGTCAGTGTTTCTACGGTATATCAATGTTAGTGTTTCTACAGAGTATCAATGTTTGTGTTTCTACAGAGTATCAATGTTAGTGTTTCTATAGAGTATCAATGTTAGTGTTTCTACGGAGTATCAATGTTAGTGTTTCTACAGAGTATCAATTTCAGTGTTTCTACAGAGTATCAATGTTAGTGTTTCTACAGAGTATCAATGTTTGTGTTTCTACAGAGTATCAATGTTAGTGTTTCTACAGAGTATCAATGTTTGTGTTTCTACAGAGTATCAATGTTAGTGTTTCTACAGAGTATCAATGTTAGTGTTTCTACAGAGTATCAATGTTAGTGTTTCTACAGAGTATCAATGTTAGTGTTTCTACGGAGTATCAATGTTAGTGTTTCTACAGAGTATCAATTTCAGTGTTTCTACAGAGTATCAATGTTAGTGTTTCTACAGAGTATCAATGTTTGTGTTTCTACAGAGTATCAATGTTAGTGTTTCTACAGAGTATCAATGTTTGTGTTTCTACAGAGTATCAATGTTAGTGTTTCTACAGAGTATCAATGTTAGTGTTTCTACAGAGTATCAATGTTTGTGTTTCTACAGAGTATCAATGTTAGTGTTTCTACAGAGTATCAATGTTTGTTTTACAGAGTATCAATGTTAGTGTTTCTACAGAGTATCAATGTTAGTGTTTCTACAGAGTATCAATGTTAGTGTTTCTACAGAGTATCAATGTTAGTGTTTCTACGGAGTATCAATGTTAGTGTTTCTACAGAGTATCAATGTCAGTGTTTCTACGGAGTATCAATGTTAGTGTTTCTACAGAGTATCAATGTCAGTGTTTCTACGGAGTATCAATGTTAGTGTTTCTACAGAGTATCAATGTTAGTGTTTCTACAGAGTATTAACGTTAGTGTTTCTACAGAGTATCAATGTTAGTGTTTCTACAGAGTATCAATTTCAGTGTTTCTACAGAGTATCAATGTTAGTGTTTCTATAGAGTATCAATGTTAGTGTTTCTACGGAGTATCAATGTTAGTGTTTCTACAGAGTATCAATGTCAGTGTTTCTACGGTATATCAATGTTAGTGTTTCTACAGAGTATCAATGTTTGTGTTTCTACAGAGTATCAATGTTAGTGTTTCTATAGAGTATCAATGTTAGTGTTTCTACGGAGTATCAATGTTAGTGTTCCTACAGAGTATCAATTTCAGTGTTTCTACAGAGTATCAATGTTAGTGTTTCTACAGAGTATCAATGTTTGTGTTTCTACAGAGTATCAATGTTAGTGTTTCTACAGAGTATCAATGTTTGTGTTTCTACAGAGTATCAATGTTAGTGTTTCTACAGAGTATCAATGTTAGTGTTTCTACAGAGTATCAATGTTAGTGTTTCTACGGAGTATCAATGTTAGTGTTTCTACAGAGTATCAATGTCAGTGTTTCTACGGTATATCAATGTTAGTGTTTCTACAGAGTATCAATGTCAGTGTTTCTACGGTATATCAATGTTAGTGTTTCTACAGAGTATCAATGTTTGTGTTTCTACGGAGTATCAATGTCACTGTTTCTACGGTATATCAATGTTAGTGTTTCTATAGAGTATCAATGTTAGTGTTTCTACGGAGTATCAATGTTAGTGTTTCTACAGAGTATCAATTTCAGTGTTTCTACAGAGTATCAATGTTAGTGTTTCTACAGAGTATCAATGTTAGTGTTTCTACAGAGTATCAATGTCACTGTTTCTACGGTATATCAATGTTAGTGTTTCTATAGAGTATCAATGTTAGTGTTTCTACGGAGTATCAATGTTAGTGTTTCTACAGAGTATCAATGTCAGTGTTTCTACGGTATATCAATGTTAGTGTTTCTACAGAGTATCAATGTTTGTGTTTCTACAGAGTATCAATGTTAGTGTTTCTATAGAGTATCAATGTTAGTGTTTCTACGGAGTATCAATGTTAGTGTTTCTACAGAGTATCAATTTCAGTGTTTCTACAGAGTATCAATGTTAGTGTTTCTACAGAGTATCAATGTTTGTGTTTCTACAGAGTATCAATGTTAGTGTTTCTACAGAGTATCAATGTTTGTGTTTCTACAGAGTATCAATGTTAGTGTTTCTACAGAGTATCAATGTTAGTGTTTCTACAGAGTATCAATGTTAGTGTTTCTACAGAGTATCAATGTTAGTGTTTCTACGGAGTATCAATGTTAGTGTTTCTACAGAGTAATGTCCAGTGTTGTTCTACGGAGTATCAATGTTAGTGTTTCTACGGAGTATCAATGTTAGTGTTTCTACAGAGTATCAATGTCAGTGTTTCTACGGTATATCAATGTTAGTGTTTCTACAGAGTATCAATGTTAGTGTTTCTACAGAGTATTAACGTTAGTGTTTCTACAGAGTATTAACGTTAGTGTTTCTACAGAGTATCAATGTTAGTGTTTCTACAGAGTATCAATTTCAGTGTTTCTACAGAGTATCAATGTTAGTGTTTCTACAGAGTATCAATTTCAGTGTTTCTATAGAGTATCAATGTTAGTGTTTCTACGGAGTATCAATGTTAGTGTTTCTACAGAGTATCAATGTCAGTGTTTCTACGGTATATCAATGTTAGTGTTTCTACAGAGTATCAATGTTTGTGTTTCTACAGAGTATCAATGTTAGTGTTTCTATAGAGTATCAATGTTAGTGTTTCTACGGAGTATCAATGTTAGTGTTTCTACAGAGTATCAATTTCAGTGTTTCTACAGAGTATCAATGTTAGTGTTTCTACAGAGTATCAATGTTTGTGTTTCTACAGAGTATCAATGTTAGTGTTTCTACAGAGTATCAATGTTTGTGTTTCTACAGAGTATCAATGTTAGTGTTTCTACAGAGTATCAATGTTAGTGTTTCTACAGAGTATCAATGTTAGTGTTTCTACAGAGTATCAATGTTAGTGTTTCTACGGAGTATCAATGTCAGTGTTTCTACGGTATATCAATGTTAGTGTTTCTACTGAGTATCAATGTTAGTGTTTCTACAGAGTATTAACGTTAGTGTTTCTACAGAGTATCAATGTTAGTGTTTCTACAGAGTATCAATTTCAGTGTTTCTACAGAGTATCAATGTTAGTGTTTCTACAGAGTATCAATGTTAGTGTTTCTACAGAGTATCAATGTTAGTGTTTCTACAGAGTATCAATGTTTGTGTTTTTACAGAGTATCAATGTTAGTGTTTCTACAGAGTATCAATGTTAGTGTTTCTACAGAGTATCAATGTTAGTGTTTCTACAGAGTATCAATGTTAGTGTTTCTACAGAGTATCAATTTCAGTGTTTCTACAGAGTATCAATGTTAGTGTTTCTACAGAGTACCAATGTTTGTGTTTCTACAGAGTATCAATGTTAGTGTTTCTACAGAGTATCAATTTCAGTGTTTCTACGGAGTATCAATGTTAGTGTTTCTACGGAGTATCAATGTTAGTGTTTCTACGGTATATCAATGTTAGTGTTTCTACAGAGTATCAATGTTAGTGTTTCTATAGAGTATCAATGTTAGTGTTTCTACGGAGTATCAATGTTAGTGTTTCTACGGTATATCAATGTTAGTGTTTCTACAGAGTATCAATGTTTGTGTTTCTACAGAGTATCAATGTTAGTGTTTCTACAGAGTATCAATGTTAGTGTTTCTACAGAGTATAAGTGTGAGTGTTTCTACAGAGTATCAATGTTAGTGTTTCTACGGAGTATCAATGTTAGTGTTTCTACAGAGT